>OY997268.1:429685149-430935149 GCA_963921465.1 Triticum timopheevii | reverse complement strand
CTTGCAGCAAGCACTCCGGGTGATCTAGCTCCCAATCAACGGAAACAAAAGCACGATCAATCTTAGTGAGCGTGGGCGTCTCCCTTTCGTTGCTCCACGTGAATTTGTGTCCATGCAAGAATAGCCCCTTGAGCGCGTTATCATCCACAAAGCGTTTGAACTTCCCCATCATTCTCATGTCCAAGTTAGAGTTGCTTTTGTCTACCGCATAAAGGATGAGGTTGAAATCTCCCAAGACTAGCCATGGCCCTGGACATAGTGATCTACGCTCCGAGAGCTCATTAAGGAAGTTAATTTTCCGCTCATCTTCCTGAGGCCCATATACTACTGTGAGCCACCATGGCTCTCCCTCCTTGGGCGAGACGTACGCCGAAATGCTATGGGAGTCGTTGACCTAGTTTGAAAAGAGGACCCGTGTGGTGTCCCATGCCACAAAGATGCCGCCTCTAGTTTCCAACGCCGGTAAGTAAGTGAAACCATCATAGTTCGGCCCCATGCATTGCAAGATTACATAAGTGTCTACCACCTCAAGTTTAGTTTCTAGAATACAAACAATCGCCGCACGAGTAGAATTCACAAACCCCCTAAGCGCCTTCCTTTTGGCCGGACTATTAAGGCCTCTAACATTCCAACACACCAACTCCAACGCCTTGAACGACATCGGAACAAGATGCCTCCAACACCACCGGCACCCACGTGCCTACTGCGCCAAGATCGGCTCAGCCATCCCTGCCTCCTCCGCGAGGTTGAGCGGTATCGCCTTCCCGAAGATAGCTGCGATGGCCCTCAACTGCGGCTCCTGGAGTGGTGAGTCGAAGACTGTGCAGAGCTGACCTAGCGCATCCTCCGAGACCAGTAGATCATCACAGTCCAGGCCCAGAGTTCTAAGAAGCACCGATTCGACTGCCGAGGCCTTCGTCTTCCTAGAGCTGTTTGCACAAAGGGACCGAGTTGTGCGGCATGGGGTGAATGGGTCTTGGCCAGATTTGACCCCTCGCAAACCTTCGAACTCCTTGAGAAGTGGCGGGGCGAGCTTTTTAAGCAACCCAGCGCAAAACGTCTTGATGTTCCCAAGCGCATCTATTTCTTTCGCAGACAAGCTCTTCTCGCAACGCTGCATGGTCTTAGCACCAGTAACATAAGCATTTCCGTCATGCAACGACACTTGCATGCAAGCATTGGACGTGGTCACATCGGCCTCCTCAAATCTCGCATCAAACTCCTGTGGACTGGGCCCCGGATCGACCTCTGTCTCCTCTGTTGTCGCTAGCTGCAGCGAGTCCAGAATCGGCGCCCTCCCCACCGCAGTTTTGTCTGGCAGCGGCGCCGGAGGGGCCACGCCCTGATCAAAGTCCTGGGATTAGGCGTTGGCGGACCCCATCGAAATAGCTGCGACCTGGATGGCGGGATTTGCGTCCCCCAAAACCGCCTCCCGGCGCTCCTTTTCCTGCGCGCAACCATCCACCCGTGGGGCCACCTCCTCCACTACAGCCTATGAATTGTTGATGTCCATCCCCACCGGATCAGCCGCGGACGAGATGGCGGGAATTGAATCCCCCAAAGCCGCCTCCTGGCGCGTCTCGACCTGCGCCTGGCCAACCGCCATGAGATCCACCAAAACCGCAGCTTCTTTCACCTTATCTGTTCCCTCGGGATCTGTAGTAGGCCCCAAACGGAATGGATGTGCACACGACACTATGTGCCCGACGTGCAGCCGATAAATAATCTGCACCGTCAGATGCTTTAGGAACAAAAGTGCCGATGGCTGGATGAGAAACGTCGTCTGCATGTCGTCTAAAAATATCGGCTGCATAGCAGTGCTCGGCCCCAAATCAGTCATCAGTTGCATGCCTCCATTATTGGCCACGCGATCCCCAGTCTCTCCTTGGTCAATGGTCGTTTCAAACGAGCCAATCGGGCGACGCTGCTCCAAAACAGCCACTGCAGCCTCTGGCGTAGGCCTGGCCCCATAGCTTGAACCCGGATCTTCTGTGGCCAGCCTCGCTGCATGTGGCGCGCGAACAACTGCATCCTCAACCTCCCTCTGCGCTGCTGGTGGCACGTGCGCAGCCGTACCCTCGACCTGCCGCCTCGCTCCCGTCGTCACAGCCGCGGTGGTGATCACCGGCGCGCGCCGTCGCCTCCGTGCCACGAGCCATAGGCGGGATCCTCCATTCCGACGGCCCGATGCGTCCCGTCAGCGCATGCAGATAGGAACCACCGTGCACTCCGCTTGCCGGCGCCCCACCGCGGTGATCACGAACTCCCCTTGTCCACGGCAACACACGCCACTCGCCCCGACCGGAGAAGTCCTCGGAATCGTCCGGCATACCACTTTGGCCGCTCCCAGCTGAACTAGGAGGCCGCAAGCAGCGCTCCGGTCCCTCATGATCTCGCATCCGCACAATGTGAATGAGCGTCTTGTACTCCAGCAGGGCTCGCGACGTGGGCCGCCGCGCCGCCGAACCTCCAAACACCTCCGGCTCTGGCACCCAGATACGCTTGGCCACCGGAACCTCGTCCGGGTCAATGCACCATGCCCGAAGCTTGAAGAGGGACAAGTCCTCTCTATTCTCTGTCTCCGGCGCCAAGCTCTTGCACCAGACACGACGAGCCAAGAATCTCCTTGCCGTCTCGGTCGTCCACGCATGAGATGGGATCCCCTCCAGATCTCACACCGGTCTCTTCCGGTCGTATGTGACCGACCCGGAAGATCCTGAAAAATCTCCTCGGACAAGAAAAAAAAGGAACGGAAGAAAAGGCAACGTGGATACTTAGGATTGAAGACGGGGGAGGAACAATGCCCTCCACTGTTTGGACGTCGCATCTGCCGGATTTTGTTTCAAGTTTGGTTGCTATGACGTTGCTGCACCAGTTGGTTACGTAAATTGTTTCGTAGCTTCTCGTAGATGTAGGATCTTCCTGAAAAAAAAAGAGTGACCGACCCGGACTCGATAGGGGCGAGTGGCTATTAAACAAACTCGGAGGGGTTATTTCGAATCGAGCGCGCTTTCGTCACTTCCATATACTTTCTGGGTGGCGCCCGGAGCAAAACATGTTTCCACAAGGGAAACGTTCCCAGACGCCGCACCGGCCGAAGCTTCGGCCGGTCGCACGCCTCATCACGCGCCCAGCGCGAGCGTAGTGGGTCGCGCCTCCTTTTTTTGTGGGCCCATGTAACCATCCTTCCTCCTCCCCCGATCCAATCTTCCCTTTTTCACCTCAATGCCGCGAGCTCACCCTCCGTTCGCCGCTGGCCAAGCTGCGTGCCTCCACCGCCGCCTCCCAGCGCTCCGTCCCCACCCCCACCCCACCCCGCTCCTCCGCCGACAACGATGCTGCGTTTTTGCTGCAACCGGTCTTGAGGAAGCTAGCACCGACGCTTGATTTTGTTGCAACCAGGACGACGGCGAGCGTCGCCGGCGGCGATGGTGCCTGACTTTTGAAGGAAATATGCCCTAGAGGCAATAATAAAGTTATTATTTATTTCCTCATATCATGATAAATGTTTATTATTCATGCTAAAATTGTATTAACCGGAAACATGATACATGTGTGAATACATAGATAAACACATAGTACTAGTATGCCTCTACTTGACTAGCTCATTAATCAAAGATGGTTATGTTTCCTAACCATAGACATGTGTTGTCATTTGATTAAAGGGATCACATCATTAGGAGAATGATGTGATTGACATGACCCATTCTGTTAGCCTAGCACTTGATCGTTTAGTGTACTGCTATTGCTTTCTTCATGACTTATACAAAGTTCCTGCAACTATGAGATTGTGCAACTCCCGTTTACCGGAAGAACACTTTGTGTGCTACCAAACGTCACAACGTAACTGGGTGATTATAAAGGTGCTCTACAGGTGTTTCCGAAGGTACATGTTGGGTTGGCATAATTCGAGATTAGGATTTATCACTCCGATTGTCGGAGAGGTATCTCTGGGCCCTCTCGGTAATACTCATCACCTAAGCCTTACAAGCATGTAACTAATGAGTTAGTTATGAGATGATGTATTACGGAACGAGTAAAGAGACTTGCCGGTAACGAGATTGAACTAGGTATTGGATACCGACGATCAAATCTCGGGCAAGTAACATACCGATGACAAAGGGAATAAAGTATGTTGTTATGCGGTTTGACCGATAAAGATCTTCGTAGAATATGTAGGAACCAATATGGGCATCCAGGTCCCGCTATTGGTTATTGACCGAGAATGGTTTTAGGTCATGTCTACATAGTTCTCGAACCCGTAGGGTCCGCACGCTTAACGTTTCGATGGCAGTTTTATTATGAGTTTATAAGTTTTGATGTACCGAAGTTTGTTCGGAGTCCCGGATGTGATCACGGACATGACGAGGAGTCTCGGAATGGTCGAGACATAAAGATTGATATATTGGAAGCCTATGTTTGGACATCGGAATGGTTCCGGGTGAAATCGGCATTTTACCGGAGTACTGGGAGGTTACCGGAACCCCCTCGGGGGGTTAATGGGCCTACATGGGCCAAGAGGGAGAAGAGGAAGGAGCAAGGAGGGGGCCGCGCGCCCCTCCCCCTCCTAGTCCGAATAGGACAAGGGAAGGGGGGCGGCGCCCCCCCTTTCCTTCTCCTCTTCCTCCTCTTTCCCCCTCTCTCCTACTCCAACTTGGAAAAGGGGAGTCCTACTCCCGGTGGGAGTAGGACTCCCCCCTTGGCGCGCCCCCTTAGGCCGGCGGCCTCCTCCCCCCTGGCTCCTTTATATACGGGAGCGGGGGGCATCCCATAGACACACAAGTTGATCTACGGATCGTTCCTTAGCCGTGTGCGGTGCCCCCTTCCACCATATTCCACCTCGGTCATATCGTCGCGGAGTTTAGGCGAAGCCCTGCGCCGGTAGAACATCATCATCGTCACCACGCCGTCGTGCTGACGGAACTCATCTCCGGAGCCTTTGCTGGATCGGAGGGCCGGAGATCGTCATCGAGCTGAACGTGTGCTGAACTCGGAGGCTCCGTACGTTCGGTGCTTGGATCGGTCGGATCGTGAAGACGTACGACTACATCAAACGCGTGGTGCTAACGCTTATGCTTATGGCCTACGAGGGTACGTGGACGAACACTCTCCTCTCTCGTTGCTATGCCATCACCATGATCTTGCGTGTGCGTAGGAAATTTTTTGAAATTACTACGTTTCCCAACAGTGGCATCCGAGCCTAGGTTTTATGCGTTGATGTTATATGCACGAGTAGAACACAAGTGAGTTGTGGACGATATAAGTCATACTGCCTACCAGCATGTCATACTTTGGTTCAGCGGTATTGTGAGATGAAGCGGCCCGGACCGACATTACGCGTACGCTTACGCGAGACTGGTTTCACCGTTATGAGCACTCGTGCTTAAAGGTGGCTGGCGGGTGTCTGTCTCTCTCACTTTAGTTGAACCGAGTGTGGCTACGCCCGGTCCTTGCGAAGGTTAAAACGGAGTCTATTTGACAAACTATCGTTGTGGTTTTTGATACGTAGGTGAGAACGGTTCTTGCTAAGCCCGTAGCAGCCACGTAAAATTTGCAACAACAAAGTAGAGGACGTCTAACTTGTTTTTGCAGGGCATGTTGTGATGTGATATGGTCAAGACGTGATGCTATATTTATTGTATGAGATGATCAAGTTTTGTAACCGAAGTTATCGGCAACTGGCAGGAGCCATATGGTTGTCGCTTTATTGTATGAAATGCAAACGCCCTGTAATTGCTTTACTTTATCACTAAGCGGTAGCGATAGTCGTAGAAGCAATAGATGGCGTAAACGACAACGATGCTACGATGGAGATCAAGGTGTCCCGCCGGTGACGATGGTGATCACGACGGTGCTTCGGAGATGGAGATCACAAGCACAAGATGATGATGGCCATATCATATCACTTATATTGATTGCATGTGATGTTTATCCTTTATGCATCTTATCTTGCTTTGATTGACAGTAGCATTTTAAGATGATCTCTCACTAAAATTATCAAGTAGTGTTCTCCCTGAGATGCACCATTGCCAAAGTTCGTCGTGCCGAGACACCACGTGATGATCGGGTGTGATAAGCTCTATGTCCATCTACAACGGGTGCAAGCTAGTTTTGCACACGCAGAATACTCAGGTTAAACTTGACGAGCCTAGCATATGCAGATATGGCCTCGGAACACAGAGACCGAAAGGTCGAGCGTGAATCATATAGTAGATATGATCAACATAGTGATGTTCACCATTGAAAACTACCCCATCTCACGTGATGATCGGTTATGGTTTAGTTGATATGGATCACGTGATCACTTAGATGACTAGAGAGATGTCTGTCTAAGTGGGAGTTCTTAAGTAATATGATTAATTGAACTTAAATTTATCATGAACTTAGTACCTGATAGTATCTTGCTTGTCTATGTTTGTTTGTAGATAGATGGCTCGTGCTGTTGTTCCATTGAATTTTAATGCGTTCCTTGAGAAAGCAAAGTTGAAAGATGATGGTAGCAATTACACGGACTGGGTCCGTAACCTGAGGATTATCCTCATTGCTGCATAGAAGAGTTACGTCCTGGAAGCACCGCTGGGTGCCAGGCCTGCTGCTGATGCAACTGACGACGTTAAGAACGTCTGGCAGAGCAAAGCTGATGACTACTCTATAGTTCAGTGCGCCATGCTTTACGGCTTGGAACCGGGTCTTCAACGACGTTTTGAACGTCATGGAGCATATGAGATGTTCCAGGAGTTGAAGTTAATATTTCAAGCAAATGCCCGGATTGAGAGATATGAAGTCTCCAATAAGTTCTATAGCTGCAAGATGGAGGAGAATAGTTCTGTCAGTGAACATATACTCAGAATGTCTGGGTATAATAATCACTTGATTCAACTGGGAGTTAATCTTCCTGATGATAGTGTCATTGACAGAATTCTCCAATCACTGCCACCAAGCTACAAGAGCTTCGTGATGAACTATAATATGCAAGGGATGAACAAGACTATTCCCGAGCTCTTCGCGATGCTGAAAGCCGCGGAGGTAGAAATCAAGAAAGAGCATCAAGTGTTGATGGTCAACAAGACCACTAGTTTCAAGAAGAAGGGCAAAGGGAAAAAGAAGGGGAACTTCAAGAAGAACGGCAAGCAAGTTGCTGCTCAAGAGAAGAAACCTAAGTCTGGACCTAAGCCTGAAACTGAGTGCTTCTACTGCAAGCAGACTGGACACTGGAAGCGGAACTGCCCCAAGTATTTGGCGGATAAGAAGGATGGCAAAGTGAGCAAAGGTATATGTGATATACATGTTATTGATGTGTACCTAACTAGAGCTCGTAGTAGCACCTAGGTATTTGATACTGGTTCTGTTGCTAATATTTGCAACTCGAAACAGGGACTACGGAATAAGCGAGCACTGGCCAAGGACGAGGTGACGATGCGCGTGGGAAACGGTTCCAAAGTCGATGTGATCGCGGTCGGCACGCTACCTCTACATCTACCTTCGGGATTAGTTTTAGACCTGAATAATTGTTATTTGGTGCCAGCGTTGAGCATGAACATTATATCTGGATCTTGTTTGATGCGAGACGGTTATTCATTTAAATCAGAGAATAATGGTTGTTCTATTTATATGAGTAATATCTTTTATGGTCATGCACCCTTGAAGAGTGGTCTATTTTTATTGAATCTCGATAGTAGTGATACACATATTCATAATGTTGAAGCCAAAAGATGCAGAGTTGATAATGATAGTGCAACTTATTTGTGGCACTGCCGTTTAGGTCATATCGGTGTAAAACGCATGAAGAAACTCCATACTGATGGACTTCTGGAATCACTTGATTATGAATCACTTGATACTTGTGAACCGTGCCTCATGGGCAAGATGACTAAAACACCGTTCTCCGGAACTATGGAGAGAGCAACGGATTTGTTGGAAATCATACATACAGATGTATGTGGACCGATGAATGTTGAGGCTCGTGGCGGATATCGTTATTTTCTCACCTTCACAGATGATTTGAGCAGATATGGGTATATCTACTTAATGAAGCACAAGTCTGAAACATTTGAAAAGTTCAAAGAATTTCAGAGTGAAGTGGAAAATCATCGTAACAAGAAAATAAAGTTTCTACGATCTGATCGTGGAGGAGAATAGTTGAGTTACGAGTTTGGTTTACATTTGAAACAATGCGGAATAGTTTCGCAACTCACACCACCCGGAACACCACAACGAAATGGTGTGTCCGAACATCGTAATCGTACTTTACTTGATATGGTGCGATCTATGATGTCTCTTACCGATTTACCGCTATCGTTTTGGGGTTATGCTTTAGAGACGGCCGCATTCACGTTAAATAGGGCACCATCTAAATCCATTGAGACGACGCTTTATGAACTGTGGTTTGGCAAGAAACCAAAGTTGTCGTTTCTTAAAGTTTGGGGCTGCGATGCTTATGTGAAGAAACTTCAACCAGATAAGCTCGAACCCAAATCGGAGAAATGTGTCTTCATAGGATACCCAAAAGAAACTGTTGGGTACACCTTCTATCACAGATCCGAAGGCAAGACATTCATTGCTAAGAATGGATCCTTTCTAGAGAAGGAATTTCTCTCGAAAGAAGTGAGTGGGAGGAAAGTAGAACTTGATGAGATAACTGTATCTACTCCCTTATTGGAAGGTAGTTCATCACGAGAACCGGTTCCTGTGACGACTACACTAATTAGTGAGGAAGCTAATGATATTGATCATGAAACTTCAGATCAAGTTTCTGCTGAACCTCGTAGGTCTACCAGAGTAAGATCCGCACCAGAGTGGTACGGTAATCCTATTCTGGAAGTCATGTTACTTGACCATGATGAACCTACGAACTATGAGGAAGCGATGATGAGCCCAGATTCCGCAAAATGGCTAGAGGCCATGAAATCTGAGATGGGATCCATGTATGAAAACAAAGTATGGACTTTGGTTGACTTGCCCGATGATCGGCAAGCCATTGAGAATAAATGGATTTTTAAGAAGAAGACTGACGCTGATGGTAATATTACTGTCTATAAAGCTCGACTTGTTGCGAAAGGTTTTCGACAAGTTCAAGGGGTTGACTACGATGAGACTTTCTCACCCGTAGCGATGCTTAAGTCTGTCCGAATCATGTTGCTATTGCTGCATTTCATGATTATGAAATTTGGCAAATGGATGTCAAGACTGCATTCTTGAATGGATTTCTAGAAGAAGAGTTGTATATGATGCAGCCGGAAGGTTTTGTTGATCCAAAAGGTGCTGACAAAGTGTGCAAGCTCCAGCGTTCCATTTATGGACTGGTGCAAGCATCTCAGAGTTGGAATAAACGCTTTGATAGTGTAATCAAAGCATATGGTTTTATACAGACTTTTGGAGAAGCCTGTATTTGCAAGAAAGTGAGTGGGAGCTCTGTAGCATTTCTAGTTTTATTAATTGGAAATGATATAGAATTTCTGGATAGCATCAAGGGATACTTGAATAAAAGTTTTTCAATGAAAGACCTCGGTGAAGCTGCTTACATATTGGGCATCAAGATCCATAGAGATAGATCAATACGCTTAATAGGACTTTCACAAAGCACATACCTTGACAAAATTT
The DNA here is from genome assembly GCA_963921465.1 of Triticum timopheevii. Taxonomy (NCBI): domain Eukaryota; kingdom Viridiplantae; phylum Streptophyta; class Magnoliopsida; order Poales; family Poaceae; genus Triticum; species Triticum timopheevii. The sequence continues at coordinate 430,925,549 of OY997268.1, read as the reverse complement.
TGAAAAAGTTCAAAATGGATTAGGCAAAGAAAGGATTCTTGCCTGTGCTACAAGGTGTGAAGTTGAGTCAAACTCAATGCCCGACCACAGCAGAAGATAGAGAGAAAATGAAAAATGTTCCCTATGCTTCAGCCATAGGCTCTATCATGTATGCAATGCTGTGTACCAGACCTGACGTATGCTTAGCAATAAGTTTGGCAGGAAGGTACCAAAGTAATCCAGGAGTGGATCACTGGACAGCGGTCAAGAACATCCTGAAATACCTGAAAAGGACTAAGGATATGTTTCTCGTATATGGAGGTGACAAAGAGCTAGTCGTAAATGGTTACGTCGATGCAAGCTTTGACACTGATCCGGACGATTCTAAATTGCAAACCGGATACGTGTTTTTATTAAACGGTGGAGCTGTAAGTTGGTGCAGTTCTAAACAAAGCGTCGTGGCGGGATCTACATGTGAAGCGGAGTACATAGCTGCTTCTGAAGCAGCGAATGAAGGAGTCTGGATGAAGGAGTTCATTTCCGATCTAGGTGTCATACCTAGTGCATCGGGACCAATGAAGATCTTCTGTGACAATACTGGTGCAATTGCCCTGGCAAAGGAATCCAGATTTCACAAGAGGACCAAACACATCAACAGACGCTTCAATTCCATTCGGGACCAAGTCCAAGTGGGAGACATAGAGATTTGCAAGATACATACGGATCTGAATGTTGCAGACCCGTTGACTAAGCCTCTCTCACGAGCAAAACATGATCAGCACCAAGACTCCATGGGTGTTAGAATCATTACTATGTAATCTAGATTATTGACTCTAGTGCAAGTGGGAGACTGAAGGAAATATGCCCTAGAGGCAATAATAAAGTTATTATTTATTTCCTCATATCATGATAAATGTTTATTATTCATGCTAAAATTGTATTAACCGGAAACATGATACATGTGTGAATACATAGACAAACACATAGTCACTAGTATGCCTCTACTTGACTAGCTCATTAATCAAATATGGTTATGTTTCCTAACCATAGACATGTGTTGTCATTTGATTAAAGGGATCACATCATTAGGAGAATGATGTGATTGACATGACCCATTCTGTTAGCCTAGCACTTGATCGTTTAGTGTACTGCTATTGCTTTCTTCATGACTTATACAAAGTTCCTGCAACTATGAGATTGTGCAACTCCCGTTTACCGGAAGAACACTTTGTGTGCTACCAAACGTCACAACGTAACTGGGTGATTATAAAGGTGCTCTACAGGTGTTTCCGAAGGTACATGTTGGGTTGGCATAATTCGAGATTAGGATTTGTCACTCCGATTGTCGGAGAGGTATCTCTGGGCCCTCTCGGTAATACTCATCACCTAAGCCTTGCAAGCATTTAACTAATGAGTTAGTTATGAGATGATGTATTACGGAACGAGTAAAGAGACTTGCCGGTAACGAGATTGAACTAGGTATTGGATACCGACGATCAAATCTCGGGCAAGTAACATACCGATGACAAAGGGAATAAAGTATGTTGTTATGCGGTTTGACCGATAAAGATCTTCGTAGAATATGTAGGAACCAATATGGGCATCCAGGTCCCGCTATTGGTTATTGACCGAGAATGGTTTTAGGTCATGTCTACATAGTTCTCGAACCCGTAGGGTCCGCACGCTTAACGTTTCGATGACAGTTTTATTATGAGTTTATAAGTTTTGATGTACCGAAGTTTGTTCGGAGTCCCGGATGTGATCACAGACATGACGAGGAGTCTCGGAATGGTCGAGACATAAAGATTGATATATTGGAAGCCTATGTTTGGACATCGGAATGATTCCGGGTGAAATCGGCATTTTACCGGAGTACCGGGAGGTTACCGGAACCCCCCGGGGGGTTAATGGGCCTACATGGGCCAAGAGGGAGAAGAGGAAGGAGCAAGGAGGGGGCCGCGCTCCCCTCCCCCTCCTAGTCCGAATAGGACAAGGGAAGGGGGGCGGCGCCCCCCCTTTCCTTCTCCTCTTCCTCCTCTTTCCCCCTCTCTCCTACTCCAACTTGGAAAAGGGGAGTCCTACTCCCGGTGGGAGTAGGACTCCCCCCTTGGCGCGCCCCCTTAGGCCGGCGGCCTCCTCCCCCCTGGCTCCTTTATATACGGGGGCGGGGGGCACCCCATAGACACACAAGTTGATCTACGGATCGTTCCTTAGCCGTGTGCGGTGCCCCCTTCCACCATATTCCACCTCGGTCATATCGTCGCGGAGTTTAGGCGAAGCCCTGCGCCGGTAGAACATCATCATCGTCACCACGCCGTCGTGCTGACGGAACTCGTCTCCGGAGCCTTTGCTGGATCAGAGGGCTGGAGATCGTCATCGAGCTGAACGTGTGCTGAACTCGGAGGCTCCGTACGTTCGGTGCTTGGATCGGTCGGATCGTGAAGACGTACGACTACATCAAACGCGTTGTGCTAACGCTTCCACTTACGGTCTACGAGGGTACGTGGACGAACACTCTCCCCTCTCGTTGCTATGCCATCACCATGATCTTGCGTGTGCGTAGGAAATTTTTTGAAATTACTACGTTTCCCAACAACTTTTTTGCTACAACCAGATGTTTTTCAAGTCTAAAATGTTGCAACCGGCGAAAACAAAAGCTGGAACGGGCATTCACGTTTGCTGGAAGCGTTTTTCAATTTTGCTTCAACCGCCTACCGGAGCTCTTGACACCCTCGCCGACGACGCCGTAAAATGTTACAACCGACCAAACAAAAGCTGGAAGGGGTGTTTAATTTTGCTGGAAGCGTTTGTCGATTTTGCTTCAACCAACCCTCGTAGCTCTGATTTTGTTGCAACCGGCAACCTGCAAAGCTTCCACCGGTGAGTTTTTTTGCTTCAATGGCGACAGATGGAAGTGGTGACCAGAGATACGACGCCGATGCGAGCGGCATGCACCAGGCGGCGAGGGTCGGCGAGGGCGCCTGGGCGCGCACCTGGTGTTGCAACCATTGGGGCGGCGAGGTGCAACCGCTGTTGGCCGGTGCTACATAGGCGTGATGTGGAAGCGGCGACCCGCCATGGCGAGGAGCTGCAAGGAACACGACGGACGGCGATGAGGGATGCGAACGGCGGCGAAGAGATTGCAAGCGCAGTGCAGGAAGGCTAGTGGTGCGGCTCGCGTGCGGGGGCGGCGCTCTCCTTCCTTCTCCTTTCCCCCCGCGCGGGAGGTTGATGATGGGTGCTGGAGAAGACGGGATCTCGCGCAGATCCGACGGCCCAGGCTCGCGCATTGGATGGCTGGGCCTGGACCGGCCGAACCGTTTGGGCCGGCGCACCGGCGCCTAGCGTCGCCCTTTCCACAATCCTCAATCCCCACCCAGAAAGATCCAATCTCTCTGTTCGTTCCTTGCTTGCATCGTAGACCGGCAGCATGGGTGGCCGCCGCCGCCGCCGCCGCTGCCGCGCCAAGATCGAGCAGCCCTCCGCTGATACGCCTCCCAAAACCCCCTCATCTGGCTCATCTGGTTCATCTGGTCTGACTGAGGAACGCGTCGCTCCACTCAAAATCCCTTCCTCTTCTTCCAAACCCTATGAGGAGGAAGAGGTGATCTCTGCCCCCGAGAGGAAGCGCACAGATCCGTGCACCCTGAGGCTCGTGCTGTTGAACTTAATCCGCACCTTCTACCTGGAGGCGCTCTCCCGCCTTCCCCCCGCCCGACTCTGGAGCAAGCACGCCCGCGGCGTCCTCGTCGCCGGCCACTGCTACGGGCCCCTCTCCCCTGTCGACAATATCCTCGTCAACGCCATCTGGTATGACACCGCCTTTCCCCGCCGCCCCACCGTCGACTTTCACTTCGGCGATGTGCTCGAGATCAGCCCCGAATGCATCGCCCGCATTGCTCACCGCTCCCTGGAGGGTCTCATCGCCTGCCTCCTTCAACTCTGCCCCTCCCTCTCCCGTGACGACGCGCTCTGGCACCTCCACCTCTCCAAGGCCGACCTCTCCCGAGCCATCGCCTCTGCCTCCGATTCCGTCTCGGCGCCCACCCAAGCCGCCTTTCTCAAGGCCGCCGAGGCGGCGCACCACCCCATGCCACAAGCTTTGGCGCTCTTCATCTCCTCGGTACTTCCCAAGGTTGAGCGTGATGCGAGAATGCTTCTCTGCGTCAACCGGGCGCTCACCGCCCCTGAGCTCGACCGCCTCTCTGACATGCTGGTGCCCTCCCCGCTTCCGGAGGACCTCTATCCTCCTCCCCCACTGGTGACGTCCTGGGTGGCCGCCGTAATCAAGTCGCGCATCGAAGGCTGCAAATATTCCCAGGAAACCTCACGCCAGCTGGTTGAGACTGCATTGTCCAAATATGCTCAGCAAACAGGCCAACATTATGAGCTCCATTTAGTCTGCGGCATAAATTTGTTCATCCAATCCGAACCCTTTTGGCACATCAACTTCTTGGCACGGCCAAAGGACGCTGCTGGTGAACTGCCCATTTACTTCTTCGCCGAAGCAATGGTTGCAATGGGCGAGGACGACGAATTCCTCGAGGAGAATATTGTCTTGTGCTGCCCAATCAAACCGGCTGGAATTGGTATACATGCTCTCTCCCACCACCATTGTCCTATGACATTTCGTATTCCATTAGAAAGAAGGTGTCAAGAAGACAAAAGCATAACACCTAGACCTAGCAACAAAGCAAAAATCAACCAATAAAAAAAGCCTAAGAGCCTAAATTACCAAGCTCTAAGCGTTTCTTAGTGGCATGAACAGCTAATATCAGTTCCCTAAATAATATATGTATCAATATATATATATATATGTATATGGTTGTATGTTGTTGGTTTTGAAAATAATCTTAATTATGGTCTCATTTACAGTTTAAATAAACTATGTGTGTACTTTAAAAAAAATTACCCCCTCCTTTTCAGTTTATAAGTCTCATGTTTGTCATAAGTCAAACCAACTTAAGTTACTACCTCTATCATGATTTATACCTATATCATGGTTTATAAGTTTCGCACACATACCATTGAAAACTTCTTTTGAAGGTGAATCTAACAATATTTTTTTGTGACATATAACTAATATTTTGTTGATCAAACTAATGTCAATCTTTTCATTGAAATGTGTGAGACTTTTAACAAGGATCGAGGGATTAAGCAAGTTTGTTATAAAAAAATTGGCATCTACAATATGAAATCAGTATCAGTAGATCTGTCATGAAATTTGTTTTCATTTAATTTGTATTGTAGATATTGACATTTTTTTTCCTGTAAACCTGGTCAAACATAAATGGGTTTGACTTAAGATAAACTTGGTGATTGGTATAAACTGAAAGGAGGTAGTACTTAGATATTCCGTGCTGCAGTTTTAGATAGCATAGTTTACATTACAGAAATATTGCTGATCCTTATTGCCCTACATACTATGCAATCTGCTATAAGCTCTTAGCTCCATAAGAATCAAATATGGGGATTACTTGCTCATTGCAGCAAGGATTTAATCCTATCATAACTTGCACGTGCTGGATTTTAGTAATGTATACTGCCAGTTCACAGATAAAAATAGGAATTTAAATATTATGCAAGTTTTGGCTATTGCATGGGGAAACAAAATCATGGTATCCTCTTGTTCTTATTTACTGAAACAGGTGGATGCTTCATGTTTCTATTTTATTGAAACCTATAAAGTCCATTTAGATGTATCGAGAACAAGTCATACTACTTGAGACCTTTGACAGGTCACGAGTGATACAAGTATTAAGAAGTTAGTATGCCCAGAGCACGGCCCAGGTCACTGCAATTTCTGGGGACCTACACAAAAAAACGGTGTCAGTTCCCTTGCTTTGCAATGTTGGCTCATAATATATACAATCCGGATAGCAATTAAAAGGAAACCTTCAGATTAAGGTGCTCCGCTGCTCCAAATACCACTTTTTGAACAGAATACACATTGTTTTGCCAGCTTTCATTCTTTCCTCTGCAGTTCAGCTATTTCCGCATCTAAATAGATTTCGGCTGAGTCACCCTCAGTATTTATAAGCTAATTTTTGCTGAAAAGGTGAAAATTCATTTGTCCAATGGTGTCCTGAACTAAATTCCTCTTTCACCGGTCTTCAGTATGCATCAGAGGTTCAGACTTCTATTTGTGTTGTAACTCCCTATGCAGCCGTTTTTGGCAAATAAAGTAAAATTGTGCCGTCTAGTTTATTCTGCCATGCTCCTATATTGGCTAGGTGAACTTTAATGAACCAGTTACATAGTCTTATAATTTTATTTTCTAAGTGAAACAATCGATAATTTGTTTCTTTTCTGTTGTGAAAAGCTATGCTAATTCTTCTTTCTGCACATGCAGGTGGGTGTGGAGCTTGTACTGCCCAATATAAAAAGCTCAACCACCCTATTGACAAAGAACACCATGGCGGATTGGATGACTATGACGAAGAGATTGGGAATGGAGATGATCACTGGGATTATAAATTTCCTCAGCTTGTTGACTTCATCATGTTTGATGCTGAGAAGGACTGTGCAACTGTACGTCATATAGAGAAGCGCTTTCCTCCTAGGCCCGACGGGGATGAAAGCGCCGAGAATTTATGGATCACTGAAATGTGATAGCAGTTGACAGTAGTAATTTATTGTTATGCTTACATAGAGCATTTGGCATGTGGTGTCTTTCTGAAGAATGTTGTTTTAGTGTTGTTTCGGAAGATATCTCTTGTTGGCATTTGCCATGTTGTTATGAATGTTGGTATAACTAATCTATATCTATATCTATACCTCTATATCTATATCTATATCTATACCTCTATATCTATATCTATACCTACCTATTAATAAAGGGGCTATTGCTTCTTACCATCGTAATTTTGTCCGTTTTTCGTCCGTCCACCTTACCATATTTCTATACCTACTAATAAAGGGGCTATTGCCAATTCAGCAAGGTTGCCTTGCGTGTTAATGGTAAGAAACTTATTGGATTTGAACGTTTATTCTCTCCAACACATGGGCCGAGCTGTGCCACTCCAAGAACACAGCCAACCAAACGGATTTATTTGTTGCCGGCTAATTAGTCCCGCCTCGCCTTTTTCAATTTAGATCCACTGATTTATATGGGCCTATGAGTTGTATGATAATCAACAAGGAGCCTCGAGGATTAACTAAGGAAAGATGAGATGTAGGTCGGCGTTGTGGCTGCATGGTACACGAAAATAGAGGGGCATGAGAAAAAAAAAAGAAGGAAGGAGAGTGCCTGATAATTATGAAGGAATGAGGAAGAAAATCTCATTAACATAAAAATGTAACAATTTTGATCGGTGCATTTTTTGTTACTTTTGCACCCGGTCATCCATATATTTACAATGCATATGTGACTAAAGTTCGATAGTGCCACAATGGCATCCATGATGTGTCAACAAGGAGATCTAAATGACCTAAATGGCGGTGGATTTACTAACGCTACAGCATGATTGTGGCGAGCTCAATATGGCCGCCTTTTTGCTATATACTCCAGATCAACGAGGAGGACCTCATGATTCCCGCCACATACCGCCTTACGCCAGCCCGCTATGGCCGCCTTTTTGCTATATACTCCAGATCAACGAGGAGGACCTCACGATTCCCGCCACATACCGCCTTACGCCAGCCCGCCGCGGGCTGGCTAAACCCGCTGGCACCGAACCGATCACCAACACATGAGGAAGCGGACTCATTCTTCACCGTTTACTCTATAGCTACGCACCCGCGTTGTGCCAAAGTATGATGAAAAGTACATCGTTCTGGTATTGATCACATTCGTCATGAGTAGATGGACAATATGAGCCCCATTAGCGATGGCATTGAAAAGAAGAAATGGCAACAAAATTAGATTGGTAGCTAGGAGCGTGCAAGGATTTTGTTTCTCCCGTTGCAACGTACGGACACATTTCCTAGTATCTTAAAACGAAAATTTTATATGCCCAAGTTTACTGATTTTGTGAGTACTGTGCTGGCGACTTAGGGGAAACATATTCTTAGATATAGCAATCCTAACATCTGGAGCATCTATTACACGGGAACACACAAGGGTTCTAATCTTCTAGCAGTCTGCTATCCGGGCTATATCTATATAAACCACTAGGCAACAACGATGTAACAAATATCAACAAGAGATACCTTACAAACAAAAGACGAAGCCCCCAAGAGGGTATACAACGCCAAGGCGTCATCATCATTCAATCACAAAAGATCAAAGGTTTCCGCGGAAGAAAACATGATGGCCAAATCCGTGTGGGAGGGGCAGCAACAAAGTAGCGATGCCTGCAGGAAGGTCAACGACGACTATTGCCGCCGTCATCGCTGGTCAGGGACAAGATCTTCACCCAAGCCCCCGCATCACCTTGGCCACACATCATCCCGCATCAGCACTGGCAAGCTGAATAACCACCAGCAGCCTCGAAGAAGCCCGTCGACGAGGAAGCACATAGAACCGTCCGAGCCAACTGCACCTCAGAGACCGTCGGTGGTCAAACATCATGACAAAGCCACCAGATCTGCCGATAGCCGACCGGAAGCAAGACCACCGAACACAGCACAAACCACCGCACCTTGCCGACAAGGCAAAGAGGAGCACTGCCCGAGACCAAGAACCACCCTGGTTTCAAGTCGCAACCATGCACCAAACGCATAGACGCGTTCCTGACCTCTTGCACCAAGTACCGTCTATTTCAGGATGCACTGAAGCAATTGCACCCACTCTTGCTCCAGAATGCAAACCCACAGCTATTTTTTAACATTCTATTGCAAGCACATGGGCCTCGCCTCAATCGCTTCAAAGTGACAGCAAGATCTAGGCTATTTGATCGTGGAGAGGACAGGTTTAATGGGCTTACAGGCATATCCTTAACCTGCACACTCATGCCAACGGCAGAGTTAAGCAACTCCACAAAAGAAACTGACTGATCGACTAGTTTTAGCAAGCTAGAAAGAACTACTAAAAACCACATCCAATTTATGAATCAGTAGTTGCCAGCGTCTCTAACGATAGGACAATTCTATTATCAAACTGAAATGCAGAAGAAAAAAAAGTAACACAGAAAGGAAATTAGGCACCACGGGCGTGGTAAGCAAGCACGATGAACAAGTTCAAACGGACCACAAGTGTACTCTTTCGAAAATTGCTAGCTAATCCCATCAAACTTCGGCAAAAGCTAATTAGTTATAATATTTTCACTGTCCTGATCTTGCCTTACGTTTCTTTACCAAGATCTATACCAGCCCCCTACCATGCCACAGAAACTAAAGGATGAAAAGCAGTAGACTGTTACAGAATATATTCCAAACTGACTAGATCATCGATAGTTCTGTAGCATCAATAAACCACTCCAGTCGCTGATCAAAAGCAGTTCGACGCTCCATAGGGCAAAAGAATACTGAGTGTGATCTGCATACATTTAGAGGGAACAAATTCAATAATAGGTAAACAACAGCAAGGGGAACCTAGTAAATGCAATGTTACAACCATGTAGAAATTGCAAATGCAACACTGGGAAGAACAGAGAAAATGTAGAACAAGATCCCCTTATGTAAATAATCATCCAAAGATTCCCTTAGGCCTTGTTCGGTTAATCCCCATCACAAGGGGATTGGAGAGGATTGGAGGGGTTTGATGTGGATTTTGACTTGCTGAGGATTTAATCCCTGCCAATCTGCTCCAAACCCCTTGAAACCCTGTGGAACCGAACAAGGCCTTAAGAAGATACTCTCTCTGTAAAGAAATATAAGATCGCTAAGATCACTACTTTAGCGATCTAAACGATCATATTTCTTTACAGAGGGAGTACTAAATGAGTTTATCTCGTATTTACTTGAGCTAGGAACCAACATTAGACAAAACAAGAATATCAACTTTTAGCAAAATTCTGAACTGAGAAATGTTCAATGAGAGCCATTTCAGTATCAGAAGTAGAAGTTTGACCCTAATGCGATAATTAAGAACTGAATAACAGAATGTTGTTTGATGAGAGCCATTTCAGTATCAGAACTACTCCTCCGTAAACAAATATAAGAGTGTTTAGATCACTAAAGTAGTGATCTAAACACTTATATTTCTTTACAGAGGGAGTACCAATTTGATGCACTAAAACAATGAAAATCTCACATCACAGCATAGGCTGAATGGAAGAAAAAATGCAGGCTCTTTCATGTAAACTGTTACATGGGCAAGGTGAAGTTGCATAGAAGTTCTCATTAAATTTCCAATCGAGATTAAGAGACTAATCAAAAAAGAAAAACAGAAAGTCAGGAGAAGTGTTGTAAGCACTCATCAGAGATGAAGGAGTAGGCATTATTATGACGCAAAACATCTTCATTCTATCATTCACACTTTAACATCACTATACATCTGTCAACATTTTACAGCTCTAGATGATACTCGCAGATAGTGTAGACCAATGCGAGCAGAAGAATCTTTTATATCATCTGAACAAGAATATAAAAATTACTCCCTCCGTCCAAAAGTAAGTGTCTCAAGCTTAGTACAACTTTGTACTAAAGTTAGTGTAAAGTTGAGACACTTATTTTGGGACGGAGGGAGTACTAACTACTGTACTGACTATGTGTGGGAAAATTGGACATCGCCAGTAACACAATATTTTTCTGATCTAGATTTCACATGTTTAAAACATGTACAACAAGGACAGATTTTATTGTCATCACGATGGCTTCAGTAAATTGTTTAAGGTTTCACTTCTCTCTTTTTACCTTACAAGTTACAGTTTTTGCCCACTAACCAGCCAAACTCAGTCTCTTCTTTTTTATTTGTCCCTAGATATTTCAGTTATTTTTCGATGTTTGGAATCTAACTGATGGTTTGGGCATATACAGCACAGGCCTGCACAGCAGACGGTTAAGGCGTGCTGATAATGTCAAGAAAAGTCGGGGTAGATCAAACTTGACATGGGAGGAGTCCGTTAAGATAGATCTGAAGGACTGGAATATCACCAAAGAACTAGCCATTGACAGGGGCAAGTGCAAGTTAGCTATGCACATGCGAGAACCAGGAGTTGGTTTCGAGATCTTATGGGCTTCAACTCTAGCCTACCCAACTCCTTTGGGACTAGAAAGGCTTTGCTGTTGTTGTGGTTGGAATCTAACTAATAAGATATAATGCATAGAGAAACACATAACTCCATAGGCCTCTTAGGGCACACAGAGCATGCCAAATTCGTCATGTACTCAACGGACACTGATGCCAAATTTGTTAAGTTGGCCCCAAATCCCTGTCAAATGGTCCCAACGCTGACGCAGACTAATAGATAAAAGAATATCTTATTTCCCAACCAACAACCACAATATCTCTCTCTCACGCATCTTCTCTTTCTTTCAGAGTAAAACCCTGACTACACACACCACCAAGCCCACTGCCCCCGCCGGAGGCATCCCGGTCAGCTCCAAACCCACCCGCTCCTCTCCCTCCTCACTGTTGTGCCCGACTGGGCCACCACCATGTCGGAGCGGATCCACAAGCCACTCTTTTCTTTCAGAGTCAGACCCTGACTACACACACCACCAAGCCCACTGCCCATGCCAGAGGCATCCCGGCCAGCTCGAAACCCACCCACTCCTCTCCCTCCTCACTGTTGTGCACGACTGGGCCACCACTGTGTCGGAGCGGATCCACAAGCCACTCCCCCATGCTTCTGGATCAGGGATTTGACGCGTCGGTCGGCACCACATGCTGTTCCTACAGGCCGCAGAGATCCGTGCAACAATGGAGGACATATGCACGAGAGGGGGGGGGGGGGGGGGGGTATGCTAGCTCTAACCACCGACCGGTGCATCTCCAAGCTACATATCCAGACATGTCCCTGCTGAAGCGCCAGGAGGAAGAGAGATGTTGGGGATAGGAGTGAAATCATATTTTATTCCGTCAATCAATTTGGCATAGGAGCAACCCAGTTTTTAGGATTTGGCACCACTCTCGAAATGCTGCAGCACCGGTGCCACAACCATATTCTGCATATGGCACCAGTATTTGGCCTACGGTGTGGCTGACCTTAGCATCCATCCTCACAACCTTGTTGGTTGTACACTAAAAGTATATCCACAAACAGGTAGTCATTTAGGGGAACTAAGGCAGCAAAGAATAATCTCCAAATAAATTGAGAACTTGAAAAGCATAAGTGAAAATGAGCATTGCAGCATTCTCTCAATAATATCATCCAATCGGGTGTTCTTTGCATCTTAAAAATGGCTCTACAAAAATCAATCTCTATGTAGGATCATCCACTATAAAATGTAAAATTAAGGATCTATTTATGAACTCCATGAATCATAGTTGTGCTGGCAAAGGGTTTATCATTCGATCTAGTGTATTCTAGTTCACTATCAAATTTATATTTGTGAAGTAGCATAGCCGAATTGATAACAACAATTATTTAGATAATTGTTAGCATGATCTGGTGAATTTATGAAAGCATACCTTCCATCTCAAGAACAGCATCAAAAGATGACGAGCAGAGAGAAGAGCATGTAGACGAGCCAGCACGCGTAGGCAATGAGTCCCCTATGCTCATCGCCGCTGGAAGCAAGCTCTGCTAGTAACCTGGTGCAGACCCTGGTAGACCACAGCACGAATCCCATGCCCATCCCGAAGATGAGCCCACCGCCCCGTGGTAGGAAGAGGGAAACGGCGGAGAAGATGACCATGGGGAGCATGCAGTATCCGACCAGGCTGACGCACCTGTAGAGGTCAAGGTCGCCACGGCGTCCGCCCGAGAGCATGGAAAAGACGAAGTAGAGGAAGAGGGAGGCGACGGTGACCCACCCGAGGACGATCCCGAAGTGGAACTTCCCAGCCAGGAGCTGGAAGAGGCCGAAGGATAGGAGGAACAGGAAGGGGCCGGAGAGATCGGCGTCGGCGTGGAGGGACGGGTCGGCGGAGCGGAGCGGGTGGAGGATGGAGAGCGTCTTCCGCCAGATCTGACGCGTGTTGATGCCGAGCTCCTCGAGGAGCGGCGGCTCGTCTTCGAAGGAGGCGCTGGAGCCGCCGATGGGCCCGGTGAAGATGGGCGGCGTGGAGTTGGACTGAGCGGGTATGTCGAAGGACATGAAGGGCAGGGGGTTGGCGGCGGAGGAGGTGGAGGGGCGGGGAGGCGCGAAGGCGGGTGGCGGGGAGGCGCCGGGCCCAGGGATAGGGTGGCGGCGGTGGGCCGGTGTGGAGGGGTTGAAGACCACCGGGGGCAGGGAGAAGGGGGGCTCCTTCGCCATGGCCGCGGCGACGGCGAGGGTTCCGAGATCTGGGTAGTTGGCTAGATCGGGGAGTTGGGTTTTGGCCTCGGCGAGGAAGAGGAGAGGAATCGGGGGGATGCGGTACGGGGTGTCCAACTGCGAGATGGTGGGGATTCGCGGTGACCAACGCTGTGCTTTCCTTCAGTTTTCCAGTTGCGCGTTTCGTGCTCAAGTAAAGGGAGCAAATACGTACTCACTTTACCAGGTTGCTTAGGTGACAAGGATCTGAAACTTCTCCGGTTTTCTGCAAGCCAGCAAAATACTTCAGGTAGTACAGTTTTTACTGGCTACATGACTCATGACTCTTACAATATTATTTTGTAGAACTCCAAATAGCTGGTGAACGTTCGCCAAATGGATGGCATTTGCAAACGAATTTGCTGGCAGTTTTAGTCGAAGAGGGATGGCAACTTTAATGGTAGGGTAGGCTGTTTTTAGTCTTTCAAGGCATTTTTCACCAAATTGTCATTGTTCGATCACGATCAAATGGTTGTGCGGGTGTTCGCTGGGACCTCTCTGCTAGTGAATGTTCACCGGTTATCATTACCATTTTTCTAAGAAACACGGTAGAAGTAACTCGCACACATGCACATCCCTATGAATGCATGCACGCACATCCTATTCTTATGAGCACCTTCGAAAGGCTGAGTTGGCAAATCATAAAATTGATGATAGTCGCCACAAACACCTCGTTATCGAGGGAACATCATCTACCGCCGAACGAACTTCATCAGAAGGACTGGAATAACTTCAGGAAATATGCGAGCACAACACCAAGTCTAGGACTTGAACCTGATTGGGCTAGTTTCATCACAAGAAACCTAACAATCTAAGCTATGCATGACAAGGCGTGTTTTTTTCTATCGACGGGAGTCTTGTGAAAATGCTTGGCACCAATCTATTTTCTCGGTGTGAACATTGTTTGTCCGAAAAAAATTAAAACAGGTTTAAACTTATCTCATCTTCGATTTTTTATGTATAACTCCTCATTTTTAACAAGGGAAGGGGAATGAAGGTCCCAAAAGCTAGCATTTATATCAGAACATCCCAAAGGGTCCTGAAAGAAGTGAAAATTACAATCATATCCTTCCTTTTGCAAACATAATCCAAAAGGTAAAATCTAAATTGCAATGTGGTCATCAACTCCTCGTGTAGCCAACAACCTCACTGGAGTTATAGCCACTGTCTCCCGCATAAACAATGTCATCCTTCGTGGAATGGATGAAAGGGCCTCTACATCAAGATCGAAGGAGGCATGTCAAAATCTCTTACTAATTTGATATGCAGTTCCGGCGGCCGAAGTCGAGGTAGTGGATAAAGAACGAACGAAGAACAACCAAGCCAACTTCCTATTCCAGTGAACGCCAGATTTGAGTTGGCAATGCATAAATCCACTCTCCTCCCTCCTTTTCACAACTATGATGATGAAGAGAGATGCGAGGGGATGCCAATCTCGTTCAATCTGCCACTCCATCGAGCTTATTGATGGAAAGATAGTTGAACCCACTTCCCGCTTCTTCTAAACTTAAACCTAATACCTACATCGACGACCCGATCGCCTCTCTCAAGCGGTGTCGCCGAAGGGAGAGTGGAGAGGGCCAGTGAGCACTATGCGACTCTCAAAGGGCGGGGGGACTAGAACCTGCTACCGGTTGGTTATGATGTCTTCTTGGTCTGTGGTTATAACTTGCCCGTCGTCATTGTTCTGCCCGTCGTCATTGTCGAAATGAACTACTATGCTAAAATCCATTTTGTATTTTGTTTTGAAAAGGAGGTTAACCCTCAACATTTTGTATACAATTTAGGCCTAGAAAAGGAATGATTGTATAGCAATCTGCTACACCTGCAGAAGTCGTTGGGTTTTCCTAAAGAGGAAGGGTGATGTAGATAGCATCAAAGATTTCCCTCAATTAAGAACCAAGTTTTATCGAACTAGTAGGACCTCCTAGGCTACCAAGATAAGCAGCACCTGCACACAAACAAAACAAAATTCTTGTACCCAATGCGGTAAGAGAGTTGTCAGGCCCCTTGTCTTGCTAGTTACGAGATTAAAAGCAAACAAATAGATAGGTAGTTGCATAGTGAAACGCCAAATAAGGAGGAAATTTGTGTGGAAGAAAGTCTTGATGGAGAATGGACCGGGGGCAATAGGTTCACTAGAGGTATCTTTCTCAAAAGCAGGCAACTGGCATGGTAACAAATTATAGTTGCGGGCATGGTAGCAAAATATAGTAGGCAACTGACAAGAAGAGCTATCTTTATGACTATGATCATTCATGGCATACTCTCATATATGCATTACGTCCATGATAAGTAGACCGCTAATCCAACATCATCTACTACTAATACTCCAGCCTGAAATCGCTATCCAGCATACATCTTAAGGTATTAAGTTTACAAGAAACAGAGCATTACAATAAGCAAGATGACATAATGTAGACAGAAAGAAATCTAGCAATAAAATTAAACCCCATCATTTTATCCTTAGTGGCAACAATACAATACATGTCTTCATCCTTATTGTCCCTGATTAGAGCACCACGAGACTGAACCCACTACCATGCACCACTCCCTCTGAAGAACTACTGATCAATCTTGGCTAAATAAGACAAATAAATCGAAAAGCATACATAACTATTTAATTATACAACAAAGAAACTTCAAAAGATTCAATAATATTCAATGAACAATCTGATCATAAACTCACAATTCATCATGTCCTAATAAACACACGAAAGAATTACATTGGATTGATCTCAATCACACAAGGAAGAGGGGGAACAAGGTATTGAAGATCCAAAGAGAGAGAGGGAGATAGACAACCATCTAGCTACTACTGTGGACATGTAGGTCCTAAGGGAACTACTCACACATGGTCATGGAGGCAGCAAGGGTGATGGAGAGGCTCCTGAGACTGGCTCCCCCTCTGGAAGAACTCCGAAACAGGGCTGCAGATGGGATCTCTTTAGAACAGAGGCTTCCAATGGCGAAAAAAATTCTTCCGGAGGAACAACGGGTGATTTCAGTATTTATAGAAATTTATGGCGATGTAATCAGGTCAAGGCGGTGCTCGGGAGCTCCACATGGACAGGTGGTGCGGTCACCCCCGTGGCCGCGCCATGTGTCCACATGGCTGGCTTGTGGGTCCCCTTGATGTCTCCTAAAGGTTCCAGTGTTTCTTGTTGCCCAAAAAATCATGTTAAATCGACAACGTATTTTGACCTATTTAGAAATTGATTTCCCGTTAAACAAAAAACAAGCAGAAAACAGGAACTGTCACTTGGCACTAAATTAATAGGTTAGTCCAGTAAAAATAATATAAAATGGTAATAAAAGTATATATATATATATGATAATATAGCAACATGGAATAATAAAAAATTATAGATACGTTTGAGACGTATCTGTTGGGAAATGTTGCATGGAAGACAACAAAAAAATTCTACGCACACGCAATGATCTATCCATGGAGATGCATAGCAACGAGGGGAAGAGTGTGTCTACATACCCTCGTAGACCGAAAGCGGAAGCGTTTGACAACGCGGTTGATGTAGTCGAACTTCTTCTAGCTCCGACCGATCAAGCACCAAACATATGGCACCTCCGAGTTCTGCACACGTTCAGCTCGGTGACGTCCCTCGCCTTCTTGATCCAACAAGGTGTCAAGGTAGTAGATGAGTCCCGTTTTGCGGTACGCCACACCCCTCCCGATGAACAGGACCCCCGTTTCGACCGTAGCGCTCCAACACAAGTCCGTTTCGTCCGTTTTGCGTACGCCACACCCCTCCCGATCAACAGGACCCCCGTTTTGACTGTAGGAGGTCCATTTCATCCGTTTTGCGGACGCCACACCCCTCCCGATCAACAGGACCCCCGTTTCGACTGTAGGAGGTCTGTTTCGTCCGTTTTGCGGTACGCCACACCCCTCCCGATCAACATGACCCCATTCCGAATGTAGGAGGTTTGTTTCCTCCGTTCTGCGGTATGCCAGGCCTCGTTTCCATCGTCTGTTCCATCCAAGCCCTCCCGATGAACACGACCACGCATTCCGTTCCGACCCAGCCGGTTGGCTCCCCATGAATACGACGACGACGCTGTTTCTCCGTTCCGACCCAGCCATGTACGTATGCGCGAGTAGGCGTTCAAGACCCTGCCCGTATGTACACATACGTGGCCGTATTTTCTTTCTTGCACCCTGGACGCTGTACGTACGTGTACATGCTATGTGCGCGCCTCTACTACGACACGTGCGCGCCTCTACAACGACCAGTATGTACGTACACGTTCGCGACCAGAATGACAACGCTATGTATGCTTTGACCAGGTGGGTCCCGACTGTCAGGCACTTCCTTGCGTCCGAAAATGTAGCTGGTGGGTCCCAGCAGTCAGAGGGGTGAATCTTTTTTTTGCCCGGACGCACTTCCTTGCGTGCGAAGGTGTAGCTGGTGGGTCCCAGCAGTTAGGGGGGAAACGTTTTTTTCGCGAAATACGGTGGCCCGTCCGGTGGGTCCCCGCTGTCAGGTGGAGGAATAATTATTTTCCGCGTAATAAGGAGGCACTTCCTTGCTGCGGTCGTAGACCCAGCTGTCAGCCTCTCCACATACAGTCCACGTCCGATGGAAGTTGTTCCTTGACCACGTTGACCATGCCGCGCCGAGAGCACCGGGGCGGTGGATGACGGCGAGGCCTAGGAAGGGGACAACGGGGAGCCGGGGAAGACGCGGCAGTGGAAGCCCGCGCCGAGAGGAGTACGAGGGTTCACTGGTTCGACTGCGATGTGAGGCTGTCGTTGCCGCAGGGCCTGGCCAGCGGTGGGAATAGTAGGGGGCGGTGAGGCCTCCGCGGCAGCACATCCGGCCACGGGAGGCAGGAGCATGCGACACGACCGATGTTGCTTTGGGCGGCTGGAGCAAGAAGACCAGAGGTTGAAGAAGCACTACGGCCGTTGGATGGACATCGTACGGTCACTGGAGCTAGAATCGTTTATATTGACTAAGTTGACAAAGCCCTCCGTCCCCATCAACTTAGTAGGCCCACAAGTCAGCCTCCCACCAAGGTGGGTCCCAGCTAGCTGGAGGGTATTCATTTTTTTGTGCGTAATAAGGAGGCACTTCCGGTGGGTCCGAGCTGACAGCAGGGGGAACATTTTTTTCGCGAAATACGGTGGCCCGTTGGGTGGGTCCCAGCAGTCAGGGGCAAACTTTTTTTCGTGAAATACTGGTGGCCTGTCCGGTGGGTCCCTGCTGTCAGGTGGAGGAATAATTATTTTCCGCATAATAAGGAGGCACTTCCTTGCGGCTGCCGTGGACCCAGCTGTCAGCCTCTCCACGTATGGTATTCTTCCGATGGAATTCGGTCATTGACCACATTGACCACGCCGCGCCGAGAGCACCACGGCAGTGGATGACAGCGAGGCGTAGGAAGGGGACGACGCGGAGCCGGGGAAGACACGGCAGTGGATGCCCACGCGGAGAGGAGTACGAGGGTTCACTGGTTCGGCTGCGCTGCCGTCGCCGCAGAATAACAGGGGGTGTGGGTGAGTGGAGTGGAGGGATGGCCTGGCCAGCGGTGGGAGTAGTATGGGGGCGGTGAGGCCTCTACGGCAGCACATCCGACCACGGGAGGCAGGAGCAGGTGGCACGACCGGCGCTGCTTTGGGCGGCTGGAGCAAGAAGACCAGAGGTTGAAGAAGCACTACGGCCGTTGGATGGACATCGTACGGTCAGTCGAGCTAGAATCGTGCATATTGACTAAGTTGACAAATCCCTTCGTCCCCGTCAACTTAGTAGGCCCACTATACTGGGTCCCAGCTAGCAGGGGGAGTATTCTTTTTTTAGCGTAATAAGGAGGCACTTCCTTGCGTGCGAAGATATAGCTGGTGGGTCCGAGCTGTCAGCGGCGGTAACGTTTTTTCGCGAAATACAGAGGCCCTTTCGGTGGGTCCCAGATGTCAGGTGGAGGAATCATTATTTTGCGCATAATAAGGAGGCATTTCCTTGCGTACGGCCGTGGACCCAGCTGTCAGCCTCTCCACGTACAGTCCACTTCCGATGGATGTCGTTCATTGACCACGTTGACCAGGCCGCGCCGAGAGCACCAGGGCAGTGGACGACGGCGAGGCCTAGGAAGGGAACGACACGGAGCCAGGGAATACTCGGCAGTTATTTCCCACGCGGAGGAGTACGAGGGTTTACTGGTTCGTCTGCCGTCGCCGGAGAATAACAGCATGTGTGGGACTGAGGGTGAGTAGAGGGATAGCTAGGCCAGCGATGGGAGTACGGTGGGGCGATGAGGCCTGCGCGGCAGCACAGCCGGCCACGGGGAGGAGGGAGTAGGCAGTCCCGCCGGCGCTTGTTTGAGCGGCTGGAGCAGGAAGAGCAAAGATTGAAGAAGCACGACAGTCGTTGGATGGACATCCAACAGTATATAGGCCATCTGTGGAAAGCCTCAAATCTGTGGAAAACAACATACAGCCCATCTGCCATTATTTCAAATAGTTTACAGCCCATTTGCTAATTCTTATGGGTTGTTTGGAGCCCATATTCTTTTTGTTAGTATTACAGCCCATATTGTGGCCACGGTTAAAAAATTATACAAAATTTTGCATATGTCGGTGCGGTCTGAACTGTTTTTAATCCCGAAATTTTGAGTCACATTCAGACTGATTTTAAAAATAAATGTATATAAATATAAAATCCAATAAATTGTCCACGCATAAAAATCAATGCAATTTAACATCTCGAAATGAAAAAAAAAGATATTTGAAACTAATTGCCGGTTTGATGTGTTTTAAAAATGTACAACCCATTTCTCATTACTGATAGGCCTGATAAAGTGACTTACTTGAAAAATTACAAAAAACTGGGCTAGCCATTTTCAAAAAGAAAAAAAAACTACTGGTCTGGTCTGTGGTAAACATAAAAGAAAAGGCTGTCTAGACAGGCCAGAGTGTCCCGCACAGCCCAGTTGACACCCTGCTTCCGTCTCAAAAACAAATTAGATAAATGCCACTCCAATTATGGCGATTCATAAAAATGCCACTGCAATTTCCAAACTTTGAAAAATGCCACTGCAATTTTTGCAAACTTTGAAAAATGCCACTGCAGTTTGCAAACTTTGAAAAACGCCACTCCAGACTTCAAAAAATGCCACTAGAAATGGCATGAAATGGCATTTTTCAAAGTTTGGAAATTGCAGTGGCATTTCTCGGAGGCATTTATCAAATTAACCCAAAACAAAAATAACTGGGCGAGCTGCTGGGTCCCTGGTGTCAGCCGCTCGTTGTGCAATTCTCTCGTTTATTGACTATGTTGACAATGGCATGTGACCCAGATGTTAGAAATCCACTAGGAGGAGCCATTTTTTATTGGCTTGAAATAAGGAGGCACTTGCTTGCGTACTGCCATGACCTTGGCGGGTCCCTGCTGTCATCCTCTCCACGTATAATCATCTCCTGATTGTGTATGCGTCAACTTGCTAGGCCCACAAGTCAGCCTCTAAACCCGTGGAGGACAAATACAACCCATTTAAAAAAATAACAGCCCATTCCATACGTTCAAACGGAAAGTTCAACATTCAGAGCAAAGTAACAGGTCTGATCCACATATAGAGTACTGAACTTCCACGTTGACAACCATCATAGCCAAGTTAACTATCTACTCCCACTAGACAAGTACTAACTTACTCTTAGCTAACTAGACGATGCCGGCGGTACATGCTAAACGCTGGCACCGGCGTCCTGCGCCTCGCCTCGGACTTGCCAGAGGTGTGATAGGGCGCATTGCTCGCGCGCGTTGGCCCTTTCCATGCCGGCGTGGTCCACCGAAGCTTCGGCTTCCAAGCGGGAAACCCACTTGACGAGCTGGTAGTAAAAATCAGCGTCGTGAACGCGTGCGTGCCCGACAGCCTCCAGGGCTATTTGCCGGGCGCCGGCCTCCATGTAGTCGGCCCAGTTGCGGGCGCTCTGCTCGCGACTCAGAGCATCGGTGCGCTGCTGCTCCATGTCCCGCTGGCGGCGCAAATCGGTGATACGCTGCTCCTCCGCCAGGCAGTCGCGCTCCAACAACTCCTGCTCCTCCGCCATGCGGTCGCACTCCAACAACTCGTCGATCTGCACATTGCCATCTAAAGACAGATAGAATGCCTCCTCCCTCCGTCTGCCTTCCGGTGAAAAACCGAACACTAGTTCCAGCGGTGACTGCCTCCGGCGTCGCCTACCGCAGACGGGCGGGGGCATGGACGTGGCGAGCGAGGTCGGGCCGGTGGGGGCTTATGAGGATATAGCGACGGTCATCGGGGGAAGGTAGCGCGACGGTCATCGGAATTCAATGCATAATGGCTTAGCGCGCCAGCTTGCCATGGAAAACTAGGGAAACTGAAATTATGACTGTGCCGTCCCATCCCGTCTGGGTCGCACGCTGGCATGGCGGTCAAACGAGTGCACTCGAATCATCTCCCTCCTTGTCAATAATGATTTCACGGATTTAAAAAGCCCGCAACAATTAAAGCGTATCTTTTTTCGCATCAGTTAGCTGCCTTAATTACGGCCGGCTGCATGCAGACACTCAGAATTTCTCGCAGGCAGTACGTGAAGCAGCATGCAACGAGTCGCAGCCGAGGGCACGCATGCAGCCACTTAAATCGCTAGAATTAATTAGGCTTAAACTTCTGCATGCTGTTAATTATTGCCATGCCTTGGTCTTGCTGCTTTGCTCACGGGACTAATAAACCCGGACGGAGGGAGTACCTTGGTTGGTGAGAGGTTTGAATTAAGCCCTGCAAACTGGAAAGGAGGTACTAGTACGTGCGTGATCCGCTATTTATTCGTGTAGGATCGAGTAGGTCGTTTCTTGAATTGAGCCCTGCAAACCGGAAAGGAGGTAGTACGTGCGTGATATGCTATTTATCCGTGTAGGATCGATAGTGTAGCTTGTCAGTTTCTTTAGAGATAGGCATTTTTATCCGTGTAGGATTGATAGTGTAGCTTGTCAGTTTCTTCAGAGGTAGGCATTTTTATTCAAAAAACTGCCACTTCGCATCTTGCGTCGCAAGTAAAACTGCCAGGAGCGCATTTGTAGGCTAGCTAGTGATCGATCAGTAACTTGTAAACACTGAGCGAACAGAAATAAGTAACTATTAATGCATCACAATGATTCACAGATCATATACAAATATGTAGCTCCAAAAGCAAAGATCAGCCACTTCGGATCTTGCGTCGCAACTAAAACTAACTAGTACGATTCCCATACATAAGATCAACATGTTAATGCATCTCAATGATTCACAGATCATATACAAATATGTAGCTCCAAAAGCAAAGATCTAGAAAAAACATCTGTTCTTCCTACTAACATGGATGCTTCTCTTGGCCAACATTCAGTACAGACTGAAAGACAAATTTGTTTGTGAAGTCTACAATTCCTCTTGCAAACGTAAGTGGTTTCACCAACAGCTGGAACCATGAGAATGAACCACACATGATGGAGGAACATCCATTGCAATATGATTTGGTCTTCTCTCGATCACACCGCGAGACTATTTTCGGAATACAAACTTTAACTTAGGGAAAATGATGCCCATTGTATAATCAGACCAAAGCAATGAAGCACCAAGTGTTGGCCAGTAAATAGTACTATACTACTTTTCTACAGTCCATGAAGTGACTATCCAATCTTTATGTCTATTTTCAAATGGCACTGCATGCAGTGACTATACTATTCTCTTGTGCAGTTCAACCAAAATTGCGGACACTTTGTTTGTTTGCCAAATAGCAACGGGCAGACATCTCTATCTGCACAAATATCAAGCAGCTAGTAAACATATACCACACCATGTTCGCAGTGATGGAAGAGGTGAAATCGATACAACCGAAATTGAGCATCCGACCATTGAATCCTGTCCTACACCTCCAATGTAGGTCCACCCTGCCAATAAATTCACATGCAAACCACTAGTATTACTATCTAATGACAGTACAAAAAGAGTAGCAAGATAGTAGCAAACCATGTACCTTCGTAATGAATAGCTCATAGTGCCACCAATTGGATATAAAGGTTTGGAAAAAACATGCTCCTAATGTTGAACCAGTTGGACTTTTTGTGCAGCTCCACTAAAATTGAGCATCCCTGTTCGCATAAATATTGAAAGTGTGATTACTATAAAAGTGGCACTAGTTGAAGCATAGACTCACAAATATAAGCATTCCAATTTCTTAATGGGAAAAGGTAGCAAGACTGTTTCTAACCACCTGTTTGAAGGAATAAATAAAGCAACAACGGCTGATGTCAGGAAGGCATACATAGTTTTTTTCTGAAAAACTGAGCCATTCCTGACCTTTCCTCTTCTTTTAAGCAAATTTTGTGCAGTTCTACTAAAATAAAATGCCATCACCGCCTTGACAATTTAGTTACACTGTACAAAAGGAAATGACTTAACATTACATCATGATGTCGGGTATGTAGTAGACATGCATTAGATACAAACATACAGACCTCCTCCGATAACATAATGAACAATAATTTTAACAAAGGTGTGACTAGCTTTATCGGGATAATTGAGTGAACTCTACACCCTCTCACTACTAGGGAAAAGCCTATACACAGAATCTTATCAGCATCGCGCTTTAAAATAACTCGCTGCTGCTAACTAGCAGTAGCGCGGACAGACGAAACTCGCTGCTGAGACAAATATAGCAGTAGTGCGTCACCCCAAAGACGCGCTGCTGCTATAATTCCTACGAGGCTGCCGCGAGGCTAGTTATAGCAGCAACGCGTTAACGTGATGCGCGCTACTGCTACGTGGCATAGTAGCAGCGCATTTCTCGGATAAGCGCTACTGCTAAGTTTCCTACAAAAATTTAGTCCCACCTCGCTCCGTGAAGAGAGTTTCTACCACCTTAAATATGTTACTTCTCACACTTTGACAAGTACTTGATCTTCATTGAACTCTATGTGTAGAATTTGTGGCTGCAATATGAGTCTTCACCTGTTCCTAAACCGGTGAGGACTCATATTGTCATATCAGATTGTACACAAAAAGATCTTTGATGATCAATGTGTTTTTGATATATTGAACAAAGTCTATTTTTACATGCTGACACATAGCAGTAGCGCTTTACTGTGAAAGGCGCTGCTGCTAGATAGCTTAGCAGTAGCGTCTTTTCCTGAAGAGTGCTACTGCTAAGCCATTCATCTCCCTCATCTCCTCCATTCGGATCCACTCACACACACAGCCACTCAAAATCCTCTCCGATCCGTCTGCGTCGTGCGCCCCCGTCGCCCCTCCTCCGTCTGCGCCGCGCGCCGTCACCTCCTCCTCCTTGCTGGACTCGGTACCGGCCTCCTCCTCCATCCTCCCTCTCCACTCGCCGCTGGCCGGCCCCTCCTCGCTCCGCCTTCCTCCTCCGTCCTCCCTCAACTGGCCGCGCCGGCCGGCCCCTCCTCGCTCCGCCTTCCTCCTCCATCCTACTCTCTTCTCCCTCCTCGAGTCGCCCCTCCTTCTCCCTCCTGCTCATATGCAACATTTTGATTTAGTTGATATAATTTAGTTGACTTAGTAGGCTAGTTGATTTAGTTGACTTAGAACATTTTGATTTAGTTGATTTAGTAGGCTAATTCATTTAGTTAATTTAGTTGACTTAGAACATTTTGATTTAGTTGATTTAGTAGGCTAGTTGATTTAGTTGACTTAGAACATTTTGATTTAGTTGATTTAGTAGGCTAATTCATTTAGTTAATTTAGTTGACTTAGACCATTTTGATTTAGTTGATTTAGTAGGCTAGTTGATTTAGTTGACTTAGAACATTTTGATTTAGTTGATTTAGTAGGCTAATTCATTTAGTTAATTTAGTTGACTTAGAACATTTTGATTTAGTTGATTTAGTAGGCTAGTTGATTTAGTTGACTTAGAACATTTTGATTTAGTTGATTTAGTAGGCTAGTTGATTTAGTTGACTTAGAACATTTTGATTTAGTTGATTTAGTAGGCTAGTTGATTTAGTTCACTTAGAACATTTTGATTTAGTTGATCGTTAATCCTTTGCTCATATTGCTTTAGGAAGAATGGCGCCACCACCACCACCACCACTATGTCAACTGTGCAAGTCAAGATGCGCCAGCAGCCTTGCAACTGGCAAGCTGTTCGGCATCTACTTCCAGCCGAGTTTTCGTCATGCGGCGGTAAGAAATTAGATGAAATGTAATAACTATTTTATTTTTAGTGTTGGCATTACTGCATTGTGTCATTTTGCTTATTTTACACAGATCGTCCCATGCAATGTGAGGTTGAAATTCAACAAGCTGACAGGAGACACTGTGACATTTGAGGCTCCTGGGGGGCCGTACACTATGGAGGTCGAGAAAGGACGCAATATGTCGCAGATTGGAGGAGATGGATGGGCCCGTTTCATCGCTCGCATGCATCTTACTGGTGGTGAGTTGATCAGCTTCAACTTCCGAGCAGAAAGACCCAAGCTAGCTGTCATTTATCTCAACCTGGTGGAAGATGATGAAGATGACGAAGATGATGAAGAAGATGAAGATAATGAGGACCCACTCGATGAAGATGATGAGGACCCACTTCATGAAGCCATCGTAGCTCAAAGAACAAGGCTGAGTGAGGAGGAGGTGTCCAACCTGTGGGACATAATTCCGCCACGTGCTGACTTTGTCGGGGTGCCATTCATGACCCGCTTGACAAATACCATGGTTGATCGACATGATATGGTATGTTATACTTACAAATGCAGATTAATAGTGTGAATTACTTAGTGTACAGTCCAATGATATGGTATGTTGTGTGGAATCTAGTCGATGATATATATGTTTTAGTGTAGAGTTTGATCACATGCTTATTAATTGATATGTTTTTCTTATTCAGAAATTGGCAAAGAGCATATCTGTGAGTTATGGTATCGAGCCTGATGAAGAAGGCTCAGCTGGACTACGCCTTACTGCAAGGGGCTCCGTCACAACCTGTACTTACCGCGTGGACACGGACGGTCACACACACTTAAACTCGGTTGGGTGGAAGAAATTCCTCGATGGCAAGAATCTTCGTGTTGGACATGCCATCCTAATTACTATCAGGAACACCAACCGCCCAGGCTTGAGGATGATGATTGTCTTCGATATCATCTAGAACTACATATGTGTGTGTGTGTGTGTGGCTATATCATCTAGAACTACACATATGTGTGTGGCTATATCATCTAGAACTACATATGTGTGTGTGGCTATATCATCTAGAACTACATATGATGATCGTCGTCGATATCATCTAGAACTACATATGATGATGGCCGTCGATATGACCTTGTACTGCTTGAGGATGCATGTTGGCTATGCATGAAATTGTTATCTAGTACTCCCTTCGTTCCAAATTACTCGTCGTGGTTTGAACTAAAACCACGACGAGTAATTTGGAACGAAGGGAGTACTACCGTACCTAGTAATGGTTTATGAATTTGATATCTACTAGCAGTACCTAGTATCTACTATCTGAAACGAGAACTGAAATGGGAAAATGATGAAAGATATAGCAGTAGCGAGGGATGGCGAAATCGCTACAGCTAGTTAATAGTAGCGCGTTCACGAAAAGCGCTGCTAATATCGTCAACAGTAGTAGCGCGGGTTAGGGCCGCGCTACTACTATGAGTTAGCTATAGCGCCTTATTAGTAGCATGGCCACCCGCGCTGCTGCTAGCCTAAAAACCCGCGCTGCTGCTAACCTTTTCCCTAGTAGTGTCTATTCCTTAATATAAGACGTTTTCGCGGTTCAATTTAAAGTACCCAAACGTCTAGTATTTAGAAACACAGGTAGTAGTTTTCTTGAGCACATATCTGGGAAAGCTTGCCACACTTTATTTATGTCCATACGCTAATGCAACACCATTTGAATACTACAAATATACACTAATCCAGTGGCTAGTTGAACAGTAGAGTAGTTAGTTTATTACAGGGTACAGTACAATGGTTTTACTGAACAGATTTCAATAAACTCTAGCACTGGAAGGTTTCTATAAGAATTAACAATACAAAATGTAAAGGTAATAATTTTCAACATTGGTATACTAGCTGTGCATGAGCATTAAACCAAATACAGAAGTCTGAAGGTAACTAGCATTATTAACTAATGTCAGTATAAAAAATTTGCAAACCATGTACCTCCAAGGTAAATATCATTTCGAACTCGGGGGGACCTTAAAAATTGCTATCCCAATCTTGATAATCGATCAAACATAAAAACTTGGTCGAACGAATCAAGAGAACAGCAGGAGGAGGAGGTGCCCACTCTTGACCTTTCCTCTTGTCTTCATAATTGTCTATGCAGTTTAACCAAAATAAAATGACATCAGTGCCTTGACATTTTGGTGACACTGTACAAAAAAATTAACTTATCTCATGAAAGTGAGGTATGTAATCTATAAGCATTAATAGTGCAAAAATCTGAAGGTAGTAACAAGTTTCATCGTTGGTATACTGGTTGTGCAACAACATTAGAATGCCTTAGCTGAAAAATCTTTAATACATCCACAATCAACAACTAACCCTGAAATGATCTAGTGACATTAAATGGCACTGCTTAAATTTATCTGTGGCATTAGACTGAGAGTGGCATTAGTTAAATGTGGCATCACTTTAGTAGTAGCATTGCTTGACTTGACTGCTGGCGTTATACTAACAGCAAAAAAAGTGGCCATAAGAGCATGGGAGGCCCATTCGGACAGTGGGCGCACCAGTACGATGTACCTCCACGGACGCAGAGTGGTGAGGGAGGTATGGTTGCCCAGAGCAACAAATATCCAGGCAACATATGTGGATTACGTCCCATTTTTGTTCTCTTTAGCCACCTTTTTCCTATGTGAGGACAACAAACCGATCGACCTGGTCATTCTCTATGCGTTGTCATGACTTTCTACCCTTCTTCAACCAAGAGACACGAGACTCGTTCCTTAGCTACTGATTTTCCCCTTTTCAACCTAGATGCGGGTTTGATGCCTACTCTTTTGGACAGTACAGTCTCCCTTCCTTTCCTTATTCAACCCAGACATGCATTAGTCTGCATGAAGTAGGGTTTCCTTTAATAGTGCAAATTATGGTTTTCGTCTGCGGGGCCAGCAGAGCAGAGGATAGCAAATTGGGAAGATGGTGGAGTGGAAAAAGATCCACATGCAACGACGTGCTAGATGGGGCAATAGAACAAGGGTATGGTTCGAAAAGAGGTAGCATACCTAAGGGTCGGCGGGAAGTGGCTTCGCTCGTGGTCGTCGTCCTCCGCACACACTACGGCAGCGATCCCGCGCGGGCGCTAGGTCTGAGAGGACGGCCTTGTCGTCAGTGCATGACCTCGCTCGCCGACGATGAGTGCGTCAACGGTGCACGTCCTTTTCTTCCCCGGCGGATCTGTGACCACCGATGAGGAGGGAGAGAGGGGCCGTCTTTTTTAGATCTGGAGAGAGGGTGGTAGTGTGAGAAGCAAGTGGGCAGCCCTTGGCAAGAAAGTGCTGAAGCTCCAGCCTATATATCTTCTTTATACTAGTAGTACTGGAGGTAGAGTAGTGGTAGAGTAGTTTATATTTTCTCTATGTACAGTACCAGTTAGTCGTGCTTCAAAACTGAACGGCACGCCATTAAAAAAATAAAGGCCGATAACTAATGCGGCACCTCGGGCCAACGCGGCCAGACCGCATTTAGCACGAGAAATTACACACCATGTTTCGTTGACATGTGGTCCCGTTCCACATATCAGTGAGACGACGGCGAGTAGTAGGAGTATTTCCGAACTGACGTGTAGGCCGGGGTGCCCCTTCGTGAACCGTGGCAAACTGGCAACCGTCCACCGACTCTTCACCTTTCCCTCTCGATTTGGAACTGTTGTCGCACGCTCTTCCTCTCCCTCCTCCATTTTCCTTCAGCCCTTCACCCTTTCTTCTACCATTGTTCGATCGTCTTCTCCATGGAGGGAACAGGACGGAAACAACCCCGTTATTCTTGCCCCGATCTGAAAGATGACGTGGTGGAGGAACTCATTGATCGGTGCGACGTCATCACCTCGGCTAGCATGGCAGGTTCGTTCAAGCCCATTCTCAACTAAACTAATAACATCATTACAAGGAACCCAAGAGTCAAGGAGCGGTTTGATCTCCCCTATCTTCTCCGCCGTTACCCTGATGACTGGCGCCGCCACGACGGAGGCCTCGCCCTTTGCAAGTTGATGCCGCTTGATAATGATACGTATGATGTTAAGATGCCATCGCTTGAGGACAAGGCTTGGGCAGGCGCAAATGGAGATTGGGTTGTTTACATTGGGTCCAACTGCGAGTGGGAACTTGTGGATGTGTACACTTGTGACCGGGTTCCACTTCCAAAAATCTCAGCAGACTGCCCAGAGGTTGAGCACACCGGTATTGTACGCACTTTCAAATACAATCATGGTGACTGTCTTCTACGGAAGATAGCAATTTCTCGAGTCCCCAACCGCTCTTGGAATTACAACAACTATGAAGTTGTTGCTATCTTCGACAAGCTTGTTGCCGTCGTCAGTGGTTTGACTGGATGGATATTGCTCAAAAATCAGTTTCTGTACACGGATGAATACTGTGATGCAATTCAACACGAGGGCCTTGCGTTTGCTGCCACCACTCGTGGCACTGTTTTTGCATGGCATCCTCATTGTTTCGGTACGTTTGTCTTCCATCGTAATTATAATTGTTTCATCCACATGCATGCAGGTTAGCAAGTTTCCCTTTAGGCTGGTCATAGTGGGGAGTAACTTAGACTAGTAACATGCATATGTTACTAGTTTATGTTACTACCTCTATAGTGCATAGTATCTTAGATTAGTATCATAGGTGGTCTCATTTATTGCCATGCATGACACATAGTAGCATCACATTTATTATGTTACGATATCTACCTATGTTACTATAACCATCTCTGTCTTCCTTAATTGCCTGCCACATAAGCATGTTTGCGAGTCCCAAGTGCATGATACTACTTATGTTACCCCCACTATGGCCAGCCTTACTAATTAACCTTATTCTTGTGTTTCCAAGGTCCTGTGAACATTCCACCACCTATACTAGACATGTTTTAGTATATAGGTACATCCATTTTTGGACAAATGGAAGTCAAGTATTTTGGAACGGAGGGAGTACACAATAAAATTTTTAAGTTAGCACAACTAGTCTAATCCGAGAGCACAACCGAAGATTTGGTCGGGTTCTTCCTCCTTTTGCCGACACGTGGGACATCCAGCATCTAGGTCATGTAATGAAAGAAAATAGAGTGGTAGTTGAAGCCACGAGATGTGCATCTTGGGTTAAACTGTAAATAGAATCTTACTACTCTTGAGTAACTCCAAAAGCGGCCACCAAAGATCTTTCTTGGATTTGTTTTTCATCACCAGCATGTCGAGGTAAAAGATGTGCAGGTTCAGTGGGTCTGGTTGCGTTTTCACTAACATGTGGGACCGCATGTGAGCAAACAGACGATGGGCTCCGCGCGTCCGCTGGCTGGCTGAGAAGAGAGATAGAGGAGTGCTGAGCACGGACTGCAGGAAATTTATTCTACGTACTGTACCTCGATATAGGCTCGATATAGTGGGGTGGCATGGGCCATAACTAGCATTCACGTCTAGCAGTACGGCACACGCCACCCACACGAGTCCCATTCGACACCAATTTTCTTGGAGTCCATGCTACAGCCATCTCTTCTCCCTCCTATTTTCTCAGCCATCGCACGGTGGGCGGGGTGGGGGCTTGCCGATAGTCGGTTTGCTCAACTACGGTCCCACTTGTAAGTGAAAATGCAACACCGCACGCATTCCCGCTTGAGCGGCGTGCAGGACCAACCGTGTGGGGGTGCGACACGAACACGGCAGGCTTTTCCTTTTGAACTCGTAACTTGTAAAATTTGGTTCTGCTCCATGGCGCGATCGATAGATAGAAAATAACGATTTTGCCTAGAGTAATGAGAAGTTTGGTTCTGGCGCCGTTCATGCATGGAGTACGTACAAATATTATGAAGTTGATGCGAAAGGTAAGATAATTACTGTAGTATCATATACTACTACATGGATTGATGGAAAGATAAAAATACATACGGATCCATCAACGACATCCTCACGCCCTAGTGCGCCGGGTCACCAACCGACGTGTGAGAAGCAGCGGCGTTGGCGGCGAGCTCAACGTGCTTCTGAACAGTGCCGTCCAAGGTTGCCCTGCGGTCCAAGAAGGCCAGCGTCCTATCGTCCTCCTCTTGCATGCGCATAGACGTGGGTGATTATGTCAATGGTGTCTTGCTGCGCTAGGCGCTGCGCGGCGAGCGCGACCTCGAGGTGGACATTCTCCGGCGTGACGGCAGGCAGTCGCAGGGCCACCAGTGCGTCGAAGAGGTTGTCACCATAGTGGCCGTTGAGGGTAGCGGGCATCGCAGAGCCTGGGCGAGTCGGCTGGAGGCTTACGTCAAAGTCGTCCGCGAGCTTCTTGACGATGGTGAACTTGTCAAGGAAACCGACGAGGACCTCCTCGAACAAGGAGACGAAGCTGTCGTCGAAGCGGCCCCTCGCCCTGCCGGCCTCAAGCAATACTACCTAGAGACGTTCCTCGTTGCCGGGCCGCAGGCCGGCGTCATGGACCATCTGGCACAGCCATGCTCGCGCTCATCGCCTCCATGGGTCTAGCTTAGCTTCTACTACCTCCGTCCTGGTTTATTGGTCCCCATTGTAATCCGTGTCAAATTTTGACCACAGATTTAACTAACAAAATCTTTACGCATGTTACTAAAAATTATATCACTAAAAACTATGTTCAAATACGAATCCAAAAATATATTTTTTGTTGACATGCATCAACATTTTGTTAGTTAAATCTTTGGTCAAAATTTAGCACAAATAAAAAGGAGACTAATAAACTAGGACGGAGGTAGTAGTAGTCAACTGATCTTGCGATTCGAGTGATCACTCTTGCCCTTGGTTAGTGTGCGTAGGTGTGTAGGATTTCGTACTACTCCTTGGCCCTCTACTGCACCTGCCTTTGGCTGTATGATAGGTGGGCCAGCCACCCCCTGGGCCCACGTGTCATTCACCCAAAGGCAGTTGCCGCAAGTCAATGAAGCTGTGCCCCCCTCCGTGCCGGTGCAGTATAGTCATCTCACCGGACCTCTAGTTGGGGCCAAACGAGAGAAGTTTGATGTTTACTGGTTTATTGGTCCCCTTTGCATTTTGCGCCAAGTTTTGACCTTTGATTTAACTAATAAAATGTTAATGCATGTAAACAAAAATGTTGTGTAAGTCACATTACGGAAACCAAATAATCCCAAAACACTTAGGCACGATGCATTAACTCCCTCCTTGTTTCTTATTTCGTGACATATCAACCAATGAGAGATGTGGGCCGTGCATGCTTTCAATGACTTGAGACTACCAAACATGACATGAAGTGTTTAGTTCATTGCATGTAATCCTATTAAGACTCTAGTTAGCAAGAAAACATTAAGTTCTCTCGCCGATAGGAATAAAACACCATGTATTTATTTACAGAGGGAGTAGTACATTTTTTGTGACATGCATTACTAGATATTGCTAGTCAAATACTAAAATCCAGATGGACGTGGTAGTACTCCTAAATCCAGACGGTGGTGCTACTAGTACTAGTAGTAGT
Organism: Triticum timopheevii; assembly: GCA_963921465.1. NCBI lineage: Eukaryota > Viridiplantae > Streptophyta > Magnoliopsida > Poales > Poaceae > Triticum > Triticum timopheevii. Next base: position 430,892,643 of record OY997268.1, on the reverse strand, counting down.
ACTACCAATGTAGTACTCCTAGGAGTACTAGCACTGTACTACCCGTTGGTCAAATTATTACATGCTGCTCCTCACGGTGAAGTGACAAGACCCTGCGCCGTAGATGACACCTGAGTATAGGCGCCGTGTTCGGCATACCATAGGCAACCTCACCGTCTGCAGTCACTATCATCATGGCTGTAGAGCTAGCCTGCTTACAACTAGCCCTGTTCGACATAATTTCCCGTGCGTAGATGCCCGTGCATTGCATGGAACACCAAGATTGGGGGTGGACGGCTCCGGCAGCGGCCATCGCGCCAGATTTTTCCACGGCCTTCTAGATGTGGTGGGGAGGAGATAAGGCTGATTGTGAGAGACAAGGAGTTGTTTGTAAATAGGGAACAAGTGCGGGCATCTTTTTGCAAAAATGGAGAAGCTTGGTTTGTATGCGTCAGATCTAGATCCGACGGCTATTGGTGAAAGATGGGAGGCACAACATCATCGCCAACTCAGGACCTGTTTGATTCGCAGGATTTTGAAAATGCAGGAATAGGACACGGCAATATTACAAGTTTCAAACTGATATTACAAAAGTTAGGAGTAATGCTGCACCTAGGAAGAGGGAATTACTAGGAAGTTTACGTAAGAACTTTCGTTACTTTAGTGGATGCGGCGTGATCGTACAAACTAAAATCCACCGCCCTGACAAGTCACTAATGGGAAAATAAGTTTTCCAGTCTATGGCCACTTGATGTTTCAAAACAAATTCAGCTTCTGCGGAGACTTTGTCATTTAGGCTTAGACGCTTGCGGTGATCAGCATGCCATTCATTGTTGCGCCAGAGAACGCCAAACCTCATTACCTTGAGCACACTTGCCTCCAGAACAAAGAACCTGGCCAATTTAATCTTAGATGTGCTGCCTCAGTAGTCGATCAAATCAATTTCTGTAAGATGGAGATCAAGGCATTCGATGAGATTGTTATAGTGCAGCACATTTTTCACTTTCGGGTCATTTTTTATCTGCAAAGAAGAGAACATATTAGAGCAGCTGGCTGCATAAGATTGTCGTGTCATCAAGAGGTACCAATATCATTCGCTCATACGATAGGGTTGGCTGGCTAGTGATATTTTTTCACTCTCTCTCTCTCTCCCTCCCTCTCTCTCTCTCTCTCTCTCTCTTTCTGTTTCCTCTCATTTAACTAGGAGCACATGAAGAGCTTGGGCATTTGTTGCCTTCCACTATGTGGCCGATGCCATATTTTGCAAAAGTATGCCACATAATACGCATCAATGTCAAATCAAAAGATTTTGGCACTGCTCTCGCGATGTGAGAGAGTTGGCACCGCTATGCACACAGACCCACATGTATAAACAAATCAATCAAACCAACTACACCAGCCTCTCACTCTCCCAAACAAGTGTTTTTTTATTGCCTCAGTCCTCTCTCTCGCCCACGCAGTGCTTTTTCATTGCGTGAGTTAATTTGGCACCGGAGCAAAGTAGGTGATCCAGATTGGGGCACCAGGTGAGCAATGGAGGGGCATCGATGCCAAATGCATCACAAGTGAATTTGGCACATGTTTTGGCCTACATAGCCCACTTTTGTACTCCCTCCGTCCCAAAATTCTTGTCTTAAATTTGTCTAAATACGGATGTATCTAGTTACATTTTTAGTGTTAGATACATCCGTATCTAAACAAATGTAAGACAAGAATTTTGGGACGGAGGGAATACTACCTCGTATTTAGTATAAAATTTTGACCATAGATTTACCTAAGAAAATGCCAATGCATGTCACTAAAAATTACACCATTTGAAATTATGTTCAAATACGAATCCAATGATATAGTTCTTAGTGACATGCATTAACATTTTGTCAGTTAAATCTATGGTCAAATTTTGATACTACAAAATTGGAAGAGTAAACCAGGACGGAGGTAGTACTTGCCCTTAGGGTAACCATAGAATTACTGGAGTAGTCTAAGTTACTTTCCACTATGACTAGCCTAGGCTACTATAGTAGTACAACATAAAAATGATGCAGGTGATCACGTGAGAAAAAATACTAAAAACATTTCTTTCAGTGCAGTGCGTAGATGTAGTTTTGAACACTACACTTGTCATCGTAATTTGGGAAAATTACGAAAAAATTGAGCTACGTTGTGATTACCGTTTACTAATAGGAAAGAAGTTTCACCTCGATGAGTAGCTTCTCCGTGCATGGAAAGCATGTAAGGAATCCAACAACTTGATCCAGATTGGAGCCGATAGATTTTGGTGCTAAGATCATCACTGTGCGCATGGACTGGGTCAAGCTTGTGGGAATCATTTTCTGGAAGACGATCGTAAATACATCAAGAAGAAATTTAAAAATGTGAATTTTAGGAAGACAGAGAAGAAGATGAGTGCTGTACCTGAACGATTACGGATCCAATAAAGAGTTTGGAGAATTTGGCAGACGAGTACACCAATGCTGTCAATTTTGGCGCGTCAATGACCCTGATTTTTGTTGGACCTTCTAGATCCGATACAAGCAATCTCTCAAGGAAAGGCGCATTCTCAATGACCATAACGTGGAACAGCTGGAGTGATCTCTTCCCAATTGATGTCTTGTTGCGGGGCCAGCAAGACACATAAATCCATTGTAGATTCGTCAAGGCGATGTGGAGGCTAATGAACCCGTGGATCTGCTCAAGACGAAGGTACTCGAGCGCAGTACAGCTGCGGAGCAGGTGCTCCATAGCCTTCTTCGAGATGACAACGTCGAAGAGGTCGATCTGCTTGAGTTGAGGGAGAAGAAGGGCGGGCGCAACATTAATCTGGGGAAGATAGCAGGAGCTGAAGCTGGCGTGGCGCAGCGTTGGCGTGAGGCGGAGCGCGGACGGCGACAGAGAGCGACATCGTCCAGCTTCAAAGCTGAGCTCCTCGAGCTGATCTAGGGCGGGGGATAAGAACCACTCGTCGAACTTGGGTTGGACCTTGCAGTTGGTACTGAACATGCGGATGTCAAGGCATCTGGCTAGCCCAGGGTGCGATGAAAGGATCTTGGAGACTGCGGCCATGCATTTGCAATCCCCGTCGTAGAGGCAGCTGTCGACGGTGAGGTTGAGGGGGACGCAGCGCCAGAGGGGGCGCCACCGCCGGGAGAGTAGGGCGGTCCGCATGGCCGATTTGGTGGGGAGGAGGCCGATGATGACGAGCAGCATGTCGTCGGGGAGGCTGCTGATGAAGTCCAGCCTCGCCGGATGCGGTTTTGGCTCGAGCGGCCTCCGCTTGTTGGCTGCCTCGCCGTCCATCTCAACCAGCGGCGACGCCGGTGTACACGTGTGCTGGTGTGTGTTGTGTGCTGGGTGTGCGCGAGTGCGTCCTTATGTGCATGCGGCCGCGCAGTGGTGAATTGTGCACGAGTGCGTCCTTCGCGCGCAAGAAGTTTGTCCTCAATGCGCCCTCAATTTACTAGCGTGTGGGGTGCTACGCCGAGTAATTTCAACTTTGTTTCCTTCACCGCGTGTCAGATGGGCCTCTAGTTTACTTATTTTCACCCACTGCCACATGGGCCAGCACACCAAGATACAGAACACGAGCTGACAACACAGCATGTGGATTGGTTAACTGGTCAACTAAACAATATACAGAGCTATACGCTGACACAGTGAGCGTATAATCCGTCGGTATAGAGATTTCGAGTGAGAGGGGAGGCCCGTGAGAGATAGCAGAGAGAGAGAGAAAGAGCTACTCCCTCCGTTCGATAATGTAGTTACAACATTTTTTTAAGTCAAACTTTTGAAACTTTGACCAAGTTTATAAAGAAATTACTTATATCTGCAATACCAAAGATAAATGATAGTATGAAGTAAGTACATGGTGTGATGAATCTAATGATCGTTCCAGATGTAAATGTTTTTCTCCACATATACCTAGTCAAACTTTTCTGAGGTTTGACTTTTCAAAACATCCATATGCTTATGGACGTGACAGAGTCCCTGACGAGAGAGAGATAGATAGATAGATAGATAGATATATATATATAGAGAGAGAGAGAGTGAAAAAAGTGTGTGTGCGTGTGTGAAAGAGACATGGACAACACACGATAAAAGTGGAGAAAAAGCGTGTGTGTCTTATGCAAACATATCACACATGCATCTTCGACAACGGAGGCAAGGTGAGGAGATAGTGTGTGGTTGTTTGGAACCGAGAGAGGAAGACCCCTAGCACGTGGCCAAGAGGGGTCTGACAAACAAGGGAGATAGGTCGAGAGAGACGTACGGAGAAAATGCAGACATGGGGAGGAGAGAGTGTATGTTTGTCATAGAGAGATCTCCTGGAGATCGTGATGGGACTACATGGGTGGGAGATCGAGTGACAAGGTGTGTGCGCGATAGAAGATGTCCGAGAGATATCGAGATAGACGTATGGATGGAAGGAGACAATATGTGTGTTCCTGATGGCTAGTAAGAGATAATCATACTTAAGAGGGGTGGGGGGGGGGGTGCTTGCGCCTATGGCCCTGTTTGGATACTCTAACTCAGTTAGAGGTTAGAGTTAGATTCTAACCCTGAACTAACTCTAAGTAAAGAGGTGTTTGGATGGCAAGGTTAGATGGAGCGCGGATACGGCGAGGCACCTTCACGGGCGGTGCGAGAGGGAGGGAGGGAGAGGACGAGAAGCTTCGAGGAAGTGGGGAGGGATCTGCTGCAGGGAGAGCGAGAGAAAAAAGTGTTTATTAGTGGTCCCGAGAAGAACTAACCCAAATAAGCACCTCTTGGATGGGTTAGTTTTTTTGGATGGGTTAGATGCATCTAACCTAAACTAACCCTCCTGTTTGGATCTTTTTGGGTTAGTTGACTCCAAACTAACCCAAACTAACTCTAACCCATGGATCCAAACAGAGCCTATGATGGAGTGAGGGATTATGGTACTTAGGGGGGTGCATGTCACATGGAGAGAGAACAAGGGTGGAGAGTGTTGGATGGGTCTATATGTATAGCGTGAGCGAGACATGTGTATGTGTGAACCAGGGAGATATAAGGCCCGTTTGGCTTGCATCGTGAGCATCTTTTGCGTGGCCTAGGGTTGTGGCTGGATTTCATGCACGCTTGTTTGGTTGCTACCCTGTGAAAAAGAAAGCCCGCCTGGGCTGGGTTCCCTTGCACTTTAATTAGCCTGGCTGAACTCCAGACACTGCAAGTAGCCTGGCCCAAGCAACTGATTTCGAACGCCTGGCCGTGCCTGGTCGTGCGGCCACGAGTCTAACAGCAACATGGATGGATATTAGCATTAAATAATTGATGCATGGATGGATTGATGGGACGTTAATGCTTTGCCTGGCCCAGGCATGAACCAAATGCTTCAGCACCACACAAGCCTGGCCAGGCAGAAATATTTTACATCTCACGTCCACACCAAGCAGTACCGACCATCAAGGAATGAGGGTCAGGTCACGAACCAAACTGACCAATAAAGTTTGAGAGAGATTGAGGAGCCCCGATAAGGCTGAGTGGTGCGTTAGATAGCTGAGAGGGGGAAAGAGATATTCCATCCGCTCGATAATGCAGTGCATGTAAATTTTTTAGAAGTCAAACTTTGGAAACTTTGATCAGGTTTACGCAAATGTTATTTATATCTACAATACCAAAGATACATCATACAAAACTACATCTCATGGTGAATCTAATGGTATATGTTTGCCGTACTAGATGTAATTCTTTTTCTCCACGTACATGGTCAAACTTTGTGATGTTTGACTTTTCAATAAATCTATGTGCTATGGAGGGAGGTGAGTGCCTCAGTCGAGACAGATCAAGTGTGTGTGTGAAGGAGAATGAGTAAGTGTGTAAAAAGAGTATGTGTGTGAAAGAGAAAGTGACAACAAACGATAAATTAGAGAGAGTGTGTGTTTTTTCGTTTCTTATGCGAACATATCACACATGCATCTCCGAGATGGAAAAGCGAGGCGAGGAGATACACGAAGATAGCTAGTGTGTGATTGTTTGCAACGGAGAGAGACACCCCTGTAGCACATGTCCAATAGAGGTCTGGCCAACAAGGAAAAAAGGTCGAGAGGGACACATGGATGGCATGGACGCATGGGGAGGGAGAGAGGGTGTGTTTGTGATAGAGAGATCCCCTCGAGATCGTGAGGGGACTATATGGGTGGGAGATCGAGGGAGTGCATGCGCGATAGAAAGATGCCCCGAGAGAAATCGAGATAGACCATGCACATGTTTGTGATGGAGACTAAGATTAGCTAGTCATATACATATAGGGGGACTGCATGTGCCTACAATTGAGTGAGAGACCATGATACTTGGCTAGCTGGGCATGAGATTGTGTGTGTGTGTGCATGTGAGATGGAGAGAGAACGATGGAGAGAGATAGAGTTTTAGATGGGCCTATCGAGTGCGAGTGAGATATGCATGTGTATGTGTGACCCAGGTGGATGGAGAGTTTGAGAGAGAGGGGGGGGGGGGAAGAGCTCCGAGACGACATAGTGGTGCGTGAGAGAGTTATGGGAAAAGAGCCAAGTAATTTGTGTGCGTATGATGAGTGCACCCAAGATATCTAGCTTGGACTAGCTAGAGTATCATACATAGTGTACGAGAGAGACCTATAGATGGTGTATATATGAATGCGAACTAGAAAGACCCCCCCCCCCACACACACAGAGAGAGAGAGAGAGAGAGAGAGAGAAAGGGAGAGGGACCAACAAGGTTTTTGTGTCGGATGCGTGTGACAGAATTGAAGATTGTCGGCGGGAGAGTGAGAGAGAGAGAGAACAGGAGTCCGGGAGAGGGGAAGGTTGCATTTTATGCACCAAAGACTGATATAAACCATGTTTCGATATAAACTTGCATTCAAATATTTAAATTGGAGAACATGTTGTCTGCAATCTACACATGAACGGATATATGCGTATATCAAACAAGTTCATTAATTTGACTTTCAACATGTTCATGGAGTACTATAATACTGTACAACATACTACTCGATTGAGGTGTTCAATTTTGGATTTAGTTCACTATTTTGACCTACTGAACGAGCTAGTTCATTGAATCGAGATATTTCATTTTGGGTTTGATTCGCATTTTTGAGTGGGTCAACTATTTGTCATATAGTAAATCGCTAGCAACGAGCATGTAAAAACACATTACTCCCGAGCATCATCTCTCCATCTAAAAAAGAAGTGGCAAGCTAATATTTCAAAATTTGATTCGAATTGACTTGGTAAGGTAGAAGTGGATGCTCGTTCTCCCAAAATTTGAATGAACCGTTAAACATCCTCTCTGCTCGGTGGAATTCGCCCGAGCAAATAAATGGGAGACGCGAAATTACCGTCCTATGTGGGACACGCATTAATTGGCCCGTTGTACATCGAGGGTAGGTTCATAACTTCATCCAAGCGCGCCTTCTCCTCGGCCAAAATGACATGTGCCGAATAATTCATAAACCATGGTTGGCAAAACACACTCTCCTCACCCGAAATAGCTCGCATCCACTATTTCAAAACAAGCTCTCCTCGCCCGAATTCGCTCGCGCCCACTATAGTTCAAAACACGCCCTCCTCGCCCGAAATCGCTCCCGCCCACTATTTGGGAAGAAGCAAAGTTACTCTACCATCCCCGACCCTCAGTACACAGACCCAAGCCGAGAAGCCTATAGGCAAGGGTAGAACTGTAACTCCCCCTCACATTTCAGACAAATGCGTCCGTAAGACATGGTTCCGCTCCCCTCCCAATTCCCCCCCGCCCGCCCCCATTCGTACCTCGTGGGCGCCAAATCACCTTCTCCCCAGGAAGCTCCCTTCTCCGGAGCCGCAAAACCTCAGCCCCACCTCCATGGCGCCCCCACCGCACCAATTTCACAGACGCCCTCCTCCCTAATGCCGGAGACACTGTCCAATTGCCGTCGAGCACTGGGCCATGTGCCTCTTACTCCGTGCTACTAGTGCTGCCTTGACGACGGCTGCGTGAACCATACCGGAGCCGATTCACCCCCGCCGTTGTTCACGGCGCCGGAGCGGCTCCAACTTCGGATCCGTCCAGAGTCCTAGCGCTGCTTTCGCGTAGCCGTCGACCGTGGCGACATCGCTCTTTCCCTGCCACCGGTCGCCACCGCAATCGTGCCGGCCTCACCGACTCGGAAGCTGGACCTGCCTACTTCACCATGCCGCTAGATAGGTCGCACCCTCATCTGAAATCACTTTATTTAGGCGTTAGTTGTCTGAATTTTTATTCTGGGCCAATCGATTCCCAATGGGAAGCAGCACCCCTCGAGGTGGTGGAGCTCCTAGGTTGTCGGTTGGCTGGTGTCTAACGTAAGGGTGCGGGGCCGCAAGTTCGCCACGGAAGCAGCGCTTAGATGGCTATCTTTTAGAGTTGCGTGGGTTGAAGGTACTGCCGCCGCCGGATCTGGATGATGGGGAGTCTTTGTGGATTGGCCCGGGGGCGGCGCAACCACGGCAGTGCGGTGGGGCGGGGAGCGGGGTTTTGGCCGGGGCCACGGACGGCGGAGGCAGGCTGCTCTGCCGTTGGTCGCTGGCTCTTCGGGGAAGATTCTGAACAGTGTCAGCCGGGAGGCACAAGATGGCCATCAAGCCATCCGGCGTAGATCGGACAGTACCAAAATAAAATAAAATCGTGTGACCCCAATTTAGTCTTCAGTCGACAGACGTGTGACCACTCTTGTACCTTGCTGTTGATCTCTTAGTGTATTTCTTCGGATCAAAGAGATATGTCGTTCTTAACATTATGCGTTATCTGCATCTTCAGACACACCGTCTTCCGACTCACCGCAGCTGCTCCAACAAGGGAAGCATACACCAGAAGGGAGCTACAGTCCCCACTCAATAGTTCCCTGCATCGAATGCGCGTGCCCGACATGGACAACCACAACAACTACAGGGCCATCGACAAGTCAGGACATGATGCTCACTCCTATGGATGGCAGCCAGATAGGTTGTACCCTCATATTACTTGTGTGCAACATTTATGGCTTTGTTATTCATCTAAGCACGGAAAATAGATCATCACATTTCACTGTATATTCATGCTGATCTCTTACGGGTCTTGTTTAGGAGTTCACGCTGTTCCATAGTTCAGCTAAGATACTTGTTCTTTAGGTAACGCTGTTCCATAGTTATCATCCATCAGCCAATGCTATCCCACAGGCTGGTGATTATAGTATTATACCACTTCTAGTATTACCTATGTTGGTCTTTAATACTTTTGTGTGCCATCTAGTTAATCTCGAGTACAAACGATACATATTCTGTAGCTTTCATCTGTGTTCTCCCTTTAGTTTATGAGACCTAGACCTATTGCTGCTAGTTAACCCCAGTCCTACTATTTATGTCGTCTCCTACAGGCACTCATTTACATAAATCTAACTACTAGTTGTCTTCCATGCATGTCAGATATAATTGCACACACTGATATATCCACAAGAACCTCACGGAGCAATGTAAAGGCCAATAAACTTGATGTCAATGATACCCAATATGATGGAACATGTAAAGGCAGTTCTTCAGAAGACTTGCAGAAAGATGATGAATCCTCTTCACCCCACAAGGTCCTTGCTGTAACTTGGCCTGTGATATGGGTACAACATGCATATAATGTCCTGGAGTGTATCTACTCTGTTGCAATGCCATGTGCTTAGCATGCTGATCATGCATGTAAATATGTCACGCCTTCCTGTTTTTCAGTACCTATTCCATTCATGATAACATGTTTTGAAATTCAAGTACTGTCATTCTACTCTATCTCAATGCCATCTGCTTAATTTAGACATCATGCTTCTGAATATCTTATGCATTGTTATTCATCAGTATGTACTTCATCTGTCTGCCATACCATGTTTTTTACATTGAAGTGCTGTTCTAGTGCTCTAATGCAATGCCATCTTATTTTCCCAATCATACACGTGTATGTTGCCTTAGTTATTTCTGTACGTATTCCGCTAGCATATAGTTTTACATTCAACTAGTTTCCTTTTGCTTTGTTGTCCTGTCATATCCCTAGCTCTTACAGCATACTCCCTCCGTCCGGATTACATGTTGCCGAAATGGATAAAAAAGGATGTATCTAGAACTGAAATACGCCTAGAACCATCCATTTTTTTTTCGGATGGAGGGAATACATGTCAATATGTCATGCCTTTCTATTCTTCAGTACCTATTCCATCTCTCTGGTGTCGCATGTTTTATAATTAAAGCACCATTCTTCTATACAAGGCATGCAAGGGGAAGACGACTATGTTAGAATCTGAAGGGTTACAAACAAGGCCTTTGCAAAAGATCCAAACGCCAGGAGATAATAAACCAACTCCAGTTTTTATAGATACTGCTCCAGCACAGAGAAACCCAACTCCTACTGATAATAAGCAGATTCCAGTGGCCAAAGAACTAGTCTGCTCCAGTCCAGCAAAAATATGTCAACTCAATTCTAAGAAGCGTGTGCGTATCCTTGCATCATGGAATTTTATAGCATTCTGATCATATTTTCTACATGTTTCTTACCCATCTCTCTTTTAGAAAATAAGCTTAACAGATAGAAGAATTTCTGCAATGGTATCGTTTATGAGGAAAGATTCTTGCAGGAATTCTCTATGCTCCAATGTAGATGTAAGTACCTGTTGTATATCACTATATTTTTACATCAACATGTATTTTGTTAATCGGCATGAATCCAACCTTTATCTGATCTAAATTTAGTTGTAGCAAAATGTATGATTAAAGGCCACAATGTTGATTTTTGTAAGGAAAACTACCTGGTAGTTTTGCATCCTGAGCTGCATGAGTGTACTATCTCATATCAGTGGGTTTGAATACTTTGGTTCTGCAGTGGGTTTTTTAGTGTTTTTTTTACTGTGTTGTCCTGTCGTATCCCTAGCTCTTACATCATACCTCCTTCGTCCGGATTAAATGTCGCAGAAATGGATAAAACTGGATGTATCTAGAACTGAAATACGCCTAGACCAGTCCATTTATTTCCGGATGGAGGGAATACATGTCAATACGTCATGCCTTTCTATTCTTCAGTACCTATTCCATCTCTGTTATAGCATGTTTTATAACTGAATCACCATTCTTCTATATAAGGCATGTAAGGGGAAGACAGCTCTATTAGAATCTGAAGGGTTACAAACCAGGTCTTTGTAAAAGATCCAAATGCCAGGAGATAATAAACCAACTCCATTTTTCATAGATACTGCTCCAGCACAGAGAAACCTAACTCCCACTGATAATAAGCAGATTCCAGTGGCCAAAGAACTAGTCCGCTCCAGCCCAGCAAAAGAATGTCAACTCCATTCTAAGAAGCGTGTGCGTATCCTCGCATCATGAAATTTTATAGCATTCTGATCATATTTTCTACATGTTTCTTACCCATCTCTCTTTTAGAAAATAAGGTTAGACGATAGAAGACTTCCTCCATTGGGATCGTATTCGAGGAAAATATCCTGCGGGAATTCTCTGTGCTCCAATGCTGATGTAAGTACCTGTTGTATATCACTATATTTTTACATCAACATGTATTTTGTTAATCGGCGTGAATCTAACCTTTATCTGATCTAAAATTAGTTTAGCAAAATGTTAAAGGCGCCAATGTTGATTTTTGTAAGGAAAACTTCCTGGTAGTTTTGCATACTGAGCTGCATGAATGTACTATCTCATATCACGCACATTACTGAATTGTAGTGCTTCTCTGGTTGCCCATTCATTCATTGTGTTAATGTTGCTTTCGTACTACCTTACGCTGATGATAGCTGTGCCATATTGTGTTAATTTGGTGTAGGCTACTTGCCCAAACGTTCGTTGTGTTAATGTTGCTTTCCTATTATCTGACTTGGCCAATGATAGCAATGCTAGTGTGTTAATTTTGTGCAGGCTCCTGAAGATAAGAAGACAAACTCTGAAAATAGCAAGGCAACCCCATTGTTTCTTTCCAGTAAATCTAGGCTATGTAATATGGCAATAACTCATGATTAATATGTTTGGTTCCCGTCCTAATTTATGTTATGATGCAGTGATCGAGACACTCTCCACTATCAATAATACAAGCCTGCCAAAATTGCCATCTGAATCTGTTCAGTATCCTCTGTCTCGAATGCAACAGAATAAATGTATGTTTGTGAACCAATTAATGGCTGAAGCAATGATGGAAATGGTGGATGAATCAGAGGTGCAGAGTCGTGCGACACAACAACTGATCAATGTTTTCAGAGACAGTGTAGCAAAGCAGAAAGAACTTGCCCACATGCTTATGGGCGTCATCTGTGCTGAGGTTGCAGATTGTGACGTTGTAGATGGTTAGGTTCTGCTCATTTATTTGCACTAGCATCAATCTTTGATTGCCCAGTGGATGTAATTTCCTGTAATATATGCTAGATGTGCAACATTATTCCCTGTATGCCGTACCTTTGTGTGATCAGTTTTGGTCCTGTGTATAATTGCTCGTCGTAATGGGCTCAAACTATCTAATTTGGCCTAAAGACATGTACGAACTTTAGTGGGCCCACTAAGTTAATGGGCCGTTACTAGGCCGAAAGTTAATGGTTGGCCCTCTTACCTCCCGGGTCCTTAACAGGCCGACATCAAAGCGGGCAACATGTGGCCCCAGTTTATTTCGCGGGCCGTTAATAGGCCATTACTAAGTTCAGGCTACATATGGCTCAACTATACTGTAGGCCTTTAGCAGGCCGAAAGAGACAACGGGCTTGTACTGGACCATGAAGACCATGGGCCGCTAAGAGGCTGAAAGTCAGGTCGTATTGTAAATGGCCCAACTGTGTTGTGGGCCTTTAGCAGGCCGAAAGAGAAACCGGGCTGGTATTGGACCATGAAGGGCATGGGCCATTAAAAGGCCAAAACTAAGGTCCGACTACAAATGGCCCAACTCATTTATGGTCCGTTAACACGCCAAAAGGCACACAGGGCTGGAAATTGGCCCAACACTTAAATGGGTCGCTAAAAGGCCAAAACTTAGGTCCGACTACAAATGGCCCAACTGATTTATGGGCCGTCAACAGGCTGAAAGTGACACCGGGCCAGAAAATTGGCACAACACTTAAATGGGCCGCTAAAAGGCCGAAACTCAGGTCCGACAACAAATGGCCCATCAGATTTATGGGCTGTCAACAGGCTAAAAGACACACCAGGCCGGAAACTAGCCCAACATTTAAATGGGTCGCTAAAAGGCCGAAAGATGTACATCCTGAAATTGGCCCATCCATTAAATGGGCCTTTAACAGGCCGAAATCTCATCGGGCCGATATTGAGCCTAGATATATAGCGGGCTATTAACGGGCTCGAACTGACGATGGGCTGCAATGGTGTCAAATCTTTAACGGGCCGTTGACGGGCCGAATTGGCACAACTCATATGGGCCGTGGGCTTAAATGGACCTGACACAAGTAGGCCTTATATGGGCTGGCCTGCTAATTTTTACTGGGCCGGCCTTTTCACAGGAATGGGCCTCTGTTGGGCCGTGCCACGTGTCGACGTATCATAGGCGCCTTCCGTCCAATGAGTGGATGACATTTGTCCCAACGATGAGCCGACACGTGTTTCCTCCAGCCAATGATGATTTTACACGTCGAAAATCCCCATTGGTCGGGGCTGTTAACGGGTTATCGGATCCAAAACCCGACCCAATAGCTTAGCGACGTTCCGTTACGGTGGATGCCACGTGTCGGTCACCCTCGTCGAAAGCACTTCTGTGACGCGCGATTTATCGTCATGGAAGTGGACACTTCCGTGATGATAATTTTGGTAATGTCATGGAACACTTCTACAACAACACAGGTATGACTATCTTGATTCTGTCATAAATTTGTCATGGATGTACATGCATGACAAAAAACGCGACCTACTGTGACAAACACGTATCAGCACGGAAGTGTATTTTTTTTGTAGTGTAAACTGTGGAGGGGGGAACAACACACGGCTAAGAGAACAATTGATGTGCCTTTGGGGTGCCCCTGCCCCCGTATATAAAGGAGGGGAGGAGGAGGTCGGCGGCCAGGAGGGGCACGCCATGGGGGGAGTCCTACTAGGACTCCACTCCTAGTAGGATTCGCCCCCCCTTTCCTTTCTTCCACCGGAGGAAAAAGGAAGGAGAGGGAGAGGGAGAGGGAAAGGGGGGCGCCGCCCCCTCCCCTAGTCCAATTCAGACTGCCATGGGGGGCGTGCGGCCACCCCTTGTGGCCCTCATCTCTCTCCACTAAGGCCCATGTAGGCCCAATACTTCCCCGGGGGGTTCCGGTAACCCCTCGGTACTCCGGTAAAATACCCGAACCACTCGAAACCATTCCGATGTCCGAAGACTACCTTCCAATATATGAATCTTTACCTCTCGACCATTTCGAGACTCCTCGTCATGTCCATGATCTCATCTGGGACTCTGAACAAAATTTCGGTCACCAAAACACATAACCCATAATACAAATCGTCATTGAACGTTAAGCGTGCGGACCCTACGAGTTCGAGAACTATGTAGACATGATCGAGACACATCTTTGATCAATACCAATAGCAGAACATGGATGCTCATATTGGTTCCTACATATTCTACGAAGATCTTTATCGGGCAAACCGCATAACAACATACATTGTTCGCTTTGTCATCAGTATGTTACTTGCCCAAGATTCAATCATCGGTATCTTCATACCTAGTTCCATCACGTTACCGGCAAGTCTCTTTACTCGTTCTGTAATGCATCATCCCATAACTAACTCATTAATCACATTGCTTGCAAGGCTTATAGTGATGAGCATTACCGAGAGGGCCCAGAGATACCTCTCTGATACACGGAGTGACAAATCCTAATCTCGATCTTTGCCAACCCAACAAACACCGACGGAGACACCTGTAGAGCATCTTTATAATCACCCTATTATGTTGTGACATTTGATAGCACACAAGGTGTTCCTCCGGTATTCGGGAGTTACATAAATCTCATAGTTAGAGGAACATGTATAAGTCATGAAGAAAGCAATAGCAATAAAACTTAATGATCATTATGCTAAGCTAACGGATGGTTTTGTCCATCACATCATTCTCTAATGATGTGATCACGTTCATCAAATGACAACACATGTCTATGGTCAGGAAACATAACCATCTTTGATTAACAAGCTAGTCAAGTAGAGGCATACTAGGGACACTCTGTTTTGTCTATGTATTCACATATGTACTAAGTTTCTGGTTGATACAATTCTAGCATGAATAATAAACATTTATCATGATATAAGAAAATATAAATAACATCTTTATTATTGCCTCTAGGCATATTTCCTTCAGTCTCCCACTTGCACTAGAGTCAATAGTCTAGATTACATAGTAATGATTCTAACACCCATGGAGTCATGGTGCTGATCATGTTTTGCTCATGGAAGAGGCTTAGTCAATGGGTCTACAACATTCAGATCCGTATGTATCTTGCAAATCTCTATGTCTCCCTACTTGAGTTCATCGCAGATGGAGTTGAAGCGTCTCTTGATGTGTTTGGTTCTCTTGTGAAATCTGGATTCCTTCGCCAAGGCAATTGCTCCAGTGTTGTCACAAAATATTTTCATTGGACCCGATGCACTAGGTATTACACCTAGATCGGATATGGAGTCCTTCATCCAGACTCCTTCATTTGCTGCTTCCGAAGCAGCTATGTACTCTGCTTCAGACGTAGATCCTGACATGACGCTTTGCTTGGAACTGCACCAACTGACAGCTCCACCATTTACGATAAATACGTATCCGGTTTGTGACTTAGAGTCATCTGGATCAGTGTCAAAGCTTGCATCGACGTAAGCATTTACAACAAGCTCTTTGTCACCTCCATAAACGAGAAACATATCCTTAGTCCTTTTCAGGTATTTCAGGATGTTCTTGACCGCTCTCTAGTGATCCACTCCTGGATTACTTTGGTACCTCCCTGCTAAACTTATAGCAAAGCACACATCAGGTCTGGTACACAACATTGCATACCTGATAGAACCTATGGCTGAGGCATAGGGAATCACTTTCATTTTCTCTCTATCTTCTGCAGTGGTCGGGCATTGAGTCTGACTCAACTTCACACCTTGTAACTGTAACATCCCAAATTTCCAATTTGGCATGTTATACATAGATCATCCATGCATATCATATTTTATTGCCTTTCGTTTGCAATCCTCGAGATCCTAAGCAACTCAAGGACCTTCGGAGAGAGTTGGGGATTTTCTAATTTTCATATTTGAAATTTTTATCAAATGGTGAAGACGAGGATTTGATTTTAATTATTTTTTCTCCGAAAAAATATTTCTTTCTAAAATAATAAAATGAGGGGAGATAATATGACTTCTCCAAAATAATTGAAATATCGGAGGAAAAATGTTAAAATCATTTTTGGATTTTATTTGAGTTTATTCGGGATTTTTATTTGCCCTAGAAAAATGTTGCATGATTTAAAATTGCATTTTAGGGGCCAAGAAAAGTTCATCTTGTTCTAAATATTTTATTTAGATGGAGAAAACTTGTTTTGGAAATTTTAGATTTTTATTTATTTTTCTAGGAATTTTTCTTCGGCGGAATGTTTAAAAAAAAAACAACCTCGCGCCCGACTGGGCCGAAGGCCCAGCCGAGCAGGCCGGCCCAGCCACCGCCGCCGCCTTCCCCGCGCGCGCCACCGTGCTTGGCACGGACGCCGAGGGAGTCCGAGCCGGACTCCACCCGGGCGCCCCCTTCCCCAAGCCGCCCCGCCCCGCCCCCTATATATGCCGCCGCCCCCGCCGCCACACCACCACCCCGCCACCACCTGCCACTCGCCGCCGCCGCCGGAGCCTCGAGCCCGATCCGCCGCCGCCCGAGACGCCGCCGTCGCCCCACGCCGCCGCCGCCTCCCGCCGCCACCCCGCAGCCACCCGAGCCCCGCCGCCCCTCGCCGAACCCGCCGGAGCCGCCCGCCCCGCCGGACGAGCCTCGCCGGAGGTACCCGACCCTCGCCGCCGGTTTTTTTTAAAATAAACCCTTCGTTTTTTAGAAAAACCCTAGTTTGTTTTTTTAGATCGGTTTATTTTCCCCGGTTTATTTACTTAGCGAACGTCGGTTCGTCCGTTCGTTCTAACGAACGTGTTCACCGTTTAGTTTCTGCTAACGAACGTTCGTTCGTTTAGGCGTTCGTCGTTTTTCTTTTTATCGGATTTATTCCGCGATTATTCTGATCGCGATTTCTGATCCGATATTCAAACCTGTTTATCTTTTCGCTCGTTTATCGGAATCAGGCGATTCAAGCACCTGGAGTTTCATCTCGAAACTCTCTTTCCGAATAATCAACTCAAATAAGATTTTTCTTCTATAAAATTTGACTTAGGCCCGGATTAGTAAAACGAAGTTGTTTCTTTCGCCGTTTGAGTTTCGTTGCTTCGTTTGATTTGATTCTTTTTGCAAACCGGAGTTCTTAAGTTGAACTCTCCGGTCAAACTCTTTTATTTGGAGTTCTACTTGTGCATCTTTGATTGTTGCTTATGTATGTTATTGTTTGCTTGCGCTAGAATTCCCGGAGGGCGAAGCGTGTTACTACGAGTCTCTAGTATTCCCGGATCGTCAGCAAGGCGAGTAACACATTGATCATACTCTTTTCATACCCAGTTTTTATGCATTAGCTTCAATCCTCAAACATTGCATGATTAGGATGCCTTTAACATGTGGGTTGGGAAGTAGTTGATGAGGTAGAACCTATTACCCTGTTTTATTATCAAACCCTTGGGAGTTACTTCTACGTTATGCTTATATTGCCATGCTATGCTCGTAGACGTGGATTGGGTTTGAGTGATATCCATGACAGATGTGAGATTGTTAATTAATGGTTTACTTAAGGTGGCAACTTTAATACACATCTGGGTGGATTGAGGCACCTGGGGTATCCAGTGATTGCCTGTTTTTTTGGAAATCCCGGGGTTACCGTGCGATTCTCCTATGGACCGCCACCCAGGCTCAAAGGGAACTGAGTCTATTCATGCTAGAAACTTCCGTGTGCAGCCGCAAGCTATTATGGGCTCTAGCATAGTGGAGTAGGTTGCATGAAGCTCTTGAAGAGGTGGATCAGTAGGTAGTGGGTTTGTAGGTTTGGTATGGTCTGCCCAGAGTAGAGAGTTAATGCTTCTGAAAGACTGTGTCTCGGTCATCCGTCTGTCAAACACCATGTAGTGCGAGAAATCAACGGAGGCGATCGAGTCTTGCGGGGAAAAGTGCGCAAACCTCTGCAGAGTGTACAATCTAATCATGGTTAGCCGTGTCCCCGGTTATGGACAATTCTGAGTATCTAGTACTTGAGTATTCGCATGTATCTCAACACTCTAAACTAATCTTGTTGGGTTGTTAACTATTTTAATTGGGATCATTGGGTTGGGGTTACCTTCTCAAATGATGTTTCAACTACCATGATAGTTAAATTAAAATTGATTCCTTTGAAGTAGGGAAAAATTGGCTTTTCGCAAAACTGTAACCATAGAGCTTTCCACCAGCCAAATATGCATGTAGTGGTAGCATTATTCTGTTATTGCTCTTTTGTGTTACATTGCCAGCATATTCCATGTGCTGACCCGTTCTCGGGCTGCAACGTATTATGTTGCAGACTTTTCAGACGAGGAGTAAGGTTCGTAGATCGTTGCCGTGCAGCTCAGCTATGCCGTTGGAGTTGATGGACTCACTTTATCTTCCAAGCCTTCCGCTGTTATCGCATTAGATGGCCTTAAGCCATATTATTGTAATAAGATCTCTTTCGAGACATTCGATGTAATAAGTGTGTGATTGCTACTCTGTTATAAATCCTTCGAAGTACTGTGTGGTGTCAGCATTACTGATCCAGGGATGACACCTGAGCACAGAGACTTGACCATCTGAGGTCGGGTCGCTACAAGATGGTATCAGAGCACACGCTGAGTGTAGGACACGACCACTAAGATAAACCATAGGTCACACTTCTCTTCCCATTTCTGACTCCTCTTCTTTTCCACTCTTTAGGATGAAGGAGATGAAGTCCAAGTTTGCACAACCGGATGAAGACACACCTTTTGGACACCACTTGAAGGAAGTCACTAGGTACTTGAATATTGGAATACCAAGCTTCACTGGGATGAACAACGCCACTCTACCAGAAGAAGAGCACTGGATGATTCAAGTACGAGTTCCAGGAAGGACGTTCTCGCCAAATTCTAAACCCATAGAGTTTTCTTTCGAAGCACCCACTTGGAGCCTTGGCAAGAGTATGGCAGCTCATATTACCATGGGACGCATTGGAGAAATCTACAACAAGGAACTTGAGGATACCACCTATCAAATATGTGGGCGCCGAGATGAACAATGGGAGATGATCAGCACCAGGAAGGATAGATCTGTCGCAGCCTTTATCCAAGAGCAAAACCAGCACATTCGACGTCAGGAGAACCAGATGTGCGCAGACATGATCGAGTTGAAGAAGGCGAAGACCAGGATCATCGAGCTGGAAGAGGAACTTAAGTTCAACGCGATGGATATGAGGAGGAAATCAAGACCCTATCGGAGAAGAATGACGACCTAGTTGAGAAGATCGGAATTTTCATGGGAGGACCAGTTCCGAGAGAAGACCTCATTCGTCCGGACAACTACATCATCATCGACGACACCGACTCAGATTCAAGTGATGATGACTACGACGATGAAGCTGGAGCAGACATCATGGAGTCTTCCACCGATCAAAATTTCTAGATGACCACCATATGATAGTAGTATTTCCCCCATGTAACTAGTAGTAGTGAGCACTTTTGCGATAGTCCTAGACCGTTTTGTATGCCCTTGCTTGATTGATTGAATGAATGCTTGTGTTTGCCTCATATACATATGGGTAGTGTTTCTCCCCTAGATCTTTTTCTATTCTAATCTCTTCCATCTAAACCCATCAGATGCCTCCGAGGAGAGACCCCGAGTTTGTTTTCCCACCGGAGATCACCCAGTTGATCCAGCAGCAAAATGCCTTGATGCAATTGCTAGTTTAGAACCAGGGCAATGCCAATAACAACAATGCCAACAACAACAACCCACCGCCAGTGGATAACCTCGCCCGTTTCTTAAGGTTACAGCCGCCGGTGTTCTCCAGTAGCATCGAGCCAATAGTTGCAGATGATTGGCTACGTCGTATTGGAAGGGAGTTAACCACCGCAGGATGCACAGATGCTGAGAAGGTGCATTTTGCCGCACACCAACTGGATGGACCTGCAGCAGCATGGTGGGAGAATTTCACAGCCACCTATCCTATCGACACTGTCACATGGGCTCAGTTTCAGCAGGCTTTTCATACTGCCCATGTCTCAACTGGAGCTATGCAGATGAAGAAGCGTGAATTTCACAATCTACGCCAGGGGAACCGTACTGTTGGCCAGTACGTGGATGAGTTTAGCAAGTTATCACGTTATGCCCCTGATGATGTGGCCACAGATGCCGCGAAGCAGGAGAAGTTTATGGAAGGGCTGAATGATGAGATGAGTATGCAGTTGATGGTAGCAACCTTCAACAACTACCAGGAGTTGGTAGATAAGGCCCTAATGATAGAAGGGAAGCAGCAGCAGATTGATAATCGTAAGAGGAAGTATGGACAAGGGAAATATAACTCAGGAGCTCACCAGAAGCCCAGCTTAATCCCGAACTCAGGAGGACTTGTTCATAACCATGGAGGTCATAACCATGCTGGAGGAGGATCGCATTGTCACGCCCAATATGCGACCCTATCCAAAAGGAACTCGATGGTCCCACCCAGGATAGACCCGCATATTGAGACACTTTTGCAAGGTGGATATCATTACATCAACATTACATAATAGATGGGGATACATACATAAGGCATACAATGCCACATGAATACAACAATACAACATAAAAGAACAACATCCGACTACGGATGAATCATAAACAGAAACTCAAACAATATCCACCCTGCTAGCCCAGGCTGCCGACCTGGAACCTATCCCCTGATCGAAGAAGAAGCAGAAGAAGAACTCCAAACAAGCAAACATCGCTCTCGCGTCAAGATCATCGCAAAACCTGTACCTGCAACTGTTGTTGTAGTAATCTGTGAGCCACGAGGACTCAGCAATCCCATTACCATGGGTATCAAGACTAGCAAAGCTTAATAGGAAAGGAAGGGGTAAAGTGGTGAGGTTGCAGCAGCGACTAAGCATGATATGGTGGCTAACATACGCAAATGAGAGCGAGAAGAGAAACAAAGGAACGGTCGTGAGCTAGCAATGATCAAGAGGTGATCCTGAACTCCTACTTACGTCAAACATAACACAAAGACCGTGTTCACTTCTCGGACTCCGCCGAGAAGAGACCATCACGGCTACACACGCGGTTGATGCATTTTAATTTGGATCAAGTGTCAAGTTATCTACAACCGAACATTAACAAATTCCCATCTGCCACATAACCGCGGGCACGGCTCTCGAAAGTTTATACCCTGCAGGGGTGTCCCAACTTAGCCCATGATAAGCTCTCGCGATCAACGAAGGATATTCCTTCTCCCCGGGAAGACCCGATCAGTCTCGGAATCCCGGCTACAAGACATTTCGACAGTAATAAAACAAGACCAGCAAGACCTCCCGGCGTGCCGACATCCTGATAGTAGCCGCGCGTATCTCGTCTCAGGCCACGACCGGATGAGCACTACGTACAACTAGAACCAGCCCTCTAATTTCCCCGAGGTGGCGCTGCAAGTGGCTCTAGTTTGGACCAACACTTAGACAAGCATTGGCCCGGGGGGGCTAAAATAAAGATGACCCTTGGGATGCGCGACTCCCAAGGGAAAAAGGTAATAGGTGAGGCAAATGGTAAAACCAATGTTGGGCCTTGCTGGAGGAGTCTTATTCAAAGCGAACTGTCAAGGGGGTCCCATAAATCACCCGACCGCGTTAGGAACACAAAATCCGGGAACATAACACCGGTATGACGGAAACTAGGGCGGCAAGAGTGGAACAAAACACCAGGCATAAGGCCGAGCCTTCCACCCTTTACCAAATGTATAGATGCATTAATAATATAAGAGATATTGTGATATCCCAACATAACCCTGTCCACCATGGAGCAATCTTCAACTTCACCTGCAACTAGCAACACTATAAGAGGGGCTGAGCAAAGCGGTAACATAGCCAATCAATGGTTTGCTAGGAATGGTGTCAAAGGTTAGAGGTTCATGGCAATTTGGGAGGTTTGATGAGCAAAAGATAGGTAACACAACATAGCGATAGAACGAAGCAACTAGCATAGCAATGATAGTAGTGAGATCCAGGGTAGCGGTCATCTTGCCTAAAATCCCGCTAGGAAGAAGAATGAGTCCATGAAGAAGATGAACGGACGTAGTCGAACGAATCCTCACAACTCCGGAACGAAACCGAAGCTAACGAGAGAAGCAAACCGGAAAGAAGCAAACAACATGGTAAACAACCATCACATAACATGGCATGATGCACAACCAAATATGATGCATGTCCGGTTTAATGAGGCATGGCATGGCAAAGTGCAACAAACAATACTACAAGTTAAGTGGAGCTCAATATGCAACGAGTTGCATATTGACGAAACACCACATTCAAGTATTTAGTTCACTCTGGTTTATGCTACTCGTCAATATTAAATGTTGTTAAACATGGCAAGAGGTGAAGCATAAGAAAACTACCTATCTAGGCAAGTTTAAATGAGGCCGGAACAACAAACAACAATTCCGGAAAATCCTCATATGCAATTTATGAATTTTCTACTGTTCTGCCCTAAAACATATTTTAAAGTTCTTTAACAGGAAAATAAAGTGAACCATGTTAAACTAGGCATTTTTCCACCCCATTTACATATAAAGTTTATTTAAAATGGAGCTACGGTTATTTAGTTATGAAATAAATCATTTTAACATGGCATTTGAGCAAAATTAAACAAACAACATTTTAAACATTTCAAACATGGATGAAAGTGGCATATTATGAAACTAGATGATAAACTAAGCATTTTACACATATAAATTATTTACATATGATGCACGGTTAATGAGTTATTATATGCATGAACATGGAGGGTTTTTCTGCAAAACTGTAAATCACTGGAAAAAACACAAAATCGCTCGACAGAAAAAGAACAGTGAACGGGCTGCAACTGGCTGGCCTAACAGGAACAGGAGCTGGGGGGGGGGGGGGGAGCTCACCACGGGCGAAGGCCCAGCTGATGAGAAGGAGGCCGGGCAGGCCGGATCTGGCTTGGGCCTGGGGAAGCACTAGGCCTGCTGCGTCGTGGTCGACGACTCGACCAGATCGAGCGAGGAGGCAGTCAATGGAAGCGGGACTTGGTGCGGGGCGAAGAATAAAGAGGACCCCCGGTTCAGGTGAAGCAGAGTCAGCGGCGGCGGGGTGCTCTCCGGCGAGGGACTTGGGTGGCGGGGAGGACCAAGAACGGTGGAGATGGCCGGGACTCGATGGATCTAGCCGGAGATGCAGTGGCGTCGGATGGAGACGAGACGGGCAGCGCTTGAAGCCTTGGCCATGGCTCCTGTGAAGGTTCAGAGAGAGGGAGAGAACTACGTGAGAAACAACAGATGGAGGAAGGAGATGATAAGGGGAGGCGGAGGTGCTCATCTGCCGGTCACCGGCCACGCGAGGCGGAGCAAGCCAGGGGTTCGGGCATGCGGCGCACGGACACTCCTGGCATCCACGGTGGGGACCTACGGAGGAACACGAGAGGAATAAGGGGGATACATGAGAAGAGAAGGGAGATGGATAGGAAAAGGAGCAGGGGATGGTCGGCGGGACCTGCTGGTGCTGCCGTCGGTGAGGCGGATCGAGCGGCGCGGCTGCCGGCGAGGACGAACAGCATAAGGCCGGCCTTAGAGCACTGGTGCTCGAGGCGAGGAGAAGGAGGGCGCCATGGTCTACTGCTGCTCCTGCATGAAGAACACAGGGAAAGGGAGATAGTTTAGCAACGGGAGAGAGAGAGGGATGGCGAGGGGGAGGCAAGGGACGGCGAGGCTTGGCCTGGTCGTGGTCCTGCTGCAGGGGTCGACAAGGAAGACAGGACGCGGGGTTTTCGTTCCCGGCACCGGGATGGAGGCGGGGTCCAGTGGCAAGGTGAGGAGCGCTCGGGCGCTGCGCTGTTGCTGCGGGCTCGAGGAGAAAGCAGAGGAGGAGCTCCTCTCTTGTGGGCTTGATCGAAGCAAGGAGGAGAATTTGGTGGCGGCTGGCTGGTGGATCGGGAGGAGGCTGCGGGATTGGCCCGATGGAGAATTCGGGGAAAAGGAGGTGGGGAGCAGCGGCTGGATCGCTGGTGATCCCGAGGGGAAAGGAGACAGCGGCGGCGGCGGCTGGACAGGGGAGGATCCCTAGAAAATAGGGTTTGGTCTCAAGTCACTAGGGATGGACTATATATATACGCAAGAGGGATGATTTGGATCCTCCGATCACGATCGGGCGGCCGAGAAATAAATAGGTATGGAGTCCAAATAAGAAAACGGAGATGTTTTATAGATGTTTGGGGATGATCCGGATACATCGGTGATGACTGAGCGGGTCGGGTTTGGGGCAAGTTTCGGACGCGCGCGAGGGGGCTGCGAGCTGGCAAGAGAGGTTAGGTGGTCACGGTCAAGAGGGAAGCGAAAACCCGATTGGTCTCAAAACGGTCAACGAAAGCAAGGGGGGGATGCGACAACTACGAACGGGTACGAGTTTTATGAAAACATATGGATGCAAAGCGCATGATGCTATGAGATGAAATGCATGACATGATCAAAATGCAAAACAAAAGACAAAACCCAACCACGAAGGGAAAATCAAATATCGCAACTTCGGAAAAGGCAAGAGTTGGAGTTACAAATATGGAAAGTTGTATCCGGGGCGTTACAACACTCCACCACTACGAGAGGATCTCGTCCCGAGATCTAGGATGGCACCGGAGGGAAAAGGAACAGGAAGATAAGAGGTAAAACTAAGTTGCTTCTTCGACAAATGAGTGAAACCAAAGAACTTTGAGAGGTTGAAAAGTTGAAAGAAAGAACACAACGGAGTTGAACACAATTGAGAGCACTGTGGTAGAAAATAGAAACAAGAAACACCATGTGAACCTTGGAGGTTGCAAAGCTATGAATGGCAAGTACAAAGGACAAGAAGGAATTGGAACCACTCTGGTTGAAACGAGATAAACAAGGAACAAGGAAGAACAGATTTTGAAAGCACTTCGGTTGAAAAGAGATGCAAGACTTGATAAGATGAAAAGAACTTGAAAAGAGGACACAACACTCAGGTTAAATGGATAAGCAAGGAAAAGAACATGATATTTACAAAATGAGATGATGGGTCAAAGAGAGTAACATCACAATGCCTCCGTAACGAAAGAATATAAGTTAGACTGTTGGGATAAAGGGACAGAGGAGAAAATGACAACTTTTGCCACAAGTGAACTCGGAAAGCATCCTTGCAAAGAAGAATCGAACGGAGTTGTTGGAAAATCAACAACGAGAAGCACAAGCTTGTAGTGGGCTTATTGAAACATCTCAACACTTGAGGTGAAATCCTTCCACTAACGAAAAACAATTGCTTGCTTTGAGATCAACGAAGAGATGAAAACTTCTTTCGCCGAGAGGATAGGAGAAAACTCGGATCATTGATAGCACCATAATTAGCAATATTCCTTAGGGAAGGCTTTAGGTGAAATCTGACACAAGATAACTCCAACGAAGAAGTTGATTGGTCGAAAAGATCTCTTGAACGAAGAGAAAATGATGGATTTAAAATACCTCATTCTTGACAACATATGAATCATGAAACATGAAGGAAATTGCCAAGAGTGACATAACTCCCCCTCAAAAGATAAGGTAGAAAGAATTGCACTTTGGAATGCAAGATGAAGAATACTTGAACTCCTCAAAACAAAACATGTGTTGAGCACCATGTTTATTTTTGAATATAGCTTGGCGGATCTTAACTCCGAGAGAAATCTTGAAGAACAATTCAAGAATGAAGAGAATCCTTGATGAACCACAATGTAGAGTCTCAATGAAGAACTCCGGTAATAAAAGGATGATAAAAGAAGGAGAAGTTGAAAACCCAAGGTGAAGCCTTGCAATGATTTAGATGGAGCTTCGCGACGATAATGCGAAAAACTTGGAACTCCAGAAAAGTAAAGATGAAGCATCTCGAACCAAGAATGTGATATGATGACCAACTCCGGAAAGAAAGATGAATCACTTGTAAACAAGAATTTATTCATCATGAATAATCTTCGTAAAAAGAATTGAGTCCCTCGAGGAAATAAGAATAAGATTTATTGTATGCTTATCCTTCATCAAATTTAATTGATGACAAGCAACGGATTTGGCTTACTACTTATTCCCATTGAGAAAGGATTAAAAGAGATATAGCGCAAAACTTGAGAAGGTATTGGTGGAACCACCGGTAGGATTTGGAAACAATGAATGAATTGATATGATAACAATGGAAGTGAAATCTCGAACGAACCACCGTAAAAATTGGAAAAGAGAGTAGCAAGGGCACAATTCACGGGAAAGAGTTTGAAAACGAATGAAGATACTTGAAGGGATTTAGATACATGAGAATGAAGAGAACATGAACTGATTAGAGGATATTTGAACGATGCACCGGTAAGATTTGGAGAACGATAGCTACACGCTGAGAATGAAGAATTATGACATGATGGCCTTCAGAGGAAAGAAATGGAAACAACTCATGAAATGCTCCGGATGGGTGAAAAGAATTCTCACAATCGAAAACAGTTATGAGAGGATGGCATCAAGCTTGAACTACGCATCTTTGGAAGAACGGGTAAGGATTTAAGAGGAACTCTTCTTCGGTCTTCAAAACCCGATAATGACGACGAGAAACACCACCATGAATTGTTGAGATACTCTGGGAGAAAAAGAAAAAAAACAAAGAGGTTGAGCCAACAATGAAAATAATTTGAAAACAATCTTGGAGAAGGCATGTGACTGATGGAATCCATTCTTACGTCACACTTGAAAAGAATTGAGAATAACTCCGGAAGAATTAGAAGAGTCAGGTAAGATCCTGGGAAAAGACCTGTGGGTTAGGGCCCACTCAAAAGAAAACACCATTGAACAATTTTAAAGAGAGGTTGCACCGGTTGAATTAAATGGCTTGAATGAGATAACAATCTCGAGATATCTTGAACGGATTGAGAATGGAAACACAAGTCTTCTGAGATATCTTCAACACTCTAGAACAATTGAATAGCAAGAGGTGAGTGATTGAGAGGTGCACCGGCATGAGAAAGCATTAGAAACGAGGAAAGGAATATGATGAATATCAAAAGCTTGAATTGAATCCACCGGAGAAGAAAAGGAACGAAGGATGATAAACTTGAAACTATTGAGCATCTTCATGGGAAATCACCGGATAAGAACATTGAAAGAAAAGAATGAAGAGACTTCCCACCAATAAAAGGATACATGATTACGAAATCTGAGTCCTTGAAGAAAAAGGGTGGGAGGGCGGGAAAACAAAGACAACTTGGGATGGATGAAACAAACACCGCTGAGAAAACTTAGAATTGATCTCGCAAATGTTGGAATGAACAGATGCACTTGAAGAGAAACACGCCGGTTGTAAAAGAATTAACATGACAATCTCGATGATCAAAAGGATTTGTACTCCCATAGAAATATGAGAACACCATTTAGGAAAGGTATGGATTCAACATTTGACTTCGAAGCAACTCGAATACCACATATAACACAAAACAAAGGATTTGGCTTGCAGAATAAGCCGGAACAAATACATATGATAGAGATTTACCCAATCCCATATCATGCATCTGTCGGAAGATATTCTAGGAGCTACTTGAATTCCCACCTATAAACTCCCAAAACTTTCTGGTTATGCAATCTGGTGTTGGGGATACAGGGGAAGCAATATATCTCACCCAAACTAACAATCCCTACATCCAGCTGTATCCATCCGTCAACACATAACCAAGAAAACTCTGGAAATCGTGTACCTCAACCTTCGAAAAGCATCCGTTATACGAGTTATGGCAATACTCCCGAACTCCCCAGTACTGGGTGACGTCGAGGTTATCTCACCAACAACTGCATAAAAGAGATTTTCGATGTCGGCAAAACTCAGGTATTCCAGAACTGCAATGATAAAATTATGACGACAACACCTCGGAGCTCAACTCCCCGGGACACTGCCACAACCCCTAAATGTCAGGAGGCACCAAGAACAATGTTCTCGTCATAAGAATATCGGAACGATCCCAAGATACCCGCGTGATCCTAAAATTTTTTTAGTGAAATTTGAGGAGAGGAAAGACAAAACATCTACGTCAGGAGTCCTCACCAGAGCGACGAAGGGGGCTGAGGAGTAAAAAGAATCCTACTCTCCGATATATAATCCTAAGACTCAAAATAGTTTTCTTCTAGACTCAACAACGGCCAACAATCAAGGGGGCTCCTATGGTCGGTCGAGGCTCTGATACCAACTTGTCACGCCCAATATGCGACCCTATCCAAAAGGAACTCGAAGGTCCCACCCAGGATAGACCCGCACATTGAGACGCTTTCGCAAGGTGGATATCATTACATCAACATTACATAATAGATGGGGATACATACATAAGGCATACAATGCCACATGAATACAACAATACAACATACAAGAACAACATCTGACTACAGATGAATCATAAACAGAAACTCAAACAATATCCACCCTGCTAGCCCAGGCTGCCGACCTGGAACCTATCCCCTGATCGAAGAAGAAGCAGAAGAAGAACTCCAAACAAGCAAACATCGCTCTCGCGTCAAGATCATCGCAAAACCTGTACCTGCAACTGTTGTTGTAGTAATCTGTGAGCCACGAGGACTCAGCAATCCCATTACCATGGGTATCAAGACTAGCAAAGCTTAATAGGAAAGGAAGGGGTAAAGTGGTGAGGTTGCAGCAGCGACTAAGCATGATATGGTGGCTAACATACGCAAATGAGAGCGAGAAGAGAAACAAAGGAACGGTCGTGAGCTAGCAATGATCAAGAGGTGATCCTGAACACCTACTTACGTCAAACATAACCCAAGGACCGTGTTCACTTCTCGGACTCCGTCGAGAAGAGACCATCACGGCTACACACGCGGTTGATGCGTTTTAATTTGGATCAAGTGTCAAGTTATCTACAACCGGACATTAACAAATTCCCATCTGCCACATAACCGCGGGCACGGCTCTCGAAAGTTTATACCCTGCAGGGGTGTCCCAACTTAGCCCATGATAAGCTCTCGTGATCAATGAAGGATATTCCTTCTCCTCGGGAAGACCCGATCAGTCCCGGAATCCCGGCTACAATACATTTCGACAGTAATAAAACAAGACCAGCAAGACCTCCCGGCGTGCCGACATCCTGATAGTAGCCGCGCGTATCTCGTCTCAGGCCACGACCGGATGAGCACTACGTACAACTAGAACCAGCCCTCAAGTTTCCCCGAGGTGGCGCTGCAAGTGGCTCTAGTTTGGACCAGCACTTAGACAAGCATTGGCCCGGGGGGGCTAAAATAAAGATGACCCTTGGGATGCGCGACTCCCAAGGGAAAAAGGTAATAGGTGAGGCAAATGGTAAAACCAATGTTGGGCCTTGCTGGAGGAGTCTTATTCAAAGCGAACTGTCAAGGGGGTCCCATAAATCACCCGACCGCGTTAGGAACGCAAAATCTGGGAACATAACACTGGTATGACGGAAACTAGGGCGGCAAGAGTGGAACAAAACACCAGGCATAAGGCCGAGCCTTCCACCCTTTACCAAATATATAGATGCATTAATAATATAAGAGATATTGTGATATCCCAACATAACCCTGTCCACCATGGAGCAATCTTCAATTTCACCTGCAACTAGCAACACTATAAGAGGGGCTGAGCAAAGCGGTAACATAGCCAATCAATGGTTTGCTAGGAATGGTGTCAAAGGTTAGAGGTTCATGGCAATTTGGGAGGTTTGATGAGCAAAAGATAGGTAACACAGCATAGCGATAGAACGAAGCAACTAGCATAGCAATGATAGTAGTGAGATCCAGGGTAGCGGTCATCTTGCCTGAAATCCCGCTAGGAAGAAGAACGAGTCCATGAAGAAGACGAACGGACGTAGTCGAACGAATCCTCACAACTCTGAAACGAAACCGAAGCTAACGAGAGAAGCAAACCGGAAAGAAGCAAATAACATGGTAAACAACCATCACATAACATGGCATGATGCACAACCAAGTATGATGCATGTCCGGTTTAATGAGGCATGGCATGGCAAAGTGCAACAAACAATACTACAAGTTAAGTGGAGCTCAATATGCAACGAGTTGCATATTGACGAAACACCACATTCAAGTATTTAGTTCACTCTGGTTTATGCTACTCATCAATATTAAATGTTGTTAAACATGGCAAGAGGTGAAGCATAAGAAAACTACCTATCTAGGCAAGTTTAAATGAGGCCGGAACAACAAACAACAATTCCGGAAAATCCTCATATGCAATTTATGAATTTGCTACTGTTCTGCCCTAAAACATATTTTAAAGTTGTTAAACAGGAAAATAAAGTGAACCATGTTAAACTAGGCATTTTTCCACCCCATTTACATATAAAGTTTATTTAAAATGGAGCTACGTATATTTAGTTATGAAATAAATCATTTTAACATGGCATTTGAGCAAAATTAAACAAACAGCATTTTAAACATTTCAAACATGGATGAAAGTGGCATATTATGAAACTAGATGAAAAACTAAGCATTTTACACATATAAATTATTTACATATGATGCACGGTTAATGAGTTATTATATGCATGAACATGGAGGGTTTTTCTGCAAAACTATAAATCACTGGAAAATACACAAAATCGCTCGGCAGAAAAAAAACAGTGAACGGGCCGCAACTGGCTGGCCTAACAGGAACAGGAGCTGGGGGGGAGCTCACCACGGGCCAAGGCCCAGCTGATGAGGAGGAGGCCGGGCAGGCCGGATCTGGCTTGGGCCTGGGGAAGCACTGGGCCTGCTGCGTCGTGGTCGACGACTCGACCAGATCGAGCGAGGAGGCAGTCAATGGAAGCGGGACTTGGCGCGGGGCGAAGAAGAAAGAGGACCCCCGGTTCAGGTGAAGCAGAGTCAGTGGCGGCGGGGTGCTCTCCGGCGAGGGACTTGGGTGGCGGGGAGGACCAAGAACGGCGGAGATGGCCGGGACTCGATGGATCTAGCCGGAGATGCAGTGGCGCCGGATGGAGATGAGACGGGCAGCGCTTGAAGCCTCGGCCATGGCTCCTGTGAAGGTTCAGAGAGAGGGAGAGAACTACGTGAGAGGGAGAAACAACAGATGGAGGAAGGAGATGATAAGGGGAGGCGGAGGTGCTCATCTGCCGGTCACCGGCCACGCGAGGCGGAGCAAGCCAGGGGTTCAGGCATGCGGCGCACGGACGCTCCTGGCATCCACGGCGGGGACCTGCGGAGGAACACGAGAGGAATAAGGGGGATACATGAGAAGAGAAGGGAGATGGATAGGAAAAGGAGCAGGGGATGGTCGGCGGGACCTGCTGGTGCTGCCGTCGGTGAGGCGGATCGAGCGGCGCAACTGCCGGCGAGGACGAACAGCAGAAGGCCGGCCTTGGAGCACTGCTGCTCGAGGCGAGGAGAAGGAGGGCGCCATGGTCTACTGCTGCTCCTGCGTGAAGAACACAGGGAAAGGGAGATAGTTTAGCAACGGGAGAGAGAGAGAGGGATGGTGAGGGGGAGGCAAGGGACGGCGAGGCTTGTCCTGGTCGTGGTCCTGCTGCAGGGGTCGACAAGGAAGACATGACGCGGGGTTTTCGTTCCCGGCGCCGGGATGGAGGCGGGGAGCAGCGGCAAGGTGAGGAGCGCTCGGGCGCTGCGCTGTTGCTGCGGGCTCGAGGAGAAAGCAGAGGAGGAGCTCCTCTCTTGTGGGCTTGATCGAAGCAAGGAGGAGAATTTGGTGGCGGCTGGCTGGTGGATCGGGAGGAGGCTGCGGGATTGGCCCGATGGAGAATTCGGGGAAAAGGAGGTGGGGAGCAGTGGCTGGATCGCTGGTGATCCCGAGGGGAAAGGAGACAGCGACGGCGGCGGCTGGACAGGGAAGGATCCCTAGAAAATAGGGTTTGGTCTCAAGTCACTAGGGATGGACTATATATATACGCAAGAGGGATGATTTGGATCCTCCGATCACGATCGGGCGGCCGAGAAATAAATAGGTATGGAGTCCAAATAAGAAAATGGAGATGTTTTATAGATGTTTGGGGATGATCCGGATACATCAATGATGACTGACCGGGTCGGGTTTGGGGCAAGTTTCGGACGCGCGCGAGGGGGCTGCGAGCTGGCAAGAGAGGTTAGGTGGTCACGGTGAAGAGGGAAGCGAAAACCCGATTGGTCTCGAAACGGTCAACGAAAGCAAGGGGGGACGCGACAACTACGAACGGGTACGAGTTTTATGAAAACATATGGATGCAAAGCGCATGATGCTATGAGATGAAATGCATGACATGATCAAAATGCAAAACAAAAGACAAAACCCAACCACGAAGGGAAAATCAAATATCGCGACTCCGGAAAAGGCAAGAGTTGGAGTTACAAATATGGAAAGTTGTATCCGGGGCGTTACAGCATAACCATAATGGTGCGAAGAACGGGAATGGGAATGGAGCCAACAATAACCAGAACCGCCCTAACCCATCTACACCCGCAAAGAGGGACTTAAGCCAAGTTGTTTGCTACAAGTGCGGGAAGACAGGGCACTATGCCAATGACTGCTCTGAAGGAAAGAATGTGAATGGAAACGGGAGCGCAGGGAAGAAGCCCAATTCATTCAACAAAGGACAAGTGAACCACGTTAACATGGAGGAGGTTGAAGAGCAGCTGGACGCGGTAATAGGTAAGTTTTTGGTTCAGTCATTTACCGCTATTGTTCTTTTTGATACTGGTGCATCGCATTCATACATATCAAGGGGATTTGTGGAAAAGTTTAAGTTACCAACCCAAACCCTTAGGACACCCCTCTTAGTGAGCTCGCCAGGATCAGAGTACATGGCTAGCAGATGGTGCACCCAGATACCCCTAATCGTTGGCACACATGTATTTCCGTCTGACCTAATTATCTTGGAGTCGCAAGGATTGGATGTGATATTAGGTATGGACTGGATGTCAAAGTATGGAGGAAGTATTGACTGTGCTAGTAAGTCGATCTATCTTACTACCTCGGAGGGAAAAAGGATTAAGTATGTATCTAGGCATGTGCCTAGGAGGAGCCAAGTAAACACCCTCATGGGAGTTGTACAGGAGGAAGTACCTGTAGTAAAGGATTTTCCGGATGTTTTTCCCGAAGAGTTACCAGGTATGCCACCGGACAGAGACATCGAGTTTTTGATAGAGCTATTGCCAGGAACAGGGCCGATATCCAAGAGACCCTATCGGATGCCAGCGAATGATCTGGAGGAAATTAAGAAGCAGATTAAGGAGCTGTTGGAGAAAGGTTACATTCGTAGAAGCTCTTCACCATGGGGAGCCCCGGTACTTTTGGTGGAGAAGAAGGACAAGTCCCTGAGGATGGATGTTGACTACCGAGCTCTGAATGAAGTAACGATAAAGAACAAGTATCCCTTACCGATGATCAATGATCTGTTTGATCAGTTACAAGGAGCTAAGGTGTTTTCAAAGATTGATCTACGATCGGGATACCATCAGTTGAAGATCCGAGAGAAGGATATACCCAAGACAGCGTTTACCACACGGTATGGATTATATGAGTATACAGCCAATGTCGTAGCAGACGCTTTGAGCCGGAAGAGTTATGCTAATGTTCTTGTGAGCAAGGGAATGCCAAAGGAGTTAGCCGCAGAGATCATGGAACTTCGATTGGAGATTGTTCCAAGAGGTTTTCTTGCAGCAATGGAAGTTCAGTCGACGCTGTTGGACAAGATTCGAGAAGCTCAGAAGGAAGACAAAGAGATTGCTGAGATAAGAGAGAGGATGGGCGAAGGTAAAGACAAAGATTTTCGCGAGGATGAGCACGATACCTTGTGGTTTGAGGACCGAATTTATGTACTCAACAATTCGGAGATCAGGAAGTTGATACTTCAGGAGGCCCATGACTCACCATACTCGATTCACCCTAGAAACACCAAGATGTATTTGGATTTGAAGGAACGTTTCTAGTGGACTGGAATGAAGAAAGATATTGCCGAGTATGTAGCCGTATGTGATATATGTCAGAGAGTGAAGGCAGAACATCAGAAGCCAGCAGGACTGTTACAATCTATGCCAGTACTCGAATGGAAGTGGGACAAACTTGGTATGGACTTTATTACCGGATTACCCAGAACCAAGGCAGGATATGATTCTATATGGGTAGTTGTGGATCGATTGACTAAGGTAGCTCACTTCATCCCGGTGAAAACAACGTATACAAGTGCCAAGTTGGCCAAGATATATATGACCAGGATCGTATGTTTACATGGAGTTCCGAGGAGCATCGTATCAGATAGAGGAACCCAGTTTACTTCAAAGTTTTGGCATCAGCTACACCAGACTTTGGGTACCCGATTGGAGTTCAGTACAGCTTTTCACCCGCAGACAGATGGGCAGACAGAGAGAGTCAATCAGATTCTGGAGGACATGTTGAGAGCCTGTGCGCTAGATTATGGATCTAGTTGGGATGACAATTTGCCATATGCAGAGTTTTCCTATAACAACAGTTACCAGGCCAGTTTGAAGATGGCACCATTCGAAGCTCTGTATGGACGCAGATGTAGAACGCCCTTGATGTGGGACGAGGTAGGAGACCGTCAGTTGTTTGGACCAGATTTGATCAAGGAATAAGAGGAGAAGGTTAAACTGATCAAAGACAGACTAAAGATTGCTCAGTCCAGACAGAAGAGTTACGCAGATTCAAAACGCAAGGAAGTAACCTATGAAATTGGAGATAGAGCTTATCTATGAGTATCACCCTTGAGGGGAGTAAAACGTTTTGGAGTTAAAGGAAAGTTAGCCCCAAGATTTGTGGGACCGTATCGTATTTTGGAACGGATGGGAGAAGTTGCCTACAAGCTGGAGTTACCAGAAGGATTGTCAGGAGTTCACGATGTGTTTCACGTATCACAGCTAAAGAAGTGTCATGCTGAGATGGCCGATATACCGTTGAATGATACAATACCTTTGGAGGCGATTTAGCTGGATAATAATTTGACCTATGAGGAAAAGCTAGTTAAGATTCTTGAGTTTGATACCCGAGTCACTCGCAACAAGGTGATCAAGTTTTGCAAAGTTCAGTGGAGTCATCATACTGAGGAGGAAGCCACCTGGGAGCGAGAAGAGGATATTCGCAAGGACCATCCGCACCTATTTTCTAGCCAACCCGAATCTCGAGGGCAAGATTCATCTTAAGGGGGGTAGGTTTGTAACATCCCAAATTTCCAATTTGGCATGTTATACATAGATCATCCATGCATATCATATTTTATTGCCTTTCGTTTGCAATCCTCGAGATCCTAAGCAACTCAAGGACCTTCGGAGAGAGTTGAGGATTTTCTAATTTTCATATTTGAAATTTTTATCAAATGGTGAAGACGAGGATTTGATTTTAATTATTTTTTCTCCGGAAAAATATTTCTTTCTAAAATAATAAAATGAGGGGAGATAATATGACTTCTCCAAAATAATTGAAATATCGGAGGAAAAATGTTAAAATCATTTTTGGATTTTATTTGAGTTTATTCGGGATTTTTATTTGCCCTAGAAAAATGTTGCATGATTTAAAATTGCATTTTAGGGGCCAAGAAAAGTTCATCTTGCTCTGAATATTTTATTTAGACGGAGAAAACTTGTTTTGGAAATTTTAGATTTTTATTTATTTTTCTAGGAATTTTTCTTCGGCGGGAGGTTTTAAAAAAAAAAAAACCTCGCGCCCGACTGGGCCGAAGGCTCAGCCGAGCAGGCCAGCCCAGCCGCCGCCGCCGCCTTCCCCGCGCGCGCTGCCGTGCTTGGCATGGACGCCGAGGGAGTCCGAGCCGGACTCCACCCGGGCGCCCCCTTCCCCAAGCCGCCCCGCCCTGCCCCCTATATATGCCGCCGCCCCCGCCGCCACACCACCGCCCCGCCACCTCCCGCCACTCCCCGTCGCCGCCGGAGCCTCGAGCCCGATCCGCCGCCGCCCGAGACGCCGCCGTCGCCTCCCGCCGCCACCCCACAGCCACCCGAGCCCCGCCGCCCCTCGCCGAACCCGCCGGAGCCGCCCGCCCCGCCGGACGAGCCTCGCCGGAGGTACCCGACCCTCGCCGCCAGTTTTTTTAAATAAACCCTTCGGTTTTTTTTAGAAAAACCCTAGTTCGTTTTTTTAGATCGGTTTATTTTCCCTGGTTTATTTACTTAGCGAACGTCGGTTCGTCCGTTCGTTCTAACGAACGTGTTCACCGTTTAGTTTCTTCTAACGAACGTTCGTTCGTTTAGCCGTTCGTCGTTTTTATTTTTATCGGATTTATTCCGCGATTATTCTGATCGCGATTTCTGATCCGATATTCAAACCTGTTTATGTTTTCGCTCGTTTATCGGAATCAGGTGACTCAAGCGCCTGGAGTTTCATCTCGAAACTCTCTTTCTGAATAATCAACTCAAACAAGATTTTTCTTCTGTAAAATTTGACTTAGGTCCAGATTAGTAAAACGAAGTTGTTTCTTTCGCCGTTTGAGTTTCGTTGCTTCGTTTGATTTGATTCTTTTTGCAAACCGGAGTTCTTAAGTTGAACTCTCCGGTCAAACTCTTTTATTTGGAGTTCTACTTGTGCATCTTTGATTGTTGCTTATGTATGTTATTGTTTGCTTGCGCTAGAATTCCCGGAGTGCGAAGCGTGTTACTACGAGTCTCTAGGATTCCCGGATCGTCAGCAAGGCAAGTAACACATTGATCATACTCTTTTCATACCCAGTTTTTATGCGTTAGCTTCAATCCTCAAACATTGCATGATTAGGATGCCTTTAACATGTGGGTTGGGAAGTAGTTGATGAGGTAGAACCTATTACCCTATTTTATTATCAAACCCTTGGGAGTTACTTCTACGTTATGCTTATATTGCCATGCTATGCTCGTAGACGTGGATTGGGTTTGAGTGATATCCATGACAGATGTGAGATTGTTAATCAATGGTTTACTTAAGGTGGCAAATTTAATACACATCTGGGTGGATTGAGGCACCTGGGGTATCCAGTGATTGCCTATTTTTTTGGAAATCCCGGGGTTACCGTGTGATTCTCCTATGGACCGCCACCCAGGCTCAAAGGGAACTGAGTCTATTCATGCTAGAAACTTCCGTGTGCAGCCGCAAGCTATTATGGGCTCTAGCAGTGTGGAGTAGGTTGCGTGAAGCTCTTGAAGAGGTGGATCAACAGGTAGTGGGTTTGTAGGTTTGGTATGGTCTGCCCGGAGTAGAGAGTTAATGCTTCTGAAAGACTGTGTCTTGGTCATCCGTCTCTCAAACACCATGTAGTGCGAGAAATCAACGGAGGCGATCGAGTCTTGCGGGGAAAAGTGCGCAAACCTCTGCAGAGTGTACAATCTAATCATGGTTAGCCGTGTCCCCGGTTATGGGCAATTCTGAGTATCTAGTACTTGAGTATTCGCATGTATCTCAACACTCTAAACTATTCTTCTTGGGTTGTTAACTATTTTAATTGGGATCATTGAGTTGGGGTTACCTTCTCAAATGATGTTTCAACTACCATGATAGTTAAATTAAAACTGATTCCCTTGAAGTAGGGAGAAATTGGCTTTTCACAAAACTGTAACCATAGAGCTTTCCACCAGCCAAATATGCATGTAGTGGTAGCATTATTCTGTTATTGCTCTTTTGTGTTACATTGCCAGCATATTCCATGTGCTGACCCGTTCTCGGGCTGCAACGTATTATGTTGCAGAATTTTCAGACGAGGAGTAAGGTTCGTAGGTCGTTGCCGTGCAGCTCAGCTATGCCGTTGGAGTTGATGGACTCACTTTATCTTCCAAGCCTTCCGCTGTTATCGCATTAGATGGCCTTAAGCCATATTATTGTAATAAGATCTCTTTCGAGACATTCGATGTAATAAGTGTGTGATTGCTACTCTGTTATAAATCCTTCAAACTACTGTGTGGTGTCAGCATTACTGATCCAGGGATGACACCTGAGCACAGAGACTTGACCATCTGAGGTCGGGTCGCTACAGTAACACAGTCAAGAACCCTTTCTTTGACTGATCCATTTTGAACTTCTTCAAAACTTTATCGAGGTATGTGCTTTGTGAAAGTATAATTAAGCATCTTGATCTATCTCTATAGATCTTGATGCCCAATATATAAGCAGCTTCACTGAGGTCTTCCATTGAAAAATTCTTATTCAAGTATCCTTTTATGCTATCCAGAAATTTTGTATTATTTCCAAACAACAATATGTCATCCACATATAATATTAGAAATGCTATAGAGCTCCCACTCACTTTCTTGTAAATACAGGCTTCTCCAAAAGTCTGTATAAAACCATATGCTTTGATCACATTATCAAAGCGTATATTCCAACTCTGAGAGGCTCGCACCAGTCCATAAATGGATCGCTGGAGCTTGCACACTTTTTTAGCACCTTTTGGATCGATAAAACCTTCTGGTTGCATCATATACAACTCTTCTTTAAGAAATCCATTAAGGAATGCAGTTTTGACATCCATTTGCCAAATTTCATAATCATAAAATGCGGCAATTGCTAACATGATTCAGACAAACTTAAGCATCAGTATGGGTGAGAAGGTCTCATCGTAGTCAACTCCTTGAACTTGTCAAAAACCTTTTGCAACAAGTCAAGCTTTGTAGATAGTAACATTACCATCAGCGTCTGTCTTCTTCTTGAAGATCCATTTATTTTCTATGGCTTGTCGATCACCGGGCAAGTCCACCAAAGTCCACTCTTTGTTCTCATACATGCATCCCATCTTAGATTTCATGGCTTCAAGCCATTTTGCGGAATCTGGGCTCATCATTGCTTTCTCATAGTTCGTAGGTTCATCATGGTCTAGTAACAAGACTTCTAGAATAGGATTACCATACCACTCTATTGCAGACCGTACTCTGGTTAACCCACAAGGTTCGGTAGTAACTTGATCTTAAGTTTCATGATCATCATCATTAGCTTCTTCACTAATTGGTGTAGGAATCACTGGAACTGATTTCTATGATGAACTACTTTCCAATTCGAGAGAAGGTAGAATTACCTCATCAAGTTCTACTTTCCTCTCACTCGCTTCTTTCGAGAGAAACTCCTTCTCTAGAAAGGATCCATTCTTAGCAACAAATATCTTGCCTTCGGATTTGTGATAGAAGGTGTACCCAACAGTTTCTTTTGGGTGTCCTATGAAGACACATTTCTCCAATTTGGGTTCGAGCTTATAAGGTTGAAGCTTCTTCACATAAGCACCGCAGCCCCAAACTTTAAGAAACGATAGCTTAGGTTTCTTGCCAAACCCTAGTTCATATGGTGTCGTCTCAACGGGTTTAGATGGTGCCCTATTTAACATGAATGCAGCCGTCTCTAAAGCATAACCACAAAATGATGGCGGTAAATCAGTAAGAGACATCATAGATCGCACCATATCTAATAAAGTACGGTTACAACGTTCAGACACACCATTACGCTATGGTGTTCCAGGTGGCGTGAGTTGTTGAACTATTCGACATTGTTTCAAATGAAGACCAAACTCGCAACTCAAATATTCGCCTCCACGATCAGTTCATAGAAACTTTATTTTCTTGTTACGATGATTTTCCACTTCACTCTAAAATTCTTTGAACTTTTCAAATGTTTCAGACTTATGTTTCATTAAGTAGATATACCCATATCTGCTCAAATCATCTATGAAGGTCAAAAAATAACGATACCCTCCGCGAGCCTCAACACTCATCGGACCGCATACATCGGTATGTATTATTTCCAATAAGTCAGTGGCTTGCTCCATTGTTCTGGAGAACAGAGTCTTAGTCATCTTGCCCACGAGGCATGGTTCGCAAGCATCAAGTGATTCCAAAAGCCCATCAGCATGGAGTTTCTTCATGTGCTTTACACCAATATGACCTAAACGGCAGTGCCACAAATAAGTTGCACTATCATTACTAACTTTGCATCTTTTGGCTTCAATATTATGAATATGTGTATCACTATGATCAAGATTCAACAAAAATAGACCACTCATCAAGGGTGCATGACCATAAAAGATATTACTCATATAAATAGAACAACCATTATTCTCTGATTTAAATGAATAACCGTCTCGCATCAAACAAGATCCAGATATAATGTTCATGCTCAACGCTGGCACTAAATAACAATTATTCAGGTCTAAAACTAATCCCGGAGGTAGATGTAGAGGTAGCGTGCCGACGGTGATCACATCGACCTTGGAACCATTTCTGACGCGCATCGACACCTCGTCCTTAGCCAATCTTCATTTAATCCGTAGCCCCTGTTTCGAGTTGCAAATATGAGCAATAGAACCAGTATCAAATACCCAGGCGCTACTACAAGCATTAGTAAGGTACACATCAATAACATGTATATCAAATATACCTTTCACTTTGCCATCCTTCTTATCTGCCAAATACTTGGGGCAGTTTCGCTTCTAGTGACCAGTCCCTTTGCAGTAGAAGCACTTAGTTTCATGCTTAGGTCCAGACTTGGGCTTCTCCCCGGGAGTAGCAACTTGCTTGCTATTCTTCTTGAAGTTCCCCTTCTTCCCTTTGCCCTTTTTCTTGAAACTATTGGTTTTGTTAACCATCATCACTTGCTGCTCCGTCTTGATTTCTACCTCCACAGCCTTTAGCATTGCGAAGAGCTCAGGAATTGTGTTTTCCATCCCTTGCATATTATAGTTCATCATGAAGCCTTTATAGCGTGGTGGTAGTGATTGAAGAACTCTGTCAATGACACTATCATCAGGAAGATTAACTCCCAGTTGAGTCAAGTGGTTATGGTACCCAGACATTCTGAGTATGTGTTCACTGACAGAACTATTCTCCTTCATCTTGCAGCTATAGAACTTGTTGGAGACTTCATATCTCTCAACTCGGGCATCTACTTGAAATATTAACTTCAACTCTTGGAACATCTCATATGCTCCATGACGTTCAAAACATCTTTGAAGTCCCGATTCTAAGCCGTAAAGCATGGCACACTGAACAATCGAGTAGTTATCAAATCGAGCTTGCCAGACGTTCATAACATCAACATCTGCTCCTGCAGCAGGTCTTACACCTAGCGGTGCTTCAAGGGCGCAATTCTTTTGTGCAGCAATGAGGATAATCCTCAAGTTACGGACCCAGTCCGTGTAGTTGCTACCATCATCTTTCAACTTAGCTTTCTCTAGGAACGCATTAAAGTTCAAGGGAACGGTAGCACGGGCCATTGATCCACAACAACATAGATATGCAAAAAACTATCAGGACTAAGTTCATGATGAATTAAAGTTCAATTAATCATATTACTAAAAAACTCCCACTTAGATACACATCCCTCTAGTCTAAATGATCACGTGATCCATATCAACTAAACCATGTCCAATCATCACGTGAGATGGAGTAGTTTTCAATGGTGAACATCTCTATGGTGATCATATCTACTATATGATTCACGTTTGACCTTTCAGTCTCAATGCTCCGAGGCCATATCTGCATATGCTAGGCTCGTCAAGTTTAACCCGAGTATTCTACATGTGCAAAACTGGCTTACACCCGTTGTATGTGAACGTAGAGCTTATCACACCCGATCATCACGTGGTGTCTCGGCACGACGAACTATAGCAACGATGCATACTCAGGGAGAACACTTATACCTTGAAATTTAGTGAGGTATCATCTTATAATGCTATCGCCGTACTAAGAAAAATAAGATGCATAAAAGATAAACATGACATGCAATCAAAATATGTGACATGATATGGCCATCATCATCTTGTGCCTTTGATCTCCATCTCCAAAGCATCGTCATGATCTCCATTGTCACCGGCTTGACACCTTGATCTCCATCGTAGCATCATTGTCGTCTCGCAAACTATTGCTTCTACGACTATCACTACCACTTAGTGATAAAGTAAAGCAATTACGTGGCGATTGCATTTCATACAATAAAGCGACAACCATGAGGCTCCTGCCAGTTGCCGATAACTTTTACAAAACATGATCAATCATACAATAACTTATATCACATCTTGTCTTGACCATATCACATGACAACATGCCCTGCAAAAACAAGTTAGACGTCCTCTACTTTGTTGTTGCAAGTTTTACGTGGCTGCTACGGGCTTCTAGTAAGAACCATTCTTACCTACGCATCAAACCCACAATGATTTTTCGTCAAGTGTGCTATTTTAACCATCAACAAGGACCGGCCATAGTCAAACTTGATTCAACTAAAGTTGGAGAAATAGACCCCGCCAATCACCTGTGTGAGAAGCACG
This sequence comes from Triticum timopheevii, assembly GCA_963921465.1. Classification (NCBI taxonomy): domain Eukaryota; kingdom Viridiplantae; phylum Streptophyta; class Magnoliopsida; order Poales; family Poaceae; genus Triticum; species Triticum timopheevii. The sequence continues at coordinate 430,850,148 of OY997268.1, read as the reverse complement.
TTGGTAGAACCGGTCTCATGAACGTGGTCATGTAATGTTGGTCCGGGCCGCTTCATCCAACAATACCGCCGAATCAAAGTAAGACATTGTTGGTAAGAAGTATGACTATTATCGCCCACAACTCTTTGTGTTCTACTTGTGCATATCATCTATGCATAGACCTGGCTCGGATGCCACTGTTGGGGAATGTAGCATGCAATTTCAAAATTTTCCTACGATCACGCAAGATCTATCTAAGAGATGCATAACAACGAGAGGGAGAGAGTGTGTCCACGTACCCTCGTAGACCAAAAGCGGAAGCGTTAGGTTAACGCGGTTGATGTAGGCAAACGTCTTCATGATCCAACAATCTAGTACCGAATGTATGGCACCCCCGAGTCCAGCACACGTTCAGCCTGATGATGTCCCTCGAACTCTTGATCCAGCAGAGGGTCGAGGGAGAGTTTCGTCAGCACAATGGCGTGATGACAGTGATGGTGATGTGATCTGTACACGTCTTCTTAGTAGGCCCATAAGTCAGCCACTAAATCTGTCGGGTCCCAGCTATCATCAGGAGGAATAATTTTTTTCCCATAAGAAGGAGGCACTTTCTTCTATGCGAAGATATAGCCGGTGGGTCCCAGCTGTCAGGGGAGGAAACAACTTAGTAAGGAGGAACTTTTCTTGCGTGCGACCATGGACCTCGTGGGTCCTAGCCGTCAGGCTCTCACGTATAGTCCTCTTCCGATGACTCTCGTTTGTTGACCACGCCGTGCTGAGCGCAGCGAGGCAGTGGACGACGGTGAGGCCCCAGACTGGAACGACCCGGAGATGGGGAAGACGCGACAGTGGAGTCGCAGACGGAGAGGAGTGGGAAACTTGACTGGTTCGGGTGCGGGGTGGGCCTACACTCGGCAGAGAATAACATGAGGTGCAGAGTGGAGGGATAGCCTGGCTGTCGGCAAGGTAGCGTTTCGTTGTGAGGCAGGCAAAACGCTGGACGCCGGAGGCTGGAGCAGGCGGTCCCGGCAGTGCTGGGGGAAGAAGACGAGAGATTGAAGAAGAATGCCGGCTGTTGGATGTAAATCCAACGCCTTGCTTAGGCTTCGACCTACTGGCCCACATGTCAGCCAGTCCATTTGTTTTTAGTCCATTTGGTGGGCTGGGTGAAACAATGATGTAGCATCTATGCATCCTGTTTATATATATGGTAGAATTTAAAGCCCATTTGCATTTTTCTCGAAATTCGCGGACTTGCTGGGCTGGGTAAAAATATCATGTTGGGCTGGACGGAGAAATGTTATAAAAACATAAACACATGATTGCACGTCTATTACTGCATTGGTCAGTAAAATCTTTGCAAGCTTATGTACGCAATCACTAGGAGTTAACTTGCCAAGTTATATATAAACAATTATTATTATTTTGTAAGAACTTTCAATTTACAAAATGAAATATCATTTTAATTTGATGAGTTAATAAGACATGGGGTATTATTTTGTTTGGGCTAGACGTGGGACAGTTGAGTTGGTTCCAGGGAAAAGTACTGGGAGAAAACTCAGTTTACATCGAAAAAGAAAGTGGAAGAAAATTCAGATATAGGATTAATGAAAACGAAAAATAAAGGAAGTGGGAAGGTCTATAAAATGGTTGGACGAACGACAGGTTTAACGGAACCTTATGTTGTTTCTATTATATATTTGTAAAAAATAAGATATATATATATATATATATATACATACATCTGGGCTATTTTGTTACGCGTAATAGAATATTATTCTGTTACTATTGTTGAACTGATGAATTCAGACGATTGTACTGATGTTGTCATTCGGTTGAACTGATCGTTTTTATTAGAAGAGTAAATAAGAGCCCCTCCCCACTCGCTCCCCGTTTCGCCGGCCACTCCAGCCGTCGACCGACTGCCCGCGACCGATCCATCCACCTGCCCGCCTTCCTCCCAGCAACCCAGGCTCCACCCTAGGTGCAACGATGGGTGTCGGGGCGGCCGCAGCGGCGACATCGTCTAGCAGGACGACGACGCGCCCAAGATCCCCGGCTGCTCCAACGACTTCTTGCTCGTACGCGCCCCTCTTCCTCCTCCCCACCTCTCCCGAGCGAGTGGAGCGGCCGACCCTAGTTTTTGATTTCGAGCCCGTGGCCAGGTGGCCGGCGGTGCTCCGTTCTGGCCGACGCGCCCCCGGAGCCTGAGGAGCCGCACGCTTGCTCGATCCTTGGGTTGGAGTTAAGCGGCACAGCTTTTCGTGCTGGAATGCCTGAGGAGCTGCGCGCTTGCTAGATTTGTGGATTACGGAGTTAGGCGGTGCAACTTTTCGTCGCCGGGAATTCAATTAGCTGATCGCAGTAGGTGCTCCGGCTTGAACTCTGGAGGAACACCGGCCAGCTCTGTTTTGGAGTTAGGTATTTTTTGTACCGTGAGCAGAGGAGATTCCGTCGCTAATTAATTATACCGCAGTATGTTGTTGCTGGTGGAGCTACTATAGTAGTATTTGATTCAGGGGCTAATGGCTGTTACTTGCTACTGTATTTGACAAGAGACTGAGCACCATACGAGCTATAAAATGGAAGCTCGTATTTTGCGAAACTTTCACGGTAGGTGGGCAAAGAAATTTCACAAAAATTTGTCAAATGCAAAACTTTAAAAGAGGCCAAAGATGTCAGTCCGACGGTGCAAAGCTATCGAAAATGTGAAACTTAGTCATTTTGTACTCGTACTGATCTTTGTGTGGTGTTTGTACTGAGGAGGTATTTTTCACAGATTAATTCTGAATGGTTCCGGAAAAAAAATACTTGAAGGATGTTTTGAACTCAATTTTTTATCAATGATGTCTTGGACTTCTCGCGTTTTGCTACTTGAACTTTTCCCATTTGAATTTTCTGATTCTTAATTTTTAATTTATGGTACTGATGGTACTAGAGAGTTTGTACTTCTCAAAAAATATTCAGTCTATGTTCTTTTACTTTTAGTTCTTAATTTTATTTACCACCCTTATACTTACTGTCAATGTCATCACCATCGTACCTTTATGGTTTATATAGTTGAACGGACTTACATTTTTACCATTCCTTCTTTTAAAAGCTTATGTTTTCTTCTCCAAAACTTTCTACCTGACAAGAATCAGAACTTATTTATTTTTTACATTCATACTTCCAAGTGTCTTTAATGACATTTTCACTTTTCTACTTTGTTTTACCTCATCAAACAGGCGCACAACACATTTGAAGAAACAAAATACGAATCTTAGAAGCACAAGGGGGGTAACCATTGCACATGACTTCATGTGTGCCTCCATCATAGAAAAATAGACTGAATTTTGCCAAGTTCTAAGGATGAACAAATGAATCATACAGAATATTGTCAAAACCCCACATTTTTTCTCACTCAAACAAACTTCTGTACTTGCATACAACCCTCTTTGAACTTGGACGGCACCTACTGCTCAACTTGGACTATGACCAGTGCTCAGCTCGAACGGAGGAGGTTGTCGTCATTGCTTTTTAACCATGAATGCTTCTAAAGACACTGGGAATTGCTTCAAAACTGCTTTCTACTTTTTAACATGAGTGTTCTCTCAGCTGGGCCAAGAAGCAATGCATACATCATATTTTTATTCTGCAAGAATGAAACACTCCAATAATTAACAACTAATCTATCAGTACATGTAGAACAATTTCAGTTTTGAGAAAAAACTTCCATTGACGTGTTAAACTCTGAATCTATATAGAGGACATGATGGGTCTCCGGCTACTTAGAAAACCTATGAAAAATTGGCAACAGGACCAGCCTCAACATTTTCCACTTGTAAGATAAACATAAAATAGAAGTACTAGCACTGAACTAGTAGGATTACCTAAAACATGGTATTTCCAGTTTGAGCAAAAGAATCTATGAAACCAGATTGCATGTCCAACCACAAACCAAGACTAACATGTACTGTTTTGCTCAGTCTGGGATGGACTGTCAGAATTTACAAAGCCACTTAATTACCTTGAGTGCACACATGATTTTTGGGGATTTCCTCAAGATTATGCACAATAAAGCATACAGACTGAAAAGAATAGACAAGCTGAACTATAAACCAAAATAAATGGCCACTGGGTTCCCCATATAGCAACTAAAACTCAGTACAACTACACCTTTTATTGCTGCACTACTACTTAGACAAGGTAAATCAATAAAAACTGAACTAACAAACTTCTACTTAATATCATTTGTGCATGTCCATGGCGGCAGTGTGCAACTGTTGAGCATGTAGCTGATGTGCGGGATGCAAATGCCCCTTAGTGGTGGACGCAAATGCTCGTGTGCCGGACACAAGTTCAGCATATATATGTCCCTGTATGTACTTACAGATTTCCATTTCTTTCTTTGCACATATAAAAGTCAATGCTTTTTTTGTAGAATGAACACCTACTATTTTTACCGATTGAACTATTAAAGCATTGAAAAGTGAACTTTTATTGAGTTGTTTTACATAGCTAACAGTGGACAAAGATAAAAATTATGAGTTTCCTTAAACATAACCAGAACAAGCATTTGAATTGGTTATGTACTTCCACTCAAAGAGAGCTTGGACTTGCTACTATTCTTTCTCTAACTGCCGACAGTAGATTGATGTCAAGCATTACAACAAGTACCCATCCCCCTTTGTGCTAAACAACCAGAATCGTCACGCATAGGGAAGCACCAGCAGCATTTCAAGCATTTTCAAGCAGAGTAAAAATAGATTAATATTTTAGCAATTCAAGCTACAGCTAACATTAGCAGGAATTCAAGTGAAAGAACAGACAGAGGTTACGGGAGAGAGAACATGAGAGACCTTAGCTGGAGCACAATGGAGGTTGGGAAAGGAGGCAAACTCCTGAGCTGCGGTGTCGAACGACTCGATGTTGTGTCATTGAACAACCCATGGTGGAAGCAGTGAACGATGTCGTGCCAACGTGTAGGGCTAGCACCGAGGCTAGCACGTAGAGGATCCTGCCTGCGGCGGCTCGTCGGACCTAAGTGGCGGCAAAGAAAATGAAGCAGTAAATATACAACATTCGCTCCACAAGAAAATGAAGCAGTAAATATACCTTATTTTTGTACATACAAGCATACGGAAAATTATAGAATCAACATAGTATACCCTGATATGTAGTTGCACTGACGCTCTGGGAATTATAGAACTGAAGAAGCACAGACTTGCTGCACAAATAAATAAGATATAAATGTTTACTGTCCAAGAGCGCCCGTGCCATGTATTCAGAATTTCCTCGCACCATTTGTCATACACAAAAGTCATGTATGGCTATCAGGCACAACTTCTATATATAGAAGGGCTAGCAAGGTTCTCAGAAACCAACTAGGAGTACATGATTTCAATCAACTCGGTGCTCATCAGTACTAGAATTACTGGACAAGAAGTTTAGATTTGTAGCAGCACATGCACCAAACTTACAGATTTTTCTTGAACTTATTTAGGTGACTGAAGACAAGCAATGAAAGATCTGGGTCAAGTAAAGATGTTTCTCTGAGCATTCTAGTCATCCCTCTCATCCCAACAAGGACCTGCAGAAAGTAGACACATTGTTCAGAAATCGGTTGGGTACCCATACTTTTGTACCGAGGTAAACCTTTTCATCGAACTGTTGCCAAATTTTCAGAGAGTAAGGGTTTTGCTCGAATCAACCTTCAGTACCTCTATACCTTTGCTAGTCACCGCACTAAACAAAACTTCAGATAGAAAATAGAGGTAACAATAGCAGCAATTGGTAGCTGCTTAGTAGTGGGCATGCATCAACAGCAGCAGAAAAGGATGCAGCTGTGTCGGGCGGTCCTAGGTGCAGCAGCAGCTTGCAGCAAGGAGCGGCTTGCACTCAGCTCCTTGAGCGACCAGCGATAAAGGAAGCAGTTGGACTGTTGAGCTGGAGGTCCTCGACCCCGTGATTCCTCTAGCAGGCTCCACTTTTTTCCGCTGAAGCATAAGCCATGGCCTTGGAGCAGGGCGCGTCCACGGCGGCGACATTGAACGGACAGGGATGGTGGTGGCGAACTGCTTGTACGCAGTTGCGGGGACATTGAACGGACAGGGATGGCGGCGGCGAACTGCCTGTACGCGGTGGCGGCGACATTGAACGAACAAGGGTGCGGCGACGAACTGCCTGTACAAGGTGGCATCGTGGCACCATTGGAGAGGAGGCAGAGTGGGAGAGGCCAGCAACTCTCGGCGGGGAGGCGCGCCGGGAGGGCCCGGCACCCATCAGAGGGGAGGCGCGCGGGAAGGGCCCAGCGCCCGTCGGAGGGGAGGCGTGCGGGCAGGGGCCGGCGCCCGTTGGAGGGGAGGCGCGCGGGGAGGGGCGGGCGCTCGTCAGAGGGGAGGCGCGCGGGGAGGGGTTGCGCTCGTCGGAGGGGAGGCGCGGGAAGCGGCCGGCGCCCGTCGGAGGGGAGGCGCGCGGGGAGTGGCTGGCGCTCGTCGGAGGGGAGGCGCGCGGGGAGTGGCCGGCGCCACAACCGTGGGAGGCGGTGACGACGCACGGCGTCTGTGGGAGGCGGCGACGGTGCGCGGCGACTGTGGAGGCGAGGACGACACACGGCGGCCATGGGAGGCAGAGACGGTGGCATGATGGAAGGCGTCAGTGTAGATGCTATCGATGAGCTCCTTGCGGGCTCTTCTGTTGCTTTTGTCTCGGGCCGGGATGCTTAGCTAGTCTATTCCTCCGATCGCTCCTATAAGAGGCCGATGAGTAACAGAATAATATTCTGTTACTAGTAACAGAAAAGCTCAGTCCTATATATATATATAATACATACACTATTATAGAAGGGAAAACGTAGGTTCAGTTTTGCATTCTTATAGAAAAATAGAACTGAGATGTGCGTCGTCTTGAAAAAACAAACATAACTTGGGCTGCTGATGTTATAGACAAGCTAGGTTGGGAGGTCCAGAGGCCGCTTGATCCAAAAAATGTTGAAACATGTCATGGGCTGCCCATGTTAAACAACAAAACCTAGGTCATGGACCTGGTGGGCCCGAGACTGTCAGTCTCTCGATGAACAGTTGTCTCCCGATTCCTCTTGTGTTGCTGACCATGTTGGGAACGACAGACGGTGGCGCCGCGGCGAGAGCACCAAGGTGGAGGGGAAGACGCAGGCGGAGGGGAGTACAAGTTGACTTGTTCGGGTGCAGGGTGGGCCGGTGGAGCTGTCACCGCCGGACAATGTGTGGGAGTAGAGGGATGGCCTGGCCAACGCCATAGGCAATGATGGCCAGCCGCTGTATAGGAAGAGAACGAAAGATTGAACAAAATAAAGAAATACAAATGGATAGGTGGTTGGTCCCATATGTCTGTGTACGAGACCTGCTGGGTCCACCTGAGAAGGGGAATATGTTGGGAGGAAGGAGACTCAAAGCACGACAGCCGAGTGAACTAGTTTTTTTTCAAAACGGACGAGTGAACTAGTTACATGCATAAGCAGATAGCCACTAAAAGAAGCAAACAGGTTAATGGGTTCTTAGAAGAAATATTTCGGACAAAACAGATAATTATGACACATAGGCTAATGCATGAAACACTCAAATGATAAAGGTGCTTAAACAGATAAAGTACAACATCTAGACCTTCCTAGCACGCTTGATCATGAAGCTGCGGCTGTCCGTGTACTCGTCGGTTACGGGAAGCAGACACGCCCTCATGTCCAAGATCCGCCTGTACATGTCATAGCATGCGTATGCGTCCTTGGCCGTGTAGGTTATGTTTGCTAGATTCAGAGGTACCTCCCACGTGTTCAAGTCCTTGGTATTGTTATCTTCTTTCATGTTGGCGTAGCAGGGGTTGATGATGGTATCGGCGAGGTCAACCACAGAGTCCTTCTCCTGCCCGTTGCCGATGACCTTGTATTACTTCTGGATGTCGACAAGCTTGTTGCACCAGATGGCCGAATCGTCGCGTTCTTCCTTCTCTCCATCATAGCGAAGGTGCAGTCGGCGCTGCCGATGAAGCCGCCGAATGCTCCAGAACCTCAGATGACCCTAGCAGTGGTAGACGAGAACCTCGTCCCGCACGCATACCTGGGCGATCGCGATCCGCTGGTCCCTATCAGGAGACGAATGGATGGGCACAAGGTCTAGTCCTGCGACCTTGTGCTTTCTCGTCCTGTAGGTACTGCTTGAACTCGGCGAGGCAGAGCTTCACCAAGTCCAGATCGTTGGTGTACATCACATTCAGCTTGGTGCAGCCATGGGACTTAACGGCAAACTCAAAGTGAACTCCTTGCTGAAGTCCATATCCAGCAGGCTCACCCCTCGGATCGCCATTGGAGTCTCTTCAAGTGAACAAGTGGATAGGCGGCGGCAGCAGTTCATTTTTCAGCTCTTGGGGAACTAGATTCAACACTAAACTGAGTGTGTACAGGCGACAACAGTTACTACCCCTCCCTCGCTCGCTGCATGCCCAGCAGAACATGCACCCTCGGCCCACTCAAACGCCTCCATTAAGAAACCTATTCCGTCCACACGTCGGTTCACGAGCGGGTCTATATTGGTACTGTAATAACAAGTGTTAGTGGTCACTTTACTTAAATTTAATTAGCTTTAATAGAAATTTAACAAGGCGTGGCCACGGGGAGGCGCACGAGAACCACAATGGCCATGTGCGACACGTACAACTATGGTGGCCTACGGCATGTTTGGGCCACGCGAGCGCGCATGGAGTCCATCCGTGCGGACGAGGTCAGCCATGGCCGACGACCAAGGTCAACGCAAGATGAGATGCTGCCAAATCTCGCGGGAGTGGTGCTGGGCGCATGTAGGTGAGTGCGTGCTCGTGGTGTGGGGCGTGTGTAGGTGTATGTGTGCTTGTGGTGTGGGGTGTGCTCGTGGCAGTTGCTCAGCTGCCATGGCCATGGAGCTCATAGCTCGCACACGGACAGAGAGCTCGGGCATCCATGCCAAGGGGAGCGGGTCGGGTTGCGAGGCCTCACGGCGCCGCCCGCCCCACCTCACGATGCTCGCCGGTGTGGGCATAGTCGCTGGAGTCCGGCCGTCCGTAAGCTGCTCGATGTAATGTCGCATAGAAAAAGAAATGGGAAGAAGATGATCATGTAGTCACAGACAGGAGGGCTCCACGTCTCATTTGCCACCTTAGCTGGTCAAAGCTTTTTGTGTGCTTGGTCTTTGCCACATCAGCCCTGACAGGCGGGCCCCATCTGTCGGTTTTGCTATTTTCACGTCCAAATTGGAGCGTCAGTGCTCCGCATTATGCATTAGGCGCATTTCTGCTGGTTTTTTTGTGCCCTGCCTTCATTGTGGTACTAAGTTATTACCCTAGCCTCAAGTGTGGTGGTTTTGGGTAAATAACTCTCATCCTCTAGGTACTGCTTGAACTCGGCGAGGCAGAGCTTCATCGAATCCGGATCGTTGGTGTATATCACATTCAACTTGGTGCAGCCATGGGACTGAACGGAGAACTCAAAGGTGAACTCCTTGCTGAAGTCCATATCCAGCAGGCTCACCCGTCGGATCACCATTGGAGTCTCTTCAAGTGAACGAGTGAGTAGGTGGCAGTAGCAGTTCATTTTTCAGCACTTGGGGAACTGGATTCAACAATAAACTGAGTGTGTATAGGCGACAACAATTACTACCCCTCCCTCACCCGCTGCACACCCGACAGAATATGCACCCTCGGCGCATTCAAACGCCTCCATTAAGAAACCTATTCTGGCCATACACGTCGGTTCACGAGCGGGTCTGTATTGGTACTGTAATAACATGTGTTAGTGGCCACTTTACTTAAATTTAATTAGCTTTAATTAAAATGTATTCTTAAAACAAGCAACGCATTGGCTCGTTCTATCAGTGCCACATGATCAACATGCACAACAATTAGAATTATTATTCTCAGGACGCACATGATCAACACATTTGTCGCACTTCCACACAGACAATACTACCAAGTTTGTACAGTTTGTTATGGTTGATGTCCTCTGCATCATGATGTCGTGTTTCCCAGCTTGCAAGATTCAGAACCAACAAATAAGATTCAAATAATAAGTACAACAAAGATGCCTACACATCTCATTGATTCCCAGCTTCCAAGATTCAGAACCAACAAATAAGATTCAAATAATAAGTACAACAAAGATGCCTACACATCTCATTGATTCCCATCTTGCAAGATTCAGAACCAACAAATAAGATTCAAATAGTAAGTACAAAAAAGATGCCTACACATCTCATTGATTCCCAGCTTGCAAGATTCAGAACCAACCCATTAGAGCCTTTTGATAAAGTGAATATCGGGATTAAATCCATCTTGGCTAGCTGGGTCATACAACCCAAGAACTTGGCGAATGCTCTTGACCATCAAAACATCTGTAGTAGAGTATTCCTGTTTGCACAGATAAGAAAGAGCATGGATTTAGGACTCTAGCAGCCATAGAGATGGTTGTAAACATTGGCCTTTTCTTTTGACCACCAATTCTATCTATGTTCCTGATGCGTCAATCTTTGACGCATCCCTTGAAATTACTATAATAGTGGCACTAGTTGAAGCAAACTTTGTTTCCAAAACAAGAAAAGATTGCGATAGAATAACTTTATTTAAAAAATACAACGTTGGCACAGCATGACAAAGCACAATCATGTTGCTAAAGGACAGTACTAACCGGTGTGAGGGGCCCTATGCCAGCACGACTCGATCTGGTGAACCTGCAACTCCACTCGGATGAGGTCAACCTGCAACTCCATTATTCAATTCATGCGCCTTTTTCTACAGTTCACCTGAAATGAAGCAAATATTGCATCATTCAGCTAGCAAGAAGTACTTGCTCTCGTGAGCTAGCATGTTCTTCTTTAGTAGTTGCACTAAAATTGAGCAACATTAAGGTTGGTTGTCCTGCTCATGTAAGGTGCAACTATAATTTGCTTATCCTTTTGCGCAGTTCCACTAAAATAAAGTGGTCCTGGAAACAGCCTCTTGCAGAAATGTAGGGAAAGGCTGCGTACAATAGACCCAAAGTGGTCGGACCCTTCCCCGGACCCTGCGCAAGCGGGAGCTACATGCACCAGGGCTGCCCTTTTAAAGCTGGAATAGCTCAAATGGCTAGAGCGTGTGGCTGTTAACCACATGGTCGAAGGTTCGAGCCCTCCTTCTAGTGATTATTTTAACTCTGCCTATGTTGTCCCAACATAGCCGGTCCCAAGCCCGGGTAAAGGAGGAGGGTTGTGATAGGCTTGGCGAGCCAACGTAAAAACTCAGCCACTCGTATGGAGATGAAACCCAAAAGCCTACCCCAACTTGCTTTGGACTTAAGGCTTTGTTGTTGTTGTTGTCCACTAAAATAAAGTGCCATTGTGGTGACAGTGACGACTCATCTTGCAAAGGCTAATAAAATGTTGCACGAGATTACCAACAGAATTTGATGGAGATTTTGGAAACTCTAGTCACCATTTTGTGCAGTTCCACCAAAATTGAGAGATGTTGCCCATGTGCCATTTTAGTTGAACTGCACAAGACACTCATTCCAAAAAAAGTGTTTTGTGTAGTTCACCAAAAGGTCACAATGGCAACAAGGTGAAATGGATATCCCTATCTGAACAAAAAGATAGAAAGTAAACAGTTGCTGGTCAATAAGAAATACGAAACATACACGAAATGAAAAGAAGCATCTTAATTATGTTCATGGCAATCACGCAAGGACAGTAGAAATTTTAAAATGTCAGCAATGCTTCATGTTACCGGGAGCATTACTATTAACTATGCCATTCGTTAAATATGGGATTACTTTAATGGTGGCACTGCGTGTTTACTAGATACAGTAAGTCAATAGCAGCTAAAGAGTTGGTTTAAGGGCATGGGACCATGGGGACACCAGGTCACTCAGCAGCGTAAATAAGCAACTTACTTATCATACTAGGGAAAACAGCAGGAGTACCATTTGTTAACATAGTTTAATTGCATCATATCACTGGAGGCATTAGATTAACAATAACACTGGTTAGACATGTCCTTAAGGTAACAGTGTGATTGCTTCATTTTACATGCGCCCTTACATTAACAACAGCAAAAGGTTGGTATAAGGACATGCGACAGTGGACGCATCAGCACAATGTACCTACAAGGAGGCATAAAGTGGTGATGCCGAGTTTGTTCATGCTCTGTGAGGGCAGCAAATCTAATCCTGGAGAACTTTACTATGTGAGGGTAGCAAATCTAATCCTGGAGACCTTTTACTATGTGAGGGCAGCAAATCTAATCCTGGAGACCTTTTACTATGTGAGGGCAGCAAATCTAATCCTGGACATACTCTGTTGACTTGTCCACTAGTCGCCACTTTCTATCCTTTTTTCAACCAATGATAGATATGTTCCTTATCCAGTTTGTACTGAGTTTTCCTATTATTTCCCTTTTCAACCAAGAGACCGGTTGGGTATCCGGTCTCTACTACTTTCCCCTTGTTATTTCCTCTTTGAATCAAGTCCTAGATTCATGCTACGACTTTCCCCCCTTTCTTCATTGTTTGAACCAAGTCCAAGATTCGAATGCATGAAGTAGCTTTACCTCTAATAATACTAAAAATTTAGGTAGATTTGGAAGAGCTGATGGAAGTAGAAAAAGATACACATGCAGACATGTGGGGAGCTGGGGCAGTAGAGCAAGGCCGCTTTTGAAGAACTTGTACCTGAGGTTCGTCGGGATGTCGGCGGTGGCAGGTCCGATTTGCGCACAATACGTCAGGGAGGAAGAAGGGTCGGAGGACCTCCCGAGCCAGCGCTGTGTCGGGGATAACGACACGGGCAGAGGATTGGGCCCCGCCGATAGCTGTGGGTTTCCTCCCTCGGCGGCGATGACCGCGTGAATGATGCACCTTTTAGTCCTCTACACACACCGACCAAAGGGATCCGGCCGGATCTGTGACTAGCAGTGAGCAGAGAGAAGATGTCGCTACCGTTGCCTTGTTTAGATCTGGAGAGGATGGAGAATGAAGAGAACAACCCTAGTAAAGCAAGCGCTCAGGCCCCAACGTGCATATATAGTGGAGTGATTATCTTTTTCTCTCCAGAACAAGCGTTTCAATTTGTGTACGTGGCATTAAAGAAAAGAAACTCTCTATTTAAGGTGACTAAATGTACGACTCCTACGTACTACTAGTAGTACTAGTATTTTTCACCTGTGCTCCCCGGCCCTCCATTCATTGAACAACCCCACAGGTGAATAAACATACAATATAGTATTTATATAGAACGAACAAGCTTGAACTATTTTCGCATAGTTAAAAGTTGAGGGCGGGGCTTTTCCCGGGCAGTACACGCGGTAGTTTTCGCGTAGGCGGTTTAACAGAGAGGCGAGGAGGGTTAGGGAGTAGTGGATTCAACTTACTTACTGCTGGAAAGGTCGGGCTGTGCGATTTGACAGCGCATTAGTGCTGGAAAGACTTGTGATATGACTACTCACTATAGTCATGAATTATTGGTGCTACGACCGGGGTGATGCCCCCCTTCCGTTCCGCACTCTAATCTGGTGCATGAACATCAACCTGGATGCTGGCTCTCCCACATGTCGGCGAAGTACGTAGTAAGAAGGAGCAAAGAATCATGCTGTATATACTACTACTACTACTCACGTAGGAGGAGTGCGAACCACGGCAGCCTAGTGAACCAGCAGTGTGAACCATGGCAACCCAGTGAACCAACAGTAGAAAACAATGTGGTAATATGGCCATAAAAAACAATGTGCTACAGTCCAGACTGTAGCATGTACAGTACTACTCCTCTTTGTTTGGATCCCTGAGTTAGAGCTAGTTTGGGTTGAAATAGCCTCAAATTATCGATAGAGGAGGGGTTAGTTTGAGCTAGTTTGCTCTAACTAGCTAAAAAACCAGCTCGGTGGAGACGTTCTAATTGCGTTAGTTATTCCTCGGGCGCACAAAAAGAGAACTAAAAAAATCTCCCCTGCCCGCACCAGATCGCTCCCTTCGCCCCCCCCCTTGCACGACTCCTCTCTGTTCCCCATCGGGCCGCCCGCCCAAGTGCTGCTCTACCGCTTGCCCTCTCTCTCCTCCGGCCGCCCTCTGCCTCCGGCCTCCACTGCCCTCCTCCAGCCATCCTCTCCCTCCGGCCTTCGAAGGTCGCCCCGCTCCCCCTTCACCGATCATTTTTGTCCCTCTGTCGTGCGTGGAGGCGGCGCATCTACCAGGGAGGTCGTGAGAGGGGTGAATTTGTTTTTTCCTTCTCTGTCATCATTGATCTTGCTCGCTCTAGCGCTAATTCTGATTTGGAAAAGTAGATCCTCATCAAACTTGGTATAGATTTGTGGTGCATGCATGGAATTGTTTGATGCTGCTTGAGGAGGTAATAAATCTTTCTAGAGGCCCAAAGATTCAGTTCACCTTTCTAGGTATTTCAGTTTCAGGCTTGCATTATTTCTAGAGGCCCAAAGATTCAGTTCACCTTTCTAGGTATTTCAGTTTCAGGCTTGCATTATTTCTAGAGGCCCAAAGATTCAGTTCACCTTTCTAGGTATTTCAGTTTCAGACTTGCATTATTTCTAGAGGCCCAAAGATTCAGTTCACCTTTCTAGGTATTTTAGTTTCAGGCTTGCATCATTTCTAGAGTCCCAATGATTAAGTTCGCAATCTTGGCAAGCGGCCCTGCTACCCATGACGGTGTCGACCTCAACTCGCAAGCGCCAGCGTCGGAGGGGTTCCCGGGGCTTGGGCTCTACAGAGCCTTCCTCCAGAGCAACGATGACGAGCTCCTCCCTGGGTGTGTGAGGGTCTCCGGGGTCCCTCCCTATCGTGAATGACTTCCGTGATGAGTTAGTTCATGCTTTGTTTCATTGAGTGTATTTTTTGTGAAGCTTGATTGACGACTTGTATGTTTAAGTGGGATATCTCATTTGTAAGGACAAAGTAAAATTTATCATGTTTTGCATGCTCGATTTTTAAAGATGGTTCGTTTATGTCAATTGTGAGCGGGAGGAGGCCACACAAGAGCCGGCCACACCAAATTCGGCAGGAAATAGGGTCCAAAGTAGTCAAATGATTGAGAAAGAGCATTTATTGTCAATCTAACCCTAACATCCATACACCTATTTGGTTTACAGTTAGTTCAGGGTTAGTTCAGAGTTAGAATCTCACTCTAACCTCTAACTGAGTTAGAGTTCTCCTCATCTCGGTTCATCACCATCATACTTTCCCCATTCCTGTGTTTTCAGTATCCTGTGAATCAAAGAGACCCTTTTTTTGCGGGAAAAATCAAAGAGGCCCTTAGACTGGTTTAAGTCCGATCATTTTTTATAAACATGTTATGTCCAAAATTTAATGAACGTGCTCCGATTTCTATGAAAATAATCCGGTTTCATGTATTAATTCATTTATTTATTTATTCTTCCGCGGGGGGTTTGCATGTAATTCGTGAAGTCTGAATTGTAAAGTACCCCGGCATATGCTCCGAGTCGTGCATGCACTACGACTCAGATGCTCTATGTCCCACATGTCGGCGAAAGGGAGCACGTGGAAATAGCCTAGGAGTACATATAGGAGGATAAATGCATGAAAAATATGTACTGAGAAGTGTAGCTGCGGTTCGAAAAGGAGACCTAAAGTGATGACAGCTATAGGTCGCACGCACCCAACTAGTGGTACTAGACATACGACTATTTTTTCCCTCAAAAAATACTCAGTACTCCTATTCTATCAACATGAGTCCCATCTGACAACAACGTCCGTGCTACAACTAGCTCTTCTCCCTCGTTTCTCTCTTCTAATTCTAAACTCAGCCGACGCTCGGTGGGCGGGGTGGGGATTTGCCGATGGTCGGTTTGCTCAACTGCGGCCCCACCTCACAGTGAAAACATTACAACTGGAATAAAAATGCCATATACTCCCTCCATTCCTAAATATAAGCCTTTTTAGATATTTCAAATGGAATACAACATACGGATGTATGTAGACATATTTAGAGTGTAGATTCACTCATTTTGCTCCGTATGTAGTCACTTGCTGGAATCTCTAGAAAGACTTATATTTGGGAACGGAGGGAGTACTATACTAATAAAACATTAAGGCCATGAGGCGATGCAGTGCTGGTTATAGGTGGCAAGAAGAAGAGATGCATCCATCGATGACGTCCACCTCCTCGACTCAGGGCGCCTGCCCACCGAACGGCGACTAAGTAGCAGCGGCTTTCGTGGCTAGGTCGACGTGCTTCTGAACAATGGCGTCCAAAGATTCCAGCCGCTGGAAGAAGGCCAACGTCTTTTTGTCCTCGCTTGCCTTGTAGTGGCCTATGTAGACGATTTCCTCGTAGACGTGGATGTGCAGGTTGACGGTTTCTTGCATGACGAGGCACTGCGCGGTGAGTGTGGCCTCGAGGTGCACATTCTTCATCGCAACCTCCGGCACCTGCAAGGCTATCAGGGCTTGAAAGAGTTCGTCACCATGGAGGCCGATGAGGGTGGCAGGCAATGAGGAGCCTGGGCACACGGGCTGGAGCAGTACGGCAAGGTTGTCCGCGCGCTTCTTGATGGCAGTGAACTTGCAGATGGAGTTGACCATCATGTCGTCCATGCGAGAGGAGAAGCCGGTGTCGGCAAGGGCTACGATGCCGGCGGTCGCCAGCACCATCTAGAAACGTTGTGCGGTGCGGGGCTGCAAGACGGCGCCTTGGATGATTTGGCACAGCCGACTGCTGCTCGCGTCCATCGCCTCCATAGGTGCTTGTGGCTTCTGGTCACTTGGTCTTGGATTGGAGTGAGCAGTGTTGCGCAGAGACTAGGAGTAGATGGATTGGAGTGGTGGGGCGCTTTTATATGAGAGTCCAAACTCTGTTGCATTCACATTGTGCTGGCTCTATTCTGCTTCTCCAATTAATTCCCTCTGCATGTAATTGAGGATGCATCATTGACCGTTCAACGTCTCGGAACCGCTACCCTCTCCCTCCTTGGCATTCAAGCACCTATAGAGGCGACTGTCGCTCGCTTCTATCGCGTGTCAGGAGACGTCCCTGTCAACGACGAGGTGCCTATGGTGACTTTTTTGTAAGATGATAGAGTTGGCTCAGTCTTTTGGAGGTGCTCATAAGGGTAGGGTGTGCGTTCATATGGGTGAGTGTATGTGCATGTATATGAGCGCTTGCATCTGTACTGTGTTAAAAAAACTTAAATGCGTGTCAAAAAGAGACTAATCAGTATACTCAGTATTGTGCACCATGACCAAGGCGGAGAGGAAAACGAGAGAACTACGTATTTATTTATGGTGTAGATTCACTCATTTTGCTCCATATGTACTCCGTCTCGGTGTAGTCTAGTCACTTGTTGAAATCTCTAGAATGGCAAATACTCCTTTCTAGTTTACAGGGCTATACTAGTAAGTACTACTACAATAGTGGGCTCACATAGCAATTTTGTCTCATGCAAGAGCCTGTCTATATGCGTGCTCCAAGGTTCGCAACTGCCACGTTCGGGTTGCGCTTGGCTCTTCGCCTCTTCAAGAAGACGAACAATGATGTTACTACTACTACTTCTACAGTATCGAATCCACTGCTGCATGTCCGTCCACCACGAGCGGGAGGGATAGCTTGTTATAGTACTATAAGCAAAAGCCTGTCCTCGTCTGCGAGCCACCGCGCGCATGGGCGAGGGAGAAGGCATGTAGTAGTAAAATCAAGCTTCTCGTCATTGTACAAGTTGACACGACACATCATAGCACTAGCCCCACATGCTTGCCTCTAAACTTGGCTGAAAGACCCGCAGTGTACAATATATTTGCTGCAACCTCTAACATTTACCCACCACAAATTAAAATATATATTCCTGTCTTGACCAGATGAGCATGCAAACTACAATCACCAGGATGACAGGTGGGGCTAGAAGATTATTTTAATAAAAAAACTTTCAAGATGGCCACATAGCATGGAGCCGATCCCAACGATTTTAAGCTTACAGGCACGGTACACGCTATCCTAGACTACTCTACATGTGAAACTGCCACACGAGCGTCCGGGCTGCGCTTGGCTCTTCGCCTCTTCGGGAAGTCGAACAATGATGGAGTACTACTACAATGGAGGAGTACTACAGTATGCTTTTGGCCATCTGACACCGTTTGAACTGCTGCATGTCCATCGCATGCGGGAGGGAGAGTGTGTAGTGAAAGCTTCTCCTAGTCCTGCCAGCCACCACGCTCATGGGCGAGGGAGGGATGCAGCTTCATTGACTTAGTGCTCCTGCCTTTGCGTGTATGACAGGTGGGCCCAACAGGTGGGTGGCCCACCTGTCATACAACCAAAGGCAGGTGCAGTTAAGGCACCGGAGCTCAGTCTGCGAGGGAGAGGATAATCAAACTTCTCGTTGCTGTACGAGTTGACGCGACACATCAAAGCACTACACTTGATATATTTCAATAATTTGCGTTTACCGATGCATTAACTACAACGCATGCATGCGTGCCGTGACTCTCCTTTTGATACTTGCATCTGTTGATTTAATGCATCTTGAAGTAGTATGAATATGTGACGGTAAAGCTTTGTAATGCCCCAACCTTAAAGCGAGAGATGGTTGTGCACGAGGAGGGCGAGATCATGCAGACAGAACAGGACCCGACGATGGAGCTCTCTATGGTCTCGATGGACCTCACCTTGCTCCACTGCCCGTTGTGCCTCCGCCCCTTGAAGCCTCCAGTGTATGAGGTTCGAATACACCTTGTCCGTTTGGCTGATCGAGCAAGGTGCAGGTTTCTTGATTGATGTGTTGTTCGATTGATTTGTGTAGTGCAAGGGAGGGCACCTGGCCTACGCGGACTGCCGCGTCGAGCACCCTGGAAACCAGCGGCAGTGCCAGAAGTGCGAGCGCGGTGGTGGCTTCGACGTGCAGAACACGGCGGTGGACGCCGTCCTCTCGTCGGTGAGGGTGGAGTGCCCGCACGAAGGCCGTGGGCTCTATGTCACTTACCACAAGCTCACCGATCACCAGAGTGTGTGTCCGCTCGCGCCCTGCAAATGTCCCGTGCCCGTCTGCGGCTACGAAGGCCCGCCGCCGGCGCACTCCACCACATCAGCACCGCGCATCCCATGCCCGTGCATAGGATCCAGTACGACTAGGTGCTCCAGCTGCAAGTGCCACTGTCGGAGCCATGGCTCTTGTTGTTCGCGGAGGAGGACGACCGCACGTTTTTCTTGGTCGGCGGCGTGCTCGACATCGGCGCGCCTATCACCGTGTCGGTCGTCTGCATCAGAGCGGGGGCGTCCCCACAGCCGCACTACGTGGCCAAGCTGTGGCGAACAGCCCGCCAGGGGAGCCCAAAGGCAGGACCGACGCCGTCAAGGTGGAAATGGAGGTGACAAGCATCAAGGATCCCGGTGACATCGCCGTGCAGGAGCTGACCTTCTTCACAGTTCCGCCCAAGCTACTGGCTGGGGCTAAGCTGGTGTCCCTCCACATTCAGATTGACAAGCTCACGTCCTAAATGTTTCTACAATGCATTCTGTTTATCTTAGTAATATGCTAATATAGGGATTAGCTCGGTCTACTTTAGCTTAAGATGGTGGGTTTTTGTGGCGATGCAGCAATTACTTCGACATCAGATCAGTAATTTCCAATAGTCGAACGAATATTTTATGTGTGTTGTATATAAAGTTCCTTTGGGTAAGAAGTACTCCTTGTCATCAACATGGATAAAAAGAGATGTATCTAGACGTATTTTAGTTCTAGATACGTCCCTTTTTATCTATTTCGATGACAAGTATTTTCGGACGGAGGGAGCTTATATGCTTGTTTGTTCATGAAGTGTTCCATACTTGTGTGAGTTGACGTGACACATCAAAGTAGTACTACTACTAGTAGTACTCATTCCAATTCTAATTTCTCTACGCATAAGTCGAGGCGCAAATACCAAGTAGGGCCTGGTTGTGTTAGACAACTCACCCGACTGCACACTAGGCAGATGAAGCTCATGTCATGTTGGTGCCGTGTGTGGCCTGCACATTAACCAAAACCTCGCGCCTCCAGCTTAGCCTCCACGTTTTAAACTTCTCAATCTCAAGGCCAAGGAGCAACGTGAAACCTATGATAGAGCCAATCGGATGGTTGAGAACACTACAATTTGTAGCTACAGATGCGTGTGTGAGAGAGGACGAGTGCGCGCGTGCACCTCTTCTCTTCCTGTATAACGTACTAAACTCAGAGTACAAGTGTATGTGGGTGGCATCGACCTAGGGAGCTAGATATGGTGTGTGCGAGAAGTCCTGAGAGATAGGTGTAATGCATTTGAAAAAAAGACTAGTCTATAGCTCGCCATGAGGCTATTCTTTTCGAACGCCCCAATAACCAGAAGATATGTATCCAACGGTTCCAGTTATTGCACGTACACAACAGTAGAAAAAGAACTACCATGGCATATGCTACACCACGGCCGAGAACACGTGCCCACGTTACGCCATCCGGGAATATTGCCGCACTTCGAAACTAGAACCGTCAATAAATTTTGAGCTCGCGTCTCATCACATTCCAAATTACTACTACTACCATGCTATATTTAATTGCAAACCTGTTCACACTGATCACAACCTAAATGGTTTCCCACTTAGGAGTGTATTAGTAATCAGTTATAAATACTACTATGCCAAGATGACTCCACATTCCTCCTCAACTCCTCATCCACAAATACAAACAAGTCATTCAACATCCTTCCCTTGCGTCTGCCATGGCCAGCGTGAGTTCTGGGTCAAGAGATTACCACCAGGGAGAGGCGAGCATGGAAGCGTAAGCACGAGAGATGTCCCGCCTCGCTGCGAAAGCAGCCGACATGTCCCGCCGCGTGGAAGTAGCAACACAGAGGTCCTGCTGTGCCGCCGAAGCAGCATGGAGGTCCCGCCGCGCCGTCGATGCAGCAGACTGGTCCGGCCGCGCCACGGAAGCAACAGAGATGTCCCGCCGCGCCGTGAATGCAGCAGTGATGTCCCGCTGCACCACGACGGCCTGGAAAAATGTCTTGCAGGCAGGTAACGACTCTTACAGGCGCATGCATGCGATCATCCATAGCCAGATGGATCAGATCTCCGGCTGGGCGAGGTTGCAGGACAACATGAAAGCCTCGTTTGAACAGGCTACCAGTGTCATCCTGCAACTAAGGGAGGGCAATGAGAGGCTCCGGGCCGAGCGCGACCTGCCGAGGGTGAAGATCGTTCGAAGTGCAGACCAGCAGGAGGAGACCAGTGCCTTGTTGAAGAGAACCGGCATCATCGTCAAGAAACTTATGGACGAGAATGACATTGTCACACCCTAGCTAGTTCATGCATTAGAGTGTTGCATCATGTCTATTCCATTCAATAGAAACTTGAAATGGGGATGACAGAACCCCCAGCCCCCTCAGAATCCAACTAGGGTTTACTAAAAATATTTTCAATGAACCTGAAATGCCCTTCTAAAGTGTCCATCATTTTTGCCTTGGCTCAGAACCTCTCCCAAAAGTGGTGCACAATTTTCTAGGTCATCCTAAGGTCTTTGAATTAAATCATAAGTATTTGAATTTGTACATTTAAAATTTATAAAATATTTTAAATGTCCAAATAATCCTAAACTAAAATGTTCCATGTTGTTTATATTCTAAACAGTGGGCATGAGCAGTTTGGGGATTTTTGGAGTTGCTTAGGTATTTTTAGAAAGTCCACAAACTTATAGAAAAATAGAAAAGGAAAATCAAAGCAAAGCAGAGGCTTACCTAGCGCCCACCTGGCAAGCCCACCTGCCGGCCCAGCCCATCCACCGCACCAGCGAGCTGCTTCGCTTGGCCAGGCAGGCAGCTAGGTGCTCGACGTCGGCACCAGCGCGTGCCATGCAGCTGCCCGCCGCCCTGCTTACTCCCCTCGCCGTTTTGCCGCCCTGGGTCGGTCACCCACTCCTCCCCCGAGCTCACAGACACGCCCCTTCCTCCCCAGCTCCTCTCCCTCACTCTCCCGCACCATGGCCGACGCCACCGCAGCCGAACCATCGCCGTAGTCGTGCTCTCCGTCGTCCCTACGCCGCGCCACTGTGTCCAGGAGCTCCGCCTCCCTCCTCTCCTTCGAGCTAGCCGAGCCCCGAGAGTTCGCTTGCCTCGAGGCCTCTGCACCAACCTCGTCCGACCCCGCCGCCGCCGGAGATCCCTTTCGACGTTGCCGCCGCACCAGCTCGTCCCCGAGCGCGCCGTCTGCTCCCCCGAGACCGCCGTGAGCCCAGCTACCTTCTTCCCCTTCCTGTTCTCGCTCTCGTGCACCACAGCGAGCACACAAAGCTTCATCGCATGCGCCACCACCGAGCTCGTCGCCGACGTGTCTCCGACCAACCACCAGCCACACCACCGTGTCCAACACACTCACTGCATCCCCAAGATCCCAACACACCTCACCACGTGCCTCGCCGTGCCCCGTAGCCTCAGGTTCATCTTCACCCGACTCCGGCGACCGCCAAGGTCGACGCCGACGATGTTTCCGGCCACCCCGAGCTCAACCACCACCACCAAGCGCTGCGGCTTGCTCCCAGCTACGCGTGGATGCCCTCCGCCGCTCATTTGGTCGCCGGAACGCACTAATGCACTCTCACCGCCGCGTTTGGTCTCGCCGGCGGCTAAACGCCGGCGGGTTTGACCCCGTTGACTTTGACTGGGTGGGCCCAGGTTGACTCCCCCTGAGTCTATGACAAGTGGGGCCCGTTCTGCTAATTAACTCAGATTAGCACTAACTAAATTTAGTTAGTTTAAATAACTACTGACACGCGGGACCCACTGGTCAGTTTGACCTCGACCAGCTCCGTTGACCACTGACGCCATCCTGACGTAATGCTGACGTAGTAAGTTATTTACTGGAATTATTATTACACAGGAAATTCCATAAAATACCACAAACTTCAAAAAATCATAGGAATTAATCTGTAGCTCCAAATGCAAAGTGTTATATATGAAAAATGATCAGAAAAATCCAATCTATCCATCTGTACTGGTTTCATGCATGTTTAATCAAGCTAACCTGCTGTTTAGTACAGAACATGATTAAGCACTTAAAAGGGCCACTTATGAGTTTGAAACTTGAATCTTTGGTTCAAAATAGTTCAAACCCATCTGGTCTTAGTTGCATTAGCCCAATACACTCATTTTGCCATGTCTCATGCATGCATCATATTGTTGCATATTGTTTGGTGATGATTATGTATCGGTGCTCTCTGCGGCACGTCCTGCCCCCGAGGAGTACCGTGATTACCCCAACGAAGAACAATACCGGTGCACCGACCCATCAGGCAAGCAACCAACCATTTGATCATATCGATACAATCCCATGTTCTCGCTTCTGCTCTCTTTTACTGCATTAAGACAACGCGATTCAAACTGCTGTGTGCTGTGGTGATCCTGAGCTTGTGAAGGACCATGTAGTATAGCTAGGCTTACCCAAGCCTCTTTTATTTTACTAGTTGTCTGTACTCAGACAAGTTACTTCCGTTGTTGGCTTGTATGCTTGTATGACTTGAATCTGGGTCGCGTGACCTGTAATTGTGTGTATGATATGTATGGCTCTTTGAGCCTTTAAATAAAGTGCTTGTGTTGTAGAGTCATGTTGTGATGCCTTGTTGTATTTGCACATATCGAGCATATTGTGTGTATGATTGAAATGCTTGGTATGTGTGGGATCTGACTATCTAGTTGTTTATCCTTAGTAGCCTCTCTTACCGGGAAATGTCTCCTAGTGCTTCCACTGAGCCATGGTAGCTTGGTACTGCTCCGGAACATTTAGGCTGGCCGGCATGTGTCCTTCTTCGTTCCTGTGTCTGTCCCTTCGGGGAAATGTCACGCGATGAATACCGGAGTCCTGTTAGGCCGCTACAGCCCGGTTTACCAGAGTCCTGCTAGCCCAGTACTATAGCCCGGATTCACTCGCTGATGATCGACACGTTCGATGCTGGGTCATGGATGCCTGTCCCTGTAAGTCTGTGCCACTTTGAGTTTACGACTAGACATGTCAGCCCGGGCTCCTTATCATATGGATGCTAGCGACACTATCATATACGTGTGCCAAAAGGCGCAAACGGTCCCGGGCAAAGGTAAGGCGACACCCGTGGGAATACCGTGTGGGAGGCCGCAAAGTGATATGAGGTGTTACATGCTAGAACGATGTGGCATTGAGTCGGGGTCCTGACAGCGTTGGCATAAGAGCCGGACTGCCTGTAGGTTCTCCAAGCCAAACCGGTCGATGTTGAGTCTAGAAATGCTTTAGTTATATGTAGGGGAATTGATTGTGGGATCGTACGTAAGGCTCTTTTTACTCCTTTACCTCATGGCATTCTGATCTGAGTCAGTCCATTCTTCCACCGGGAATTAAGGATTAGGATCTCTTCTCTCTATCAGGTTCACGTGTTACTAATCAGTAGTACCTTATAGGTTTGATCATTACAAGCCTAGTTCAGTTCTACTACCCTGTTATGTTGCTAAGTTGGACCCAGAAACTTGATATGATATTGTTGAGTGTCTATGCAACTCTTTGCAAAATGTCTCAAAATCCTTTTTGAGCATTTACAGCCGTTATGCTGTCCAAATTCTGCTAGAAATTCTAATGCATTTGCATTGTGGTTGTGCTTTCAGATGGCCACTCGTGCTCAAAACCAAGTGGTTCGCCTGACCTGGTGCCTCGATGTGCCCGGTCACACGGCTATGTTAGTCCGGGTAATGATCGAGACGGGTTACCGTTGGTATCCCGAATACACTATCGAAGAGCAGTCCCGAGACTTTAATCAAAGCCAATATCTCTGCACTGTCAGGATATTTCCCTCTTATCCTGGATCTACCGAGCCCCTCCACTGTTCCTATGGACTCGGGGTTACTATTGAGATGGCTGTTCAGGATGCTACCTATTCTATGATGACCATCATGCGAGTCAGGACTGGCTTGCTTCGGAACACCGACTTCCGTTATATGCCAGCTTCACTCCCGGGAGCGCAAGGGTATCTCCAGGCTATATATGCTGACTCCACACATGAGGACTCACTAACTCGCACCACTGCCGAGATGCTCGAGGATAAGGACCGAGAGAATCGGGCCTTGAGACTGGAGCTTTTCAACACCCGTGCTGATCATTGGGCCACCTTGACTCAGTTTGCACCGGCTGTGCAAGCTGGATGTATGGATACGAGGAAGCTGTATCTTGTGAGATCTGGTCTGCCAGACATGGTGGATTGGCATGATGTGGGAGGCATCACCCCACCCCGTGGTCCCCGCAGGCCATCGTTTGTTGGTCCAAGACCTCATCCTAGCCCCTATGGTCCACAAGCTCCTCAGGACCGTCTGTTTCCGGATGCTCACGTTGAACTTCCAGGCTATGGAGGAGACTTCTACGAGGACTACTATGGAGCTGTCTGAGTTAGTAGTAGTTTCACTAGTATTGTAATAGTTGTATTTCCACCGTCCTGCGTGACCTGTGGAATATGACTTAGTATGTATCTATTCCGGAGGTGTAGCAAAAAATAATGTATAGGAGCTTGGAATGCCTCCGATGAGATGTAATCTTCCTTTCACCGTAGTAGTACTTTATTTGGTCTTGTACGAAACGTTGTATGGTGTGTATGACGATGGAATAAAAGAAGCAGTTTCTGTATCTACCATGTCATACGGATGATCATCTTGCATTCCGAGTTATCCATTACATTCTACATTTCTATGTCAGAATCTTATCATCATGGGCTAAACCATTGTCTTGTTTTCCTAGGATGGCCAACACCCGCAACAACCCTGCTCCCCAGAGCAGGCCGAAGGCAGCAGAGTTGGGGAAGCAAACCTGCCTCACCCTCCTTCTCTGGCCGAGGTTATGCTGGAGGCTGAGAGAAACAAGCGGGAGACCAACCGTTTGTTGGAGCGCATCGAACAGAACACAGCACAACACCAGAGGAATAACTTGGTGTCGCTCAGCGACTTCATCAAGTTACATCCACCTACCTTCCACCACTCCGTCGAGCCTCTCGACGCCGATGACTGGCTTCGTAGCATTACTCACAAGCTATGTTCTGCACTCGTAGCCGAAGCTGATAAGGTCACCTTTGCTGCATATCATCTCGAAGGCCCCGCCAGTCTCTGGTGGGAGAACTATGAAGCCATGCGCCTACCTGGCCATGTCACTACTTGGGCAGAATTTAGTGAAGCTTTCCGTGAACATCACATTCCGGAGGGTGTTATGGACCGTAAACGTGAGGAGTTCTGCAGTTTCACCCAAGGTCGACTCTCTGTGGATGCTTACAGCAGGGAGTTCGGTAACCTAGCATGCTATGCCACTGAAGAAGTCTCCATCGATGCCAAGAAGCAGGCAAGGTTCCGCAAGGGACTTAGCCCCGAGGTTCGCCAAGATCTCCATCTGCATGAGTGCACCTCTTTTCAGAAGCTTGTGAACAAAGCCATCAGTGCCGAGACGGGTCAGACTGATTTCGAAGCAACACGCAAGCATGGCCGTGACTTGGGTTCCTCATCCGGTGCTGGACCACAGAAGCGCCGGGTGTGGGTTCCTAACATTGCCCTGCCCCCCAGGTTCACATCGAGGCCATCCTATCAGGCGCCTCGTCCAGTGCAGCAATATGCACCAGCTAAGCCCTATGGTGGGCCAACCAACAATACTCCTCCACGCACCAGCTCCGTGACATGCTTCAATTGTGGGGAATCAGGCCACTATATGCGCGAGTGTCCCCAGACCAACCCCAACCAGTCTGGAAAGGCTGTTGGCCGTGGCAAGCGAGCAGGGAAGGTGTACTATGCCAAGCCGGCCACCACTGCACGTGGCCATGTGAATTGTATCTCAGCTGAAGAGGCTCAAGAGGATCCCAACGTCGTTCTCGGTACGCTCCTTGTTAATTGCCATCCGGCATCTGTTCTTTTTGATACTGGAGCATCTCATTCATTCATATCCGACAACTATGCTCGCTTGCATAACACCGCATTCTGTGACATGCCTTCCACCATGGAAATTTCTACTCCTGGTTCTAGATGGCAAACCTCTAGAGTAAGCCATGGGAATGAAATCCAAGTTGACAGACTTGTTCTCCTTGCATCTTTGATAGCTCTCAAATCTTCGGATATTAATATCATCTTGGGTATGGACTGGATGTCAGCCCATCATGCCAAGATTGATTGCTTCTCTAGGACTATTCAACTTATGCACCCTTCGGGAAAGATAGTCAATGTCTTGACCCGAGTAGCCAAGCGACAACTATATTCTCTTAATGCCAGTCCCCTGCCAGACCTCGAAGATGTTCCGGTAGTCCGCGACTTTCCGGATGTCTTTCCAGAAGAATTGCCAGGTGTCCCACCTGACAGAGATGTCGAGCTCGTGATAGATCTCATTCCAGGAACTGTCCCAATTTCTAGAAGACCCTATAAGATGGCACCACTAGAACTAGCCGAACTTAAGAAACAACTCGATGAATCCTTGAAAAAGGGTTTCATCCGCCCTAGTTCATCTCCATGGGCTTGCCCCGTCCTCTTCGTCAAGAAGAAGGATGGTTCAGACTGGATGGTTGTAGATTATCGACCCGTCAACTTGGTCACAATAAAGAACAAGTATCCGCTCCCCAGGATCAACGATTTGTATGATCAGCTCGCTGGATCCTTAGTCTTTTCTAAGATGGATTTGAGGTTGGGCTACCATCAAATCAAAATCAAGAACGGGGACATTCCCAAAACGGCCTTTATTATTCGTTACGGCCAATACGAGTACACCGTCATGTCCTTCGGTTTAAGCAACGCTCCAGCCACCTTCTCTCGGTTAATGAACTCGATCTTCATGGAGTATTTGGATAAATTCATCGTGGTTTTCCTCGATGATATACTCATCTACTCCAAGAACGAGGAAGAACATGCCGAGCATCTAAGACTAGTGTTGATGAAGCTTCGAGAGCATCGCCTTTATGCCAAGTTCTCTAAATGCGAATTTTGGTTGCCAGAAGTGACCTATCTAGGACATGTAATCTTTGGTAAAGGTATTGCTGTCAATCCCGAGCGAGTTCAAGCCGTCCTTAATTGGACTCCACCTGAATCGGTCAAGCAAGTTCGGAGTTTCCTTGGCTTAGCGAGCTATTATCGTTGCTTTGTCGAGAATTTCTCCAAAGTTGCTAAACCTCTAACTGAACTCCTCAAGAAAGATAAAAAGTTCGAGTGGACTCCACAATGTGAGCACAGTTTTCAGGAACTGAAAAGACGCCTGACTTCTGCTCCCGTACTGGTACCACCAGACTTCTCGAAGGACTTTGTTATCTATTGCGACGCCTCGCGACAAGGACTAGGTTGCATTCTCATGCAAGATCGACACATAATTGCTTATGCTTCACGTCAATTACACCCACATGAGGAAAATTACCCTACTCATGATCTAGAGTTTGCAGTTGTAGTCCATGCACTCAAAACTTGGCGACATTACCTCCTCGGTAATCGTTGCGAAATCTTCACCGATCACCAAAGTCTGAAGTATATATTCACTCAACCGGATTTGAATCTCAGGCAAAGACGTTGGTTCGATTTGATCATAGATTTCGACTTAGGGATAACTTACACCCCAGGAAAAGCCAACGTCATGGCTGATGCGCTAAGTCGTAAATCTTATTGCAACAATCTGATGTTGCAACAAAGTCAACCACTTCTCCATGAGGAGTTTCGGAAACTTAACCTTCACATTGTTCCTCAAGGATTCCTTTCCACCTTGGTGGTGAAACCTACCCTTACGGATCAGATCATCAAAGCTCACAAGGTAGATCCGGGGATTTCCCATATCAAAAGAAACATCAAGAAAGGAGTTGCAAATTGTTTCTCCACTGATGATCAAGGAGTCATATACTTCGGGAACCGTCTAGTGGTTTCCAAAGTGCGAAACCTGAGGCGATTGATCCTTAAGGAAGCTCATGAATCTCCTCTCACCATTCATCCCGGTAGCACTAAGATGTATCAGGACCTACGCCAGAGGTTCTGGTGGACTAGGATGAAGAGAGAAATTGCTCAGTATATTGCTAACTGTGACGTCTGTCGTCATGTAAAGGCAGAGCATCAACAGCCTGCTGGCACCCTTCAACCTCTAGCTATTCCTAAATGGAAATGGGACAAAATTGGTATGGACTTCATTACCGGTTTTCCCAGGACCAAGAGAGGGAATAATGCTATCTTCGTCGTTATCGATCGTCTATCCAAAGTAGCCCATTTCTTACCTGTTTGCGAGAGCATAATCGCTAGCCAATTAGCAGACTTGTACATCTCCCGAATAGTGTCCCTCCATGGTGTTCCACTTGAAATTAACTCGGATCGAGAAAGTCTCTTCACCTCTCGATTTTGGGAAAGTTTCCAAAATGCTATGGGAACCCGCCTTTCCTTTAGCACCGCCTTTCACCCTCAATCAAGTGGTCAAGTAGAACACGTCAACCAGATTCTAGAAGACATGCTTCGAGCTTCTGTTATCTCATTCAGAATGGATTGGGAGAAATGCCTTCCATTTGCCGAATTTGCTTATAACAACAGCTATCAATCTAGCTTGGGTAAAGCCCCTTTTGAAGTTCTCTATGGATGAAGGTGTCGAACACCTCTTAACTGGTCAGAAACCAGGGAAAGACAATTCTTTGGCCCGGATATGATCCAGGAAGCAGAAGAGCAAGTTCGCATCATTCGTGAAAAGTTGAAAACAGACCAATCTCGTCAAAAGAGTCAATATGACCGAAAACATAAGGCTATGACTTTTGAGGTTGACGAGAAGGCTTACCTTCGGGTTACTCCTCTGAAGGGAACCCATCGTTTCGGTATCAAAGGCAAATTGGCTCCTCGCTACATTGGACCTTTTCGCATTCTTGCCAAACGAGGAGAAGTTGCCTACCAATTGGAACTACCTCCGCATCTCTCCAGAGTCCATGATGTCTTCCACGTTTCTCAACTCAGGCGTTGCTTCTCGGATCCTATCCGTGGAGTGGACCACGAAACGCTTGATCTTCAAGATAACCTCATGTATCGAGAGTACCCCGTTCGTATCCTTGATCAAGCCGAGCGTACCACTCAATGTCATAATATCAAGTTTCTCAAGGTTCAATGGTCGCACCATTCCAAGAAGGAAGCAACTTGGGAAAGGGAGGATCTTCTTCGACTCGAGTATCCTGCCTTCTTCCCGGAGGATCATAAATCTCGGGACGAGATTCTTTTGAGTGGGGGTGAGTTGTCACACCCTAGCTAATTCATGTATTAGAGTGTTGCATCATGTCTATTCCATTCAACAGAAACTTGAAATGGGGATGACAGAACTCCTAGCCCCCTCAGAATCCAACTAGGGTTTACTAAAAATATTTTCAATGAACCTGAAATGCCCTTCTAAAATGTCCATAATTTTTGTCTTGGCTCAGAACCTCTGCCAAAAGTGGTGCACAATTTTCTACGTCATCCTAAGGTCTTTGAATTAAATTAGAAGTATTTGAATTTGGACATTTAAAATTTATAAAATATTTTAAATGTCCAAATAATCCTATACTAAAATGTTCCATGTTGTTTATATTCTAAACAGTGGGAATGAGCAGTTTGGGGATTTTTGGAGTTGCTTAGGTATTTTTAGAAAGTCCACAAACTTACAGAAAAATAGAAAAGGAAAATCAAAGCAAAGCAGAGGCTTACCTGGCGCCCACCTGGCAAGCCCACCTGCCGGCCCAGCCCAGCCACCACTCCAGCGAGCTGCTTGGCTTGGCCAGGCAGGCAGCCAGGTGCTCGACGTCGGCACCAGCGCGTGCCACGCAGCTGCCCGCCGCCCTGCTTCCTCCCCTCGCCGTTTTGCCGCCCTGGGTCGGTCACCCACTCCTCCCCCGAGCTCACAGACACGCCCCTTCCTCCCTAGCTCCTCTCCCTCGCTCTCCCGCACCATGGCCGACGCCACCGCAGCCGCACCATCGCCGTAGTCGCGCTCTCCGTCGTCCCAGCGCCACGCCACCGTGTCCAGGAGCTCCGCCGCCCTCCTCTCCTTCGAGCTAGCCGAGCCCCGAGCTCTCGCTTGCCTCGAGGCCTCTGCACCAACCTCGTCCGACCCCGCCGCCGCCGGAGATCCCTTTCGCCATCGCCGCCGCACCAGCTCGTCCCCGACCGCGCCGTCTGCTCCCTCGAGACTGCCGTGAGCCCAGCTACCTTCTCCCCCTTCCATTTCTCGCTCTCGTGCACCACAGCGAGCACACGAAGCTTCATCGCATGCGCCACCACCGAGCTCGTCGCCGACGTGTCTCCGGCCAACCACCGGCCACACCACCGTGTCCAACACACTCACTGCATCCCCAGGAGCCCAATGCACCTCACCACGTGCCTCGCCGTGCCCCATAGCCTCGGGTTCATCTTCACCCGACTCCGGCGACCGCCAAGGTCGACGCCGGCGATGTTTCCGGCCACCCCGAGCTCAACCACCACCACCAAGCGCTGCGGCTTGCTCCCAGCTACGCGTGGATGCCCTCCGCCGCTCATTTGGTCGCCGGAACGCACTAATGCACTCTCACCGCCGCGTTTGGTCTCGCCGGCGGCTAAACGCCGGCGGGTTGGACCCCGTTGACTTTGACTGGGTGGGCCCAGGTTGACTCCCCCTGAGTCTATGACAAGTGGGGCCCGTTCTGCTAATTAACTCAGATTAGCACTAACTAAATTTAGTTAGTTTAAATAACTACTGACACGCGGGACCCATTGGTCAGTTTGACCTCGACCAGCTCCGTTGACCACTGACGTCATCCTGACGTAATGCTGACGTAGTAAGTTATTTACTGGAATTATTATTACACCGGAAATTCCTGAAAATACCACAAACTTCAAAAAATCATAGGAATTAATCTGTAGCTCCAAATGCAAAGTGTTATATATGAAAAATGATCAGAAAAATCCAATCTATCCATCTGTACTGGTTTCATGCATGTTTAATCAAGCTAACCTGCTGTTTAGTACAGAACATGATTAAGCACTTAAAAGGGCCACTTATGAGTTTGAAACTTGAATCTTTGGTTCAAAATAGTTCAAACCCATCTGGTCTTAGTTGCATTAGCCCAATACACTCATTTTGCCATGTCTCATGCATGCATCATATTGTTGCATATTGTTTGGTGATGATTGTGTATCGGTGCTCTCCGCGGCAGGTCCTGCCCCCGAGGAGTACCGTGATTACCCCAACGAAGAACAATACCAGTGCACCGATCCATCAGGCAAGCAACCAACCATTTGATCATATCGATACAATCCCATGTTCTCGCTTCTGCTCTCTTTTACTGCATTAAGACAACGCGATTCAAACTGCTGTGTGCTGCGGTAGTTGAACCCATTTCCTCTGCATGACCTGTCATTGCCATAGTAACTAGATGACACCCACTAGCATGTGTAGGAGTTGATTGAGCCATATGAATGTGTTGTTCCTACCTTGCTATGCCTGCTATGCTTAGATTCGTGTCAGGTCTGGTTCATCTGGGTGATGGGCTAGAGTGAAATGATCATGTGGGTATGAGAGTAATGTGTTGAACACGATTTGGTAAAGGTATCTATGAGAGGCCATGTAGCAGTACATGGTGGGTTGTTTCATTGAAGCCGTCCTTAAGCACTGAGATCTGTATGTGTGATTTAAGAATCAGCTACTACCATGCATTGGTCCCGAAACCAATGGACCCTCTCGGCTTCTTATTCACCCTAGTTCTTTGTCCAGGAGTTGCAAGTAGTTTCTGGTGTTTGTAGCTTACTGGAGGACGTGGACAGCACTGACCACGGGGTGGGCTGTGATGCGGTAGGTACGTGGTGGGGTACTCCGGGCACCCGTTAGGTGTCTTAGAACCTTGTTCACATCGTTCGGGGCCGTATGTGGAAACCTCGGCCGGACTCCCTGCGGACGAAACCTGAATAGGCGATAAACCTGGACTAGGGACTTAGGTGTTTAGGTAGGTCATGGCCGACACCCACGTTGGGTTTCCGCTTGAAGGTTGCCGAGTACATGTCGTGTAAACGGTGGTAAGTGGTGAGAGCGTGTATGAAGAAGTACACCCCTGCAGGGTTAACCTCATCTATTCGAATAGCCGCGTCCGCGGTAAAGGACTACTTGGTTGCCTATACAGTTCATAGACAAGTAAATGGAAACTACTAAAAGCCTCTAGATAAGCGTGAGTGCCGAGGATGGCTCTTCCGTAGGAAGACGGAGATGGATCCTCGGTAGTGTATTGAAGTGATGAGTAGTGGACTCGAGTGCGCAAAACCATTTCAAGTTGGAGTCTCGTAGGATAGCTTAGCCAAGAGTCAAAGCTGGCTTGCTGCAATAACCCCACCAACCCTTCTTGATAATGTGCATGTATGTAGGATCTGATGTAAGTCTTGCTAGGTACCTTTGTACTCATGTTGCTTTAATTTACATTTTACAGAAGATGCTACAACCCCTTCTGACGGGTTCTTCGTAGACGTTGACATCGATGAGTAGACTGAGGCCCAGGTGGTGATCCTGAGCTTGTGAAGGACCATGTAGTATAGCTAGGCTTACCCAAGCCTCTTTTATTTTACTAGTTGTCTGTACTCAGATTACTTCCGCTGTTGGCTTGTATGCTTGTATGACTTGAATGTGGGTCGTGTGACCCGTACATGTGTGTATGATATGTATGGCTCTCTGAGCCTTTAAATAAAGTACTTGTGTTGTAGAGTCATGTTGTGATGCCTTGTTGTATTTGTTGGGGAACATTGCAGAAAATTAAAATTTTTCCTACGGTTTCACCAAGATCCATCTATGAGTTCATCTAAGCAACGAGTCAAGGGAGTGAGTTTGCATCTTTTACGTGGCTGCAATTGGGTTCTAGCAAGAATGTTTTCTTACCTACGAATAACCACAACGTGATTTTGTCAACTTCTATTTACCCTTCATAAGGACCCTTTTCATCGATTCCACTCCAACTAAAGTGGGAGAGACAGACACCCGCCAGCCACCTTATGCAACTAGTGCATGTCAATCGGTGGAACCGGTCTCACGTAAGCGTACGTGTAAGGTTGGTCCGGGCCGCTTCATCCCACAATATCGCTGAAGCAAGAAAATACTAGTAGTGGCAAGCAAGTTGACAAGATCTACGCCCACAACAAAATTGTGTTCTACTCGTGCATTAGAGAACTACGCATAGACCTAGCTCATGATGCCACTGTTGGGGAACGTTGCAGAAAATTAAAATTTTTCCTACGGTTTCACCAAGATCCATCTATGAGTTCATCTAAGCAACGAGTCAAGGGAGTGAGTTTGCATCTACATACCACTTGTAGATCGCGTGCGGAAGCTTGCAATGGGATGGTGATGATGGAGTCGTACTCGACGTGATTCAGATCACCGATGTCCAAGTGATGAACGGACAGCACCTCCGCGTTCAACACACGTACGGGACGGGAGACGTCTCCTCCTTCTTGATCCAGCAATGGGGGGAAGAGGTTGAGGAAGATCGCTCCAACGGCAGCACGATGGCGTGGTGGTGTTGGTGCACCAGTACTCCGACAGGGCTTCGCAAGCGCGTAACGGAGGAGGAGATGTGTTGGGGAGGGGAGGGGCTGCGCCTTGGAGGTGTGTACAGCAGCCCTCCCCTCACCCCTCTATTTATAGGGGAAGGGGCAAGGGGGGCCGAGCCCTCTAGATGGGATCTAGAGGGGGGGGGGGGGGCGGCCAGGGAGGGGAGGCTTGCCCCCCAAGCAAGGGGGGCGCCCCCCTTAGGGTTTCCCCCCAAACCCTAGGCGCATGGGCCCAAGGTGGGGGGCGCGCCCAGCCCTCCAGGGGCTGGCTCCCTCCCCTTTGCGGCCCATGTGGCCCTCAAGGAGGGGTGGCCCCTCCCGATGGACCCCCGGAACCCCTCCGGTGGTCCCGGTACATTACCGATAGACCCCCGAAACTTTCCGGTGTCCGTATGACAACTTCCCATATATAAAACTTCACCTCCGGACCATTCCGGAACTCCTCGTGACGTCCGGGATCTCATCCGAGACTCCGAACAACATTCGGTAGTCACATACTAGTCTTCCTAATAACCCTAGCGTCACCGAACCTTAAGTGTGAAGACCCTACGGGTTCGGGAGACATGCAGACATGACCGAGACCACTCTCCGGTCAATAACCAACAGCGGGATCTGGATACCCATGTTGGCTCCCACATGCTCCTCGATGATTTCATCGGTTGAACCACGATGTCAAGGATTCGATCAAAACCCCGTATGCAATTCCCTTTGTCAGTCGGTACGTTACTTGCCCAAGACTCGATCGTCGGTATCCCAATACCTTGTTCAGTCTCGTTACCGGCAAGTCACTTTACTCGTACCGTAATGCATGATCCCGTGGCCAACACCTTGGTCACCTTGA
Organism: Triticum timopheevii; assembly: GCA_963921465.1. Lineage (NCBI taxonomy): Eukaryota > Viridiplantae > Streptophyta > Magnoliopsida > Poales > Poaceae > Triticum > Triticum timopheevii. The sequence goes on along the minus strand of OY997268.1, from coordinate 430,814,842 downwards.
GCTCATTGTGATGATGCATTACCGAGTGGGCCCAGAGATACCTCTCCGTCATACGGAGTGACAAATCCCAGTCTCGATCCGTGTCAACCCAACAGACACTTTCGGAGATACCTGTAGTGCACCTTTATAGTCACCCAGTTACGTTGTGATGTTTGATACACCCAAAGCACTCCTACGGTATCCGGGAGTTACACGATCTCATGGTCGAAGGAAGAGATACTTGACATTGGCAAAGCTCTAGCAAACGAACTACACGATCTTTGTGCTATGCTTATGATTGGGTCTTGTCCATCACATCATTCTCCTAATGATGTGATCCCGTTATCAATGACATCCAATGTCCATAGCCAAGAAACCATGACTATCTGTTGATCACAACGGGCTAGTCAACTAGAGGCTCACTAGGGACATATTGTGGTCTATGTATTCACACGTGTATTATGATTTCCGGATAATACAGTTATAGCATGAATAAAAGACAATTATCATGAACAATGAAATATAATAATACTTTTATTATTGCCTCTGGGGCATATTTCCAACAGTCTCCAACTTGCACTAGAGTCACCAATCTAGTTACATTGTGATGAATCGAACACCCATAGAGTTCTGGTGTTGATCATGTTTTGGTCGTGAGAGAGGTTTAGTCAACGGATCTGCGACATTCAGATCCGTATGTACTTTGCAAATTTCTATGTCTCCATCTTGAACATTTTCACGGATGGAGTTGAAACGACGCTTGATGTGCCTGGTCTTCTTGTGAAACCTGGGCTCCTTGGCAAGGGCAATAGCTCCAGTGTTGTCACAGAAGAGTTTGATCGGCCCCGACGCATTGGGTATGACTCCTAGGTCGGTGATGAACTCCTTCACCCAAATCGCTTCATGCGCTGCCTCCGAGGCTGCCATGTACTCCGCTTCACACATAGATCCCGCCACGACGCTCTACTTGCAGCTGCACCAGCTTACTGCTCCACCATTCAACATATACACATATCCGGTTTGTGACTTAGAGTCATCCAGATCTGAGTCGAAGCTAGCATCGACGTAACCCTTTACGACGAGCTCTTCGTCTCCTCCATAAACGAGAAACATGTCCTTTGTCCTTTTTAGGTACTTCAGGATATTTTTGACCGCTGTCCAGTGTTCTTTGCCGGGATTACTTTGGTATCTTGCTACCAAACTTACGGCAAGGGTTACATCTGGTCTGGTACACAGCATGGCATACATAATAGATCCTATGGCTGAAGCATAGGGGATGACACTCATCTCTTCTTTATCTTTTGCCGTGGTCGGTGACTGAGCCGAGCTCAATCTCACACCTTGTAACATAGGCAAGAACCCTTTCTTGGACTGATCCATTTTGAACTTTTTCAAAATCTTATCAAGGTATGTGCTTTGTGAAAGACCTATGAGGCGTCTCGATCTATCTCTATAGATCTTGATGCCTAATATATAAGCAGCTTCTCCAAGGTCCTTCATTGAAAAACACTTATTCAAGTAGGCCTTAATGTTGTCCAGAAGTTTTATATCATTTCCCATCAAGAGTATGTCATCTACATATAATGTGAGAAATGCTACAGAGCTCCCACTCACTTTCTTGTAAACGCAGGCTTCTCCATAAGTCTGCATAAACCCAAACGCTTTGATCATCTCATCAAAGCGAATGTTCCAACTCCGAGATGCTTGCACCAGTCCATAAATGGATCGCTGGAGCTTGCATACTTTGTTAGCATCCTTAGGATTGACAAAACCTTCTGGCTGTATCATATACAGCTCTTCCTTAAGATGTCCATTAAGGAATGCCGTTTTGACGTCCATCTGCCATATCTCATAATCATAGTATGCGGCAATTTTTAACATGATTCGGACGGACTTCAGCTTTGCTACGGGAGAGAATGTCTCGTCGTAGTCAATCCCTTGAACTTGTCGATAACCCTTAGCGACAAGTCGAGCTTTATAGATGGTAACATTTCCATCCGCGTCCGTCTTCTTCTTAAAAATCCATTTGTTTTCTATCGCTCGCCGATCATCGGGCAAGTCTGTCAAAGTCCATACTTTGTTTTCATACATGGATTCTATCTCGGATTTCATGGCTTCAAGCCATTTGTTGGAATCTGGGCCCGCCATCGCTTCTTCATAGTTCGAAGGTTCACCGTTGTCTAACAACATGATTTCCAGGACAGGGTTGCCGTACCACTTTGGTGCGGAACGTGTCCTTGTGGACCTACGAAGTTCAGTAGCAACTTGATCCGAAGTACCTTGATCATCATCATTGTTTTCCTCTTCAGTTGGTGTGGGCATCACAGGAACATTTTCCTGCGCTGCACCACTTTCCCGTTCGAGAGGTAGTACTTCATCGAGTTCTACTTTCCTCCTACTTACTTCTTTCAAGAGAAACTCTTTTTCCAGAAAGCATCCGTTCTTGGCAATAAAGATCTTGCCCTCGGATCTTAAGTAGAAGGTATACCCGACAGTTTCCTTAGGGTATCCTATGAAGACGCATTTTTCCGACTTGGGTTCGAGCTTTTCAGGTTGAAGTTTCTTGACATAAGCATCGCATCCCCAAACTTTTAGAAACGACAGCTTAGGTTTCTTCCCAAACCATAATTCATATGGTGTCGTCTCAACGGATTTAGACGGTGCCCTATTTAAAGTGAATGTAGCTGTCTCTAGAGCGTATCCCCAAAATGATAGCGGTAAATCGGTAAGAGACATCATAGACCGCACCATATCCAATAGAGTGCGATTACGATGTTCGGACACACCATTTCGCTGAGGTGTTCCAGGCGGCGTGAGTTGTGAAACGATTCCACATTTCCTTAAGTGTGTGCCAAATTCGTGACTTAAATATTCTCCTCCACGATCTGATTGAAGGAACTTTATCTTTCGGTCCCGTTGATTCTCTACCTCATTCTGAAATTCCTTGAACTTTTCGAAGGTCTCAGACTTGTGTTTCATTAAGTAGACATACCCATATCTACTTAAGTCATCAGTGAGAGTGAGAACATAATGATATCCTCCGCGAGCCTCAACGCTCATTGGACCGCACACATCGGTATGTATGATTTCCAACAAGTTGGTTGCTCGCTCCATTGTTCCGGAGAACGGAGTCTTGGTCATTTTGCCCATGAGGCATGGTTCGCATGTGTCAAACGATTCATAATCAAGAGACTCTAAAAGTCCATCAGCATGGAGCTTCTTCATGCGCTTGACACCAATGTGACCAAGGCGGCAGTGCCACAAGTATGTGGGACTATCGTTATCAACTTTACATCTTTTGGCATCCACACTATGAACATGTGTAATACTACGCTCGAGATTCATTAAGAATAAACCATTGACCATTGGAGCATGACCATAAAACATATCTCTCATATAAATCGAACAACCATTATTCTCAGACTTAAATGAGTAGCCATCTCATATTAAATGAGATCTAGATACAATGTTCATGCTCAAACTTGGCACAAAATAACAATTATTAAGGTTCAAAACTAATCCCGTGGGTAAATGTAGAGGCAGCGTGCCGACGGCGATCACATCGACTCTGGAACCATTCCCGACGCGCATCGTCACCTCGTCCTTCGCCAGTCTCCGTTTATTCTGCAGCTCCTGCTGTGAGTTACAAATATGAGCAACGGCACCGGTATCAAATACCCAGGAGTTACTACGAGTACTGGTAAGGTACACATCAATTACATGTATATCAAATATACCTTTGGTGTTGCCGGCCTTCTTATCCGCTAAGTATTTGGGGCAGTTCCGCTTCCAGTGACCCTTCCCCTTGCAATAAAAGCACTCAGTCTCAGGCTTGGGTCCATTCTTTGACTTCTTCCCGGTAACTGGCTTACCGGGCGCGGCAACATCCTTGCCGTCCTTCTTGAAGTTCTTCTTGCCCTTGCCCTTCTTGAACTTAGTGGTCTTATTGACCATCAACACTTGATGTTCTTTCTTGATTTCAGCCTCTGCTGACTTCAGCATCGAGAACACTTCAGGAATGGTCTTCACCATCCCCTGCATGTTGTAGTTCATCACAAAGCTCTTGTAGCTTGGTGGGAGCGACTGGAGGATTCTGTCAATGACCGCCTCATCTGGGAGGTTTATGTTCAGCTGGGTCATACGGTTGTGCAACCCAGACATCTTAAGGATGTGCTCACTGACAGAACTGTTTTCCTCCATCTTACAACTGTAGAACTTGTCGGAGACATCATATCTCTCGACCCGGGCATGAGCTTGAAAAACTAGTTTCAGCTCTTCGAACATCTCATATGCTCCGTGATGCTCAAAACGCTTTTGGAGCCCCGGTTCTAAGCTGTAAAGCATGCCGCACTGAACGAGGGAGTAATCATCAGCACGAGTTTGCCAAGCATTCATAATGTCTTGGTTCTCTGGGACGGGAGCGTCACCTAGCGGTCCTTCTAGGACATATTGCTTCCTGGCAGCTATGAGGATGATCCTCAGGTTCCGGACCCAGTCCGTATAGTTGCTGCCATCATCTTTCAGCTTGGTTTTCTCTAGGAACGCGTTGAAGTTCATGTTGACATGAGCGTTGGCCATTTGATCTACAAGACATATTTGCAAAGGTTTTAGACTAAGTTCATGATAATTAAGTTCATCTAATCAAATTATGAACTCCCACTCAGATTAGACATCCCTCTAGTCATCTAAGTGTTACACGATCCGAGTCGACTAGGCCGTGTCCGATCATCACGTGAGACGGACTAGTCATCATCGGTGAACATCTTCATGTTGATCGCATCTTCCATACGACTCGTGTTCGACATTTTGGTCTCCGTGTTCCGAGGCCATGTCTGCACATGCTAGGCTCGTCAAGTTAACCCTAAGTGTTTTTGCTGTGTAAAACTGTCTTACACCCATTGTATGTGAACGTAAGGATCTATCACACCCGATCATCACGTGGTGCTTCGAAACAACGAACTGTAGCAACGGTGCACAGTTAGGGGAGAACACTTCTTGAAATTTTGTAAGGGATCATCTTATTTACTACCGTCGTCCTAAGTAAACAAGATGCATAAACATAATAAACATCACATGCAATTATATAGTTGTGACATGATATGGCCAATATCATATAGCTCCATTGATCTCCATCTTCGGGGCTCCATGATCATCTTGTCACCGGCTTGACACCATGATCTCCATCATCATGATCTCCATCATCGTGTCTTCTTGAAGTTGTCACGCCAACGACTACTTCTACTTCTATGGCTAACGCATTTAGCAATAAAGTAAAGTAGTTTACATGGCGTTCTTCAATGACACGCAGGTCATACAAAAAATAAAGACAACTCCTATGGCTCCTGCCGGTTGTCATACTCATCGACATGCAAGTCGTGAATCCTATTACAAGAACATGATCTCATACATCACAATTCATCATTCATCACAACTTCTGGCCATATCACATCACATGATCAATCGCTGCAAAAACAAGTTAGATGTCCTCTAATTGTTGTTGCATCTTTTACGTGGCTGCAATTGGGTTCTAGCAAGAACGTTTTCTTACCTACGAATAACCACAACGTGATTTTGTCAACTTCTATTTACCCTTCATAAGGACCCTTTTCATCGATTCCGCTCCAACTAAAGTGGGAGAGATAGACACCCGCCAGCCACCTTATGCAACTAGTGCATGTCAATCGGTGGAACCGGTCTCACGTAAGCGTACGTGTAAGGTTGGTCCGGGCCGCTTCATCCCACAATACCGCTGAAGCAAGAAAAGACTAGTAGTGGCAAGCAAGTTGACAAGATCTACGCCCACAACAAAATTGTGTTCTACTCGTGCATTAGAGAACTACGCATAGACCTAGCTCATGATGCCACTGTTGGGGAACGTTGCAGAAAATTAAAAATTTTCCTACGGTTTCACCAAGATCCATCTATGAGTTCATCTAAGCAACGAGTCAAGGGAGTGAGTTTGCATCTACATACCACTTGTAGATCGCGTGCGGAAGCTTGCAATGGGATGGTGATGATGGAGTCGTACTCGACATGATTCAGATCACCGATGTCCAAGTGATGAACGGACAGCACCTCCGCGTTCAACACACGTACGGGACGGGAGACGTCTCCTCCTTGATCCAGCAGGGGGGGGAGAGGTTGAGGAAGATCGCTCCAACGGCAGCACGACGGCGTGGTGGTGTTGGTGCAGCAGTACTCCGACAGGGCTTCGCAAGCGCGTAACGGAGGAGGAGATGTGTTGGGGAGGGGAGGGGCTGCGCCTTGGAGGTGTGTACAGCAGCCCTCCCCTCACCCCTCTATTTATAGGGGAAGGGGCAAGGGGGGCCGACCCCTCTAGATGGGATCTAGAGGGGGGGGGGCGGCCAGGGAGGGGAGGCTTGCCCCCCAAGCAAGGGGGCGCCCCCCTTAGGGTTTCCCCCCCAACCCTAGGCGCATGGGCCCAAGGTGGGGGGCGCGCCCAGCCCTCCAGGGGCTGGCTCCCTCCCCTTTGCGGCCTATGTGGCCCTCCGGGAGGGGTGTCCCCTCCCGGTGGACCCCCGGAACCCCTCCGGTGGTCCTGGTACATTACCGATAGACCCCCGAAACTTTCCGGTGTCCGTATGACAACTTCCCATATATAAAACTTCACCTCCGGACCATTCCGGAACTCCTCGTGACGTCCGGGATCTCATCCGGGACTCCTAACAACATTCGGTAGTCACATACTAGTCTTCCTAATAACCCTAGCGTCACCGAACCTTAAGTGTGAAGACCCTACGGGTTCGGGAGACATGCAGACATGACCGAGACCACTCTCCGGTCAATAACCAACAGCGGGATCTGGATACCCATGTTGGCTCCCACATGCTCCTTGATGATTTCATCGATTGAACCACGATGTCAAGGATTCGATCAAAACCCCATATGCAATTCCCTTTGTCAGTCGGTACGTTACTTGCCCGAGACTCGATCGTCGGTATCCCAATACCTTGTTCAGTCTCGTTACTGGCAAGTCACTTTACTCGTACCGTAATGCATGATCCCGTGGCTAACACCTTGGTCACCTTGAGCTCATTGTGATGATGCATTACCGAGTGGGCCCAGAGATACCTCTCCATCATACGGAGTGACAAATCCCAGTCTCGATCCGTGTCAACCCAACAGACACTTTCGGAGATACCTGTAGTGCACCTTTATAGTCACCCAGTTACGTTGTGACGTTTGATACACCCAAAGCACTCCTACGGTATCCGGGAGTTACACGATCTCATGGTCGAAGGAAGAGATACTTGACATTGGCAAAGCTCTAGCAAACGAACTACACGATCTTTGTGCTATGCTTATGATTGGGTCTTGTCAATCACATCATTCTCCTAATGATGTGATCCCGTTATCAATGACATCCAATGTCCATAGCCAGGAAACCATGACTATCTGTTGATCACAACGGGCTAGTCAACTAGAGGCTCACTAGGGACATATTGTGGTCTATGTATTCACACGTGTATTACGATTTCCGGATAATACAGTTATAGTATTAATAAAAGACAATTATCATGAACAATGAAATATAATGATACTTTTATTATTGCCTCTAGGGCATATTTCCAACAGTATTTGCACAGATCGAGCATATTGTGTGTATGATTGAAATGCTTGGTATGTGTGGGATCTGACTATCTAGTTGTTTATCCTTAGTAGCCTCTCTTACTGGGAAATGTCTCCTAGTGCTTCCACTGAGCCATGGTAGCTTGCTACTGCTCCGAAACACTTAGGCTGGCCGGCATGTGTCCTTCTTCGTTCCTGTGTCTGTCCCTTCGGGGAAATGTCATGCGATGAATACCGGAGTCCTGTTAGCCCGCTACAGCCCGGTTTACCGGAGTCCTGCTAGCCCAGTACTACAGCCCGGATTCACTCGCTGATGACCGACACATTCGATGCTGGGTCATGGATGCCTATCCCTGTAAGTCTGTGCCACTTTGGGTTTACGACTGGCCATGTCAGCCCGGGCTCCTTATCATATGGATGCTAGCGACACTATCATATACATGTGCCAAAAGGCGCAAACGGTCCCAGGCAAAGGTAAGGCGACACCCGTGGGAATACCGTGCGTGAGGCCGCAAAGTGATATGAGGTGTTACATGCTAGATCGATGTGGCATTGAGTCGGGGTCCTGACAGCGTTGGCATCAGAGCCGGACTGCCTGTAGGTTCTCCAAGCCAAACCGGTCGATGTTGAGTCTAGAAATGCTTTAGTTATATGTAGGGGAATTGATTGTGGGATGGTACGTAAGGCTCTTTTTACTCCATTACCTCATGGTATTCTGATCTGTGTCAGTCCATTCTTCCACCGGGGATTAAGGATTAGGATCTCTTCTCTCTATCAGGTTCACGTGTTACTAATTAGTAGTACCTTACAGGTTTGACGATTACAAGCCTAGTTCAGTTCTACTACCCTGTTATGTTGTTAAGTTGGACCCAGAACCTTGATATGATATTGTTGAGTGTCTATGCAACTCTTTGCAAAATGTCTCAAAATCCTTTTTGAGCATTTACAGCCATTATGCTGTCCAAATTCTGCTAGAAATTCTAATGCATTTGCATTGTGGTTGTGCTTTCAGATGGCCACTCGTGCTCAAAACCAAGTGGTTCGCCTGACCCGGTGCCTCAATGTGCCCGGTCATACGGCTATGTTAGTCTGGGTAATGATCGAGACGGGTTACCGTTGGTATCCCGAATACACTATCGAAGAGCAGTTCCGAGACTTTAATCAAAGCTAATATCTCTACACTGTCAGGATATTTCCCTCTTATCCTGGATCTACCGAGCCCCTCCACTATTCCTATGGACTCGGGGTTACTATTGAGATGGCTGTGCAGGATGCTACCTATTCTATGATGACCATCATGCGAGTCAGGACTGGCTTGCTTCGGAACACCGACTTCCGTTATATGCCAGCTGCACTCCCGGGAGTGCAAGGGTATCTCCAGGCTATATATGCTGACTCCACACATGAGGACTCACTAACTCGCACCACTGCCGAGATGCTCGAGGATAAGGACCGAGAGAATCGGGCCTTGAGACTGGAGCTTTTCAACACCCGTGCTGATCATTCGGCCACCTTGACTCGGTTTGCACCGGCTGTGCAAGCTGGATGTATGGATATGAGGGATCTGTATCCTGTGAGATCTGCTCTGCCAGACATGGTGAATTGGCGTGATGTGGGAGGCATCACCCCACCCCATGGTCCCCGCAGGCCACCGTTTGTTGGTCCAAGACCTCATCCTAGCCCCTATGGTCCACAAGCTCCTCAGGACCGTCTGTTTCCGGATGCTCACGTTGAACTTCCAGGCTATGGAGGAGACTTCTACGAGGACTACTATGGAGCTGTCTGAGTTAGTAGTAGTTTCACTAGTATTGTAATAGTTGTATTTCCACCATCCTGCGTGACCTGTGGAATATGACTTAGTATGTATCAATTCCGGAGGTGTAGAAAAAAAATGTATAGGAGCTTGGAATGCCTCCGATGAGATGTAATCTTCCTTTCACCGTAGTAGTACTTTGTTTGGTCTTGTACTAAACCTTGTATGGTGTGTATGATGATGGAATAAAAGAAGCAGTTTCTGTATCTACCATGTCATATGGATGATCATCTTGCATTCCGAGTTATCCATTACATTCTACATTTCTATGTCAGAATCTTATCATCCTGGGCTAAACCATTGTCTTGTTTTCCTAGGATGGTTAACACCCGCAACAACCCTGCTCCCCCAGAGCAGGCCGAAGGCAGCAGAGTTGGGGAAGCAAACCTGCCTCACCCTCCTTCTCTGGCCGAGGTTATGCTGGAGGCTGAGAGAAACAAGCGGGAGACCAACCGTTTGTTGGAGTGCATCGAACAGAACACAGCGCAACATCAGAGGAATAACTTGGTGTCGCTCAGCGACTTCATCAAGTTACATCCACCTACCTTCCACCACTCCGTCGAGCCTCTCGACGCTGATGACTGGCTTCGCAGCATTACTCACAAGCTATGTTCTGCACTCGTAGCCGAGGCTGATAAGGTCACCTTTGCTGCATATCATCTCGAAGGCCCCGCCAGTCTCCGGTGGGAGAACTATGAAGCCATGCGCCCAGCTAGCCATGTCACTACTTGGGCAGAATTTAGTGAGCCTTTCCGTGAACATCACATTCCGGAGGGTCTTATGGACCATAAACGTGAGGAGTTCTGCAGTTTCACCCAAGGTTGACTCTCTGTGGACGCTTGCAGCAGGGAGTTCGGTAACCTAGCATGCTATGCCACTCAAGAAGTCTCCACCGATGCCAAGAAGCAGGCAAGGTTCCGCAAAGGACTTAGCCCCGAGCTTCGCCGAGATCTCCATCTGCATGAGTGCACCTCTTTTCAGAAGCTTGTGAACAAAGCCATCAGTGCTGAGACGGGTCAGACTGATTTCGAAGCAACACGCAAGCATGGCCGTGAATTGGGTTCCTCATCCGGTGCTGGACCACAGAAGCGCCGGGTGTGGGTGCCTAACACTGCCCTGCCCCCAAGGTTCACACCGAGGCCATCCTATCAGGCGCCTCATCCAGTGCAGCAATATGCACCAGCTAAGCCCCATGGTGGGCCAACTAACAATACTCCTCCACGCACCAGCTCCGTGACATGCTTCAAGTGTGGGGAATTAGGCCACTATATGAGTGAGTGTCCCCAGACCAACCCCAACCAGTCTGGAAAGGCTGTTGGTGGCAAGCCAGCAGGGAAGGTGTACTATGCCAAGCCGGCCACCACTGCACGTGGCCATGTGAATTGTGTCTCAGCTGAAGAGGATCAAGAGGATCCCAATGTCGTTCTCGGTACACTCGTTGTTAATTTCCATCCGGCATCTGTTCTTTTTGATACTGGAGCATCTCATTCATTCATATCTGAAAACTATGCTCGCTTGCATAACACCGCATTCTGTGACAATAAAGAACAAGTATCCGCTCCCCAGGATCAACGATCTGTATGATCAGCTCACTGGATACTCAGCCTTTTCTAAGATGGATTTGAGGTTGGGCTACCATCAAATCAAAATCAGGAACGGGGACATTCCCAAAACGGCCTTTATTACTCGTTACGGCCAATACGAGTACACCGTCATGTCCTTCGGTTTAACCAACGCTCCAGCCACCTTCTCTCGGTTAATGAACTCGATCTTCATGGAGTATTTGGATAAATTCATCGTGGTTTACCTCGATGATATACTCATCTACTCCAAGAACGAGGAAGAACATGCGGAGCATCTAAGACTAGTGTTGATGAAGCTTCGAGAGCATCGCCTTTATGCCAAGTTCTCTAAATGAAAATTTTGGTTGCCAGAAGTGACCTATCTAGGACATGTAATCTCTGGTAAAGGTATTGCTGTCAATCCCGAGCGAGTTCAAGCCGTCCTTAATTGGACTCCACCTGAATCGGTCAAGCAAGTTCGGAGTTTCCTTGGCTTAGCGAGCCATTGTCGTTGCTTTGTCGAGAATTTCTCCAAAGTTGCTAAACCTCTAACTGAACTCCTCAAGAAAGATAAAAAGTTCGAGTGGACTCCACAATGTGAGCACAGTTTTCAGGAACTGAAAAGACGCCTGACTTCTGCTTCCGTACTGGTACCACCAAACTTCTCCAAGGACTTTGTTATCTATTGCGACGCCTCGCGACAAGGACTAGGTTGCATTCTCATGCAAGATCGACATGTAATTGTTTATGCTTCACGACAATTACACCCACATGAGGAAAATTACCCTACTCATGATCTAGAGCTTGCAGCTATAGTCCATGCACTCAAAACTTGGCGACATTACCTCCTCGGTAATCGTTGCAAAATCTTCACCGACCACCAAAGTCTGAAGTATATATTCACCCAACCGGATTTGAATCTCAGGCAAAGACGTTGGTTCGATTTGATCACAGATTTCGACTTAGGGATAACTTACACCCCAGGAAAAGCCAATGTCATAGCTGATGCGGTAAGTCGTAAATCTTATTGCAACAAAGTTAACCACTTCTCCACGAGGAATTTCGGAAACTTAACCTTCACATTGTTCCTCAAGGATTCCTTTCCACCTTGGTGGTGAAACCTACCCTTACGGATCAGATCATCAAAGCTCAGATGGTAGATCCGGGGATTTCCCGTATCAAAAGAAACATCAAGAAAGGAGTTGTGAATTGTTTCTCCATTGATGATCAAGGAGTCGTATACTTCGGGAACCGTCTAGTGGTTCCCAAAGTGCGAAAGCTGAGGCGATTGATCCTTAAGGAATCTCATGAATCTCCTCTCACCATTCATCCCGGTAGCACTAAGATGTATCGGGACCTACGCCAGAGGTTCTGGTGGACTAGGATGAAGAGAGAAATTGCTCAGTATATTGCTAACTGCAACGTCTGTCATCGTGTAAAGGCAGAGCATCAACAGCCTGCTGGCACCCTTCAACCTCTAGCTATTCCTAAATGGAAATGGGACAAAATTGGTATGGACTTCATTAACGGTTTTCCCAGGACCAAGAGAGGGAATAATGCTATCTTCGTCGTTATCAATCCTCTATCCAAAGTGGCCCATTTCTTACCTATTAGCGAGAGTATAACTGCTAGCCAATTAGCAGACTTGTACATCTCTCGAATAGTGTCCCTCCATGGTGTTCCACTGGAAATTAACTCGGATCAAGGAAGTCTCTTCACCTTTTGATTTTGGGAAAGTTTCCAAAATGCTATGGGAACCCGCCTTTCCTTTAGCACCGCCTTTCAACCTCAATCAAGTGGTCAAGTAGAACGCGTCAACCAGATTCTAGAAGACATGCTTCGAGCTTCTGTTATCTCATTCGGAATGGATTGGGAGAAATGCCTTCCATTTGCCGAATTTGCTTATAACAACAGCTATCAATCTAGCTTGGGTAAAGCCCCTTTTGAAGTTCTCTATGGACGAAGGTATCGAACACCTCTTAACTGGTCAGAAACCGGGGAAAGACAATTCTTTGGCCCGGATATGATCCAGGAAGCAGAAGAGCAAGTTCACATGGTTCGTGAAAAGTTGAAAACAGCCCAATCTCGTCAAAAGAGTCAATATGACCGAAAACATAAGGCTATGACTTTTGAGGTTGACGAGAAGGCTTACCTTCGGGTTACTCCTTTGAAGGGAACCCATCGTTTCGGTATCAAAGGCAAATTGGCTCCTCGCTACATTGGACCTTTTCGCATTCTTGCCAAACGAGGAGAAGTTGCCTACCAATTGGAACTACCTCCGCATCTCTCCAGAGTCCACGATGTCTTCCACGTTTCTCAACTCAGGCGTTGCTTCTCGGATCCTATCCGTGGAGTGGACCACGAAACGCTTGATCTTCAAGATAACCTCATGTATCGAGAGTACCCCGTTCGTATCCTTGATCAAGCCGAGCGTACCACTCGATGTCATAATATCAAGTTTCTCAAGGTTCAATGGTCGCACCATTCTGAGAAGGAAGCAACTTGGGAAAGGGAGGATCGTCTTCGACTCGAGTATCCCGCCTTCTTCCCGGAGGATCATAAATCTCGGGACGAGATTCTTTTGAGTGGGGGTGAGTTGTCACACCCTAGCTAGTTCATGCATTAGAGTGTTGCATCATGTCTATTCCATTCAACAGAAACTTGAAATGGGGATGACAGAACTCCCAGCCCCTCAGAATCCAACTAGGGTTTACTAAAAATATTTTCAATGAACCTGAAATGCCCTTCTAAAATGTCCATCATTTTTGTCTTGGCTCAGAACCTCTGCCAAAAGTGGTGCACAGTTTTCTAGGTCATCCTAAGGTCTTTGAATTAAATCATAAGTATTTGAATTTGGACATTTAAAATTTATAAAATATTTTAAATGTCCAAATAATCCTAAACTAAAATGTTCCATGTTGTTTATATTCTAAACAGTGGGCATGAGCATTTTGGGATTTTGGAGTTGCTTAGGTATTTTTAGAAAGTCGACAAACTTACAGAAAAATAGGAAAGGAAAATCAAAGCAAAGCAGAGGCTTACCTGGCGCCCACCTGGCAAGCCCACCTGCCGGCCCAGCCCAGTCACCGCTCCAGCGAGCTGCTTGGCTTGGCCAGGGAGGCAGCCAGGTGCTCGACGTCGGCACCAGCGCGTGCCACGCAGCTGCCCGCCGCCCTGCTTCCCCCCTCTCCGTTTTGCCACCCTGGGTCGGTCACCCACTCCTCCCCCGAGCTCACAGACACGCCCCTTCCTCCCTAGCTCCTCTCCCTCGCTCTCCCGCACCATGGCCGACGCCACCGCAGCCGCACCGTCGCCGTAGTCGCGCTCTCCATCATCCCTGCACCGCGCCACCATGTCCAGGAGCTCCGCCGCCCTCTTCTCCTTCGAGCTAGCCGAGCCCCGAGCGCTCGCTTGCCTCGAGGCCTTTGCACCAACCTCGTCCGACCCCGCCGCCGCCGGAGATCCCTTTCACCGCCGCCGCCGCACCAGCTCGTCCCCGACCGCACCGTCTGGTCCCTGGAGACCGCCATGAGCCCAGCTACCTTCTCCCCCTTCCCTTTCTCGCTCTCGTGCACCACAACGAGCACACAAAGCTTCACCGCACGCGCCACCGCCGAGCTCGTCGCCGACGTGTCTCCGGCCAACCACCGGCCACACCACCGTGTCCAAAACACTCACTGCATCCCCAGGAGCCCAACACACCTCACCACGTGCCTCTCCGTGCCCCGTAGCCTCGGGTTCATCTTCACCCGACTCCGGCAATCGCTAAGGTCGACGCCGGCGATGTTTCCGGCCACCCCGAGCTCAACCACCACCACCAAGCGCTGCGGCTTGCTCCCAGCTACGCGTAGATGCCCTCCGCCGCTCATTTGGTCGCCGGAATGCACTAATGCACTCTCACTGCCGCGTCTGCTCTCGCCGGCGGATAAACGCCGGCGGGGTTGACCCCATTGACTTTTACTGGGTGGGCCCAGGTTGACTCCCCCTGAGTCTATGACAAGTGGGGCCCGTTCTGCTAATTAACTCAGATTAGCACTAACTAAATTTAGTTAGTTTAAATAACTACTGACACGCGGGACCCACTGGTCAGTTTGACCTGGGCCAGCTCCGCTGACCACTAACGTCATCCTGACATAATGCTGACGCAGTAAGTTATTTACTGGAATTATTATTACACAGGAAATTCCAGAAAATACCACAAACTTCAAAAAACATAGGAATTAATCTGTAGCTCCAAACGCAAAGTGTTATATATGAAAAATGATCAGAAAAATCCAATCTATCCATCTGTACTGGTTTCATGCATGTTTAATCAAGCTAACCTATTGTTTAGTACAGAACATGATTAAGCACTTAAAAGGGCCACTTATGAGTTTGAAACTTGAATCTTTGGTTCAAAATAGTTCAAACCCATCTGGTATTAGTTGCATCAGCCCAATACACTCATTTTGCCATGTCTCATGCATGCATCATATTGTTGCATATTGTTTGGTGATGATTGTGTATCGATGCTCTCTGCGGCAGGTCCTGCCCCCGAGGAGTACCGTTATTACCCCAACGAAGAACAATACCAGTGCACCAACCCATCAGGCAAGCAACCAACCATTTGATCATATCGATAAAATCTCATGTTCTCGCTTCTGCTCTCTTTTACTGCATTAAGACAACATGATTCAAACTATTGTGTGCTGCGGTAGTTGAACCCATTTCGTCTGCATGACCTGTCATTGCCACAGTAACTAGATGAAACCCACTAGCATGTGTAGGAGTTGATTGAGCCATATGAATGTGTTGTTCCTACCTTGCTATGCCTGCTATGCTTAGAGTCGTGTCAGGTCTGGTTCATCTGGGTGATGGGCTAGAGTTAAATGATCATGTGGGTATGAGAGTAATGTGTTGAACATGATTTGGTAAAGGTATCGATGAGAGGCCATGTAGGAGTACATGGTGGGTTGTTTAATTGAAGCCGTCCTTAAGCATTGAGATCTGTATGTGTGACTTAAGAATCAGCTACTACCATGCATTGGGCCCGAAACCAATGGACCCTCTCAGCTTCTTATTCACCCTAGTCCTCTGTCCAGGAGTTGCAAGTAGTTTCTGGTGTTTGTAGCCTATTGGAGGCCGTGGACAGCGCTGACCGCGGGGTGGGCTGTGATGCGGTAGGTACGTGGCCGGGTACACCGGGCACCAGTTAGCTGTCTCGGAACCCTGTTCACATCGTTCGGGGCTGTATGTGGAAACCTCGGCCGGACTCCCTGCGGATGGAACCTGAATAGGCGATAAACCTGGACTAGGGACTTAGGTGTTTAGGTAGGTCGTGGCTGACACCCACGTTGGGCTTCCGCTTGAAGGTTGCCGAGTACATGTCGTGTAAACGGCGGTAAGTGGTGAGAGCGTGTATGATGAAGTACACCCCTACAGGGTTAACCTCATCTATTCGAATAGCCGCATCCGCGGTAAAGGACTACTTGGTTGCCTATACAGTTCATAGACAAGTAAATGGAAACTACTAAAAGCCTCAAGATAAGCGTGAGTGCCGAGGATGGCTCTTCCGTAGGAAGACGGAGATGGATCCTTGGTAGTGTATTGAAGTGATGAGTAGTGGACTCAAGTGCGCAAAACCATTTCAAGTTGGAGTCTCGTAGGATAGCTTAGCCAAGAGTCAAAGCTGGCTTGCTGCAATAACCCCACCAACCCTTCTTGATAATGTGCATGTATGTAGTATCTGATGTAAGTCTTGCTGGGTACCTTTGTACTCATGTTGCTTTAATTTACATTTTACAGAAGATGCTACAACCCCTTCTGACGGGTTCTTCGTAGACATTGACATCGATGAGTAGACTGAGGCCCAGGTGGTGATCCTGAGCTTGTGAAGGACCATGTAGTATAGCTAGGCTTACCCAAGCCTCTTTTATTTTACTAGTTGTCTGTACTCAGACAAGTTACTTCCGCTGTTGGCTTGTATGCTTGTATGACTTGAATGTGGGTTGTGTGACCCGTACTTGTGTGTATGATATGTATGGCTCTCTGAGCATTTAAATAAAGTACTTGTGTTGTAGAGTCATGTTGTGATGCCTTGTTGTATTTGCACATATCGAGCATATTGTGTGTATGATTGAAATGCTTGGTATGTGTGGGATCTGACTATCTAGTTGTTTATCCTTAGTAGCCTCTCTTACCGGGAAATGTCTCCTAGTGCTTCCACTGAGCCATGGTAGCTTGCTACTGCTCCGGAACACTTAGGCTGGCCGGCATGTGTCCTTCTTCGTTCCTGTGTCTGTCCCTTCGGGGAGATGTCACGCGATGAATACCGGAGTCCTGTTAGCCTGCTACAGCCCGGTTTATTGGAGTCCTGCTAGCCCAGTATGACAGCCCGGATTCACTCGCTGATGACCAACACGTTCGATGCTGGGTCATGGATGCCTGTCCCTGTAAGTCTGTGCCACTTTGGGTTCCTTATCATATGGATGCTAGCGACACTATCATATATGTGTGCCAAAAGGCACAAACGGTCCCGGGCAAAGGTAAGGCAACACCCGTGGGAATACCATGCGTGAGGCCGCAAAGTGATATGAGGTGTTACATGCTAGATCGATGCGGCATTGAGTCGGGTTCTGACAGACATGCTCCGCATCGAGCGCCAAAGGCTGGTGGAGGATCCGTGGATGCTCTCAAGCAGCGTCTTGAGGACACGAAAGAGCTCATCACCACTCATCGCAGATACTAGTCCTGCGGCCTGTGGCAACGCATCAAGAAAGTAGAGATCAGCGAGCCAGATCGTTGTCTTCCTTCTTCTTTTGCGCGTGTGTATTTTGGGCGTATCCGCATGTGGCTTTTTTAATTATCTTCCTAATTATGTAAGAGAATTATTATCCACAAGTGTCGTCCTTATATATTCATCAGTCTTGCTATAAGTCGAAGTAGATGCTATATAGGTCCGTCGGATCTTACATCAAGATCCGTGCAAAATTTTCTTTTCAGATTTTCTTTTTTCTCTCTTAAATCTCAGTTGAGTGAGACATAGCCACGCCATTTAATAGAGGCTCGGGCGCCATTAATGGAGACCTTGGGAGAGAGGTGGGCGGCAGATGGAGGTCAAAGGGCTCTCCTCTCGATAAGCACGCGTAAGGGTCTGATCGCACGACTCTCGTACTCAAATAGCTACCCTGCACGGCGCCTCCTAGCTAATAAAAAAAGGGGACACGTGGCAGCACGTAAATGGCAAATAGAACGCCCACGGTTCCAATAATACTTGTGTTTCCGATTGTAACGTGACAGCACTTGTTACAAAATGACTTTGTTGATTGTTAATGTGTGCGCCTTCGCAAATCGGACAACAAAATTACCACAGCATGTTGGTGCCATGTCATGGCACCAAGCCAAGTTTCATGATTTTCATGCGTGTTTTGGATTTACAGGAATTAAAAAACCAAGTTTCTCAATGTTTTCAGCCGAGCCACGACGCCCAGAATTTTGAATTTCATTCCCATTTCTTGCATGAGACCTAGAAATTTACCCGAGGACACACATGTGATTTTTCAACCAACTTTGGTGCACTGGAGCATGTGCTTGTATTTCAAATTTGAATTATGCACACAAAGGTGACACGTTCCCTCTCAGAACCACGAGCCTTATTGAGAGAAGCTCTGGTTTGCAAGAAGCTTATACCAAAATTTGTTCCTATTCGGCCAATTTTTTTACCACAGCATGGTAGTACCATGACATGACACCATGCCAAGTTTCATGATTTTCAGGCGTGTTTTGGATTTACAAGAAATTTTAAAACCAAGTTTCTCAATTTTCTCGGCCGAGCCACGATGCCCAGATGTTTGAATTTCATTCCCATTTCTTGGATGGGACCTAGAAATTCACTCGAGGACACACATGTGATTTTTCAACCAACTTTGGTGCACGGGAGCATGTGCTTGTAGTTCAAATTTGAATTATGCGCATTAAATGACCATAAACTCAATTAATGTATAAAAAGGCCAAACGAACCCGGAATAATTCCAAAATTTAATAGGGCACTCATGTAATTCTATGTTGCCTCTGTAAAGAAACTTAAGGGGGGGGGGCAACGTATATCATTTCGCACTCAAAGGTGGCACGTTCCCTCTCAGAACCACGAGCCTTCTTGAGAGAAGCCCCAGTTTGCAAGAAGCTTATACCAAAACTTGTTCCAAATCGGCCCAATTTTTTACCATCGCATGTTAGTGCCATGACATGACACCATGCCAAGTTTCATGATTTCCAGGCGAGTTTTGGATTTACATGAATTTAAAATCCAAGTTTCTCGATGTTCTCGGCCGAGTCACGACGCCCAGTTGTTTGAATTTCATTACCATTTCTTGCATGGGACCTAGAAATTCAACCAAGAACACACATGTGATTTTTCAACCAACTTTGGTGCACCGGAGCATGTGCTTGTAGTTCAAATTTGGATTATGCACATTAAATGCCCAGAAACTCAATTAATGTATAAAAAGGCCAAACAAACTCGGAATAATTCCAAAATTTAACAGGGTACTCATATAGTTCTATGTTGCCTCTGTAAAGAAAATCAGGGGGGAGGCATGATACGTCTCCATCGTATCTATAATTTTTGATTGTTCCATGCCAATATTATTCAACTTTCATATACTTTTGGCAACTTTTTATATTATTTTTGGGACTAACATATTGATCCAGAGCCCAGTACCACTTCATGTTTGTTGCTTGTTTTATGTTTCGCAGAAACCCAATATCAAATGGAGTCCAAACGGGATAAAAACGGACGGAGAATTATTTTGGAATATTTGTGATCTTTGGGAGGAAGAATCAATGCGAGACGGTGCCCGAGGGGGCCACGAGGCACGGGGGCACGCCCTGGACCCTCGTGGGCACCCCGTAAGGCGGTTGACGCTCTTCTTTTGCCGCAAGAAAGCTAATTTTATGAGAAAAATTTGGGCGAAAGATTCACCCCAATCTGAGTTACGGATCTCCGGATATAAAAGAAACGGTGGAAGGGCGGAATCTGGGAACGCAGAAACATGGAGAGACAAAGAGATATATCCAATATCGGAGGGGCTCTCGCCCCTCCCATGCTATGGAAGCCAAGGACCAGAGGGGAAACCCTTCTCCCATCTAGGGAGAAGGTCAAGCAAGAATAAGAAGAAGGGGGGCTCTCTCTCCCTTGCTTCTGGTGGCGCCGGAACACCGCCGGGGGCCATCATCATCATCGCGATCTACACCAACACCCCCGCCATCTTCACCAACATCTCCATCACCTTCCCCCTTCTATATTCAGCGGTCCACTCTCCCGCAGCCCGCTGTACCCTCTACTTGAACATGGTGCTTTATGCTTCATATTATTATCCAATGATGTGTTGCCATCCTATGATGTCTGAGTAGATTTTCGTTGTCCTATCGGTGATTGGTGAATTGCTATGATTGGTTTAATTTGCTTGTGGTTATGTTGCTGTCCTATGGTGCTCTCCGTGTCGCGCAAGCGTGAGGGATTCCCGCTGTAGGGTGTTGCAATATGTTCATGATTCTCTTATAGTGGGTTGCTTGAGTGACAGAAGCATAAACCCAAGTAAGGGGATTGTGGCGTATGGGATAGCTATGGTTGGGTTTTACCTTAATGATCTTTAGTAGTTGCGGATGCTTGCTAGAGTTCCAATCATAAGTGCATATGATCCAAGAAGAGAAAGTATGTTAGCTTATGCCTCTCCCACATAAAACTTGCTATCGGTCTAGTAAAGTAGTCAATTACTTAGGGACAATTTCACAACTCCTACCACCACTTTTCCACACTCGCTATATTTACATTATTGCTTCTTTATCTAAACAGCCCCTACTTTTTATTTACGTGTTCTTTATTATCTTGCAAACCTATCCAACAACACATACAAAGTACTTGTAGTTTCATACTTGTTCTAGGTAAAGCGAACATCAAGCGTGCGTAGAGTCGTATCAGTGGCAGATAGGACTTGAGAGAATATTTGTTCTACCTTTAGCTCCTCGTTGGGTTTGACACTCTTACTTATCGAAAGAAGCTACAATTGATCTCGTATACTTGCGGGTTATCAAGACCTTTTTCTGGCGCCATTGCCGGGGAGTCATAGCGTCGGGTGAATATTCTCGTGTGTGCTTGTTTGCTTTATCACTAAGTAATTTTTATTTGCTGTTCTAAGTTGTTCTCTATCTTTAGTTATGGATATGGAACACGAAATACCAAAAAAATTAGGTGTACTTGCTGCTCATGGAGATGGGGAACCTCCTAAAACCCTCGATGCTGGTTATGTGAAAGATATTATGTACTAATTTGATAATCCTGAGAAAACCCCATTCAATTATGTTATGGGAGACACGTTGGATCAACGTGAATACTTTATGGATTATCGCTTGACACAAAAAGGGATACTATTATGGGATCAAATTCATTTGTTGCGTTGGTATGCTCGTCAACTATGCTTGAGATATGATTATACTTGTTGCTCTAGGATGAAGGCTCCACACCTTCCCTTTTCATGCAAATTTAATGATGATAAAACCTTGGCTTCTTATGCTAATGGTATATATGATTACTATGATGTGGAACAAATAGAAGAATTTGTTGCTTTTATGGGTGCTTATGAGATTGAATCTATGTTTAAAGCGTCTGACGATTTTGATGATTTAGTTTACAGACCTGAAAATTTTGCTATACTTAGATATTGCTATGAAAATTATGAATACAATTCCTGTATTGATGCATTTATTGAGAAAGTCTCCGCTATCCAAGAAGAGACTAATATTTTGCAGGAAGCTATGGAAGAAGAAGTTGATGAAACTGTGAGCTCATTGGATGAAAAAGATGATGAGGAGAGTGAAGAACAAAAGGAGGAAGAGCGGATTAGCTACCCGTGCCCACCTTCTAATGAGAGTAACACTTCAACTCATACATTGTTTAATTCCCCTTCGTGCTTATCGAAGGATGATTGCTATGATGATTGCTATGATGATTGTTATGACCCCGTTGATTCTCTTGAAATATCCCTTTTTGATGATGCTTGCTATGCTTGTGGACAAGATGCCAATATGAATTATGCTTATGGAGATGAACTTGCTATAGTTCCTTATGTTAAACATGAAATTGTTGCTATTGCACCCACGCATGATAGTCCTATTATCTGTTTGAATTCTCCAAACTACACTATATCGGAGAAGTTTGTGCTTATTAAGGATTACATTGATGGGTTGCCTTTTACCATTGCACATGAAAATTTTGATGAATGTAATATGCATGTGCTTGCTGCTCCTACTTGCAATTATTATGAGAGAGGAACTATATCTCCACCTCTCTATGTTTTCAATATGATAAAAATGCAGGAAACTGCTTATGCATTGGCATTTCCTATGTGTGCATGAATTGTTCTTTTATGACATGCCGATGCATAGGAAGAGAGTTATAGTTCGTTGTTGTTTGATATATGTTACCTTGTGCTCACTACTAAATTACAAATCATTGTTAATTAAAATTGGTTTTGATATACCTTGGGATCCGCGTGGATTCATTACTTGAGCACTTTATGCCTAGCTTAATGGCTTTAAAGAAAGCGCTGCCAGGGAGACAACCCAGAAGTTTTAGAGAGTCATTTATTTCTGTTGAGTGCTTTTATATAGTTTAAAAACACAAAAATAAAGAGGGGAACCTAAAAACTTTTCAAAAAGGAAAGTGAAAGTGAGAGAGACAAGCATTGTTGAAGTGGGAGAGCTCCTTGAACTTTGTTCATGCTCACGGAAACTTTGTGAATCTTAATTACAGAAACTTTTCATCAAAAATAATTATCCCCTTGTACAATTCCATTGTATTATAAAAATAATGTGCCAAGGTTTGCCTTTAGGATGTTTACAATGCTTGTTGGTTTGTACGGTGTAGGACAGAAACTTTAGCTGTAGTGCGCGATTTTACGTTTTTAACTGGAACGTCAAACGATTCAGATTCTTTTTTCACTGTCTTTCTGTACAAATTTTTTATTTTTTATAATTTTGGTAGAATTTTTGGTGTACCAGAAGTATGGTGAATGTTCATATTGCTACAGACTATTCTATTTTTGACAGATTCTGTTTTTGATGCATAGTTTGCTTGTTTTGATGAAACTATCAATTTTTATCAGTGGATTAAGCCATGAAAAAGCTATTCTAAAGTACAAACAATGCAAAAACAAAATATGAATTGGTTTTCAATAGTACTTAGAGTAGTGATTTGCTTTATTATACTAACGGATCTTACCGAGTTTTCTGTTGAAGTTTTGTGTGGATGAAGTGTCTAACAAGGAGGTCTCGATATGAGGAAAAGGAGGAGAGGCAAGAGTTAAAGCTTGGGGATGCCCAAGGCACCCCAAGTAAATATTCAAGGAGACTCAAGCGTCTAAGCTTGGGGATGCCCCGGAAGGCATCCCCTCTTTCTTCAACAAGTATCGGTATGTTTTCGGATTCGATTCGTTCATGCGATATGTGCAATTCTTGGAGCATCTTTTGCATTTAGTTTTCACTTTTCTTTTATGCACCATGCTGGTATGAGATAGTCCCTGGTTTATTTATGGAATGCTCTTTGCACTTCACTTAAATCTTTTGAGTATGGCTTTATAGAATGCTTCATGTGCTTCACTTATATTATTTGAAGTTTGGATTGCCTGTTTCTCTTCACAAAGAAAACCGCCATTTGTAGAATGCTCTTTTGCTTCACTTATATTTGTTAGAGTGTGGGCATATCTTTTGTAGAAAGAATTAAACTCCCTTGTTTCACATATATCTATTTAGAGAGATGACAGGAATTGGTCATTCACATGGTTAGTCATAAAATCCTACATAAACTTGTAAAATCGTTGAATATGATATGTTTGATTCATTGCAATAGTTTTGTGATATAAAGATGGTGATATTAGAATCATGCTAGTGGGTAGTTGTGGATTGTAGAAACACTTGCGTTGAGGTTTGCAAGTCCCATAGCATGCACGTATGGTAACCGTTGTGTGACAAATTTGAAGCATGGGGTGTTTCTTTGATTGTCTTCCTTATGAGTGGCGGTCTCGGACGAGCGATGGTCTTTTCCTACCAATCTATCCCCCTAGGGGCATGCGTAGTAGTACTTTGCTTCGAGGGCTAATAAAATTTTGCAATAAGTATATGAGTTCTTTATGACTAATGTGGGTCCATGGATTATACGCACTTTTACCTATCATTGCTAGCCTCTTCGGTACCGTGCATTGCTCTTTCTCACCTCGAGAGTTGGTGCAAACTTCGCTAGTGCATCCAAACCCCGTGATACGATACACTCTATCACACATAAGCCTCCTTATATCTTCCTCAAAACAGCCACCATACCTACCTATCATGGCATTTCCATAGCCATTCCGAGATATATTGCCATGCAACTTCCATCATCATCATACACATGACTTGAGCATTCATTGTCATATTGCTTTGCATGATCGTAAGATAGCTAGCATGATGTTTTCATGGCTTGTCCGTTTTTTGATGTCATTGCTACGCTAGATCATTGCACATCCCGATACACAGCCGGAGGCATTCATATAGAGTCATATCTTTGTTCTAGTATCGAGTTGTAATATTGAGTTGTAAGTAAATAAAGTGTGATGATCATCATTATAGAGCATTGCCCCATAAAAAAAGGAGAGGCCAAAGAAGCCTAAATAAAAAAAGGGGCCAAAGAAGCCCGCAAAAAAAAGAAAAAGAAAAAAAGTAAAAAAGAAAGAGAAAAGAAAAAGGAAAGGGGCAATGTTACTATCCTTTTACCACACTTGTGCTTCAGAGTAGCACCATGTTCTTCATATAGAGAGTCCCCTATATTATCACTTTCATATACTAGTGGGAATTTTTATAGAACTTGGATTGTATATTTCAACAATGGGCTTCCTCAAATGCCCTAGGTCTTCATGAGAAAGCAAGTTGGATGCACACCCACTTAGTTTTCAGTTTGAGCTTTCATACACTTATAGCTCTAGTGCATCCGTTGCATGGCAATCCCTACTCCTCACATTGACATCATTTGATGGGCATCTCCATAGCCCGTTGATTAGCCATGTCGATGTGAGACTTTCTCCCTTTTTGTCTTCTCCACATAAACCCCCACCATCATATTCTATTCCACCTATAGTGCTATATCCATGGCATGCGCTCATGTATTGCGTGAGGGTTGAAAAAGCTGAAGCGCATTAAAAAGTATGAACCAATTGCTCGGCTTGTCATCGGGGTTGTGCATGATGGGAGCATTTTGTGTGATGAAAATGAAGCATGGCCAAACTATATGATTTTGTAGGGATAAGCTTGCTTTGGCCATGTTGTTTTTAAAAGACATGATTGCTTTATTGGTACACTCGAAGTATTATCGTTTTTATATAAAATGATAGACTATTGCTTTGAATCACTCACGTCTTAATATTCATGCCATGATTAGACATATGATCAAGATTATGCTAGGTAGCATTCCACATCAAAAATTAACTTTTTTTATCATTTACCTACTCGAGGACGAGGAGGAATTAAGCTTGGGGATGCTGATACATCTTTGTCGTATCTATAATTTTTGATTGTTCCATGCCAATATTATTCAACTTTCATATACTTTTGGCAACTTTTTATATTATTTTTGGGATTAACATATTGATCCAGAGCCCAGTGCCAGTTCCTGTTTGTTGCATGTTTTATGTTTCGCAGAAACCCAATATCAGATGGAGTCCAAACGGGATAAAAATGGACGGAGAATTATTTTGGAATATTTGTGATTTTTGGGAGGAAGAATCAACGCGAGACGGTGCCCGAGGGGGCCACGAGGCAGGGGGGCGCGCCACAGGGGGCAGGCGTGCCCTGGACCCTCGTGGGCACCCCGTAAGGCGGCTGATGCTCTTATTTTGCCACAAGAAAGCTAATTTTGTGAGAAAAATCTGGGCGAAAGATTCACCCCAATCGGAGTTACGGATCTCTGGATATAAAAGAAACGGTGGAAGGGCAGAATCTGGGAACACAGAAACAGGGAGAGACAGAGAGATATATCCAATATCGGAGGGGATCTTGCCCCTCCCATGCCATGGGAGACAAGGACCAGAGGGTAAACCCTTCTCCATCTAGGGAGAAGGTCAAGGAAGAAGAAGAAGAAGAAGGGGGGCTCTCTCCCCCTTGCTTCCGGTGGCGCCAGAACGCCGCCGGGGGCCATCATCATCACCACGATCTACACCAACACTCCCGCCATCTTCACCAACATCTCCATCACCTTCCCCCCTTCTATATTCAGCGGTCCACTCTCCCACAACCCGTTGTACCCTCGAATTGAACATGGTGCTTTATGCTTCATATTATTATCCAATGATGTGTTGCCATCCTATGATGTCTGAGTAGATTTTCGTTATCCTATCGGTGATTGGTGAATTGCTATGATTGGTTTAATTTGCTTGTGGTTATGTTGCTGTCCTTTGGTTCTCTCCGTGTCGCGCAAGCGTGAGCGATTCTTGCTGTAGGGTGTTGCAATATGTTCATGATTCGCTTATAGTGGGTTGCTTGACTGACAGAAGCATAACCTGAGTAAGGGGGTTGTGGCATATGGGATAAAGGGGACTTGATACTTTAATGCTATGGTTGGGTTTTACCTTAATGATCTTTAGTAGTTGTGGATGCTTGCTAGAGTTCCAATCATAAGTGCATATGATCCAAGAAGAGAGAGTATGTTAGCTTATGCCTCTCCCACATAAAACTTGCTATCGGTCTAGTAAAGTAATCAATTGCTTAGGGACAATTTCACAACTCCTACCATGACTTTTCCACACTCGCTATATTTACTTTATTGCTTCTTTATCTAAACACCCCCTACTTTTTATTTACGTGTTCTTTATTATCTTGCAAACCTATCCAACAACACCTACAAAGTACTTCTAGTTTCATACTTGTTCTAGGTAAAGCGAACATCAAGCGTGCGTAGAGTCGTATCAGTGGCAGATAGGACTTGAGAGAATATTTGTTCTACCTTTAGCTCCTTGTTGGGTTCGACACTCTTACTTATCTAAAGAGGCTACAATTGATCCCGTATACTTGCGGGTTATCAAGGCAGCGTATATCCTTCCGCACACAAAGGTGACACGTTCCCTCTCGGAACCACGAGGCTTGTTGAGAGAATCTCCGATTTTGCAAGAAGCTTATACCCAAACTTGTCCCAATTCAACCAAAAATTATACATATGAAAACAGGGTTTAGATTATCCCAAACATCTCGCTACCTAGACCAATGTACTATGATTTGAATTCAACATAAAATGGATACAATTATTTGAATTGGAGATCGTATGGTACATGTAGTTCATAGTGTAATATGATTACTACTATATGCATGTTTTTTGTTATCAAGATAATATTTAAATGATTGTATAACTTGACAACAATCGTATTCAAATAAGGAAAATTGATTCAAATTTAGTCCATATGGTAGACGACAATATATACGTTCATAGGGTGGAGTAAAATGTTCAGATATGATGGAAGATCGAAATGTACGACTACATCAATTATAAACCACAAGGTCACCTAACGATATATTCAAATTCAACATAACGTGGATTCAAAAATTGAAATTCGAGATCCTGGCATTTGTAATCATATAAAAAGGGACATTACTCTTTCTTTTGGTGGGAATTTATTTGTTTTTTGTTATTGTTGAGGGACGTGTGTATCGATTTGCTACTGTACACGGTAATCTTGTTCTCCTGATTTTTTTTACATTTTTCTTGTAGTTTTTCAATGGCATTTATAGCAATATAGTAAAAGGGGACATGACTCTCTTGTGTCTTGTATGAATTGTTTTTTTGTACACGTTAAGTTTGTTCTGCCGAACAAGGAATCCACACCTTGTTATCCTGAAATTTTCAAGCTCGAGTATCTTTTGTCTCACCTGCTTTGAAACACCCGCCTCTTCAACCCGTGCCGCGCCTTGTTATCCCGAAATTTCGACGTGCGCAAAAACTCCTTCCTCATCCCAAACCGGTCTCGCAGCCCAGACAAGCGAAATCCCCCTTCTACCCCTCAGCTGGAAATGTTGGCTCGACGTCGCGGTGTCAAAACCGGTGGGGGTACGCTGATAACTTACCCTACATTTCGGACAAGCACGTCCCTGAGCCATGGCTCCCCTACCTTCCCCTTCGTTCTCCCCATTCGTACACTGAGGCTGCCAAAACCCGCGAAACCCCACGCTCCTCCGTCGGCCTCCCGACCGCCGCCCAGCAGGAGACTCTTCCGCGACGACGTCGTCCACCGCAACAGCTCGCCGTCCCTCATCCACCGCACCGGATGAGGATCTTTCGTCGATCTCGTCGTCCCGCCGGATCAGCTGCCCCGTCCTCCACCTCCAAGGAGCTGCCCCGATGTTCGCCTCGTCTATCGCGCCACCTCCATCCCCATAGAGTTGTCTTGACCTACCCCACCGGAGCCGCGGCACCCTCACCAATTCCTCCGATGAAGCCGAGGCCAACTCGGCGCCACCAAAGAGGTTCTGCACTCACCGTTGCATATTATCTTTTATTCGATCTCACGGGGCTACCGGTGCTCGATACCGAGCAGCCATGGTGGGTGTCCATCGACGGCACCATCGCCGGCTACTTCATCCACGGCGTCATTCCCCCATGTCGTTGCTTCCTCAGTTGCGACTTCCACACCGACACTAGCTGCAGCTGCCCCGGCTCTCGCTCGCGCTGCTGCTGGTGCTGCTCCGGCTCTCGCTCATGCTGCGGCTCTGTTCTTGCTGTCGGTCGCGCTGCTGAACTGCTCTTGCTTTCGTTCGTCCTGTTGCTCTGCTCTGCTATTGCTGTCTGTCGCGCTGCTACTCTGCTCTTTGTCTCATTCGTGCTGCTGCTTGATACGTCTCCGTCGTATCTATAATTTTTGATTGTTCCATGCCAATATTATTCACTTTCATATACTTTTTGGCAACTTTTTATATCATTTTTATGACTAACATATTGATCCAGTGCCCAGTGCCAGTTCCTGTCTGTTGCATGTTTTTTGTTTCGCAGAAACCCAATATCAAACGGAGTCCAAACGGGATAAAAATGAACGGAGATTTTTTTTTGGAATATTTATGATTTTTGGGAAGTAAAATCAACGCGAAACGGTGTCCGAGGTGGTCACGAGGTAGGGGGGCGCGCCCTACCCCCCAGGAGCGCCCCTGGCCCTCGTGGTCCACCCGTAAGGCGGTTGATGCTCTTCTTTTGGCGCAAGAAAGATAATTTTATGAGAAAGATCTGGGCGAAAGATTCACCCCAATCGGAGTTACGGATCTCCAGATATAAAAGAAACGGTGAAGGGGTAGAATCAGAGAACGCAGAAACAGAGAGATAGATCCAATCTCGGAGGGGCTCTCGCCCCTCCCACGCCATGGGAGCCAAGGACCAGAGGGGAAACCCTTCTCCCATCAAGGGAGGAGGTCAAGGAAGAAGAATAAGAAGGGGGGCCCTCTCCCCCTTGCTTCCGGTGGCGCCGGAACGCCGCCGGGGGCCATCATCATCACCGCGATCTTCACCAACACCTCCGCCATCTTCACCAACATCTCCATCACCTTCCCCCATCTATATTCAGCGGTCCACTCTCCCGCAACCCGCTATACCCTCTACTTGAACATAGTGCTTTATGCTTCATATTATTTTCCAATGATGTGTTGCCATCCTATGATGTCTGAGTAGATTTTCGTTGTCCTATCGGTGATTGATGAATTGCTATGATTGGTTTGAGTTGCATGTTTTATTATTGGTGCTGTCCTATTGTGCCCTCCATGTCGCGCAAGCGTGAGGGATTCCTGTTGTAAGGTTTGCAATATGTTTATGATTTGCTTATGGTGGGTGGCGTGAGTGACAGAAGCACAGACCCGAGTAAGTAGGTTGTTTGTGTATGGGATAAAAGGGGACTTGATGCTTTAATGCTATGGTTGGGTTTTACCTTCATGAATCTTTAGTAGTTGCGGATGCTTGCTAGAGTTCCAATCATAAGTGCATATGATCCAAGTAGAAAAAGTATGTTAGCTTATGCCTCTCCCTCAAATAGAATTGCAATAGTGATTACCGGTCTAGTAACATAGTCAATTGCTTAGGGACAATTCCACAACTCCTACCACCACTTTTCCACACTCGCTATATTTACTTTGTTGCTTATTTATCTAAACAGCCCCTAGTTTATATTTACGTGTTCTTTACTTTCTTGCAAGCTTACGCGAAAACACCTACAAAGTACTTCTAGTTTCATACTTGTTCTAGGTAAAGCAAACGTCAAGCGTGCGTAGAGTTGTATCGGTGGTCGATAGAACTTGAGGGAATATTTATTCTACCTTTAGCTCCTCGTTGGGTTCGACACTCTTACTTATTGAAAACTGTTGCGATCCCCTATACTTGTGGGTTATCAAGACCTTTTTCTGGCGCCGTTGCCGGGGAGTCATAGCATGGGGTGAATATTCTCGTGTGTGCTTGTTTGCTTTATCACTAAGTAATTTTTATTTGCTGTTCTTAGTTGTTCTCTATCTTTAGTTATGGATATGGAACGCAAAATACCAAAAAAATTAGAGGTACTTGCTACTCATGTAGATGGGGTAACTCCTAAAACCCCCAATTCTCATTATGTGAGAGATATTATGTACTACTTTGATAATCCTGAGAAAACCCCATTCAACTTTATAATGGGAGACACGTTGGATCAACGTGAATACTTTAGGGATTATCGCTCAACACAAAAAGGGAAACTATTATGGGATCAATTTATTATGTTGCGTTGGTATGCCTGGAATCTCTGCTTGAGATATGATACTACTTGTTGCTCTAGGATGAAGGCTCCACACCTTCCCCTTTCATGCAAATTTAATGATAATGAAACCTTAGCTTCTTATGCTAATGTTATATATGATTACTATGATGTGGAACAAATAGAAGAATTTGTTGCTTTTAAGGCTGCTTATGAAATTGAAGCTTTGTTTGAAAAGTATGAAGCTTTTGATGATGATGGTTATAGGCCAGAAAACCTTGCTATACTTGGATATTGCTATGAAAATTATGAATACAATTACTATATTAATGCTTTTATGAAGAAAGTCAACGCTGTCCAAGAACAGACTAATATTTTGCAGGAAGCTATGGAAGAAGAAATTGTTGAAATAGTGAGCTCATTGGATGAAAAAGATGATGAGGAGAGCGAAGAACAAAAGGAGGAAGAGCGGATTAGCTACCCGTGCCCACCTTCTAATGAGAGTAACCCTCCAACTCATACATTATTTAATTCCCCTTCGTGCTTACCAAAGGATGATTGCTATGATCCCTTGAATTTGTTTGAAATATCCCTTTTTGATGATGCTTGCTATGCTTGTGGCCAAGATGCCAATATGAATTATGCTTATGGAGATGAACTTGCTATAGTTCCTTATGTTAAACATGAAATTTTTGCTATTGCACCCATGCATGATAGTCCTATTATCTTTTTGAATTCTCCCGACTACACTATATCGGAGAAGTTTGCACTTAGTAAGGATTATATTGATGGGTTGCCTTTTACCATTGCACATGATAATTTTGATGAATGTGATATGCATGTGCTTGCTGCTCCTACTTGCAATTATTATGAGAGAGGAACTATGTCTCCACCTCTCTATGTTTCCAACACGATAGAATTGCAAGAAACTGCTTATACTGTGCATTGGCCTTTACTATGTGTGCATGAATTGTTCTTTTATGACATGCCAATGCATAGCAAGAGAGTTAGACTTCGTTGTTGCATTATATATGTTACTTTGTGCTCACTACTAAATTACAAATCATTGTTAATTAAAATTGGCTTTGATATACCTTGGGATCCGGGTGGATTCATTACTTGAGCACTAAATGCCTAGCTTAATGGCTTTAAAGAAAGCGCTGCCAGGGAGACAACCAGGAAGTTTTAGAGAGTCATTTATGTCTGTTGAGTGCTTTCATATAGTTTAAAAACACAAAAATAAAGAGGGGAACCTAAAAACTTTCAAAAAGGAAAGTGAAAGTGAGAAAGACAAGCATTGTTGAAGTGGGAGCTAGCCTTGAACTTTGTTCATGCTCACGGAAACTTTGTGAATCTTAATTACATAAACTTTTCAATAAAAATAATTATCCCCTTGTACAATTCCATTGTATTATAAAAATAATGTGCCAAGGTTTGCCTTTAGGATGTTTACAATGCTTGTTGGTTTGTACGGTGCATGATAGAAACTTTGGCTGTAGTGCGGGATTTTACATTTTTAACTGCAACGTCAGTTGGTTCTGATTCCTTTTGAACTGTCTTGCTATACAACTTGTTTATTTTTTCTAATTTTGGTAGAATTTTTGGGGTAACAGAATTATTGTGATTGTTCAGATTGCTACAGACTGTTCTGTTTTTGACAGATTCTGTTTTTGATGCATAGTTTGCTTGTTTTGATGAATCTATCAATTTATATCAGTTGATTAAGCCATGGAAAAGTTATATTACAGTAGACACAATGCAAAAACAAAATATGAATTGGTTTGCAACAGTACTTAGAGTGGTGATTTGCTTTATTATACTAACGGATCTTACCGAGTTTTCTGTTGAAGTTTTGTGTGGATGTAGTGTCTAATCGAGGATGTTTCGATGTGAGAAGAAGGAAGAGAGGCAAGAGCTCAAGCTTGGGGATGCCCGAGGCACCCCAAGTAAATATTCAAGGAGACTCAAGCGTCTAAGCTTGGTGATGCTGGGGACGCATCCCCTCTTTCTTCAACAAGTATCGGTATATTTTCGAATTCGTTTCGTTCATGCATTATGTGCAAGTCTTGGAGCGTCATTTGCATTTAGTTTTCAGTTTTCTTTTATGCACCATGCTGGTATGAGATAGTCCTTGGTTGATTTATAGAATGCTCATTTCACTTCACTTGAATCTTTTGAGTGTGGCTTTATAGAATGCTTCATGTGCTTCACTTATATCATTTGAAGTTGGATTGCCTGTTTCTCTTTACATAGAAAACCGCCATTTGTAGAATGCTCTTTTGCTTCACTTATATTTGTTAGAGCGTGGGCATATCTTTTGTAGAAAGAATTAAACTCTCTTGCTTCACTTATATCAATTTAGAGAGATGTCAGGAATTGTTCATTCACATGGTTAGTCATAAAATCCTACATAAACTTGTAGATCGCTGGATATGATATGTTTGATTCCTTGCAATAGTTTTGCGATATATAGGTGGTGATATTAGAGTTATGCTAGTGGGTGATTGTGGATTAGTAGAAATACTTGTGTTGAGGTTTGTGATTCCCGTAGCATGCACGTATGGTGAACCGCTTTGTGATGAAGTTGGAGCACAATTTTATTTATTGATTGTCTTCCTTATGAGTGGCGGTCAGGGACGAGCGATGCTCTTTTCCTACCAATCTATCCCCCTAGGAGCATGCACGTAGGACTTTGTTTTCAATGGCTTGTAGATTTTTGCAATAAGTATATGAGTTCTTTATGACTAATGTTGAGTCCATGGATTATACGCACTCTCACCCTTCCATCATTGCTAGCCTCTTTGGTACCGTGCATTGCCCTTCGAGAGTTGGTGCAAACTTCGCCGGTGCATCCAAACCCCGTGATATGATACGCTCTTTCACACATAAGCCTCCTTATATCTTCCTCAAAACAGCCACCATACCTACCTATCATGGCATTTCCATAGCCATTCCGAGATATATTGCCATGCAACTTCCATCATCATCATATACATGACTTGAGCATTCATTGTCATATTGCTTTGCATGATCGTAAGATAGCTAGCATGATGTTTTCATGGCTTGTCCGTTTTTTGATGTCGTTGCTATGCTAGATCATTGCACATCCCGGTACACCGCCGGAGGCATTCATATAGAGTCATATCTTTGTTCTAGATGTTGAGTTGTAAGGAAATAAAAGTGTGATGATCATCATTAGAGCATTGCCCCAGTGAGGAAAGGATGAAGGAGACTATGATTCCCCCACAAGTCGGGATGAGACTCCGGACTTTATGAAAAATAAAAGAGGCCAAAGAAGCCCAAATAAAAAAAATAGGCCAAAGAAGCCCACCAAAAAAAAGAGAGAGAAAAAGAGAGAAGGGGCAATGTTACTATCCTTTTACCACACTTGTGCTTCAGAGTAGCACCATGTTCTTCATAGAGAGAGTCTCCTATGCTTTCACTTTCATATACTAGTGGGAATTTTCATTAAAGAACTTGTCTTGTATATTCCGATGATGGGCTTCCTCAAATGCCCGAGGTTTTCATGAGCAAGCAAGTTGGATGCACACCCACTTAGTTTCAGTTTGAGCTTTCATACACTTATAGCTCTAGTGCATCCGTTGCATGGCAATCCCTACTCACTCACATTGATAGCTATTGATGGGCATCTCCATAGCCCGTTGATATGCCTAGTTGATGTGAGACTTTCTCCCTTTTTGTCTTCTCCACATAACCTCCACCATCATATTCTATTCCACCTATAGTGCTATGTCCATGGCTCACGCTCATGTATTGCGTGAAAGTTGAAAAAGTTTGAGATTATTAAAGTATGAAACAATTGCTTGGCTTGTCATTGGGGTTGTCCATGATTAAATACTTTGTGTGATGAAGATAGAGCAACAGCCAGACTATATGATTTTGTAGGGATAACTTTCTTTGGCCATGTTGTTTTGAAAAGACATCATTGCTTTATTGGTACGCTCGAAGTATTATTGTTTTTATGTCAAATGATAGACTATTGCTTTGAATCACACGTGTCTTAATATTCATGCCATGATTAGACATATGATCAAGATTATGCTAGGTAGCATTCCACATCAAAAATTATCTTTTTTATCATTTACCTACTCGAGGACGAGCAGAAATTAAGATTAGGGACGCTGATACGTCTCCGTCGTATCTATAATTTTTGATTGTTCCATGCCAATATTATTCACTTTCATATACTTTTTGGCAACTTTTTATACTATTTTTGGGACTAACATATTGATCCAGTGCCCAGTGCCAGTTCCTGTCTGTTGCATGCTTTTTGTTTCGCAGAAACCCAATATCAAACGGAGTCCAAATGGGATAAAAACGGACGGAGATTTTTTTGGAATATTTATGATTTTTGGGAAGTAAAATCAACGCGAAACGGTGTCCGAGGTGGTCACGAGGTAGGGGGGCGCCCCCTACCCCCCCCAGGCGCGCCTCTGGCCCTCGTGGTCCACCCGTAAGTCTGTTGATGCTCTTATTTTGGCTCAAGAAAGATAATTTTATGAGAAAGATCTGGGCGAAAGATTCACCCCAATCGGAGTTACGGATCTCCAGATATAAAGGAAACGGTGAAGGGGTAGAATCAGAGAACGCAGAAACAGAGAGATAGATCCAATCTCGGAGGGGCTCTCGCCCCTCCCACGCCATGGGAGCCAAGGAGCAGAGGGGAAACCCTTCTCCCATCTATGGAGGAGGTCAAGGAAGAAGAAGAAGAAGGGGGCCCTCTCCCCCTTGCTTCCGGTGGCGCCGGAACGCCGCCGGGGGCCATCATCATCACCGCGATCTTCACCAACACCTCCGCCATCTTCACCAACATCTCAATCACCTTCCCCCATCTATATTCAGCGGTCCACTCTTCCGCAACCCGCTGTACCCTCTACTTGAACATGGTGCTTTATGCTTCATATTATTTTCCAATGATGTGTTGCCATCCTATGATGTCTGAGTAGATTTTCGTTGTCCTATCGGTGATTGATGAATTGCTATGATTGGTTTGAGTTGCATGTTTTATTATTGGTGCTGTCCTATTGTGCCCTCCGTGTCGCGCAAGCGTGAGGGATTCCCGCTGTAGGGTTTGCAATATGTTTATGATTTGCTTATGGTGGGTGGCGTGAGTGACAGAAGCACAAACCCGAGTAAGTAGGTTGTTTGCGTATGGGATAAAAGGGGACTTGATGCTTTAATGCTATGGTTGGGTTTCACCTTAATGAATCTTTAGTAGTTGCAGATGCTTGCTAGAGTTCCAATCATAAGTGCATATGATCCAAGTAGAGAAAGTATGTTAGCTTATGCCTCTCCCTCAAATAGAATTGCAATAGTGATTACCGGTCTAGTAACATAGTCAATTGCTTAGGGACAATTCCACAACTCCTACCACCACTTTTCCACACTCGCTATATTTACTTTGTTGCTTCTTTATCTAAACAGCCCCTAGTTTATATTTACGTGTTCTTTACTTTCTTGCAAGCTTACCCGAAAACACCTACAAAGTACTTCTAGTTTCATACTTGTTCTAGGTAAAGCAAACGTCAAGCGTGCGTAGAGTTGTATCGGTGGTCGATAGAACTTGAGGGAATATTTATTCTACCTTTAGCTCCTCGTTGGGTTCGACACTCTTACTTATCGAAAACTGTTGCGATCCCCTATACTTGTGGGTTATCACTGCTCTTCTCTTCCTCTCGCTCGCGCTGCTGCTGCTGCTGTTGCTGCACGACCTCGGGCAACTACATGAGTTGCTGCTTTAGCACTCGCTCGCGGTGCTACTGCACGACTTGCTGTCTGCTAGTGCGTTCCCTGCTCGAGCGTCTGCTGATTTAGATCACTACTTCTCTGCTACTAGTGCTCGAACGCCCTAAGCATCTATTGCAATGCTCTACTACTAGTTCAATCAGTTTTGACAGTAAAATTCAGTTTCGAATATAAAGTTCGGTTTCTTCAGTTAAGTTCAGAGTGAACAATATTTACAACATCTATCGTAGCGGCCGTGGCGCGGCTGATGCCTTTTACATCTAGCACTTTTTGGTGATGTATTTTACATCATCTATTGCAGATGATATTAGAGTCCCACTTCAGATTAACATTGTCTGTCTTGTCCTGCTTCAGCCTCGCCGCCATACACTTCACCGGAGCTGCTCCAACGACGAAACCGTCCATCACAGCAGAGCAGTACCCTCGGCACCGTTTCCAGAGGCCTTAGATCTTCTTCCCCACCTCCGATAGTCACACCAGCATCACCATCCTCCACTTCCAACCCAATGATGCTGAGGTCCACAAGGCTATGCCAAAGAGGTTGTACACTCGTCGCATCACTTTGTTACTCTGCATTCATGTCGATCCCTCAGGGATCCTTTGCTATGGAACTACTATGGTACTATTATTCGTGCATTTGGTTAGAAGGAGTGGAGAAAAGCAAAACTGGAGGATTTTTTCCTTTGGTGTCTCTTTCAAAGAAAAAACGTAGGGATTTTAATATCCACTTGGATGTCCTTTTCAAATTAATATGCATGAAGAAGAGAACTAATTGCATTAGTTGCATAATAAGATTCTTATTTTTTTCATTTCACGTGGTTTGATTTTAATTTGACCATATTTCTCCATTCATGTGTTCTTCCAATTCATGTGAACCAAACACCCAGGTTGACAGAAATCCTATATTTCCAAATGCTCTGTTTTGCACGTGCATTCCTATCATATTCCTGTGTTTTTCCTGTCCCTGCGTTTATAGAATCCTCCAATTCTAAGGAGCCCTTACGGATTTACTTCATTTTCAGATAGGCGTCAAAGAAAACTCTATGTTATGTCCTTCTCCTGCCGTGCCGTCATCCACCCCGCCTGAGGTGCACCATCGATAGAAGCGTTCACTGCAGCAGAGATTCCCCCTGCAGACTTTTTTTTGCTGCCTCAGATCATCTTCCCCGTTGCCGACAGCCATGCCAAGTGCATTACCATCATCGACTGAGCAAATGAACCTGAGGACTACACAGTTCCGCAAGAGAGGTCGCAGTCTTTCGTGTTTGCTTACGTTATACACGATTATTATTACCTGCTACTTTATCGTTCAAACTTGAGTTTTAAAATGCCCGTGGGTCTCATATCGAGGCAGCAACGAATAGTATCTATCTACTATCTGGTTCATCTGGGGTCTTTTATGTGGTTCATGTTGGGTGGGCAACAAACAGTAGATGATCCATTGTCTATCTTCTTAAACTGAATCAATAATCTACCTCTTATCATTAGTTTTGGTTCTATCCACTCGTTTGCTACCATCACTAGTAGAACTCCCGTGCGTTGTGATGGGCTTTTTTTATGTATTGTTTGTTGTATAAAACTCTAAAGTGATGGCCCTTTCAATGCTTGGTCGCGAGATCCTTGTCGATATTTTTGAGCCTTGACATAATCCATCTTCATCTCTTTCATACTATAAAAAATAAACATATGTAGAAATACATCTTCATGTGTAAAATTATACAAAGAATAACAATCATTTGTATTCATCTCTTGTGATTGTGTAAAACTCGATGAGGTTTTGGTCCAGTCCATCATAGTTACATCGGTGAGTGCCAATCGACGTGTTTAAAGCACCATTCGAAACGATCAGTTTTTATCTTTTATCCATAGAAGTGAGTATATAAACATATAGTAATACAAAAATAAGCTCATATGCGAGTGAGGGAGTCCTAGACTAGGGGGTGTCCGGACAGCCGGACTATCATCGTCCGCCGGACTCCAAGACTACGAAGATACAAGATTGAAGACTCCGTCCCGAGTCCGGATGGGACTTTCCTTGGCGTGGAAGGCAAGTTTGGCGATACGGATATGTAGATCTCCTACCATTGTAACCGACTCTGTGTAACCCTAGCCTCCTCCGGTGTCTATATAAACCAGAGGGCTTTAGTCCGTAGGACACAACATACATTACAACAATCATACCATAGGCTAGCTTCTAGGGTTTAGCCTCCTTGATCTCGTGGTAGATCCACTCTTGTACTACCCATATCATCAATATTAATCAAGCAGGACGTAGGGTTTTACCTCCATCGAGAGGGCCCGAACTTGGGTAAAACATCGTGTCCCTCATCTCCTGTTACCATCCGCCTAGACGCACAGCTCGGGACCCCGTACCCGAGATCCGCCGGTTTTGACACCGACATTGGTGCTTTCATTGAGAGTTCCTCTGTGTCGTCACCGATAGGGCGGATGCCTCAACCCGTCTTCAAAGACGGTGTTTTCGCCGAAGGGGCCTTGGCCGCCGGCCAAACTATCCGGCTAGGTGGTTTTCTTATGACCGCCTGTCCGGCCGCCGCTTCGACAATGACTTCTCAAGTCGTCAGAAGCAATCTTCGCGTCAGCCCTAAAGCTGCCGAACAGTTGGATCCAATAGAGCTCTCGTCTGTTAACGAGCTCTTGGATCGCATCGCCGCCCTGGGAGTTGCTATGGACTACAACCGGATTGGGCTTAAAACCGATCTGAGAGAGATTAACTCTCCCCAGGCCACCCACCACGTCGCAGTGGTAGAGGGGCAATACGGCAACTCTTCGCCTGTATTGAAAACTATTCATGTCCGGATTCCCGAACCCTCCACGCCGGATTTCCGCGGAGGGACGGACTTCGATCGAGCATTGAACTTAAAATCATGCTTCGCTCCGGACTCACTGGATTGTGTCCAGCAAACCAAGCTTCCAAATTCGGAAACCCCTCGGCCTTTGAGCCCCAAGATGGGCAGGGATCCGGACTTCAGTCCACCCACCCGCCCAGACACATGCGATCTATCTCTAATACGGCAAGAGCCCGCCGAAACAGTACACCACTACTGGGCCAGATTCCTCTTGGTTATGGACAGGATAAAGGACTGCCGAGAGGAAAACGCAATCTCAATCTTCTGCAATAATTGCACGGACAAGGGAATATTGAACGCCATCGATTGTCGCAAAATTACACGTTTCGCCGATCTGGCGTCCATAGTACGAAAGTACTGTGCGATGGATAGTTTCCGGAAAACCGAAAATCAATTTTGGGATAATCCGGCCCCAGCCCCAGTCCACAACAAAAGGGCGCCTCACATTCAGGCCCCATATGCAAAAAAGAAAAAGCAAAAACCCAATAAGGGGCACGGAACCGTACTGGAGGTATGGCTCAATGGACCCTGTAAGCTTCATAGTACAGAGGGAGCCGTCCCAACTCATAGCCTTCGAGCATGTTGGATATTACGGCAGGTGGCCAAAAGTGGCGAGGAGCTTCTAGCCCCGCAAAACAACTCCAACAAAACCGGTACGGTATCAACAGTCTTCGAGACTTTCGCGTCAAACAATATGCGAAAGCGAACAATCCGCGGACTCGCCGAAGTCTACCAAATAGCGACAGCAAATCCATGGAGTGACAAAGCTATCACCTTCGGTGCCAGCGACGAACCTAAATTCCGAACAGCCAGAGCACCAGCCGCACTGGTGCTTAGTCCCATAGTGGACGGCTTTCGACTGACAAAAGTCCTCATGGATGGCGGCAGCGGATTAAACCTCATCTACGAGGAAACTCTGCAGAAAATGGAAATCGATTGGAGCCGTATTGAGCGAAGCAGCACAACCTTCAGAGGAATAATCCCTAGCCGGGAGGCACGCTGCACCGGACAAATCACACTCGATGTGGTGTTCGGCTCACCGGACAATTACAGATCCGAAGAAGTCACGTTCCAAGTGGCCCCATTCAACAGCGGTTATCACGCTATATTAGGACGAGAGGCGTTCACAATTTTTCAAGCAGTACCTCATTACGGGTACATGAAGCTCAAAATGCCTGGGCCCGGCGGAATAATCACCCTCGCTAGTGATCCGGACATAGCACTCCGCGCCGAAAATAAGACAGCTGCACTAGCCCTGGAGGCACTATCCGAAGCCTTAGCAGCAGAGCAACTCACCGCGCTGCGCTCTACGGTGAACAGGGATGATGTGATACTCGATAAAAGATCCAAGTCCACCTCCTTCAAACCAGCAGATGAAATAATAAAATTCCAGGTCCATCCAATGGACCCAACAAAGACGGCCTCCATTGGGGCATAATTGAACCCCAAAGTAGACGCCGCACTGCGTGAATTCCTTCGGGAAAATTGGGACATCTTCGCCTGGCATCCTTCGGATATGCCCGGAATCCCACGCAAGTTGGCAGAACACAGCCTAAACATCCTAAAAGGATTTAAGCCAGTCAAACAGGCTCTTCGATGATTTTCTGAACCCAAAAGACAGGCAATGGGAGAAGAGCTAGCCAAACTATTGGAAGCCGGATTCATTAGAGATATCAAACATCCGGACTGGCTAGCAAATCTGGTGATGGTACCAAAGAAGGATAAATCCTGACACCTCTGTGTCGATTTTAAAGACCTCAATAAGGCTTGACCAAAGGATCCCTTCCCTCTCCCCCGCATCGACCAAATTGTCGATGCTACCACAGGGCACGATTCGTTGTGCTTCCTGGACGCATACTCTGGCTATCATCAAATCAAGATGGCGGAAGCAGACCAAGCCGCAATGGCATTCATCACTCCATACGGACCATTCTGCTTCAACACGATGCCCTTCAGACTTAAAAATGCCGGCGCAACATATCAGCGCATGATTCAAACATGTCTGGCCACTCAGATCGGCAAAATAGTCGAGGCATACGTAGACGACGTAGTCGTCAAAATAAAACACGTTGAAACTCTAGTAGACGATTTGAGGCTCACATTCGACAACCTCAGAGCATATGACATCAAGCTGAATCCAGAAAAATGCGTTTTCGGCGTACCAGCCGGAAAGCTGCTGGGCTTCATTGTATCCGGTAGAGGAATTGAAGCAAACCCGGCTAAAATCCGAGCTCTGTCACAGTTGGATATTCCAAAAGACCTCAAACAAATACAAAAACTAACAGGATGCGTGGCAGCCTTAAGCCGTTTTATCTCCCGTCTAGGAGAAAAGGCGTTGCCCCTTTATTGCCTCCTCAGGCACACCGAACACTTTGAGTGGACGGATGCTGCCACTGCCGGACTCGAAGAAATAAAGGCCATATTGGCAACAAATCCGGTCCTGGCTGCGCCCACTCTGGGCGAACCAATGTTGTTATACATCGCAGCAATGCATCAAGTTGTAAGCGCGGTCCTCGTCGTCGAACGAGCGACAGAAGGGCATAAATTCCCTCTTCAAAAACCAGTGTATTATGTATCCACTGTGTTAATCCCCTGCAAATCCCATTACCCGCACTATCAGAAGATAGCATATGCGGTGTTCATGGCGTCCCGGAAGCTCCGACACTACTTTCAAGAGTGTTCAATAACAGTGGCCTCTGAAGTACCACTCAATGACA
This sequence comes from Triticum timopheevii, assembly GCA_963921465.1. Taxonomy (NCBI): domain Eukaryota; kingdom Viridiplantae; phylum Streptophyta; class Magnoliopsida; order Poales; family Poaceae; genus Triticum; species Triticum timopheevii. The sequence continues at coordinate 430,772,800 of OY997268.1, read as the reverse complement.
TTATAAATAACCGCGACGCAACGGGCAGGGTTGCAAAATGGGCCATTGAGCTCTTACCATTCGATATAACTTACAAACCTCGGCGAGCTATAAAGTCACAAGTTTTGGCTGACTTCGTCGCTGAATGGACTGAAGCCGAACTCCCTAAAGAGTACGGCACATACTCCAATTGGGTTATGCATTTCGACGGCTCTAAAATGTTGGCCGGACTGGGGGCTGGCGTCGTATTGACGTCCCCAACCGAGGACAAAGTCCAGTACATACTTCAAATAATGTACACGGACTCCAACAACGCAGCCGAATACGAGGCCCTATTACATGGTCTCCGGATGGTAGTCTCCATGGGTATTCAACGCCTAGAGGTGCGCGGGGACTCAAACCATGCAATATCCCAAATAAATGGAGACTTTGACGCCAAGGATCCGAAAATGGCAGCATATCGCAACGCCGTTCTAAAAATGTCAGCTCGGTTTGAAGGACTAGAATTCCATCACATAGCCCGAGATAATAACCAAGCGGCCGACGTACTGGCACGCATCGGTGCGAAACGTGATGCTGTCCCTCCAAATATCTTCCTGGAATGGCTCTTCAAGCCATCCGTACTATGGGAAGAGGAGCCCGGAAGTGACAAACCGGAAAAAACCGCGCCAATCGGCGATCCAGCCGATGACATAACACCGTCAGCCCACGACATAATGGCAGTAATCGCCCCGTGGACAGAACCACTCCTAGCCTACTTGCTTAGGCAGGAACTCCCCGAAGACCAAAACGAGGCCCGCTGCATAGTCCGGCGATCGAAAGCCTACAAGGTCCATGAGGGAGAACTTTATAAGAAAAGCACAACCGGAGTCCTTCAAAGATGTATCTCCGAAGAGGAAGGGCGAAACCTCCTGGCTGAAATTCATGCCGGACTAGGCGGACACCACACAACAGCCCGGGCCCTTGTAGGAAAGGCATTCCGTACAGGATTTTATTGGCCGACGGCCCGGGCAGATGCCCAGGACTTAGTCTAGAGATGCGTTGGTTGTCAGCTCTTTGCTAATCAGAGCCATATGCCGCCTACCGCCCTCAAAACTATACCCATTACCTGGCCGTTCACGGTCTGGGGGCTTGATATGGTTGGACCCCTTAAAGGGGGAACCCACAAGCAAAGGTACCTATTGGTCATAGTGGATAAATTCACCAAATGGATAGAGGCCAAGCCGGTCAAAACGGAAGAGTCCGGACCAGTGATAGACTTTATATCCGGGGTAGTACACCGTTACGGAGTCCCCCACAGCATCATCACCGACAACGGCACGAACTTCACAGCCGAGGAGGTTAAGTCATGGTTCAAGAATATGGGCATCAAGCTCGATTATGCTTCAGTCTATCACCCTCAAACCAACGGTCAAGTGGAACGAGCAAATGGTCTAATAATGAGCGGCATTAAACCCAGACTAGTGCGGTCACTTACTAAATCTGACACGCACTGGGTCGAGGAGCTCGACTCCGTACTCTGGGGGCTGCAGACAACGCCTAACCGAACTACCGGATTCACACCATTTTTTATGGTATACGGTGCAGAGGCATTCCTGCCCTGCGACATTATTCATGACTCACCTCGAGTGCGCATGTACGGGGAAAGAGAGGCCGAGCTGGATCGGCAGGACAGCTTGGACACATTGGAGGAAGAACGCGACGTCGCCAAAACTCGTTCCGCATTCTATCAGCAGCAGGCTCGAAGATATCAAAGCAGGGAAGTACGGGCCAAGACTTACAACGTTGGCGAACTAGTTCTACGCCTGCTGGACAAGAAAAAGGACAAGCTCAAGCCCAAATGGGAGGGCCCCTTCATTATCGATCAAGTCCTGACCGCCGGAGCATACCGTCTACGAAATGCGTCGGATAACCGACTCGAGCCGAACCCATGGAATGCAGCCCGCCTCCGACGATTCTACGCCTAGCGCCGGACTAAGAGTTCGTCCCCTTCCCCCGTCCAAACTTTTACACTTCGGCTGTCTTTTGTTTCTCTTTTCATGCCTTTTTATTCAAAAGCCCTTGCGGGCCTCTTTTTGCATTTTTTGCATACGAATGATGTGCCATCCGCACTCATTATTCCTGGGGGCTTCTTTTACAGAATCTCAATTATACGGGTTTCATACCCAGCACATGTGTCAAGCTTCCACATGTACCTTTTACTCGCCATTATATGCATCGATATGACTTAAGTTTTGGCCAAGCTGGGTTGCCTGGCTCCTGTGCTTACCCCTACGTTCCCGATTGTTCGGCTAGGAGGTAAAGGGAGCACCTCTGCGATTGTTACTGCCGGGTCAGCCAGATATGTACCTCAGACTGGGTGAAGCCGAAAGCTAGCGTTCTTAAGGGAATATTCGGTCGGTGACTTAAAAGATGACTTTTTACCTATTTATCTATCTGCCCCCAGATGTTTTACTGCTTTCTTTGCAGTCCGGACATGCACTTCAGGGCATGCCTCCCAGGGAAAGGAACCCTTAACGGAACTATTCTCCCTGGAAGATGTTTTTTACTAACCATGTAATATAACATAACTAGTTGGGCACTTGTCTGATAAAGCACTAATGACCCCTACGCCTGGTCTCCATGCATACCACAGTTGTTTCTTAACCAAAAAGGTATTCGGACACACTCCGGACTCTAGGGTCCCGAGGTTGAAGCGAAAAGGTCGGCAAAGACAAACGATCTACAATCCGGCTAGAAGGCATTTCACATGTCACTTTAAAGGAGAACATACATTGTCAAATTTACTGATTGTATTCCTCCTCAATCCCATCTAACAGGCTGTCTAATTTACAGTCCCGTTGGGAAAATTTAGCAGCCAACTCTACTTGGCTGTATACTAAACTCACAGGGATCTCCTTCCCATCGGGCCCCACCGGTCCAACTTCGGCCATGTGGTTGGGATCCGTCTTCTTATACCGCGTCTTCACCATGGCCCAAGCCTCCCTGGCACCTTGACGGCAAGCCAAAATCTTCCACAAACGGAAGCGCTGCCGCACTCCCTGAAGCTTCTCCGCAAGCTCCCCAAGGCCCTCAGGTAGGGAGAGGGCTGGCCATAAAGCCCGGACGACGCCGCTCATTGCCTGCCGAACTCGTTCGAGCAGTTGCAACAGTTCGGGAAGTTGATCACCCGTTGATATGGGCATCTCCTCTGCAGGACGACCTGTGAGTATACCTACAAGACATATTATGTCAATATACTTCCTCGCCGAACTCTTCTTTTCAAAAGAGTCCGCTCAAGCACTTACTATAAATGCCGCGACGAAGCCGCTGATTCTCCTTAACGGAGCTGGACAGCTCGGCCCGAGCGCCTTTCAGCTCTTCTCCGAGCTTGGCGTTGGCATCCTGGAGCTTGTTCCTTTCTTGCTGAACCCTATTCAGCACACTCTCGCCGGCCTTTAGCTGGCGCAGCAATGCTTGCCTGTCCGAATCTTGTCCGGCGGCACCTGCAATGTCATTATTAGACTCGCGCGCACGCCGCACAGCGCTTATATTTATTAATAAAAATGTGTTACCAGGAGGGGTCTCTGTGTCTCCTCCTGCGGCAGCAAGTGCGGCCTCAAGTTGGGCCTTGCAATCTTGCAGCTCCCGAGACAGCTGGGCATTCTTCTCGGTAAGAGCCTGCGTTTTCAAATGATCCTTAAATCAGTTAACATAACTACTTTAAGTCTCGGGGGCTACTGGTGTATACAACCATTAAAATTCCCTTACCCGTATGTCTTTCACATACTGCTTCGTGGCTCTGGTAAAACCATCTTGAGCGGCACGGAGATGCGCGTCCCCTGCGTTAAAAGCATCCAATGCCTCAGGGGAAAAGCACGCTTCACGAAATACTGTCCGGCGGCGCCTATGGTTCATGGCGCTCTCCACCTCAGACTTTGTGGCGGACAGTCTGTCGGTGTCCTCCGTTGGAGAAGGATCCGGCCCGCGTCTTGCGCTTGCCTCCCCCTCCAGGCCGGGCGCTGGAGCCTGGCCGGTGTAGGTTGGATCGGCAACTTCTGCGCCCGCAGTCCGGCGAGCGCTTTTTCTCCTACAAAGATCATGAGCACTCAGGCGTTTCCTAGGAACGTCGCTCTGAAAATTCAAATACGAGCTATACCTTTGCGGCGACGTTTCCGTCCGCACCGCGCTCCTTTTCCGCCTGCTGGTCCGAACTGACCTCTGTTGGTCAGCCGCCGCGGGCTCGGCTTCCTGTCGTAAAGGCGCTTCCTGCAAAATACCATCGTTCGCGAAGGTTAGAAATGGGCAGGGAAGACATAATGGTGTCCGGACTTCGGTCGCGGTCACCTGGGAAGCCGGACACAGTCCGGGGTAGTCCGCCGTAATGGCAACCAAAGCATTGTCTATGCTGAGCTGGTGAAACACCCCGTCGATCAGCTCCACTTCGATGTCCGGATCCTCTTCGGAGGCCGGATCTAGGGATCTGTCTGGATCCTCGGGTTACGGAGCAGGACTTGTCATGTCCTCCACAGTCCGGCGTAGATCCTGCCCCGGAGACATAATGTAAGAAGCCTAAACTTCGAAAGCATGGGTTGAGCCCTTAAAGGTGTTCACTTACCCATCCTCTAGGGTTGATCATGGAAAACCCATTCAAAGGGTTCGTTCGAAGGAAGTCCTCCTTCTCCCCCTTGTACAGGCTGGACAGGGTCTCCACCAGATCCTCGGTCGAATCCGGCCCTTTGCGGCCATGACGGGTGGCATCGTCTTCCCCGTTGAAATCCCACATGGGGTGGCCTCTGTATTGCAATGGCTGTACCCCCCGCATGATGCATGTCGCCATGACTCCGATCATGGTCAAGCCAGAATGGGCCATTAATCTTATTCGGCCCATCAAGTAATGGACGCTCTTGTCTTCCTCCAATCGGGGGCTCCGTGGGTGCCAGCTGAGGCGTTTCTTCAAAGGAGCAGCCCTAAACTCCGGGAGGCCGATCCGGACTGGGTCTGGCAGCGGAGCGTCTCCTATATAAAACCACTCTAAAGGCCAGTCTTCGGGCGCCTTCTTGGGAGTACCGGATGGGTATCCGGTCCCGGCAATGCGCCATATTTCGGCGCCGCCCACTTAATATATGGACCCCTCGTGAGAACGGGGTACGAGGCAGAACAACCTCTTCCACAATGCAAAATGGGGCTCAATGCCTAGGAATAGCTCACAAAGAGCTACGTAGCCCGCGATATGCAGGACAGAGGCGGGCGTGAGGTGGTGGAGCTGGAGTCCGTAGAACTCCAGGAGCCCGCGGAGGAACGAATGTATTGGGAATCCGAGTCCCCTTATCAAATAAGGGATGAAGCATACTCGCTCCCCTTTATTGGGGCTTCGGGTAGCCTCTGCTTGCCTCCCACCTTGATAAGTAACCAGTCCAGCCCGGACTGGGACCATGAAGGCCGGAGGGAGATATCCCCCCGCTTGGAGCTTCGCTAGCTCGTTGTGCGAAACCGAGCACCTCCTCCAATCCCCTGGCGGTGGGCTGGGAGCGCGAGAAGAGGAGCCGCGTCGACGGTCCATGATGGAATGGATTTTTAGGTCAAGGGCGCTCCGATGAACTATTCGCGGAAGGAAGATGGTGTGATTTGGATCTGGATTTTTGCCTCTTTTGTAGGCGAACGACTCGCACGACTAGGGGGTGAAACGTAAAAGACACCCTGGCTTTTCGCATTCGTGCGACGCGTGGAAAAATACCATTATTGGGCGCAGAAGCCGAGAAACACAGTATTTATGGTGAAGCCGGACACTGTTCGGCAGGTACATGGAACTTGAAGGGAGAACCCGCCTTGCAACACCGAAGACTATATACACGCTGGACTTATCGTCATTGAAGCCTGGTTCGGGGGCTACTGAGGGAGTCCTGGACTAGGGGGTGTCCGGACAGCCGGACTATCATCGTCCGCCGGACTCCAAGACTACGAAGATACAAGATTGAAGACTCCGTCCCGAGTCCGGATGGGACTTTCCTTGGCGTGGAAGGCAAGCTTGGCGATACGGATATGTAGATCTCCTACTATTGTAACCGACTCTGTGTAACCCTAGCCTCCTTCGGTGTCTATATAAACCGGAGGGCTTTAGTCCGTAGGACACAACATACATTACAACAATCATACCATAGGCTAGCTTCTAGGGTTTAGCCTCCTTGATCTCGTGGTAGATCCACTCTTGTACTACCCATATCATCAATATTAATCAAGCAGGACGTAGGGTTTTACCTCCATCGAGAGGGCCCGAACCTGGGTAAAACATCGTGTCCCTCGTCTCCTGTTACCATCCGCCTAAACGCACAGCTCGGGACCCCCTACCCGAGATCCGCCGGTTTTGACACCGACAGCGAGCATCTGACATTTTTAGTCTGACCATGTGACATCGTACTTTTTAGTAGAGTGAATTACAGCTCAAGTTGAATAGACTATAGTCTCACATGTAAATCACTTGTTGGTAAATTATTATCAAGAAATGACTTGTTAGGATATGTGATATTATTCACTATGTAAAAAAGTATGTGACATTTCTCTTGTAGCAAGCAGTTGCTTTTTTCCAAATCTTATCTTATCTTATATATATATATATATATATATAGCCTGCCACTTCAGCATAGAATTATGAATGGACTTCCCACATCAACATCTAACCATGCATATGGAGAAAGAACCGCCACAACAGTTAACCATGCATTGAAAAATGTTTTTCATTCAACTATTCTAATTATATTCAATAAATATTTTCTATACATAATCAAATCTAAAAATTCATATATTATCAAATCCAAATTTTCATAAACTGATTCCCGCAGCAATCATCTAGTTAAAAAAAGTGATTCACTCTCTTGCCCCACAACACACTCCACAACACATCGCTCACACTCACATCTCATTCCCCTAGCTTACCCACCCCACGCCATCACAGTCTCTCTCCACCACAGCTTCTCAGTGCCCGTGTGTTGCCACACAATAATGGAATAACAAAGTGATCAAATAATTTATAATATGTGTGTCAAATACGAAGAGATCTTTTCACTCATGTAGCGACAAATGACAGTGTCTCCCATTCAATTCCCCCTTAGCAGTCATCGTGTCTACCTACAAAGTGACATCCCCCCCACCCTAACTGTCCCCTCCACCTTCATTCTTATCACCGTGCCTAGTGAGTACTTATAATCTTGTACTTTCACATATTATAGCTTTTTAATGATTTGAAAGATTGTTTTCAGTTTTTTAATGATTAGTTAGTTGAGCTTTTTCTCCATTCTTATATTATTGTTTAGCATTCTCTTCATTCACCTTGCTCTAGCATTATTGTCAGTTCAAAAGTCGGTCGTCTCAGCTTACCATTGTGAACCATCTTCCTTAAACTTTAGTAAATACCTGAAATGGTACTCCTGTAATACAAGAAATGACATATTGTATGTTTGGTTCTCAAATTAACTGGTTCTCACCATTCATGAGATGGCATGTATTACAAATATTGAAAGATGCACATAGTGCAATGTCAAAATTTGTGTTATTCGACTATGGAAAATAAAGCATTTCTCTAACCACAAACAATAATGCCTCCATTCAAGCTTTGCACATAATTAGTCAAATAAGGAGTAGTTTGCATCACATAAAATAGACATATTTAGATTGTATCAAGCTCGCTTCATATGATTATGATTTGTAACTACCGACTAATTTCCGTGGATTGACACAGACTACAAAAATATTAACATATTGATTAAAAAATATATTAATAAAAATGTTAGTTAAACACGGCGACGTATAGTTTTCATTCCTAGATTCTCCCTTCCACTTCTTTCCTCCCTGACCGTCTTCGTGTCTCCTTAACAGACCTCACTTTGCACAAAAACAAAGTGGTATATTTTTCACTGCCCATATAGGAAAAAAACTACCTCGCTATGCTGACACAGCTCTAATAGATTTCATCTAAAATTAGAACTCCAGTAGTTTTTCTTTCTCCAATTGTACTTGCGAGGCATCTTTGTTCTTCTCTACAGGGGTAAAAACATGATCAAAGGGATGCAAGAGTTCATTTGACCAAACCAATATGAGGCCTAGTAGTATTTTTTTCATGATGTACGTTGTACAGTCCGAGGAAGTACTCACTTAACTCTAAGACTGACAACCACCTGATATGTTACTCAAGTACAATGGTGTGCACTATTGTTCAGGCGACCAGATATTCAAGTATCAATCATATATGAAAGAAGTCATGATGTTACTAAATCAGGCACTGAAGTGATGGCCAGTTACCACATACTATCATATTACCCCTGTTAAAATAATTACAGTCTAAGTAGCAAACAGAGAAACAAGCATACATACTTGAGCCTGTAGTTAACAAAGCGGTGATACTTGATACATTTGACTTGGTGCATCGATGAAGTTGCATGCAGTAAGAAAACACTTTTACAACACATGCGTTGCCACGGACCCTCCCAAACTTAGATATGAATGTCCGTGCGTTGCCACGGACCCTCCCAAACTTATGTAGAGGGACACATTGATCATTTTACTATTGTAATTCATGGGCATGAGGGAAGCATGCATGTTATGTGTCTGTTGGGACAAATAACATACACAAAGAATGTAGCGGGAAAAAAGCATGTGATGATGGCCCTTACGCTCGTATTGATGTTGCCATAATAATCAGCATCCAGTGGACAAATTACTTTGTGGATCTGCTAGTCTGCGGGGCAATTCACTCAAGCCATCAAGAAGAAAACAAAGCACCAGAAGCCAAATCTTTAAACAAAATAATTTTGAAATCACGACAACTGTAAAACCAACAAAGTGTGAACAATATTAATCTTTCCAAATATAATTACAAAGTAGAAACATGACAACAATGTCCATAAAAAGATCCAATTATATATATGGCTAACAGCAGAAGGTAAAGCTACCACCAATAATACCATTTCATCATAATTCTAATAATTAAATGAAGTGAAATTCAGAAACAACATTACTGAGAAAAGGACATTACAGTGGACAAACACATAGATGATCATTACAGGTGTGAACTTTCGACAAGTGAAACTGTAAAATACCGTGTCATCTGCAATTTGCCAATCACAAATGCAAGAAATAAGAATCTTTTCCCCATATCTGCAGTACAGACCAATGGAAAGCTTATAAAGATGTAAAAGTTAAACGCAGACTCAGGTTCCAGCAATCCGGTGACTGGCTTGGATGGTTCTTGCCCTTCAGAACAAAATCTGAAGTCAGACAAGCACCTGAACATCGCTCACCTGCATGATGGCTGCCGCCTGCCGCCTCCCCTGCGCCGTTGATGGCTCAATACCCCATGAGGCCATGACACCTTGGCTAATCGACGGGCAAAAAAAGGCACTCGAGGCATCCGGCGCCGAGGATAGGGCGGCGTTCGAGGGAGGGTAGCTGGCTGGCGTTCAAGCGAGATGGTGCGGCGGCCGCGTGGGAGAGGAAGGGTGCGGCCTCATCGCGCTCGCGTAGCCTCTATGCTCGGGGCCGCGCTCACCCTGAACGCTAGCGGCGGAGGTGACTTCATGTGGAAGACGGCCATGGCGCCGCCAACTATGGGGCTAGCTCCATCGCGGGATAAGCGAGGGAAGCCGGCGTCGCACTGGCAGGTTGTAGGGAGTGGTCGAAAACGATGACGGAGGACCAGCGGCAGGAAGGCGGCGAGCCTGTTTGGCATTGCAGGGATGCGGCACCCCCTGAAGAAGAATAGGAGAAGGTATCTGCGGTCTGGCGATGGACATGAAGAGGCGCCGTGAGGTCTGGTTGTAGAGGCAGTGCTTCTTTAGGAAGTGCATCGCGTCGTGCAATCAAATCAGATCACATCATCCTGATTTTCTAGGAAAAACTTCCATACACAAATACGATAGATTGAATGACGATCTTTCTTTTGTCGGGAGACCTTGCGTGAGTCGGGGGAGACGGACGAGGGATGGGGGTACGAACAAACCACGTACCGACGAACCATCACCGCCACAGACGTACGGACGAACATAGGAGGGACAAATCGGTGGGAGATGCTTGTACTAATCAATGGAGGAAAGTTCTATTTCCTAATCTAATCAATATATCAATTGGATTTGATTTGATTAGGAAAACATGAAAGTATATATTGATTTGATTAGGAAAGCGCGGGTTTTTTCTTCCTGGGTTGAGGTCTACCGGTTTTTCAGGGGAGATAAAAAATCGATGGGCATGGGATCTCGTGGAGGTGTATCGATCGAGGGGGGTGGGGGAGGGTGCGAGCGAACCAACGAAATGACATACGGACTCTCCATTAAAAGTAGAGATTCTTGATTTTTGCATGCACCCCTTAGGCCTTACAAAATCTAACTATTTTTATTATGCATATCAGTTATTGTACACAATCGTACTGAACATGTAGAGAAAAAGAGAAGACTGTTGCGTGGGAATATAATGTCATGCAGACGCCACTCCATGGCGGGCGAAGTGCCCCCCCTCTCGCCATTCCAGATTGTATTCCAGAGGAAGATAACTGTTCAGATGGGGATTCAGAGGGAGCCGACCACTCCTATTTACCACCTGAGGTGTTTGCTCTAACCTGGCATGCTAATGTTGGTCATATCATGCATATGGCGCCTCGCATTGCTTACATTATACATCTTATATGTCATCAACTTAGTTTAGATTTGCTTTGTGTGAATGCCACCTGTTTGGTTTCTATATCATACTCCCATCGTTCCTAAATATTTGTCTTTTTAGATATTTCAACAAGTGACTACATACAGAACAAAATGAGTGAATCTACACTCCAAAATATGTCTATATACATCCGTATGTGGTAGTCCATTTGAAATCTCATATATGTGAATCATGCAATGCCATCCTGTTTAGCTAGTCATCGTATATGTGAATTGTGTCGTGCCATTTTTTCATAATGTATTCCATTTGTCAACAATGTTTATACATTCATCTACTCTTCCTGTGCATCAGCCATTTGAGTCGGTCATGGGATAATCTAGAGTGAAAACAAGGTCTTCTGAGCAGCCAGTGCTACTTGTCGATGCAGATTTCTTGCTGGGTACAGATAGCTCCTCAGAGGAGGATTCAGAGACAGATGACCAGTCATACCCCCCCCCCCCGAGGTGCATGCTCTAACTTGGTAGGGTTATATTGCTCATATCATGCATATGGTGTCTTGCATTGCCATGCCATCTGCTTAGATTAGACATGCTTTTGTGTGAATGCCTCCTGTTTGCTTTCTATATCAGGTATGTGAATTATGCAATGCCATGTTTTCTAGACAGTTATCATATATGTGAATTATGCACTGCCATGTAGCCAGGCATCATATATGTGAATTATCTCATGCCACCTCTTTTTTCATTACGTATTCCATTTGTCGAAAATCTGTGTATATTGAACTACTCTTCATGTGTATCAGTCATTTGAGCTAGTCATGGAAAAAATCTGGAGTTAAAACAAGGTCTTCAGAGCAGGCAATTGTACTTGTTGAAGCATATATCTCGATGATTTTTTTAGTGTTTCCTTTCTTCTACCGGAGGGAAAAGGAAGGAGAGGGAGAGGGAAAGGGGGGCGTCGCCCCCTCCCGTCCAATTCGGACTGCCATGGGGGGGGGGGGCAGCGGTGGGTGCTGCCCACCTGGTGGCCCTGCTGACCCTCAAACTGATGCTATGAAATCCCATATTTCCAGAAAAAAACAGCGAGAAAGAATTATCACATTTCACGAGACGGAGCCGGCTCTTCTCCTATTCTTCATCGAGAGGCCAGATCTGGAGTCCGTTTGGGGCTCCGGAGAGGGGGATCTTCGATCTTCGTCATCGCCAACACATCTCCATCGCCTACTCCATGATGCTCCCCACCGGGAGTGAGTAATTCCTTCGTAATCTCGCTGGTCGGTGAGGAGTTGGATGAGATTCATCATGTAATCGAGTTAGTTTTGTTAGGGCTTGATCCCTAGTATCCACTATGTTCTGAGATTGATGTTGCTATGAATTTGCCATGCTTAATGCTTGTCACTTTGGGCCCAGGTACCATGATTTCAGATCTGAACCATTTATGTTATCACCATTATATCCATGTTCTAGATCTGATATTGCAAGTTATAGTCACCTACTACGTGTTATGATCCGGCAACCTCGGAGTGACAATAGTCAGGACCACTCCCGGTGATGACCGTAGTTTGAGGAGTTCATGTATTCACCATGTGCTAATGCTTTGTTCCGGTTCTCTATTAAAAGGAGGCCTAATATCCCTTAGTTTCCAATAGGACCCCGCTGCCATGGGAGGGTAGGACAAAATATGTCATGCAAGTTCCTTCCATAAGCATGTATGACTATTTACAGAATACATACCTACATTATATTTATGAACTGGAGCTAGTGCCGTATCGCCCTAGGTTATAACTGTCTCATGATGAATATCATCCAAAGAGTCACCGATCCAATGCCTACAAATTTACCATATATTGTTCTTGCTAAGTTACTACTATTGCTACTGCTATCGTTATTGCTACAATATCACTCCTATCACTGTTAGTGTTACCATTACTACTGCTGCTATCATCAAAACTATCGTACTACTGTGCTACTAATCACTTTACTGCAGATAATTAATCTCCAGGTGTGGTTGAATTGATAACTCAGCTGCTAATACCTTCAAATATTCTTTGGCTCCCCTTGTGTCGAATCTATAAATTTGGGTCGAATACTCTACCCTCGAAAACTGTTGTGATCCCCTATACTTGCGGGTTATCAAAACCTTTTTTCGCGCCGTTGCCGGGGAGCATAGCTATATTTGTTGAGTCACTTGGGATTATTATCATATTATGACTATGAAGAATCTGAAGGATGCTAAGACTAAGATTTTTCCCTCAAAGACGAGGGGAGGTAAGGAACTGCCATCCAGTTCTGCTTTAGATTCATCTTCTGTTATAAGTAAACTTGCGACACCACAACATGCTATTAATTCTGATATGTCGCAAGTTATTGATGATGCTACTTCTGCTATGAATGCTACTCATGATGATGCTAGTACCTTGCTTGATGATGATGTGCCACTATGTGAATTTCTTGACGAACAAATTGTTAGACTAAGACAACATGATATTGTTGAATCTGATGATGAACTTGAAACTGAAAATCTTGAAACACCCACTAGAACTAGTCCTCCTAGATATGAATTGCCAAAGCTACTGGAAGGTTATACTATGAGTGTGGAGGCAACTAGAGATATTCTTGCTTGTAAGGATATAGATGATCTAGAGAAATTATTGTGCAAGTATAAAGAAAGATCTCTGAATGCTAAAATGAAATGTGATCCTGAGTTTGCTACTTCACCTGTTGTTATTACTCATAAGGATTATGAATTCTCTGTCGACCTAGAGTTAATCACTTTGGTTGAATCTGTTCCTTTCCATGGTTATGAAACTAAAACTGTTGTGGCACATCTTACTAAGTTGAATGATATAGCTAACCTTTTTGCTCATGATGAGAAGATTACTATTACTATATTATCAAGTTATTTTCGTTCTCATTAAAGGGTGATGCTAAATCTTGGTACAGTACTCTTGCTCCTGGTTGTGTGCATAGTCCCCAGGATATGATCTATTACTTCTCTGAAAAATATTTCCCCGCTCATAAGAAATAAGCTGCCTTGCAGGAAATATTTAACTTTGTGCAAATTGAAGAAGAGAGTCTCCCACAAGCTTGGGGGAGGCTTCTCCAATTGCTTAATGCTTTGCGTGATCATCCTCTTAATAAAAAATGAAATACTTGATATCTTCTATAATGGACTAACCGATGCTTCTAGGGACTTCCTAGATAGCTGTGCTGGTTGTGTTTTCAGGGAACGAACTATTGAGAAAGCCGAGGAATTATTGAATAACATATTGAAAAATTATGATGATTGGACTCCTCCTAAAACACCTATTAAACCCACTCCAAAGAAGAGGGGTATCTTATATCTCAGTCCCGAAGATACGCAAGAAGCAAAGAAATCTATGAAGGAAAAAGGTATTAAGGCTGAGGATGTTAAAAATTTACCACTTATCGAAGAAATACATGGGCTTGAAGCACCACCACCACCTAAGGTGGTAGAGGTAAAATATTTAATGAAATTCAATGATAGTGATGATCCTCATAATAAACATCCTAGTCAATGCCTTTATGAGTTTGATTATTACATTAGAAAGCAAGATCACTTCAATGCAAATGTTGTGGAACAATTGAAATACAACTCTGATATGATTGCTCGCTTAAGTGACTTGTTATTTAGAATCTCAAAGGATGTTAGAGGTGTAGGAAAACATGCCTCTATGGTTGAAACTCAGTTATAACAAGTTGCTAAATCTCAAAGAGAGTTACTTGACAAAATGAACAATAATATAAGTGACTTTGCTGTTAGAGTAGCAACTAGAGGAGGTAAAATGACTCATGAACCACTTTATCCTGAGGGACATCCAAAGAGAATTGAAAAAGATTCTCAAAGGAACAACACCACTACACCTAGTCCTTCTAAAAATAAAAAAGAAGAAGAAAAATGATAAGACTTTGCCTGCCTCTAGTGAACCTGAAGTAGAAAAACCTCCTGATAATGATAATGAAGTTTCTATCTCTGATGCTGAAACTCAATCTGGTAATGAACACTCACCTTCTGATAATGAAAAAGGTAATGATGAGGTTCACAAAAACACTCAACCTAATGCTAAAGAACTAGACAATGTTGTTGAGATAGAACTAGCTGTTGATCTTGATAACCCACAACCTAAGAATAAAAGATATGACAAAAGAGACTTTGTTGCTAGAAAACATGGAAAGGAAAGAGAAACATGGGTTCAAAAGCCTATGCCCTTTCCACCTAAGTCAACTAAAAAGAAAGATGATGAAGAATTTGAATGCTTTGCTGAAATGATTAGGCCAGTCTTTGTGCGTACTCGCATGACTGATATCTTAAAAATGCCTCCTTATGCAAAGTACATGAAAGACATCATCACTAATAAGAGAAAAATACGGGAAGCTAAAATCTCCACTATGCTTGCTAATTATACTTTTAAAGATGGAGTACCTAAAAAACTTGGAGATCCGGGAATACCAACTATACCTTGCTCCATTAAAAGAAATTATGTGAAAACTGCTTTATGTGATTTGGGAGCTGGTGTTAGTGTTATGTCTTTCTCTTTATATAA
Organism: Triticum timopheevii; assembly: GCA_963921465.1. NCBI lineage: Eukaryota > Viridiplantae > Streptophyta > Magnoliopsida > Poales > Poaceae > Triticum > Triticum timopheevii. The sequence continues at coordinate 430,757,634 of OY997268.1, read as the reverse complement.
AAGACTTGATTTGAATAAACTCACACCTACTGAAATATCCTTGCAAATGGTTGATAAATCAACTGCCATACCTGTAAGTGCATCTAGTGCCCCTTAGTGATTTTGGTGTATTGAAGACTTATAGGTTAAGGGACTGATGCGTTTGTGAGTGTACACAGGTCTATAAGTCTATGAGGAGTTTGATATTTACAGAGAAAGTCGACCCCTAAAAATGAAGTTCTTCGACTGAAGACTTTGATATCTGAAGACTTTCGGAAGACTTTGAAAGTGAAGAAATTGGTGTGACCTTGAAGACTAGATATTCATTTGAGGAACATGAAGCGTGAAGACTTTTGTTTTCGTAGTTTCATTTTCTCTTTCTTGAGTCATAGGAAACACCGTACTGTTAAAGGGGGTCGAGGAAATACTAAGGAAAAATTTTCATGTGATGCTCAACTCAAAATCCTACACCTACCAATCCCTTCGAGTGAAGCCATTGGAAATCTCATACAGTTCAGTCAATTTCTTCAGTGACAGAGACGCAGTTCTTCTGGTCACTGAGGACTTTGCTCTGACTGAGGAGTTAGGAATTCGCCAGTACGAATTGCCTACACAGTGAGGAACATGATAGCCCTAAGGAATTTGAGAGTCAAATTTCCGACCGTTGCTGTGCTGCGCACCAGCTGTCCCAAAATATCCTGTCCACCTAACGGTCATATCATTGAAGGGTATTTATGTCTTATCATGTCGGGCTGCTCCCTAGGCTATAAATAGCTGCCCCCTACAACCACTAGTTGGTTGGTTGCTCCGAGAGAACTTGACACTTGTCATTTGAGAGCAACCCATCCTCCGAGGACTTTGAGCGAAAATCATCAAGTGAGGAAAACCCAAAACCAAACCCCCACAAACCCAAAGTAATTGAGCATCACTGAAGAAATTGATCCTGCGTGGATCCGACGCTTGTTACAACCTTTGAAGACTGTGCTTCTTCCAGACGGTTAGGCATCATGGTCTAGAGCATCCAAGAGGAATTGTGGATCACCGAGTGACCGAGTCTGTGAAGGTTTGGAAGTCACCTGAAGACTTAACATGAGTGATTGGACGAGGTCTGCGTGGCCTTAGTTCAAGGAGAATACGGTGAGGACTGGGTGTCCTGAGCTGCGTGCTCAGTGACTGGGTGTCCGGGACTGCGTGTCCTCGACTTTAAATACTCAGCCGCTCCAACCAGACGTACAACTGAGACAGCAGTTGGAACTGGTTTACCAAATCATTGTCTTCACCAACTATCTGGTTCTATTTCCTCAACCCTTTCATTTCCTCATTACTGTGTTGAGTGTTTGTTCATATCTGTGCTTGAAGACTTTGACTGAAGACTTTCTCAATTTCCTCAGTTCAATTTCTTCATTTCTTTTTGTCTTCATCTTGTGTTATCCTGTGATTACGCTTTCTGTACTATGTGCTTGTCTTCATTTCATCATGATGACCATGCTTGTATTCTGTTATGCTTACTTCTGAGTACTTATTCCGCTGCAAGTAGTTCTTCGCTAAGGAATTTCCTCACCAGCAAATTCCTCAGTGAAGAATTCATAAAAATCGCCTATTCACCCACCCTCTAGTCGATATAACGCACTTTTAATTGGTATCAGAGCAAGGTACTCCCTTGTTCTGTGTGATTTTGGTTTAACTGCCTGGAGTTTTAGTTATGTCGACCGCAGGTATGATCAAGGTCTCGGCTGGGTGTCCTACCTTTGATGGGACGGACTACCCCTACTGGAAGAACAAGATGCGAATGCATCTTGAGGCAATTGACAACGATCTCTGGTATGTTGTGGAAAATGGTGTTCCCTCTGTCTCACCCTCACTGAACGCTACCGATGTGAAGAGATTCAAACAACTCGATTCTCAAGTGAAGAATATCATATGTGGCCATCTGAGCAAAGGACAGTATGGAAGAGTGAGTGCTTTGGAAACTTCTAAGCTTATCTGGGATAGGCTGTCCAAAGTGAATGAAGGTGTCTCAACTCAGCGTGACTCTCGAGTTGATGTTCTTCGGAATCTCTTCAACCGCTTCAAAAGACTCGACAATGAAAATGTCCAACAAACCTTTGATCGCCTCACTGACATCTCAAATGAGCTTCAAGCCCTCGGTGCCACCGACATCACTGATCATGAAGTGGTGAAGAAACTGTTGAGATTGCTTGATTCCTCATTTGATACTCTGGGACTGATGATACAAGAACGTGCTGACTACAAGTCTCTTGATCCTGCCGATATCCTCGAAAGGCTAAATACTCACGAATTCCAGCTTGCTGAAAAGAGAGATCTCTATGGTTCAAACTATGGCAAACCACGTGCCCTGAAGGCCAAGGCTGTGTCTGACTCTGAATGTGAGGATTCTGGTAGTAGCCTTGGTGATCCTGAAGAATTGAGCCAGGAGCTAGCACTACTCATGAAGAAATTCCAGAAGTTCTCAAGACATGGTCGCTTTGGAAAATCCTCAAGAAGCAGTGATTCCTCATCAAGTGACTATAAGAGAAGGCTGTGCCACAAATGCAAGAAACCTGGTCACTATATTCAAGATTGTCCTCAGTGGGAAAAGGAAATGAAGAAGAAGAAATACAAGGATTACAGTTCTGATGATGCGAAGAAGAAGAACAAAACGTCAAAATCTTCGTCATCAAAATCCTCGAAGTCTTCATCTCACAAGAAGAGCAGTTCCAAGAAGGCTCGGGCATTCATTGGCAAGGAAATGGACTCTGAAGCTGAATCTGAGGAAAATGAGGAAGAGGAGGCGTCTGAAGAATCCGAATCTGGTGTGGCGAGTCTGGCCTTCGCTACTGCTTTCGTCAGCAAGTTCATCTTCAACACTGAAGAAACTGACCCCACCGACAAGCCTGTTGAAGATAATGATGGCTACGCTCCCACCTATTGCTTCATGGCGAAAGGTGCAAAGGTACTCAAATACAACTCCTCTGAATCTAGTGAAAATGAATCTGATGAGGATCTCAAGCCCAGCTACTCTAAACTTGCTAAGATTGCTGTAAAACAACAACGGGCTTTTGAAAAGGTTCAAAACATGCTAGACAAAAGTGATGATATGTTGGGTGAAGAAATGGATCGCACTAAAGCCCTAACTGAAAATCTTCAGAGACTTCAGTCTAGGTTTGATAACCTTCAAAGTCATCATAACACTCTCTTATCTGATCATGAGAAACTTTCTTATGAATTTCTTCAAGAAAAGCAAGATCATGAGAAGCTTTCTTCTGAATCTCTTCAAAGAAAGGAAGATCTTGAAAAGCTAAGAGTGTGTTATGATGATCTTCAGAAGGAGCGCGATTCATTACTAGCTCAACAAATCAGCGCTTCTCAGGAAGAATTTGTTCCTCCATGCTTAAAGTGCATTGAACGTGAATCTGCTAATTCTTCACCTGAATGTTCAAATGCTTCAACTGTTACAAATTCTTCACCTGCCTCTGCTATCACTAATTCCTCATCTGAGGACATTGCTAGTATCACTGACAATGCAGGGCTGAAGGAATTGTACATGACAGGCATGTACAAAAGCCTCAAAGGGCATCAGACTCTTTGTGATGTGCTTAAAAAGCAGATCCTCAACAGAAACCCTAGGAAAGAGGGTATTGCCTTTGAGAGGAAACTCAATGTTGATGGAACATACTGGAAGCCTGAGCAGTACCCCAAAACCTCATGGGTTGCTGCAAAGGGACCTCTAGTTGATCCATCTAACTTATCTGGCTTTACATGTGAATCTCCTCATTCTTCTGATGAGTCATTTGACTCCAACTATAAACTGTTCAAAAATCAGAATGGTGAAGTATTTGCTAGATATATTGGCACTAACTGCAGGAACGGTTCCCCTATGAAGAAAATCTGGGTTCCCAAGACATGCCTTGAAAGTCTTCAGGTGAATGCCCTCATGACACCACCTGTGAAGAACAGGAACCCCAGATCAAATTCTTCATATGGACCAAATTCTTCATATGGATCCAAGTCCGCATACGGACCAAATTCCTCACATGGATCAAATTCCTCAAAAGGATCAAAGTCCTCATATGATTATCATCGTGCTAACAACTCTGTCTCGCAGGGTAGAGCTAAGGGCTATGAATATGTGCATTATTCTTCAAACCATTATGTTCATAAGTCCTCGAAGAATTTCTCTGCTTATTCATATGCTTACCCTAACCCCTCTTATGTGAAACGAAATGGTTTGGCATCTTTGCCACCTTTCTCATATGGTGCTCGCAGAGTGATGAATTCTTTGCCACCCCTCCAGATGTGGGTGGTGAAGAAAAAGAACTAATCTCTTCTGCAGGGTCAGGTCTCCAGACGTGCTTTAGCGTCTGAAGAATTTTCTGGGGACCTGACAAAAATGCCTAAAAGGACGCAGGCGAATCATGATGAAATGAATCTTCATTTCACACGTCCTCATACTGCTATATCTGTTTACTGCTTGATGAAATTCATCTGATGAACTTGATATCATATTCTTCACTGATGAAGCATATGAGATTGTAAGCTACACTAATTCATCTGCAGGATGATCAACCCAAAACTACTGAATGGATCCTCCATAGTGGATGTATGAATCACATGACTGGTGACAAGAATCTATTGATGGATGCTCCTTTATCACCGTCACATCTGAAGCATATCATCTTTGCTGACAAAGGCAAAAGTCAGGTATTGGGTCTTGGTAAGGTTTCAATCTCTAAGGATAAACACATGGACAAAGTCATGCTTGTTGAGTCCTTAGGATACAACCTCATGTCAGTCTCAATGCTTTGTGATCTTGATATGGTTGTTGTCTTTGGCAAGTATCGCTGTGTTGTGATTATGGAAGCTGACAATTCCAAAGTCTTCGAAGGCTTTAGGAGAGGAGATTTGTATATTGTTGATTTCTCTACAGGACCACAACCAGCCGTGTGTCTACTTGCAAAAGCTTCAGAAGGCTGGCTATGGCATCGATGACTTGGTCATGCAGGCATGAGGAATTTGCACACGCTTGCGAAGAATAAGCATGTCATTGGCATTGAGAATGTCAAATTCCTCAAGGATCACTTATGCGGAGCCTGTGAAGCTGGAAAAATGACCAAGGCCAAGCATCCAGCGAAGACTATCATGACCACTACTCGTCCATTCGAATTGCTTCACATGGACCTCTTCGGACCTAATCATTACTCAACAGTCACTAATGATGCATCTCTATATGGTTTTCTCATTGTTGATGATTACTCTCGATATACATGGGTACACATTGTTACTTACAAACATGAAGTGCAGGAAGTCTTCAAACGATTTTCCTCGAGGGCTTCAACCAACTTTGGTGTGAAGATCAAGCACATCATAAGTGACAATGGAACTGAGTTCAAGAATTCCGGTCTTGATGACTATCTTGATGAACTTGGTATTACTCATGAGTTATCTGCTCCCTATACTCCTCAGCAAAATGGCGTCGTGGAGCGCAAGAACAGAACTCTTGTTGAGATGGCTCGCACTATGCTTGATGAATACAAAACGCCTCAGCATTTTTGGATTGATGCAATTGATACTGCATGCCACATTATCAACAGAGTATATCTTCACAAATTCTTCAAGAAGACGGCCTATGAACTCCTCACTGACAAGAAACCCAATGTGAGTTATTTCAAAGTCTTCGGTGCTAAATGTTGGATTAGAGATCCTTACCACAACTCTAAATTTGCACCGAAAGCACATGAAGGTTTTATGCTTGGTTACGGAAAGGACTCGCACACCTACAGAGTCTTCAACATTGTTCTTCACAAGATTGTTGACACTGTAGATGTGCGGTTTGATGAAACTAATGGCTCGCAAAGAGATCACCTACCTTCTGTGTTAGATGAACCAGCACTTGAGGATTCTATCAAGTTCAAGGCAACTGAGGATGTCATTCCTACTGAAGAATCTGTTGAAGAATTCATTCCTATTCATGAAGAACGTCGAGCTGATGCACCTGAAGGAAATGCTGAAGAAAATGGTGCTGAAGAAAATGCTGATCAAATTCCTCAGCGACAACCAGCTCATCCTCGCGTTGCAAAAGAAGTGCAAGTGGAGAAGATTATCGATGACATTAGTGCACCAGGTCCTCTCACACGCTCAAAAGCTTCACATTTATCTAACTTTTGTGGGCACTATGCTTTTGTCTCTATCGCAGAGCCCACTAAGGTAGATGAAGCATTTATGGATCCGGAGTGGATTCAGGCTATGCAAGAAGAATTACATCAGTTCGAGCTTAATAATGTCTGGGAACTGGTCAATTGCCCAGATCCTCGCAAGCATAATATCATTGGCACAAAGTGGATCTACCGCAACAAGCAAGATGAAAATGGCCTTGTGGTGAGGAATAAGGCACGACTAGTAGCTCAAGGCTACACACAGGTTGAAGGAATTGATTTCGATGAAACTTTTGCACCTGTTGCTAGACTTGAGGCTATTCGCATATTACTTGCTTATGCTAATCATCATGATATCATCTTATATCAAATGGATGTGAAAAGTGCATTCCTCAATGGTAAGCTTGAGGAAGAAGTATATGTTTCTCAACCCCCAGGTTTTGAAGATCCAAAGAATCCTGACAAAGTCTTCAGACTTAATAAGGCCCTCTATGGCCTCAAGCAAGCCCCTCAGGCATGGTATGATACATTGAAGGAATTCTTCGTGAAGAATGGCTTCACACCCGGTTCACTCGACCCTACTCTCTTTACTAAATCTTGTGATGGTGAACTGTTTGTGTGCCAAATATATGTTGATGATATTATCTTTGGCTATACTAACCAACGTTATAGTGATGAATTTGCCTATATGATGAGTGAAGAATATCAAATGTCTATGATGGGAGAGTTGAAATTCTTCTTAGGTCTTCAAATTCGTCAGCAGCGAAATGGCATATTCATATCTCAGGAGAAATACCTCAAAGATGTACTGAGGAAATTCGGCATGCAAGATTGCAAAGGCGTCAAAATTCCTATGCCCACAAATGGCCATCTATGCACTGATGAAAATGGCATTGACTTTGATCACAAGGTATACCGCTCCATGATTGGTTCTTTATTGTACTTTTGTGCATCTAGGCCAGATATAATGCTTAGTGTTTGCATGTGTGCCCGATTTCAAGCTGCATCGAAGGAATCACACCATAAGGCTGTGAAGCATATTCTTCGATATCTAGCTCACACACCAACACTAGGATTATGGTACCCCAAGGGCTATGCTTTTGATCTCATTGGATATTCTGACTCTGACTATGCTGGTGATCGTGTGGACCGCAAGTCAACATCTGGCACTTGTCATTTCCTCGGACGATCTTTGGTCTGTTGGTCCTCGAAGAAACAGAACTGCGTATCACTGTCTACTGCAGAAGCTGAATACATTGCTGCTGGCTCTTGCTGTGCTCAACTGCTTTGGATGAAGCAAACCCTCAAGGACTATGGCATCAACGTGAAGAATGTGCCTCTCCTCTGCGACAATGAGAGTGCCATCAAGATTGCTCACAACCCAGTTCAGCACTCGAAGACAAAGCACATTCAGATTCGTCATCATTTTCTTCGTGATCATGTGTTGAAGGGCGACATCTCCATCGAGCACGTGAAGACTAAAGAACAGCTAGCTGATATCTTCACTAAGCCCTTGGATGAGAAGAGATTTAGCAAGTTGCGGTGTGAGCTAAATATCTTAGAATCTTCGAATGTTCTTTGAAAAGGACACACATCCTAACACTTATGCAAAATTGATGACTTAGATGTGGAACACATGAAGAAACGTTTTTCCTCAATCAATGAAGAATAACACTCTAAGTGTGAAGAAATTAATGAAGAATTTGATTCTCAGAACCCTACGACAATTGTACGCAGTGTCTGAAATCAGCATTCTTATACGGTGGGTCACGCCACCACAAAAAGTTGAAAATCTTCAATTTGAGTTTTTCCTCAGTTTTGAATTTCTTCAGTTTTTCAAATTCTTCAACTTTGCAAAATCTTCACTAGTTCCATCATTTTTCTTCATTGGATATATATATATATATATATATATATATATATATATATATATATATATATATGAGTTTATGTCCTCTACAACATTCACTTATGGCTATTTCTTCAAGTTGCTTTCTCTGCTAAGTGAATGTGATCGGACCCTTCCCCTCTATGCTATACTCAACCCAATATATTCACAAATTCTTCATGTGCATTCTAATTGAAACTCGTTCAAAATCTTCACTGTGTCCTTGTCAGCTGAAGAAATTGCGAACAAAACTTTAAAACAAATCTTATCCAGATTTTCGGTTTTGCCGCTCAAACCGTTCCGCATCCCACGATGCATTATTATATTCACCCACGATCTTACACGATCTCAACTACACTGTACGTGGCTGACACATGTCGCGTGAAGGAGAAAGGGCAGGGGCATGTTCGTCCCAAAATCTTCGGGAGAACAGTTTTTCACCGTGGCTATAAATACCCCTCTCCCCTTCCTCACTTCATTTACTCCGCTCGACCGCTGTCTCTCGCTCGAGCTCCTCAAACCCTAGCGCCGCTGCTACTCCATCGTCGCCGGTGAGGAAGAGCTTCGCTGCCTCGACCTCGTCGCCGTGGTACTCGCGCCGGTTGCGGAAATCTTCACTCCGCCGCCGCTGTAGCTGTTTCCCTCTGCCAAGTTAGGGCGTGGGAGATCTAACCTGACGAACTTCACATCTGTTCATCTCAGTTCATCGTGTTCTTCACTTCGGGTAATTAAAAGTTACTTTTATTACTCACTTTGATTCTCAAACTTTCCTGAAAATCTTCAAAGGTGTTTTATTCTTCAAATCTTCACACATATGAACACCTCACACATTGTATGTTCTTGATCCATTTCTCTAAGCAATCATTTTCTTCAAGATTCCTCAATTGTGTGGATCTTCGATCTGTACCGCTCTGGAACCTAAGACAAAGAACGCTTAGTGAAATTCCTCAAGGCTCATCTGGTCAAATTCCTCAAAACTTGTCTTTTCGAAAAATCTTCTGAGAACGCATATGACCTCTCCAAATTCCTCGCACCTACACTCTGTTCACAGGTACTCATGTCCGCTGCTGAATCACTAGGTTCTCATCAACTTAACTCATTTGCAGCGTTCCTCGAAGAAAAACTGCATACTTCTTCAGAGTGTTCAATTGTTCAAATTCCTCATCTGAAGAATATGGCTGAAGGAAAGAGACCGCAGAAAGGAGGAAAGAAGCCTGAGGTCATGACTGCTTTCGAGATCCCTGATGACATATATAAGGACTATTGCACACCTGATGAAGCCAAGTTCAGCAAAGAGAACAAAAATCAGCGCAAGGTGCGCATTCAGAGGATTGAACGGAGATGGGCAAGAGAATGGAGGGAATACCAATATGTTACTCCAAAGTACAAGAAGAAATTCGCCCTCAATCCTCCATGCCCAAGAGCTCCATTGGCACCTGGCCAAGTAGCTGATCCCACCAGCATCAAGCGTGGTGAGGACTTTCCTGAAGAATGGGCTAAGCGCCAAGCAAAATTGGCAAGACAGGCCAAGGTGGCAGTGAAGAAATTCAATGAGGATTCTGCCGCTGCTGCTGCTGCTGAGACCTTGGTCAGGCCGAGGAAATCTATGCCAAAGAAGCCTGCTCATAAGCCAAGTGCTTCACCAACAGCGCCCTCTCGGCCAAGTTCCTCAGCTGTGCCCTCATGGCAAATTCCTCAGACTGCTACTGCTCCACGAAAGTCCTCAGCAGCTCCCTTAAAGTCCTCAGCTCCTGTGCATCTGGCTACATGTCAAAGGACTACGGGTTTCTCGATTGCCTCTGGTGTCTCAGCAAGTTCCTCAGCTGCACCAATGTCCTCATCAGGCCCCACACTGTTGAAGACTAAAGCAACAGCTGGATGCGGTCCTCGGCCAAGTCCAAGGAAGAAATAGGTCGCATTCCAAGTGCCCTCTGATGATGAAGCTTCTGATGATGAACTTGCAGAAATCATCAGAGACAGACAAGTGAAGGCCGCTAGAGCCAAAGGCACATCTGCGCCACTGCTTTTGGATCCGAGGAAAATCCTCGACTACATTGACCTCTGGCACAAGGATCCAAACACCCCAATGCCTGATTTTCATCTGACTCCTGGTCAAAGTCACATGCTGACCCATTTCATCACTCAAGAGAAATGGAAATTTGAAAAGGAAAGAGAGATCAAGAAAGCTCAATACAGAAAGGAGAAGCTCCTGAAGAAAAATGTTGTCAGAATGACACCTGATGAACTTCTCAAGGCTCAGTCTGAAATTCAAGCCCTCAGCAAAGACTTTGATGCTTACTATGCTGATTGGCAAGGAGCCAAAGTGAGATTCGTCAACCTGACGAAGAAAATGACAAATGTTGCAGCTCCATCGCAACAAGAAAATCTTCAGGCTACAGACTCTGCTCAGCCTGCTGAAGAACATGCCAGCACCGCTGATGACTTCCAGCCTGCTGAAGAAAATGCTAGTTCCAGGGCTGATGACTCCATTCTAGCCGCTGAAGAAATTGCCAGGGCATCCACTAGTGGTGCGCCTGAAGAAACTGAAGAAATCAGGGCAACTGCATCAGTTGCGCCTGAAGAAAATCAACCAGATTCCTCAGCTCCTCCCGCGCCTACACCAACTCCAATTCTTCCATCTGCCTATGAGGTGAAGAAGACCAAGGCTGCAGAGCGAGCTGCAGTGAAGAAAAGGAAGGCATCAGCTACGTCAAATTCTTCGGCTGCGAAGAAAATGAAGCCAATGACCAGCTCCCTTGAAAATCCAATCGATGTCGTTCCAGTTTCCTCCATGTCATCAAAGGAAATTGTTTCCTTTTGGAGAAGACTATAAGATCCCAAGCGGATCAGATGAAGAAAATCATTCTGCTGCTTCATCAGAGCAGATTGATTAAGAAATTGAAGTGGATACAATCCCTTCAACGACAGTCAATTCCTCACCTATGCCTCAGTTCACAGCTGAAGAGGCTGGTGTTGAGGAAATTGAAGATGAAGATGTGGATATAGGATGCACCACACCTGTGATGAATGATGACTTTTGGGAAAGTCAGCATCCCAATACTCCTCTATTCACACCTATCCAACAGATTCCCCAGTCCCCGGCAACAACAGTTCAAATGGGCTCTGAAGAAAGTCATCCCACTCCCTCTGTTCATGAAGAAATTCCAGCCACTAGTGCTGAAGAACCTGCTGCTGCTGATCTTAAGGTTGCACAAGAAGAAGAACCAGAAATTCCTCAGCCTGAAGAACCTGAGCTCGCGATTCCTGAGGTGGTACTGCAACTCACTGACACCCCTCTGCCAAAGCCGAAGAATCCGTTCTCAAGCAAACAGAAGTTCAAGGCTGAAGACTTCTTTTCCGAGCATGTGTTCTTCACTGACTACAACCCCTATGACTCTGCTCGCATAAGGAAGAGGCGTTTCTGGACTGCTAGTCAAGCCAACTTCTATTCCTCAGTGCTGTTTGACAAAGACAAAATCTTCGATCATGAACATATTCCTCACATGGATATGCAATCTCTGCAATGCTTCGAGCCAGTCCTTAGTGTTCTTCACGATGCAGGATTACTGAATTTCTGCACTGACATTTGCGATTGGAATGAAGAACTCATTCTTCAGTTCTACGCGACAATGCATATCACTGGAGACGCTGAAGATGTCAACTCATGGGTGTTGGATTGGATGACTGAGAAAACTCACTACAAGGCACCGGCAACTGAATTGCTTCGTGTCCTTCCTCTCGATCCTCCCCGTGACAGTGCACGTTGCATATACAATGACCCTGAACTAACAAATCACTATATGCAAGTGCTCATGAAGCCTTTTAAGCCTGGGCAGGCCCCACGAACCAAATTCCTCGTCAAGGAATTGCTCTATGTGCCTCGGACTGTCTATCGCATTCTAACGAAGACAATGAGTCCTATCAAAGGCCACGACTCAAATGATGAAGATGTCATTGGCATCATGAAGAATATGATTTTCAACATCATTCATGGCATTCCCGTCAACTTCCATGATTTCTTCATGAGGACTCTGGCAAATGTTGCTATGTCACCATTCGAGCTGAAGCCCTATGCGCCTTGGATTATGAGATTCATAAGGGCAAGATCTTCACTGAATTACAAAGCTGACACTCTGAACCACGGTAGCTACTTGCCTCCTATTGAAGTCCTCAAACGGACAGTTTCATTAGCTGATGATAAAGGCAAGGCAGCTGCTGTGATCGATGAAGGCATTCGTCCATTGGATGGTCAATTTCGCCTGGCTACATCTTACTCTACCAATGACGACTCTGCCACACATGACACTGCCGCAAATACCTCAGCTAAGCAAAATCCTCAAAGCATAGCACCCAGGGTGATGACTGACCGTGAGTTACTCCTCAATCTTCATCAGAAGGTTGATCGCAATCACAAATGGGTAAAGCGTCAGTTTGGTGCACTTCTTCACAATATGACGTCAACACACAATGCAGTGAAGAAGAACCACTACTACCTTCATGAAACCCTCAACCGCACCTGGGCTATCCTCACTCATGTCTATAGCGCTGAAGAACTGAAGACTATGGGTCTCAAGGCAGAATTTGACTGGTCTGCACCTCCTCCAAAGAAATTCAAGAGGGTCAAAGTTCCTGATCTGGTGGCCAGCTCTTATTCTTCATCGCGTGACACTGATGAGTATGAAGATTTGGACGACACTGCGGCGGGCCCTGCTACAACAAACAACCCCAACAACGCTGGCGCTCCTCCATCAACTTGAAATTCTTCAGGGGCGTTAGTCCTCAGTTTCAATCCTTTTGGTCATTTGATGACAAAGGGGGAGAAATCTGAGTTAGTCTTCAAGCGGGTCTATATTAAGGGCGTTTCTTTTCTAAGTTACAACTCTCGTTCTTCCGAAACTTTTATTGGATCGAGTTGTAATCTTAAACCCGATGGTGCTCCGATACTTTTGGATGGTGCTCTGATACTTTTGATGCACTGAGCTCTGATACTTTTGATGTGCTATTCTGCATGCTTATTCCTCGTTAATATTATTGCACGCATGCTGAATCTCATCAGGCACCATATTTCATCATGCATTTCAAATTCTTTATATTATATATATCAAATGCGTGTATGAATTACAAGATATAGGGGGAGATCTCCATGATTAAACTCTTCAAATGTGCATTGCCTCAAACGCAAATTCCTCACTATGCACATCTTCAGGGGGAGTTCTTCTATATCTTGCAATCAAATTCCTCAATATCAGTATTTACACTTCATATGTTTATCCCTGTTGTAAACTTAACCTATATTGTCATCAATCACCAAAAAGGGGGAGATTGTAAGTGCATCTAGTGCCCCTTAGTGATTTTGGTGTATTGAAGACTTATAGGTTAAGGGACTGATGCATTTGTGAGTGTACACAGGTCTATAAGTCTATGAGGAGTTTGATATTTACAGAGAAAGTCGACCCCTAAAAATGAAGTTCTTCGACTGAAGACTTTGATATCTGAAGACTTTCTGAAGACTTTGAAAGTGAAGAAATTGGTGTGACCTTGAAGACTTGATATCCATTTGAGGAACATGAAGCATGAAGACTTTTGTTTTCGTAGTTTCATTTTCTCTTTCTTGAGTCATAGGAAACACCGTACTGTTAAAGGGGGTCGAGGAAATACTAAGGAAAAATTTCCATGTGATGCTCAACTCAAAATCCTACACCTACAAATCCCTTCGAGTGAAGCCATTGGAAATCTCATACAGTTCAGTCAATTTATTCAGTGACAGAGACGCAGTTCTTCTGATCACTGAGGACTTTGCTCTGACTGAGGAGTTAGGAATTCGCCAGTACGAATTACCTACACAGTGAGGAACATGATAGCCCTGAGGAATTTGAGAGTCAAATTTCTGACCGTTGCTGTGTTGCACGCCAGCTGTCCCAAAATATCCTGTCCACCTAACGGTCATATCATTGAAGGGCATTTATGTCTTATCATGTCGGGCTGCTCCCTAGGCTATAAATAGCCGCCCCCTACAACCACTAGTTGGTTGGCTGCTCCGAGAGAACTTGACACTTGTCATTTGAGAGCAACCCATCCTTCGAGGACTTTGAGTGAAAATCATCAAGTGAGGAAAACCCAAAACCAAACCCCCACAAACCCAAAGTGATTGAGCATCACTGAAGAAATTGATCCTGCATGGATCCGACGCTTGTTACCTTTGAAGACTGTGCTTCTTCCAGACGGTTAGGCGTCATGGTCTAGAGCATCCAAGAGGAATTGTGGATCGCCGAGTGACCGAGTCTGTGAAGGTTTGGAAGTCACCTGAAAACTTACCACGAGTGATTGGACGAGGTCTGCGTGGCCTTAGTTCAAGGAGAATACAGTGAGGACTGGGTGTCCTGAGCTGCGTGCTCAGTGACTGGGTGTCCGGGACTGCGTGTCCTCAAGTTTAAATACTCAGCCGCTCCAACCAGACGTACAACTGAGACAGCAGTTGGAACAGGTTTACCAAATCATTGTCTTCACCAACTATCTGGTTCTATTTCCACAACCCTTTCATTTCCTCATTACTGTGTTGAGTGTTTGTTCATATCTGTGCTTGAAGACTTTGACTGAAGACTTTCTCAATTTCCTTAGTTCAATTTCTTCAGTCTGTTTGTCTTCATCTTGGGTTATCCTGTGATTACGCTTTCTGTACTCTGTGCTTGTCTTCATTTCATCATGATGACCATGCTTGTATTCTGTTATGCTTACTTCTGAGTACTTATTCCGCTGCAAGTAGATCTTCGCTAAGAATTTCCTCACCAGCAAATTCCTCAGTGAAGAATTCATAAAAATCGCCTATTCACCCCCCCTCTAGTTGATATAACGCACTTTCAATAACTATCTGTATATGTGAGGATGTGCCCGTTGTTGTTGCTAATGTTACTATTTTGACTGACTTTGTTATGCTTGAGATGCCCGAGAATGAAAACATGTCGATCATCCTTGGTAGACCCTTCTTGAATACTGCAGGGGATGTTATTGATTGCAATAAAAGCAAGGTCACTTTCCATATCAATGGTAATGAGCATACAGTGCACTTTCCAAAGAAACAATTTCAAGTGCATGGTATTAACGTTATTGAAAAATATTTGACAATCACTATTGGAAGTTTTCAACTACCTCTACCTACTGTCAAAAAGAAATATGAAATGCTTATCATAGGGGACATTCATATTCCCATTGAGGTAACTTAGTGATTTATGAAAGTTCTTCGGTTTCATGCTAATCGAAAGTGGTTGTTAATAAGACTTGATCAACCTTATTAATGGATCATTTTTTAGAGGTTTGAAGTTGATGAATTTAGTAAGCACTACCTTTTGTCCCTACCTTTTGTTTTCTGTTTTTATTAGTTAAATAAAATAAAGTTCCATGCTTTGTCTATTTTCTGAGTTTTCGGTGCAATAAAAATGACCCAAAAATAAAAGTTCTCAGAATGCTCTGAAAATCTGACATGATTTTTTCTGAATATTTCTGAATTTCTGGTGCAAATAATATCAAAGGGGGGGTGCACCAGGTGGGCACAACCCACCTGGGCACGCCAGGACCCGCAGGGGCTCCCACACCTCTCCATTCACCCAGAAAAAAATCACCACCACTCTCTCTCTCTCTCTCTCTCTCTCTCTCTCTCTCTCTCGTGTTCTTGCCTCCGAAACCGCGGATTTCGATCTCTTTGCTCGAAGATCCATTTCCGAAACTATTTCAGGGATTTGTTGCTTGGTATGTGACTCCTCCAAGTGTCCAATTAGTTTTTGTTTTAGTGGTTTATATTTAGAATAATTATCTACTCTTGGTGCTGCTGTAGATGAGCTTGCATGTTGAATTCTTAGAGTTCTAAGTAGTTTGAATGCTTGCTATGGCCTCTATACATCCCTATGAGTAGTTCCTATCAATTTTGTGAAGTTTTGTTAATAGATTTTTCATGACCAAAATTTTTCAGAAAATTGTATGTGAACATTATGAGCTTCTTTGGAAGGAGTTCTTCGAGGAGGAGATCCTCGGAGGCATCCTCTAGCAGCAGCTCCGTTCGTCGGTCCTATGCTGAACCGAGCGAAAGTTCCATTCGAAAGGCCACCACCAAAACATGCTTATGGCCATGCAATGATTACATGGTGAGAGTTGGTATTAAGGAGGAATTTGAGCAATTAGTTCACAATGCCGAGCTCGGTCCCTACATTTCAGTTAAGTGCGACCAACGCCTCATCCTCACCGAATCATTTGTCAAAGAATTTAAATTCTTTCCACATGAGTTTAGGGTGTCTTCTAAACTTTATGATAACCCATTTACCATTTCTCTAGAAAGATTTGCTCACCTCTGCAAAATCCCATTCTAGGGTTCGCTTGATGAGCCACCTAGGTCTGAGTTTGAAGGATTCCTAACTAGTCTTTGCTTTGGTGAGACTAGGGGAGTGATGCAAGGTAGAATAAAGAGCATACATTTTCCTGCAATTTAGTACTTCGCATTATTTAATGGAAAATGCATAGTAGGCAAGCAAGACTGCAACATGCTTTATGCTCCAGACTTGAGCCTCATACGCGCCACTCTCACTGGTGAAAAGAGTTATAACCTTGGAGCGATTGTTGCACGCAGACTGCAGCATAATGCTAACAGTGGCTATTTCTATGGTGGAATTTATGACACGCGTTTGGCACGAGAGATGGGTGTTTCACCTTTGCCCTTTGACCTTATCCTACCCATGCAGTATTTAGACTTTGATGCTTTAAAAAGCCATAAGATCCTCCAAGGAAAAATTCACGACTTCACTTATAATTTGTTGTTTAACCAAACTTCTCTTGTGCACACATATTTGCCTACGCCTGCTCTTTTTGACTATCACAGTAGAGTAAGATATTTTGTTCTTGATAGCGAGGCTCGAGTTCACAACGCGGCAGTGGAGGCAGCACGGCGGGCTGAGGCATCAGCACCGAGAGCCTCCATGAGCTACCACGCCAACTACCATCCAGGCTACTGAATGATTACCAAGTTTGGCCAAAAGCCTAAGCTTGGGGGAGTATGTATTCCCACTGACATTACATTCATGTTCACACATTTCATTCCACTTGTCGGTGTCCACACTTTTTCATTGTATCATCCACGCTTAAATTGTTTTTCTTGCTTTCTTCTTGTGTGTTTGAAAAAACTTTGAGAAAATCCCAAAAATATGTTTCTTGCTTCCTTTTGTTTTTTCTTCCTAGTTTAAATTGTTGTAGTACTAAAAAGAAAACCCAAAAAGATTTCTTTGTTCTTCTTTTACTTGTTGGGAGCTTTCCCGTGTAAATAGTTTTTCTCGTCTTTGCTTTTCCCTTTTTCGTTCGCTTGCTTTCGAAAAACCAAAAACTCCAAAAATACTTCAGTGTGTTTCTCCGAGTTTGTTTTCTTTTATCCAGTCATACCGAGGAGAATACCACAATGAAAATGTTGACTGGCTCTCATTTGCATTATTGTTGATCTAACAAAGAGCCCATATTACCTTGTCTTCTCCTCTTGAATAAAATGTTTGCAGATTCCAGCTTAGTCCACGACACTCTTGCACTATTATTATTTCAAATCGTTCGGTCGTGCAAGTGAAAGGCAATAATGACGATATTAGATGAACTAGCCATGGCAGAGAGAAATGGATATGAACTTGACTTGTTCTCTTTTTGTAAATATGTTTAACCTAGTATCCATGGTTCAGACTATTATGATCAAACATGTTTGCAATGACAATTAGAGATCATAGTTCCTCATGCCATGCATAAGTAGCTAGGAGTGAATAATGACTTATCTTGGATATCAACATTGTGTTAAAATGATTGTGATGTAGTATGATGATATGGTATCCTCCTCTGAATGTTTGAGTGGCTTGACTTGGCACATGTTCATGCATGTAATTAAATCAAAACCAACATAGCCTCTATGATATTTATGTTCATGGTGTTCATATCTTACTCATTCTAGTATCTAATGTTACTTATGCATAATACATTTTCATGACCGTTGTGGCTCTCTATCTAGCCACTTCTCAACCTATTTGCTAGCCTTCTTTTTTTAGCCTTCACCTGTACTAAGTGGGAACTCTGGTTGTACATCAAAACCTGAAACCCAAGTTATTCCAGATGAGTCCACCATACCTACCTATATGCGGTATTACCCTGCTGTCCTAAGTAAATTTGCATGTGCCACCTCTAAAAACTTCAAATAAATATCCTTTTTGTGTGCCTGGATCGTTCATGGAATGACAAGAGGTAGTCGGTATCTTCCGTGCTAAGCGGGTTATTCTCAGGTCAGTGTTTATTCACTCGCCATCGCACGAGAAAAGGGCGGTAATAGGGATGCCCAGTCCCAAACTGCAAAAAGAAAAGAGCTTACAAATAATCAAACAAAAACTTCCAATAGAGTCATAACCTTCACATTTCTCTTGGGAACTGCCACTAGCGTGCTTAGCATGGAAGATATTGATAACTGATGGTCGTGAAGTGTATGAGAAGGGTGCATATCTCAAAATATCATTTACCTCTGTTTTAAAAACTTGAGCTCTAGCACCTCTGCAAATCACTGCTCCCCTCTGTGAAGGGACTATCTATTTACTTTTATGTTGTGTCATCACCTTCTCAAATAAGCACCAGAACCTGAGAGCACTACTGTCATGCTGATGCATTGTGTATAGCTAATGTTGGGTGCACCATGACTAGATCTTTTCTACCATGAATTACAATATTTAGTCGTTGCTTGAACTTTGGGGGTGCTCTGCATTTATGTTTTTTGGTCTCAGAAAGGGCTAACGAGATACCACTATTGTCATATTATATCATGGCTGTTTTGACAACATGTTGCTATTTGAGATATCTTATTATTGCTCTATAGTTGTTTATGTCATTGATATGAGTTAATATAATTTTTAAGAGCTATTGTCGACATGGTTAGTTATAATCCTTGCTTAAAACCCGGGTGCTGTTTAAGCTTATTTATGAAACAAGAGCAAAAGAGTTTGTAAAACTTTTTCTTTTTCACTTTCAGTTTATCAACTGAATTGCTTGAGGACAAGCAAACATTTAAGCTTGGGGGAGTTGATACGTCTCCAACGTATCTACTTTTCCTAACGCTTTTCCTCTTGTTTTGGACTCTAATTTGCATGATTTGAATGAAACTAACCTCGGACTAACACTGTTTTTAGCAGAACTACCATGGTGTTGTTTTTGTGCAGAAATTGAAGTTCTCGGATGCAACGAAACTTTGCGAGGATTTTTTATATCAAATAAGATAATTTCTGGAGACAGGAGGTACCCGAGGGGGCACCTTGGTGGGTGCAACCCACCAGGGCGCGCCCTGGTGGGTGCTGCCCACCTGGTGGCCCCACTGACCCTCAAACCGACGCTATAAAATCCCATATTTCCAGAAAAAATCAAGGAGAAAGAATTATCATGTTTCACGAGATGGAGCTGCCGCCGTCTCCTGTTCTTCGTTGGGAGGCCAGATCTGGAGTCCGTTTGGGCTCCGGAGAGGGGGATCTTCGATCTTCGTCATCACCAACACATCTCCATTGCCAACTGCATGATGCTCCCCATCGGGAGTGAGTAATTCCTTTGTAGGCTCGCTGGTCGGTGAGGAGTTGGATGAGATTCATCATGTAATCGAGTTAGTTTTGTTAGGGCTTGATCCCTAGTATCCACTATGTTCTGAGATTGATGTTGCTATGACTTTGCCATGCTTAATGCTTGTCACTTTGGGCCTGGGTGCCATGATTTCAGATCTGAACCGTTTATGTTATCACCATTATATCCATGTTCTAGATCCGATCTTGCAAGTTATAGTCACCTACTACGTGTTATGATCCGGCAACCCCGAAGTGACAATAGTCGGGACCACTCCCGATGATGACCGTAGTTTGAGTAGTTCATGTATTCACCATGTGCTAATGCTTTGTTCCGGTTCTCTATTAAAAGTAGGCTTAATATCCCTTAGTTTCCAATAGGACCCCGCTGCCACGGGAGGGTAGGACAAAAGATGTCATGCAAGTTCTTTCCATAAGCACGTATGACTATTTACGGAATACATGCCTACATTATATTTATGAACTGGAGCTAGTGCCGTATCGCCCTAGGTTATAACTGTCTCATGATGAATATCATCCAATGAGTCACCGATCCAATGCCTACGAATTTACCATACATTGTTCTTGCTAAGTTACTACTATTTCTACTGCTAGAATATTACTGCTATCACTGTTACTGTTACCGTTACTACTGCTGCTATCTTCAAACTATCATACTACTATGGTACTAATCACTTTGCTGCAGATAATGAATCTCCACTACAAAAAAATACACTTCCGTGATGATACGTGTTTGTCACAGTAGGTCGCGTTTCCTGTCATGCATGTACATCCATGACGATTTTATGGCAGAATCAAGATAGTCATACCTGTGCTGTCGTAGAAGTGTTCCATGACATTACCTAAATTATCATCACAGAAGTGTCCACTTCCATGACGATAAATCGCGCGTCACAGAAATGCTTTCGTCAAGGGTGACCGACACGTGGCATCCACCATAACGGAACGTTGTTAAGCTATTGGGTCCGGTTTTGGATCCGATAACCCGTTAACAGCCCCGACCAATGGGGATTTTCCACGTGTAAAATCATCATTGGCTTGAGGAAACACGTGTGGGCTCACCGTTGGGACAGATGTCTTCCACTCATTGGACCCAAGGCGCCTATGATACGTCGACACGTGGCACGGCCCAACAGAGGCCCATTCCTGTGAAAAGGCTGGCTTGTTTGACTTGGTCAAAAGGTGGCGGCCCGGCCCATGGAAAGCATGTTAATGGCCTGTTTGCATATAGCCCATTTACAACCCGCTAACATAGGGCCCGTTACGACCTCTTCGAATTAGGCCCAGTTTGTGTCATCTGGGCCATCCAATATGATTCCAGCCCATTTTAACTTCTGGCCCAAGTATGGCCCATGATGTCTTTTGGCCCATATGAGGCCCTTTGTAACTCTTGGCCCATTAACGGCCCGTGGTGAAACTGGCCCGTAATGAACAGTGTATAATTTTATACCCATTAATGTCCCATTATTCCATTGGTCCGTTTCCAGCCCAAGTTATCTTTCGGCCTTCTCAGGGCCCATTTATTATTGGGTTCATTTCCAGCATTCGGTTACTTACAACCCGTTACTGTCATTTTTTGCTTGTGGGTCAAATTCAGCCCGTCATTACAGTCAGCCTGTTTGTGGCCTGTTAATACGTTGGTTCGTTTTCATGTCAAAAAAACCCGTTGGGCTGTTTTCATAGAGTTATCAAATACAGCCTATTAACGGCCCGTCATGGTCCACGAATAGTACGGCCCATGATTGGCAAAATGATGATACGCCCCGTAGAAGGCCCATGGATCGTACAGCCCGTATAAGGCCCATGGATCGTACGGCCGATAGAAGGCCCATGGATTGTATGGCCCGTAGAAGGCCCATGGATCCTATGGCCCATGGACCGTACGGCCCATACTAGGCCCATGGATCCTACGGCCCATATAGAAGGCCAATGTATCCTACGGCCTGTAGAAGGCCCATGGATCATACGGCTCGCAGGAGGCCCATGGTTACAACAGTCTGTGTGTTGCTATGATTATTTTGGCCTAGTTACCAAAAATAGGCTATTGTGGCCACTAGAAAAACACGGAAAAAGAACTGCAGTGACTACAAGCAAACAACTAAACAAGACAATAAGGAAATAAATAAGCAAGCAATTAACGCTAGCCTATTACCACTATTACACATATTACATCCACTGGGCATCGAAGTTTGCCACCAGTGCAAATATAGGGAACAAAGCAGCATATTACATACACTGGCCGTCAAAATTGGCCACCAGTGCAAATAAACGCGACTGCAAAACAAGAGCATAACTAAAACAACTTCGGAAGAGCTCAAGAAACGTTATCCTGGGTATCCACCATGCTGGCAATAAGCTTAGCAAGCTTATTAGCTTTGTCCTGTTCGGCGCTAAAATCCTCCAATGCTTGGTGTTGCACCAAAAAGTATGCATTTGAATGCTCCAGGGACTTCTGCAGTCCTTCTGCTTCTTGTCGCAGCACAGCTGATCGATGTCTTTGAGCTTGTAGTTGAGACTCAAGAAACCGAACTCATTTAGACAGTGAGTTTGAATAGCTTGTGAAAGCAGTAGTGGCCAGTAACTCGAACACTAAACCAAGACATGACTTTGGGGTTGTCTCACTGTCTTCAAGATAGTCTTCCTTAGCTGTTTTATCAGCTTTGTTGGAGACCAACAAGGATGTGTCACTATCCTGAACCTTATCTGCATTACTTCCTTTACCATTGCTTAATAAGGCACTCTTCCCCAATATTCTATCAGCATTCTAAAAGAAGAAACAAGAAGACACATAACAGGTTTAGCATGTACTAGTATATGAAACTCATTTCGGTGAACCAGTTCATTAGTAAGGTGGACAGGGTTAAACTACCAAGTCTTCTATTGCCAAGTACTATTACATAATAAAAGCATCAAACAAACATATATCTATGTCCTATGGTCACTGCATTGTCTTGCCAAATCAAAATAGAGACACGGTTCAAATCATATCAGTTCAAGACAAAGCAGCAGTGAAAGAATACAAAGCGTGGGAAACTACATGGCACAACAAGATTTTAGATGGGTACCACGGATCTACATGTACAAAAAAGCTATTGGCTCTGTTGTGATGCTAGTAATGTGCATGATATGAGAAGTCAACTATATACACAATTGACATTGAAATCAATAGAGCTATTGATAAGAGCAAACCTGTTAAAGAAACATGCGTGAACATACCTGCTGTGCCATTGGAGTTTCGATTAGATCCTTCAATTTAAAAATAAGTTTGTATGAGTAAATACAGTGATACAAGAGCAAAGCAGTATGCACGATAGCAATCATAGTTAAAAAAGGCGCGCCTAGGCTCTAGGCGTTGGCAAAATGCATTGCGCATAACTATGCTTAATCTGTGCATAACTGCGCATAAGCATGCACTTTGGTCAGTAAAGCGCAAGGCGGTGACAAAATGCACAATTAACGCCTAGCGCTTTTTTGAACTATGATAGCAATGGAATCTTAAATAAAACAGTTGTTCTTCAGGTTTAGGCACTTGTTCTACATGAACAGAGTATAGTAAGACCCAAGAATATATTACTTAAAAATAGAAAAGGAGCTCATAGACATTACCATATTCTTGGTTCGGGACCAGTACAGAACAAGGCGTTCCCAGTCATCGTCCAGTAAATGTGTCTCAGGAGAACGTAAGGGGATTTGATGAGTTTCTTTGTCGGTGAAGTACGTTTCTTCAGGTAATTCCGATACTGCCACCAAGCATTCTTGAAGATAGCAGAGGTATCAGCACAGGTTACCTCATCCCGAGTTTCCAAATCGGTCCTTCTCTATAGAGAAAAATGGGAAAATTTGCTGTATTATAACCATCATGGAGGTAGGATGTATGGGACAAAGCAAAGTAGTTGCCATGAATAACATTACTTACACATAACTCCTAGACAAACACTTGCAACTGGCATTTTCCTTCATCTTCAGTATAATATTTCCAAGATGGGAAGATACGCATATACGATTTAACAACATCAAATGCGATAGATGCTAAACTAAGACTAACTGGTTGTGCTTCCTCCACAGGAATAGGCATACTAATAGGTGGAGTTGGGGTTCGCCGTGGTAGTACTGGCCCTTTGGGCACTGGAGCTGCCTTACTAACTGCTCTTGTTTGGGAGCTCTGTGGTGGAGATGGTGCTGTGTCAATAGGAACTGGGTTACTATCTGCTGGGGTTGGGGTTAGATTGGGTGAAGCTGGTTCTCTATCCATCGCAGTAGGGGTACAATCTACGAGAGTTTGGGTTATGTGTGGTAGGGCTGGTTCTTGTGCATGTACAACCGGGGTGCTATCTCCACCAAGAGGTAGCACTATTTTATTTGAAGACCGTGTTTTTAGTCCGCTAGATACTGACAACACCCACTCCAATTCAAATGGTTGATAAACAGGAAACATAGTTGAATGTACAGACATTGTATGAGAGACAGATGCAATAGATAGTGTGGAAAAAAGAGGGCGTGAAATAGTTGACAAGTATATTGTTTAACTAAAATGGATAGCATGACATAATTTCACATATATGATATCTATCTAAACTGGATAGCATAGCGTAACATAATTCAAAGATATGATGAATAACTAAACAGGATCGCATGACATAATTCACCTACATGTTATCTAAGTAATCATGATCGCATCATTTAATTCACATATGTCATTTATATGCTAAACAGAGGGCATTCGATATGATGTCTGAACTAAGAACATGGTGTTGAATATTGTGTATATGATGTCTAAACTATGCAATGCAAGACACCATATGCATGATATGAGCGGTATAACCGTGCCAAGTTAGAGCATACACCTCGGTGGGGGAATAGGACTGGTCATCTATCTCTGAATCCATATCCGTGGAGCTATTGGGACCCAACAAGAGATCTGCTTCGAAAGGTAGCACTGTTTGCTCTGAAGGCCTTGTTTTCACTCCAGATTTTCCCATCTCCCACCCAAATGGCTGATTCACAGGAAGAGTAGTTTAATGTACAAACATTGTCAACAAATGGAAATGTAATAAAGAAAAGGATGGGCAAGATATCATTCAAATATATGATGACTGGTTAAACAAGATGGCATTGCACATTTCACATATATTATGGCTGGTTAAAAGACATGAGACTGCATAATTCCCATATATGATATAGAAACTAAATAGGTGGCATTATAGAACATGGCTAAACTAAGCAGATGACATATATGATGTCAAAAGTAGGCATTGTAAGGCAACATATGCATGATGTGACTAACATCATCATGCCAAGGTAGAGCAAACACCTTGGAGGGTAAATAGGTGTGGTCAGCGGCGTCTGAATCCACCTCAGAACAGATATCTTCCTCTGGATTACAATCTGGAGAGGGGTGGGGAGGGTTTGCCATTAAACCCAGCATGGAGCGATGTCTGCATGACATTGTATTGTCATGTAAAACTCTTCTCTTTTCCTCTACATGTTCATCATGACTGTGTACAACATCTGACATGCATACGAAAAAAATATGGTGAGATTATGTACGGAGAGCATGCAGAAATTTAGAGTGATGGTAACAACCAGTGGATGGATCCAAAAATAATGATAGCAGGCTGATGATTGCTTTAATTTAATAAAAAGACAGATGATGATTGCTTTACTATTTGTTTCCCACCCAAGATGAACAACATAGGCATACCCTAGATGAACCAGATATTAGACAGACATACTATTCATTGCTGCCTCGATATGTGCCCCACAACTAATTTAGAACTCAAGTTTGAACATTAATTTGGACCTAACTTGGAGTCCAAGAGGTGAACAGGACGATAAAGTAGCAGGTAATTTTAAGCAATGCATAACATAAGGAGAAAAAAGAGTGCGACCTCTCTTGTGGACCCGTGTACTCCTCAAGTTCATCTGCTGAGTCGATTATGTTGATGTCGTTGTGGTGGGTGCCGACGGCAGGGAAGGAGATCTTAGGCGGCGAAAGACGGTCAGGAGTCATGATGTCTGGTTTAGTGGATGCTTTTGTTGATGGAGCAGCTCAGGTGAGGTGGACGACATCGCGGCAGGAGCAGGACAAACCACACGAAGTTCCCTTCGACACCTACCTGTAACTGAAGTAATTCTATAAGGGCTCATTTGGCTTGCATGATTCTAAAAATGCAGGGATAGGAAAAACACCGGAATAGGATAGGAATGCACATGGTAAATAGAGCATTTGTAAACACATGATTTCTGTCAACTTGGGTGTTTGGTTTACAGGAATTGGAAGAGCAGAGGAATGCAAAGAAACATGGCCAAAATAAAGTGAAACCATATGAAAGCGTGTACAGTTAGAATGTTATTCTGCCACTAATGCACTTGGTCTTGTTTTCATGCATAGGATTTTGAAAAGTAGGTCCAGGTGGATGTTTTGCTTCATTCCTTTCAACAAAATGCATGAATAATTGAATAGTAGAGTGCCATTGGAAAATTCCATATTGCTATGTTTTTCTGTTGAACCAAAATAGCCCTAATGGATCGACATGAATGTATAGTAATAAGTGATGCAACAAGTGTACAACCTCTTTGCCGTAGTCGTGTCGACCTCAGCATCATTGGGTTGGTCGCTGAAGCAGTTGAGGTAGAGGTGGCTGTCGGAGGTGTGGAGGAAGATCTGAGGAATCTGTAGACATCGTCCAAGGCACTGCTCTGTTGTGATGGATCGTTCTGTCGTTGGAGCAGCTCCGGTGAGCCGTAAGACATCAAGGTTGAAGCAACACAAGACAGACATCGCCAATCTCAAGTGGGATTCTAATAGCATCTCCAATAGATGATGTAAAATATATGTAAAATTTACATCACCAAAAACCACCTGACTACAACAGATGAGGTAAAAATAGTTGACTCTGAACTTAACTATCGAAACCGGTATTTACTGTGGAATCTGGATGTTACTGTCGAAACTGAATGCAATGGTAGCAGAGAGGCACTTGACATGTAGTTTAGGGAGGGCCTACAGTTCATCTTCAACTTGCACCCCCTTGAGCCGCCAGCCACCACCAGCCTCGCCGCCGCCTCGCCGCCCCGAAACAACTCCCCACCACCGGTCCGCCGCTGCCCCGGCCGGCCCTCTAGGCCCCCCGCCCCCACCCTGAACCCTAAGATAGATAGTGGGGTACCTCTCTGGCGAGCCCCCGTCCCCGCTGCGGGTGGTTTTTCCTTAACTCTGGCGAGCCCCCCCACCCCCTGAAAATCGACGGGCCCAAAAGTCAATTCAGTCGACTGAAGTGTAGCTAAATTGGAGCAAAGCAGCAGCACGAGCGAGAGGGAGAGCAGCAGCAGCAGCGCGAGTGAGCGAGTGACAGCCGGAGAATCATTAGCTAGGCGAGCGAGCGATCGAGCGAGAGCCGGAGCAACAGCAGTAGCGCGAGCAAGCGAGCGAGAGCCGGAGCAGCAGCAGCAGATCTGGCTGGTATGGACACCACCGCCGAAGGGGCCTCGCACCAGGGGAGAGCCGCCGTGGAGTTGTCGCCCGCGGCGCCGACATCAAGGTAGCCGCTCCATGGGGTGCGGGATGGTGCACCGTCAGCACCGGGAGGTCGAGTTAAGGAGAAGGTGCGATGCGATGAGTGTACAACCTCTTTGGTGGCGCCGAGTAGGCCTCGGCTTCGTCCGAGGAGTCGGTGAGGATGATGCGGTTCCGGTGGAGCAGGTTAAGGCGGCGCTGTGGGGATGGAGCAGCCACGATAGACGAGGCGATCACTAGAGCAGCTCCTTGGAGGTGGAGGACGAGGCGGCTGAACGAGCGGGACGATGAGACGAGGGACGTCGAGCTGTTGCGGTGGGTGATGTCGTCGGGGAAGAGGCTCCCACTAGGCAGCGGTGAGGTGGCGGACGGAGGAGGGTGGGGTTTTGCGGCTGGAGCAGAGAGGTTATGGCGGCCTGGGATTTCGAATGGCAAAAAGGAGGCAATGGGAGGGGGTGAACCATGACTTACAGACACGCTTGTCCAAAATGTAGGGTGTGTTACAAAAGTACCCCCCACCGATTTGAACTAGCGGCCCTTTTGGCTCAGGGTTAGAAGGGGGATTTCGTGTGTCGGGATTTGGCAGCTGGAGGGAGTTTCGCGCGTGTTGTAATTTCAGGATAGCAAGGCGCGGGTTGTGAAGGCGCCAGTTTTGGGAGCACGATATCTGAATTTTCGGGATATAACTAGGCGCGGGTTGAATTTTAGGGACAAGCCTAACGTGTAATATTGTACTTGTACGTACCAAATCTATTCACACTTCCCTCAACCAAAAAGAAAACAAAAAAAATAAAACTATTTACCCCACACAAAGAGAGAGTCTTGCCCCATTTTACTATACAAATGTTATTCAAAGCTACTCCCTCCTTCCATCTAAATAGGGCCTAATGCGTTTTTTGATGCTAACTTTGACCAAATATTAGAGCAATAATATATGACATCAACTTACACAAAGCACACCGTTAAATTCGTCTGTGAAAGGAGCTTTCAATGATATAATTTTCACATTGTGCATGCCATGTACTATTAATCTTGTCAATAGTCAAAGGCGGTCTTAAAAAACGCATTACACCCTATATAGATGGAAGGAGGGAGTATGAATCCATGTTATGTCCAATTAAATTTTTTCGCTTGCTGTATAATGCATGTAACCTACTCATACCAACATTTTAGTGTATTCCAAATGTCTATACTACCGCTGCAATTCGAACTAAATTTGAATTTGTTTCTCTATTTCAATAAGAATATACAATCATGATTGTTGCCAACTTCAACCATGATTCATGTATTACCTTAATAACACACCACATGATTACTATAGAGATAGATATGAACTATGTGTACTACATGAACTCGAATTCTGTCGGATTTCGGGTTTCGGCAGACCCTTGAGATTCGAACACTGGGGTGCGCGGGGGGATTTCGCCCTCTACCTACTTGTTCCTCGCCGGGTCGCTGAGATCTAAACTACGAAAGGAACAACACAAGAGACACAGAGTTTATACTTGTTCAGGCCACCATTGTGGTGTAATACCCTACTCCAGTGTGTGGTGTGGTGGATTGCCTCTTAGGCTGATGATGAACAATACAAGGGAGAACAGCCTCGCGAGGGTCTGTTCTTGGCTGGTGCGATGAACTGCTAGGAGGAGTTCAGTCGCTCTCTCTACTGGTTTCTAGCGAGGATACTCGATGCCTCTACCTTGTGGTGGCTAGTCCTATTTATAGGCAAAGGCCCTGGGCCTCTTCCCAAATATTGAGCGGGAAGGGCGCCAACAATTGGCCATTTTGAAGGGGAACAACGGGTACACTTATCCTGACTAAAGTTGGTCCTCGCCTGTCAAAGGATCTATTGGTGACGCCTGCTTGGGCTCCACAATGACTTCCTGCCGTTGGGCTGGTCTTGGTCTTGTTGCACCGAAATGGATGCCTTTGCTTGATGCTCTTGCCTGCGCTTGCTCCCTTTGCACCAAAGAGGAAAGGAGGACACTGCGCGGGCTGGCGCCCGACTGGCGCCCGACTGGCGCCCTTGGTCGTCATGGCTCACGTCATGGGCACCTCGCGAGGTACCCTTCCTTAATCTCTCCGCCTCCTCATGAGCCAGCCTGATGAGGCCGTGCCTGAGGAAGCTCCTTGTCGTCCGCCCCACGAGGCTTGGCCCCTCGCGATTGTCTTGAGCTTGTGTTGATGAAGATGGGCCGTGCTGGGCCCCCTTTGAGCCACGCCGCAGGCAGGCAAGTCTGGGGACCCCCATTCCCTGAACGCCGACAGTAGCCCCCGGGCCCAAGGCACGCCCGGACTTGGCCGAGCAGAGAGGCGAAAGGGCAAGTGCAAAACGCCGCGAGCCCTAACAGCCTGTGGCCTTGGGCGCCGCGTGGCGGTTGATTGGACGTGGGCGCCTCCACTTCCCCATGATGCCTCGGCGACTGCACGGATTCGACAAGTCCCTGCATGCAAAGCGGGTCATGATTACTTGCGATCGTGGAGGTCGGCGGTTGGCCTCCTCTGGCTTTAAGTACGGCACATCACGTGCCCTTCCAGTTTATCCCCTCTTGCTTCTCCTTCTTCTCCATGGCTCCGTCAAGGAAGTTCTCGGCCGCAGAGAAAGGAAAGGCCCTCCAGGTTGAGCCTGCCTCTCCCCCGCCCAAGCGCGGTCGAGGCCGCCCTCGCAAACACCCTGTGGCCTCCACGGCGGCTCCCCGCGGTCGCGGAGGTGACTTCCCGCGCAGTGACAGGCGGCTGGCCGTGGTCGGGGGGCGTGCTTCGGCCGTGCAACCCCCTAGGCCACGCTTCCATACTGCAGAGGTGCTGCCGGAGTTCATTGTGTGGGCGGCGGAGCCGACTAGCGCCCGGCTTCAGCTCTCTTGCTTCCTCCTAGGTGAGCTCCCGGATGGCGCCCCGGGCGGCCTCTGGCTCCAGGCAGATGGCTGCTGCAGCCGGGCCTCGTGGGCTTCGCTGGAGGTCTCCGTGGCGGGGAGCCTGGCCTTGACCCGCGGCTGGCAGACGTTTGCCCGCGCGCGTGGCCTGAGCCGTCGGTGCACCCTGCACTTCAAGTTCGATGGCGATGCCACCCTCTACGTGAGGGCGTTTGGGGAAGATGGTCGCCGAGCAGGGTGCTGCCCTAAAGACGACGACCGCGGCCGGGGACCCAGCCCCGGCGAGGACGGAGAGGACAGCGCGTGCGTGGTTGGCGGCGCCCAGGGTTCCTCAAGCTTCACTAGTTCTTCTTTGGGCAGCGACTCTTCTAGTAGCGGCCGCGGTTAGCTTCCACGCCGTCGTGCGTGCCTGGAGGGTGGTAGAGGGCCTGCCCGCCGTCGCGCCTCGGTGAAGCGCGAGGAGGAGTCCGCCTGAGCTCCGGAGGCGGCCCGAGTCTTCCCTGAGGGCCGGTGTAGGGCGAGCTTCGCCTGATTTGTTCTTTCTTTTCCTTTTTCCCGCGCAAAAAGACAGTAGTGTGGGGCCCCGTGGGGGCGTGTTTGGGTTACCGTTGTTAATCATCATACTGTTTCCGTTATTTTGGTATTGTTCCTTCCGGCCGCACGCCCGCGCATAGGTAATCCCCAGCCTCAGCCGTGGGGGCGACCGACCCAGGTCCTGTATTCGTGTCGCGGTGCCCGTGAGGCACGGACTGGAGGGGTGCCCCTGTAGTGGACCCGGGTTGTGAAACCCTGAACGATAAGGACAGAAACACTCGTGAGGGCGCTCGGGCTGCTCCCTCGCGAGACCTTGCGCAAGAGAAATCGAGACAGGAGGGCGAAAAGTCAAAGAGCCATAAGTCAAAAGACGGCGACAGTTTCAATAAAACTACAAATGAGAACGAACTAGCCAACTGCAGAAAGCAAATGAAAAAGCCGCGTCCAGCACCTAGTCTAGTCTTCGACGTCTTCTCACCAGCGCGGAGCTAAGTGCTGCCACTGGGCGTGGGAGGGAGCCCCAGGGCCTGAGGCCGGTGCTCCTGAGACTCCGGGGTGTGTACAGCCCCAACTCATTATTACGTGAGAGTGTCACGGGCGACGAGCTTCACAGGCGCTGGCCTTCTTCACAGGCTCCGGGCCTTTCTTCGGGGAAGCAAGCTTCACGGGCATTGGCCTTCTTCACAGGCTCCGGGCCTTTTCCAAAAAGATAGTCTTCACAGGCATTCGCCTTCTTCACAGGCTCTGGGCCTTTTCCAAAAGGATGATCTTCACAGGCATTCGCCTTCTTCACAGGCTCTGGGCCTTTTCCAAAAAGATGATCTTCACAGGCATTCGCCTTCTTCACAGGCTCTGGGCCTTTTCCAAAAAGGTAGTCTTCACAGGCATTCAACTTCTTCACAGGCTCTGGGCCTTTTCCAAAAGGATGATCTTCACAGGCATTCGCCTTCTTCACAGGCTCTGGGCCTTTTCCAAAAAGATGATCTTCACAGGCATTCGCCTACTTCACAGGCTCTGGGCCTTTTCCAAAAAGGTGATCTTCATAGGCATTCGCCTTCTTCACAGGCTCCGGGCCTTTTCCAAAAAGGTGATCTTCACAGGCACTCACCTTCTTCACAGGCTCTGGCCTTTTAAGGGTAAAACCTCCGGAGGTGCTAGATGTTCCATGCATTCTGGACTGGCACCCCCTCCTGAGTCTCCAAGCGCGCGGAGCCAGGCCTGGAAACATGAACAACCTTGAACGGGCCTCCCACATGGGAGAGAGCTTATGCAGTCCCTCCCTGGAGAGAACCCGCCTGAGCATGAGGTCCCCTACCTCAAGAGTTCTGGGGTGGATGTTGCGGCAGTGGTATCACTGCAGTGCTTGTTGGTATCTCGCCGCTCGCAATGCGGCTTCTCGGCGACGCTCCTCCCCCAGCACGAGGTCCATCCCCCGCATGGCGTCCTGCTGCGCTTTGTCGAACGCCAGGACCCGTGCGGAGCGACGTCTGACCTCGTGAGGGAGGACCGCCTCAGCTCCATAGACCAAGAAGAACGGGGTCTCTCCAGTCGGCTTGGTTGCGGTCGTGCGGATGGACCACAACACGGACTGAAGCTCATCGTACCAGCCTCTGCCGCAGGCTTCCAGCTTCTTCCTGAATGTTCTGGTCTTGAGGCCCCTCAGGACCTCCGCGTTGGCCCGCTCGGCCTGGTTGTTACTTTGGGGGTGCGCCACTGAAGCGTAGCATATCTGCGTTCCAAGGTTAGCATAGTATGTTTTGAAGAGGTTACTGGTGAACTGCGAACCGTTGTCGGTGATGATGCGGTTCGGTACCCCGAACCGGCTCACGATGCCCTTGATGAACTTGACTGCTGACCCCGCAGGGATGGTGCGGACGGCTTCCACTTCAGCCCACTTGGTGAACTTGTCCACGGCGACGTAGAGGTAGCGATAGCCCCCCGGCACCCGAGGGAACGGGCTTAGGATATCCAGCCCCTAGACTGCGAATGGCCACGAGAGGGGTATTGTTTGCAGACTTCCTGCCGGCTGATGGATCTGCTTGGCATGGAATTGGCAGGCTTTGCAGGCCTTCACTAGCTCGACAGCGTCATTGAGTGCAGTAGGCCAATAGAAGACGTTGCGGAATGCCTTGCCCATGAGGGTCCGTGATGACAAGTGGTGCCCATAGTCTCCACCGTGTATATCTGCCAGCAGCTCCTTCCATTGCTCCCTGGATATGCAGCGTAGGGACACACCATTTGGTCGCTTCCGGTAGAGTTCCCCATCCCTGATACAGTACGCTGAGGCTTGCCGCGCCACACGCTCCGCTTCCTCCTCCTTCTCCGGTAGGGTCCCTTGCGTTAAGTAACTCCGGAGCTCTGTGATCCAGCATCCCTCCTGAGGCTCCATCGTCAGGAGTAGGCGCGCTCCTGAGGCTGGGCCACAGACCGAAGCTCCCGAGGCAGGTGGCCGGGGGAGCTCCTCCCGAGGCTGCACCGTGTTTGATAGTGATGGCATGGACGAGGGCTTGAAGAGCCGCTCCTCGAAGATGCCAGGCTCCTGAGGTAGCCGCCTGGATGCTCGTTTGGCGATGTCATCGGCCTCCTGATTGGTGCCACGGGGCACATGCTACAGCTCCAACCCCCAGAACTTCTTTTCCATCCTGCGGACCTCCGCAAGGTAGGCCCCCATGTGCTCATCTTTTGGCTCGTACACATTGTTGGAGAAATTGACGAGGAGCTGTGAATCGCCCTTGATGGTAAGGCGCTTTACCCCTAGGGCAGTCGCGGCCTTCAAGCCTGCTATCAGGCCCTCGTACTCTGGTATGTTGTTGGAGACCTTTTCGCCTTGCTGGAAACAGAGCTGTACGACGTAATAGAGCTTGTCCTGAGTGGGATATATGAGCACCGCCCCAGCCCCAGCGCCATGCCTGGAGAACACCCCGTCGAAGTACATGACCCAGCCTTCTGGCGCCTCGCTTCCTGGGGAGAGGGATCGATCCTCGCTGGCCTTGAGGCCCGATGCCTCTGTCCATTCAGCCACGAAGTCCGCTAGCGCGGCCCCCTTGATGACTCTGGTCGTGCTGAATTTGAGCTGAAACGCTTGCAGTTCAATGTTCCACTCAGCGACCCTTCCGGCTGAGTTTGGGATCCTGAGCACCCTTTCCAAGGGGTATGACGAGACAACCTTGATAGGGTAACCCTGAAAGTAGTGCCGCAGCTTGCGCGAGGCCACTAGTAGCACAAGGAGGAGCTTCTGGGGCATGGGGTATCGTGCCCTCGCATCCCGCAACACTGTGCTGACGAAGTACACTGGGTGCTCGACGAGGCTTGGAGAGTCGGTGCTGGCGGCGTCCTCCGGAGGCCGTGGTGCCTCCTGAGGTGGGGGAGCCTCCAGAAGCTGGTTGCCTGGGGGAAGGGCCTCTTCCATTCCCGGTGCGCTCCCCTATGGCGGCTGATCCTCCTTAGCCGTGGTAGTGATCTCTGCGAGTCCTTCTTGGTCCTGCTTTGCGTTGACACGGGTTGCTGCCGTGGCCTTGGTCCGGCGCTCCTCCCTAACTGCCACCAGAGTCGCGCTGGCGGAGTAGGGAGTGGCGGCGAGGTAGAGCACCAAGGGCTCTTGAGGGCGTGGGGCCACCATCACCGGAGGGCTGGTTAGGTATCTCTTGAGATCTTGGAACGCCTTGTTGGCCTCTTCAGTCCATTCAAAGGGCCCCTTTTTCTTCATCAGCTGGAAGAAAGGCAGCGCTCGCTCCCCTAACTTGGAGATGAAGCGCCCTAGCGCAGTCACGCACCCAGTGAGCTTCTGCATCTCTCTGAGGGTCTTTGGCGGGCTCATGTCCTCGACTGCCTTGACCTTTTCTGGGTTGGCCTCGATGCCTCGGCGGGACACGAGGAAGCCCAAGAGCTTGCCCGAGGGGACTCCAAACACACACTTCTCCGGGTTGAGCCGCAAGCTCACTGCGTTGAGGTTTGCGAAGGTTTCCTCCAGGTCTTGTATCAAGGTCTTGGCCTCACAAGACTTCACTACAATGTCGTCGATGTAAGCTTCCACATTCTTCCCGAGTTGCGGGCCCAAGGTGATGTGCATGAGCCGCTGAAAGGTTGCCCCCCGCGTTGCGCAGTCCTTACGGCATGCATGTATAGCAGTACACCCCACACGGGGTTAGGAAGGCCGTCTTCTCCACATCTTCCACGGCCATCTTGATCTGGTGATACCCGAAGAAGGCATCCAAGAAGCATAACAGGTCGCACTCAGCGGTGGAATCGACGAACTGATCGATGCGAGGGAGCGGGAACGGATCTTGCGGGCATGCCTTGTTGAGGTTGGTGAAGTCGATACACATGCGCTCCTTCCCTCCCTTCTTTGGCACAACCACAGGGTTGGCCAACCAATCTGGATATCGGACCTCACGAATGACCCCCGCGGCTTCTAGCTTGCAGGTCTCCTGGACGATGAAGGCCTGCTTTTCAGTGGACTGCCGCCTCGCTTTCTGCTTCACGGGGCGCACGTTAGGGCACATGTTGAGGTGGTGCTCGATTATGCCCCATGGGATCCCTGCCAACTGATTGGGCTCCCAGGCGAATACCTTCTTGTTTGCGCGCAGGAACTTGACCAGGGCTTCCTCCTGCTCGGGCCCGAGGTTGGCGCCTATGGTGAAAGTGGCGTTAGTGGACCCGTCCTCGTCGACGGGTATCTGCTTGGTCTCCGCCTTGTCCTGGGTGAACAACTGTTTCTTCTTGGTTGGTGCAGCCCCCTTGGGCTCGGGGGTCCCCGCGTTGGCGGGCTGTGCCGACGCCGCCGTCTTCAAGGCGAGCTTGAGCGCTCACAGCGCATCCCCGGTGTCCCCAGGCACGGTGAGGACACCGCTACTCTCGGGCATCTTCATAAGGTTGTACGCCGGGTGAGTCGCGGCCATGAATTGGGCCAGTGCTAGATAGCCGAGGATGGCGTTGTAGGGGAGGCCGATGGGGGCGATATCGAAATCGACCTGCTCCGTGCGGAAATTGTCGTAGGTGCCGAAAGTTACTGGGAGCCGGATCTGCCCCAAGGAGCTGGATGACCCGCCCCCGACGCCCGAGAAGGGTTGGCTGGGCTGCACCCGCTCCCGGGGTATGCGGAGGAGGTTGAAGGCCTCAACTGAGAGCATGCTGAGGCCTACGCCGCCGTCGATGAGAGTCCTGGTGACAGCCACCTAGCAGATGGTGGGGGTGCACAGCATGGGGAGCGCACCCGATCAGGCCTAGTTGGAGGGGTGGTCCTCCGAGATGAAGGCCAGCCTGGCCTATGGCTCCGATCGGTCCGGGGGAGCCCCCTGCCGCGTGGAGGCGGCGCCGACCCGGCGGACGAACGGCTTGACGTGGTGACTGGAGGGCGGCGCCTGCGAGCCGCCCAGGAGGGCCGCGACGACCAGGGAGGCCGGCGCGGCATGGTGGGCGAGGAAGAGGCCAAGCAGCTCCTCCCAAGAGGCCACGGAGGGATGCTGGGATGATGCTTGCTGCTCATTCCCTACCGGGCCAGTGGCGGCGTTGACGGCAGGTGACGAGGAACGACGAGGGCGCCTGCCGACGGGAGCCGTCTAGGCGACACGGGAAGTGAGGGCGGCTCATTTCCCGGCGCGGGCCCGACGAGCGTCAGACATGGATGCGATGGTTGGAGAAGAACAGGGTGACGGAAGACGAATTCCGGCGCACCCCCTACCTGGCGCGCCAAATGTCGGATTTCAGGTTCCTGCAGACCCTTGAGGTTCGAACACTGCGGTGCGCGCGGGGATTTCGCCCTCTACCTACCTATTCCTCGTCGGGTCGCTGAGATCTAAACTACGAAAGGAACAACACAAGAGACACAGAGTTTATACTGGTTTAGGCCACCATTGTGGTGTAATACCCTACTCCAGTGTGTGGTGTGGTGGATTGCCTCTTGGGTTGATGATGAACAATACAACGGAGAACAGGCTCGCGAGGGTCTGTTCTTGGCTGGTGCGATGAACTGCTAGGAGGAGTTCAGTCGCTCTCTCTACTGGTTTCTAGCGAGGATACTCGATGCCTCTACCTTGTGGTGGCTAGTCCTATTTATAGGCAAAGGCCCTGGGCCTCTTCCCAAATATTGAGCGGGAAGGGCGCCAACAATTGGCCATTTTGAAGGGGAACAGCGGGTACACTTATCCTGACTAAAGTTGGTCCTCGCCTATCAAAGGCTCTGTTGGTGATGCCTGCTTGGGCTCCACAATGACTTCCTTCCTGCCGTTGGGCTGGTAATGGATGCCTTTGCTTGATGCTCTCGCCTACGCTTGCTCCCTTTGCACCAAAGAGGAAAGGAGGACACTGCGCGGGCTGGCGCCCGACTGGCGCCCTTGGTCGTCATGGCTCGCGTCATGGGCACCTCGTGAGGTACCCCGCCTTGATCTCTCCGCCTCCTCGTGAGCCAGCCTGATGAGGCCATGCCTGAGGAAGCTCCTTGTCGTTTGCCCCGCGAGGCTTGGCCCCTCGCGAGGGTCTTGAGCTTGTGTTGATGAAGATGGGCCGTGTTCGGCCCCCTTTGAGCCACGCCGCAGGCCGCTGGCAGGCAAGTCTGGGGACCCCCATTCACAGAACACCGACAAATTCTATTTTTTGAATACACTTGATCTTGATTCCAAATAATAGTACATTTGATGTACTAACTATATATTAATAATCTAAACCATGTTCCATACATACACCATGTTTATCACACAAAGTATAGTGCCCCGCCCCCTATATTATGACAAGTATTTAGACCTGAGCTGCAAAAGCCACACATTAGCCCAAATTATAATCAATGCTCTACGTTATGATATCTTCTTCAAGTATCCGTATCCACTTTTTTATAATGAATTATGATCTTTGTTCGTCTTTTACACCTTCACGATCCTCTTCTATTTGTAGCTAGCTAGTGCTAACTTTCTATCGTGCATGTACTCGCCCGCCCCCCTCTCACCCACCCTTAGCGTCCCCTCCATCACGCACGTTCGTTATTTCTCTTTAGGTCCTCCACCCGCGGTGTGTGTAGGCCCCTGGCTCCTTCTTTCCGGCACACACCGGTCGATATACCTCTCTAGCCAAGTGTGCCTACCACAAACACATATATACTTCCCCTCTTCTCTTCTCATCGTCCATTCCCCCCTATGTCCAATACGGTTCCACGCAGGTGCACACTCCCGCCCCTCTTTTCATTGATCTCATACTCGCACACTCCTCCCCCTCGACATGGTAGGCCTCTCGCACCACCTCCTAGTCGCACCCCTCTCTCCCTGTCTGTCTCTCCGGACCTTATTTGCTTCTAATACATGCAGGCGTGTATACGTACTGATCTCCCTACATATAGCCAGGTCGACTATAATTTGTTTCCCCACACACCGATACACTTACCTCACTAGTTATGTCTCTCCCTTTCTCGGACACACGACGATTGATCTTCCTATGTAGTTACGTATGCTTACCACAACCATATCGTCTCCCCTCATCATCCTTGCATACCTCCCGACCCGTCTCTCACACGCACGTGCATAGACAAATAGACATCCCCCGCCCTCTCTTATTGATATTGCACTCATACCCTCCGTTTGTGTATTAGGCCTCTCCCACCATTTGTGAGACGCCACTCCACCACCAACCTCCGACGCTCTACCTTTGTCTTTCTCCCAACCTTATTCCTCTACTACACATATCCATGGATGTCGATCGATCTCCCTCAATACATAGCTAGGTCTCTCTCCTTCCCCACACATATACTAGTCGATTGGTCTCTGCCCCATCCCCCCCACACACCGATAGTTGAACGTTGTAGGTAGGTATCCATGACACGGAGAAAAACTGCACCTCTGCCCTCTCAAATTCCAGTAGGCCAGCCGCCCTATATCTTTGACGTGGACAAACACAAATTCGATGACACTCTTTATCGATCACGCAGCCATACACTTCATCCTTATTTTCAATTCTATCGATATCTCACGTCCATGACTCCATTTCACACACATTGCATATCTTACGTTTTTCTGTTTGAGATATCATTAACACATTGCCTCTGTTTCGCACAAACCATCTCTCTCACACCCACCCACGTACGTACCTGCACCTAACGAAGAGGTGCACGCAGGACGCACGTACTCACGTCTCGTTCCCGGCCACACCCGCGCGGGTACACGGTGGAGTTCGTTTCTGTACGAAAAGGCAGCCCACGTGATAATTTGACGCGTGTAGCGGTTGTTTACTCGAAGGAGGGTCGGGTACCATGACTAGACGGAACAAAGTTCGACTTGACGCGTAAGTGTTAAATAAAGTTATATATATTCCTCAATGGCACATACAGAATATAAAATGATTGTCGTGGGGAAAATGGAAAAATGGGTTTGTCTCTCATCACACCATCTCACACAAGGTGGCAATGGCCTCTCTCTCTTAGTGTTGGTCAGTGATCTGGCCGCATCCCATCCGCCGGCGGAAAGGGAGGATGTGCATCTTCTCTCCATTCGACGATGTTGAGGCATCACGTCCCGATCTGCGGTACCCGATGTTCTGTCTAACCATGCTCCGGCGCGGTAGGGCCTTCGCCACTTGCTCGCCACCGCAGTATGGGTAGATCCCGGCCGCCGGCGCCCTCCTAGTAACATCCCGATGACCCTCAGGTATAGCTTCCTCTAGCCTTGCTCCACTGCCCATCTTCCCATGTCGCTGCATGTGGATCTTCTTTAGTTGTTTGCTTAAATCGTATCTCGGCTGGCGTACTTTCCATCTTGCAATCTCGTCCTCAAACCATTTTTGATAAACCACCATGTGCTATCTTTCCCTTATTACATGGAATATGCTTCTTTTTTGTCGGCGTATGTGTCTTCAACTCATGTTATTGGGCAGTAATTGTTTCCTTTCTACCTCATTTTGCAAATAGGGCTATCCATTTTCACCTCATTGCTATTGCGACCTTTTGGTGAACTGCACAAATCACTTTTTTGTTAAGAGTGTTTTGTGCAGTTCTGCCAAAATGTCACACGGGCAACGTTTTTACATTTTTGTGGGACTGCAGAAAAGGAGATTGGTTTTGCTATCCTCCTCATCGAACTCTGTGCCTAATCTTCTCCAACAAGATGTTAGTCCTAAAGAGAGATCGTAGAGGTGATCGGCTTCTCTTTATGTGTGTTATGTTTCATCATCTAGTTCCACTACTATTGTAATCACACTGACTAGATATCTTTGCAAACAGGGATGGTCCGCTCGATTTTAGTGGAGCTGCACAAAATGATCGGATTGTGGTGTCCTCCATACACCTCTTTTTTTGGCTACAGAGCTGGGTGAAACTAGCTGCCAAGCAATGAACACTGTGCAAATTAAATGGACCCATGCCTACGAACAACATAGATCAATTATATATTTTTCTTTATTTGTACACCTTCTCACAACTTTGTCTTCACTTGTGATGTGAACATTGGCGCTGATATGCGAACCATTGAGATGCATTGGCCATGGTAGTTTCATTTGTATTTTATGGAATGTTGTAACGAGATAATCTTGAGGCAAGACACATGAATCCTAAGTTGAAACCTTTTTTTCCTGCGGGAACCAAAGTAGAAACCTTCATAGCATCATAGTACAATTTCATTAAAATTATGCGTACATATAAACAAATCCTGAAGGATTGATAGCAATGCTAGAAAAAATTCAACTTCGTTTCGCCGACATGTTGGACATCCTTCATCCGGCTCCACCTGCCATGCAGCAATATTGAGTGCACAACACAACTATAGGGAAAGATTCACCCCGGTCGTTGCGCCGCAGTAGTAATGACTAGTGAGCAGTCAAATCATAGAGCCCCACCTTTGCCATAGTAAGTTGCTCGGACAAAGCAACCATCATTTCTCAGTTCCTTGAATCCACTGGTACTCCCATATTCCCACAGTAATAAGTTGCTCGGGCGAATCAACCACCACTTCACCTTTCCCACAGTAAGTACTAGTACCTACTTTTTTTTACTCTAGAAACAACCACACGCGAATATCGGACGGTAGCAGCACAACAACTGAATAAAAAATTCTATAGTATGAGAATAACTTTGAACGTAAGCCATTGATTCACTCTATCCAATGGTCATAGTTGGAAAATCCAAACAAAACCAAGCATTGGATCAACTCTTTTAGCACTCAGATTGTTGCCGCCTGCTCAACCGCCTGTCCAACTAGCCCACCTATATATCCGCTCACGTGTGATGACCACAGGAGCTATCCATTCAGATTGTATGTTAAAAAAATAAAGGTCGATAACTAATGCGGCACCTCGGGCCAACGCAGCCAGATCGCATTTTGCACGAGAAATTACACACCATGTTTCGTTGACATGTGGTCCCGTTCCAACATGTCAGTGAGATGACGTGAGTCCTTTTCTACTAGTATTTCCGAACGGGCGTGTAGGCCGGGGCGCCTCTTCGTGTACCATGGCAAACTGGCAACTATCCACCGACTCTTCGCCTTTCCCTCTCGATTTGGAACTGCTGTCGCACGCTCTTCCTCCCTCCTCCATTTGCCTTCACCCTTCCTTCTGCCATTGTTTGATCATCTTCTCCATGGAGGGAACATGTCGAAAACGACCCCGTTATTCTTGCCCCCATCCGAAAGATGATGTGGTGGAGGAACTCATTGATCGGTGCGACGTCATCACCTCGGCTAGCATGGCAGTTTCGTTCAAGACCATTCTCGACTCAACTAATAACATCATTACAAGGAACCCAAGGGTCCAGGAGCGGTTTGATCTCCCCTATGTTCTTTGCCGTGACCTTGATGACTGGCGCAGGGATGACGGAGGCCTCGCCTTGTGCAAGTTGATGCCGCTTGATAATGATACATATGATGTTAAGATGCCATCGCTTGCGGGAAAGGATTGGGCAGGCGCAAATGGAGATTGGGTTGTTTATATTGGGTACAACTGCGAGTGGGAACTTGTGAATGTGTACACTCGTCACCGGGTTCCACTTCAAAAAATCTCAGCAGACTGCCCAGAGGTTGAGCACACCGGTATTCTACACATGTTCAAATACGATCATGGTGACTGTCTTCTATGGAAGATAGCAATTTGTTGAGTTCCCAACCGCTCTTGGAATTACAAGAACTATGAAGTTGTTGCTATCTTGACAAGCTTGTTGCCATCCTTCGTGGTTCGACTCGATGGATATTGCTCAAAAATCAGTTTCTATACATGGATGTGTACTGTGATGCAATTCAATACGAGGGTCTTGTGTTTGCTTCCACCACTCATGGCACTGTTTTTGCATGGGATTCTCGTAGTTTCGGTACGTTTATCTTCCACTGTAATTATAATTGTTTCATCCACATGCATGAAGGTTAGCAAGTTTCCCTTTACTAATTAACCTTCTTCTTGTGTTTCCAAGGTCCTGTGAATATTCCACCACCTATACTTGAAAATTTTTATAACCAAGGGGGAGATGATGATGGTGATGATCACGAGCATGAGGACGAGCAGAACTTATATACTCAATGGAGCCTGGCAACTAATTCTGATGGATCACCTCTTCTTGTCTGTATATAGCGCACTGAGTTTGTTACTACTGAGAGAGCACGTGTTGTCTCCCATGGTCGCACTCTCCGGACCTATTCCAACACTCATTGCATGGTATTTGGGATGGATACTAGTGTGCTAGCACCAACACCTTCTCCCTAGTACAGTATTGATAGTCTTGGAGAAAACTCGCTCTTCCTTGGACAAAACTATCCGATGATGGTGAAAAGCGATCCAACTGCTGTTGACACAACATTACTACCATTTATGAGAAGCAACTGTATCTATACCTCGGACATTTGGGTGGTTCCCTACCCTAGTACTGATATAGTAGGCCGCTTCAGCCTGGATGATCAGTCCTGCGTTTGTCTCGAGATTGACAATAGATGGCCCGTCCCAGAGAATCACTTGTGGTTCAAAGCAAGCATTTCCAACGCCGAGGATTGGTTGAGTTGAAGTTCATTTCATTGCTTGTTATTTGTTGTGTGATGAAAACTTTAGTATTTATAATGTATCCTCGTTGTCGTTGTGGGTTGATGACCTGTTGTATGTAATAAAATGATATGCATGTGATAAACTTACTAAATTTATGAATGACTTTTGAGTCGCTTCTCTGAGTGAGTGCTGCGACGAGGCAAAAAAATATTTTTCGAATACATAATTGGACGTGCATTGCAACAGGTTATCGAATGAGGCCAATCAACAATAGTAGTACACTATTTGTACTAGCTTCACATGCTTCATCCATCGGGCGGGTGTTTTTACTGTAGCTGCGAATCCCATCATCCTAGGTCCTCGGATGAGTCCAGTAGAAATTGCATTATGATGTTTGGGTTCAAACTTTCAGAACTGCTGCACTATCTATACGTCTACGTATACGTAATACAAGAAGTTTTAAACTTGAGACCAGCCACCCACCCTCACAAAGAACACTTTTTAACCTAGCACAGACTCCAGGAAATTTGGCCACGGTGTTAGGTGGGCCATATGTTAATGTGTTCGTAGTACGTAACTAGCACCTCGAATCCTCGATACTACTACTATATAAGTAGTAGGAGTAGTAGGGTGGCTGGGCCAGAGCAAGCATTCACGTCCAGGAGTACAACACACGCCACCAGCACGACTTCCATCTGACACCATATTTCTTGGAGTCCGTGCTAGTGCAATCTCTTCAACCTTGTCGTTTCTCTAACTCAGCCACCGCGCGGCGGGCGAGGTGGGGGTTTGCCGATAGTCGGTTTCCTTAACTGCGGTCCCACTTGTAAAGCCAACTCCAACGCATGACCCCAAACGGACCTACGTTTTGCCTGGATTCTGTCCATTTGGGTAGGGCAATGGGGCCGTGTCCAGGCCATTTCTTGGATGCGGTGGCCGTGCGCCGAACGCGCGGACGCATCCCGGCCGCATACATTTTTCTTTGCAAACACATATCTTTTTTTCATCATTGATTTTTTGGAACATGGAAATACATCACCAAAATTTTGACTAGAAAAGCAAGACCAAAGAAAACAAGAACCACAAGAATACATTTTAGAAGATATCCAATTTCCATAACTGCTCCTGTAAGTTGGATTAGTGCCTTCTCGATGCATTCATTGTTGATCTGCGGAGGCTCGATCTTGCGTGCTTCTTTCTTCTTCGAGTGTAAATAAGTAGACATTGCTTCCTCGCATATAGTCTCATGTC
Organism: Triticum timopheevii; assembly: GCA_963921465.1. NCBI lineage: Eukaryota > Viridiplantae > Streptophyta > Magnoliopsida > Poales > Poaceae > Triticum > Triticum timopheevii. The sequence goes on along the minus strand of OY997268.1, from coordinate 430,713,889 downwards.
TAGCCTCTATTCTATCAACAAGTGCACTAGTCTCATCTCTAGCCTCTATGCTAGCTAAAAGTGCTAGAACATCTACTAAATTGCGCTCTATCAATATATCGATGTACTCTTCTTCACAATACCAAAACTTGCATCCATTCTACACAATAAAATTTTAAGTTAGCACAACTAGTCTAATCCGAGAGCACAACCGAAGATTTGGTCGGGTTCTTCCTCCTTTTGCCGACACGTGGGACATCCAGCATCCAGGTTGTGTCATGCAAGAAAATAGAGTGGTAGTTGAAGCCACGTGGTGTGCATCTTGGGTTAAACTGTAAGTATAATCTTACCACTCTTGATTAACTCCAAAAGTGGCCACTGAAGATCTCTATTGGATTTGTTTTTCATCACCAGCACGTCGAGGTGAAAGATGTGCAGGTTCAGTGGGTCCTCTTGCGTTTTCACTGACATGTGGGACCGCATATGAGCAAACAGACGATGGGCTCCGCACATCTGCTGGCTGGCTGAGAAGAGAGATAGAGGAGGGCTGAGCATGGACTCTAGGAAATTTGTTCTACGTAACCAGCACCTCGATATTCGCGTGTGGTTGTTTCTAGAATAAAAAAGGGAGGTACCCCTACTTATGTTACTCCCACTACGCCTAGCCTAAGGTTAGTAGGTGACCTTGTGGTTGGCTCTTTGCCTCTTCTGAAAGTCGATGGTTCTACAGTAGTACTTCTGGCAATCTGACACCAAATGAACTGTTGCACGTCCACCGCTTGTAAGCAAAAGTTTCTCCTCGTGCTGGGAGCCACCGTGCACGCGTTGGCGAGGGAGAAGGCGTAATCAAGCTTCTCGTCGTTCTGCGAGTTGACGGGACACATCAAAGTTATTTAGTACGTACTCTCTCCAAAAAAGGGCTGACCATGTCATGGCTACCATCCCGTGCTCCGTCATTGAGTATGTGCACTATCCATGTGCCATCGAGGAGAAAAAAATATTGTGTAGTAGGTAGCTGCCATCGAAGTGCATGACTCACTTACGCACCGCTTATCTGATTATCTCCATTTTCTTGCATGACACGTGCACCTTGATGCTAGATGTCTCGAGTGTTGGGAAAAGGATGAACAAAGCTCACGTAAAAGAAAAGAGTTGAAGAACATAGATTCCCGACGATCGAGAAGGAGCAAGGAACCTCGCGGTGGAGCGTCTGCAAGGAACCTTGCACATTTCCCCCTATTTTTTGCCGCCTACCCACCTATAAACAAATAAAAGAACATGAAGTCTTCGCTAACTACTAGAAATGATACATCAGGATGCTAAGTTGAAGATGTTTTATAGTTTATATTGATAACCACGCAACAAGCCACGCATGTACACACGCCAACGCACTAACTCCATCCAATCCAACTCATGAACATACGCGCACAACATGGGGGCACACAACGCACGTACAAAACACGTGCATGCACACACACTCGGCCGCATAATTCACGTTAATAACACAAGCATGCGCACACACTCGGCCGCATGGAGGCGTGCGCTATCTGCGGCTACGTCCGGTTCGTCGTGCTACGGCGAAGCTCGCACACAACGGCGCCTACGCATCTCTTGCAGCACCTCTTTGCCGTCATTGTTCAACGACTAGTCGGAGACAAAGATGATCGCAGCCACGGCCTTAGAGCTAGCACCAATGGAAAAACACGCACGCTGCATGCACGTGAGCACGTACGGAGTGCCCACGATGTGATGTGTCCCTAGTCGCCTCTACTCCTTTTGCGCACGTTGTCTATCAAGGCGGCTGCATGCCTAATGATGATGTGGGTGAGATCTTCTAGGACTCGGATGATGACGAGGAAAATTATGAGACACAAGGTGACGTACACCGTCAAGGTCCACCGTCAAGGGAGTGCTAAGTGCTTAGATGTGCTTAGATGAGGTGCTAAGTGCATTAAATGGCTTAGTAACTCAAGTCTTCAATGCATAGGTGCTTAGTTTATTGTTGCTAAGCTTGCTTCATTTAATTAGCTATAGACTCAAAACTGTGTTTCCACCGTTTCTTCCTGCGGTCACCAAACTAGTCTCTCTCTTCTTAATTAACTTGCCACATCATATTTTATGCCTACGTGGCAGGCTTAGCAACTATACATGGTGGAGCACTGGGAGAGGCCAATGCTGGTCATAGTGGGGAGTAACTTATACTGTAACATATTACTATGTTACTCTAAACATCTCTATAAACCGGAAAGGAGGGAGTACTAACATAGACTAGTGTCATATGAAGAGTATGGGAGCACATGATATTTCCCCGTCTGGACCGATCCCAAGTTGGCTTCTCACCTTCTTGGCCCAACAAAAACCCCTCCCCCTCCCCCGCGCGCTTCCCGCCGGGTGCCAGCTGAGCCCGCCGCTCCACATTGATGGCAAGTCAGGGCGATGCGACCTCTCACTGCTTTCGCCGTTGAAGCGGCGCGCCGACCGAGGGCACCGCCCGTTGCACGCCTGACATTTCAGACTACACAGTGGAGAGTAAATTTAGAGCAAGTAATACAACTAGATGACATAAGCAGGCTATAAGGATTTAAATATAGTATTTGTACTTAGTTGAAGGAGAGAGAAGAGGAGAGAGAAGAGAAGCAGATTGTAAACTTGTAGCCGGTTGTAGCAGGAGCCCCAACATACTTTGTGAGACAAAAGGTGGGGCCATTATTAATGATATAGTTTTTATACGAAGACTAATGGATGCCTTAATTACTCCGTTTTTTGAGACAAACCTTGGTGGGGCTATTATTGACTTGGACATGGGGTTTGGGGGCCGAAGGCCTACTATTATACTTGGTCTTACTCGCACAACCGACCTGACATGATCTACCCTAGCCGCCGCTGTATCATATGGTTTCGCACCGTTCTAGATCTCAGCACTTCCACACAATTCTTCTCCAGCCCTCTTTCCGCCATGCACCGCGAGAAGGGACATCAGTCCACCGAACCCCGCCTTTCGTGATCCTGTACGGGAGAGGGGCGATCAGGTTTTTAGGGAGCACACTCCTATGACTACTGCCAGCGACGACTTCCTCAATGACAGCCTTCTTCCCCAACCTCGGTAACCTCTTCATCAACGACATGAGTGACAAAATCAACCACAGCGGTTCTGCTCCCGCTGTACAGTATGTGATTCTGTTCTCCTGGTGATTCGGATTACAAGATGGCTCATATATTTAGTCAGCATCATTACTTTGATGTTTGCAATTGTCGTCAGGATCTATTTACTGTTGATTCAGATTAAATCTCATAGTAAATTGCTCATATATTCAACAATCCAATCCAAAAACCTGATTATAGGCAATTTACTCTGAGTGGTTTTGCTGCGCTTTTGAAGCCACCTACTTTTAAGGGGGTGCAATATAAAAGGTGGCGCACAAGAGCAGTATATTGGTTTCAGATCATGTACTGCTATGATGCCACTAAGGGTAAACCCGAGGGCGATCTTAATCCTACACAGCAGGAAGCTTTTGAGAACATGGATACCCTCTTCAAAGCCGCCCTGCTGAGTGTTCTTGAAGATTCCATTGTGGATTCATATATGCCATTTGACAGCGGCAAAGACATGCGGGCTGCGCTCGAGGCCACATTTGGGCCCTGGGCGCTGGCAATGAGTTGTACGTCAAGGAGCAATTCTGTGACTACAAGATGGCTGATGAGCGCTCTGTTGTTCAGCAGACTCATGAGATATAGTCACTCTCTAAGGAACATGAGTACTTTAAGTGTGTGTTGCCGGACAAATTTTTTGCGAGGACCATCATTGCCAAGCTTCCACCTTCGTGGAACGATTTTGAAAAACAAGAGACATGAGTTTTTTGTTTTGGATCTCATTAGCACTCTTGATTTTGAGGAGAAGGCGAGAGCAAAAGACACACGTGCTCGGGTCGCTGAGGGAGCTTCTAGTGCCCACATGGTACACGAGAAGAACTTCCAGCCCAACCAGCCCCAAAACCACAAGAACAAATCTCACGGGAAAGGCAAGTTTGATGCAAAGAACAATCCTTCACATTCTACCAATTTCAAGAAGAATCCTCATAACGGGAAGGGATACAAACCTCAATTTTGGTAGCACCACACAAAATTTATATGGCTGCATCTACCTGCTGTCAGCTACCTCATGGTGCTCCAGGTATTCCTACATTCGTAACTAGGTACAATGACCACCGCAAGATAAAATTAGCTTATTCATACGTTGACTTGCTGAATGCAGTGCGGAACGATCCTGTCATGTGTGGAGGAGCAAACAAGCAGTGCAGCCGAAGGTGGAAATCAACCAAGGACTTATGAAATTATATATAATCTTCCTCAGGCAGGTCAGTATCCCCTTCGTCCAGATGATCGTGTTTTGTCATGCCGAGCTATTGATATGTGCTACTGTTTGGCAACACCGTTTAAGTATAGCTACTGTTTTCCTATCTTTTCAGATTCAGGACAATGAATATGATTTCAGGGGAACTGCACAATATGGACTCATGTTGAGTCATCTCTATTGCCTCATGTGTTTGCTGCAAATGTGTCAGCATCAATTGCAAGATGAGGCAACTAGCTAGCTGTGGAGTTGCCAACATGCTCAAAGTGCTCGCAACATTGAGAAGAAATAAGCGTGCTCGGGAAATTAATGCGTGTGTAGGGAGGCCCTTTGCTTAGAGAAGCATTGACCGATTTTCTTTATTTCCACACCTTCTCACAGCTTTGTATTGGTTATAGTATGGTGAATCATTGAGATGCATAAACATGCTGAACTTTTGTTCTTCTGAATGTTAGTATGCATACTGTATCTTCTGAAGCTTAGTTTAATGTGAGTGTCTGCATCCAGTACCGCATCCTCTAATTTGGTGGATGCACACAAAGAAAATAAATCTCCTTAATTTACTCCATAACCACCCTATTAAATAGGCCTAGTAACAAATCAGGCGCATGCAGTGGCCGACGGGCACATGCATCCTACATGCATGGCCAGTCAGCCAACTCCATGCGCCAGCTCCAATGCAGCAACGCAAAAGAAGAGAGCGGTTCTTGGGAAAAGGTGAGTAGTTAGTGCAGTAGGCCTTATAAACACGAACAACTCGCTCTCCCGCTTCCTTCTCCCCCCAATTCCCCCCACTCCCCAATCTTCCTCACTCGTCCAGAAAACCCCCGCTCATCTTCTTCCTCACTCGTATAGAAAACGCCTGCTCCTCTTCTTCCACTCCTACAGAAATCCCCAGCCCTCCTTCTTCCCCACTCACACTGCCACTAGGCTCGTCTCTGACTACTCTGCTCAAACCCGTGAGCTCGGCGCGATGCCCACAAGGAAAATGGAGTCAGCTGGCCCCAGCACCAAGAAGATGAGGCTCCCGCCAGCGGCGATGCCGGTTGTAGATCCCGCACCCGGTAGCGCGGGGAGAAGCGGCAAGCCCCCCCTCCCCACCCGGATCTGAGGAACCTGTAGAATCTCCGGTGGACCGCATCAGCGATCTCCTGGACGTCATCCTTGAGGAGATCATCTCGCTTCTCCCCACCAAGGATTGTTGCCGCACACAAGTCCTCTCAACTCGGTGGCGCCCTCTATGGCGCACCGCGCCCCTCAATCTCGACTATTGTCAGATATCTGTCCTTCCTAAATTTGATCTCCTCAAAGCCATCGTATCTTCTCACCAACAAGGCCCCGTTCAATGCCTCTACATCCCGACACGCTACCTTCTACCCATACCTGGCACGGTGGACGCTTGGCTGACATCCCCTGAATTCGGAAAACTCTAGCAGTTTTAGTTGTACCATTACCACAAAAGTTTCATACCACGAACACACCAAGAATTCGTTCCCACACCATCGTTGTCCATCTCGCGGTTTTCCTCCTCTCTTCACACCGCCACCTTCGCCCGGTGCCATCTACCAGACGATCTGGTACAAATGCTTCGACTCCCACTTCTAAAAAAAACTTTCGCTTCTGGTGGTTTATCTGTCGGAGGCCTCACTGCACAACATCATCCACTCCAGTTGCCCTGCCCCTGGAGCGCTTGCTGATTGTTTTGGGAATAGAAATCCATATCAGTTCTCTCCAAATAAAGTCACCTCACCTTAAAAGCATTGGAATTTGTTTTAAAGGACATCAACTCATCATCGAAGATGCCCCTTCACTTCAAAGGTTGCTCCTTGATAATTGTTATACACCTTCACAAATAACTGCCATCTCTACGCCCAAACTGGAGATCTTGGGTTTAATTTGTGATCCATTTAATGATCACAAGGAGTTGGTGTTTGGCTCCTCACTTTTTCAAGTTATATTATCATCTACACATTTGTAATCATAAGCTGCATTTTTCATTTGTGCGCATAAGTTTTTTATCATCTTCGAGTACCATTTGGGTACTAATATTATGTTATATGCTCAATGAAGAGTTCATCCATTGATAGCCTATCAATGTTGCTAGATTCTGTCAAGATCATTTATATCAGAATGTTTAGCTTTGATCTGGACATAATTATTGGCTTGCTGCAATGTTTTCGATCTCTGGAGAATTTATATATAGAGGTGATGATTTCATGCACATTGAAAGCCCGTATATATTGTACTAGAATTAACTGTTCAGCTGTCGTTCTTTCGACATACTCTTTTTTCAGACCTTAACTATTTTCAATCTTCATGTCTACTTAGGCAGAACCACATGGAGCAAAACATATAACCAATCGGTGGTGTAACAAGCACTAGGATTTTCTCAGTTCTCATGACATTCGTTTGAGGACAATATTGATGGAACGATATGCATCCAACCAGGCAAACAGAAGCTTTGTCACATTCTTCCTGTTGAATGCGAGGTTACTATTGTCCATGAGGCTTAATTTTTACCGCAAGAGATTTCTCACGGACGGACATGTTGAACAGCAAAAAAAAGTTTCAGGTGGACAAAAGGGCTTCTAAACGTGCTCCGCTTCTATTTACAACAAGTTGTAGTCATCCTGAAATAAATTGTTTTGCATAGGATGTTGATTTTATGGATCAGACCGATCCATTTGTTTATGACTGCAAAAAAGAGTGGTTGGGTTAGATGTTACTGTCATGTTCAATCTGGGTTTTGTCTAAAAATTTGATGAACAATTAATCCTTGGGCTTTTTGTACCATTTGTATGCCTGAGTTGCATGTTGTTGCCCTCGTACTCCCCTCCACCTACCACTACACTGCCGCATCTTCCACGGCTGCTGTTCGTTCCCGTCCGAGGCCTCGCCGTCGTTCTCCGCCTTGGTTAGCTCGCTGTGCCCGCCGCCGTCTAGCGTTGTCAACATGGTCAACAATCAAGAGGAATCAGGAGATGACTGTACGTGGAGAGGCTGACAGTAGGGACCCACCAGGGTCATTGCATTTCGCAAGCAGGTGCCTCATTATTACAAGCCAAAAAATACTTCCTCCTAACTGTTTGACAACTAGGTCCCACGCCATTGTCAATGTAGTCAATAAATGAGAAAATTACACAACGAGCGGATAACACCAGGGACCCAGCAGCTCGCCCAGTTGTTTTTTAGTTTCAGAGACAGAGCTCAACTGCGCGCTGTGCGGGGGTTGTGGCCCGTCTAGCCCACGCTTACGCTTTTATTAAGCACATGACAAGCCCAGTTGATATATTTTTCTTTTTGAAAATGGCTAGCCCAGTTTTTTTTTGAGAATACCAAAACCGAGGCCTATTTGCTTTTCTCAGCCCTGCTGGGCTGCAAATCTTTCAAGACGAGGAGGGATGTAAGTAGTAAGAAATGGGCTTCCCCAGAAAATGGGCTATAAGTTGTAAGAAATGGGCTGTAAATTTTTAAACCAAAGCCAACCGACAATTGTATTAAAATATCATTTTTTTTCAGGATTTCTCTACTCTCTACTCTTATAAAAACCAAAGCCAACTGGCAATTACATTAAAATATCATCTTTTCTCCCACAAGATAAACTACTCATACAAATGCATCTTCATGTTCCGTGCAACGAATGGGCATCTTGCTAGTTAAGATTCTAAATTTCATTCATTTTTTTTGCGGAGAATTGTTTTTTTGATTTTTATTTTGATATAATTTTTTGAAAATTATTTTTAACGTGACTCAAAATTTCGTGATTAAAAGAGTTCGGACCCCACCGAAATATGCAAAATTTCGTTGAATTTTTTAGCAGTGCCCAGAATATATGGTCTATAATGCTAATAAAAAGAATATGGGCTTCAAATATCCTTAAGAATTAGCAAATGGGCTGTAAATTATTGAAAATAATGGCTAACGGGGTGTATGCTGACTTCTGGGCCTACTAGGTTGACGATGATGCTGTCCTAAATTTTTTTGACGCGTACGCAAGGCTTTGTCAACTTAGTCAACACACAGCAGTGACTGCTGGATGTCCATCCAACGGCCACCATGCTTCTTCAATCTTTGATCTTCCTGCTCCAGCTGCCCAAACCAGCGCTGGCGGGACTACCTGCTTCCTCCTCCCGTCGCTCGCTGTGCTGCCGCCAGGCCATCCCTCTAACCACCCACACATCCTGTTATTTTCCGGCGGCATCAGCCTCACCCCACAGCTGACCAGTCAGCGCTCGTACTCCCCTCAGTGTGGGCATCCGCTGTGGTGGCTTCGCCGACTCCGGGTGGTTCCCTTCCTGGGCCTCGCCCTCGTCCACCGCGTTTGTGCTCTCGGCGCGGCGAGGTCAACATGGTCAACAAACAACAGCCATCAGAAGAGGCTGACAGTAGGGAACCACACAGGGAAATGCCTCCTTATTACGTGCAAAATAATGATTCCTCCAGCTGATAGCTAGGACCCACCGGAAGGGCCTCTATATTTCGCGAAACAATGTTCCCCCCGGTGTCAGCTCGGACCCACCAGAAGTGCCTCCTTATTATGCACAAAAAAATGAATACTCCCCCTGCTAGCTGGGACTCACCTTGATGGGAGGCTGACTTGTTGGCCTACTAAGTTGACGGGGATGCATGGATTTGTCAACTTAGTCAATATGAATGATTCTAGCTCCAGTGACCGTATGATGTCCATCCAACGGCCGTAGTGCTTCTTCAACCTCTGGTCTTCGTGCTCCAGCCGCCCAAAGCAGCGCCGGTCGTGTTGCATGCTCCTGCCTCCCATGGCCGGCTGTGCTGCCACTGAGGCCTCACCACCCCCTACTATTCCCACCGCTGGCCAGGCCCTGCGGCGACGGCAGCCTCACACTGCAGCCAAACAAGTGAACCTTCGTACTCCTCTCCGCGCGGGCTTCCACTGCCACGTCTTTCCTGGCTCTGTGTCGACCCCTTCCTAGGCCTCGCCGTCGTCCACCACCCTGGTGCTCTCGGCGCGGCGTGGTCAATGTGGTCAAGGAATGACTTCCATCGGACGTGGACTGTACGTGGAGAGGCTGACAGCTGGGTCCACGGCTGCATCAAGGAAGTGCCTCCTTATTACGCGGAAAATAATGATTCCTCCACCTGACAGCAGGGCTCCACTGGACGGGCCACCGTATTTCACGAAAAAATGTTTCCCCCTGACTGCTGGGACCCACCAGCTACATCTTCGCACGCAAGGAAGTGTGTCCGGGCAAAAAAAAAACAATTCGCCCCCTGACTGCTGGGACCCACCAGGTACATCTTCGCACGCAAGGAAGTGCCTGACAGTCGGGACCCACCTGATCGAAGCGTACGTAGCGTTGTCATTCTGGTCGCGAACGTGTACGTACATACTGGTCGATGTAGAGGCGCGCACATGTCGTAATAGAGGCGCCCACGTGTAGTAGAGGCGCGCACGTAGCATGTACACGTACATACAATGGCTAGGGTGCAAGAAAGTAAATACGGTCACGTACGTACATACGGGCGGGGTCTCGAACGCCTACTCGCGCATACGTACGACCAGGGCTCGTGTACATGGCTGGGTCGGAACGGAGAAACAACATAGTCATCGTGTTCATGGGGAGCCAACCGGCTGGGTCGGAACGAAATGCGTCGTCGTGTTCATCGAGAGGGCTTGGACGGAACAACCTATAGAAAGAAGGCATGGTGTACCGCACAACAGAGGAAACGGCCTTGTGTTCGACCAGCCACGTTCGAAACAGGATCCTATTCATCGGGAGGGGTCTGGCGTACCGCAAAACGGAGGAAACGGACTTGTGTTGGAACTCCTATGGTCGAAACGGGGTCCTATTGATCGGGAGGGGTGTGGCGTACCGCAAAACGGAGGAAACAGACTTGTGTTGGAGTGCTACGGTTAAAACGGGGGTCCTGTTAATCGGGAGGGGTGTCGCGTACCACAAAATGGGACTCCACGGGCTATTGTTCATCCACCGTCAACCTCCTCCAGCCTCCACCTGCGACTGTTCATCCAGCCTCCACCGCGCGCTACTCCATCGGCTACTATTCAACCAGCGCTTTCCACGGGCTCCTGTTCAACCACCCCTCCACGGGCTACTGTTCATCCAGCCCTCCACCATCTACTATTCATCCAGCCATCCACGGGGTCGTCCTGTTCATCCAGCCCTCCACGGGGGTCCTGTTCATCTAGCCCTCCACGGGGTCCTGTTCATCCAGCCCCAACCGGCTCGATCGATCGGGGTCCTGTTCATCTAGAGGCAACACCACGGGGTCCTGTTCATCCACCCCCACTGGGAACTGTTCATCCAAACCCCCCAGCAACGCTCACTGTTCATCTAGAGGCAGCATCGATTGGCTTCAGTTAGCAGCGGTAGCGAAGGAATCACTCGATCGCGTTCAGTTAACAACCATCGATCGATCGCTCGGGTTCAGTAATGCGTAGCCTGCAGTGCAATCGCTCGGGTTCAGTAGGCGAATGCCTCGCTCGGGTTCAGTTAGAGACCAACTCCTTGCACCCATGTGCGTGCGTGTATGAGAGAAACGCGCAAATCTCTGTGCATCACTCGACCCCGGCCACCCACCGTAACCGGGAACACCCCAAAATTTTCCTCGCCCTCGCTTCTACCACGGTTTTTTCCGTCATGGACGGCCCAAAGAATGTCATGCAGCTACGTCTCTGGCCCGCCCAGGACGAAAAGCCCATTTTCTGTCATGATTTTCTGTCATAGAAGTAGGAGCCCACCACATCTATGATGATACCGGGTTTTGTCACAATTATCATCATAGAAGTGTAATAAGGAAAGAATTTTTTTTCGTTCGGCCCAAAATGTCATGGATGTGTATTTTTTTGTAGTGCTCCAGATGTGGTCGAATTGACAACTCAGCTGCTTGTTCCATATTCTTTGGCTCCCTTGTGTCGAATCTAACAGCATGGAACAATCAAAAATTATAGATACCTTCAAATGTTCTTGGCTCCCTTGTGTCGAATCTATAAATTTGGGTTGAATACTCTACCCTCAAAAACTGTTGCGATGCCTTATACTTGTGGGTTACAATCATCCAGTAACTAACTCATTAGTCACATTGCTTGCAAGGCTTATAGTGATGAGCGTTACCGAGAGGGCCCAGAGATACCTCTCCAATACACGGAGTGACAAATCCTAATCTCGATCTATGCCAACCCAACAAACACCTTCAGAGACACTTGTAGAGCATCTTTAGAATCACCCAGTTACGTTGTGACGTTTGATAGCACACAAGGTGTTCCTCTGGTATTCGGGAGTTGCATAATCTCATAGTCAAAGGAACATGTATAAGTCATGAAGAAAGCAATAACAATAAAACTTAACCATCATTATGCTAAGCTAACGGATTGGTCTTGTCCATCACATCATTCTCTAATGATGTGATCCCATTCACCAAATGACAACACATGTCTATGGTCAGGAAACATAACCATCTTTGATTAACGAGCTAGTCAAGTAGAGGCATACTAGGGACACTCTGTTTTGTCTATGTATTCACACATGTACTAAGTTTCTGGTTAATACAATTCTAGCATGAATAATAAACATTTATAAATAACAACTTTATTATTGCCTCTAGGGCATATTTCCTTCGATATTCCCCCACAGGGGTTCCGGTAACCCCCCGGTACTCTGATAAATACCCGATACATTCTGGAACACTTTCGGTGTCCGAATACTATCGTCCTATATATCAATCTTTACCTCTCAGCCATTTCAAGACTCCGCGTCATGTCCGTGATCTCATTTGGGCCTCCGAATAACATTCGCTCACCAAATCACATAACTCCTATAATACAATATTGTCAGCGAACGTTAGGCGTGCGGACCCTACGGGTTCGAGAACTATGTAGACATGACCGAGACAACTCTCCGGTCAATAACCAATAGCAGAACTTGGATGCTCATATTGGCTCCTACATATTCTATGAAGATATTTATCGGTCGAACTGTTATGACAACATACGTAATTCCCTTTGTCTATCGGTATGTTACTTGCCCGAGATTCGATCGTCGGTATCTACATACTTATACGTCTCCAGCATATCTATAATTTTTGATTGTTCCATGCTGTTATATTATCGTTCTTGGATGTTCTAAAATCATTTTATAGTCATTTTATATCATTTTCAGTACTAACATTTTGACATGGTGCCAAGTGCCAGTTGCTATTTTTTGCATGTTTTTTACATCGCTGGAAATCAATACCAAACGGAGTCCAATGCAGTGAAACTTTTTGTGGATTGTTTTTGGACCAGAAGACATCCAGTGGGCCAAAGAAGCACCTGGGGGAGCTCTGAGGGGAGCACAACCCACCAGGGCGCGCCTGGGGGCCCAAGCGCGCCCAGGTGGGTTGTGCCCACCTGGGGTGCCCCCCCGAACCGCCTCTTTGCTATATAAATACCCCAATATACCAGAAACCCTAGGGGAGTCGACGAAAATCAGTTCCAGCCGCCGCAAGTTCCAGAACCACCAGATCCAATCTAGACACCATCACGGAGGGGTGCATCATGTCCATTGGTGCCTCTCCGATGATGTGTGAGTAGTTCTGTAGACCTACATGTCCGTAGTTAGTAGCTAGATGGCTTCCTCTCTCTCTCTCTCTCTCTCTCTCTTTTGATTCTCAATAAAATGGTCTCTTGGAGATCCATATGATGTAACTCTTCTTGCGGTGTGTTTGTTGGGATCCGATGAACTTTGAGTTTATGTTCACATCTATATTTTTATCCATGAAAGTCATTTGAGTGTTCTTTGATCTCTTATATGCATGATTGCTTATAGCCTCATATTTCTTCTCCGATATTTGGGTTTTGTTTGGCAAACTTGATCTATTTATCTTGCAATGGGAAGAGGTGCTTTGTGATGGGTCGATCTTACGGTGCTTGATCCCAGTGACGGAAAGGGAACCGACACATATGTACCGTTGCTATTATGGATAGCAATATGGGGTCTATTTCTACATAAATAGATCTTGTCTACATCATGTCATCGTTCTTATTGCATTACTCCGTTTTTCCATGAACTTAATACACTAGATGCATGCTCGATAGCGGTCGATGTGTGGAGTAATAGTAGTAGATGCAGGCAGGAGTCGGTCTATAATCTTGGATGTGATGCCTATATAATGATCATTGCCTAGATATCGTCATGATTATTTGAAGTTCTATCAATTGCCCAACAGTAATTTGTTCACCCACCGTTTGTTATTTTTCTCGAGAGAAGCCACTAGTGAAACCTACGCCCCCGGGTCTCTTCTTTATTATATCTTCCTTTGCGATTTATTTTCCTTTGCTTGTACTTTCAGATCTATTAAACCAAAAATACAAAAATACCTTGCTGCACTTTATTTTATTTGGCGTTTGATCTATCAATATTTACAACTCTCTCACGTATGTTTGCCACTTTCTGGCGTCATTACCCGAAAGTGATTGACAACCCCTTTAATATGTCGGGTTGTGAGTATTTTTTATTTGTGTGCAGGTGTTGTTCATGTAGTGTTGCTTGGTTCTCCTACCGGTTCGATAACCTTGATCTCATCACTGAGGGAAATACCTACTGTCGCTGTGCTGCGTCATCCCTCCCTCTCTGGGGAAATACCGACGTAGTTCTAGCAGACATCAAGAGGAGTTTTTGGCGCCGTTGCCTGGGAGACATCATCAACATCTACCAGGTTCCTAATCACAAATCTAATCTCCTCGCAATTTACATTATTTGCCATTGCCTCTTGTTTTCCTCACCCCCAATTTACAAAAACTTGTCGTTTTATTCGGCCTTTTTTTGTTCGCTGTTTTCTTGCCGGATCTGTTTTTGAGTGCAATCTTGTTGCGTTCTCATAATGACTCAAGAGAACACCAAGTTGTGTGATTTATCCAATAGCAACAACAATAATTTTATTGGCACTCCGGTTGCTCCTGCCGCCACTAGTGCGGAATCTTGTGATATTAATACTGCTTTGTTGAATCTTGTTATGAAAGATCAATTTTCCGGTACTCCTAATGAGGATGTCGCGTCCCATCTTACCACATTCATGGAATTATGCGATATGCAAAAGAAAAAAAGATGTGGACAATGATGTTGTGAAAATGTAATTATTTCCGTAATTTTTGTGAGATCATGCAAAAATTTGGTTTTCCTCTTTGCCTCGTAATAGTATCGATTCTTGGAATAAGTGCAAAGACGCTTTTATTACTAAGTATTTTTTGTCCGCAAAATTATTTTCCTTTGAACCCAAATCATGAATTTCAAGCAACTTGAACATGAGCATGTTGCACAATCTTGGGAAAGGATGAAAATGATGCTAAGGAATTTCCCAACTCATGGGCCAAATATTTGCATGATCATACAAAAAATTATGCGGGGTTGAATTTTGTTTCTCGTAATCTTTCAGATTCCGCCACGGGTGGTACTTTTATGGAAATTACTTTGGGTGAAGCCACAAAATTTCTTGATAATATCATGGCAAATTATTCACAATGGCATACCGAAAGAGCTCCTACTAGTAAAAAGGTTAATTCTGTTGAAGAAATTTATTCTTTGAGTGAAAAAGTTGATGCTCTTATGAAATCGGTTGCTAATAAAAGTGCTCCTATTGATTTAATGATAAGCCTTTGTATTCTTTGATTGAGCAAAATAGTGATGACATAGATGTGAATTTTATTTCGCGAAACAATTTCAATAAAAACGCTTATAGAGGTAATTTTAGTCCTAGGCCTTTTCCTAGTAATTCCTCTAATAATTATGGTAATTACTATGGTAATCCTTCTTATAATAATAATAATAATAATAGGAACACCTCTGATCTTGAGAATAATATTAAAGAATTTATCAACGCACAAAAAGTTTTCAATGCTACAATGGAAGAGAAATTGAATAAGATCGATGATTTGTCTAGAAGTGTTGATAGAATTTCTCATGATGTAGAAAATCTCAAGACAAAAAATTTTGTGCCTAAGGTAGAGGAATCCGTTAAATCTCTTTATGTTTCTATGGATGAAAGTAAGAAAAGAACTGCTATGCTTAGAGCTAGAAGAGAATTTTTAGAAAAAACATTTTCTAGTGAATGCTTTCATAGAAGTGATGAAGATCTTAAAATGATTGGTGTTTCTTCTATTGATTCCTTGTTTAGAAAAATTAAAATTGATGATACAGGGACTGGAGAAGAGTCAACTTTAGCTAGAAGGTGTCCAGATAATTCGCAAGGTGAAAATCTTGTTGAGGAAATTAATAAAAGTGGGTTTGAAGAGGTCAAGACTTTAACTAGTGATGTGCCAACTCTATTGGATTACAAAGACTTTAATTATGATAGTTGCTCTTTAATTGATTGTATTTCTTTGTTGCAATCCATGATTAATTCACCCCATGCTTATGAACAAAATAAAGCTTTTACTAAACATATTGTTGATGCTTTGATGAAAGCTTTGGAAGAAAAGTTGGAATTAGAAGTTTCAATTCCTGGAAAATTGTATAATGAATGGGAACCTACTATTAAAGTCAAGATTAAAAATTATAAGTGTTTTGCTTTATGTGACTTGGGTGCTAGTGTTTCTACAATTCTGAAATCTCCATGTGATGTGCTTGGTCTTACCGATATTGAAGAGTGTTATTTAAGTTTTCACTTGGCGGATTCTACTATTAAAAAGCCTATGGGAATAAATAATGATGTTCTTATTCTTGCAAATAGGAATTATGTGCCCATAGATTTTATTGTTCTGGATATTGATTGCAATCCTTCTTGTCCAATTATTCTTGGTAGACCGTTTTTACGTACTATTGGTGTCATGATTGATATGCAAGAGGGCAATATTAAATTTCAATTTGCACTAAGTAAGGGTACTGAACACTTCCCTAGAACAAGAATTAGGCCACCATATGAATCAATCACGAGGGCATCCTATGGATCTATAAATAAAGATGACAATACATAGATCCTTGCTTTATGCCTAGCTAGGGGTGTAAAACGATAGCGCTTGTTGGGGATGCCCGAGGCACCCCAAGATAATATTCAAAGAAGTAGCAAGCAACTAAGCTTGGGGATGCCTCGGAGTGGCATCCCCGCTTTCTTCTAACAACCATCGGTATTTTACTTGAAACTATATTTTTATTCCTCACATACTATGAGTTTTGCTTGGAGCGTCTTGTATGATATGAGTCTTTGCTTGTTTTGCTTTGTGTCTTAAGTGTTGAATCCTTGCTTAACATGCCTTTTTGAGAGAGCCAAAAATTATGTTATGCTTGCTCCTATGCTTCACTTATATCTTTTTGAGCACAGTGTGCTTTGTTATTTTTGAAGAAATGCTCTCATGCTTCACTTAGATTTATTTGGAAGTTAGTAAATTTTTTAAGAAATTCTCTCTTGCTTCACTTAGATTATTTTGAGAGAAAGAAAAATTGTGCTCATGATCTTCACTTATATTTGTTTGAGCTTGTCAAAAGCAACATATGAAAATAGTCCCAAAGTGATAGATATCCAAGGAGGATATAATAAAAACTTTCATGAAGATCATTGGACAAAATAAACTTGATTCTTAGTAATAGTTTTGAGATATGACGATATGATATGTGAGTCATGTTGATGAGTAATTGTGCTTTAATAAGAATATTGATGTTAAGGTTTGTGATTCCCTATGCAAGCACGAAAGTCAATAGTTATGCAATGAAATTTATATCCTACTTATGGTGCATTATTCGGTGTTACTTATGCTTAATGCTTGGGTACGAGATTTTTCGCTTTTTGGTTGGTCACTTCTCAATCTTTTTGCTAGCCTTCACTTTGCACTAAGTATGATCACTACTTGTGCATCCAAAACCCTTTAAACCAGCTTTGGATTATGAATCCACTATACCTACATATATGCGGTATTTCCATGCCGTTCTATGCAATGTGCCATCTCTAATTTTCAAAATAAAGTTATCTTTTGTGTTCTCTACCGCTCGCGAGGCGGTGAAGGGTGACCAATATTTTCCATGCTAGATGTGTTATTCTCACGATGAGTGTTTATTCACTTGTCATTGCACGAGAGTACAACAAAGGTATTAGGGATGCCCAGTCCTGAAATGAAAAATGAATTTACTTTATGTTGTCAAATAATAAATTCCTTGGAAAGTGTTGGTATGGAGGGCAACCATGGATTCGGCTAGCCATGGAAAGTGAAAGTAATGGTGGAAAAAGGAATAAACTTTATTTTCTGTTTGGGAACCTCCTATGATGTATCTAGCATGGAAAGTGTTGAGATCTCTAAGTCATTTTCATTGGTGGGAAAAGTATGCCTCTCAAAAATATCTTTATCTCTCAATTTAAGCTTTGAGCTCTGGCACCTCTACAAATCCCTACTTCCCTCCGTGAAGGGCCTTTCTTTTACTTATGCAATTTTTATTTTGAATTTGAGTCTCCATCTTCTCTTATAAAGCACCAACTAAGGGTCACTATGATCGTATTCGAGCATTGGGTGTAGCTAATATTCGAGTGTGTTTCATGAATGGATCAATGATTGAGCATAATGGGCTAGGGATAACTTGCCTTAGTGTTGATATTTTGAAAGACATGGTTGCTTGTTGATATGCTTGAGTATTAAAGTCTTCATGTCAAAACTAGACTATTGCTTTGAATCATATAAAAGTCCAAATGTCCATGCTATAAAGAAAAGAAATGTGATGAACATGTTAGGCAACATTCCACATCAAAAGTTCTGTTTTTATCATTTACCTACTCGAGGATGAGCAAGAATTAAGGTTGGGGATGCTGATACGTCTCCAATGTATCTATAATTTTTGATTGTTCCATGCTGTTATATTATCATTCTTGGATGTTTTACAATCATTTTATAGTCATTTTATATCATTTTTGGTACTAACCTATTGACATAGTGCCAGTGCCAGTTGTTGTTTTCTGCATGTTTTTTACATCGCAGGAAATCAATATCAAACGGAGTCCAAACGCAGCGAAACTTCTTGAGGATTTTTGTGGGCCAGAAGACATCCATTGGGCCAAGGAAGCACCTGGAGGGTGCCTCGAGGGGAGAAGCACCCACCAGGGCGCGCCAGGAGGCCCAGGCGCGCCCTAGTGGGTTGTGCCCACCTCGGGTGCCCCCTGAACCGCCTCTTTGCTCTATAAATACCCCAATATTCCAGAAACCCTAGGGGAGTCGACGAAAATCAATTCCAGCCACCGCAGAGTCCAGAACCACCAGATCCAATCTAGGCACCATCACGGAGGGGTTCACCACTTCAATTGGTGCATCTCTGATGATGTGTGAGTAGTTCTTTGTAGACCTACGGGTTCGTAGTTAGTAGCTAGACGGCTTCCTCTCTCTCTCTCTCTCTCTCTTGATTATCAATACAATGGTCTCTTGGATATCCATATGATGTAAGCCTTTTTGCGATGTGTTTGTTGGGATCCGATGAACTTTGAGTTTATGATCAGATCTATGTTTTTATCCATGAAAGTTATTTGAGTCTTCTTTGATCTCTTATATGCATGATTGCTTATAGCCTCGTATTTCTTCTCCGATATTTGGGTTTTGTTTGGCCAACTTGATCTATTTATCTTGCAATGGTAAGAGGTGCTTTGTAGTGGGTTAGATCTTACGGTGCTTGATCCTAGTGACAGAAGGAGAAATGACGCACATGTATCATTGCTACTAAGGATAAAACGATGGGGTCTATCTCTACATAGATAGATCTTGTCTACATCATGTCATCGTTCTTATTGCATTACTCCATTTCTCCATGAACTTAATACACTAGATGCATGTTGGATAGCGGTCAATGTGTGGAGTAATAGTAGTAGATGCAGGCAGGAGTCGGTCTACTAATCTTGGATGTGATGCCTATATAATGATCATTGCCTGGATATCGTCATGATTATTTGAAGTTCTATCAATTACCCAACAGTAATTGTTTTCCCACCATTTGCTATTTTTCTGAGAGAAGCCACTAGTGAAACCAACGGCCCCCAGGTCTCTTTTGATCATATTTGCCTTTGCGATCTACTTTCCTTTGCATATATTTTTAGATCTATTAAACCAAAAATACAAAAATACCTTGCTGCATTTTATTTGTTCCGCTATCTATTTATCTTATCTACCACTTTTACCTCACGTTATTTGCCTATCTTTAGGCGCCGTACCCGAAAGGGATTGACAACCCCTTTAACACGTCGGGTTGCGAGTATTTGTTATTTGTGTGCAGGTGCTGTTTACATGGTGTGAGGAGGTTCTCCTACTATTTCAGTAACCTTGGTCTCATCACTGAGGGAAATACCTACCGTCCCTATACTGCATCATCCCTTCCTCTTTGGGGAAATACCGACGTAGTTCTAGCACACACCAGTCAATGGGTCTGATACATTTAGATCTGTATGTATTTTGCAAATCTCTATGTTTCCCTCCTTGACTTGATCACGGATGGAGATGAAGTGTCTCTTGATGTGTTTGGTTCTTTTGTGAAATCTGGATTCCTTCGCTGAGGCAATTGCTCCAGTATTGTCACAAAAGATTTTCATTGGACCCGATGCACTAGGTATTACACCTAGATCGGGTATGAACTCCTTCATCCAGATTCCTTCATTTGCTGCTTCCGAAGCAGCTATGTACTCTGCTTCACACGTAGATCCCGCCACGACCCTCTGCTTGGAACTGCACCAACTAACAGCTCCACCATTCAAAATAAATACGTATCCGGTTTGTGGCTTAGAGTCATCTAGAATAGTGTCAAAGCTAGCATCGACGTAAAAATTTAAGACGAGCTCTTTGTCACCTCCATAAACGAGAAACATATCCTTGGTCCTTTTTCAGGTACTTTAGGATGTTCTTGACCACTGTCCAGTGATCCACTCCTGGATTACTTTGGTACCTCCCTGCTAGACTTATGGCAAGGCACACATCAGGTCTGGTACAGAGCATAGTATAGATGATAGTGAAGGAAGTATGCCCTAGAGGCAATAATAAAGTTGTTATTTTATATTTCCTTATATCATGATAAATGTTTATTATTCTTGCTATAATTGTATTAGCCGAAAACTTGATACATGTGTGCATACATAGACAAAACACTGTGTCCCTAATAAACCTCTACTACACTAGCTCGTTAATCAAACATGGTTAAGTTTCCTAACCATAGACATGTGTTGTCATTTGATGAACGAGATCACATCATTAGGAGAATGATGTGATGGACAAGACCCATCCGTTAGCATAACATATTGATCGTTTAGTTTTATTTCTATTGCTTTCTTCATATCAAATACATATTCCTTCAACTATGAGATTATGCAACTCCCAGATATCGGAGGAATGCCTTGTGTGCTATCATGTGTCACAACGTAACTGGGTGATTATGAAGATGCTCTACAGGTATCTCCTAAGGTATTTGTTGGGTTGGTAGAGATCGAGATTAGGATTTGTCACTCCGAGTATCGGAGAGGTATCTCTGGGCCCTCTCGGTAATACACATCATAAGCTTGCAAGCAAACGACTAAGGAGTTAGTCATGAGGTGATGTATTACGGAACGAGTAAAGAGACTTGCCGGCAACGAGATTGAACTAGGTATGAAGATATCAACGATCAAGTCTCGGGCAAGTAACATACCGATGACAAAGGGAATAATGTATATTGTCATTACGGTATGACCGATAAAGATCTTCGTAGAATATGTGGGAACCAATATGAGTATCCAGTTTTCGCTGTTGGTTATTGACCGGAGAGGTGTCTCGGTCATGTCTACATAGTTCTCGAACCCATAGGGTCCGCACGTTTAACGTTCAATGACAATTTTGTATAAAGAGTTATGTGATTTGGTAACCGAATGTTGTTCGGAGTCCCGGATGAGATCACGGACATGACGAGGAGTCTGGAAATGGTCGAGAGGTAAATATTGATATATAGGACGATAGAATTCAGACACCGGAAGTGTTTCGAAGAGTATCGGGTACATATCGTACTACCGGAGGGGTTACCAGAACCCCCAAGGGGTTAATGGGCCACATGGGCCAAAGGGGAAGGGGCACACCATCCCATAAGGGGCTGGCGCACCCCTCCTAGGACGCCGTCCAAGCGAGAGAAGGAAAGAGGGGGAGTCGGTGAGGGAGTCCTGGACTAGGGGGTGTCCGGATGGCCGAACTATCATCATTGGCCGGACTCCAAGACTATGAAGATACAAGATTGAAGACTTCGTCCCGTGTCCGGATGGGACTTTCCTTGGCGTGGAAGGCAAGCTTGGCAATACGGATATGTAGATCTCCTACAATTGTAACCGACTCTGTGTAACCCTAGCCCTCTCCGGTGTCCATATAAACCGGAGGGTTTTAGTCCATAGGACGAACAACAATCATACCATAGGCTAGCTTCTAGGGTTTAGCCTCCTTGATCTCGTGGTAGATCTACTCTTGTACTACCCATATCATCAATATCAATCAAGCAGGAGTAGGGTTTTACCTCCATCGAGAGGGCCCGAACCTGGGTAAAAACATCGTGTCCCTTGTCTCCTGTTACCATCCGCCTAGACGCACAGTTCGGGACCCCCTACCCGAGATCCGCCGGTTTTGACACCGACATTGGTGCTTTCATTGAGAGTTCCTCTGTGTCGTCACCAATAGGCCCGATGGCTCCTTCGATCATCAACAACGACGCGGTCCAGGGTGAGACTTTTCTCCCTGGACAGATCTTCGTATTCGGCGGCTTTGCACTGCGGGCCAATTCGCTTGGCCATCTGGAGCAGATTGAAAGCTACGCCCCTGGCCATCAGGTCAGATTTGGAAGTTTGAACTTCACCGCCGACATCCGCGGAGACTTGATCTTCGACGGATTCGAGCCACAGCCGAGCGCGCCGCGCTATCACGATGGGCATGATCTAGATCTGCTGCCGGACAGTGCCCTGGAGGCCGCACAAGAGCCCGCTCCGACCCTTAACTCGGAGCTGACTGCGCCGATCGAGGATGGGTGGCTAGACATCGCCTCGGGGGCTGCTACCTCTACGGTGATGGAGCCAAATACCGACCCTGTCCCCTGTGAAGCTCGTGACTCCGAGGTGCCGGACTCCTCGCCGGACTCCGAACCTCCCGCGCCCCTGCCAATCGAATCCGATTGGGCGCCGATCATGGAGTTCACCGCTGCGGACATCTTTCGGCACTCACCTTTTGGCGACATCCTGAATTCACTAAAGTATCTCTCGTTATCTGGAGAGCCCTGGCCAGACCACGGTCAGGACGGTTGGGATGCGGACGACAAAGAAATTCAAAGCCCACCCACCACCCACTTTGTAGCCACTGTCGACGACCTAACCGCCATGCTAGACTTCGACTCCGAAGACATCGACGGTATGGTCAACGATGCCGGAGACGACCAAGAGCCAGCGCCTACGGGGCACTGGAAAGCCAGCTTGTCATACGACATATACATGGTGGATATCCCAAAGGATGGGAATGACGATGGAACAGCGGAGGAAGACCCATCCAAGAAACAGCCGAAGCACCGGCGTCAGCGGCGCCGCTCTAAATCCCGCCACAGCAAGAATGGAGATTCCGGGACCGGAGACAATAATACCCCGGACAGTGTCGAAGACAACCCCCTCCAGCAAGATTCAGCACAGGAGGATGAAGAAGCCAGCCCTCATGAGAGAACGGCAGACAAAGAGGTAGAGGACGATAATTACATGCCTCCCTCCGGAGACGAGGCAAGCCTCGACGGCGACGAATTCGTCGTGCCTGAGGATCCTGTCGAACAAGAGCGTTTTAAAGGCAGGCTTATGGCCACGACAAGTAGCCTCAAGAAAAAGCAGCAACAGCTTAGAGCTGACCAAGATTTGCTAGCCGACAGATGAACTGAAGTCCTTGCGGCCGAAGAGTACGAACTCGAACGCCCCTCCAAAAGCTACCCCAAACGCAAGCTGCTGTCCCGATTAGAGGAGGAAGCATATAAACCTACATCACCAGCGCACAATACGGCCGACCGGCCACCTCGTGGCCGCGATAGAGAGGCCTCTAGGCCTTCCACTAAAGTCGTACCCCGGCATCGCTCGAAAAGTACAAAGCCACGGGGGAATGCGCCGGACTTGCGAGATATATTGGAGGATAAGGCAAGACAATCAAGATCGATCTACGGATCGCGTGGGCGCCCCACGATACGCGACGACAACCGTCGCGCCGGATATAGTAATTCCGGCCGGGCCGAACACAGTAGACAAAGCTCGCTTGAGCTACGTCGCGATATAGCCCAATATAGAGGCGCCGCACACCCACTATGCTTCACAGATGAAGTAATGGATCATCAAATCCCCAAAGGGTTCAAACGCGTGAACATTGAATCCTACGATGGCACAACAGACCCCGCGGTTTGGATCGAAGACTATCTCCTCCATATCCACATGGCCCGCGGTGATGATCTTCACGCCATCAAATACCTCCCACTCAAGCTTAAAGGACCAGCTCGGCATTGGCTTAACAGCTTGCCAGCGGAATCAATTGGGTGTTGGGAGGACCTGGAAGCCGCATTCCTTGATAACTTCCAGGGCACATATGTGCGACCACCAGACGCTGATGACCTAAGCCACATAATTCAGCAGCCAGACGAATCGGCCAGACCATTCTGGACACGGTTCTTAACCAAGAAAAATCAAATCGTCGACTGTCCGCATGCAGAGGCCCTCGCAGCCTTCAAACATAACATCCGCGACGAGTGGCTTGCCCGGCACCTAGGACAGGAAAAGCCGAAATCCATGGCAGCCCTCACATCACTCATGACCCGCTTCTGCGCAGGAGAGGACAGGTGGCTAGCCCGCAGTAACAACCTCAACAAAAGTCCTGGCAGTCCGGATACCAAGGACCGCAATGGCAGGTCACGTCGCAACAAGCACAAACACCGCATTAACGGCGATAATACTGAGGATACGGTAGTAAATGCCGGATTCAGAGGCTCCAAACCTGGTCAGCGGGAAAAGCCATTCAAAGGAACTACTCCGGGTCCGTCCAATTTGGACCGAATACTCGACCGCTCGTGCCAGATACACGGCACCCCCGAAAATCCAGCTAATCACACCAACAGGGATTGTTGGGTATTCAAACAGGCAGGCAAGTTAATTGCCGAAAACAATGACAAGGGGCTGCATAGCGATGACGAGGAAGAGACCCGGCCGCCGAACAACAGAGGACAGAAGGGTTTCCCCCCACAAGTGCGGACGGTGAACATGATATACGCAACCCACATACCTGAAAGGGAGCAGAAGCGTGCACTCAGGGACGTATACGCGATGGAGCCAGTCGCCCCAAAGTTCAATCCATGGTCCTCCTGCCCGATCACTTTTGATCGAAGGGAACACCCACCAGCATCCGCCATGGCGGGTTCGCCGCATTGGTTCTAGACCCAATAGTCAATGGGTTTCACCTCACTAGAGTCCTGATGGACGGCGGCAGTAGCCTGAACCTGCTTTACCAGGATACAGTGCGCAAGATGGGCATAGACCCCTCAAGGATTAAACCCACAAAGACGACCTTCAAAGGCGTCATAACAGGTGTAGAGGCCAACTGTACAGGCTCAGTTACACTGGAAGTGGTCTTCGGATCCCCGGATAACTTCCAAAGCGAGGAGTTAATCTTCGACATAGTTCCGTTCCGCAGCGGCTATCATGCATTGCTCGGACGAACCGCATTTGCAAAGTTCAATGCGGTGCCGCACTACGCATACCTCAAGCTCAAGATGTCAGGCCCTCGAGGAGTCATCACGGTCAACGGAAACTCTGAATGCTCCCTCCGAACGAAGGAGCATACAGCGGCTCTCGCGGCAGAAGTGCAGAGCAGCCTCTTAAGGCAATTCTCGAGTCCGGCCGTTAAGCGACCGGACACTGCTAAGCGCACCCGGAGTAACCTACAACAAGACCACCTGGCACGTTCCGAGCACGCGTAGCAATGCGGCCCCAACCCCAGCCCTCGCAAAATTGCAAGACCAGTACTTCACATACATCATTACGCTCTGGAGATACCATGGGCATGGGGGGGGGGGCTCGACCACGGCAGGCCCAGAGTGCGGCTCAACCACACCAGGGGCTCCCAAATAGGTCATCATCTTTCTTTTTTTTTTCTTTTTCCTCAGGACTCCGTTTACCAGAGGCCCTGTCTGGCAGCAGACCCGCCGGACTCACGATACAACAGCCAGGGAAGAAGAAAGGCCACGACGAGTATCCAGGTGGTCTCCATTACGAGCATTATACCTGTTTTATACACCATTCCGCAGCCTACCCTTGGAAGGGGACATGCTAAATAGTTCCACCCATTGCTTATCGCACTATTTGTATCGTTCTGCATTCATGGCAGTATTTTTTGAATAAACAATGCATCGCTTTTTGCCTATAATTGCATTCCTTTCTTATACATATGTTCATTTATGACATGTTGCATCCATACACTTTGGTACGGCTAAATACACCAGGGGTTTAAGTTCCCCATATTATGGTGTGATAAGTCCGAACACTTTCACAAGTGCGGCACCCCGAACTTATAGCATTATATGCATCGGCTCCGAATCATGTCTTGGGTCAATAGTTGGGTTTTCCCGGCTCCCATGTTTTGGTACCTTACGTTCCGTTATATCGGCTAAGGTAGCGCTGGGAGAACCACTGCGATTGTGCCCCAGTTGAGCTGGGCGAGCACCTCAGTGGAGAAAGCTAAAACTGACCGTCATGATGAGGCGAGAGCCGGTCGCTGTTCGAGAGGTTTTTTCGAGTCCCTAAAGACTTATGCCGCTTAGAACGAAGAACCGGCTTTGTCCGGCCCAGGCGTGGATAGCGCCCCGAATTCGGCCTTTCGAACACTAGGGGCTTCGCCGAAATTTAAAATTATAGAATTCTATGGCTAAGTGAGGGTGTTCAAGCATTATAAGTCTGGTTGCCTCGTTCATTGTGTTGAGCGCCTCCCTAGATGGACCCAAAAATGGGAACAAGAGCGCTCAAATTTATCCCGAACACCCCAGCACTCGTGGCATGGGGGCTGAAGCCAACGACTTGCCATCTCTCAGATTTGATAAATGGCCGCACAGAAGGTAATATTTTAAATTAACAAGCATTGCTTAGCGCATATGAACAAAGTTTTCGGCGCACAGGATAACAAAATGCGAGTCTACTCCAATATTACATCTTTGGAGCACTCACCCGCAATAATGCGGGCACCCTTCAGGACACCTTATAATACATCTCGGGCGTGCGATACTCCTTGCCCGGCGGTGGCACGTCCGTCACAAGCTTCTCAGCATCCATCTTGCCCCAGTGCACTTTAGCACGGGCAAGGGCCCGACGGGCACCTTCAATGCAGGCGGAATGCTTGATGACTTCAACCCATGGACAAGCATCCAACTGCCGCCACACCAGGCCGAAGTAGCTCCCAGGCGTGGCTTCTTTGGGCCACAGCTGAACCATGAGGCTCTTCATGGCCTGTTCGGCCACCTTGTGGAGCTCGACCAGCTGCTTCAGCTGGTCGCTAAGGGGCACCGGATGTCCGGCCTCAGCATACTGAGACCAGAACACCTTCTCCATCGAGCTCCCCTCCTCGGCTCTTTAGAAAGCGGCAGCATCGGACATGCTATGGGGCAGATCTGCGAACGCTCCTGGAGAGCTCCGAATTCGGGTAAGTAACAGGTAATTCACTTTTACATGCTTGCTTTGCATGAAGAATTCCTTACCCGCCGCTATTTTCTTCAATGCCTTGATTTCCTGGAGGGCCTTGTGGGCTTCGGCCTTAGCGGCCTTGGCACTCTCAAGAGCCGACGCAAGCTCGGACTCTCGATTCTTCGAGTCACGCTCCAAACTCTCATGTTTTTCCACGAGAGCCTGGAGCTCTTGCCGTACCTCCGCCACCCGTGCCTCCTGCTTCTCTCGCTCGGCAAGCTCCGCAGCCGCATTGCGTTCGGCCACGGACACCACCTCCTTCAGGATTGCCACCTCGTTCGTAGCCCCTGGAGTACCCACGTTATCCTTGTCATTTCTCTTGCAACCAAATCCTTTTCCGTAAGGTACAACTGTAATAAGGTGTTACTCACCTTCCTTGTCCTCGAGCTGCTTCTTGGCACGGCCGAGCTCGCTCTCGGACCCCTCGAGGCTCTGCTTCAAGGTATTGACCTCCGCAGTCAGTGCGGCAGAGGTCAGCAGCGCAGCCTGCATTCCCATATTGACATATTTTTTATGACTCCTGCGTATATCTTTTTAGATCCTCAGTCCGGCTTTTCTTTCCGAACACCGAACCAAGCATCAGGGGCTACTGTCTATGCGGTATTATATTACATATCTTAATATTCTTACCTCAAAGCCTGTTAGAAGGCTGCTGCAGGCTTCGGTCAGCCTGCTTTTGGCGAGCTGAACCTTCTGAATCACCGTACTCATGACAGTGCGGTGTTCCTCTTTGATGGAAGCGCTGTTGAGCGCCTCCAGCAAGTTATTCGGCGCCTCCGGTTGGACGGAGGCTGCCGGCGTCACAGTCTTGCCCTTCTTACGAAGGGGCCGCCCGCCGGACTCCGAAACCACCGCAGGTTCCGGTGCGGAGTCTGGCCCAAAGTCCGGGAGGTTGCCCTGCGGCACCTCCGGGGTCTCCTCCTCCTGGTGGGTCCCTTTCTGGGATCCCACCTCGGCGTCGTCGGCGTCACGGGGGGAGGAGGCGGTCGGAAGTGAAGTGCTATTCACATCCGACGTACCCAAGAACCCGCTCGAAGAAGCGGGAAGATCGTCCTTGGACGGACTACAGGGTTGTATGTGGCGTTAAAAGATGTTATGCGACAAAAAGAAAAAATTATGAGTTATTAAGGAGTCCGGATACTTACGATCTCGCCAGGGGCTTGGCCCTTGAGGGCCATTCCTCGTCGTCATCGTTGGCGTTGGTGGAACTGTCCGGGGGAAGGGTCCTTCCCTTCTTGGACCCTTCGGCCTCCCCCGTTGGGGAAGCCTTCCTCTTCTTCTCTCCCCCCGCCGGGGGGGAGGCCTCTTTCTTCTCCTCCTCATCTTCGTGGGAGGAGTCCGCCTCGGGGTCATCGGACGATGAATCCGATATCACCTGGCGCCGGGAACTCCTCCGGGTTCCCGTGGCCTTCTTCTTGGCCTTCTTCTCCGGCACCATGTAAGGCGCCGGGACCAGTAGCCCTGTCAAACGGGCATCTGCTGGGTCTTCTGGAAGGGGAGCCAGACAGTTAACCTGTCCGGACGTCTCCTGCCAGGCCTATTAAAGGTATTGAGAGTTTAGATCCCACATAGAATCAAACTATGAAAAGCAAGTGTCCCGTAAAGGATAACATGGCTTACCTCGCCAGCCGGACGCTGCGAGCTGAATCCGCGATCTTCGGTAGCGGATGCGGGAGCCTCGGCGCCCTTGAACAGCACCCTCCGGGCCTCTTCGTACATAGTGTCGAAGAGCCCGCTCAAGGTCTGGTGCTGTGCCGGATCGAACTCCCACAAGTTGAAGTCCCGCTGTTGGCAGGGGAGGATCCGGCGGATGAGCATGACCTGGATTACGTTGACAAGCTTGAGCTTCTTGTTCACCAGGGTCTGGAGACAGGATTGGAGTCCGGTCAACTCTTCCGAACTACCCCACAGTAGGCCCTTCTCTTTCCAGGAATTGAGCCGCATGGGGATGCCAGATCTGAATTCGGGGGCCGCTGCCCATTCAGGGTCACGCGGCTCGGTGATGTAGAACCACCCCGATTGCCACCCTTTGATGGTTTCCACGAAGGCGCCCTCGAGCAAAGTGACGTTGGGCATCTTGCCCACCATGGCGCCTCCGCACTCCGCTTGGCTGCCCTTCACAACCTTCGGCTTGACATTGAAGGTCTTTAGCCACAAGCCGAAGTGGGGTTGGATGCAGAGGAAGGCCTCGCACATGACGATAAACGCCGAGATGTTGAGGATGAAATTCGGGGCCAGATCATGGAAATCCAGGCCGTAGTAGAACATGAGCCCCCGAGCAAAGGGGTGGAGTGGGAAGCCCAGTCCGCGGAGGAAATGGGGAAGGAATACCACCCTCTCATGGGGCCTAGGGGTGGGGATGAGCTACCCCTCGTCCGGGAGCCGGTGCGCGATATCGCTGGACAAATATCCGGCGCTACGCAGCTTCTTGATGTGCCCCTCCATAACGGAGGAGGCCATCCACTTGCCTCCCGCTCTGGACATGGCTGGAGAAGGTTGAGGTGAGATGTGCGGACTTGGGCGCTGGAGCTCGAGTGCGCAGAGATGGATAAGCAAAGGAGGAAGAAGGCGTAGGTAAAAAGGTGGATCCTTATCCCCTTATATGGGCGGACGAAACTATGCGTCCCCACCAGCCTGGTAAAACTCGCTTATCTCCCAAGCGCCACAATCAATGGCGTGGTTGGGTTACCCACGTCCGTATTGATGAGAATCACGGAATAAGGGGACACGATCTCTGCTTTGACAAGACGTGCCAAGGAAACCGCTTCGCTAAACACGCGGAGGTGGAATAATAAAAACGATTCGAATAAAGGCTTGGCCGTGGCGTGACGTCACGCCACTAAATACGTCAGCAGATTGAACTTGTGTAAATATTATTCTCTCTACGGTGGTATGTGGAATTTATTTTGCAGAGCCAGACACTATCCTGGCGTTCACAATCTTCTATGAATTATTCGGAGGAGGTACCCGCCTTGCAATGCCGAAGACAATATGCGCGCCGGACTCGTCGTCATTGAAGCCTGGTTCAGGGGCTACTGAGGGAGTCCTGGACTAGGGGGTGTCCGGATGGCCGAACTATCATTATTGGCCGGACTCCAAGACTATGAAGATACAAGATTGAAGACTTCGTTCCGTGTCCGGATGGGACTTTCCTTGGCGTGGAAGGCAAGCTTGGCAATACGGATATGTAGATCTCCTACCATTGTAACCGACTTTGTGTAACCCTAGCCCTCTCCGGTGTCTATATAAACCGGAGGGTTTTAGTCCATAGGACGAACAACAATCATACCATAGGCTAGCTTCTAGGGTTTAGCCTCCTTGTACTACCCATATCATCAATATCAATCAATATCATCAATATCAATATCAATCCTAGGAACAACAATCTACTCTTGTACTACCCATATCATCAATATCAATCAAG
Organism: Triticum timopheevii; assembly: GCA_963921465.1. Lineage (NCBI taxonomy): Eukaryota > Viridiplantae > Streptophyta > Magnoliopsida > Poales > Poaceae > Triticum > Triticum timopheevii. The sequence continues at coordinate 430,683,470 of OY997268.1, read as the reverse complement.
CAGGAGTAGGGTTTTACCTCCATCGAGAGGGCCCGAACCTGGGTAAAAACATCGTGTCCCTTGTCTCCTGTTACCATCTGCCTATACGCATAGTTCGGGACCCCCTACCCGAGATCCGCCGGTTTTGACACCGACAGTCGGCCTCCCCCTTCCTTTCCTCTCCCCCTCTTCCTTTTCCCTCCCGGTAAATATGGTGGGGGGCGAATTGGAATAGGGCCCCAAAGTAGGATTCCTCCTACTTGGGGCACCCAAGGCAGCTCCCCTCCCCGTCCCACCTATATATACATGGGGAGCGGGCACCTAGAACACACACCAACAATTTTTAGCCATGTGCGGCACCCCCTCCACAGTTTATGCCTCCGGTCATATCTTCATAGTGCTTAGGCGAAGTCCTGCATGGATCACTTCACCATCACCGTCACCATGTTGTCATGCTGATGAAGCTCTCCCTCGACACTTTGCTGGATCAAGAATTCGAGGGACGTCATCGGGCTGAACGTGTGCAGAACTCGGAGGTGTCGTATGTTTGGTGCTTGATTGGTCGGAATGAGAAGAAGTTCGACTACATCAACCGTGTTGTCAAACGCTTCCGCTTTCGGTCTATGAGGGTACGTGGACACACTCTCCCCCTCTCCTTGCTATGCATCTCCTACATAGATCTTGCATGAGCGTAGGAATTTTTTTTGAAATTGCATGCTACGTTCCCCAACAAATAGAACCTATGGCCGAGGCATAGGGAATGACTTTCATTTTCTCTCTATCTTCTGTAGTGGTCGGGCATTGAGTCTAACTCAACTTCACACCTTGTAACATAGGCAAGAACCCTTTCTTTGACTGGTCCATTTTGAACTTCTTCAAAACTTTATCAAGGTATGTGCTTTGTGAAAGTCCTGTTAAGCGTCTTGATTTATCTCTATAGACACTGGTACAACGAGGTGCTATTCAAACGGTTTTTGACCCCTTTCCGCGATGGTGTTCGAAACCGTCACCAAGTGAGTGACTGCGATAGGGGGTTCCTTCCCACACGACCCAGAAACCATCGGGGATATGCCCTCCTGGCACACACGCTCAGCAAAATGAGGTCGTGTGCGACCGGCGAGCAAGCAAATACGGTTATACATATAGTAGTGCTAAAAAATACAATTATACATGCAAAATCATTTCCGGTCATAAGTACATCCCACACAGTCAGTCCCCGCTAAACATTTCCATTCATATATACATCCCACACAGTCGCTGCAAGGAAAACGTTTCCATTCATAGGTACATCACACACAATTTTCCCCGTTAAATCATTTGTGATAGCGCTCCCATCGCACACAATATTAACAATTTTATTGTTTGCGTTATTGAATGCATCACACACGGTGCGTAGAAGAAACTGTGTGGCAAAGGCTGTCCATCACACACAGTTTTTATGTGGTAAACGTTTGCGCAAGGTGGCCTAACGCAAACAGTTTTGAAGAGAATGTCGTGTGTGATTGTTCATCAATCCAACATGGTTTATTCCTAGAAACTATGTGCGTTGCCTTAGGTCATCGCCCATGGTATTTTCTCAATAACTGTTTGCAATAGCAAAAACCAATTAGCAGGCTAATTGCCCTATTATTAATAATCCATTCATTAGTCTAATTGACATTCATATTAAACACATAATATATTTCATTCCCATATTAAGGAAGCAAGATTTCATAATTGAAATACATCAGAGTACAACATGATATAGCTTCAGCACTCAGCTACCCCATTACACAACTGCACCAGCACCAAGTTTCACATGTAACATCTAGAACCTTTCGAAATTAGCATCATAAATGGTACATAGACAGATGCATCTCATCGGGAAAACTACTGAAGCGGAAGGCGAATATTGAGCCTTCATTGATGTTGAAGGTCTTTGCAACTTTAGGCCAGTGCCTGTGGATGATTGACTGTCCATCCTTCGTCCTCTTCAGGAACACTTCAATATTGAACCGTGGGTGTTGTATGAAAACCTTCCTCGCCTCCTGACCATACAGGTGGTTTGAGAGGTAATTATCAGTGAACTGCTTTGGAAAGGTCTGAAAACAAGGATGTGCATAAATATCTTCTCTATATTGGAAATGTGGCAAAGGAATAAAAAAGGCAAGGTATAATAGTTTGTACCATCTTGTAGTGAGTTGATGTCTTCTTCATTGTGCAGACAAAGATCTTGTTGTTTTTTGTCGCTAATTTCTTTATCCTAACAATCTTTCTGAGTTTCTTGACTTGATTGATATTCATGGACAACTCATTTCCCCATATGCAAAATGGGTCGAATAGTGGGTCAAAACCTCTGATAGCAGGACCTACATGTGCAAGACCAAATTGTTAAAAATCAAAATATCAGAATGGTTCCCGCAATTGCACAATAATGTGCTATTAGGCAACAGACCATGCACGTGCTAACCTAGATTGTAAACCTCAGTGCTTCCCATTGTTTCCCTGCAACACATATAAGGTAGTTAGTCATCAGGTTAAGTAAGGGTTCGCATGCTATCAGTAAAATATGTTGATGAAAAATAAGCACATTGCAGATTCATCAGATTAATTCAAGCCACATGGAAAACCCATTTATCCAAACAAAGCATGATTAAGAACTAGGAAATATAGCACTTGTACATGTTTCTCATGTATTAAGTGCAGCCAAATTTGATTTCCTCACATGCACAACAATACAAAATTCCACCCACGACAATTGGACATCGCATTGTAGAATTGAACCAAGCAATTAACTAAACACCACAAAAAATGAACCAAACATTAAATGAGCACCACATTGCACAATATAACATACTCCTAATAGAAGATCCAATAGTTAACCGAACCAACATGCTTAACAACTTGTAAATATAGCAATTGTATTGATTTATCATGTATTTAGTACAACCAAATTCGGTTTACTTCTCACATGGTATACAATAACAGAATGCACCCACAACTATTGAACATCGCATTAAAGAAATGAACCAAATAGTTAACTAAACACCACAACACAAATCAACCAAACGTTAACTGAGCACCACATTGCACAATGTATAAACAAACCAAGCATGCTTGACAACTTGGAAATATAGCAATTGTATTCGTTTCTCATGTATTTTGTAAATATAAATTCGATTTATTTCTCACATGGAAAACAATACAAAATTGCAGCCTGAAGAATTGAACATCACTTTTGCAGAATTGAACCAAACAGTTACCTAAAGACCACAACTAATTAACCAAACAGTTAATAATTGAGCACCACACTGCACGACATATAGAACATATACACAGGAGCAACCTATTGCATGGTAAAATTAGATAGCACAATTCACTAGAATTTGTTAAGGAAAGGCAGGAGCAGCACACGCAACGGGTAAACCAAGCATGCTTAACCGGCATAGCTAGCAAATGGCAAGGTGCTCCTCCAAGATCTGGGGGTCGGCACGAATGGTTTCCATCGCGACCTCATCCGTGCGTGCGACGACGATTTGCTTCTCTGCTGCCAAATACTCCTTGAGCTCCCGGATATACTGCGTGCACCATGGCTTAGGGCGGCGCTTATTTGGTGGAGGGGTCGGTGATTTGGGTGGAAGGTGTCGTGCCGGTGGTCGGGTCATGTGGGATGTGGAAGGAGGAGGAGGATGGGGGTCTGGTGTGGATTACCTGCCTGGATAGACGAGGCCAAGCAGCGCGAAGGAGGGTCGCCGACGAGGGGGGCGACGCTGCAAGCAAGGAGTGAAGGTTTCAACTTGGAAAGGAAGGCGAAAACAGGAGAAATGTGGCTTTTGGTAAGGGGGAGGGGGCGGGGAGGTAGCTATTTCCGTGGAAGCCAAAAAAATTTAATCGGTTCAGCGAAAAAACTGGCGCGCAAAGTGTCATCAGACATGGTCCCTTATTCAAAACTGTGTACGATATGTGAACATCACAAACAATTCAGATAGCTTAACCTGTGTGTGATGAGTTTGAACGTCAAAAATTAAGGTTCCAATTTCCCTGGTTACAGTGCTCATCCACATCATTTCATAATTTGGGTACACAAAGGAGACTACAACACACCCACACTTCTTAATCAAGCAAGCTCAACAATTCAACAGAGCTAGCTGGCCTAAACATTACTCTAACAAACTAAAGACCATCGCTCTTAATTAAACAAAACAAAAAGTACTACTACAGCTGGTGCTCGTCGATATCCGCCGCCTCCTCCATGTCTAGCTCGCGCCCGACGATCTCTTGGGGAAGGAGCTCCATGGCATCCATCGCAACATATTCGGCAACCATCTCGTCATTCACATCCACCATCTCTTTGGAAAAGGCCGCCACAAGCTGGGCATGGGCGGCCGTGATAGGGGCTTGGACGGGCTCCGTCATCGCAAGGTATGCGGCAGAGGAACGAACAGCTGCTCGAATGCTCTTGGCGGTTGCCAACTCTTCGTACATGGGTTGCCGACCGTTGTCGGAGAAGCTTCGTTCGATTTGTGCGGTGACCGCCATGAGCTGGGTGTGGGCGGCCTCGACATGGTCGTGGGCGGCCTCCATTCGGGCTAAGGCCGCCGTTGTGGAACAGACAGCTACTGTGTCGCTCCCGCCAGCTGCTATCCCAGGCAGATGTTGCTCCCGCCACCTGAGAAGCAACAACGGCCATTTGGGATGCCTTGGCTGCCCGGTCGCAGATTGCGGCCGCGCTCATGCACCTTGTTAGAACATGCATGGTGGCTGCAGCCGCGCTCTCGCTGGAGTGGGCTGCCGAAGTTGCCCTCACGACATGGGTCCACGTTCCCATCTTTCACCAGTGATGATTGAATAGTGAAATGATATTTGGGGAGCGAGCTAGTGTGCTTGACACACTAGCTGTGGACTGTAGCCGACGCACCTTCTCACGTAAGCCATAGGCTTACTATACACCGACGGTGCTCCAGGATATGTTGTACTGCATCTCACACGGTTGGTGATAATAAATTGTGTGGGATCTACTTGATTTTCCATTTTGATTTGAATTACATAAGGGGGCCACAACGATAATGGACGGTGTTTGAATTGCTAGACCTTTTATCTGAAGTGAACATGCAACTATATGTGTGTCATAAAAAATTGGAATTATTCAGGGTTCGTTTGGAAATTTTATACATTAAATTGGTTTTCTATCCATTTCAGGTGCACAATTCAAAATTGAAGCACATGCTCCAGTCCATAAAAACGGGTTGCAAAATCAAATGTCTGTCCTTGGTTGCAAGCTTAGGTCACATGCAAGAAATGAGAATGAATGTCAAACACCTTGACACTGTCGCTCAACCGCTAACATTGAGATACATGCTTTTAACATTCTAGTAAATCAAAAACTCGTCTAAAATTCATGAAACTTGACATGATATCATGGAACGGTGGTGACATGCCGTGGTAAAAATATTGTCCCATTTGGGGCAGGTGTGGGTATAAGCTTCTCAGAAACTAGAGCTTCTCTCACAACAAGCCTGGTGGTTTCAGTAGGGTACGTTCCACATTGGGGGGGAAGAAACAATATATGTTGCCTCTTCTTACTTTCAAAATGGTTCTCGTGTCAACATGGAACAACACGAGTGGTGTGTCAATTTTTGGGATTTTTCGGGGTTCGCTTGGACATTTTTATACATTAACTGAGTTTTCTATGCATTCATGTGCATAATTCAAATTTGAACTACATGCACATGCTCTAATGCATATAAATTAGTTGAAAATTCAAATTTGTGTCCTTGGTTGCATGCTTAGGTCTCATGTAAGAAATGTGAATGAATGTCAAACACCCTGCCACCGTCACTTGGCTGCAAACATTGAGATACCTGGTTTTTAAATTCTATTAAATTCAAAATTCATCTGAAATTCATGAAACTTAGCATGCTATCATGGAGCGGCATCAACATGCCGTGGTAAATTTTTTTGGCCATTTGGGGCTGGTTTGGGGATATGCTTCTCACAAACCAGAGGTTCTCACAACAAGCCCGATGGTTTCAGTAGGGAACATCCCACCATGGGGACGAAATGATATCCATTGCCTCTTATTGCTTTCAAAAAAAAAATCTCATGTCAATATAGAACAACAGGAGTGTTGTGTCATATTTTGGGATTTTTTGGGGTTCGTTTTGACATTTTTATGCATTAATTGAGTTTTCAATGCATTTATGAGCATAATTCAAATTTGAACTACATGCACATGCTCTGATGCATATAAATTGGTTGAAAATTCAAATATGTGTCCTTGGTTGCATGCTTAGGTCCCATGCAAGAAATGAGAATGAATGTCAAACACCCTGCCACCGTCACTCGGCCGCAAACATTGAGATTCCTGGTTTTTAAATTCTAGTAAATCCAAAACTTGTCTGAAATTCATGAAACTTGGCATGCTGTCATGGAGCGGCATCAACATGCCGTGGTAAATTGTTTGTCCCATTTGGAGCAGGTTTGGGGATATGCTTCTCACAAACCAAAGGTTCTCACAACAAGCCTGATGGTTTCGGTAGGGAACGTCCCACCTTTGGGGACGAAACGATATCCGCTGCCTCCTATTGCTTTCAAAAAATTTCTAGTGTCAACATAGAACAACAGGAGTGTTGTGTCAATATTCGGGATTTTTCGGGGTTTGTTTGGACATTTTTATGCATTAATTGAGTTTTCAATGCATTTATGTGCATAATTCAAATTTGAACTACATGCACATGCTCTAATGCATATAAATTTGTTGAAAATTCAAACCTGTGTCCTTAGTTTCATGCTTAGGTCCCATGCAAGAAATGGGAATGAATGTCAAACACCCTGCCACCGTCACTCGACCGCAAACATTGAGATTCCTGGTTTTTAAATTCTAGTAAATCCAAAACTCGACTGAAATTCATGAAACTTGGCATGCTATCATGGAGCGGCATCACCATGCCGTAGTAAATTGTTTGTCCCATTTGGGGAAGCTTTGGGTATAAGCTTCTCACAAACCAGAGCTTCTCACAACAAGCCTGATGGTTTCGATAGGGAACGTCCCACCTTTGGGGACGAAATGATATCAGCTGCCTCTTATTGCTTTCAATTTTTTTTCTAGTGTCAACATAGAACAACAAGAGGTTGGGTCAATTTTTGGGATTTTTCAGGGTTCATTTGGACATTTTTATGCATTAATTGAGTTTTTGATGCATTTATGCGCATAATTCAAATTTGAACTACATGCACATGCTCTAATGCATATAAATTGGTTGAAAATTCAAATCCGTGTCCTTGGTTGCATGCTTAGGTCCCATGCAAGAAATGGGAGTGAATGTCAAACACCCTACCATCGTCACTCGGCCGCAAACATTGAGATTCCTGGTTTTTAAATTCTAGTAAATCCAGAACTCGTCTGAAATTCGTGAAACTTGGCATGTTATCATGGAGCGGCATCAACATGCCGTGGTAATTATTTTGTCCCATTTGGGGCGGGTTTGGGTATAAGCTTCTCACAAGAAGCCTGATGGTTTTGGTAGGGAACGTCCCACCTTCAGGGACGAAATGATATCCGCTGCCTCTTATTGCTTTCAAAAAATTTCTAGTGTCAACATAGAACAACATGAGCGTTGTGTTAAATTTTGCAACTTTTTGGGGTTTGTTTGGACATTTTTATACATTAACTGGGTTTTCTAGGTATTTTATGTGCACAATTCAAATTTGAACTACATGCACATGCTCCAGTGCATATAAATTGGTTGAAAAATCAAATCTTTGTCCTTGGGTGCATGCTTAGGTCCCATGCAAGAAACGGGAATGAATTTCAAACACTAGGACACTGTTGATTGCCGGCAAAACATTGAGATACTTTGTTTTTGAATTCTAGCAAATCCAAAACTCATCTGAAATTCATGAAACTTGGCATGCTATCATGGAATGGCACCCGACATGCTGTGGTATTTTTCGTGTCCATTTTGAGAGAAGAAGCACTCGAATAACAGCCAACAAAGGCATTTTCAAACAAACAGCAGCCACTCTAACATCGCAAACTTTAGTATAATTCAAATCATGTGCGTTATGTTAACCATTCACGTGAAGCCATGTGTCTTAGTTTTAATGGCTATAGGAGGTGCCGTGCGGACAGCTTCTTGACTGGACGGGAGGCGTGCAAGTGCAGTCCAGTGTGCAGGCTGATCGAGAGGCGTGCAAGTTGTCCTCCAATGCGCAGGCACACCAGAAAGTGTGCGACCTGTACGCTGCGCAGGCTCACTGGGAATCGAGCCCTTTGACTTCCATGGCCGCCCGCCTTCCTCTCCATTAATGGCGCCTGAGCCGCTACTTAATACGGTCGGCCTTACTGTTCGCCTCCCATTCCTCTCCCTCCCGCAGTCCTCCACCAACTCCATGGCGCAGAAGGATCATCTGCCACTAGTCTTCAAGTTTGGTGAAGTCGACTCCGAGCCGAAGGGGATAGAAAATAAGGAGGAATGGGGCCTCATGGACATGGCCTAGAATGAGCTGGCCGCAGCTGTTGCTGCCCCTACTTCCGTCCCAGCTCCCATCTCCGTGCCCGCGCCAGCGACCATCCCTGTAGCATTAACGGGCTGGTCGCCGAGCACTATCGCAGACTTGGAAGCCGCGGGCGTCACCAAGGTCTCCGCGGACCCGCGTGAGCTCGTGTACATACCAGCGCCCGTGCCCGTGCCCGTGCGCGCCCCTCCACCCACCGCGGCTCCAGTCCCCGTGCGTTTGGCTGCACCCGCCGCGCCCGTGCCCGTGCGCGCGCCCCGTTAGCGGCATGGGACGCCACCGTCGACCACTACCTCTCAGTGCCGCCAGCTGTCGTCCTCCCGCGCCCCGCCCATCGATCGCGCGACTACATGATGTTTGATTTACAAGTGAAGAACATTCTGTGCTGCCTTGAAGACTTCAACAATAGTGTCCCAAAGGATGACAACGACAAGGACGGCGCGGCACGCCGCCTCCGCCGCTGCCGGAAATAGATTTTTTTTCTTGGGTTTAATATTGTATCTCGATCGCAAACGTTTTGGTTAGAACACCCGTATGCAAACCGACAGCTTCCCCAGGAAGCCAAGGGAAAATGTGCCGAGTAGGATTTGTGCAGCTCTTGATCACAAATGTTTTAGATAGAACACCCGTATGCAAAGCGAGAAGAGGATTTGTGCATCTCTTCAACGCAAACAGTTGTTTTGGATGACCCGTGTGCAACCACTTACAAACAATTTGGTAAGATTTGCATCTGTCATATTGGGTATGTTGCCATTTGTCAAACTTGAAACATTGACATTTGTTGATCTAGTAACATTGCCATTTGTCAACCGTGTAACACTGTGATTTGTCAAAATATGCAGCTAAAAATCACTAGCAGTATCTAATTTTTGCAACTAAAATTCAGTAATCAAGCATATATTTCATTGATAGATTAAACAGTCGTGCTTAATTTATACAAATAGTTCAACTCGACAGCTAAACCGACCAAACTTTTCCCCAATGGTTGCCAACCACGTACTGAAATAGCTAGTTCTACTTTATATACTAGCTATTTTAAGTACGTTGTACAGTTCCACCACATCTATAGTCAGATGAACTGAACAAAATAGCCCCTAAATACTACTACTGAGGGGCTTTGTACTACTTACGGCAGCCTCTCCTCTGCCGAGGGCGCTCAGTAACAGGCAGAGGAGGAGGAGCCTACCGACGAGCTGGACAACTGCAATATGGTGTCTGCCGCTGCTGCAACTTCAGCGACGCTCACCTCAAACGCCCTCTACCGCTCCCGACGACCTCTCTCGTAGCGGTGGTTCTCCTCGTAGATCTCCTGATTCCTCGCCTCTGAGGCGGCGTGTGCCGCGGCCATGGTGGCAGTAAGGCTCTTTGCATGCTCGACGAGGCGCTCCTCCTCCTCCCGCAAGGTCGCTGACACATGTGCCGACATCCACCTCCGCCTCCCACCTTCGAGCGGTGGTGGCGGAGCGAGTGATGACCCCGGCAGTCAACGGTGGGCTGGCGGCCATGGCAACCGACGATGGGGTGGCGGCCACGACCACCACCTCCCGCCATCGGGCCGCGGTGGCGGAGCGGGTGATGGCCATGGTGGCCGGCAGTGGGGTGGCGGCCACGACGGCCACCTCCTGCCTTCGGGCCGTGGCGGCAGAGCGGGCGATGGCCCTGGCTTTCGACGGTGGTGTGGCAACAACGACGGCCAGCAACAGCTGCCGACGGGCACCGGCGACGGAGCATGTGGTGGGTGTTCCGTGCAAACCCAACAGGGACAACGCATGCACTACACTACGCCTGGGACTGCGCTGCCGCCGCGGTGTAGCCTCCCAGCTAGAGCTATCGTTTGATGATGGCGGAGTGGCTGAGGGACCACGACGGACCAGTGCCATTGGCAATTGTGGGAGAAGCAGACGAGATAAGCTACAAGGAGGGAGGGGAAAATGTGACGCAGGACTCGCCGGCCATGAGGGTTTTTATAGCAGGCCGGTAAGCATTGGGATTTTGGGGGATTTCACCCAGTCGGGCGGGCAGCTTGCGCGGGAACCTGCGAGGTTGCGCGGGAACGGGCTCATCGACGATTCATTGGCGCCACTGTTTGGACAAAAGAACACTCCCGCGCGCTGCGCAAGCTTGCGTTGTAAGCCGTCTGCGGCAGCGGGGTGGCAAGACGTGCGAGACGAGGACGAAAGGCCACATACACATACAGTTAATAAAAAAATGTTTGCGATTGAACTACCTACTATACACCAGTCCTAGTTTATAAGTAGGATTTAACTAATGTAATACGAATGCATGTCGCCAAAGATTATATATTTGGATTCGTATATGAACATAGTTTCCAATTATATAATTTGTATAACATGCATTAACATTTTGTTGGTTAAATTTGATGGCAAAGTATGGCACATAATATAAATGGGACTATAGACCAGGATGGAGGTAGTAGCACACGCCCGCTCTCTACGCAGTGGCGCAAGTGTCGGCCGGCTTGTAGGCGACCATTTCCTGTGTGTTCAACTGCTCTATGCGCTTGCGGTTGAGGCGGCCGTGGCGCGCTCTAGATGCGTCCCACCACGCTGGCTCTGCTCTCGCATCCCTCCGGGTTCTCTGACATCTTCCCTCCATGCGCGCTGCCAGTGTTTGGGGCCGGCGCACGATCACGCACGTTTGTGTGCATGCGGTTGCGCCGGGCGCGGCTCAACAATGCAGTTACCGCTGCAAAAACTGCCATGCAGACGCACCGAGAATCCAGACCGCCCGGCCCCCATTTATTCCTGTGGCCATTTACCTTCATCTCTCGCATCACATATAGATAGGACATCCAGCGGTTCCAATGGCGACCCCCGTGGCTCCAATGGCGCTCCCAGCGGCCGACGGCGACAACGGCGGGCAGTTCACCACACATCACGTAGTGGACACCCACGTGAGGGGGAAGGCCCTCTTGGTGGTGTGCACGGACGATCCGGTGTCTATGGAGAGCTCGATCCAAACTATGGAGCAGTTCCTTGCCGAGGACAAGTACCAAGTGGTCGGCTTCGACCTCGAGTACACCATCAGTCGTGCCGGGCATGATCAGAAGGTTGTCGTCACCTAGTTGTGTGTGCGACATGACGTCCTCGTCTACCACTACCACCTGTCCACAAGGTCTTGCGAGCGTTTCTCCAGGTTTATCAACAGCTCCGACTACAATTTCGCTACGGTGGACACCACCAACCATCTAAAAGCGCTCAAGGTTTCGGGCTTGAAATGCCAGAATCTTGTCATCATCCAGGACCACTACAAGATCTGGGGCAGCGACAACAACAAACTGTACTCCCTGGTTGACCTTGCCTCGGCCATCATCGACCCCTACTACATGAAGATGAAGGATGAGAGCAAGAAGGACAAGAACACCTGGCACAGTGTTTGGCATGAGAGACTAGATGAACAACACGTCAAGTACGCGGCCAACGACGCATACACAAGCTATGAGATGTACAGGCGGATAGTTGACATGGGGAAGTGTCTTCTTCATGACCCAGACAAGGGATCGAGCCATAGAGCAGTGGCGGGAGCGTCACAAGAAGTAGATGACTAAACGATCATTTCTCCTACTTTAGAATGCATGCAATTGTTTATTGAGGTGTGTGTGAATGATCTGTACAGTCACTTATGTAATTGGATGTTTATTTCAGTTATATATACATGTTATTCTTCTGTAGACAGAGCAAATCACATGGCTTATTAACAACAATCGTCTGTGTTATTATTGGTCTTCGTACACATTTCTGATCACGGACCTGTTTGCCGCGTATCACACACATCTTGTTCAGTTGAACCATTTCCATTGTGTTGCGCAATAAAGGATGCAAAGAGGGATCTATAGCAGCAAGGTCTATCGAGGTCTTTGTTTTGTAATTTTTGACATTTTTTGTTTTCTGAACACATGTTGATTGGCTTGAAGAAGGTCTATCTCGTTACCTTTTGATAACTGTTTATACGCAAGCAACTAGTTTGCATTTTTCAAAGTTTTTTGTACGAACAGAATCGCACACGAACTTACTATAGTAACCATCTGTGTTATAATTTCTCATCGCGAACAGTTCATCCGAGTGGGCTGTTTGTTGCGTATCACACACATCTGGTTTACATGAGTCATTTGTGTTCTTTTGGCTGATCGCAAATGCCACATATCACACACATCTTGTTAAGATGAACCGTTTCTGTTCTCTTGCCTAATCAAAAATAGTTTGTCCGAGTGAACCGTATGTTGTATATCACACACACTTGATCTGGCTGGCTGTTTCGGTTACATTCCCTAATAGCACACAGTTCATTGAAGCAAACTGTATGTCGTATATCGCACACACATTGATATGGCTGCCCGTTTCTGTTGTTCTTCCTCATCGCAAACAGTTCTGCTGGATCAACCGTATGCCCAGCATCGCACACGCAAGTAAAATCTGAACCGTGTTTGATGTCTTTGCCATCGCAAACATTTTACACCTTTTTTGACGTTTTTACACCACCATTTGCGATTATTGCATCGCACATAGTCTCGTCGAAGGGTCTCTGATCGTAGTGTCGCGTTAGCAGCATCCTGAAGTAGTGAGATCTTGATGCCCAATATATAAGCAGCTTCACCGAGGTTTGAAAAACTCTTATTCAAGTATCCTTTTATGCTATCCAGAAATTATTCATCATTTCCAATCAACAATATGTCACCCACATAATATTAGAAATGCTACAGAGCTCCCACTCACTTTCTTGTAAATACAGGCTTCTCGGAAAGTCTATATAAATATGCTTTGATCACCTCATGAAAGCGTATATTCCAACTCTGTCGTGGAATTAACACGTCAGATGTCCTGGTGAGAGGACTTAGTCGTGGAGCCATCACAACGAGATTAGCTTAAAGGGGTTAAACCGGACAAAGGACACGGGGAGTTTTATACTGGTTCGGCCCCTTGCGGTGAAGGTAAAAGCCTACGATCCAGGGGTCTCGATGAGCAGGGAGCGAATCCGCTTTACCTATCTCTCGAGTTGTTGTCTCCTTCTCTCTGAACCGCCGCCGGGTCGTCCCTTTATATGCACAGGTTGACTCCCGACGGTTTATAGAATACCGAGGCTGGCTCATACACGTGTCCGGCTCGGTTTCTACCTTTCCCTAACTTACAATACAAGTTACATATATCATGGCGGTCTATGTCTATGGGCCCTAATCCGCCCTTGGGCTCTAGGCCTCTAAGCTTCAATAGTAAAGCGCCATACTACTTGTCTTCATGGGCTTCAATACAGATGAGCATAACCCGGCACCTCCTGAGCGGTTTATACTCAGTAGTTATATCCCCAACATTAGGCCCCAGATTGATTTGAACCTGTTCATGTCAATCTTTAATCCTTAGAAAAAACTCCTTGATCTTCACAGAATCTTGTAAACCGCCATGACAGCATTTCCGTATGCACTTGCTAAACCGCCGTGACATCATCTTTTAAGATTATAATGAATCGTCGTGACATCATCTCTGTATAAAAACCTGTAAATACTTTCTTTTCATTAACACCCCTCCAAAAACCGAGGCGACCTGTAAATACTTTCTTTTCATTAACACCCCTTTGAAAACCGAGGCGACAGCTGTCAGATATCCATTTTTTGGGTTCCTCGATTCCCGTGCCTGTCACTTATCCCTTTGCCTTATAAATATGGCCAAGGGTCATTCTTTTCTTTCCCCTTCGTGCCTCTTCGCCTCATCATCTTCCTCACGTAGCCTCAGAGCTTGAGCGCAGCCGCCGCCTTTGACCTTCGCGTCCGCACCGCCAACGGCCGCTGCATCAACATGATCGGACCAGAGAAACGCGATGCCTCCTTCGCTATTCAGCAGCGTCAGTAAGTACTTCTCTTTGTATAACAGATCTGCATTAGGGTTTCCGCCGTTCGTCAGTGTTCTTCACCATTCCTTGTTTTTCCTCTTTTAGATCTCGTTATTTGATCTGAATCTGATAGTAAAGGCGAGCGACAGTATTTTAGCATCCCCTTTCAGTCACAGAAGACACCCCTTTCTGCATAAGATCCCATCTGAGCATATGTGCTCCTCTGCTGTCGTGGACTTAGGTTTAAAATTTATCTTCTTTTTAGAACTATGGTAGATCCAAAATTACAACACCCACTTGTAAAATCTGTTTGTACAACACTTAGGAATTTTTCAGATATGTAATTTCCTTGCCATTGTAGGCGGTTTATACTTCTTAGAAAATGATAATCCGCCAGGTACCATTAGCCCTCTCTGTAAACCGCCAACTCATCCTTGATATAAAATTCCGGGTTATCATGCGCATAGGTTCCAATTTGTTTTCCTGTCTTTAAACCGGATTGTCTGCATCAATCAAAACCTTAAACCGGCCTTGGTCCTCTTTTCCAGCTTCCTGTTCAAATGGCCAAGACGTTTTATGCTTGCAATTGGGTCCCTTCCCGAGTTACTGAAGAGCAATTGACTGGGTATGTTGTGACTGGCGCTTTTGCGAGCAAGGAAACCATCCACTGGAGAGTCCCCAGTTTAGAGATTCCTCCTGAGCCTCAGGTTGGAGAAGTGGTCGTTTTTACTGATCATCTGAACCGAGGGTTCAGCCCTCCCAGATCAAAGTTCTTTCGTGATGTTCTTGCCAGCTTCCAACTCCACCCTCAAGATATTGGACCAAACTCTGTGTCCAATATTTGCGATTTCCAAGTGTTTTGTGAGGCCTATCTTCAGGAAGCACCCACAGTTGAGCTGTTCAGAGATTTCTTTTATTTGAACCATCACACAGAATTCACGGACGGTCCCAACATTGAGCTTGGTGGGATGGCGATTCAAAAGAGGAGAGATGTCAATTTCCCTCACGCCAAGCTTCATAGTCACCCCAAGGACTGGAATCAGACTTGGTTTTACTGCAAAGACACATCTCCATCTGGCGAAAATCCTCTGCTGGGTTACCGCCCTCACCGTCTTAGCAATACTCATCCGTTCCCTCAAAGGCTGACTGCCAAAGAACAGTCCAACTATGCACCACAACTCTCCAAACTCAGAACCTTTATGGCAAACGGTTTAACAGGTGTTGATTTCGTCCGCTGCTGGATATCTTGGAGCATTCTGCCTTTAAGCTGGCGTCCCAGTTTAATGTGTGAGTACACGGGGGACTTAAAAGATCCTCAATGTCATATTGATATCCAGCTAACAGAGGATGAAGTTACTGAAGCTGTTAAGAAAATACTGAATGAACCAGAAGCTGTCTGCAGTCAAGTAGGGCTTAGTCCCTTCTGCACTTCTAATAAACCGCCAGCTGTAAGAATTGCCTCGTTTTTACCTTTAATCCGTCCTTTCTTAAATATTCCTTTATAATTTATTATCCATCTGTGCAGGGCGATGATCCTTTCTGGAAGAGGAAATCACAGGATAAACCGGCCAAGCCCTAGGATAACCCGGCAAGAGCACCCCGCAGCAAGACTAAGGCTATAAAGAAGCCAACGAAGAAGAAAACCGCCGAACCCTCTAATTTGGCCAATGATGAAGAGCTTGATGACCCGGACTCAGAGGTAGAATTAGATTCTCTTGGTTCTTTTTTCACACACCTCATTGACATTGATTATTATCAAGATGATGCAGAAGCTAGCCATGCTGGTGATGTAGAGGTAATTGTTCTATCCTTTGATTCAAATCATGTGCCAGTACCAAAACTTCGTCGAGCAGTCCAGAAAGTAAAACGTTCACATCCTCTTGCTCATTTGGATCCGCACTTTTCTTTGAAGACACAGCAGCAAGAAGCTCGCCACACAACCCGGCACAGTGGTCAAGTGGTTACCTCTTCCTGTTTACCATATTCCTTGGTTCGCAAGCGTCGTCAAGAGGTCTCTTGTACTTCTAATAAACTTTATCCCAAGGCGGGTTACTTCCTATATCCTCTTAATCCGTCTGACTCGAATTATCAGGGAACTTCCAATTCCTCCTCCGGTGATTCATCAACTACAGAGATGCCTCCTCTCAAGACCGTCCCTGGGTAAGCATAGTGGACTCAGCTTTGCTCCCTTGCACCGGTTTATTGTCTTAACCTCTGTATTTGCTCTTTTTAGTGCCAAAGCTAGACTTAGCAAAAAAACCCAAGCTGACTATACCAACTGATGATAATCCGGCTACTGAACCGGAGAGGACCTCAGAGGCTATTGACCAAATGCTGACATTGCTCTGGATGACCCGGCACCTCAAGGTCAGTATACTTTTTTTGATCCACCAGAAATAAATCCAACAAACCAACATGCTGATCCGCAGAGCCCAGCTGCCGATCCACCAAGCCCAGCAAAGGCCTCTGATAAACCGCCAAGCCCAGATAAAACTGCTGAAGGCACAACAGATGATGTTGTGATTACTGGCTTTGGCCATTGAGGGAGTCCCGGACTAGGGGGTGTCCGGATAGCCGAACTATCATCTTTGGCCAGACTCCTGGACTATGAATATACAAGATTGAAGACCTCGTCCCGTGTCCGGATGGGACTTTCCTTGGCGTGGAAGGCAAGCTTGGCGATACGGATATGTAGATCTCCTACTATTGTAACCAACTCTGTATAACCCTAAACCCTCTTCGGTGCCTATATAAACCGGAGGGTTTTAGTCCGTAGGACGAACAACAATCATACCATAGGCTAGCTTCTAGGGTTTAGCCTCTCTGATCTCGTGGTAGATCTACTCTTGTACTACCCATATCATCAATATCAATCAAGCAGGAGTAGGGTTTTACCTCCATCGAGAGGGCCCGAACCTTGGTAAAAACATCATGTCCCTTGTCTCATGTTACCATCCGCCTAGACGCACAGTTCGGGACCCCCTACCCGAGATCCGCCAATTTTGACACCGACATTGGTGCTTTCATTGAGAGTTCCTCTGTGTCGTCATCTTTAGGCCCGATGGCTCCTTCGATCATCAACAACGATGCGGTCCAGGGTGAGACTTTTCTCCCCGGACAGATCTTCATATTCGGCGGCTTTGCACTGCGGGCCAATTCGCTTGGCCATCTGGAGCAGATTGAAAGCTACGCCCCTGGCCATCAGGTTAGATTTGGAAGTTTAAACTACACGGCAGACGCCCGCGGAGATTTGATCTTTGACGGGTTCGAGCCACAGCCAAGCGCGCCGCACTGTCACGATGGGCATGATCTAGCTCTGCCGCCGAACAGTGCCCTGGAGGCCGCACCAGAGTTCGCTCCGACCTTTAGCTCGGAGCCAACTGCGCCGATCGAGGACGGGTGGCTGGACACCACCTCGGGGGCTGCGATCTCTACGGCGATTGAGCCGAACACCAACCCTGTCCTTTGCGAAGCTCGTGACTCCAAGGTGCCGGACTCATCTCCGGACTTCGAACCTTCTGCGCCCCTGCCAATCCAATCCGATTGGGCGCCGATCATGGAGTTCACCGCTACGGACATCTTTCAGCACTCGCCCTTTGGCGACATCCTGAATTCGCTAAAGTTTCTCTCTTTATCAGGAGAGCCCTGGCCGGATTATGGTCAGGAATGTTGGGATGCGGACGATGAAGAAATTCAAAGCCCACCCACCACCCACTTCGCAGCCACTGTCGATGACTTAACCGACATGCTCGACTTCGACTCCGAAGACATCGACGGTATGGACGACGATGCAGGAGACGACCAAGAACCAGCGCCTACAGGGCACTGGAAGGCCACCTCGTCATAAAACATATACATGGTGGATATCCCAAATGATGGGAATGGCGATGGAACAATGGAGGATGACCCCTCCAAGAAATAGCTTAAGCGTCAGCGTCAGCGGCGCTGCTCTAAATCCCGACACAGCAAAAACGGAGATTCCGGCACCGGAAACAATAACATCCCAGACAGTGCCGAAGACAACCCCCCTCCAGCAGGATTCAGCGCAGGAGGATGGAGAAGCCAGCCCTCATGAGAGAGTGGCAGGCACAGAGGTAGAGGACGATAATTACATGCCTCCCTCCGAAGACGAGGCAAGCCTAGACGACGACGAATTTGTCATGCCTGAGGATCCCGTCGAACAAGAGCGTTTCAAACGCAGGCTTATGGCCACGGCAAGCAGCCTCAAGAAAAAGCAGCAATAGCTTAGAGCTGACCAAGACTTGCTAGCCGACAGATGGACTGAAGTCCTTGCGGCCAAAGAGTATGAACTCGAACGCCCCTCCAAGAGCTACCCAAAACGCAGGCTACTACCCCGATTAGAGGAGGAAGCACCTAAACCTACATCACCAGCGCATAATACAGCCGACCAGCCACCTCGTGGCCGCGACAGAGAGGCCTCTCGGCCCTACACTCAAGCCGCACCCCAGCGCCACTCAAAAAATACCAAGGCGCGGGAAAATGTGCCAGACCTGCGGGATATACTGGAGGAAAAGGCAAGGCAAACAAGATTGATCTACGGATCGCGTGGGCGCCCCACGATACGTGACGATAACCGTCACGCCGGATATGGCAATTACGGCCGGGCCGAACACAGTAGACAAAGCTCATTTGAGCTACGTCGTGATATAGCCCAATACAGAGGCTCCGCATACCCACTATGCTTCACAGACGAATTAATGGATCATCAAATCCCTAAGGGTTTCAAACCCGTAAACATTGAATCATACGATGGCACAAC
Source organism: Triticum timopheevii (assembly GCA_963921465.1). NCBI lineage: Eukaryota > Viridiplantae > Streptophyta > Magnoliopsida > Poales > Poaceae > Triticum > Triticum timopheevii. Next base: position 430,664,374 of record OY997268.1, on the reverse strand, counting down.
AGATCCTGTGGTCTGGATCGAGGACTATCTCCTTCATATCCACATGGCCCGCAGCGATGATCTACACGCCATCAAATACCTCCCACTCAAGCTTAAAGGACCAGCTCGGCATTGGCTTAACAGCTTGCCAGCAGAGTCAATTGGTTGTTGGGAAGATCTGGAAGCCGCATTCCTCGACAACTTCCAGGGCACCTATGTGCGACCACCAGACGCCGATGACCTAAGCCACATAATTCAGCAGCCAGAAGAATCGGCCAGACAATTATGGACACGGTTCCTAACCAAGAAAAATCAAATCGTCGACTGTCCGGATGCAGAGGCCCTCGCAGCCTTCAAGCATAACATCCGCGACGAGTGGGTTGCCCGGCACCTAGGACAGGAAAAGCCGAAATCCATGGCAGCCCTCACAACACTCATGACCCGCTTCTGCACGGGGGAGGATAGCTGGCTAGCTCATAGTAACAATATGACCAAGAGCCCTGGTAATTCGGATACCAAGGACAACAACGGCAGGTCGCTTCGCAACAAGCACAAGCGCCGCATTAATGGCGATAATACTGAGGATACGGCAGTCAATGCCGGATTTAGAGGCTCTAAACCCGGTCAGCGGAAAAAGCCATTCAAAAGAAATACTCCGGGACCGTCCAATTTGGACCGAATACTCAATCGCTCGTGCCAGATACAAGGCACCCCCGAAAAGCCAGCCAATCACACCAACAGGGATTGTTGGGTGTTCAAGCAGGCAGGCAAGTTAACTGCCGAAAACAATGACAAGGGGCTGCATAGCGATGACGAGGAGTACAACCGGCCGTCGAACAATGGAGGACAGAAGGGTTTCCCCCCACAAGTGCGGACGGTGAACATGATATACGCAACCCACATACCCAAAAGGGAGCGGAAGCGTGCACTAAGGGATGTATATGCGATGGGGCCAGTCGCCCCAAAATTCAATCCGTGGTCCTTCTGTCCGATCACTTTTGATCGAAGGGACCACCCCACTAGCATCCGCCATGGCGGATTAGCCGCATTGGTTCTAGACCCAATCGTTGACGGATTTCACCTCACTAGAGTCCTGATGGACGGCGGCAGCAGCCTGAACCTGCTTTATCAGGATACAGTGCGCAAGATGGGAATAGACCCCTCAAGGATTAAACCCACGAAGATGACCTTCAAAGGCGTCATACCAGGGGTAGAGGCCAACTGTACAGGCTCAGTTACACTTGAAGTGGTCTTCGGATCCCCGGATAACTTCTGAAGTGAGGAGTTAATCTTCGACATAGTCCCGTTCTGCGGCGGCTATCACGCACTGCTCGGACGAACCGCATTTGCAAAGTTCAATGCGGTGCCGCACTACGCATACCTCAAGCTCAAGATGCCAGGCCCTCGAGGAGTCATTACGGTCAACGGAAACACCGAACGCTCTCTCCGAACGGAGGAGCATACAGCGGCTCTCGCGGCGGAAGTACAAAGCAGCCTCTCAAGGCAATTCTCGAGTCCGGCTGTTAAGCGGCCGGACACCGTCAAGCGCGCCCAGAGTAACCTACAGCAAGACCGCCTGGCACGTTCCGAGCATGCGTAGCAATGCGGCCCCAACCCCAGCCCTCGCGAAATTGCGAAACCAGTACTACGCGTACATAATTATGCTCTGGAAATACCATGGGCATAGGGGGAGGGGCATGACCACGGCAGGCCCAGAATGCGGCTCAACCGCACCAGGGGCTCCCAATTGTGTCATTCTTCTTTTTTATCTTACTTTCAGGACTCCTTTTTCAAGAAGCCCTGTCCGGCAGTAGAATTTCCGAACACACGATGCAACAGCCAGGGAAGCAGAAAGCTACGTTGAGTGTACAGATGGTCTCTATAACGAGCAGTATACTTGTTTTACATATCATCTCGCAGCACGCTCCTGGAGAGCGACATGTCAAATAGTCCCGTCCCTTGCTTATCGCACTATTTGTATCGTTCTGCTTTTACCGCAGCTTTTTTAATAAACAATGCACAGCTTTTGCCTATTATTGCATTCCTTTTTCTTATCTATATATGTTCACTTATGACATGTTGCATCCGTACGCTTTGGTATGGCCAAATACACAAGGGGTTTAGAACCCCAAAATATGGTGTGATAAGTCCGAACACTTTCACAAGTGCGACACCCCGAACTTATAGCATTATATGCATCGGCTCTGGATCATGTCTTGGGTCAATAGTTGGGTTTGCCCGGCTCCCATGTTTTGGTACCTTACGTTCCTTTATATGGCTAAGGTAGCGCTGGGAGAACCACTGCGATTGTGCCCCGGTTGAGCTGGGTTAAGCACCTCAGTGGAGAAAGCTAAAACTGACCGTCATGATAGGGCGAGAGCCGGTCGCTGTTCGAGAGGTTTCTTCGAGTCCCTAAAGACTTATGCCGCTTAGGGCGAGGAGTCGGGTTTGTCCGGCCTAGGCGTGGATAGCGCCCCAAACTCGGTCTTCCGAATACTAGGGGCTTCGCCGAAATTTAAAATTATAGAATTCTATGGCTAAGTGAGAGTGTTCAAGCATTATAGTCCGGTTGCCTTGTTCATTGCGTTGAGCGCCTCCCTCGAAGGACCCAAGAATGGGAAAAAGAGCGCTCAAGTTTATCCCGAACACCCTAGCACTCGTGGCATGGGGGCAGAAGCCGACGACTCGCCATCTCTCAAATTTAATAAACGGCCGCACAGAAGGTAATATTTTAAATTCACAAGCGTTGCTTAGCGCATATGAACAAGTTTTCAAGCGTACAGGATAACAAATGCGAGTTTACTCAAAAATTACATCTTTGGAGCATTGACCCGCTATAAGGCGGGTACCCTTCAGGACGCCCTGATAATACATCTCGGGCTTGCGATACTCCCTGCCCGGCGGTGGAGCGTCCGTCACAAGCTTCTCAGCGTCCATCTTGCCCCAGTGCACTTTAGCACGGGCAAGGGCCCTACGGGCACCTTCGATGCAGACGGAGCGCTTGACGACTTCAATCCATGGACAGGCGTCCACCAGCCGCCTCACCAGCCCGAAGTAGCTCTCAGGCATGGCTTCCTTTGGCCACAGCCGAACTATGAGGCCCTTCATGGCCTGTTCGGACACCTTATGGAGCTCGACCAGCTGCTTCAGCTGGTCGCTCAAGGGCACCGGGTGCCCGGCCTCAGCATACTGAGACCAGAACACCTTCTTCGTCGAGCTCCCCTCCTCGGCCCGGTAGAAGGCTGCAGCATCGGACACACTGCGGGGCAGATCTGCGAATGCTCCTGGAGAGCTCCAGATTCGGGTAAGTAACAAGTAATTCACTTTCACGTGCTTGCTTTGCATGAAGAATGCCTTACCCGCCGCTATCTTCTTTATCGCCTCAATTTCCTTGAGGGCTTTTTGGGCTTCGGTCTTAGCGGCTTTGGCGCTCTCAAGAGCCGAGGCGAGCTCGGACTCTCGAGTCTTCGAGTCACGCTCCAAACTCTCATGTTTTTCCATGAGAGCCTGGAGCTCTTGCCGCACCTCCGCCACCCGCGCCTCCTGCTTCTCTCGCTCAGTGCGTTCCGCGGCCGCATTGCTTTCGGCCCTGGACACTGCTTCCTTCAGGGTCGCCACCTCGTTCATGGCCCCTGCAATTCTCACGTTATTCCTGTAATTTTTTGCAACCACATCTTTTATATACTTACATAAGGTATTACTTACCTTCCTTGTCCTCGAGCTGCTTCTTGGCAAGGCCGAGCTCGTTCTCGGACCGCTCGAGGTTCTGCTTCAATGCATTGACCTCCGCAGTCAGTGCGGCAAAGGTCAGCAGCGCAGCCTGCATTCCCATATTGACATGCTTATGTTAGACTCCTGCGTATATCTTTTTAGATCCTCAGTTTGGCTTTTCTTTCCGAACACCAAACTAAGCATCAGGGGCTACTGTCTATGCGGTAATATTTTTACATATCTTAACTACATACCTGAAAGCCTGTTAGAAGGCTGGCACAGGCTTCAGTTAGCCCGCTCTTGGCGGACTGAACTTTCTGGATCACCGCACTCATAACAGTGTGGTCCTCCTCGTCGATGGAGGCGCCGTTAAGCGCCTCCAGCAAATTATCCAGCGCCTCCGGTTGGACGGAGGTCACCGGTGTCACAGTCTCGCCCTTCTTACGAAGGGGCCGCCCGCCGGACTCTGGAACCACTAAAGGTTCCGGTACGGAGTCCGGCCCAGGGCCGAACTCAGAACCCTTTGGGGGTTGATCCCCCTCGCACCCAAAGTCCGGGAGGTTGCCTTGCGGCACCTCGGGGACCTCCTCCTCCTAGCTGGGCCCCTTTTGGGACCCCCACCTCAGCGTCATCCGCAGCGCGAGGAGAGGAGACGGCCGGAAGTGAAGTGCTATTCACGTCCGACGATGCCAGGGAGCCGCTCGTTGAAGTGTCGAGCCCGTCCTTAGGCAGGCTGCAGGGTTATGTTCGGCGTTAGGAGATTCTATGTGACAAACGAAACACCATGAGTTATTCTGGTATCCGGACACTTACGAAGTCGCCAGGGGCTTAGTCCTTGGTGGACACTCCTCTTCATCATCGTCGGTGTTGGTGGAGTTGTCCGGAGGGAGGGTCCTTCCCTTCTTGGACCCTTCGGCCTCCCCCGTTGGGGCGGCCTTCCTTTTCTTCTCTCCACCCGCTGGGGGAGAGGCCTCTTTTTCCTCCTCCTCGCCTTCGTGGGAGGAGTCCGCCTCGGAGTCATCAGACGATGAGTCCGACAACACCTGGCGCCGGGAACTCTTTCGAGTTCCCGTGGCCTTCTTCTTGGCCTTCCTCTCCGGCACCACGTAAGGTGCCGGAACCAGCAGCCCCGTCAATCGGGCGTCCGCTGGGTCTTCTATCAAGGGGGCCGGACAGTTAACCTGCCCGGACTTCTTTTGCCAGGCCCGTCAAAGGTAAGGGAGTTTAGATCCCGCATAGAGTCAAACTATGAAAAATAAGTGTCCTGTAAAGGGTAAAATAGCTTACCTCGCCGGCTTGACGCTGCGAGCTGAATCCATGATCTTCGATAGCGAATGCGGGAGACTCGGCGCCCTTGAACAGCACCTTCCAGGCATCTTCGTACGTAGTGTCGAAGAGCCTGCTCAAGGTTTGGTGTTGTGCCAGATCAAACTCCCACAAGCTGGAGGCCCGTTGTTGGCACGGGAGGATCCGGCGGATGAGCATGACCTAGACTATGTTGACAAGCTTGATCTTCTTGTTCACAAGGTTTTGGACCCAAGTTTGGAGTCCGGTCAGCTCCTCCTAATTACCCCATATCAGGCCCTTCTCCTTCCAGGAGGTGAGCCGTGTGGGGATGCCAGATCGAAACTCGGGGGCCGCTGCCCATTCAGGGTCACGCGGCTCAGTGATGTAGAACCACCCCGATTGCCACCCTTTGATGGTTTCCACGAAGGAGCCCTCGAGCCATGTAATGTTGGGCATCTTGCCCACCATGGCGCCTCCACACTCCGCCTGCTGGCCCCCCACTACCTTCGTCTTGAGATTGAAGGTCTTTAGCCATAAGCCGAAGTGGGGCTTGATGCGGAGGAAGGCCTCGCACACGACGATGAATGCCGAGATGTTGAGGACGAAATTCGGGGCCAGATCATGGAAATCCAGGCCTTAGTAGAACATGAGCCCCCGGACAAATGGGTGAAGTGGAAAACCTAGTCCGCGGAGGAAGTGGGTGAGGAACACCACCCTCTCATGGGGCCCTGGGTGGGGATGAGCTGCCCCTTGTCGGGGAGCCGATGCGCGATGTCGCTGGACAAGTATCCGGCCTTCCGCAGCCTCTTGATGTGCCCCTCCGTGACGGAGGAGGCCATCCACTTGCCTCCCGCTCCGGACATGGCTGGGGAAGGTTGAGGCAAGATGTGCGAACTTGGGCACTGGAGTTCGGGTGAGCGGAATGAATAAGCAAAGGAGGAAGAAGGCATAGGTAAAAAAGGTGGATCCTTATCCCCTTATATGGACGGACGAAACTATGCGTCCCCACCAGCCTGGTAAAACTCGCTTATCTCCCAAGCGCCATAATCAATGGCGCGGTTGGGTTACCCACGCCTGTATTGATAAGAATCCCGGAATAAGGGGACACGATCTCTGCTTTGACAAGACGTGCCAAGGAAACGGCCTCGCTAAACGCGCTGAGGTGGAACAGTAAAAACGATTCAAATAAAGGCTTGGCCGTGGTGTGATGTCACACCATGGAATACGTCAGCAGATTGAGTTTGTGTAAATATTATTCTCTCTATGGTGGTATGTGGAACTTATTTTGCAGAGCCGGACACTATCCTTGTGTTCAAAATCTTCTATGAAGTATTCGGAGGAGGAACCCGCCTTGCAATGCCGAAGACAATATGCGCGCCGGACTCGTGGTCATTGAAGCCTGGTTCAGGGGCTACTGGGGGAGTCCCAGACTAGGGGGTGTCCGGATAGCTGAACTATCATCTTCGGCCGGACTCCTGGACTATGAAGATACAAGATTGAAGACCTCGTCCCATGTCCGGATGGGACTTTCCTTGGTGTGGAAGGCAAGCTTGGCGATACGGATATGTAGATCTCCTACCATTGTAACCGACTTTGTGTAACCCTAAACCCTCTTCGGTGCCTATATAAACCGGAGGGTTTTAGTCCGTAGGACGAACAACAATCATACCATAGGCTAGCTTCTAGGGTTTAGCCTCTCTGATCTCGTGGTAGATCTACTCTTGTACAACCCATATCATCAATATCAATCGAGCAGGAGTAGGGTTTTACCTCCATCGAGAGGGCCCGAACCTGGGTAAAAACATTGTGTCCCTTGTCTCCTGTTACCATCCGCCTAGACGCACAGTTTGGGACCCCCTACCCGAGATCCGCCGGTTTTGACACCGACAGCCATATCGCACCTGGCAATCCTGTCGCTTTATCAAAGCACAGTGCAAAAAAAGAATTTTCTGCCGTGGACAAGGGCAAATGGAAAACAGATTTGTCAAGCTATGCCCATCTCTCTGCTCAGGACATCCATTCTGGATATCTAAACTGTCTATACACCAGCCTTATGAAGCCGGTTTAGTGAACCTGATGAAAGAGCGATATGAGGTAAATACTTGTTCCTTTGAATAACTTCTTTTTTCCTTATATCCTGCTTCAATTATCAACTCTAGTAGCCCCCAAGGACTGGTTCATCCATATGAATGTGAACCGGGACTTGTAGTAGGAGAAGACTAGATTTTTCTTGTGTAGACCCTATGAACCGGTTTATACCTTTAGGATAGTCCGATTTATACATCAGAATTCCTTTCAGTCATGAACATGATCCGGTTTAAGCAGCAAAAATTAGATTGTCTTGAATTGATCCGATATGCATTCGCCTCCGCAATCAAATCGTAGAAACTTTATTTTCTTGTTACGATGATTCTCCAGCTCACTCTGAAATTCTTTGAACTTTTCAAATCTTTCAGACTTGTGTTTCATTAAGTAGATATACCCATATCTTCTCAAATCATCTATGAAGGTCAGTAAATAACGATACCCGCCACGTGCCTCAACACTCATTGGACTGCATACATCGGTATGTATTATTTCCAACAATTCATTAGCTCGCTCCATTTTTCTGGAGAACAGAGTTTTAGTCATCTTGCCCATGAGGCATGGTTCACAAGTATCAAATGATTCGTAATCAAGTGATTCCAAAATCCCAACTGCATGGAGTTTTTTCATGCGTTCTACAACAATATGACCTAAATGGCAGTGCCACAAATATGTTGCACTATCATTATCAACTTTGCATCTTTTGTCATCAATATTATGAATATGTGGATCACCACAATCGAGAATCAAGAAAAATGGACCACTCTTCAAGGGTGCATGACCATAAAAGATATTACTCATATAAATAGAACAACCATTATTCTCTGATTTAAATTAATAACCGTCTCGCACTAAACAAGATCCAAATATAATGTTCATGCTCAACGCTGGCACCAAATAACAATTATTCAGATCTAAAACTAATCCCGAAGGTAGATGTAGAGGTAGCGTGCCGACGTCGATCACATCGACCTTTGAACCATTCCCAACGTGCAACATCACCTCGTCCTTAGCCAGTATTCCTTTTATCCGTAGCTCCTATTTCGAGTTACAAATATGAGCAATCAAACCAGTATCAAATACCCAGGTGCTACTACAAGCATTAGTAAGGTACACATCAATAACATGTATATCAAATATACCTTTGTTCACTTTGCCATCCTTTTATCCGCCAAATACTTGGGGCAGTTCTGCTTCCAGTGACCAGTCCCTTTGTAGTGGAAGCACTCAGTTTCAGGCTTAGGTCCAGCTTTGGGCTTCTTCCGGGGAGTGGCAACTTGCTTGCCATTCTACTTGAAGTTCCCCTTCTTTCCCTTGCCCTTTTTCTTGAAACTAGTGGTCTTGTTAACCATCAACACTTGATGCTCCTTCTTGATTTCTACCTCCGCAGCTTTGAGCATTGCGAAGCACTCAGGAATTGTCTTATCCATCCCTTGCATATTATAGTTCATCACGAAGCCTTTGTATCTTGGTGGCAGTGATTGAAGAACTCTGTCAATAGCACTATCATCTGGAAGATTAATTCCCAGCTGAGTCAAGTGGTTATGATACCCAGACATTTTGAGTATGTGTTCACTGACAGAACTGTTCTCCTCCATCTTGCAGCTATAGAACTTGTTGGAGACTTCATATCTCTCAACTCGGGCATTTGCTTGAAATATTAACTTCAACTCTTGGAACATCTCATATGCTCCATGACATTCAAAACGTTTTTGAAGTCCCGATTCTAAGCCGTAAAGCATGACATACTGAACTATCAAGTAGTCATCAGATCGAGCTTGCCAGACATTCAAAACATCAGCATCTGCTCCTGCAGCAGGTCTTGCACCTAGCGGTGCTTCAAGGGCGTAATTCTTCTATGCAGCAATGAGGATAATCCTCAAGTTACGGACCCAGTCCGTGTAGTTGCTACCATCATCTTTCAACTTAGCTTTCTCTAGGAACGCATTAAAATTCAAGGGAACGGTAGCACGGGTCATTGATATACAACGTAGATATGCAAAAACTATCAGGACTAAGTTCATGATAAATTAAGTTCAATTAATCAAATTACTTAAGAACTCCCACTTAGATAGACATCCCTCAAGTCATCTAAATGATACATGATCCAAATCAACTAAACCATGTCCGATCATAACGTGAGATGGAGTAGTCATCAATGGTGAACATCTCTATGTTGATCATATCTACTATATGATTCATGTTCGACCTTTCGGTCTCTAGTGTTCCGAGGCCATGTCTGTACATGCCAGGCTCGTCAAGTTTAACCTAAGTATTCTGCTTGTGCAAAACTATCTTGCACCCTGTATGTGAATGTAGAGCCTATCACACCCGATCATCACGTGGTGTCTCACCACGACGAACTGTCGCAACGGTGCATACTCAGGGAGAACACTTAGACCTTGAATGCTAAGTTAAGGGATCATCTTATAATGCTACCATCGTACTAAGAAAAATGAAATTCATAAAAGATAAACATCACATCCAATCAAAATATGTGACATGATATGGCCATCATCATCTTGTGCTTTTGATCTCCATCTCCAAAGCATCGTCATGATCTCTATTGTCACCGACTCGACACCTTGATCTCCATCGTTGTGTCGTGGTCATCTCGCCAACTATTGCTTATACAACTATCGCTAACACATAGTGATAAAGTACAGCAATTACATGGCGTTTGCATTTCATACAATAAAGAGACAACCATAAGGCTCCTGCCGGTTGCTGATAACTTTTACAAAACATGATCATCTCATACAATAATGTATATCACATCATGTCTTCGACGATATCACATCACAACATGCCCTGCAAAAACAAGTTAGATGTTCTCTACTTTGTTGTTGCAAGTTTTACGTGGCTGCTACGGGCTTCTAGCAAGAACCGTTCTTACCTACGCATCAAAACCACAATGCTGTTTCGTCAAGTTTGCTGTTTTAACCTTCTTCAAGGACCGGCCGTAGTCAAATTCGATTCAACTAAAGTAGGAGAAACAGACACCCGTCAGCCACCTTTATGCAAAACTAGTTGCATGTCTGTCGGTGGAACCGGTCTCATGTGCATGGACATGTAAGGTTGGTCCGGGCCGCTTCATCCCACAATACCGCCGAATCAAAGTAAGACATTGGTGGTAAGCAGTATGAGTATCACCGCCCACAACTCTTTGTGTTCTACTCGTGCATATCATCTACGCATAGACCTAGCTCATGATGCCACTGTTGGGAAATGTTGCATGGAAAACAAAAAAATTTGCATAGGCAATGATCTATCCATGGAGATGCATAGCAACGAGGGGAAGAGTGTGTCTACGTACCCTCGTAGACCGAAAGCGGGAGCGTTTGACAACGCGGTTGATGTAGTCGAACTTCTTCTAGCTCCGACGGATCAAGCACCAAACGTACGGCACCTCCGAGTTCTGCACACGTTCAGCTCGGTGACGTCCCTCGCCTTATTGATCCAACAAGGTGTCGTGGTAGTAGATGAGTTCTGTTAGCATGATGGCATGGTGACGGTGATGATGAAGTGATCCGCGCAGGGCTTTGCTTAAGCACCATGAGAATATGACTGAGGGTGTAAACTGTGGAGGGGGTGCCGCACACGGCTAACAATTGATGTTGTGTGCTCTAGGCTCCCCCCTCCCCACATATACATAGGTGGGAGGGTAGGAGAGGCAACCAGGGGCGCCCCAAGTAGGATCCGAATCCTACTTGGGGTTTCGCCAAGTGGCGCCCCCCTTTCCTTTTTCTTATCGGAGAAGAAAGGAAGGGGGAAGAAGAGAAGGAAGCGGGGCCGAACCCCCTCTACTCCTTCTCCTATTCGGCCACCTACCATAGGGGGCGCACCACCCGTTGTGGGCTGGTGTGCTGCCCTCTCATGGCCCATATGTCCCATATATTTCCCCCGGGAGTTACTGTAACCACCCCCCCCCCCTCCCGGCACTCCGATAAATACCTGATACATTACAGAACACTTCTGGTGTCCGAATACTATCGTCCTATATATCAATCTTTACCTCTCGACCATTTTGAGACCTCGTCATGTCCGTGATCTCATCCGAGACTCCGAATAACATTCGGTCACCAAATCACATAACTCATATAATATAATGTCGTCATCGAACGTTAAGCGTGCGGACTCTACGGGTTCGAGAACTATGTAGACATGTTCGAGACAACTCTCCGGTCAATAACCAATAGCCGAACCTGGATGCTCATATTGGCTCCTACATATACTACCAAGATCTTTATCTGTCAAACTGTTATGACAACATACGTAATTCCCTTTGTATGTCGGTATGTTACTTGCCCGAGATTCGATCGTCTGTATCTGTACCTAGTTCAATCTCGTTACCAGCAAGTCTCTTTACTCATTCCGTAATACATCACCTCATGACCAACTCCTTAGTCGTCTACTTGCAAGCTTATTATGTGTATTACCGAGAGGGCCCAGAGATACCTCTCCGATACTCGGAGTGACAAATCCTAATCTCAAGCTATGCCAACCCAACAAAACACCTTCGAAGATACCTGTAGAGAATCTTTATAATCACCCAGTTATGTTGTGACGTTTGATAGCACACAAGGCATTCGTCCGGTATCCGGGACTTGCATAATCTCATAGTCGAAGGAATATGTATTTGACATGAAGAAAGCAATAACAATAAAACTGAACGATCAATATGCTAAGCTAACGGATGGGTCTTGTCCATCACATCATTCTCCTAATGATGTGATCCCATTATCAAATGACAACTCATGTCCATGGTCAGGAAACCTTAACCATCTTTGATCAAGGAGCTAGTAAAGTGGAGGCTCACTAGGGACACAGTGTTTGTCTATGTATTCACACATGTATTTATGTTTCTGATCAATACAATTCTAGCATGAATAATAAACATTTATCATGAATAAGGAAATATAAAATAACAACTTTATTATTGTCTCTAGGTGAAAGCACAAGTGCTCCCTGGGTGATTTTGGTAATTAATGTCAACATATCTCTTGTTGGACTAATACTTCTACCTAATATATTTCAGATAAGTTCAACATTGGAGTGGCATGGACAAGAGGATGTGGAACCCCTTAAAGATGCTAAGGATAAACATTGGCAGAAGCTCAAGACTCTACATTTTCATTTTAGTGATCCAAGATAACATTGAGTCCATAGGAAAGCCAATACTATTAAAAGGAGATGAGGTGTTGCTTAATAGCTTGCTTACTCGAAGTGCTTAGTGATATGCTCCAAAACCCTCATCCACTTTCTCATTTCCACATATGTCTTAAACCTAAAAGTCAAACTCAGCCCCACCGACATGATATATCCGGTGCCACCGAGTTCATTTGACATAGCCACTACCAAACCCTAATCACTTCGGTCTCATTGATGGGATCTCGGTCTCACCGAGATGGGCTTGCAAATTCTCTGTGACCTGTTGCAACAATTTCAGTCTCACCGAGTTTGTTCAGTTGGTCCCACCGAGTTTGCTTGACCAATACTTAGTTTACTTATTACCAAAATAGGTCCCACCAAGTTTGTGTAATTGGTCAAACCGAGTTGAGGTTTTACCCTAACCCCTGCAGATTGGTCCCACCGAGTTGACCTTGTCGGTCCCACCGAAAACTCTAACGTTCACATTTTGACCCGAATCGGTCTGACCGAGTTTTACCATTCAGTCGCACCGAGTTTGAGAATCTGTGTGTAATGGCTAGATTTTCTATGGAGGCTATATATACCCCTCCACCCATTCTTCATCCGTGAGGAGAGCAATCAGAACATGCCTACACTTCCACTACTCATTTTCTGAGAGAGAACCACCTACTCATGTGTTGAGACCAAGACATTCCATTCCAACCATAAGAATCTTGATATCTAGCCTTCCCCAAGTTGCTTTCCACTCAAATCATCTTTCCACCATAGCCAAATCTGTGTGAGAGAGAGTTGAGTGTTGGGGAGACTATCATTTGAAGCACAAGAGCAAGGAGTTCATCATCAACACACCATCTATTACCTTTTGGAGAGGAGTGTCTCTTAGATTGGTTAGGTATCACTTGGGATCCTCCGTCAAGATTGTGGAGTTGAACCAAGGAGTTTGTAAGGGCAAGGAGATCGCCTACTTCGTGAAGATCTACCCAAGTGAGGCAAGTCCTTCGTGGGCGATGGCCATGGTGGGATAGACAAGGTTGCTTCTTCGTGGACCCTTCGTGGGTGGAGCCCTCCGTGGACTCGCGCAACCGTTACCCTTCGTGGGTTGAAGTCTCTACCAATGTGGATGTATGATAGCACCACCTATCGGAACCACGCCAAAAATCTCCGTGTCTCCAATTGTGTTTGCACACTCCAATCCCATCCCTTTACTTTCTTGCAAGTTGCATGCTTTACTTTTCGCTGCTTATATACTGTTTGCATGATTGCTTGAATGTTTGAAATTGTGCTAATTTCCAACCTCAACTTGAAAAAGTTAAAAACTGCCATCTTTACTTGTTGAGGGCCTAATCACCCCCCCCCTCTAGACACCTCTTCTCGATCCTTTCAATTGGTATTAGAGCACTGGTCTCCATTGCTTTGGCTTAATCACTATTGGAGGAAGATGGATGAGTCTACGTTGGGGAGTCTTAGACATAGAGTGCCTATGCTTGATGGAGAGTTCTTTAGTGAGTGGAAAATGAGATGCTTGGAATTTTTCATGAATATCACTTGAAGAAGTACATTACTACTCCTTGTGAACCCCTTGTTGACCCCTTGCATCCTACCCATGATGAGTCTCTTGACATGATTCGCAATCTTAGAGCTATCAATCTTATCACTAGAGGCTTGCCTAGAAATTTGATTGGTCACTTGCTAACTCTTGATTGTGCTTATACTATATGGAGATTTCTTGAGGAACGATTTCCGGACTATTCATTGAAAAACTTAGATGAGATTCTTCATAAGTCTATTGCTTTGAATAAGATGAATCCCAATGATCCTAAGTTTGGAGATTGTTTATTTGAGTTTACTAATCTTATGCGTGCCAAAGGAGATGTTGGAATTATTAGCAATATCATTTCTGAAGCTATTAGAATTCATAGAGATGAACATTGTCAAAATCATATATCTAATGAATCATTCTATCTAGGAAATGATCATTTGCAAGATGATGTTGAACATGGATACTATGATGAGGATGATGATAGTGACCTTGATCTTGAAGAGTCTATGAGACACTTTGGTCGTATGGCTAACCTTCGTGGCTACATGGCCAGAGGAAAGGAATGGGTCCTTGATAGTGGATGTACGATCACATGACCGGAGACAAAGATATGTTTCGTGAGCTTGCTGAAAACGGCAGCCCTCAAAAGTATGTCACTTTAGGTGATAACTCAAATGGTAAGGTGGCCATCTCACATGACAGCTCCATACAAAATGTTATGCTCATTGAATCTCTTGGCTATGATCTACTTTCTGTATCTAGACTGGTTGACTTTGGATTCAGTGTCCTATTTACTGAAGTAAACTTCCAAGTGTTTCGAAGAGATAATCATAAAATGGTCTTTACCGACATACATAGAGGTGATCTATACATTGTTGATTTCACTAAAAAGGCTCAACCTAGAACTTGCTTAATTGCTAAATCTTCTAAAGGCTGGTTGTGGCATAGATAGTTAGGTCATGTGGGCATGCGAAACCTTGGCAAGCTTATTAAAGGTGATCATATCCTTGGTGTTAAAGATGTCATATTTGACAAGGATAGACTTTGCAGCGCTTGCCAAGGAGGAAAACAGGTTGGAGGAAACCACCCCGTGAAGAACATCATGACCACTAGGAGACCGCTCGAGCTACTTCACATGGATCTTTTCGGTCCTAACGCCTACAAGAGTCTCAGTGGTAACTCGTTTGGACTAGTCATTGTTGATGATTTTTCAAGATTTACGTGGGTGTTCTTTCTTGATGATAAATCGCAGGTCCAAAAGATCTTCAAAAACTTTGCTAGGAAGGCCCAAAACCAATTTGGAGTGAAGATCAAGAAGGTTCGCAGCGACAATGGAACGGAGTTCAAGAACGCCAATGTGGACACCTTTCTTGACGAAGAAGTGATTTCACATGAGTTCTCGGCTACGTACACACCTCAACAAAATGGAGTTGTTGAGAGGAAGAACTGAACTCTCATCGAAATGGCGAGAACGATGTTTGATGAGTACAAGACACCAAAACATGTTTGGGCGGAAGCGGTTGAGACAACTTGTCATGCAGCGAATCGTCTATATCTTCACAAGTTATTCAGCAAGACGGCATACGAGCTTCTCACCGGTAACAAACCCCAAGTTCGATACTTTCGAGTATTTGGCTCAAAGTGTTACATTCTTGCTAAAAACGTCACTCAAAATTTGCTCCTAAGTCTCATGAAGGTTTCCTACTCGGTTATGGCTCAAACTCTCACACTTACCGTGTCTACAACAATTTCACCCGAAAGGTTGAAGAGACAGCAGATGTGAAGTTTGATGAATCTAACGGCTCGCAAGTAGAGCAATTGCCAATTTATGTAGGTGACAAAGATCCTTCGGAAGCAATCCAAGACATGTCTATTGGCAAGATTCGCCCAACAGAGGTGAAGGAGAGTACCTCGTCCGTCCAAGTGGAAGCCTCAACTTCACGCCAAGATGAACCACAAGTTGACTTGGAGGCATCCACAAGTGGGACACACCAAAACGATGAAAACAAGGATGTACAACAAGATGAACCTCGACGACCTCCTTCTCCACCTCCACGGGAGAACAACAACAACGAAGAAAGACAAGAGGAAGAACAATACAATGAAGAGGATGTTCCACCCCAACCCAAACAAAAGCTCTCACGATTTTGAGCAAGAGTCTCAAGAGATCAACCCGTCGAACAAATCTTTGATGACATTCAAACCGGGAGAATTACTCGCTCTAAATCTCGTTTGGCTAACTTTTGTGAACATTACTCATTCATTTCTATCATTGAACCTATGAACGTTGAAGAAGCATTAGAAGATCCGGATTGGATAAATGCCATGCACGAAGAGCTACACAACTTTGAGAGGAACCAAGTGTGGACGTTGGTTGAAAAGCCCAATGAGAAGCACAATGTCATTGGAACCAAATGGGTGTTTTGGAACAGGCAAGATGAAGATGGACAAGTTGTATGCAACAAGGCTCGTCTCGTTGCTCAAGGCAACACTCAAGTCGAAGGCATCGACTATGGTGAGACTTATGCCCCCGTTGCTAGACTTGAGTCCATTCGCATCTTACTTGCTTATGCCAACCATCATGACATTACCTTATACCAAATGGACATCAAAAGTGCTTTTCTTAATGGTGAAATTGAGGAGGAAGTTTATGTTAAACAACCTCCCGGTTTTGTTAATCCTAAGAAACCCGACCATGTTTACAAACTCCACAAAGCTCTTTATGGTCTTAAGCAAGCTCCTAGAGCTTGGTATAAATGCTTGACTAAGTTTCTTTTTGAAAAAGGGTTTGATATTGGTAAAATTGACTCTACACTCTTTACTAAAAGAGTTAATGGAGAATTATTTGTGCGCCAAATTTATGTTCATGATATCATATTTGGTTCAACTAACCCTCATTTTAGTGAAAAGTTTGGGAAGCTTATGTCGGGGAAGTTTGAGATGTCTATCATAAGTGAATTCAAGTTCTTTCTTGGTTTGCAAATCAAGCAAACTAAGAAGGGAACCTTTATCTCTCAAACAAGTACACCAAGGACTTATTCAAGAAGTTCAACATGTAAGAATGCAAAGGTATGAATACACCCATACCTACTAGTGGAGATCTTGACTTGACAAAGGATGGCGAACCGGTTGACCAAAAGGTTTACCGCTCTATGATTGGTTCATTGTTATATCTATGTGCCTCTCGTCCTGATATCATGCTAAGTGTGTGCATGTGTGCACAATATCAAGTGCCCCCCAAAGAATGTCAACTTAAGGCTGTGAAAAGGATAGTGAGATACTTAATACACATACCAAATTTATGCATTTGGTATCCTAAGAGGTCTTCTTTTAATCTTGTTGTATACTCCGATTCGGACTATGTCGGTGACAAGGTTGATAGAAAGTCCACTTAGGGTACTTGTCAATTTCTTGGTAGATCTCTTGTGTGTTGGTCCTCCAAGAAACAACACTCAGTATCCTTATCCACCGCCGAAGCGGAATACATTGCCGCCGGTTTGTTGTGCTCAATTACTTTGGATGACCCAAACTCTTAATGATTATGGGATATATGTGAAACATGTTCCATTGCTTTGTGACAATGATAGTGATATTAAGATTGCTCATAATCCCATGCAACATTCTCGAACTAAGCATATAGAAGTTCTTCATCATTTCATTCGAGATCATGTTGCTAATGGAGATACCAAACTTAAGCATATTCGTACCGATAAGCAATTGGCAGGTATATTCACTAAACCACTTGATGAGAAAGTGTTTTGCAGGTTGAGAGGTGAGTTGAACATCATTGATGCCTCAAATTTGGAGTGGAAACTCCATGTGGATGCATGCAAGGCATGAGCCTTACTATGACTAATCCTTGACATTTCTCTTATGATGATGATCACATGTCTAGGATATTCTTGTACTCTTGCATGCTATCTAACCTTTGTAGGAACTTGGACAAACCCAACTCTATGAGATTGCAACTCAATCACATTCTAAGCAATCTCTACATCTCCAAGTCTCTACAATATGGTGGTTGAAATCCATTCAATATATCCTTTGACAAATTTCTTTATATCAAATTTCAGTTGGTATCAAATTTCATGATTTTCATTTTGGATACACAATTTCTTTTCCTTGCAAGACTAACCCATGTAGGTAGATGAACTTCAACAAGAAGTGGTTCTCTCAACTCTTGATGATCTACTTCAACTTGATCACCCTACACAAGTTCAACTACATGACCAAGTTCAACACCACCACCCAAGGTATGTCATTCCATCTTAAAGAAGCTTTACCTTAAGACATGGGTTAAAGCGGCTCAACAAGATGAGAATACATCAAAATGCTTAAACAAAAATGGCTAACCCATTTTGAGCTTAAACGATGAGTATGACCTATGATCAAGTGTCTTCACTTGACTCCTAAGTCAATATACTCTAACATAGGTGACTTTGTCGTCAACCAATTCTAGATGAAGTTCTCTATTGATTCTTTGTGCTCTTGCATTTGTCTCTTGCATGCTAGTTCCCCTTTCAAAAAAAAACTTCATATATATTTGTTCTATTTTCTTTTCTTTGTTTTTTTCTGCATTTCCCTTCATCCAATTCATTGCAAATCCTTCAGTTAATTCCTTGCATATCCTTGTGAGATCTTAATTGCCTAAGTGAGCTGAGGTGACAAGTATTTACTCTCTGGATTGAACTCAGTCTGACCGGATTGATTTCTTCGGCTGAACCGAACCATCTCGGTGCCATTGATAATAACAATTCGGTGCTACCAATGTCAATACTGAGATAAAACTGTGTCACTTGCATCCTGCATATTTTTCCCAGCTCCACTCAATGAAACTTGTCCTCTACCAGCATCCTATTACATGTTGCTTTGTAATGTGACTCAAGGACCAAACCTACTTGACTCATGATCCAGAAGTCCCTTCTTGGGAATTGTTGTCAAAGGGGGAGAGAGAGCACATCAAAGCTTATCACATAAGAGAGAATGCACACCTAAATCTTCTCCTGATGCTTCTATTCTTAAGAGGAAAGTTGTCTCATGTATTCAAGAGGGGAAAGACATGATAGTATATGTTATGATTCTATCTTGCTCTGGTTATTTTCTTGTTTGCTCTGATTTTCTTTCCCTATCTTCTCCCATTATCCTATGCCAGATTCAGGGGGAGATAACTCAGTCCTATGGGAAGAAAATATTTGGATTTCATTGCATATCTTTATTCTTGGGGACATGTCTATATCCAAATAGAGTACCTAGTGCTCACTCTCTACATGTCATCCCACTCTTGGTATTCTAGTGATCTCCTGTTCTTGCTCTGTCTAGTAGATGTTCTTGTGTTATCTAACCTTGTTTACCCAGGTACATCTCTTCCAAAGCTAGTTCAAGACCACAAGGTAAGTATATGCGTCACACTCATGTGCATAAAGATCTCTTGCTGAAGTATATATTGTTTGCAAGAGAGACTCATGAACATGAAGGTATATTTCCAGTATCTACACCATTTGCTCTGATGCATATAGCCAAGACACATGTAACTCATTGCTTGATCTTTCATGTTTATGCATTCTCATACTCTTATGATCTATCATCACATGATTGCATATATGTAAGGGGAGCTAATGCATGTTGCATGTCTTGCCAAAGCTTTACTTGCTATTTCCTTATATCTTTATCTAAAGCTTTGATGTGTGTTGTCATCAATTACCAAAAAGGGGGATATTGAAAGCACAAGTGCTTCCTGGGTGATTTTGGTAATTAATGTCAACATATCTCTTGTTGGAATAATACTTCTACCTAGTATATTTTAGATAAGTTCAACATTGGAGTGGCATGGACAAGAGGATGTGGAACCCCTTCAAGATGCTAAGGACAAACATTGGCAGAAGCTCAAGACTCTACATTTTCATTTTAGTGATCCAAGATCACATTGAGTCCATAGGAAAGCCAATACTATTAAAAGGGGATGAGGTGTTGCTTAATGGCTTGCTTGCTCGAAGTGCTTAGTGATATGCTCCAAAACCCTCAACCACTTTCTCATTTTCACATATGTCCTAAACCTAAAAGTCAAACTCGGCCCCACCGATTTGATTTATCCGGCACCACCGAGTTCATTTGACATAGCCACTGCCAAACCCTAATCACTTCGGTCTCCCTGATGGGATCTCGGTCTCACCGAGATGGGCTTGCAAATTCTTTGTTGTTGGATATCGAGTTCCGGCAAAACCCTTAAGGTTCGAACACTGGGGTGTGCACGAAGATCTCTCCCAACCGAAACACGTCCTCAGCCTCACCGCGATCTCTAAGCTAGCATGATGAACAACACGAGAGACACAAGATTTATACAGGTTTGGGCCACCGTTGTGGTGTAATACCCAACTCCTGTGTGTGGTGGGGGATTGCCTCTTGGGCTGATGATAAACAGTACAAGGGAAGAACAGCCTCGCGAGGAGAGGTGTTCTTGTGCTTGCTGGTGTGTTTTCGGGAGGAATCGATCCGTCTCTCTGGATCCGATGCCTCTAGATGAGATCGTCCCTTCTTACTATGGTGGCTAGCCCTATTTTTAGAGGCCCTGGTCCTCTTCCCAAATATTGAGCGGGAAGGGATCCAACAACGGCCATTTTGAAAGGGGACAACTAGTACAATCTATCCTGACTAAAGGTGGTCTTCGCCTGCCAAAGGTGCTGGTGGTGACGCCATCTTGCGCTCCACGGTGACCTCCGTCCTACCATCCTGCTGGTCTTGGTCTTGTTGCACCGATAAGGAAACCTTTGCTTGATGCCTTGGTACTCCGCGCCTACGCTTGCCCCCTTTGCACCAAAGAGGAAACAAGGACACTGCGCGGGCTGGCGCCGCCTGGCGCCCGCCTGGTCTCGATCCTCATGGCTTGCATCATGGGAACCTCACGAGGTACCCCGTGCCTTCATCTCTCCGCCTCCTCGCGAGCCTGCCTGGTGAGGCCGTCCCTGAGGAGTCCTTGTGTCGTCCGCCCCGCGAGGCTTGGCGCCTCGCGAGGGTCTTGAGTGTTTCATTGGTGAAGACGGGCTGTACTGGGCCACTGGTCAAGCCACGCTGCAGGCCGCAGGCAGGCAAGTCTGGGGACCCCCGTTCCTAGAACACCGACAGTAGCCCCCAGGCTCAAGGCATGCTCAGACTTGGCTTAGCAGCGAAGCCAAAGGGCAAGTGCGGAGCGCCGCGGGCCCCAACAGCCTGCAGCCATGGTTGCCGCGTGGCGATTGATTGGACGTGGGCGTCCCCGCTTCCCCACGTTGCCTCGGCAACTGCCCGACTTGATGAGTCCCTGCTACATGCAAAAAGAGTCATCATTACCTATGATCGTGGAGGTCGATGGTTGGCCTCCCTTGGGCCATAAATACGGAGGGGCGAGAGCCCCCGTTGCCCATCTCTTCTTGCTTTACCTGCTTCTTCCCCCTTGCTCCCTCTCCATCCTCGACACCAATGGCACCGATCCGCAGATTCTCAGCCGAAGAGAAGGGGAAGGCTCCCCGGGAGGGACCTGATCCACTCCCACCAAAGAAACGGCGGTCCCATGCCGCCGCGACGAGGTTGCGAGGATGGAGATGACGAGGCCTTGGTGCGAGCGGCCACCTCCTGGGTTCCCGCTACCCCTGTACGCCCAGGCCAAGGGCCCTAGAGAAAGGTACGGCGAGCGACGCCGCCCACGCCGCAGACGCGGTCGACGAGCTGTGGCGGCGCGCGCCATCGCTCCTGGAGTCCACGCCACGGACTCCTCTCGCGAGCTCGTGCTACATGCGGCGATGCCTCCAAGCACCTGGATCCGCTTCCCTTCGCCCTTCGCCACCGATATGCCGCCGAAGGGGCCTCTCGAGCTTTGGCTGCAGCATGCTGACTGCGGTGCTCCGGCGACCGGAGCGGAGGTTGAAGTCATCGCCCCGGGCAAGGTCTTCATGACACGAGGCTGGGGCGAGGTCGCCCGGGTCTGCCGATCGGGGGCACCCTCGTGATTCATTTTGAATACGACGGCACCTCCTTGATGTTCTTCAAGGTCTTCGACACAGGAGGTCACCACCTGGAGTGTTGCCCCAGAGGAGGCAGTCGGGACATCGACATGGCAGGGGCCAGGCCTGCCGCTCGCTCCCCCAACGGCTCCTCCGGCAGCAGCAGTGATGCTTGGGAGTCCAGTGACTCTCCCGAGCTCTTCGTGACTCCAGAGACGAGCAACAACAGCTACGTGCCCCTGAGCTCACGCCATGCTCGGAGCAAGGCGGCTGCATCAGGCCGTCGCCGCAGCTGACCTAGATGGGGTTGGCGCCGGCCTCTCATGGCCCACTGTTGATGATGGCATCGGTGATGGAGGCGCGGGTAGTTAGGGCTCCTTAGGATTCTCGTCTTTTATTCCCTGCGAGTAATCGAGAAAACACCCCAGGGGGCATGTAAAGGGTCCGCGATGTCTTTTGTTGATGTAATCCTTATTATGAAATCACGCGAATGCTTGTCCTGTCCCGGCTTGGTTCCCCTTTTCTAACCTCGCGGCGACTTGGTGCTCTACGCTGACAAGTCCCGGTCCCCAGGCAGGCTTCAGTCATCGCTGGTATGCCAGGTTGCGATGCCGTGGTCAAGGCCAGGAGGTGAGCGGCCCGAGGTCCAGTAAGAGCCCCTGAGGCACGATGCTCAGGAGGTCCCCTTTAGCATGCAAGCAGCCGCCAAGAGGTGAGAAAGGAAGGCAATGTCGCCTCACAGAGCCGCATGAAGTGAGGGTTCCGCGTTGCAACGGTTTAGCTGTTCCGGGCGTGAAACTTATCTTGATAACATGGAGTCGTTCCCTCGAGTTGCGCCGGACTTGTACATCAGCAGCTATGGCGCAGCTAGGTTAGGCCCTCGCGAGCTTCCCCTCTCTTCCCCACACTCTCCTTCGTGCTCTACGTCCTCAGGTCCCGGCCCTCGAGCGAGCTCAGCCACCGCTAGTATGCCAGGTCGCGATGCCATGGTCAAGTCCAGGGGGTGAGGGCTGGAGAGCCAGTAAGAGCTCCTGAGTCGCGATGCTCAGGAGCCCCCCTTTTAACGTGCAAGCAGATCGCATGGGAAAGATAGAGAGAGCTCGTGGTGCCACCCGCTATAGACCTTAGGAGGTTCTTGTAAACAAACACGAGAAAAGCATGGGCTGCCATTACGATTGCCGACTGGCCATAGGTTGCTCCGCGAGAGTGGTGAGGGCACTGAGGGCCTGGTGAGGTGACGCGCGCGGGGTTGCCGCGGGCCAGAGATCGACCGCTCAGATTTGTCAATGTTGCAGGGACGGACCCATGCGCAAGCACCGTGCCAGCGCGAGTGGCTCCAGTGGTATATGTCAATCGAGCAAGCGATAATCACAGGCAGGCTAAGCATAAGAGGCAAATCAGCTTAGGCAAACGCAGAATGGACACATGCCACTGGGTCAGGCCCGAGCGGCTTGGGGATGATGCAGCCCGAGGGGCGCCCCCAGCAAGGTGAACTGAAGACATAAGCAAAAGGGATACATGCCGCAGGGACGGACCCATGCGGCCTGGGAATGAGGCAGCCCTGAGGGCACTCCCAGCTGAAATGAACTTGGAAGATGTCACCTGGTTCCATTCGAAAGGGGGTGTTGGAGTAGCTAAAGATGCGCGGTGAAGAGGCCGACCCTCACGAGCCACCGGAGCCCTGAGCCTCGGGAGGCTCTAGGGGTCCAGGCGGTTCCTTGAGGACCATCTCCATCTCCGCTAGGACCACATGATGCCTGGCCTCTTGAGCCGCCAGGATGCTCCGCAGGTGACGCTGGGAGGTGGCAGCCGCGTTCGGCAGGCTGAAAGGCATGCGAACGTAGCTATATGGTGGACCCTCGCAGTGTCCCACACGCGAAGGCCGGAGGCGCTCCTGAGATGTGGCTCGGTTGAGCCCCGGGACATCGTTGCACACGCGCAGCCCACCATCCTTGCCTAGATGGGGAGCCACGCCAGGCAAACGGTGATCGCCGCGTATGACTCTTGCTTCCTGAAGCTCCTGAGTGGTCTTGGTGATGAACTCCTGAGGGTTGGGCTTTCCTCGCCCTGTGCCTTCCTGAGGGAAACGTGCTGCGAAGCACACCTCCAAGTGGTGCCCGAGCGCCTCCCTCATGATGTTGGCAAAGTCTGAGGCCCTCCAGAAGAGAGCCCCCGAGCCATGCCCGAGGAGGGCGCCGGGTGCGCCTTCCTATGCGATGGAAGGAGGCGCCCCTTGCACGGGCGCGGATCCTGATGTGGCACCTCCTGAGATGCCAACCTCCCGAGGCCTTGAACTGAGCGATGTCTTCTTCTTCTTGGGGACTGCCTCAGGAGGGTTCTCGCCTGTGCTGTATGGGTCCTCGATTGATGCACTTGGAAGGCGTGCTCGAGGGAGCACACCGCAGCTTTTTCCTCGCAGGGGACTGTGATGATCCCGCCGCTTCCTGGCATCTTGAGGATGTTGTAGCTGTGGTGGGTCACCGCCATGAACTTGGCCAGGGCTGGATACCCTAGGATGGCATTGTACAGCAGGTGGATGTGGGCGACATCGAAGTCGATGAGCTCAGTGTGGTAGTTGTTGTGCTGTCCGAAGGTGACAGGGAGGCGGACCTGCCCTATCGGGGTGGTGGAGCCGTCAGTAACTCTTGAGAAAGGCTTGGTAGGCTAAAATTGATCGTATGGCACTTGAAGGTTGTCGAACATCTCCACGGATAGGACGTTAAGCCCTGCACCGCCATCGATGAGGGTCCTGGTGACTTGCACGTTGCTAATGACTGGGGAACAAAGCATCAGGAGGACGCCAGCTGTAGCCGCACACTTGAGTTGATCTGCTGAGCTAAAAGTGATGGCGCACTTGGACTACCTGAGGGGGCACGTGGCCTCGAGCTTGGGGAGGACTGCATTCACCTCGCGAGCAAACTGCTTGAAGATGCGCTGAGAGGCTGGGGCCTGAGCTCCGCCCAAGATGCAAGCAATAGCACGTGGCTCCTGGAAGCCCCCAGCCCCCTCGTCCTGGTGGTGGTCGTCATTCCTTCTTGGCGATGGCGGCAGAGGAGGAAGGCCTATGTTGCCCAGCGGGCGGTCCTCGCGAGGCTGAACCCTCCAGGCGTCCTCGCGAGGCTGGTCCTGTCAGCGATCCTCACGAGGTCGGTCACGCCACTCCTGGCGAGGGCCACGGTCGTCCCATCGTCCTCCGCCTCGTCCTCCTCCTCGACTGTAGCCCCGGTCGTTGCGCTCGGGGCATTGACCGAAGCGTCCTTCTCGAACGGCCCTGAGCTCTTGGCATTCGTTGGTGTTGTGGGTGTGGAGGTTGTGGTAGGCGCAGAACGGTCGGCTGCCCTTGGACGACTCCGGCTGTACCCTGTCGTGCTTCGTGTCTGGTTCTGCTGCAAGCACGGCTGCTCCTTTGCGCTTCACGTCCTTGGTCTTGGCCTTCTTTTCTTCTGGGTTAGCAGCTGGAAGCTTGAGGAGGGAGAGGCATCCTTCCTCGGCTCTTGCGCACTTGGTCGCCAGGTTGAACAGCTCCAGAGATGTGCACAACTCCTCGTGGATGGCGAGCTCCTCCTTCATCTTGACGTCGTGGACGCCATCAGAGAACGCCGAGATGATGGCCTCGTCCGTCACCTTGAGGATCTTGAGGCGGGCGATGTTAAAGCGCTGGATGTATTTCTGTAGGGTCTCTCTAGGTTGCTGCTTGATGCGTCGCAGGTCCCCCACGGTCGGGGGGCGGTCGCGAGTGCCCTGGAAGTTGGCGATGAAGTGGCTACGCATCTCGTCCCAGGAGGAGATCGAGCCAGGTGGTAGGTTCAGGAGCCAGGTGCAGGCACCATCCTTGAGCGCCATGGGAAACCAGTTCGCCATGACCTTCTCATCTCCGTTGGCCGCCTCGATGCCCAGCTCGTAGAGCTGCAGGAACTCCGTGGGGTCAGCAGTACCTTCGTAGCGAGGAGGCAGGTCCGGCTTGAACTTGCCTGGCTAGGGGACGCTGCGCAGCTCGGTGGTGAAGGCACGGCAACCTGTTGTGGCCACTGGAGCCCTTTGCTGACGCGGGGCCTGCTCTTGGGGTGCGCCAGGGGCAGTACGGAGTCTTGGCGCGCCGGTGAAGGTACGCGGTCTTGTCGTGCTGGAGCAGGGAACACGTGGGCGCCTTCTTGAGGCCGAGGGATTTCTTGGCAGCTTCTTTCTTGCCGCGTGGGCGCTGGATGCGGTGGGTCACGTCCAGGGGCCGCGCGCCTTGGAGCCAGGGCGCCGTCTTGGGGTAGAGGTGGTGGAGGCGCTCCCTGAGCCGCGTCACCCATGACTGACGGAGGGCGAGGCAGCAAAAGGGACGGCACGGGAGAGCCCCCTGTGGCGCTGACGAGCTCGGTGATGCGAGCGAGCCTTTCTTCGTAGAGGTCGTCGACGGGGCGGTAGTGCAAGAGCTCACGTGCTAGGAGCAACACGACCTGCGCGTCCATGGGGGCGCGACGAGCGTGAGACGACGAACCAGCTGGGGTCAGCGATGGAGTGGCGGTGCGGCCTTCCCGCCGCACCGAGGGGTGCAGCGAAGATGCTTGTTGCTCGTTCCCCGCTGGGCCGGTGGAGGCATTGGCGGCAGGCGACGAAGAACGACGAGGAGGCCCTCCGACGGGAGCCATCTGGGCGACACGAGCGGCGAGAGCAGCCTGGCGCTCGGTGCGGGCTCGGCGAGCGTCTGCCATGTATGCGACGAAGCGATGGGACGTAGATCAGCGGAAAGAAGATTTCGGCGCCCCCTACCTGGCGCGCCAAATGTCGGATATCGGGTTCCAACAAAACCCTTAAGGTTCGAACACTGGGGTGCGCACGAATATCTCTCCCAACCGGAACATGCCGTCAGCCTCGCCGCGATCTCTAAGCTAGCACGATGAACAACACAAGAGACACAAGATTTGTATAGGTTCGGGCCACCGTTGTGGTGTAATACCCTACTCCTGTGTGTGGTGGTGGATTGCCTCTTGGGCTGATGATGAACAGTACAAGGGAAGAACAGCCTCGCGAGGAGAGGTGTTCTTGTGCTTGGTGGTGTGTTTTGGGGAGGAATCGATCCGTCTCTCTGAATCCGATGCCTCTAGATGAGATCGTCCCTTCTTACTGTGGTGGCTATCCCTATTTATAGAGGCCCTGGTCCTCTTCCCAAATATTGAGCGGGAAGGGATCCAACAACGGCCATTTTGAAAGGGGACAACTAGTACAAGCTATCCTGACTAAAGGTGGTCTTCGCCTACCAAAGGTGCTGGTGTTGATGCCGTCTTGGGCTCCATGGTGACCTCTGTCCTGCCGTCCTGCTGGTCTTGGTCTTGTTGCACCGATAAGGAAACCTTTGCTTGATGCCTCGGTACTCCGCGGCTGCGCTTGCCCCCTTTGCACCAAAGAGGAAACAAGCACACTGCGCAGGCTGGCGCCCGTCTGGCGCCCGCCTGGTCTCGATCGTCATGGCTTGCATAATGGGAACCTCGCGAGGTACCCCTTGCCTTGATCTCTCTGCCTTTTCGCGAGCCTGCCCGGTGAGGCCGTCCCTGAGGAGGCCTTGTGCCATCCGCCCCACGTGGCTTGGCCCCTCGCGAGGGTCTTTGGTGTTTGGTTGGTGAAGATGGGCCATACTGGGCCACTGGTTGAGCCACGCTGCAGGCCGCAGGCAGGCAAGTCTGGGGACCCCCGTTCCCAGAACGCCGACATTTGTGACATGTTGCAACAATTTCAGTCTCACCGAGTTTGTTCAATCGGTCCCACCGAGTTTGCTTGACCAATACTTAGTTTGCTTATTGCCAAATTCGGTCCCGCCGAGTTTGTGTAATCGGTCAAACCGAGTTGAGGTTTTACCCTAACCCCTGCACATCGGTCCCACCGAGTTGACCTTGTCGGTCCCACCGAAAACTCTAACGTTCACATTTTGACCCGAATCGGTCTGACCGAGTTTTACCATTCGGTCGCACCAAAGTTTGAGAATCTGTGTGTAGCGGCTAGATTTTCTGTGGAGGCTCTATATACCCCTCCACCCATTCTTCATTCGTGAGGAGAGCCATCAGAACGTGCCTACACTTCTACTACTCATTTTCTGAGAGAGAACCATCTACTCATGTGTTGAGACCAAGACATTCCATTCCAACCATAAGAATCTTGATCTCTAGCCTTCCCCAAGTTGCTTTCCACTCAAATCGTCTTTCCATCATAGCCAAATCTGTGAGAGGGAGTTGAGTGTTGGGGAGACTATCATTTGAAGAACAAGAGCAAGGAGTTCATCATCAACACACCATCTATTACCTTTTGGAGAGTGGCATCTCCTAGATTGGTTAGGTGTCACTTGGGAGCCTCCGTCAAGATTGTGGAGTTGAACCAAGGAGTTTGTAAGGGCAAGGAGATCGCCTACTTCGTGAAGATCTACCCAAGTGAGGCAAGTCCTTCGTGGGCGATGGCCATGGTGGGATAGACAAGGTTGCTTCTTTGTGGACCCTTCGTGGGTGGAGCCCTCCGTGGACTCACGCAACCGTTACCCTTCGTGGGTTGAAATCTCCACCAACCTGGATGTACGATAGCACCACCTATTGGAACCACGCCAAAAAATCTCCGTGTCTCTAGTTGTGTTTGCACACTCCAATCCCATCCTTTTAATTCCTTGCAAGTTGCATGCTTTACTTTCCGCTGCTCATATGCTTTTTGCATGCTTGTTTGAATTGTATTGTGAATGTTTGAAATTGTGCTAATTTCCAACCTCAACTTGAAAAACTTAAAAACTGTCATCTTTACTTGTTGAGGGTCTAATCCCCCCCCCCTCTAGACACCTCTTCTCGATCCTTTCACTAGGGCATATTTCCTTCAGTATCATAGTCTTGATCCTGAAGGAGGTGAAAGGAAAAAAAATTAACCACATAAGAAGAGGGATAAAGACTAGCGGTAGCATGGCAGAGGTTCTTTGGCTGCTAGGATTGTTGGCGAAATACACTATTGCAGGAAGGTCCTAAAACAACACATGTATCAGAAACCATTTGATCAAACTGTGTGCGCTGCACAAATTCCAAATGGTAAGAAATAATACTCATGTGCCAAAAAATGAAATGTGTGTATTGGCCCATCCATTGGGCATGATGCTGGTATGCAGACCGTGTGTGATAGAGGGCACACAACTAGATACAATGCTGCGTGTGTGAACGTGTTCATAACACATTTCTGTGAGCGTTTCCCGTGTGCATTCTTGGCAAACGATTTACAAACACAAAATGTTTGCGACGGCTTGGAGCATGGCACACGATGCGTGAGATGAATACTCGTGTGTGGTGTTTTGAAAGATACACACACTGTTCGCAGAGTCAACCCGTGTGTGAGAACTCGTGATAGCACATACGATTCTTTGGTGTGAATTGTGTGCTCTATAGGGCCCACGAGCATATCGATCACACCCGTGGGTAAGCACTGTGTGCGCACGCGTCGTGCTAGCTCGCGCTTCCTTCTTTCTTAAGTTTTTCATTAATGGCGTGGTGCTTCCTTCTCTCCTAAGTTTTCCATTGATGGCGTTTTCCAAACATGCCACCATTTTCCACCACTTCCAAATCGGTTTTCCGCCACTAGTGATTGGGTATAAGCCTAGGCGGCACGCGACACACGCGGCGACGCGTCTAGTGCAACCTATAGCCTTTCTATCATTTCCAAGCATGCAAACCCACTGAAGCGCCGCCTCCGCCATCAACCTCTTCGACGAGGGAAACGATCCAGTGCAGGCGCGACGGCCCGTTGAGGCCCAGGGAGTCCCCGGCAACGCATCGGACAACGTTGTGTTGTGTGTCATCGCCAGAGTTGAGCAGACCCTTGGCGCAGGGCGCGGCAGCACTGCGGAGCAAGATAGGATGTAGTGTGCCGCACAACAAGATTGTTGGAGCGCCTCAGAGCAACAAAAAAAGCGCGTCTACGCCGAGAGGCTGCGACATGCCGCACAACAAGACCGACTGAGTGCGGCAGAACAAAAGGCGCGACGCCTGGCAGAGCAAGAGCAGATCCATCGCTGCTTGCCTGTTGTCCCACTCGATGGGATGTTGTAGTTGGGTCCACGGCCCATTAGTACCCCGATTCCTCGCCGGGAATGGGCAGCGGCCGTCTGTGCCGTAATTGCACCAGAGGCCGTCCGCGTCGTACTTGCACTAGACACCGGCTATGACATTGGCATGGGTCACACCATTTGCCTTGTCCATGCCCCCCTCGATGCCAATGCGCTAGTCGCTAGGCTCGAGCACCTCCTTGACCCACCTGCAGGCAGCTGACTCGGCATGTTCCCGTCCTTTCCTGAGCCATGTTTGAATACCCTGTTTGGGTACGCAGTAAACAACCATTACGACTGGGATTATAAACTACTCCCTCCGTTCCTAAATGTAAGGTGTATAGTTTTTGGCACGAAAATTAAAGAACGCACGTGAAGGCAAAATTTCACAAGTTTTGGACAAGTTTACACCGGACTAATTGACATGAGAAAATAGAGGAGTTTGCATGATATAAGGAAATGTAATCAAATCCTAAAAAAATTATCCAAACGAGTGTTGCAACGCAATACACCTTATATTTTGGATTTTTTTTCAAAAATATATACACCTTATCTAACATATAGAGCTTGCTAGGGTACCCGCATAGCGAGCGGCATTGCGGTTTCAGATTGATCCTCCCCGCACGATGTGCATTGCTGTCCACTGACTGTGTACTTTTTACCTCCCTGGTAAACATCTGAGCGTTCGTTTTTTTATACGTTGTGTGTTTGGGTTACAGTGGATGACGCCTGGGCCAGCCTCCTGCACGGTCGCGCTATTGCAGTCACATTGAGTATGTGTATGTGTTCGGCTGGAAAAGAGGGGTGGGCCACAATGATCGTGGGCTGCAGGCTGTGCGGTCAAAACCTATCCCCCAATCCCCTTCCGTCCTGATCCCCTCGCCCCATGCCGCACGCCCTGCTCCATCTCCGCCGCCGCCATGCCCTCTGCCGCTGCCATGCCCCTTCTCCTCCCCTTGGTTTCTCTCCTCTTCTGCCGCCCCATCGTCGACCCCCCTATCTCTTTCTCCCATCCCCGCAAGGCAGTGCCTCCCCACGTTCTCGATCCAGCGTTGCCGTGCACGGTGGTTTCAGATCGGGCACAGGTCGCAGCCATGAAGGTAAGGGGCGGCGTGGTTTCTCTGATGCGTATGGAGGAGTGGGGGAGGGTGAGGATGATGGACATGGGGGAAGACGCAGCAAGGCTGGAGCTGCAGCAGCACTCACGTCATGGTGGTGTGGAGCTGTCCAACATTACCCACTTCATCCCTCAACCCCAGTTTAGGTTACACATCTTTGGCCCCCATCTTCTTCCTCCCAGCTTTTGCATTTTGGTTTCATCGGTTATTTGATAATCTTGATTTTTTGATTTACCTTTTTTTCTGAAAAATGTATGTGCGGATCAGATGAAGAATAGAAGAGGAAGGATGTTGAGGAAGGGTGAAGAACAAGGTGAACTTTCATCTTTGGCCCCCATATTCTTCCTCCCACCTTTTGCCTTTTGATTTCATTGGTTATTCGATAATCTTATTTTGATTTCTTGATTTTCTGTTTTTTTCTGAAAAAGACATGTGCAGATCAGACGAAGAGAAGAGGAAAGATGTTGATGAAGAGTGAAAAACAAGGTGAACTTTCTTTTGTCGACCCTATTTCTGGCACAATATGCGGAGACTCGAGAGACAAGAGTAGGTTGTTCATGTCGTGTTCCTACCATATGAGTATGTGACCCTGAACCTGTTCGATACCTTGAGTTACAAGGTAGCGGGAGGATGCCAGTGACAGTGGAAGGAGCAGGCTGGTGAGGAGGGAAAGCAACACAAGAAGGTATATATTTATTCACAGTTTCACATGATCTTCTCTAGCAATATGTATTGCATTTCCACTGATAATTCTTTTGTACTTAGTTTTTATCTAATCCATTCCAAGCTTTTAAATGATGATGTTTGGTTTACTACTATTTTGGTTGATGATAGATTAAGAAGGATACGGTTATGAAGCGTGTGGTTCTTCCAATATGCCCTCTCAGTACTCTATATCAACAAGCGGGTCTAGCATCCGCATTCTCCGACACCTCATATATGTTCATGGATAGGGTTTGGGTGGCCTGATGAGAGAGGCCCAGTGGCTGCACCTCTGCAGCCACGGGTGCCATCTCTTTACCCCATCCAGTTCTTACCTTCCATTTGATTCAGTTTCTTTTCTGACTGAATCAAGTCTCGAGGTGGACGTGTAAGCTCTACAAGAAGATCAGTCAGGCCGATCTACAAGGCACCTAAAAAAATCCATAGTTTCTAGGTATTCTAGGGATGAACTAATGTGAAACCGTTCATCATCTAGCAGTTTCCATGCATGTGTATCCTTTAGATTTGGTGTTCCATACTGTTATCACTTCTCTTAATGTCGAATATTTCAGTTTGAGGTAATCATCGCCGTATTTGTTGTTCCATATTGTTACGGGTAAGCACTTGGATCAACTTCTCATTTGTTGTATGCTTAGTCTGTTATTTTTCTTGCTTCACCATCTTAGTCATAGGATTATGCATGCCTCTATAGGAAACAGATAATAAATGTATTTTAGCTAGAGGTAATTACCCAGATCAACTTTGATTTATGTTCTTGCATGGCCCTTCTGTTTTACCTTTCAGCCTTATCATGGAAATAGGTCGGTTTCTCTTATTACCTTCTTGTGTTTGGATATAGGATTTTGGAAACGCATGCCATTGTTTTACGAAGATTGCCTGGTAATTTAATCATATAGTTGAAATTTAGTAAAATTTGTCCACTTTGTAGGTATTCAGACGACCCACGAATAGAGTCGAATTATCTATGTTTTTTAGGCGGAGTATATTTCATCCGTTCTCTCTATTCGTGCTTTGGGAGAAGATTTCACCAAAGTTCTCTATTCATATATTTATTTACTATGCACTTAAAAATTCGTTCTGGCACTCACCCCTTGGTGCTTGAATTAAGGCTTTCCTTTTTATGCTCTTTAGATCCATGCATGACAATCAGATTGTACTTCGTTTACCCTGTTTGTGGTGCGTGCGCTCTTGCAGCATGGATAAATCCTTGATTGATTTTTTGTTGAAGGTGAGATCATACACTCTTTTCTTATATGATTTACCTGCCTTCTTCCTATATGGTTTTCGTGACAGTTTCCTTCATACAGTAGATGAATGGTATGTCTAAATATGTTGTGCTTGATAGATCTGTCTTCTTGATTTGTTTATTCATGCATTTTAGAAGAATATTTTTGTACACTTGGTTGTAAGTGATGTGTCCTTTTCTATCCACCATGGCATGGACCATTCTGACCGTTTCCTTTTGTGCTCTAGAATATCATTACTGTTTTGCTGGCTCTAGAATATCATTACTGTTTTGCTGGTTGTAAGTGATGTGTATGGTTTTGAGAACCTACAGCAGCTGAATATTCACTTTATCCCATTATCTTCAGGTATAGCTGCTGTTATAATTGTTATGTCGCTAAATGCTATGCTTATATGATACTCCTATATGATATATCCACAATCTAGTAATTCTTCTTTTATTTTCCCTATTTTGTTGGAATCCTTTATTAGGTACTTGCCTCCCCTGTTTTGTAATTCTATTTTAACCAGGACACCAACATGTTCACATAGTTGCTCGCTGGAGTGAATAAATTTGAGGTTTTGTGATATTATACGCTAATATATTTTCTGTTTGTGCTTTGTTCAAAAAATCATTGTCGTGATTTTGTTTAGATCTGTGCAGTCACAACCATATCTTCAGTTTAGGTCGCTATGAAATTTTATTTCCTCGCCTAATAAGTGTGATTAGAAAATAATTTTAGGCTAGGTTAACTATACATGTGTACTCCTTATAAACTATTTTAATTTTATAGTCATTTTTTATTTCTCTCTTTAATTTTGTCAGCAAAGACATCGAGACACTAGAAGAAATAGACATGTTGTACAAGGAGTGGGCTTTACAGTCTGGTATTAAGCACCGGGTAGGAGTTCCTTCTTTTGGTGGTGAGCTCACGTTCATTTCAGATCCTGTGGATATTACCGAAATCCTGCCTTATGTTTGCACAGTTGGCAGTTTCCAACCTTAGAGGCTCGGCAGGTACTAAGTACACCACAGGAAATGCAGATGCATTCTATATACTCGCTCATTCATGTTTTACATCTTATTCTCATGCCAACATCCATTTTTCTTATATGCATGCGGTTTCCTCAACCTGGAGTTAAATACAGGTTGGTCACTGAATGAGCTTATATACCCCAGTGGCATTGAATGAGCTTATATCACTCAAAACATACTTGTGCAAAGGAGCCGGCTTTCTTTAAGTAGCATTAAGACCAAATGTTGAATTAGGGTTGGTAGAACGTAAGATTAGAACTGTTTAGACATATGTAACCTGCAGAAACATGGAACATAGTGGCGTATATAACCTCCATTATCTATGTCGTAATGCCTGTCTCCTCTCACCATGAGAATGTTAGTGTTAAATAGTAAATTTGCTATCCTTGCTGATAGTCACTAATGATAGTTGGTAATGGCAGCCGGTGAAGGTATACAAAATGAGCAACTTAAGATGCCAAATTTGGTTCATTATTCAGGCCTCAGGGTTGGCGGTCGCTAAGAATACAAAAATGTGCATCATTTCCTTCAATAGTGTCCCCATGGTGGTACATAAATAAGATTGATAGGTTCTTTCTGTTGATATTTGTGCCTTTCCTGAGGTAGCATCCAGTCTGACAACAAGGTGGCCATAGGGCATGTTTTGTTCTGTCACTGGAAGCAACATCAAATCAAATAATTTCCCTTGGCTAGCACTGGTAATCGAATCTTAAGATGCCAATGCTTTGTGGGATGCTTAATTAAATGTTGAGCTCGTGGATACAAAGAACAGGTCAGGCTTTAGTTCAGTTCAATTCAGTAATTTAATATTAGCACCCACGTCCTACGAACAACACAAAGAGGGCATGGCCGTACTATGCAAGTGCAGTTGGTTGGCAGTTGGCTTACCTCGGCGTCTTTGCCGCCGGCCGGGAGACTACTTCGCAGCGGCCACGCCGAGAGAGCGGTGTGACTTGGCCGGCCAGGGAGTCCTCGGTGGGGCCGAGTGCTAACTTTAACAACAAATAACCATTAATTTTGCTCAGTTCATGGGCAAATTAGCACTGAATCCCTGTCTCTACCGCTTGTTTGAACATCCCTCTTATGATAATCTGAACAAAGCGGCCAAAGCAATCCTTCGGATCACATAGACTTCATGGTCGACATAGTACTATCTCATTGAATGAATTTGTACATAACTTAACTTCTTCCCCCAGTATTTCCCTTATTTTTTCAGTATCTTACATACTTAATTATAGGTTGGTCCGATCTGTTGTATGAGGTAGGCTTCAGGCCAACGGAAGATAATTTACCGGATGACTGCCACCACAGGTCTTCGGGGTTCCGTGTGCACGTGTGACATTTTGTATAAATTTGGAGGTATCCAACTCCGTTATGTACAAATTAATTCCTTGCTTGCATCCCTTATTGAGAAGCTAGATTGTATAGTTACTTAGGCAAAGCATATACATCACTAATTTATTTATAGATGGTCTACTCATTTTCAGATTCTCTGGTTGCTGAACATATACCAACTATTTTTTTTGTATCATGTATGCTTCTCGATCCTACAAAATTGCAACTTGTTGCTGCTTTTCATGGTGTGGTCTGTGGTGTCACTTACTAAGCTTGACTGCAGTATGCACCTTTTAGAATTTGTTGATGATGCATGCAACCATTTGAGATTTGGGCATAAGCCTTTTATACCAATAGGTGTTCTCCCTTTCTGATCTGGTGGTGGCCTATAGAGATTCTGCGAGATTCAAGGTCACTGCCCACTAAGAATTCTTACATCTTTGCTTCTAGGTTATGGGACAAAATTGCCGAATGATTTTGGAATCCCCAGATTTTACTTCCCCGCGATGAGGTTAGTCCTTGGAACCCACACTTTCTGCAAGCTCAGTTTGCTCTTTTCCTTTAAAGATTAGTACTGATGCATACTGTTGTATCTTTTTATTGTTGAG
The DNA here is from genome assembly GCA_963921465.1 of Triticum timopheevii. Lineage (NCBI taxonomy): Eukaryota > Viridiplantae > Streptophyta > Magnoliopsida > Poales > Poaceae > Triticum > Triticum timopheevii. The sequence goes on along the minus strand of OY997268.1, from coordinate 430,628,557 downwards.
GCAAAAGAATACCACTTGTATCAGTACATGATTGTACCCTCCTATACCTTCTTAATTGTGTGTTTATTTGGTTAGTCAAGAAGCATCTAATTACATGTGTGGGTATGTTGAAAATATGCAAAACCTTAATACTCTGCTTTTCTTTTGCAAACACATCTATGCCTACACATCTATGCAGGCTATTCACTACTACTACTTTGGTGTCACAGTTAAGAACTATATTGCCTAATGCATGTTTATGGGTTATCATCAATATTATTGATCATCTTCGATTGTGAATTATGACTTCGATGGTCGATCCTACATGAGAGTCTGAATGTGAATTAAATGTTTAACTTACAGGCTTGGGGTAGGGTGTGCACCACCATACCGGAAGCCGTGTGCTGGTTGGGTTAGTGCATTCGAGGAAACCTAGCAATACGCTAATAATCCTACTGAAATGTGGTGAAGCCAGCTCACAAAGGAGAGAGAATGCAAGAGCATGCTGAAGACATACATGCGACAAGCAGTCCAATGCACACTTTCTCGAGGCAGTACACGATACTTCAATTTGACTGTTAGTCGGGCAACAACTATGAGAAGGAAATGACAAGGATTCCAAGTTTTTTTGGTTTTAATTTGTTTGGTCATAAAACTGAAAATGGTAGACTAATTACTAATATGAATGTGTGTCTTATTAACAGAGTGGAGTGGTGCCATAGAGCGGCACGCAGGCAAGGGTGGGGGTCGGGTCAAGGCTGCTTTTGGCGGCCTGGATGCAGGCGATGGTGGTGGCCGGCGGGGGTCTGGAGGGCGAGGGAAGGAGCAGCAAGGCTGGTGATGGGCCAAGCGCCACCAGAGGAGGGTGAAGGGGCGACTTCGTGCTTCGCAACAACAGTTCGTGTCCATGGTCCTCTTTCCTTTCGTACTAATCAGCTCATTGTTCTTGTTCATACCTGTAGGCCATACATGCTCATTTTTCTTCTTTGTATTTTTTCTTGTTTATACCTACAGAAAAATTTGTGGTGGTGATGATTGATCTAAGTATCAAATTGGTTATATGGAAATGGTGCTTTACTTCGGAGATGTTCCCAATGAAGGAGCTTCGAGGCGAGCACTGCAATGATATAGTTTTGTATATGGCATAATCTGTAGGAACCCTCTCTTAGTTTCTTTTGTTCTTCGTTTCGCTCCTGTTGATTAATGCCAATTAATCTAGCTATTTTCGTTGTATCCAATGCCAATTAATCTAGCTATTTTCGTTGTACCCACGTGCCGAGATCTGCACACACAGAATTCGTGCTGATTTGTTTAGTTGTGGCACGTATCACAGCTACAACAACAATCTGGTAATTAGTGCTCAAATAAGGTACTTTTCTTCTCCCCTTTAGATATCATGGATATATGTGGTGGTTGCTTGACATTGCTGAAGCGAGGACTCTAAATGTGTTTTTCTGTTCTCCCTGATTATCTTAGTCAGGCCGTATGTGTTCTGCTGGTCTATTTTCATTTGTCTACTTTTATAGAATTTCAAAGATATAATTTCCTCTCATGTAGTTGCCTCATTCTTCATATATATATTAACCCTCTCCTAAATGATAGATGAGGCAGGTGATCTCTTTTATTTTCCTTTCTGCAAATTAGACCAATAGTATTTTAGTCAACTTCAGGGTATGTTAAATATGACAGTTAATGAAGATGATCGTTCTTTCTGTTAAGAGTACACAATCTGACTCATTTTAAAATAGCACCTTATCTTTATGAAAACACTAAGCTGCTACTTTAGCAAGTGTTTTACTTCAACACAGATTGCTGCAGGAAAGAATGTTTTTTTTTTGCAATAAAGCAAGCATTGAACGCACTGAAGTGTCCGAAGAAGAAGAGCTTGAATTTTTTGCCGACGTAAATTTAAGGTAACCTTATTCATGCATATGTTGTTCCTTTCAGCCATTTGTATCTAAATATCAATACTCATTTTGAACTATATGCTCAGGCCGGCGTTTTCGTTTGATGTTATTGGTGTGGTATGTGTATAATTATTAACATGGTTGCGATTTTAGTGATAGCTCGTCACACATTACAGAAACCTATTTTCCATTTTGTGACTCTATGCTCATCTGTGCCTAGGTACAGCTATAGCATGGTGAAGGAACACTACAGGCATTGAAGAAAGAAAGGAAGAATGATGGTTAGAACCACTGAGATACTGAGTCCGGCCAACTAGATGAGTGTCAGCAGCGTATTTCTTCATTGGAAGAGGTGACAAAAATTCCGCTTTAGAGTATATTAGTTGTTTAGTCCTTACTGAGATAGACTAACACATAGTACAATTTTTTTGACTGCACCCTTACAATTTGGCTTGGCTGGATACAATGTATTTACTTCAATCTCATTTGAGTTAGCAAATAATGACCAGTTAGCAATGTTTTATTTGATGATTCAGGACAATATCAGCCGGTTCATTGATCAAAGTGGTGGGAAGCTCCCGAAAACACCCTTTCCAAACATAATTTATTTTTGAGATCTCTTTATTTTTCATCATTGTGAAGGTTGATTTTACCTGTTTCACTTGAATGGTGACCTCCCCACACTCCCAATTTTTGCTTAGAATTCTCGTTTAAATGGTGAGCACTCAGATTCTGAATGTCGGCTCTTTAGTACTGTTTATTATTTTAAGAAAATATGAGAAATGTGATTTTGTTCTCTAGAGACTGGAATTGAATAGTAGGTCCTTTTGGTACTGTCCTCTTACCATTTGTTCCTAACAGATGCATGGGTTCGACTATGCATTATCATGTGTTTTGTTTCAAAGGTAATATGCCCTAAATCATTTACTGAACTTTCAGTTCTTTTTTGGAACCAGGCGAGTATAAACAATTTGTTATCTGCCATCCTAAATTGTTTCCCATGCCATCCATGTAAGTTTTAGTACCTTTCCATGTAGGTAGTGGGCGATCAAGTGTGTGCATTTCATGGCATAAATTTACTTTGTTTTGTTTCAAAGGTAATATGCCCTAAATCATGTACTGAACTTTCAGTTCTTTTTCGGAACTAGGTGAGTAAAAACAATTTGTTATCTACCATCCTGAATTATTTGCCATGCCATCCATGTAATTTTTGTACATTATACTTAGTTTGGTGTATGAGAGTAATTTGTAACTGAAGGAAGATTGACGCCATGGCTGCAACTGGTTCAGTGACTAAGATTATTTCAGAAATAATGTACATTTGGTGCTCCCTGCACTTAATTTTGAACGTTGAATACTACTCTTGCTTTGACAGCTAACTGGTTTTATTAGGAAACCTTATCTGTTAATACTTTCTTGTCAAACTCATAACAAGTTATAATAATCAAACTATATAGTGATGTTGAGGGATTAACCAGGACAAATGCTAGCCAACGTCCCATTGAGTAGGCCTTCCCAGGCTCCTTGAGTAGCTGGCTCCACTGGGTACATAGCCGATTACCTTATGTGTGGTTTCTTTAATCACCGATCGGTTATTGGGAATCCGAATATGCGATTAGTATGCAGTATTAAAGAGGTTTGTGTTTGCAAAAGAAAGCAAGTTTATGTACTTTGTCGCCACTGCAAGCATAGAAAAATTGTTTATGTTGTATTGCTGGGATAAATGTCTCTTATACGTTGTTTTGTTCTTATAGTCACAACCGAGATATTTGTGGTGCTTGATTTCTTCCTATGTATTTGTTTTCTTTTTCGTGATTTCCCATATATTTGTTGTATAAACTGAACCTAATTAACGTGTGTAATGATGAAGCATGTGGGGTGCAGATGAGGATGAAATGAGCCAGGGAGAAATATTGCTGGTAGAAAAACAGGCCTCCCAGGCCATCCTGACCAAAAATGTATTCCCCGATTTGGTTAAACAGTCTTGTATTGGCCCCTGGCTGCCTCAACTGGTGGATGCCGCCGGCTGCCCAATCACCATCAACACATATGAGCTCGGTTTAATAAGAGGTGAGGCCTTGCTTCTTCCACAGTTTTCTTCTCTTCTTTTGTGTGGATTTGCATCTAGCAAAATTGAAATTTCATGGTGGGTCAGTTTGGAGGCTTCATATTTCACAATTATTATTGTGTGGTTCACCCTAGAATTTGATTTTAACGCGTGCTTGCGCATATTTGGTTAGGATTATCGTGCTTGTTTTTATATGTAATTGCTATGTTTCGAGGCTACTTATTTTATTTAACCCATTATTTGCCATTTGAAAATAATTTTGGCATTGACAGTTGCTAATTACAAATGCTTATCATTGGTTACCGCGTAATTCTTGCTTGGTTTTTGGTGTGATTTCATCTTAGTTTATACTTGTGTATGGACCACCCACGTTTTGTGAAACAATACCCATAAGGAGAAGTTGTTGAGATGATAGTCATGACAGCCTATAACACAGGCGCGATGCTTGAAGCTCATGAGTAAGAAGACAAGAAAAAACCATGCTAAAGCTGGAGGGATTCACAGAAAATGCATAGGAAAAAAATCACTAGGAAATCTACCTTCACTACATTTTGGAGTGTAGAACATGGACCATATGGGTCCAAGTAGAGAACATAAATATCCACTGCTATTTCTATTTTCATCAGTTAATTTTGATATTGTTTCGGACAGTAGATAACCTAGGCTTCGTAGCTGGTAATATTTATCAGAGTTTTAGTATAATGTACTTTTCTGTATCGGTGCTGCCATGAAGTTCAGTCTACAAACCTCTGTTGTGTAAACATAGTGCTGATCTGCTGAACTAAAATTATGGCCCTGCTTACCTGTGGTGCTGCACTTCACAACAATTCTACTTGTTCTTTCATAGCCCACCTTATGTGTGCCATCTTCTACTCTTCCTTCCGTCTCAAAATAAGTGACTCAAGTTTATACTAACTTTAGTACGAAGTTAATACAAACTTGAGTCGCTTATTATTGTTCCATGGTTTTTTTAGTTATTGATGATGCCATTTTTCTTTCTGCCTTTGTAGCTGAAAGATTATTTAGACTGACTAAATTCTGAACATGTTCCATGTAAGAAAAATAGCATGTTGATTTCATCTTGAAATAATCATAGCTAAGGGACGAGGTCCGTAATTGAGGGTCATGTGCAGAGCTGGAGGAAGAAGTTGCGAGGCTTGGAACTCTGACAGCAGTGAGGACAATGCCTCTTTAATTGTAATTTTGATACACCTGATGTGCAAGTAAACACTCCTGTGACACTCCTTATGCTAAAATGTTGGTTGTTAGTACAGAGGTGGTAACATTATTTGGTTCTCTTGTATTGATTTCATAATACATGATGTAATACAATCCACATTGCATTATATTTCGAGTTATATCTCCTACCTACTCACTACTAACATTCTTTCTAATTCGCTTCTTGCGCCATTGGCGCAACCGGGTCATCTAGTATCAAGGAATGGAGGGAGTATATGACACATACTTCATGGATTTCGACGTCAGGGTTCGTTTGTGTCGCTGCCTACCCTCTCAGGATTCAAAAATAGACTTCCCTCTATAGTTTATAGGACCGAGAAGCAAGGGCGAGGGAAGGCATGACGCATCTACGTTGTCCATATCCGTCCACGTAGTGAAAATTGTACTAACCCTTGTTACTTTAATATAGTCATGTTACCCCCTCCTTTTCGGTTTTTAGGCCCTATCTCAATTTTTTTCATTTTTCCGATTTAAAGGGCTCATCTCCATCTCCTTTTGAGATTCGGAGGCGCATTAAATCTTTGCATGCAAGAATCAAAAAGAAACTCACCAATCCATGTAATGATACTACTCATCTAGTGGCCAAGCATGCATGCACTGCAATTAATTCTAATTAATACATCAATTTAGTTTGGGCAGTTTTGTAAAGTACGAGATACATTCCTCCACTCACTATGTAACTTGGTTGATGAGATTTCAGATTTGAACCCTATAAACTGGAAATGAGGGAGTAGTTTAGTTTTCCTGTTTGTGGACAGTCGCGCGCCGTCCGCTTGCATCCCTAGCCCCTTGGTCGCGGGCACAAGATGGGCAGGAAAGCAGAGCAACATGTGGGTGCAGCCATATCTGCGCATAAAATTTTGAGCCGAACCAGTCGGAATTTCTTCCCACAGATTTTTCAGTCTTATGAAAATACTATCAAAGAGAATTAAGCCTACGCATTTAGCTTGCTTGATTCGCTTTCTTCAAAAAGCAAACGATTCTCCGGAAATGGGCTGCTACAGTGTGGTATTTTTGCTAGTCTTTTTAGCGGTTTGCGGAAAATTCAGGTACATGTTCAACAGCAAGGCAAATAGTATCCAGATCTTGTAATAAAATATCACAAAAGCTTGTGCTGCAGCATCACAACCAGCGGTGGCGCAGCCTGCAGAATCAGAAAACGGTTCACAAAAATTCAAAAAAAAAAATGGTTCACCACGCCTATTTACCATATAAGTCTTATTTATAACAACCACTTAACCTTTTGGTGCTTCACACAGGACTAGTCACCCAAACAACACGGTTCGCTGTCAGGGACTGGGTAAAACGAAGATGAAACACACCACCTATTTACACACCCATCACTTATTCATCGCTGACAGTCATATGTTTCACTGTTCATCACTCAACCAGAACAGGCACCAACTTATTCATCGCTGACAGTCATATGTCTTACTATTCATCACTCAACCAGAACAGGCACCATACTATAGAACCCTAAGGTTGGTAAGGAAGGCCGCGCAAAAATCCAGGAAGAGGAGCTGAGGTCCAGTAACTCTCTGCATATCTAGCAGGTACTTGTCATCCTTGGTCTTGTAAAGCTGAAGAAAAAGCAAATACATAAATTCAGAGGCAAATAGAGAGCATATACAGCACCATGCCGGCGAACTGTAACATCTGAAGTATACAGGCAGTAACGAATAATATCACACTAGGTTAACGATAGATGTATGACCAACCAATACTGTGCAGCACTAAAACTTGGGAAGTTCGTTTTATCAATATGGCAACAGCAGACACATGCTGATGCAGGATATACTGGTTACAAAGCAGACACATGCAGACAATACTTTGTACTCCCTCCGTCCGGAAATACTTGTCATCAAACTGAATAAAAGGGGATGTATCTAGATGTATTTTAGTTATAGATACATCTCTTTTTATCCATTTTGATGACAAGTATTTTCGGACGAAGGAAGTAACAATTACGAAGCGAATATATTGGCCAGCCTTTGGTTCAGAAAAAACGTTATTTTATCTAGTGATTCGACTGCGAAGGTGACATTGAGTAGAAAATCCATATTTCTGTTATTGCAAAAGGAATACAGTAGTATTAGAAGGTGAGATTGCACACCTGGATTTCAAACTTGATCACGGCAGGTAGCCTCCCATTAGCATCGCCGTTATCCATGATGGTAGAGTCATCAACAAAGCTGTGGTTGGCATCTAACATATCACTGACCTGAGGAAACCCAGGGCACCACCTGCATTTCATGTTGTAGTGTCCATTCTTCTTCCAGCAGACATTTAATTCTTGAAGTGCCTTTAGAACCTCGATCATTATCTCACGAGGTTGAGCTCGAGACTGGTGGATAAGTGATGCATTAGCTTAACAGCTGAATGTGCAAAACAAAGCAAAGTGGATAATGTGCAAGACCTGGAGCCCAAGAGCCCATTTTCTTTCAACGGGATAATATGGCCGCAAGCCACTGCCTTGGGAATCATTGCTTGCTGGAAGATACTGCCTGGTACTTGGGCTTGCTGATTCCGATGAAGTAAACTGATTAAAACTCCTACCCTGTAGAACCATCCATTCAGAAAGTTAATAATGCTTAAACCTTATGAATTAAACAAGTCACAGATGATGCAAATGTGAACTAACCATTGATTGTAGATAGTCAGCCCCCAAATAGCCACTAGTGGCCCGGAACCGATTGTCCAGGAGTAAGTAATATGCAACAGTTGCCTGGAAAAATTGTCTAAAGTCAATTATGAAATAACTGAATGGAATGAAGCACTGACTTTTGTTTGCATATACCTCATTTTGCAGCCTATTGCACAATGATTCACACACATGGTCTTTATCATATCCCAGGTTGACAATCTCTTTAAGTGTATCTTCATCAATCTTCAGAAATGAACATAGAGCAAATCAGCATACATTGACGTAGAAATAGCATTTTAAAGCTTGCTAGTAAAAGAAATTTTTGATAAATAAAAGCGGCATTGCAAGGAGACTTAACGTACTAGGTGCTACCTTTTCATCTCGTTGGGATAGATTACTAGTAGTAAGGAATTACTCCCCTTCACTTCATATTATTACATGATGTTTAACTTTCATAATCTTTTCCCTTCTCATAAATCTTTGAGCCACAGCTGCTGGATAGTTTTGTTGTTTGGCTAGTTTTTTCCCGAGTAACCAGCAGGAGCAGTGCCTTTCACTTAAGCAGTATAGTTTTTTTTTTTACAATTATGTACATGGCCAAGAGGACGGCATGTGGACTACTCGCAAATAAACGGTTAGAAGAGCTATGAAGGTGGATATCTGAGAACGGAGCATCGCTCTGTTGGCAAGGCATGCGGTATGCAGCCAGCCCACCCGCGTCCAAATCTCGACTCAACAGGGTGTCAAGGTTGTTTCTTGTATTAAAAATACCACCAAGGGCTAGTCCTAACTGATCTTGTTTTAGAGAACCGAACAGTGCTCGGTTGGCTAGAGCACAGGCCCGTGAGCTCGTCCCCTCGAGTTCGAGGGGCAGCCTCCGCATGATGCCTCATTTCTACCTAACAAAGTACCGTCAAGGGAGGAAAACTTCCCGCTTTAACCACATTTATGAAGGTGGATATCCACTTGAAAAGTTGCCTACTCAGACTCTCGGCGTTCTCTTCTTAATACGAAATGACCATGCACTTTGGTGCATGTTTGAGAAAAAAGAATCTTTGAGCCACAACTTGACCATATATTTCTATAATATTGTGTTTGCAAATATTATATGAAGATTATGCCCATAAAAGATAACATTTCATGACGAAAGTATCGATGTTACTTTTCCTATGATCCATCCAAGATCCTGTATATATTAGTCGATAAAGGTTGAGAAGTTTTACTGTGCACATAAGATAGTCACTTGAAATGTGAAATAGATGGGTACCATTTTGGCTTGCTGAGCCGTGTCTGGTGGAGGCACTGCCAGGTAGCGAGGAAGGCGATTCTGAAACCATGGGTGTTCTCGAATTTCACGAATTGTGATTCTCTTCATAGGATCAACAACAAGCATTCTTGGGATCAAATCCCTTGCAAGAGCAGATAAATGACTTGGAAGGATATAGATGCCTCCCTGGAACACCAAACAAGGGGGCGTCAAATCTCCAGATAAAAAATGAATGCTAAAGTTCAACTAATCTACATGACCTCTTTTTTATTTTCAGAACAAAAGGTATACACTTGCCAGGTCCAACTTAATCTACATGTGTTCTGTCTCACCTTTATCTTTTTGAACAGTTTGGGAATATTGTCATCATCAAATGGAAGAGTGCCACAAAGAAGAGCATAAAGTATCACCCCACAGCTCCAAACATCAACCTCAGGTCCAGCGTATAATTTACCTGAGATAACCTGCACAGAAACACTCACTAAGCTATTAACGCAAACAATGCGTGTCAGGAAGCACAAGGATAAAGACTCAAGTAAGACAAATTAGTGAATACCTCTGGTGCAGCATAGTTTGGACTCCCGCAGCTAGTCTTCAGAAAATGGCCATCATGCATGACATTACTTAACCCAAAGTCGGCAAGTTTCACATTATATTTGGAATCAAGTAACAGGTTTTCTGGCTTTAGATCACGATGAGCAACCATGTTTCTGTGGCAGTATTCAACACCAGATATAATCTGTGCAAGAAAATTTAAATAAAAAAAGTATTGAGACAAAACCTGAATATGCATCCAGTGATCAGAAAGAATCCTTCAAATTACATATTCGCCTACAGAAGGATATACCATCTCTTTATGTTCTAAAGCACAATTTATTTTAAGTACCGAGACTAAGACAATCAAGGCATAGAGAAGAAGATGCCATTTAAACAAAAAATGATTTAACTAGTGATACTAAGATAACCAAGGCATCAAAAGAACAAGACACCAAAGTGATACTAAAACAATAGACGCATCAAGAAGACGTTAACTTTTTGATCAGTTCAACCCAAACGACAAAGCAATCACCTTGGAAAGCTTTCAACTCAATGTAGTACAGGTCATGAGCTAAAAATTAGATGAATGCAAACTGAGCAAATTGATCAGGATTTGCAGAGTCAGCACGTGAGGAATGTGGACACTGGTCAATTGCCCAGCATATCCATACATTTTAAGATCAAAATAAGAAGCTCAGCAAAGTTCGTATTGTTATGCCCAAAAAATGTGTTCCTACATGCCAAGAGCAGAAAAAGGCACCTGCTGGAAGATTCGACGAGCCTCATCTTCCTGTAACCGCCCTTTCTCAACAATGCAGTCGAATAGCTCACCATACTTGCAATATTCCATCACAACAAATATATCTGTAGGTGTGTAAATGACCTCATAAAGCCGGATGATATGAGGGTGAATGAACAACCTCAATATCTTGATCTCTCTCTTTGCTGGAAACAAGATATGAGAAAACAATAGAAGTAAAGCATTAGACATTCAGCCTGTGAAGAAATTCAAGCTGCAAATTTTACTAATTCACAGCAACAACACAAGGTGAACTTTCTTCTTTACGGAAGCCGGATGTATCCTAGACTAATGTACTTTATCTCGACTAACTGATTAACTGGGAATGAGGAACACACTCACAAATCTGACCAACACTGGAAGCCAATAACTAGAAATCTTGAGCAAGCAAAGCCGAATGTATCCTAGACTAATGTACAAGGAGGCATACCTTTCTCTTCCATGTCCATAGTTCTCATTTGACGACGGTTCAGAATCTTTATAGCAACTTTGTGCCCTGTATGCTTATGCTCTGCAATCCTCACTTTTCCAAATGTGCCGATACCTAATGTTCTGCCCACATTGTAGTTCTTTAACGCTTCAGAATGCCCGCCTCCTCTAGTGTTCCCTTCCATTTTCACTATGTCAAAAAACAAGAGAAACGATATATGTGATTCAGCAAACAGTTTTATAGTTCAAACATATATGCACATTAGGCTAAAATTGAAACATTTCTAATCGGATTCCCTCTTCTAAGAGACCTTGAGCGTGACATGAGTAGGCTGGCCAAAACTATCACTATGGACATGAGTGGCGAGGGCAAGTGTGGTTCAAAGGTCAACGAAATGGGTGAAGTTCCCTTCTCATATAGGGACAGACACATATTCAGTCGCTGAAGTGTGGTTCAGTGAGATGATCAGCAACCAACAATGTCTAGTAGCGAGTAGGATCATAATTTTTTTCTCGAATACGCACAAACATGCCGTTACATTTTGGATTACAATGCTTTGCACCCCACCTCCACCACCACCCTCACTTATAAAGTGGACTACTCACTCTGGACCCACCTTGTCAATGCCCCAAAGAAGGGGTCCAAATCTCCTATTAATAGGCCCGCCTGCCTCCATACTTGACCCCCGGTGATCATCCTACTTATGACATGACGTATCGATGGTGAGGATCATAATATATTACCATAAAAATGCCTACATCTGCATGCGCAGCACCAACTGACTAGGGGCATGTTTGGATTACCGTTCTTCCTTTTAAATACACTTGTAAAGAATACACGTCTCTGCCCGCCGTTTCGCTTCCGTCCGGAAATGGCTCAGCGGCCGGTAAGATACACGAGTAAGTTAAACACCTCCGTATTGAAATTACACCGATCCCAAGCACGGCCTAGAGGCCTTTCCTGATATGCATCAGGTCTGGCAAGGATGGTTTTGGGATAGCAAAACAATCATCATGTTGGTACTTTGGATGCCCCTGGTGCGAAGAGAGAGACCACACATGGAATCCCAGTGGGTTAACATGCAAAGTTTTCTTAAAATAGGATACATTGGGTGAACATGCAACTGCGAGAGACATACTACAAGGAATGCAGTCATCCAGCAACTGAGCTGAAAAAACGGCAGAGATCAATAAATGGGAGGTTCTAGTGGGTATAGTACTGTACATAAATCTGTAGCGGTGCATATTAATAATACTCCAATAAAATTAGGCCAGCCATGAATCTACTAGTACTACAGTACTGGGCACACAATAATTACACGGAATCGTGTTGGTATCAGTATCAGTATCAGAATCAGAATCAGAATCCGTGACTCTCCAGTAGTATCTTTTTGCCCTGGCAGTAAATTTGGGGAAGGTGAGATCGGCCGACCGATCAATCAATAAACCAACCAACCGATCGGTCAATAATCAAGGTTTTACCTTCCAGTAGGACGTGAATGTTGGTCCGGGCGGATCTGCGGTAAAGATCTCCGTTGGAGGGGAGAAACGAACAGGAAGAAGACTACTGCTGATTTATGAGCCGCGCCCACCCGAAATCGCGACAAGCAGCACAGAAACTAAATTCCCCACTTCAACGGCGCAGCCAAAAGCCCAAAACCGTGGATTCACCTCGCCGTCCTCGCCAAACGGGCAAGCAGTACTCCCCCAGAATCAGAATTAGGAGCACATGCGAAACAACCCCAGCTCCCTACCAAGCCGCCCGGCCGGCGAGCTGCTACTACCCAACCAAGCAACGACGGCGCAGAAACAGCAGACCCCGCCGAGAATTGCAACCGAGAGAGAGCGTAAATCTACGAGATCAGCTGGGCGATTCCCTCACCTGGCCGAATCCCGCGGTCAACCGCTCGAATGGGTGGGGAGGCGACGAGAGCGGCCAGTGGAGGAGGCCTCGAGGGGGAGCAGGAGAGGTTTTGGGGTCGGTCGGTCCTTTTCTTCTCCGGGGGTGGGAGGGAGGGAGGGAGGCTTTAGGCGAGAGCCGCTAGCTTAAGCTTAGTTTAAGGCGAGCCGAGCCAGCGGGGGCGGCGTAACCGGGGAAAGATGAGCATCAGCATCAGCATCGCGCTTGCGTGTCGGCTCCCTCCCGCGCCCGCCGCTTGCTTCTCCTCCTCTGTCGTTTCCCCACGTCAGTTTTTCCTCCCCTCCGCTCTCGTGCTTCGTCGTCGCCTCGCGGAAAGGAAATTGGTTCGTCACCTCACCTCAACGTCCTCCGTCGCATGTAGTAGGATGGATTGATTGGTGACGAGGCGCTGATGCGGTGCGGCGTTGGAGCCGTGCAACGTTGTTGCGTGGTGCGCGACGAGGACGTTAGATCGGGTGCGCACGCTAGGCTGTTCTCCCTCGCCCGACTTTGTTTGCTTCGATGATTGTATATTAACCTGTCGCCATCCTGGTAGCACGTGTTTCCTGCTTACTTTTGGGTGCCACCGGCGAGCTATCGGTCTCTATCCTATGCTTGGCGACGGCGACACGGCGTGGCCCTCGCCGGCTTGAGCACGCTCGTTTTCTTATTCGCGAATAGGAGCCGGTCGACCGGCCCAATTTTCCATCGGCCGCCGCGCCAGCATTGGATCCAGACCCGTTGACCGTTAAATTTAGAAAGAAAGAAAATGAAAATCCTCTTTCCCTACCTCGATCGTTCGCGCAAGACCCCCGCGACCTCCCACTGCCTACGCTTACAGCACGGTGCGTGCTCGCCGGCGCTGTTGACGGCGCCGCTCGTCAGATGCAACACATGTACCCGCTGGTCCGCCATAGGCAGCAAATTGCGGTGCCGGTCCAGCAAATCGAGCCGCCGGTGCAACTTTCGCCATGAGCCGTTGATGTGGCCGGTCGTCGTGGTAGCACCCGGTGGCAACGCTCCAGCATGTGATGTCGTGCACGCATCATCCGAGAGACACCATGGTAGCATCCAGTGACCACGTTCCAGCATTTGGTGGCCGCAGATGTAGCACCTGGAACTCGCCGTGGTAGCATCTGTTGATCACGGTTCCAGCAATCCTGCAAAAAAACTCACAACTTCCGGATTTTCTACTGATGCCGACCACCGCACGGATCACAACATCACCATGCTGATTGTAGCACTTGTTGTCACCGGTCGCGACCGTCCACATCCATGGTTGTAGCAGTCGCCAGCAGCGGGTGTCGTTGCCGCGCACTGAACGTAGCACGACCGCATGCCGGTTGTAGCGCCTCCGCGCGTCAGTCCCAGCTCCGCACATATGCAGTTGCAGCACCGATGTTCCCCGGCTCCAACGGAGCCGATTCCAGCACATGTGCCTGCTGGTTCCAGCACGGCCGGTCGTCGGTTGTAGAACCGCGACACCGGTCGCAACACACAGCATCCACCGTCGCGCGACGAGGCCGTGGTTGCAGCCACGAACGAGCAGCTAGCACCGGCTCGCCGGCCTCGACGAGGAGGAGATTGGGGTGAGCGCCCATGAAATTTCGCGAGGGGTGGCCCAAGGAGGTGTCGTAACACAGGGACAAAGGGGCCGCAACTCGTCAGCGTGAGAACGATTTGGGGGGGCGGGGGGGGATCCATCGGAGTTCTTCTTCTTTGTAGAAAAGAGAGAGGGAGATGAGCAGCGAGAGAGACAAGCAAAGGAGATAAGGTTAACCAGCGGTGTGTGGGGCCACCAAGTAGTGGACGTTGCGTGACGCGACCAGCCCAACATTGGGCCAGCCTCCGGGAGGGAAATGTTCCCCTTTCTTATCTACTATTGAACCAATTAATACTCCCTCCATTTTAAAATATAGTGCGCCCGCGCTTCCCGAGGTCCAACTTTGACCGTAAATTTAACCAACAAGACCAACTGCGGCGGGAGAAAAAATTATATAATTGAAAACTTCTTTCGAATAAAAATTCACTGATATAATTTTTGCTCCCGCCGCAATCGGTCTTGGTAGTTAAATTTACGGTCAAAGTTGAAGCACGTGGATAGAGGAAGCACTACATTGTGGAATGGAGGGAATAGGTAATTTTCGACGGTGCTGGCAAAGATGAGGTTCTGAAGAGTTGTTAAATAAGTACACAGTTTTCCCTTGAAAAAAACCAGACTTTCATCTTTATAATGGCGGGGAAGAAGAAGAGACCTATCGTCGTTGTAAATGCAATGTTTCTATTTTCATTCTAATGCTTTAGGAGTTAAATTCTAAGAGGGAGCAAGTCCTACGTTAGCCCGCAAAGCCTTCTCCTCAAATTATAATTGCCGTTTTTAACACTTGAAAGAAATACCACGACTTAAAAGAAGAGGAGACTTATCTTCACTAACTGAAGTGTGTCTATTTTTCATTTTACAAGTTAAAGTGTAAATAGACTCGGGTCTTCCGCTGGACGCAAAGCCCGCTCCTAAGATGTAGTCGTTGTTTGTAGTACACAGGGTGTTAGGACTTGGAATAAGAAGATGACCATCCTCATGGTAATTGTATTGTTTCTATTTTGATACTTTAGGATTAAAAGTGTAGGTGGGTGCGGGTCTTTCGCTAACATATTTTATGAGTAAAAGTGCGAATGGGACTTCTGCTATTCCGCAAAGCCCGCTCCCCATAATGGAGACATTATTTGTGTTGCATTAAAGAAGTAACACGTTTTAGACGATGATACATCTTCATGGTAACTGAAATGTTTCTATTTTTGTACTTTAGAAGTCATAGTGTAAGTGAGTGTGAGTCTTCCACTAGTTCACAAACTAGATATTTCATGATTGAAAAAAGAAGAGACTTGTCTTCACAGTAAATGCAATTTTCTATTTGTGTACATTAGGAGTCATAGTGTAAGGGTGCGTGGGTCTTGCGCTAGTAAGCAAAATATGCTCCTTTTTAATGTAGTTACCGTGCGTATTGCACTAAAGAAGTATATGTTTCGGGGTGGAGAGGAAGAAGAGACTTGCCTTCACAGTAAATGTGTTGTTTCCATTTTATTACTTTAGGAGTGAGAGTGTTAGTGTGTGGGGGGATTTCCCTAGTTCGCAAAACCTGCTCATTGGAATGTAGTTACTGTGTCTGTATTGCACTACAAAAGTATATGTTTCAGGGTTGAGAGGAAGAAGAGACTTATCTTCACAGTAAACGTGATGTTTCCATTTTTGTACTTTAGAAGTCAAAATGGAAACTCGGTGCGGGTTTTTCTTTAGTTCGCAGAGCCCACCCTCATAATGTAGTTGTTGTTTGTATTGCACTACAGAAGTACATGTTTCATGATTGAGAAGAAGCGACTTGTCATCATGGTAAATATAGTGTTTCTATAGCCCTAATAAGATAGTATGAGAAAGATAACAATTACTTTGATGGTCGACGGACTGTTAGGTTCAATGATATATATTGAGAACCTTGATTTGATAGAGATAGCTCTTCATTTCGATAGTTCAAGTGGGCTAATAATTTAGAAACTTCAACTTACGATAAATTGGATCATGTTTTGGTGATTGTTGAATGGGAGCATAAATGTCCTTTGGTGATGGTGTGTGCACTTCAGAGTAGTATTTCTAATCATAGACCACTCCTTCGAGACTCCACTAAGCTTGCTCATCTAGAGAACAAGGCCACCTTTTCTTTTGAAATGTCCTGGTTCGAAAGGGAAGGTTTTCTCCATATGGTGACTCAAGAGTGTTTTAATGAAAATCGAGGAGATGCTGGAACTGAGAAGTCACAATTCAAAAACATCATTTTAGAAAATTACTTAGGGCTTGGGCTAAGAATTTGAGTTGTGTGTATAGGAAAGACAAAGACTAACTACTTGCGATAGTTAACATGTTAGATATTAAAGCAGAATATGGTCCGCTTACTGCCGCAGATTAGGCTACTAAGCACGAGGTGGATGATTTCTTGGCTAAACTAATGTATGAGGAACAAATAAAATGGGGATGATATCAAAAAGGTTTTCCATTTGATTGCATATGAAAAGCATTGAAACAGATAATCTTCACAAGGATACGAAAAACATAAATTGCAAATTATTTGCAAAAGGAATTAATTATTATATGTGTCCTTTTTGGTAAGGATTTACAAAAACATACGTTTCCATCTATAATTGTTTTAGACTTTTAGCTGTTATTGTTGGTAAGCGTTATGTGTAGGGCCCACCCGAAATCCTCACAAGCAGCACAGAAACTAATACTAACTTTGCCACTTGCCCCGAAAGACCGGAGGGAAACCATGGTGCATTCAACTCGCTCTCCTTGCCAAATAGGAACGTAACACTCCCAGAATTAGGAACAACCCAGCTCCCTACCAAGCCGCTCGCCCAGCGAGCTACTACTACCCAAGTAAGGAAGCAAGCAACAATGATGCATAAACATGAGACACCAATGAGAATTGGAACAAATAGAAAGCATAAATCGACAAGATCAGCATGTAGATTCAATTACCTGGACAAATCCCGCATTCAACCACACGGATGTGGTGTGGAGATGACGACAACACCTAGTGGAGGATCCCTCAAGGCAGGGAGTAGTTTGGGGGTTGGTTGGTCCTTCTCCAGGAGTGGGAGGGAGGGATGGTTTAGGCAAGAGATGCTTACTTTAAGGCGAGCGACTAGGGGCGGCGTAACTCGCGAAAGATGAGCATCAGCATCGTGCTTGTGTGTTGGCTCCCTCCCACGCCGCTTGCTGACTTTTTGCTTGCCTCTCGCATCCCATTCGGCTCCTTCTGGCTTTTTCCCTATTTTTATTTCTCCTCCTCTGTTGACCCCTCCCTCCCAATCAGTTTTGCTATCCTTTTGTTTCCGCTCTAGTGTTTCGTCATTGCTTTGCAAACGGAGATTGGTTAGACACTGTCTTCTATTGCATGTATTGATTTTTTGGTGACGTGGCACTCATGCGGTGCGGCGTTGGACCTGTGGAACATTGTTACATGCACGAAGAGGACGTTACATTTGCTCTGCACCTTAGGCTATTTTCCCTCCCTCTGAATTTTTTTGTTCGAATTGTGACTTGTCATGATCCTGGTAGCACATGTTTTTTTGCTTTACCTTTTGCCTGGCATCGATGCTATCTGTTCCTATCCCATGCTTGGCGGCGTCAACACGACGTAGGCCACGTTGACTTGAACATATTCATTTTATCATTTGCTATTGAACGAACCAATACTACCTGATGTGGTGTTTTTCTTGACGACGGGGCCGACAAAGGTGAGGTTTGGAGGCACTGTTAAAGAAGTTCACAGTTTTCCTCGAGAAAAATGCTTACTAATGGTTGGGAAGAAGAGACCTATAAGCGGGTTGTGCTCCTAAATTTTAAGTGGGCTCGGGTCTTGCACTAGCCCGCAAAGCCCGGTCCTTCAAATATAATTGTTGTACTTAAGACTTTAAACAAATGCCACGTCTTAGAAGAAGAGACATACCTTCACAGTAACTACAGTGTGTCATTTTTGTATTTTAGAAGTTAAAGTGTAAATGGACGCTGGTCTTTGATACACTTCTAACATATCTATAATTTATGAAATATTCATGATATATTTACATCAACTATATGTGGTTTTTGTGCACTTTTATATTATTTTTATGGACTAACATATTAATCTAGTGCCTAGTGCATGTTCCTGTTTCTTGCATATTTTTTTCCACGAAAATATCATAACAAACAAAGTCCAAACGCGACAGTGATTTTTTTGGGACATTAGAGACCCTCGAAACTTTGGGGGAAGCTAGACCAGAAGACCCACGAGGTGGCCACAAGATCACATGGCTTGACCTCCCCCTAGGGCGTGTGGGTTGAGCTTGAGGGCCCTTCGTAACTCCTTTTGGCCCGATTCCAATGCTGAATATTCTTATAAATTGAGAAACCCCTGAAAAGTAACCTAGAACCTTTACTCCTCCGTCGCAAGCCTATATTCCAAAGCGATCTCATTTAGAGGCCTTTTCCAGTTCCTCGCCGGAGGGGAATCCATCATGGAGGCCATCTTCATCGTCCTTGCTACCTCCATGGTGATGCGTGAGTAGTTCATCTTCGGGGTTGTGGGTTTGTACCAGTAGCTATGTGTTTGATCTCTCTCTCTCTCTCTCTCTCTCTCTCTCTCTCTCGTGTTCTTGATTTGGCATGATCTTAGTGTTCCATGAGCTTTTTTAATATAGTTGGATCGTATAATGTTCTTCCCCTCAATCTTATTTGTTGTGAATTGAGTCTTGCTCTTTGTGGTTTCTTCGTTATCGGATCGAACACTTCGGATTTGAGATCACTTGATACATGTCTCGCTCGTAGATTCCCGTGGTGACATTGGGGAAATCTAGGTGACATAAGAGTTGATTGATGCGTATCATATGGTGTTGTTGTAGTACAAATCTCTAGGGCTAATCATGGCACTTTGGGGTGGTTCAATAGATTTATTGTAAACACAACATTGAGGTGGTCTACTAACTATGTGATTTCATAATACTTTCTCGGATAGGAATAGAAACTTTGGAGTGATTCTTCGCAACACTTAAGGGATAAATATCATATAATTCAGTTATGTTAGTAACGTTGAGAGATTACACTATTTAAAGTATGAACCCCAGGCCTTGTTTCTAACCATTGAGACATTGTTTTGCTTGTTTTGGAAATGTTGTTTGTATTGCATTAAATAACTAACATGTTTTAGATGATGAGACGTATCTTCATGGCAACAGAAATGTTTTATTTTTGTACTATGGATGTTAGAGTGTCAGTGAGTGCGGGTCTTCCACTAGTTCACAAAGTAGATGTTTCATGATTGAAAAAAGAAGAGACTTATGTTCAAAGTAAATGCAGTTTCCTCTTTGTGTACTCTAGGAGTCATAGTGTAAGTGAGCACGGATCTTGCGCTAGTTTGCAAAATCTTCTACTTGTAATGTAGTTACCGTGTGTATTGCACAAAAGAATTATATGTTTTGGGGTGGAGAGGAAGAAGAGACTTATCTTCACACTAAATGTGTTGTTTCCATTTTATTACTTTAGGAGTGGGAGTGTATGTGCATGTGGGTTTTTGTTAGTTCACAAAACTTGGTCCTTGGAATGTAGTTATTGTCTATATTGCACTAAAGAAGTATATGTTTCTGGGTTGGGAGGAAGACGAGACTTATCTTCATAGTAAATGTGTTGTTTCGATTTTTGTAGTTTAGAAGTCAAAGTGTAATTGGCGCGGGTCTTTCGCTAGTTCGCAAAACTCACACCTCAGAATGTAGTAGTTGTTTGTATTGCACTAAAGAAGCATGTGTTTCATGATTGAGAAGAAGAGACTTATCATCACGGTAAATGTAGTGTTTCTATAGCCCTAATAAGACAGTATGAGAAAAATAACAATTACTTTGATGGTCGACGAACTGTTAGGTTCAATGATATATATTGAGAACCTTGATTTGATAGAGATAGCTCTTCATTTCGATAGTTCAGGTGGGATAATAATTTAGAAACTCCAACTTACGATAAATTGGATCGTGTTTTGGTGAGTGTTGAATGGGAGCAGAAATGCCCTTTGGTGAGGGCACATGCACTTCAGAGTAGTATTTATAATCATACACCAGTCCTTCAAGACTCCAGTAAGGTTGCTCATCTAGAGAACTGGGTCGCCTTTTCTTTTGAAATGTCTTGGTTTGAAAGGGAAGGTTTTCTTGATATGGTGTCTCAAGAGTGGTTTAAAGAAACTCGAGGAGATACTGGAGCTGAGAAATCACAATTCAAAACATCATCTTAGAAAATTACTTAGGGCTTGGGCTAAGAAATTGAGTTGTGTGTATAAGAAAGACAAAGACTAACTACTTGCGATAGTTAAAACGATAGATATTAAAGCAGAATATGGTCTACTTACTGCGGTAGATTAGTCTACTAAGCATGAGGTGGATGAGTTCTTGGCTAAACTAATGTGCGAGGAACAAATAAAATGGCCTCAACGTACTAAAGTGAAGTGTGTACTGGAGGGGATGATATCAAAAAGTTTTTCCATTTGATTGCATATGAAAAGCATTAAAATAGATAATCTTTAACTTAAGCAAGATGAGGTGCCTATTTTTGGTAAGGATTTACAGAAAACATACATTACAAATTACTAAGTGTCCTTTTGTCCCATCTATAATGGTTGTAGTTTCTATTGTTGGTAAGCACTATGTGTAGCACCCACCCAAAGTCCTCACAAGCAACACATAAACTAATACTAACTTTCCTACTCGAGCCTAAAGACCGAAGGGAAAGCGTGGTGGATTTAACTCGCTCTCCTCGCCAAATAGGAAGGTAACACTCCCCCGAATTAGGAACCACCCCAGCTTGCTACCAAGCCGCTCGACCAGAGAGCTACTACTACCCAAGCAAGGAAGCAAGCAACAAGGATGCAGAAACATGAGACACCGGCGATAAATGTAACAAATAGAGAGCGTAAATCGACAGGATCAACATGGCAATTACCTTACCTAGCCAAATCCCGCATTCAACCACATGGATGGGGTGTGGAAATGATGAGAGCACCCAATGGAGGAGCCCTCGAGGGAGGGAGTAGTTTGGGGGTCATTTGGTCCTTCTCCAGGAGTAGGAGGGAAGGATGGTTTAGGCAATAGCTGCCTACTTTAAGGCGAGCGAGTGGGTGGCGGTGTAACTCAGAAAAGATGAGCATCAGCATCGCGCTTGCATACCGGCTCCCTCCTACGCCGCTTGCTTCGCTTGTTGACATTTCCCTTGCTTCGCGCATCCCATTCGGCTCCTTCTGCCTTTTTTCCTATTTTTATTTCTCCTCCTCTGTCGGCCCCCGACCAGTTTTGTTATCCTTCCGTTTCTGCTCTAGTGTTTCGTCATCGCTTGGCAAAAGGAAATTGGTTCATCACCGTGTTCTATCGCATGTATTGATTTATTGGTGACGTGGTGCTCATGCGGTGCAACCCAACGGATTTATGGGCCACAAACGGGCCGATTGTAACCACGGGCTGGATTTGGCCCACAAGAGGAACAGGCCAGTAATGGACCATAAGTAATCGAAGGCAGGAAATGAGCCCAAGAATAAATGGGCCCTTAGAAGGCCGAAAGATAACACGGGCTGGAAATGGCCCAATGGAATAATGGGCCATTAATGGGTATAAAGCGATACATTGTTCATTATGGGCCAGTTTCACCATGAATCGTTAATGGGCCCAGAGTTACAAAGGGCCTCATATGGGCCGAAAGACGTCATGGGCCATACATGGGCCGAAAGTCACAAAGGGCTGGAATCATATTGGATAGCGCAGATGATGCTACCAGGCCTAATACGGATAGGCCATAATGGGTCGTGAGTTAGCGGGCTGTAAATGGGCTATATGCAAATAGGTCGTTAACGGGCTTTTCATGGGCCGGCCCGCTTCCTTTTGACCAAGTCAAACGGGCCGAACTTTTGACCTGAATGGGCCACTATTGGGCCAAGCCACGTGTTGACGTATCATTGGCACGCCCCGTCCATTCGTTGGATGACATTTTTTCCAACAAGGAGCTGACACATGGTTCCTCCGACGAATGACATTTTTACATGTGGAAAATCCCCATTGGTCCTGGCTGTTAACGGGTTACCCGATAGCTTAACGGCCACCTGCTATGGTGGATGCCATGTGTCAGTTAACCTTGACGAAAACACTTCCATGACGTGCCATTTGTTGTCATGGAAGTGGACACTTCCGTTATGATAATTTTGGTATTGTCATGGAACACTTCTATGGCAGCACAAGTATGACTATCTTGATTCTTTCATAAAATCGTCATGGATGTACATGCATGACAGAAAACGTGACCTACTATGACAAACACGTATCATCACGGAAGTGTTTTTTGTAGTGTTGCATGCGGTACAACCGCCCATTCACTACCATTGCCACTACCGCTTACGCAAAGCCTTCTTGAATGCATTGCTCCCTCGCAGAAGTGGGCGGCAGTGCAATGGTGGTTGTACTCCCCCAAATACCGCATGTGCCCTACTTAATGCACATAAGTGGTACTACCGCTAGGGCAAGCGGTAGTACAGCTCCGGTGGCACTACCGCGTCGGGGCACTCTGCCCGTGCATTCAGTCTGCGTACTACCACCAGAGTGGTAGTATCGCTCCCCTAAGCGTTAATACTGCTTAGTGCGGGTTGTGAGCAATGTAACGGTTGGAATCTTCCCCACTATGTAAAGAGGGTCTTCTTCCCCAAGAAGACCCACCTCTTCCTCCTCCAAACTCCATTGTTGCTCAAAGCTCCATTTTCACCCGGTCTCTCTCCCTAGCCAATCAAGCTTGTTGATTTTCTAGGGATTGGTTGAGAGGGCCCCGATCTACACTTCCACCAAGAGAAATTTGATTACACCCACTAATACCTTGCAGATCTTGTTCTATTGGGTGTTTGAGCACCCTAGACGGTTGAGGTCACCTCGGAGCCACAATCCATTGTGGTGAAGCTTTGTGGTGGTGTTGGGAGCCTCCAATTAGGTTGTGGAGATTGCGCCAACCTTGTTTTTAAAGGTTCGATCGCCGCCTTCAAGGGCACCACTAGTGGAATCACGACATCCTGCATTGTGCGAGGATGTGAGGAGAATACGGTGGCCCTAGTGGCTTCTTGGGGAGCATTGTCCCTCCACAGTGCTCCAACAGAGATGTACTTCCTGTCAAAGGGGAGGAACTTCGGTAGCACATCCTCGTCTTCACCAGCTCCACTTGTGGTTACTTCTTACCTTTACTTTGTGCAAGCTTTACTTGTGTTGTATCCCTCGCTTGCTTGTGTTCATATAGGTTGCTCACCTAGTTGCATATCTGGATAACCTATTTGTTGGTAAACCTAATTTGTTAAGAAAAGCTAAAGATTGGTAGTTGCGTATTCACCTCCCCTCTAGTCAACCATATCGATCCTTTCACTATGATTGTGGAATGGGCGGGGTTTGTCATCAGTTTGCACATTGACATGTGACCTCATGCTAAATTAACCAGCTGTTCTTTTTGTGCAGTTCCACCAAAATCAACCAACTTCACGTGTAGCTTGTAGGATTTCGCGTTTATATGTTGCAACGCCTTGAACATATCGACAACTCCTTTCTTGTAGCTAGTTTGGTGGCTCAAGGTGGAAATGAAGATTCGAGAACCATTCAATGTATTTGATGGAAATATGCCCTAGAGGCATTAACAAAGTTGTTATTATTATATTTCCTTACTCACGATAAAGGTTTATTATTCATGCTAGAATTGTATTGATCGGAAACTTAAATACATGTGTGGATACATAAACAAATACCGTGTCCCTAGTGAGCCTCTACTTGACTAGTTCGTTGATCAAAGATGGTTAAGGTTTCCTAACCATAGATATGTGTTGTCACTTGATAACGGGATCACATCATTAGGAGAATGATGTGATGGATAAGACCCAACCATTAGCTTAGCATATTATCGTTCAGTTTATTGCTATTGCTTTCTTAATTTCAAATACATATTCCTTCGACCTTGAGATCATGCAACTCCCGGATACCTGAGGAATACCTTGTGTGCTATCAAACTTCACAATGTAACTGGGTGATCATAAAGATGCTCTATAGGTATATCCGAAAGTGTCTGTTGAATTGGCATGGATCGAGATTGGGGTTTGTCACTTCGTGTATCAGAGAGGTATCTCTAGGCCCTCTCGATAATACACATCACAAGAAGCTTGCAGGCAAAGTGACTCAGGAGTTAGTTATGAGATGATGTATTATGGAATGAGTAAAGAGACTTGCCGGTAACGAGATTGAACTAGGTATGAAGATACTGATGATCGAATCTCGGGCAAGTAACATACCGCAGACAAAGGAAATTACGCATGTTGTCATAAAGGTTCGACCGACAAATATCTTCGTAGAATATGTAGGAACCAATATGAGAATCTAGGTTCCGCTATTATTTATTGACCGGAGAGGCGTCTCGGTCATGTCTACATCATTCTTGAACCCGTAGGGTCCGCACGCTTAATGTTCGTTGACGATATAGTATTATATGAGTTACGTGAGTTGATGACCGAATGTTGTTCGGAGTCCCATATGAGATCACAGACATGATGAGGAGCACCAAAATGGTCCGGAGGTAAAGATTGATATATAGGATGATGCTATTTGGTCACCGGAAAAGTTTCGGAAAGTATCGGGTAGTCATCGGATCACCGGAAGGGGTTCTGGGAGACCTACGGGCAGTATATGGGCCTAATGGGCCAAGGGGAGGCACACACCAGCCCACAAGGGGCTGGCACATCCTCTCCCTGGCCGCCGGCCCTAGGGAAGGAAAGGGGGGAGGGCTATCCCCTCTTGCCTTCCCCTCCACATGGGAGAAAGGAAAGGGGGGCACCCCCTCCTGCCTTCCCCCATGCACCTAAGAAGGCAAGAGGACGCGGCTAGGGCAAGGGCCAAGGGTGGTCGCCGGCCCCCTTGGGGGAACCCTAGTCTGCCTCCCCTCCTCCCCCCACCTATATATATGTGTGGAGGGAAAGGGGCAACACACACCACGATCCCCAAGCCGTGTGCGGCGCCCCTCTCCCTCTAGTTCATCCTCGGTCATATTTACTTAGTGCTCGGCAAAGCCCTGCGGAGGTAGTTGCATCACCACTGTCACCACGCTGTTGTGCTTCCGGAACTCATCTACTACTTCGACCATCTTGCTGGATCAAGAAGGCGAGGATGTCATCAAGCTGAACGTGTGCTGAACGCAGAGGTATCGTACATTCGGTACTTGATCATGTGAATCATGAAGGTGTACGACTACACCAACCACGTTGATAAACGCTTCCACTTAATGGTCTACGAAGGTACTTTGACACACTCTCCCCTCTCATAGTTATGCATCTCCATGGATAGATCTTGCGCGTCCTTAGAATTTTTGTTGTTTTCCATGCAACGATACCCTACAGTGGCATCCGAGGCAAGTCTATTCATAGATGATATGCATGAGTAGAATACAAAGGAGTTGTGGGCGGTGATGGTCATACTTCTTACCACCAATTTCTTATTTTGATTCGGCGGTATTATGGGATGAAGCGGCCCGAACCAACCTTACATGTCCACTCAGATGAGATCGGTTCCACCGACTGACATGCAACTTGTTTTGCATAAAGGTGGCTGGCAGGTGTCTGGTTCTCCTACTTTAGTTGAATCGAATTTGACTACAGCTGATCCTTGAAGAAGGTTAAAACAGCAAATTTGACCATCACTGTTGTGGTTTTGCGTAGGGAAGAACGGTTCTTGCTAGTTGGCCGTAGTAGCCATGTAAAACTTGCAACAACAAAGTAGAGGATGTCTAACTTGTTTTTGTAGGGTATGTTGTGATGTGATATGGTCAAGACGTGATGTGATATATGTTGTTGTATGAGATGATGTTTTGTAATATCGGCAACCGGCAGGAGCCTTAGGGTTGTCTCTTAATTACTATATGAAATACAAGCGCCATGTAATTGCTTTACTTTATCGCTATGCGTTAGCAATATTTGTAGAAGCAATAGTTGGCGAGACAACCCCGACGCAACGATGGAGATCAAGGTGTCGAGCAGGTGATGATGGAGATCATGATGATGCTTTGGAGATGGAGATCAAAAGCACAAGATGATGATGGCCATATCATGTCACATATTTTGATTGCATGTGATGTTTATCCTTTATGCATCTTATTTTCCTTAGAACGATAGTAGCATTATAAGATGATCCCTTCACTTAATTTCAAGATAAAAAGTGTTCTCCCTGAGTATGCACTGTTGCCAAAGTTTGTCGTTTTGACGCACCTCATGATGATCGGGTGTGATAGACTCTACATTCACATACAACGGGTGTAAGACGGTTTTGCACATGCAGAATACTTGGGTTAAACTTGATGAGCCAAGCATGTATGGACATGGTCTTGGAACACTAGAGACCGAAAGGTCGAACGTGATTCATATAGTAGATATGATCAACATAGAGATGTTCACCATTGATGACTACCCCATCTCACGTGATGATCGGACATGGTTAGTTGATTTGGATCATGTGTCACTTCGGTAACTTGGGGGATGTTATTTTAAGTGGGAGTTCATTAGTAATTTGATTAATTGAACTTAATTTGCAGTGAAGTTAGTCTTAATAGTTTTTGCATATCTATGTTGTAGATCAATGGCCCGTGCTACCGTCCCCCTGAATTTTAATGCGTTCCGAGAGATAGCTAAACTGAAAGATGATGGTAGCAACTACATGAACTGGGTACATAACTTGAGGATTATCCTCATTGCTGCACAGAAGAATTATGTCCTTGATGGACCGCTAGGTGACAAACCTGCTGCAGGAGCTACTGCAGATGTCTAGCAGGCTCGATCTGATGACTACTCAATAGCTCAATGTGCCATGCTTTACGGCTTAGAACCGGGACTTCAAAGACGTTTTGAACGCCACAAAGCATATGAGATGTTCCAAGAGCTAGAGTTGATATTTCAAGCTAATGCCCGGGTTGAGAGATATGAAGTCTCCAACAAGTTCTATAGAAGCAAGATGGAGGAGAACAGTTGTGTCAGTGAACACATATTCAAAATGTCTGGGTATCGTAACCACTTGACTCAGCTGGGAATTGATCTTCCAGTTGAGAGTGTTATCGACAGAGTTCTTCAGTCACTTCCACCAAGCTACAAAGTCTTTGTATGAACTATAACATGCAAGGGATGACGAAAATGATTCCTGAGCTCTTTGCAATGCTTAAGGCCACGGAGGTAGAAATCAAGAAGGAGCATCAAGTGTTGATGGTTAACAAGACCACTAGTTTCAAGAAAAGGGGCAAGGGAAAGAAAGGGAACTTCAAGAAGAATGGCAAGCAAGTTGCCGCTCCCGTGAAGAAGCCCAAAGCTGGACCCAATCCTAAAACTGAGTACTTCTACTACAAAGGGAATGGTCAGTGGAAGAAGAACTGCCCCAAATACTTGGCGGATAAGAAGGATGGCAAAGTGAACAAAGGTATATTTGATATACATGTTATTGATGTGTACCTTACTAATGCTCGTAGTAGCGCGTGGGTATTTGATACTGGTTCGGTTGCTCATATTTCTAACTCGAAATAGGAGCTGCGGAATAAACAAAGATTGGCTAAGGACGAGGTGATGATGCACGTCGGAAATGGTTCCAAGGTCGATGTGATCACCGTCGGCACGCTACCTCTACATCTACCTTAGGGATTAGTTTTAGACCTCAATAATTGTTATTTGGGGCCAGCGTTTAGCAGGAACATTATATATGGATCTTGTTTATTGCGAGATGGTTATTCATTTAAGTCAGAGAATAATAGTTGTTCTATTTATACGAGTAATATCTTTTATGGTCATGCACCTTTGATGAATGGTACATTCTTGTTGAATCTCGATCGTAGTGATACACATATTCATAATATTGATGCCAAAATGCAAAGTTGATAATGACAGTGCAACATACTTGTGGCACTGCTATTTAGCTCATATTGGTGTAAGGCGCATGAAGAAACTCCATGCGGATGGGCTTTTGGAATCACTTGATTACAAATCATTTGATACATGTGAACCATGCTGATGTCGCTTGAACTACGTCGGTATTTCCCCAAAGAGGAAGGGATGATGCAGCACAGCTACGATAGGTATTTCCCTAAGTTATGAAACCAAGGTTATCAATCTACTAGAAGAACCAAGCAACACTATGTAAACGGTACCTGCACACAAAGAACAAATACTTGCAACCCACGCTTATGAGGGGTTGTCAATCCCTCTACGGGTAACGGCACCAGAAATTGTCAAGTTGATGGGATAAATTTGTGATAGATTGGATAAATAGATCTCAATAAAACGCGGAATAAAAGATGCAAATAAAAAAGTGCAGCAAAGTATTTTTGGGTTTTTGGAATAATAGATCTGAAAACAAAAGAAAATAAAAAAATAGATCTCAAATCAAATATGATAGAGAATAGACCCGGGGGCCGTAGATTTCACTAGTGGCTGTTCTCAAGAAATAGCACATGGTGGGTAAACAAATTACTGTTGGGAAATTGTTAGAAGATCGGATAGTTATGACGATATCCAAGGCAATGATCAATATATAGGCATCACGTCCAAGATTAGCAAACCGACTCCTGCCTGCATCTACTACTATTACTCAACACATCGACCACTATCCAACATGCATCTAGTGTATTAAGTTCATGGAGAACGGAGTAATGCAATAAGAACGATGACATGATGTAGACGAGATCTATTCATGCAAGAATAGCCCCCATCTTGTTATCCTTGATAGCAATGATACATATGTGTCTTGCTGCCCCTTCTATCATTGGGAAAGAACACCGTACGATCGAACCATCACAAAGCACCTCTTCCCATGGCAAGAAAAATCGATCTAGTTGGCCTAACTAAACCAAAGACTCAAAGAAGAAATATGAGGCTATAAATAATCATGCATATAAGAGATCAAAATAATACTCAAATAATATCCATGGATATAGATCTGATCATAAAATCAAAGTTCATCAGATCCCAATAAACACATCACAAAAAGAGTTACATCAAATAGTTCTCCAAAAGACCATTGTATTGAGAATCAAGAGAGAGAGAGAGAGAGAGAGAGAGAGAGAGAGAGAGAGGAAGCCATCTAGCTACTGCCTACGGATCCGTAGGTCTATGGTGAACTACTCACAAATCATCAGAGAGGCACCAATGAGGATGATGAACCCCTCCGTGATGGTGTCTAGATTGGATCTCGTGGTTCTGGAACTAGCGGCAGCTGGAATTGTGTTTCGTCGACTCCCCTAGGGTTTCCGGAATATTTGGGTATTTATAGGGCAAAGAGGCGGTGCGGGAGGCCACCGAGGTGGGCACAACCTACCTGAGCATGCCTGGGCTCATGGGCGCGCCCTGGTGGGTTGTGCCCCCCTCAGAACCCCCCTCTGGTACTTCTTTGGCCCACTGGATGTCTTTTGGTCCAAAAAATTATCCAAAAAGTTTCACTGCGTTTGGACTCCGTTTGGTATTGATTTTCTATGAAGTGAAAAACAAGCAAAAATAGCAACTGGGGCACAATGTCAATAGGTTAGTCCCAAAAAATGATATAAAGTTGCTATAAAATGATTGTAAAACATCCAAGAATGATAATATAACAGCATGGAACAATCAAAAATTATAGATACCTTGGAGATGTATCAACATCCCCAAGCTTAATTCCTGCTAGTCCTCGAGTAGGTAAATGATAAAAACCGAATTTTTGATGTGGAATGTTGCCTAACATGTTCATCATATATTCTTTTCTTTTGTAGCATCGACATCTGGAATTTTATATGGTTCAAAGCAATAGTCTAGTTTTGACATGAAGATTTTAATACTCAAGCATATCAACAAGCAACCATGTCTTTCAGAATATCAACACTAAAGAAAGTTATCCCTAGCTCATAATGCTCAATCATTGATCCATTCATAAAACACACTCGCATATTGTCTACATCCAATGCTCAAGTATGATCATAGTGCTCCCTACTTGGTGCTTTATAAGAGAAGATGGAGACTAAAGTAAAAACAAAAATTGCATAAAGTAAATAGAAAGGCCCTTCACAAAGGGAAGTAGGGATTTGTAGAGGTGCTAGAGCTCAAAGCAAAAAAAAAATGAGAGATAAATTTTTTGAGAGGCATACTTTTCCCGTCAACGAAAACGACCGAGTAATTCCCAACACTTTCCATGTTAGATATATCATAGGCGGTTCCCAAACCGAAAATAAAGTTTATCCCTTTTTCCACCATTCTTTCACTGCCCATGGCTAGCCGTATCCATGGGTTCCTTCCATACCAACACTTTCCAAGGAATTTATTATTTGACAACATAAAGTAAATTCCTTTTTCATTTCGGCATTGGGCATCCCTATTACCGTCGTATTCTCATGCAATGACAAGTGAATAAACACTCATCTTGAGAATAACACATCTAGCATGGAAAATATTGGCCACCCCCTGCCGCTTCATGAGCGGTACAAGCACACAAAAAGGAAATCTATTTTCAAAATTAGAGGTGGCACATTCAAATTTTCTTAGAACGGCACGGAAATACCGCATATAGGTAGGTATGGTGGACTCATATGGCAAAACTGGTTTTAAAGATTTTGGATGCACAAGTAGTATTTCTACTTAGTACAAGTGGAGGCTAGCAAATAGATTGAGGAGCAACCAACCAAGAAACGAAAAATCACATAAGCGAGCATTAAGCATAACTAACACCGAATAATGCACCATACGTAGGATGTAATTTCATTGCATAACTATTGACTTTTGTGCTTGCATAAGGAATCACAAACCTTAACACCAATATTCTTACTAAAGCATAATTACTCACCAACATTACTCACATATTACTACCATCATATCACAAAACTATTACAAAGAATCAAGTTTATTTTGTCCAATGATATTCATGAAAGTTTTTGTTATATCCCTCTTGGATATCTATCACTTTGGGGCTAGTTTCATATGTTGCTTTTGATACGCTCAAACAAATTTAAGTGAAGAACATCAGCATAGAATTTTTTTATCTCTCAAAATAATATAAGTGAAGCATGAGAGAACTTCTTCAAAAAGTTTAATGCATACCGTGCTCAAAAAGATATACGTGAAGCACTAGACAATTCCATAGCTCAAAAAATTTAAGTGAAGCATATAGAGCAATTCTAACAAATCATAGCATAATTTTGGCTCTCTCAAATAGGTGTGTCCAGCAAGGATAGATGACACAAACTAAAAAGAAAAATAAGCCAAGACTCATATAATACAAGACGCTCCAAGCAAAACTCATGATATGTGACGAATAAAAATATAACTCCAAGTAAAATACCAATGGTCGTTAGAAGAAAGAGGGGATGCCTTCCGGGGCATCCCCAAGATTAGTTGGTTAGTTCTCCTTGAATAATAACTTGGGGTGCCATGGGGCATCCCCAAGCTTAGGCTCTTTTCACTCCTTATTCCTTCATCCATCGTGATCTCACCCAAAACTTGAAAACTTCAATCACACAAAACTCAACAAAACCTTTGTGAGATCCGTTAGTATAACAAAGCAAATCACCATCCTAATTACTGTTGCAAACCCATTCATATTTTATTTTTGCATTATATATACTATATTCTAGCTTTACCATGGCTTATACCCTCCAATACAAACCATAGATTCATCAAAATAAGCACACAACGCAAAGAAAACATAATCTATCAAAAACAGAATAGTTTGTAGTAATCTGAAAACTTCGTATACTTCTGTAACTCCAAAAATTCTGAAAAATAAGGAAAATGTAGGAAATTTCTATATAAATCTTGTGTAAAAAAATCAGAATTTTCTCATGCTTTTGTGATTTTAAACAATTCTGCTACTCGCGCACAAAGTTTCTGTTTTTCAACAAGATCGAAACAACTATCGTCCAACATGATCCTGAAGGATTTACTTGGCACAAACACTAATTAAAAACATAAAAAACACAATCATAACAATAGCATAATTGTGTAAACACTCAAGAATAGAAAGAAAAAGGCAAAAATAAAATTTATTCATTGGGTTGCCTCCCAACAAGCGCTATTGCTTTATGCCCCTAGCTGGGCGTAATGCATAGATTCAAGTATTGTCATCTTTGGATTTTTCAACTTTTGTAAGGTCTTTTTCAAACCCGGGAGGCTCTTTACGCTTCCCAAGATTTTCTGGAAAAGAGACCATCTTGAGATCTAAAATATCCGAACGCTTATTGCAAAGAGTAATCAAAGTATTCATGCAATTCAGGTTTCCACTGATATGTTTAAGAGGTTCGTTATATTTTTGTAAATCAACCAAATGTTTATGCAAATCACTCAACTTGTCTAAAATTTGGGCCCCTTCTTGAGTAAAATAAATCCCCTTTTGGTTGGTGGAATTCCCAAAATCCCCTCTAGGATCTCATAAGCGGTATTAGCATCAAGTTCAATAAAGTTCCCTTTAGAAGCAAAATCCAAAAGTTGTCTATGATGCAAAGCTAATCCTATATAAAAATTCTGACCCAAAATCAATGCATCCCCTCTTAGATTGCTAATGCGATAGGATTCCATTAGTCTATACCAAGAATCTTTCAAATTTTCTCCTTGTTTCTGCTTGAAGTATAAAACTTCAAAATCTGGTGACAAAGGAGGAGTAGTCATGCTAGCCATAGTGACAAAGTAGGCAAGCAAGATCACACACAAAAAGATAGATCTGATGAGAAAATGGCGAACGAAAAAGAGAGCAAATAAAACCACAATTTTTTGTGGAGTGGGGCAGATGAAAATGAGAGGCAAATGCCAAATAATGTAAATTGCAAGGAGATGAGATTTGTCATTAGGAACCTGATAGATGTCGATGATGTCTCCCTGGCAATGGCGCCAGAAATTCATTTTGATGTCGCTTGAACTACGTCGGTATTTCCCCAAAGAGGAAGGGACGATGCAACACATCTACGGTAGGTATTTCCCTCAATTATGAAATCAAGGTTACCAATCCAGTAGGAGAACCAAGCAACACTATGTAAATATGTAACATCCCAAATTTTCAATTTGGAATGTTTTACATAGGTCATCATTGCATATCATATTTTATTGCATTTTTGGTTGATCCTAGAAATTCTAAGCAACTCAAGGACCCACGGAGAGAGTTGGGGATTTCGTTTATTTTCATATTTGAATTTTCTCAAATATTGAAAGGGGGATCATTTTGGTTTAAATCATTTTTTGTCTCCAGATATTTCCAATATTAAAATAAAAGAGAGGGGACAAAATGACTTCTCCAAAATAAAAGAAATATTGGAGGAAAAAATGTTAAAATCAAATAAGAATTTTATTTGGACTTTTATTGCTATTTTATTTGAATTAGGAAAAAATGCGTTTTCCAAAATTGCATTAGTGGCCCAAATAAATGCTCACTTTGTCCCCAATATTATTAGAGGACCGTGAAAATTTATTTCAGGATTTTTGGACTCCGTTTAGTATTTCTTTTATTTATTTTTCTGCGTCAGTTTTTTTTAAAAAAAACGCACCGACCTAACGGGACGTGCCCGACCCCGACACCGCCCGACCGACCTTTACAGGGCGAGGCCCGACCCCGCCGCCAGCCCAAGCTGCCAGCCCCACCAAACCCTAGCGCTGCCGCCTCGAAAGTCGTGCCACCGCCGCCCGCCGCCGCCACCCGATCCTGGCACCGTCGACCGCCGCCACTTGCCAGAGGTAGAAACCACCGCCGCCGCCATTTCGGTTTTTCTCAGAAAACCGTTCGGTTTTTTTAGAAACCTAGATCTAGTTTTTTTATTATATCGGTCCGGTTTTTTCGGTTTAGTTATTTAGCGGACGTTCGTCCGTACATTTGTTTTAACGAGCGTTGTTCGTTAGTTAGTCGCAGACAGCGAACGTTCATTCGTTAGCCTGTTCGCCTCGTTTTATTTTCCAGGGTTTTTCTGCGATTATTTTTGATCGCGATTTTGCCCTGATCTTCGATCTAGTTTATCTTTTCGCTCATTTATCCAAATCAGATGAAACAAGCGCCTAAATCTTCGTCTCAAATCCCTCTTTCTGTTTCACCAACTTGAACAAGATTTTGGTACTGTAAAATTTGACTTTAGTCCAGATTAGTAAATGAATCTTGTTTCTTTCGTAGTTTGAGTTTCGTTGCTCTGTTTGATTTGATTCTTTTTGCAAACCAGAGTTCTTCAGTTGAGCTTTCTGGTTATATCTTCTTATTTGAGTTTTACCCGTGCTTCTAGTTGAGTGCTTATGTGTGCTAT
Source organism: Triticum timopheevii (assembly GCA_963921465.1). Taxonomy (NCBI): domain Eukaryota; kingdom Viridiplantae; phylum Streptophyta; class Magnoliopsida; order Poales; family Poaceae; genus Triticum; species Triticum timopheevii. The sequence continues at coordinate 430,593,962 of OY997268.1, read as the reverse complement.
TGTTTATTTGGGATAGAGTTCCTAGAGTGCGAAGCGTGCTACTACCAGTCTCTAGGTTTTGCGGATCATCAGCAAGGCAAGTAACACTTTGATCATATCCCTTTATTACCCAGTTTTTTGCATTAGTCTCAATACTTAAACATTGCATGGTTAGGATCTTATTTAACATGTGGGTTTGGGAAGTAGATGGTGAGGTAGAACCTATTGCCCTTTTATTATCAAACCTTTGGGAGTTACTTCTACGTTATGCTCAGGATTGCTATGCTATGCTCGTAGACATGGTTTGGGTGAGTGTATCCATGACAGATGTGAGTATTGTTAATTAATGGTTAACTTAAGGTGGCTACTCAAATACACATCTGGGTGGATTGGTTGAGGCACCCTGGAGTACCCAATGGTTGTCAGGGCACCTAGAGAATCCAATGTTGTCCTAGGATATCCCGGAGTACCCGTGCGATCATCCTACGGTTCGCCACCCAGGCTCAAAGGATCATAAGATTATTCATGCTAGAAACTTCCGTGTGTGGCCACAAGCTATTATGGGCTCTAGCATAGTTGAGTATGTTGCATGACCTCTTTTAGTGGCGGGCTAGCAGATGTAGGGGAAAGTAGGTGTAAATGTCCACCCAGAGTAAAGAGTTATTGTTTCTGAAAGACTGTGTTTCGGTCATCCGTTTCTCAAACACCATGTAGTGCGAGAAATCCAACGGAGGAGATCGAGTCTTGTGGGGAAAAGTGCACAAACCTCTGCAGAGTGTATAAACTAATCATGGTTAGCCGTGTCCCCGGTTATGGACATTTTGAGTATCTGGTTCTTGGATTATCATGTTGATCTCATCATTCTAAAATTAATTTGTTGGGTTTAATTGATATTGCTTAATTGGGATTGAGTTGGAGGAACCTTCTCAATGTTTAACAACCACCATGATAGTTAAATGAACTTTATTCCTTTGAAGTAGGGGAAATTTGGCTTTATGCAAAACTTTAACCATAGAGCTTTCCACCAGCCACAAATGCATGTAGTGATAGCATTTATTCTATTCATTACTCTATGTGTTACATTGCAAGCATATTCCATGTGCTGGCCTGTTTCGGGCTGCAACATATCATGTTGCAGACTTTTCAGACGATGAGTAAGGTGCCATAGGTCATTGTCGCTCACTCAGCTATGTCGTTGGAGTTGATGGACTCACTTTATCTTCCAAGCCTTCCACTGTTATCTTATTTAGATGTCCTTAAGCCATATTATTGTAATAAGTTCTCTTTTGAGACATTCGATGTAATAAGTGTGTGATTGAAACTCTGTTATAAATCCTCAAGTACTGTGCATGTCAGCATTACCGATCCAGGAATGACACTGATGCATAGAGACTACACTGTTTGAGGTCTGGTTGCTACAAGATGGTATCAGAGCACATGTTGACTGTAGGACACGACCACTAAGCTAAAACCATAGGTCACTCTTCTCTACTCATTTCTGACTCCTCTCCCTTTTCTACACTATAGGATGGCGGACTCAAGGAACAAGTTTACACAACCGGATGAAGATACACCTTTTGTGCGACACTTGAAGGAAGTTACTAGGTGCCTGAACATTGGAATACCAAGCTTCACCGGGACCTACATCTCCACTTTACCAGAAGAGGAGTGTTGGATGATTCAAGTTCAAGTTCCAGGAAGGACGTTCATGCCAGTCACTGAGCCCATAGAGTTTTCCTTTGATGCACCAACCTGGAGTCTAGGAAAGAGCTTGGCAGCCCACATCGCCATGGGAAGCATTGGAGAAGTTTATCACAAGGATATTAAGGATACTATTTACCAGATATGTGGGCACTGAGATGAGCAATGGGAGATGATCAACACCAGGAGAGACAGGTCCATTGCAGCATTCATCCAGGAGTTAAACCAGCACATTCGTTGCCAAGAGAACCAGATGTGCGCAGGCATGATTGATCTAAAGAAGGCAATGACAAGGATTTTGGAGCTGGAGGAAGAACTCAAGTCTACACGTGATGGATATGAGGAGGAAATGACGATACTAGTGGAGAAGAATGACGACCTAACGAGGAACCTAGGAGTATTCATGGGAGACCCCGTGCCAGGAGGAGATGACGATGATTCCAAGGACATTCGTTCAGAGGACTACATCATCATCGACGACACCGACTCAGACCCCGAGGACAGCGATGATGACTATGTTGATGAAGATGGAGCGGATATCATGGAGTCTTCTACCGATTAAAACTTCTAGTCGACCACCATATCAGTAGTAGTATTCCCCCATGTACATAGTATAGTCCGAGCACTTTTGTAACGACAGTTAGACCGATTGTAAGCCCTTGTGTGAATTGATTGAAGTGATATGTTTGTGTTTGTCTCATGTGCATATGGGTAGTGTTTTCCCTCTAGACCTCATTCTATTCTGTTTTCTCATCTTTTCTAAACCCATCAGATGCCTCTGAGATGTGACAATGGATTTGCTTTCCCACCGGAACTCACTCAGTTGATCCAGCAGTAGAATACCTTGATGCAACTACTAGTTCAGAATCAGAACCAAGGCAACAACAACAACAACCCACCACCACCACCACCTGTTGATCACTTAGCCTGTTTTCTAAGGCTGAATCCGCCGGTGTTCTCTAGTAGCACTGAGCCGATTGCTGCAGATGATTGGCTCCGTAAGATTGGAAGGGAGCTGACCACTGCAGGATGCATAGATGCGGAGAGAGTGCGTTTTGCCGCACATCAGCTTGATGGACCCGCAGCATCATGGTGGGAGAATTTCACAGCCACTTACCCCATTGACACTGTTACATGGGACCAGTTTCAGCAGGCTTTTTGCACTACCCATGTTTCAGCAAGAGCTATGAACATGAAGAAGTGCGAGTTTTGCAACTTGCGCCAAGGAGGACGCACAGTGGGGCAGTATGTGGATGAGTTTAGTAAGTTAGCACGTTATGCCTCAGATGACGTCGCTACAGATGCTGCTAAGCAGGAGAAGTTTCTAGAAGGACTGAATGATGAGCTAAGCATGCAGTTGATGGTGGCAACATTCAACAACTACCAGGAGTTGGTAGACAGAGCTCTCATGATTGAAGGGAAGCAGCAGCAAATAGACAGCTGCAAGAGGAAGTATGGACAAGGGAAGTACAATTCAGGAGCTCAGTAGAGACCCCGTTTTACCCCGAACTCGGGAGGACACATTCACCATAACCATGGAGGCCATAATGCCAGTGGAGGAAGTTCGCATAACCATAGTGGCCCCAAGAATGGGAATGGAGGAAGCAACGGCCAGAACCGTTCCAACCCAGCAACACCCGCCAAGAAGGATCTAAGTCACATTACTTATTACAAGTGCGGGAAGAATGGACATTATGCCACGGAGTGTTCTGAAGCAAAGAATGGAAATGGCAATGGAAGCTTTGGGAAGAAGCCCAACCCTTTCAACAGGAGACAAGTGAACCACGTTAGCATGGAGGAGGTTGAAGAGCAGCCAGATGTAGTTATAGGTAAGTTTTTGGTTAAGTCATTTACTTCAATCATTCTTTTTGATACTGGTGCATCGCATTCATACATATCAAGGGGATTTTTGGATAAATATAAGTTGCCCACCAAAGTTCTTAGGACACTTATGTTAGTAAGCTCGCCAGGAGCGGAGCATATGGCAAGCCAAGGATGTTTTCAGATGCCATTGACCATAGGTAGGCATGTTTTCCCCTCGGATCTGATAATTCTGGAGTCGCAAGGATTGGATGTGATTTTGGGTATGGATTGGTTATCGATGTATGGAGGAAACATTGATTGTGACAGTAAGTCGATTATGCTCACCACCCCAGGAGGAAGAAGGATTAAGTATGTATCCCGGCATATGCAGAAGAGGACTCAAGTGAATTCCTTATCAGGAGTTGTATAGGAGGAAGTACTAGTGGTGAAGGATTTCCCTAATGTATTTCCAGAAGAGTTGCCAGGCATGCCAGGATAGAGACATTGAGTTTTTGATTGAGCTTTTGCCAGGCACCGGGCCAATATCAAAGAGACCATATCGGAATCCCGCAAAGGATTTGGAGGAATTTAAGAATCAGATTAAGGAGTTACTGGAAAAAGGTTACATTCGACCAAGTTCATCACCTTGGGGAGCCCCAGTACTTCTAGTGGAGAAGAAGGATGGATCATTGAGGATGGTTGTTGAATATCATGCGTTGAATGAAGTGACGATCAAGAACAAGTACCCACTGCCGATGATCAATGATTTGTTTAACCAGTTGCAAGGAGCTAAAGTATTTTCCAAGATCGATCTGTGATCAGGATACCACCAGCTGAAGATTTGAGAGCAGGATATACCTAAGACAACTTTTACCACTTGGTACGGGCTATATGAGTATACCGTTATGTCATTGGTCTGACTAACGCGCCTGCCTATTTCATGAACATGATGAACAAAGTGTTTATGGAGTTTTTGGATAAGTTCGTCGTTGTGTTCATTGATGATATATTGGTCTACTCGAAGAATGAAGAGGGCCATAAGGAGCATTTGCGATTGGTTCTCGAGAAGCTCAGGGAACATCAATTATATGCCAAGTTCAGCAAGTGTGAGTTTTGGTTGAAGGAAGTTGGATTCCTCGGACATGTTATATCTGGGGAAGGAATAGTAGTAGACTCCACCAAGGTTGCTTCTGTGACTAAATGGGTGGCACCCACATCAGTTGGAGAGATCTGGAGTTTCCTTGGACTCGCAGGATATTATCGGAGGTTCATTGAGAATTTCTCCAGGATTGCAAAGCCAATGACAGAGTTGTTAAAGAAGGACACCAAGTTCAAATGGACTGAGGAGTGTGAAGCCAGTTTTCAGGAGCTGAAGAAACGTTTGGTTTCAGCCCTAGTGTTGATTCTTCCAGATCAACGAAAGGATTATCAAGTGTATTGCGACGCTTCACGTCAAGGACTTGGAGCAGTGCTTATGCAGGAGGGAAGAGTTGTTTCATATGCCTCACGACAGCTTAAACCTCATGAGCAAAATTATGCTACTCATGACTTGGAGTTAGCAGCCGTAGTGCATGCGTTGAAGACATGGAGACATTTTCTCATTGGAAACCATTCTGAAGTATACACGGATCACAAGACTTGAAATATATCTTCACGCAGAAGGAGTTGAATCTCTGGCAAAGGAGATGGTTGGAGATCATTAAGGATTATGATATGAAGTTGCACTACCATCCTGGAAAGGCTAATGTAGTAGCCGATGCATTGAGTGGCAAGAGTTATGTTAATACGCTTATGACCGGAGGATTACCCAAGGAGTTAGCCGAGGATCTTCGTGAGCTATGTTTGGAAATAGTTCCGAGAGGTTATGTAGCAGCATTGGAAATTCAGTCCACTTTGATGAGTAAGATCAGAGAAGCCCAGAAGACTGACAAGGAGATTGCCGAGATAAAGGAAAGGATGAGTAAAGGAAAGGCTAAAGGATTTCATGAGGATGAGCACGACACACTATGGTTTGAGGATCGCGTATATGTGCCTAATGACCCCGAGATCAGGAAGTTGATTCTGCAGGAGGCCCATGATTCGCCGTATTCGATTCACCTAGGAAACACTAAGATGTATCTGGATTTGAAGGAAAGTTTCTAGTGGACAGGAATGAAGAAGGATATTGTCGAGTATGTAGCAGTATGTGATGTATGTCAGAGATTTAAGGTAGAGCATCAGAAGCCAGCATGATTGCTACAGCCATTGCCAATACCCGAATGGAAGTGGGACAAGCTTGGCATGGATTTTATCACTGGATTGCCCAGGACTCGTTCAGGCTATGACCCTATATGGGTTATAGTCGATCGATTGACGAAAGTAGCTCATTTCATCCCAGTGAAGACCACTTATACAAGTGCTAAGTTGGCAAAGATATACATGACTAGGATCGTATGTCTGCATGGAGTTCCGAGGACCATTAGATCAGATAGAGGAACCCAGTTTACCTCAAAGTTCTGGAATCAGTTGCATGAGACTTTGGGTACTAGGCTAGAGTTCAGTACAGCCTTTCATCCACAGACAGATGGACAGACCGAGAGAGTCAATCAGATTCTGGAGGACATGTTGAGAGCTTGTGTGCAAGATTATGGATCTAGTTGGGACGACAATTTGCCGTATGCAGAGTTCTCTTATAACAACAGTTATCAGGCCAGTTTGAAGATGGCCCCTTTTGAAGCTTTGTACGGAAGGAGGTGCAGGACCCCGTTATTGTGGGATGAAGTTGTAGATCGTTAGTTGTTTGGACCAAATTTGATTAAAGAGTCTGAAGAGAAGGTCAAGTTGATTCGTGATAGACTCAAGGTAGCCTAGTCTAGGTAGAAGAGTTATGCGGATTCTAAATGCAAGGAGATAGTTTACGAGGTCGGAGACAGAGTATACCTTCGGGTGTCCCCACTTCGAGGAGTTAAGCGTTTTGGAGTTAAGGGAAAGTTAGCACCACGTTTTGTGGGCCCATACAAAGTTTTGGAACGTATGGGAGAGGTTGCTTACAAGATGGAACTGCCAGAAGGATTGTCAGGAGTTCACGATGTGTTTCACGTTCCCAGTTGAAGAAGTGCCACGCAGAGATGGCCGATATTCCTTTGAGAGATACAGTGCCACTGGAAGCGATTCAGCTGGATAGTGATTTGACCTATCAGGAGAAACCAGTGAAGATTCTCGAGTTTGCCAGCCGAGTCACACGCAGCAAGGTTATCAAGTTCTGCAAAGTTCAGTGGAGCCACCATACCGAGGATGAAGCCACCTGGGAACGAGAGGAAGACCTACAGAAGGACCACCCGCACCTATTTTCTAGCCAACCCGAATCTCGAGGGCGAGATTCATCTTAAGGGGGGTAGGTTTGTAACATTCCAAAGTTTCAATTTGGAATGTTATACATAGGTCATCATTGCATATCATATTTTATTGCATTTTTGGTTGATCCTAGAAATTCTAAGCAACTCAAGGACCCACGGAGAGAGTTGGGGACTTTGTTTATTATCATATTTGAATTTTCTCAAATATTGAAAGGAGGATCATTTTGGTTTTAATCATTTTTTGTCTTTGAATATTTCCAATATTAAAATAAAAGAGAGGGGATAAAATGACTTCTCCAAAATAAAATAAATATTGGAGGAAAAATGTTAAAATCAAATAAGAATTTTATTTGGACTTTTATTGCTATTTTATTTGAATTAGGAAAAAAATGCGTTTTTTAAAATTGCATTAGTGGCCCAAATAAATGTTCACTATGTCCGAAATATTATTAGAGGACCGTGAAAATTAATTTCAGGATTTTTGGACTTCGCTTAGTATTTGTTTTATTTGTTTTTCCGCGTCAGTTTTTTTTTAAAAACGCACCGACCTAACAGGCCGTGCCCGACACGGACACCACTCGGCCGACCATTATAGGGAGAGGCCCGATCCCGCCACCAGCCCTGCCAAACCCTAGCGTCGCTGCCTCAAAAGTCACGCCACCGCCGCCGCCACTTCGCGCCGTAGCCGTCGCCCGACGCTGCCGCGTCCCAGTCGCGCCGCTGCCGCCGACCGCCCCACCCGCCGGGGTCGCCGTCGCCGCCACCCGATCCCGGCGCCGCCGACTTCCTCCACTTGCCGGAGGTAGAAACCGCCGCCGCCGTCGTTCGGTTTTTCTCAGAAAACCATTCGGTGTTTTTAGAAACCTAGATCTAGTTTTTTTATTAGATTGGACCGGTTTTTTCGGTTTAGTTATTTAGCGGACGTTCGTCCGTACGTTCGTTTTAATGAACATTGTTCGTCAGTTAGTTGCAGACAGAGAACGTTCGTTCGTTAGCCTATTCGCCTCGTTTTATTTTCTATGGTTTTTCTGCGATTATTTTCGATCGCGATTTCTGCCCTGGTCTTCGATCTAGTTTATCTTTTCGCTCATTTATCCAAATCAGATGAAACAAGCGCCTAAATCTTCGTCTCGAAGCCCTCTTTTTGTTTAACCAACTTGGATGGTATTGTAAAATTTGACTTTAGTCCAGATTAGTAAACGAATCTTGTTTCTTTCGTAGTTTGGGTTTCGTTGCTCTGTTTGATTAGATTCTTTTTGCAAACCAGAGTTCTTCAGTTGAGCTTTCTGGTTAGATCTTCTTATTTGAGTTTTACCCATGCTTCTAGTTGAGTGCATATGTGTGTTATTGTTTGTTTGCGATAGAGTTCCCGGGGTGCGAAGCGAGCTACTATGAGTCTCTAGGTTTTGCGGATCATCAGCAAGGCAATTAACACTTTGATCATATCCCTTTATTACCCAATTTATGCATTAGTCTCAATCCTTAAACAGTGCATGGTTAGGATATGATTTAACATGTGGGTTTGGGAAGTAGATGATGAGGTAGAACCTATTGCCCTTTTATTATCAAACCTTTGGGAGTTACTTCTACGTTATGCTCAGGATTGCTATGCTATGCTCGTAGACGTGGTTTGGGTGAGTGTATCCATGACAGATGTGAGTATTGTTAATTAATGGTTAACTTAAGGTGGCTACTTAAATACACATCTGGGTGGATTGGTTGAGGCACCCTAGAGTACCCAGTGGTTGTTAGGGCACCTGGAGAATCCAGTGTTGTCCTAGGATATCCCGAAGTACCCGTGTGATCATCCTACGGTTCGCCACCCACGCTCAAAGGGATCATAAGATTATTCATGCTAGAAACTTCCGTGTGCAGCCACAAGCTATTATGGGCTCTAGCATAGTTGAGTATGTTGCATGACCTCTTTCAGTGATGGGCTAGCAGATGTAGGGGAAAGTAGGTGTAAATGTCCACCCAAAGTAAAGAGTTATTGTTTCTGAAAGACTGTGTCTCGGTCATCCATTTCTCAAACACCATGTAGTGTGAGAAATCCAATGGAGGAGATCGAGTCTTGTGGGAAAAGTGCGCAAACCTCTGCAGAGTGTATAAACTAATCATGGTTAGCCATGTCCCCGGTTATGGACACTTTGAGTATCTGGTTCTTGGATTATCATGTTGATCTCATCACTCTAAAATTAATTTGTTGGGTTTAATTGATATTGCTTAATTGGGGTTGAGTTGGAGGAACCTTCTCAATGTTTAACAACCACCATGATAGTTAAATGAACTTTATTCCTTTGAAGTAGGGAAAAATTGGCTTTATGCAAAACTTTAACCATAGAGCTTTCCACCAGCCATAAATGCATGTAGTGATAGCATTTATTCTGTTCATTACTCTATGTGTTACATTGCAAGCATATTCCATGTGCTGACCCGTTTCGGGCTACAACATATCATGTTGCAGACTTTTCAGACGATGAGTAAGGTGCCATAGGTCGTTGTCGCTCACTCAGCTATGTCGTTGGATTTGATGGACTCACTTTATCTTCCAAGCCTTCCGCTGTTATCTTATTTAGATGGCCTTAAGCCATATTACTGTAATAAGATCTCTTTTGAGACATTCGATGTAATAAGTGTGTGATTGAAACTTTTTTATAAATCCTCAAGTACTGTGCGTGTAGCATTACCGATCCAGGGATGACACTGATGCATAGAGACTAGACTGTTTGAGGTCTGGTCGCTACAAAATAGTACGTACACACAAAGAAAAAAAATACTTGCACCCAAATGCTTATGAGGGGTTGTCAATCCCTCTACGGGTAAGGGCGCCAGAAATTGTCAAGTTGACGAGATAAATTTATGATAGATTGGATAAATAGATCTCGATAAAACGTGAAATAAAATATGCAAATAAAAAAGTGCAACAAAGTATTTTTGGGTTTTTGGGATAATAGATCTGAAAACAAAAGCAAATAAAAATATATCTTAAAGCAAATATGATAGAGAATAGACCCGGGGGCCGTAGATTTCACTAGTGGCTTCTCTCAAGAAATAGCACACAGTGGGTAAACAAATTACTGTTGGGCAATTGATAGAAGATCGAATAGTTATAATGATATCCAAGGCAATGATCAATATATAGGCATCACATCCAAGATTAGTAGACCGACTCCTGCCTGCATCTACTACTATTACTCCACACATCGACCGCTATCTAGCATGCATCTAGTGTATTAAGTTCGTTGAGAGATGAAGTAATGCAATAAGAACGATGACATGATGTAGACGAGATCTATTTATGTAGGAATAGCCGCCATCTTGTTATCCTTAATAGCAATGATACATGCGTGTCTTGCTGCCCTTCTGTCACTGGGAAAGAACACCGCACAATCAAACCCATCACAAAGCACCTCTTCCCATGGCAAGAAAAACCAATCTAGTTGGCCTAACTAAACCAAATATTCAAAGAAGAAATACGAGGCTATAAATATGCATGCATATAAGAGATCAAAAGAACACTCAAATAATATTCATGGATATAGATCTGACCATAAACTCAAAGTTCATCGGATCCCAACAAACACACCGCAAAAAGAGTTACTTCAAATAGATCCCCAAGAGACCGTTGCATTGAGAATCAAAAGAGAGAGAGGAATCCCCCTACGGACCCATAGGTCTATGGTGAACTACTCACGCATCATCGGAGAGGCACCAATGAGGATGATGAACCCCTCCATGATGGTGTCTAGATTGGATCTCGTGGTTCTGGAACTTGCGGTGGCTAGAATTGTGTTTCATCGACTCCCCTAGGGTTTCTAGAATATTTGGGTACTTATAGGGCGAAGAGGCAGTGCGAGAGGCCACCGAGGTGGGCACGACCCACCTGGGCACACCTGGGCTCCTGGGCGCGCCCTGGTGGGTTGTGCTCCCCTCGGAGCCCCCCTATGGTACTTCTTTGGCCCACTGGATGTCTTCTAGTCCAAAAAAATCTCCAAAATTTTTTGCTGCATTTGGACTCCGTTTGGTATTGATTTTCTACGAAGTAAAAAACAAGCAAAAAACAACAACTGGCACTGGGCACTATGTCAATAGGTTAGTTCCAAAAAATTATATAAATTTGCTATAAAATGATTGTAAAACATCCAAGAATGATAATATAATAGCATGGAACAATAAAGTTTATAGATACATTGGAGACGTATCACATGCCTCTTGGGCAAGATGACTAAAACTCCGTTCTCCGGAAGAATGGAGCAAGCTAATGACTTACTGGAAATAATACATACCGATGTATGCGATCCGATTAGTGTTGAGGCACATGGCAGGTATCGTTATTTTCTAACCTTTATAGATGATTTGAGTAGGTATTGGTATATCTACTTAATGAAACACAAATCTGAAACATTTGAAAAGTTAAAGAATTTCAGAGTGAAGTAGAGAATCATCGTAACAAGAAAAATAAAATTTCTATGATCTAATCTTGGAGGTGAATATTTTAATTACGAGTTTGGCCTTCATTCCAAACAATGTGGAATTGTTTCACAACTCATGCCACCTGGAACACCACAGCGTAATGGTGTGTTCGAATGTCGTAACCGTACTTTATTAGATATGGTGCATTCTATGATGTCTCTTACCGATTGTCCTTTATCATTTTGGGGTTATGCATTAGAGACAACCGCATTCATGTTAAATAGGGCACCATCTAAATCCGTTGAGACGACACCATATGAACTGTGGTTTGGCAAGAAACCTAAAATGTCGTTTCTTAAAGTTTGGGGATGCGACACTTATGTCAAAAGGCTTCAGCCTGATAAGCCCGAACCCGAATCTGAGAAGTGTGTATTCATAGGATACCCTAAGGAAACTATTGGGTACACCTTCTACCACAGATCCGAAGGCAAGATCTTTGTTGCCAAGAATGGATCCTTTCTAGAGAAGGAGTTTCTCTCGAAAGAAGTAAGTGGGAGGAAAGTAGAACTTGATGAGGTAATTGTACCTTCTCTCGAATTGGAAAGTAGCACATCAGAGAAAGTCGTTCTCGTGATGCCTACACCAACTAGAGAGGAAGCTAATGATGATGATAATGAAACTTCAGATCAAGTTACTACTGGGCCTCGTAGGTCGACCAGAACACGTTCTGCACCAGAGTGGTACAGTAATCCTGTCCTGGAAGTCATGTTATTAGACCACGGCGAACCTACGAACTATGAAGAATCTATGATGAGCCCAGATTCCAATAAATGGCTTGAGGCCATGAAATCTGAGATAGGATCCATGTATGAGAACAAACTGTGGACTTTGGTGGACTTTCCCGATGATCAGCAAGACATTGAGAATAAATGGATCTTCAAGAAGAAGACAAGCGCTGATGGTAATGTCACTGTCTACAAAGCTCGACTTGTCGCCAAAGGTTTTCGACAAGTTCAAGGGGTTGACTATGATGAGACTTTCTCACCCGTAATGATGCTTAAGTCTGTCCAAATCATGTTATGAATTGCCGCATTTTATGATTATTAAATCTGGCAAATGGACGTCAAAACTGCATTCTTTAATGTATTTCTTAAAGAAGAGTTTTATATGATCAATTTTTTGTCGATCTTAAAGGTGCTAACAAAGTGTGCAAGCTCTAGCGATCTATCTATGGATGGTGCAAGCATCTCAGAGTTGGAATATACGCTTGGATGATGTGATCAAAGCATATGGTTTTATAAAGACTTATGGTGAAGCCTGTATTCACAAGAAAGTGAGTGGGAGCTCTGTAGCATTTCTGATATTATATGTGGATGACATATTGCTGATTGGAAATGATATAGAATTTCTGGATAGCATAGAAGGATACTTGAATAAGATTTTTTAATGAAATACCTCGGTGAAGTTGCTTATACATTGGGCATCAAGATCTACAGGGATAGATCAAGATGCTCAATAGGACTTTCACAAAGCACATACCTTGACAAAGTTCTGAAGAAGTTCAAAATGGACAAGTCTAAGAAATGGTTCTTACCTGTGTTGCAAGGTGTGAAATTGAGTCAGACTCAAAGTCCGACCACCACAGAAGATAGACAAAATGAAAGTCATTCCCTATGCCTCAGCCATAGGCTCTATGTATGCTATGTTGTGTATCAGACCTAATATCTGCCTTGCCATAAGTTTGGCAGGGACGTACCAAAGGAATCCAGGAGTGGATCTCTGGATAGCGATCAAGAACATCCTGAAGTACCTGAAAAGGACCAAGGACATGTTTCTAGTTTATTGAGGTGACAAAGAGCTCGTCGTAAAAGGTTACGTCCATGCTAGCTTTGACAAAGATCTAGATGACTCTAAGTCACAAACCGGATACATATTTATATTGAATGGTGGAGCTATTAGTTGGTGCAGTTCCAAGCAGAGCGTCATGGCGGGATCTACGTGTGAAGCAGATTACATAGCTGCTTTGGAAGCAGCACATGAAGGAGTCTGGATGAAGGATTTCATATCCGATCTGGGTGTAATACCCTGTGCATCAGGTCCAATGAAAATCTTTTGTGACAGCACTTGAGCAATTACCTCAGCGAAGGAATCTAGGTTTCACAAGAGAACCAAACACATCAAGAGACGCTTAATCTCCATTCATGAAAAGGTCAGGATGGAGACATAGAAATTTGCAAAATACATACGGATATGAATGTAGCAAACATGTTGACTAAACCTCTTCCACTGGCAAAACATGGTCATCACCAAGACTCCATGGGTGTTAGATTCATTACTATGTAATCTAGATAATTGACTCTGGTGCAAGTGGCAGACTGATGGAAATATGCCCTAGAGGCAATAATAAAGTTGTTATTATTATATTTCCTTATTCATGGTAATAGTTTATTATTCATGCTAGAATTGTATTGATCAGAAACTTAAATACATCTGTGGATACATAAACAAATACCGTGTCCCTAGTGAGCCTCTACTTGACTAACTTGTTGATCAAAGATGGTTAAGGTTTCCTAACCATAGACATGTGTTGTCACTTGATAACGGGATCACGTCATTAGGAGAATGATGTGATGGACAAGACCCAACCGTTAGCTTAGCATATGATCATTCAGTTTTATTTCTATTGCTTTCTTAATGTCAAATACATATTTCTTCGACCATGAGATCATGCAACTCCTGGATACCGGAGGAATACCTTGTGTGCTATCAAACGTCACAACATAACTGGGTCATCATAAAGATGCTCCACGGGTATCTCCGAAAGTGTCTATTGAGTTGGCATGGATCGAGATTGGGATTTGTCACTCCGTGTATAGGAGAGGTATCTCTGGGCCCTCTCGGTAATACACATCATAAGAAGCTTGCAAGAAAAGTGACTAAGGAGTTAGTTACGAGATGATGTATTATAGAATGAGTAAAGAGACTTGCCGGTAATGAGATTGAACTAGGTATGAAGATACCAACGATCGAATCTCGGGCAAGTAACATACCGACAGACAAAGGGAATTACGTATGTTGCCATAAAGGTTCTACCAATAAAGATCTTCATAGAATATGTATGAACCAATATGTGCATCCAGGTTCCGCTATTGTATATGGACCGGAGAGGCGTCTTGGTCATGTCTGCATCATTCTCGAACCTGTAAGGTCCGCACGCTTAACGCTTGTTGACGATATAGTATTATATGAGTTACGTGAGTTGATGACCTAATGTTGTTCGGAGTCCCGGATGAGATCACAGACATGATGAGGAGATCCAGAATTTTCCGGAAGGAAAGATTGATATATAGGACGATGCTATTTGGTCACTGGAAAGGTTTGGGAAAGTATTGGGTAGTCATCGGATCACAGGAAGGGGTTCCGGGAGACCTACGGGGAGTATATGGGCCTATGGGCCAAGGGAAGGCACACACCCCACAAGGGGCTGGCGCGCCCTCTCCCTGGCTGCCATCCCTAGGGAAGGAAAGGGGGAGGGCTAGCCCCTCCTGCCTTCCCCTTTACATGGGAGAAAGGAAAGGGGGCGGGCCACCCCCTCCTGCCTGGCCCCCACGCCTAAGAAGCCAAGGGGGTGCGGCTAGGGTAGGTGCCAAGGGTGGCCGCCGGCCCCCTTGGGGGAACCCTAGGCTGCCTCCCCTCCTCCCCCACCTATATATATTTGTCGAGGGAGAGGGGCAACACACACCACGATCCCCAAGCCATGTGTGGCGCCCTCTCCCTCTAATTCATCCTCGGTCATATTTTCGTAGTGCTCGGCGAAGCCCTGCAGAGATTGCTGCATCACTACCGCCACCATGCCGTCATGTTGTCACAACTCATCTACAACTTCGCCCGTCTTGCTGGATCAAGAAGGCGAGGATGTCATCGAGCTGAATGTGTGCTGAACGCGGAGGTGTCATACGTTCGATACTTGATTGTGCGGATCGTGAAGGTGTGCGACTACATCAACCGCATTGATAAACGCTTCCGCTTAACGGTCTACGAGGATACGTAGACACACTATCCCCTCCCGTAGCTATGCATCTCCATGGATTGATCTTATGTGTGCGTAGAATTTTTTTTGTTTTCCTTGCAACGTTACCCTACAATATTGTGCATGATGAAGTATTATGGACGGTAAGAACCATCCCAACATTTTGTGCAGTTCCACTAAAATCTAGTTGAGCATCCATGTTTGCATAAATATAGAAAAGGTGATTACTAGAAGCAAACTTTATTTAAATTTAGAGATGACTGGTTATGAGTTCACATTACTGGACAATGTTTAAACATGCACCTACATGATCCATGCAGAACAGACATTTAAAAAATGGAACTCACCAGAAACAATTCTACAACAACGTTGTACTTGCCCATCACAACAACAAAGATCAAGATCTCTGAGTGTATAGATTGGACCTTCTGCTTCACCACTTCCTTCTGAGCTAATGTTAGTTTGGTCTTGTGGGCGGTAATGTAACCATAGGTAGCACCCAAGATACAATTCTATCCCAATCACGTGATGAATCCATGATTGGGGCACAACCATATTTCGAGCGCATAGCAAGCTGGATATCATTACAACATACCATGTACTAAATAGATGAGAATACAAGATAAAGGCTTACGCTCGCCACAAGCTACAACAAGAATACATCAATACATCAATACATAGCAATCATCATACAGAAGAGCAGGATCCGACTACGGATGAAATCAAATGAAAAAGAAGAACAATATCCACCCCTGCTATTTCGAGGCTCCCGACCTGGAACCTATCCCCTGATCGAAGAAGAAGAAGAACTCCCAAAACAAGAAAGCATCGCTCTCACGTCAGATCATCACATTACCTGTACCTGCAATTGTTGTTGCAGTAATCTATGAGCCACAAGGATGTTGGGGAACGTAGTAATTTCAAAATTTTCCTACGCACACGCAAGATCATGGTGATGCATAGCAACGATAGGGGGAGTGGATCTTCATACCCTTGAAGATCGCTAAGCGGAAGTGTTTATCAACGCGGTTGATGTAGTCGTACGTCTTCACGATCTGACCGATCCAAGTACCGAACGCACGACACCTCTGAGTTCTGCACACGTTCAGCTCGATGACGTCCTTGCCTTCTCGATCCAGCAAGACAGGCGAAGTAGTAGATGAGTTCCGGCAGCACGAGGCGTGGTGACGGTGTTGGTGAAGAACAATCTCCGCAGGGCTTCGCCTAAGCACTACGGAAATTATGACGAAGGATAAACTAGAGAGGACGGGGTTGCCGGCACACGGCTTGGTGTTTCTTGATCTGTCTTTGGTGCTAGCCTTGCCCCTCTATTTATATGTTGAGCCTTGGGGTCGAAACTTGGAGTAAAAGCCTCCACAAAGTCGGTTTCACCCTAAAGGCAAGAGTCCTTCTCGGACTCTAGGGCCAGATGCCAGGGTTCCTGGCTTCTGGACCCAGACACCAGGGACCCTGGCATCTTTCCCCTGGACTCCGCAAAACTTCCTTTTGCGCTTTCCAAAAACCTTGTGGGCTTTCCCCTTTGGCCCAAATAACGTGTTCTCGTACCCAAACATTTCGGGAAACATCCGGAACCCCTTCCGGTGAATTCCAGAATCCTTCCGGAGATCAAACACTATTATCCCATATATCAAACTTTATCTCCGGACCATTCCGGAGTTCCTCATCATGTCCATGATCTCATCCGGGACTCCGAACAACATTCGGTTACCAACATACATAACTCATATAATACTATATCGTCAGTGAAACGTTAAGCGTGCGGACCCTACGGGTTCGACAACTATGTAGACATGACCGAGACATGTTTTTGGTCAATAACCAATAGCGGGACCTGGATGCCCATATTGGCTCCCACATATTCTACGAAGATCTTTATCGGTCAAACCGCATAACAACATACGTTGTTCCCTTTGTCATCGGTATGTTACTTGCCCGAGATTCGATCGTCGGTATCTCAATACCTAGTTTAGTCTCGTTATCGGCAAGTCTCTTTACTCGTTACGTAATGCATCATTCCGTAACTAACTCATTAGCTACATTCCTTGCAAGGCTTATAGTGATGTGCATTACCGAGAGGGCCCAGAGATACCTCTCCGACAGTCGGAGTGACAAATCCTAATCTCGAAATACGCCAACTCAACATGTACCTTCGGAGACACCTGTAGAGCTCCTTTATAATCACCCAGTTACGTTGTGACGTTTGGTAGCACACAAAGTGTTCCTCCGGTAAACGGGAGTTGCATAATCTCATAGTCATAGGAACATGTATAAGTCATGAAGAAAGCAATAGCAACATACTAAACGATCAAGTGCTAAGCTAACGGAATGGGTCAAGTCAATCACATCATTCTCCTAATGATGTGATCCCGTTAATCAAATGACAACTCATGTCTATGGCTAGGAAACACAACCATCTTTGATCAATAAGCTAGTCAAGTAGAGGCATACTAGTGACACTATGTTTTGTCTATGTATTCACACATGTATTATGTTTCCGGTTAATACAATTCTAGCATGAATAATAAACATTTATCATGAAATAAGGAAATAAATAATAACTTTATTATTGCCTCTAGGGCATATTTCCTTCAGTCTCCCCCTTGCACTAGAGTCAATAATCTAGTTCACATCGCCATGTGATTTAACACCAATATTCATATCTGTATATGATTAAAACCCATAGTTCATATCATCATGTGACCAACACCCAAAGGGTTTACTAGAGTCAATAATCTAGTTCACATCGCTATGTGATTAACACCCAAAGAGTACTAAGGTGTGATTATGTTTTGCTTGTGAGAGAAGCTTAGTCAACGGGTTTGTCACATTCAGAGCCGTATGTATTTTGCAAATATTCTATGTCTACAATGCTCTGCACGGAGCTACTCTAGCTAATTGCTCCAACTTTCAATATGTATCCAGATTGAGACTTAGAGTCATCTGGATCGGTGTAAAAGCTTGCACCGATGTAACTCTTTACGACGGACGCTTTTATCACCTCCATAATCGAGAAATATTTCCTTAGTCCTCACTAAAGATATTCTTGACCAATGTCCAGTGATCTACTCCTAGATCACTATTGTACTCCCTTGCCAAATTCAGAGCAAGGTATACAATAGGTCTGGTACATAGCATATCATACTTTATAGAACCTATGACTGAGGCATAGGGAATGACTTTCATTCTTTTTCTATTTTCTGCCGTGGTCGGGATTTGAGTCTTACTCAATTTCACACCTTTGCAACACAGGCAAGAACTCTTTCTTTTACTGTTCCATTTTGAACTACTTCAAAATCTTGACAAGGTATGTACTTATTGAAAAACTTATCAAGCGTCTTGATCTATCTCAATAGATCTTGATGCTCAATATGTAAGTAGCTTTACTGAGGTCTTTCTTTTAAAGAACTCCTTTCAAATACTCCTTTATGCTTTCCAGAAAAATTCTACATCATTTCTGATCAACAATATGTTACTCACATATATTTATCAGAAAGGCGGTAGTGCTCACACTCACTTTATTGTAAATACAGGCTTCACCGCAAGTCTGTATAAAACTATATGCTTTGATCAACTTACCAAAGCGTATATTCCAACTCTGAGATGCTTGCACCAGTCCATAGATGGATCGCTGGAGCTTGCACATTTTGTTAGCACCTTTAGGATTGTCAAAACCTTCTGGTTGCATCATATACAACTCTTATTTAAGAAAACCATTAAGGAATGTAGTTTTGACATCCATTTGCCAGATTTCATTAAATGTGGCAATTGCTAACATGATTCGGACAGACTTAAGCATCGCTATAGTTGAGAAAATCTCATTGTAGTCAACACCTTGAACTTGTAGAAAACCTTTTTTTGCGACAAGTCGATCTTTGTAGATAGTAACACTACTATCAGCATCTGTCTTCCTCTTGAAGATCCAATTATACAATATGGCTTGCCGATCATCAGGCAATTCCACCAAAGTCCACACTTTGTCCTCATATACGGATCTCATCTCAGATTTCATAGCCTCAAGCCATTTCGCGGAATCTAGGCTCATCATCGCTTCCTCATAGTTCGTAGGTTCGCCACGGTCAAGTAACATGACCTCCAGAATAGGATTACCGTACCACTCTGGTGCGGATCTTACTCTGGAAGACCTACGAGGTTCTGTAGTAACTTAATCTGAAGTTTCACGATCATCATCATTAACTTCCTCGCTAATTGGTGTAGGAATCACTAGAACTGATTTCTGTGATGAACTACTTTCCAATTCGTGAGAAGGTACAATTACCTTATCAAGTTATACTTTCCTCCCACTCACTTCTTTCAATAGAAACTCCTTCTCTAGAAAGGATCCATTTTAGCAACGAATATCTTGCCTTCGGATCTGTGATAGAAGGTGTACCCAACAGTTTCCTTTGGGTATTCTATGAAGACGCACTTCTTCGATTTGGGTTCGAGCTTATCAGGTTGAAACCTTTTTCACATAAGCATCACAACTCCAAACTTTAAGAAAAGGCAGCTTAGGTTTACTGCTAAACCATAGTTCATACGGTGTTGTCTCAATGGATTTAGATGGTGCCCTATTTAAAGTGAATGCAGCTATCTCTAATGCATAACCCCAAAACAATAGTGGTAAATCGGTAAGATACATCATAGATCGCACCATATCCAATAAAGTGCGGTCACGACGTTCGGACACACCATTATGCTGTGGTGTTCCATGTGGCGTGAACTGTGAAACTATTCCACATTGTTTAAAATGAAGGCCAAACTTGTAACTCAAATATTCTTCTCTACAATCAGATTGTAGAAACTTTATTTTCTTGTTATGATGATTCTCCACTTCACTCTGAAATTCTTTGAACTTTTCAAATGTTTCAGACTTATGCTTCATTAAGTAGATATACGCATATCTGCTCAAATCATCTGTGAAGGTCAGAAAATAATGATACCCGCCACGAGCATCAACACTCATTGGACCGCATACATCGGTATGTATTATTTCCAACAAGTTAGTAGCTCGTTCCATTGTTCCGGAGAATGGAGTTTTAGTCATCTTGCCAAAAAGGCACGGTTCGCACGTATTAAATGATTCATAACCAAGTGATTCCAAAAATCCATCTTTATGGAGTTTCTTCATGCGCTTTACACCGATATGACCCAAACGGCAGTCCCACAAATAAGTTGCACTATCATTATTAACTTTGCATCTTTTGGAATCAACATTATGAATATGTGTATCACTATGATCAAGATTCAATAAACCATCACCATTGGGTGTATGACCATAGAAGGTTTTATTCATGTAAATAGAATAACAATTTATTCTCTATCTTAGATGAATAATCGTATCGCATTAAACATGATCTTATTGTATTTATGCTCAACGCAAACACCAAATAACATTTATTTAGGTTTAACACTAATCTCGAAAATATAGGGAGTGTGTGATGATGATCATATCAATCTTGGAACTACTTCCAACACTCATCGTCACTTCCCCCTCAACTAGTCTCTGTTTATTCTGTAACTCTTGTTTCGAGTTACTAATCTCAGCAACCGAACAAGTATCAAATACTTAGGGGCTACTATAAACACTAGTAAGACACACATCAATAACCTGTATATCAAATATACCCCTGTTCACTTTGCCATCCTTCTTATCCACCAAATATTCAGGGCATTTCCGCTTCCAGTGGCCATTTCCTTTGCATTGTAAGCACTCAGTTTCAGGCTTTGGTCCAGCTTTGGTCTTCTTCACAGGAGTGACAACTTGTTTGCCATTCTACTTGAAGTTTCCCTTTCTTTCCGTTTGCCCTTTTCTTGAAACTAGTGGTCTTGTCAATCATCAACACTTGATGCTCTTTCTTGATTTCTACCTTCATCGATTTCAACATAACGAAGAGCTCGGGAATCATTTTCGTCATCCCTTGCATACTATAGTTCATCACGAAGTTCTAGTAACTTAGTGATGGTGACTAGAGAATTCTGCCAATCACTATCTTATCTGGAAGATTAACTCCCACTTGATTCATGCGATTGTAGTACCCAGACAATCTGAGAACATGCTCACTAGTTGAGCAATTCTCCTCCATCTTTTAGCTATAGAACTTGTTGGAGACTTCATATCTCTCAACTCGGGTATTTGCTTGAAATATTAACTTCAATTCCTTGAACATCTCATATGGTCCATGACGTTCAAAATGTCTTTGAAGTCCCGATTCTAAGCCGTTAAGCATGGTGCACTAAACTATCAAGTAGTCATCATATTGAGCTAGCCAAACGTTCATAACATCTGCATCTGCTCCTGCAATAGGTCTGTCACCTAGCGGTGCATTAAGGACATAATTCTTTTGTGCAGCAATGAGGATAAACCTCAGATCACGGATCCAATCCGCATCATTGCTACTAACATCTTTCAACACAATTTTCTCTAGGAACATATCAAAATAAACATATGAAAGCAACAACGCGAGCTATTGATCTACAACATAATTTGCAAAATACTACCAGGACTAAGTTCATGATAAATTTAAGTTCAATTAATCATATTACTTAAGAACTCCCACTTAGACAGACATCTCTCTAGTCATCTAAGTGAACACATGATCCAAATCAACTAAACCATGTCCGATCATCACGTGAGATGGAGTAGTTTTCAATGGTGAACATCACTATGTTGATCATATCTACTATATGATTCACGCTCGACCTTTTGGTCTACGTGTTCCGAGGCCATATCTGTATATGCTAGGCTCATCAAGTTTAACCTGAGTATTCCGCGTGTGCAACTGTTTTGCACCCGTTGTATTTGAACGTAGAGCCTATCACACCCGATCATCACGTGGTGTCTCAGTACCAAGAACTTTCGCAACGGTGCATACTCAGGGAGAACACTTCTTGATAATTAGTGAGAGATCATCTTAAAATGCTACCGTCAATCAAAGCAAGATAAGATGCATAAAGGATAAACATCACATGCAATCAATATAAGTGATGTGATATGGCCATCATCATCTTGTGCTTGTGATCTCCATCTCCGAAGCATCGTCGTGATCACCATCGTTACCGGCGCGACACCTTGATCTCCATCGTAGCATCATTGTCGTTACGCCATCTATTGCTTCTACGACTATCGCTACTGCTTAGTGATAAAGTAAAGCAATTACAGGGCGTTTGCATTTCATACAATAAAGTGACAACCATATGGCTCCTGCCAGTTGCCGATAATTCGGTTACAAAACATGATCATCTCATACAATAAAATATAGTATCACGTCTTGACCATATCACATCACAACATGCCCTGCAAAAACAAGTTAGACGTCCTCTACTTTGTTGTTGCAAATTTTACGTGGCTGCTACGGGCTTAGCAAGAACCGTTTTTACCTACGCATCAAAACCACAACGATAGTTTGTCAAGTTGATGCTGTTTTAACCTTCGCAAGGACCAGGCGTAGCCACACTCGGTTCAACTAAAGTGAGAGAGTTAGACACGCGCCGGTCACCTTTAAGCAATGAGTGCTCGTAGCGATGAAACCAGTCTCGCGTAAGTGTACGCGTAATGTCGGTCCGGGCCGCTTCATCTCACAATGCCGCTGAACCAAAGTATGACATGCTGGTAAGTAGTATGACTTATATCGCCCACAACTCACTTGTGTTCTACTCGTGCATATGACATCTATGCATAAAACCTGGCTCGGATGCAACTGTTGGGGAACGTAGTAATTTCAAAATTTTCCTACGCACACGCAAGATCATGGTGATGCATAGCAATGAGAGGGGGAGTGTATCTTCATACCCTTGAAGATCGCTAAGCGGAAGCGTTTATCAACGCGGTTGATGTAGTCGTACGTCTTCACGATCTGACCGATCCAAGTACCGAACGCACGGCACCTCCGAGTTCTGCACACGTTTAGCTCGATGACGTCCTCTCCTTCTAGATCCAGCAAGACGGGCGAAGTAGTAGATGAGTTCCGGCAGCACAACGGCGTGGTGACGGTGTTGGTGAAGAACAATCTCCGCAAGGCTTCGCCTAAGCACTACGGAAACTATGACGGAGGATAAACTAGAGGGGACGGGGTTGCCGGCACACGGCTTGGTGTTTCTTGATCTGTCTTTGGTGCTAGCCTTGCCCCTCTATTTATATGTTGAGCCTTGGGGTCGAAACTTGGAGTAAAAGCCTCCACAAAAGTTGGTTTCACCCGAAAGGCAAGAGTCCTTCTCGGACTCCAGGGCCAGACGCCAGGGTTCCATACGCCGGGAACCCTGGTGTCTGGCCCCGGGACTCCGCAAAACTTCCTTTTGCGCTTTCCAAAAGCCTTGTGGGCTTTCCCCTTTGGCCCAAATAACGTGTTCTCGTACCCAAACATTTCGGGAAACATCCGGAACCCCTTCCGGTGAATTCCGGAACCCTTCCGGAGATCAAACACTATTATCCCATATATCAAACTTTATCTCCGGACCATTCTGGAGTTCGTCGTCATGCCCATGATCTCATCCGGGACTCTGAACAACATTCGGTTACCAACATACATAACTCATATAATACTATATCGTCAACGAAACTTTAAGTGTGCGGACCCTACGGGTTCGAGAACTATGTAGACATGACCAAGACACATTTCCGGTCAATAACCAATAGCGGGACCTGCATGCCCATATTGGCTCCCACATATTCTACGAAGATCTTTATTGGTCAAACTGCATAACAACATACGTTGTTCCCTTTGTCATCGGTATGTTACTTGCCCGAGATTCGATCGTCGGTATCTCAATACCTAGTTCAATCTCATTACTGGCAAGTCTCTTTACTCGTTACGTAATGCATCATTCCGTAACTAACTCATTAGCTACATTGCTTGCAAGGCTTATAGTGATGTGCATTACCGAGAGGGCCCAGAGATACCTCTCCGACAATCGGAGTGACAAATCCTAATCTCGAAATACGCCAACTCAACATGTACCTTCGGATACACCTGTAGAGCTCCTTTATAATCACCCAGTTACGTTGTGACGTTTGGTAGCACACAAAGTGTTCCTCCAGTAAACGGGAGTTGCATAATCTCATAGTCATAGGAACATGTATAAGTCATGAAGAAAGCAATAGCAACATACTAAATGATCAAGTGCTAAGCTAACGGAATGGGTCAAGTTAATCACATCATTCTCCTAATGATGTGATCCCGTTAATCAAATGACAACTCATGTATATGGCTAGGAAACACAACCATCTTTGATCAACAAGCTAGTCAAGTAGAGGCATACTAGTGACACTATGTTTGTCTATGTATTCACAGATGTATTATGTTTCCGGTTAATACAATTCTAGCATGAATAATAAACATTTATCATGAAATAAGGAAATAAATAATAACTTTATTATTTCCTCTAGGGCATATTTCCTTCAAAGGACTCGACAATCCCATTACCATGGGTATCAAGACTAGCAAACCTTAATGGGTACGGAATGGATAAGTGGTGAGTTTGCAGCAAGCACTAAGCATTGTATGGTGGCTAACTTATGAGTACAAGAATAAGAAGAGAAACTACACATAACGGTCTCAATCTATTAATGATCAAGAAGTGATCCTGAACTACTTATGATTCAATTATAACCCCACCGTGTTCTCTTCTCGAACTCACCCGAAAAGAGACGACAACAGTTACACATGCGGTTGGTGTATTTTAAGTTGGATCTGGTGTGAAGTTCTCTACAACCAGATATTATAAATTTCCAATCTGCCACATAACCGCAGGCATGGCTCTCGAAAAGATTAAACCCTGCAGGGGTGTCCTAACTTAGTCCATCATAAACTCTCACGATCCGTGGAGGAAAATCTCCATCTCGGGACAACCCGATCAAACTCGGAATCCCGGTGCTTGATGTCTACTACACAACCTTCTTCTTGTAGACATTGTTGGGCCTGCAAGTACACCGGATGTAGGACAGTAGCAAATTTCCCTCAAGTGGATGACCTAAGGTTTATCAATCCGTGGGAGGCGTAGGATGAAGATGGTCTCTCTCAAACAACCCGGCAACCAAATAACAAAGAGTCTCCTGTGTCCCCAACACACCCAATACAATTGTAAATTGTATTGGTGCACTAGTTCGGCGAAGAGATGGTGATACAAGTGCAATATGGATAGTAGATATAGGTTTTTGTAATCTGAAAATATAAAAACAGCAAGGTAACTAAAGATAAAAGTGAGCGTAAACAGTATTGCAATGATAGGAAAGAAGGCATAGGGTTCATACTTTCACTAGTGCAAGTTCTCTCAACAATAATAACATAGATAGATCATATAACAATCCCTCAACATGCAACAAAGAGTCACTCCAAAGCAACTAATAGCGGAGAACAAACGAAGAGATTATGGTAGGGTACAAAACCACCTCAAAGTTATCCTTTCTATTCTATCTATTCAAGAGTTCGTCGTAAAATAACATGAAGCTATTCTTTCCACTCAATCTATCATAGTGTTCATACTAGAAGAACACCTTAAGACACAAATCAACCAAAACCCTAATGTCACCTAGATACTCCATTGTCACCTCAAGTATCCGTGGGCATGATTATATGATATGCATCACACAATCTCAGATTCATCCAACCAACACAAAGTACTTCAAAGAGTGCCCTAAAGTTTTTACCTGAGAGTCAAGAAAACGTGTGCCAACCCCTATGCATAGGTTCATGGGCGAAACCCACAAGTTGGTCACCAAAACATACATCAAGTGGCACGTGATATCCCATTGTCACCACAGATAAACACGGCAAGACATACATCAAGTGTTCTCAAATAAAGACTCAATCCGATAAGATAACTTCAAGAGGGAAACTCAATTCATCACAAGAGAGTAGAGGGGGAGAAACATCATAAGATCCAACTATAATAGCAAAGCTCACGATACATCAAGATCGTG
This sequence comes from Triticum timopheevii, assembly GCA_963921465.1. Taxonomy (NCBI): domain Eukaryota; kingdom Viridiplantae; phylum Streptophyta; class Magnoliopsida; order Poales; family Poaceae; genus Triticum; species Triticum timopheevii. Next base: position 430,567,765 of record OY997268.1, on the reverse strand, counting down.
CCATAGAGAGAACACGAGAGAGAGAGAGAGAGAGATCAAACACACAACTACTGGTACATACCCTCAGCCCCGAGGGTGAACTACTCCCTCCTCGTCATGGATAGCGCCGGGATGATGAAGATGGCCACCGGTGATGGGTTCCCCCTCCGGCAGGGTGCCGGAACGGGCTCCTGAGAGGTTTTTGGTGGCTATAGAGGCTTGCGGCGGCGGAACTCCCGATCTATCTTCTTCGTGGATGTTTTTAGGATACGTGGGACTATATAGGCGAAAGAAGTCGGTCGGGAGGTGCTCGAGGGGCCCACGAGACAGGGGGGGCGTGCCCAGTAGGAGGGGCGCGCCCCATATCTCCTGGTCTCCTCGAGGATCTTCTGACGTGAACTCCAAGTCTCCAGGATCATATTCTTCCCAAAAATAACGCTGCCAAAGGTTTCATTCCGTTTGGACTCCGTTTGATATTCCTTTTCTTCGAAATACTGAAACAAGCAATAAAACAACAATATGGGCCGGGCCTCCGGTTAGTAGGTTAGTCCCAAAATTGATATAAATGTGTAAAATAAAGCCCATAAACATCCAAAAGCGGTAATATAATAGCATGGGAACAATCAAAAATTATAGATACGTTGGAGACGTATCAGTGCACAAGACATTTCGACAATGGTAAAACAAAACCAGTAAGACCTCCCGACGTGCTAACGCCGTCATAGAAGCCGCACGTATCTTGTCTCGGGCCACGGTCGGATGGGACAAGCTATGAGTAAAGCCTATCGTCGAGTTTCCCTGTGGTGGCCTCGCAGGCTACCCGGTTTGGACCAATACTCATGAGGAGCACTGGCCCGGGTTGTTGATTAATTATCCTCGGGGTCCAAAAAGTCCCTATGCAAGTTTTAGTTGTTATTAGGCAAATGGTAAAACCAAAGTTGGGCCTTGTTGAAAGAATTTTATTCAAAGCAAACTATCAAGGGGGGTGAGGGAGTCCTGGATTAGGGGGTCCTCGGATAGCCGGACTATATACTTTGGCCGGACTATTAGACTATGAAGATACAAGATTGAAGACTTTGTCCCGTGTCCGGGTGGGACTCTCCTTTGCGTGGAAGGCAAGCTTGGCAATTCGGATATGTAGATCTCCTTCTCTGTAACCGACTCTGTGTAACCCTAGCCCCCTCCGGTGTCTATATAAACCGGAGGGATTAGTCCGTAGGACAACAACAATCATAATCATAGGCTAGCTTATAGGGTTTAGCCTCTCCGATCTCGTGGTAGATCAACATTTGTAATACTCGTATCATCAAGATCAATCAAGCAGGAAGTAGGGTATTACCTTCATCGAGAGGGCCCGAACCTGGGTAAACATTGTGTCCCCCGCCTCCTGTTACCATTAGCCTTAGACACACAATTCGGGACCCCCTACCCGAGATCCGCCGGTTTTGACACCGACATTGGTGCTTTCATTGAGAGTTCCACTGTGCCGTCACGATAAGGCTTAATGGCTCCTTCAACCATCTACAATGATGCAATCCAGGGTGAGGGTTTCCTCCCCGAGTAGATCTTCGTATTCGGCGGCTTCGTACTGCGGGCCAACTCGCTCGGCCATCTGGAGCAGATCGATAGCTACGCCCTGGCCATCAGGTCAGGTTTGGAACACTACAAAAAAAATACACTTCCGTGATGATACGTGTTTGTCACAGTAGGTCACGTTTTTTGTCATGCATGTACATCCATGACAAATTTATGACAGAATCAAGATAGTCATACCTGTGCTGTCGTAGAAGTGTTCCATGACATTACCAAAATCATCATCACGGAAGTGTCCACTTCCATGACGATAAATCGCGCGTCACAGAAGTGCTTTCCTCAAGGGTGACCGACATGTGGCATCCACCGTAACGGAACGCTGTTAAGCTATCGGGTCGGGTTTTGGATCCGATAACCCGTTAACAGCCCCAACCAATGGGGATTTTGCACGTGTAAAATCATCATTGGCTGGAGGAAACACGTGTCTGCTCATCGTTGGGACAGATGTCATCCACTCATTGGACGGAAGGCGCCTATGATATGTCGACACGTGGCACGGCCCAATAGAGGCCCATTCCTGTGAAAAGGCCGGCCCGTTTGACTTGGTCAAAATGTGGCGGGCCGGCCCATGGAAAGCCTGTTAACGGCCTGTTCGCATATAGCCCATTTACAGCCCGCTAAGCCAAGGCCCGTTACGTCTTATCTGAATTAGGCCCAATAGCTTCATCTGGGCCACCCAATATGATTCTAGCCCGTTTTCACTTCTGTCCCATGTATGGCCCATGATGTCTTTCGGCCCATATGAGGCCCTATGTAACTCTTGGCCTATTAACGGCCCGTGGTGAAACTGGCCCGTAATGAGCAGTGTATCACTTTACACCCATTAACGGCCCGTGGAGAAATTGGCCCGTAATGAACAGTGTATCACTTTATACCCATTAACGGCCCGTTATTCCGTTGGGCTGTTTCCAGCCCATGTTATCTTTCGGCCTTCTCGGAGCCCATTTATTCTTGGGCTAATTTCCAGCATTCGTTTACTTACGGCCCGTTACTGTCATTTTCTGCTTGTGGGCCAAATTTAGTCTGTGGTTACAGTCGGCCCGTTTTTGGTCCGTTAATACGTTGGGCCGTTTTCATAGTGTCATGAAATACGGCCTATTATCGATGGCCCATTATTGTCGGCCCATGAACGGACGGTTCCAACTCTAGCCCGTTTACAGCCATAATGCGACCTGTTATTGGCCCATGTTATCATACTGCCCGCATAAGGCCCATTTATGATACGGCCCGTAGAAAGCCCATTGTTTCTACGGCCCTTAGAAGGCCCATTGTTTCTACGGCCCGTAGAAGGCCCACTGTTTCTATGGCCCGTAGGAGGCCCAGTGTCACTACAGTAAATATTAGCCCATGGTTATTGTAGCCTAGTTTTAAAAAATAGGTTATTGCAGCCACTAGCAAACCACGGAAAAAGAACTACAATGACTACAAGCAAACAAATAAACAAGACAACAAGGAAATAAATAAGCAAGCAACTTACGCTAGGCTATCATGGCTATCACATATTACATCCACTGGGCATCAAAGTTAGCCACCAGTGCAAATAAACGCGCCGACAAAAGAATATACAAAACTGAGAGCACTTCAGAAGGCACTAGGCCTGGCCAAGAAGCCCCCCCAAACAACTGAAGAAGCTGAATAGACCTCAGTTGTGTCAACGATAGATGCATCAACACTAGATTTAAGGCTTGATGGTGCGCATGGCAGTCCTCTGACATCTTCATTGCATCTTTGACTTCAAGTCGGAGTTGAGCTGAAGCAAGCCTTTTCGCTTTAAGTTGAGACTGAAGAAGTCGAACTGATTGAGGCAGCGACTGCATAGAGGTTGTCTCACACCTGCTGGTGAGTAGCTTCAACTCACTGTCTTCATCAAGACAGGACCTTGGGGTCATCTCGCTGTCCACAAGATGGTTTGGCTCACTATCTTCCCTAAAGTTCTTCCTGGCGTAAGAGATACGACTCTTAAAGAGAAACAAGGAGACACGTAACAGGTTTCACAATTATATAAGCAAATAAATGGATCTGTACTGCATAAGGAACATGTTTTTACAACTACAATTTGAAACTAGTAATTGTTGCAAACATCCAATCATATGTAAACAGCAAAGCAAACAGGAGTGGAGGAAATGATACCTATCCAAATCTATACTAGAACAAAGTTTGAAGTTGAGAAGGATGAACTTACATTACATGTTAACACGGGCTGGACAAAGCCCTTCTCCATGTTGATGGAAGGGTAATTCAATAAATTCCCCAAAGAAAATTCTTTATAAGCGTTGCCATTATTCTATATTTTGCAAAGAGTAAATATAGATCAAATAATATTGGAAGAAACAGAGGATAATGACGCTCAGGTGCAGACTGATGATACATAATCAAATAGCAATTAATTAAGTACAGCGTTAGAATGCAAAAGGGAGAGAGGTACTGACGAGAGCAATGCAGAGCCCATTATTGTTTTGAGATCGTATGATCCTTTGAGCAAGGAGATTCATCTGAAATTAGTTTTCATACAAGAGAGAAGGTAAGGCACAAGCAGAAATTTAGAAGTTCAAATTTTGAATTGATATCATAGACAGTACCTGACGCTAGGCTCCCAGCTATTCTAATAGGGGTTTGGCCACTGGAGTAGGGGGTAAAGTGTGGTACAGTTGGGCCTGTGTTTTCTGTGGCTGCTGATCTATCTGATTTAACAGGTATCACTACCTCTTCCAAATACCTAGTTTGTACTCCTTGAGGATCTGCACTCACCCTCTTCCTTTTGGACATCTATTATGAAAGAAACACATTTGACTGGAAAAACATAGTGTGATGACACATGGAATAGGTACAAAAAATGGATAGGTATGGCATATAATCATATATGATGCTTAAACTTAGCAGATGGTGTAACAAAGTAGAAGTAATGCAAGAGGTCAGATGCAAAATATGTGCGACCAATACAACTTTGCAAATCTAGAGCAAGCACCTTGATGGGTGAGTAAGATAGGCCATCCTCCACCATGCCAAGTTTGTTAGCCAATGGATCATTCCGCAGTATTCCTCTTGTGCGCCCATTCTCATATTCATTTTGATAATGTTCAATATCTGACATGCATGAAAACATAAAAACAAGTGAGATTTTCTTTGTAATGCAGAAGTGATTCTAATCCAATACTGCCTCCCTGTAAACCCCTTTGTGCTATCTCTGTAATTCTTTTAAAAGATGCCATGCATGCTGTAATTTGTTGTGTGCATTAATATAATGTGGCCTACTACTCAAAATATGAGAGCTCCAGAAGTGATGACACTTTGCAGATGATAGCTTCAACATATAGTAAAGAAGAACAAGTCGACCTGACCTCACAGATTCAAAATATACTAAGGGAGAACAACTCGACCTGACCAGTCGACCGCAAGAGAAGAGTATCATCTTAAAGAAGAGCAGAAGAGCAAGCAGATTGAAGATATTACAAGTCTTTAAATACAATGTCGGTTGGCCACCCATTATGAACCAGAGCGCACAGAGAAATACTATTCTTTCCGGTCTCTCCATATGTGGCTCACATGCATTTCAAAACTAAAGTAGGAACATTTAGCTCACCAATTAAACATCTCTCAGTTTTACTAATATCAGCAATAACATCAGATATGAATTTGTACAACTAAGCTTGTTTAGCTCGATGGGTGGAGCAGTGCTATTACGACATGAACCACGTAGGCTGATTGTGGTCATCATAAAATGGGGAAAACATAAGCATGATGAGTACAGTGTTGACCGTGGCAGTGGGATGGCAGATCTGAAGCTCTAAACCGCGCAAAGGGTAGTTAGCAACCGATGTTTACTTTGAAATAACAACTAAGATTTGGTATGGACAAGAAAGTATGGTCAACAAGTGACAAAGAAATGCAATTATGCTGTCTCTCTATATGTCGTGACATGCATTTGGAAACTCAAGTGGGACCTTTAGCTAACCAATTAAATGTGTCGGTTAACTAATATCAGTATCATATCACAATCATATTTGAACAACTAAGCTTTTGAATTCTGAGTGTCGTGTTGTTTAGCTTGAAGGGTGGAGTAATGCCAGTACGACAGAAAGCACCTACGCAGATCATAGTAGAGTAGATAAAAGGGGAAAACCCTAAGCATCAAGAGAAAAATTAGGAAAGTGAAACTAGCTGGACTAGTGGGTGGTGCACATGCTTTTCAAAACGAATATAGGAACATTAGGTGACCAATTAAACGTTCTCTGTTTTAGTGATATGAGCATCATATCAGATTCGTATTTCAACATGTAAGCTTTGGGTTGAGGTCTTGAGGAGCAGTGCTAGCACGACACGAAGCACCTACGATGATGGTAGTGAATATAAAGGGGGGAAACCATAAGCTTTACGAGTATAGTGCCCGTGCCATGGCGGATCTGAAGGTGCAAACCGGACAAAGCTACTTCGCAACCAATGTTTGCTTTCAACTAGCCACTACGATTTGGTACGGACAAGAAAAGTACAGTAAACAAATTACGATCTATTTTCCGGGTGAGATCAGTAACTTAAGCACATATGGAAGAGTACCACCTCTCTTCGACGCCTTGTAGGTCTATGCTGATACGTTGAGGGTGCTGCGGGTGCGATGGCTGTCGGCGGCGGGGAAGAAGACTTTAGACGGCAGACGGCCGGGTCGGGGGATATATCCTGTTGCCGTGGACGAGGCGGTCGTAGGAGCGGCAACGTCAAGGTGGACGACGACGCCGATGAAGCGAGAGGAGGCGATGAAAGGATCCTGGTCCAGCGCCGTGGATGAGAGACGTCCATCTCTTGCAGTGGACGACGGGGTAGGGGTAGTGGCTCCAGCAAGGTGGAGGATGGGGTGGCGGACGGACGAGGCTGTCCGCAGTGCAGAGGTTGTCGTGCCGCCGATGGTGTATGAATGGGGAAATGGAGGGGAGGGGTGGATCTCAAACTTTGGGACGCGCTTCTCTGAAATGGGGGAAAGTTACGAACTTATCCCCCGTTTAAAATTTCGGACATCGCGTCAGTTGGGGATAGGACGGTAATCTCGCATCTCCCAAATATTTGCCGGTAACTATTTCGGGCGAGGAGAGGGTGTTTTGCCGCCCACGGTTGGCGCCCACGGTGTATCAACAGGGCTGACAGGTAGGGCGGTTGTGTCATGTCTGATGGAAGTTACACATCTGCCCCTACTTAAAATATTAGCCTACATCGATTTCGGACGAGGATAGTTTGTTTTGCCGCCCACCGTGTATGAATGGGGAAATGGAGGAAGAGACACATGTCTTTCGGACGAGCTTGAATCAAATGTGTTTTGCCGCCCACGTTTGGCGCCCACCGTGTCTGAATGGGCTTAGAGGCCGTCGTGTCACGTCTGATTGAAGTTACTAGTCTACCCCTATCGGCAGCAGTGTAAATCCGGTCGATAAGGATGTACTCAGTGTCAGGGGTAGACAGTAATTTCCATCTCGGAAACACTTGCTTTGGGCAGCCCACAAATTATAGTGGGTGTTTAGCCGCTTCGTTCAAAACTTGGGAGAATTAGCATTCATGTTTGCCCTAGGACCTGGCAAACTAAATTCAAATCCAATTTGTATTCGATTACGAATATCCATAGATAATTATACATTTTGTTATTTATTTCTTCAACACCACAACAAAGATTTATTCCACCTTTATATATGATTATGATTTAGAAATGCTGTGATCTTCGAATTCAGTAGGTTGGATACACTCTGATTCAAACAGTTATTTCATCCAATACAATATGCTCACACGAAAAACAGTTCACCTTATATCAATCATACAAGTACTGAGGATTACCTCGCCTAATAAATTCGGATCATTACAACACATGGACAACATGGAATTCCGGACAACATAGGGGGTCTTGCAACATAATCCATTCAGAGACATGATACACCATGCAAGTACAATAATCTAATGACAATTTCAACTGGTATCTAAAGAAGAACTGGGATTACCTTGGGCTTCAGATAGCAGAAACAGCTGGACCTCCTCCGTCTTCAAATGCAACATTCTTACTTCCTCCAATTCTTGGGTTGCTTGCATAATGCGTGCCGCTAATTCCGTAATTTCCAGCCTCAAGATAAAGATTACCTCATTCATGGCAGCCACACCATCTCTTTCTGCCTCTAGTAGAGCCTCAAGCACTATAATATCTGTGCTCAGACTGCTTTCCGGCAGTGTTGCCTCTGAACTGCTACCATCTGGTAACATGGATGGCGCACTGCTTCCACAAATAGATTCTGGGGTTTTAGATTGTGTCCTAGTGTGAATGGCATCCTGAAAGGTTTCCGCTAGACATAAGTAAGAGATAGTTATCGTATGATCCAGGCAGTAAGCTTACATGTTAAACGATGGACGAATTATTGCCGAGCATGGCAAACTATATTTGAATGGTTCGAAGCAGCATCAGCCGAAAAGAAATTAAAATGGTAATATGAAACTAGGGATGTAAGTGGCAAATAAACGACATCCGCCAGTCCCATCTAGTTAGTTTTTGCTACCTCCCTAGTTCATTATCCTCAAAAAACAAAAACTCTTCTGAACAATCATACCACTAGTGGACTTTAATCGGGATTAAACGGGACCCAGTTGACATCCCTAGTTGAAAGGGAGTGTACAACCGCTATATTTAAGTTGCCAAGTCATCTAAGCAGTTGAAATAATCTGAGAAAGCACTTAACAGTGTGGCCTCATATAAACTACGAAGACAGTCTTGTGATGAAGTTGAGAGGAAAAGTTAAGGACTCAAATGAAATAGGCATGCATTTCTTTACGATAGTACAGCAGGCACTGCTGACATATTGGCCAACTCAGGTATAGCGTAACAACAAACAAGCATTCGAATCAAGCAATACAGCAAAGCAGACAACTGAACTATTTGTAATTCGGTAGGATTACACGTTGAGGGCACAAGCCAAGAAAGCAGCCCACTCGCATTACATTTCACATGTACTAAAACACATTGTCTTACCATATGTTGCTGTGAAGCCTAGCTACTGTTGCAATGTTCTTTGAAAATATCGTCAGCATCCCGTGGTTGCAAATCTAGTTGTTGTAGTTTATTCTACACCATCTATTTAGGTAAAATTAATTTTAATGGCATGCACTGGTCCGAATTGATCATCAATGGTTCATCTAAACTAATGAAAGAAGGGTGTGTGCATACACGACAATATATCTGCTTCCCTCTATTTTTATGCTTGTTCGAGGTGCCAGCCCCAAAAGAACAAATATTTTGCTTGATGGGGTTGGCAGCTCCATAATTAATAGAAGCATCAAATTAGTCATGCAACTTGGGAAGATCAAGAACACACAAACAAGTACTCCCTCTGTCCCAAAATATAAGAACAAAGGTTCTTATATTATGGGACGGAGGGAGTAATGAACAGAGGCTCGGAGCAGTGATGTAGTAGCTAGCATTAGAAAATGTAGGGTAAAACGAACAAAAAGCAGCGGAACCACATGCTAGTTTGCTGATGTGTAATTAAGCATAGAGAACATTAACCAGTATGATGGAACCAACAGGTGGCATCAGAACAAAACTAAATCATATTAACTATATGTGCACTGGTATGCAATTTAGCACATGTAACATGTTCACTGCTAGAAGTATGGCCCTACAGGTGCAAGCAGAATAACGCATCTCATGAAAAACTGAATGATGCCCTGAAGAAATTCAAAGGTGTGGTGCTTATGCTAGGAAAGTGAACGTATGCGCCGACCTTTGGATGATAGTACCTGATTCTCAGCGGCGTATGGGTATCGTTGTCATACTGCTAAGGATCGTCGATGGTGCTTGTGTTGCGGTTGAGTTCGGCTCCGGTGCTACGGTTGTGGCGCCTGTCGACATACAAGAAAGCTCATCTATGGTAAGTGAACAGTTGCACGATAAAGAGAAAAACCGAAGGAGTACAAATCAAAATAACCTGATGAGGCTGCGGCGTCGGTAAAGCAGGACCGGTGGAGTTGAATATGGCGTCCGTGGAGCGGGTCCGGTGCAGTGGACGAAGGCTTTGGCGGGCGCGTTGTATAGTGCTTTCGGTGAGGCGGATCTGTTGCCGAGGACGAGGGCTTGTATGAAGGGCCAGCGAAGGGGCGGATGAGGGAGTCAGTGAAGGGCCTACGCTGTGGTGGACGAGGGTGCCGGTTAAGCAGATCCGGTGTGGTGGACCATGATGGCGGTCAAGGAGATTTGGAGCGGTGGACAAGCCAGTCGCTGAAGCGGCTCCGGTGAAGTGGTGAGTTGGCAGTTGGGGGTTCCAAGGTGCGGAAGGTATATCCGGCGGGGTGTGAGGTCCACCATTGTGGCGGAGGACTAGATTCGGCAGTTTGCCATGGTTGGGGGGGTCAGGGAGGGGAAGGGGAGGGGCTCTGCGGAAGAATGTTGGGGGCAAAGAGGGGAAAACAATGGAGTTACCAAAGCAGCCCTTTTCTGTTCATGTGGCAGGGGTAAAACAGGAATATCGCAGGGCTAAACTTTCGGGCGCGTGATATTTCGATGTGAGCGGGAAGTTTGAAAGCTTTTGGCGCCTAAAATTATAAGTATTCTGCTCTCTTACGGCCGACTATGATATCATGGCCGACAATTTGTTTGTTTTGCGTGCAAAAAAAAGTGCAAGTTTTGAAAATCAGTGTCTCCAACTCGAAACTTAGATTGTCCATTCAATTCAAATATGGATCATTGAGCTACTACAAGCAAATACCATCATACGGTCCAATTGAAATGAAATTCCAAATGTGTTTATCCTAAATATGATGACAAAAGCAAAAATGTGTATGTGTATGAATAAAGTGAATGATTATAATGTTTGAACATGCCCGTATGTGTATATCTCTAGGTTTGATATATGAATTTGAAATCAAGAAATTCTGGCTTAAAGAATGTACCTCCGTTTAAATGAATTACAAAAGCTAATGATGGAGTCGAATTCGAAAATTCCAATCTTAGGTTTGTAATTTTGGTACATCAAGGTATATCACGCATGTTCAAAAGTATCATTATCTCATAGTACAAACTGTGAAACAAATTGATCAACCATGAGTGCACAATATCTCAATTACGCTAAAGTCCCTCAAATATAGACACCTCACTCTTTATCTGAAGTCACCCCCACCACCACCACACACACACACACACACACACACACACATAGAGAAGTCGTTCTCTCCCGCAGACACCAACACACGAGCACATTAACACCCCTCTCTCTTGTAAAGTCCGTACCCCAACATAGGTCTCTATCACTTTGTCTCCCGGGCATGCACACATCTCTTCCCTCACTCTCTAGGTCTCCCGCTATCTCTCTTACCCAAGCACACGCACTATGTAGAGTGTATATTTCCCATACACACAAAACGTCGCCCCCAAACGTCTATCTCCCTAGTTATGTGGTTCTCGCGCACTCACCTCACACACCACCCCCACTGCAAACAAGCACACTTTGTCTCCTTGTGCACCACTCTCCTCTTTCTATCTCTCCCACATACGGACCCGCCCCAACTCCTTCCCTGTATACATATATGTCGTGACTCTTTGCATATCTCCCCAATGTATAATCGTTCTCGATTTCGCACATTGTTCTCTACACCATCTATTCTAGATCTCTCATGAAGTCCCTAACACACAAACGATGACTTGCTTCCCTTGCATCTCCGTTCATAGGCCAATTTCGGACAACATCAACATTGTCTCCCTATTTATATGCCATTTATGGACACAAACGACCCCTCTCGCCCCCTCTCTTCCTCTCTCTCTCTCTCTCTCTCTCTCTGTCTCTCTCTCTCTCTCTCTCTCTCTCTCTCTCTCCGTCGCTAGCTCTCTCTTTCTCTCGCTCTCACACCCCTCTCCCACACACACACTCGATGTCTCTTCCAAATAGTCTGCTCCCCCGCCCGCACCCATGCTATCTCGCTACTACACATGTCACACCATTCCCCCTTCCCTTATACTAGGTTTACATCATCAGTGGTCTCTCCACTCCACATACACTCTCTCCCTGTCACACACAAACGCGTGCACAAACACACACAGACACGCACAAACACCCATTTATCTGGATCCTCATCTCTCCCCATGTCCGCATGTGTATCTCACACACTCACTCTCTAATTATGTATATGTGTCTCCACGTTACACAACACAAAGCCCCATGTACATGTCTCTCTCTATCCTCCACACACATAGACACAAAGAATCTATTATCATTGCCTCAATCTCTAACATATCGCACACGCACACTGTCTCTCTCTCTCCCTCTCTCGCAAACACGTTCAACAAGGGTTTCCCCGTGAATAACTTACCGTCTACTCATCAACAGTCGTGACAGTATGGCGAACACGAGACGTGAAAAAGAATAAATCTACACGTGCTTAGACCACCTAGTATGACTACTAGGACTAGAGCAAGCCAAAAAGCGTGCCGCCGTCAGCCCCTCCTTGTCGGTGACAGGAAAATCTTTGTTTTACACAGTTGACAATTCATTGTGCTAAGGCCCCACATGCCGAGGCGTTGAATAGAATGTAGATGCTAGTTTACGGAAGCAAGTATCGATAATACGTTTGTATCTACATACTTATATTTCTTCTTTTATAAAAAACCGAGTTGGTGATGATGGTACGTGTGCCATCTTGCAATATAGACCGTCTAATCTATATATGACAGATGGAAATTAAACTAAAAGATACCCGCACCCCTCTCCACATTTGCAGACAAGGCCTTCCCTCATTCATCCTTATCTCCAACAAACCTCATTGTTAAGCAATTAAGAAAGGAAGCCTCTGGAACAAACTGGCCTAGTGGCCGCTGCTGGCGTCATCAATCCCCATGCCTCCGCTCAGTCCGACCACCAACCACCACCACACCCAACTCCTCTTCACCTTATCTCATATTTCTCGAGATATCATTAGTTTTTACACATGGGATTACTCCCACAAGGGTCAATCACAACAAGTGTTTTTATAAAAAAATGCATCTTCATGTTCCGTTAATGCACGGATCTTGCTAGTACTCCTACACAAGACTAAGTTGGTGATGCTGGTGTGTCTGCCATCCGTCGTTTCTGACCATTAGATCTACATCTAACGATTGTGAGGTAAGTTGTTGCCTTTTCTCACCAACATCCCACTTGTCTACCAATTTGCAGAAAAAACCCATAATTAGTATCTTAAAACCAACCACATCCCTCCCTGACCTCACCAAAACAGCCCAAGGAATATATTATAATTGAAACATAATATACATATGTATATCAAAATTAGGGTGTTTTGTACCAAGTTTGTAAATAAGTATTATTCTAATTATGACTCATTGCAATGGACATGAACATTGCTAGTATTTCCAACCATGTATTTTTTTCTAGTATTCCATAGTTTCGAGTTTTCCATCAAAATATTAGTCACTCATGGTTGATATTTACTTTCAGTCATGTACACATATGCACTATGTAACTAGCCTTGCTTATTGGCTTCCAAAGCTTAACTTTCACTCATACTTACAATATGTAGAGTATTTAACAAAAACTACCACTTTCAACCAGCCCTAGGAAGAATCTATCATACAAAAAATAGCAAAAACATACCCAAAATTTCTTAATCCACGCCAAAAACTACTACTACCTAGTACTCCTACCGATTAGGTTCATTTAAACCCATTTATGACTGGGTTGGCCCACACGTCCGTGCTGATGAGGCAGCTTAAACCAACACATTTTGTTTGACCGTTGACACGAGGGACCCACATCTGACCTTCTATCCTGTTATTCCCCCTCAAATAATTATTTGTCCTGAACATTACTTCAAACAGTACTGATGCGTGTTCGTCGGTGGCGCCGGTGATGAGCGAGTTGGCCGCCTCTCCGCCGGACGGGCCGGATGCCGCGCTGGCCTCCGCACGGGTTGGCAGGCTGGCCCGAGCGTGACTCACGAGCAAGCAAGCCGCCGTGCTGGCCTTCGCTCGAGCCAGATGGTTGGCCTAAGCGCGGCGCGCGCGAGCAAGCCGTCGCGCTGCCGTGCCAATCTAGCTAGCAAACCTTGCAGACAAGCAGCTGGACGGAGCTATGTTGGCTAGCTAGCGGTCGCGAGCGCCGGACGGAGCTGGCATCCGGGCTGCCGCAACATGGGCTCCGCACTGCCGGCGGTTTTGACCTCGCCTTCTGCCAGCGGCGGTAGCTGCGTCCCATGGCCGAGGATGACTAGGTGGACGGGCAGGAGGTAGGAGGTCACTCGAGGATTTTGGTTGGTAAGAGCATGTACACTGGTTGATAAGGTAGTCTTATCTTAAGTCTGCCACGTATGCAAGTGGTAGTAGTTTCTTGGCATTTCAGTGGTTTCTTGCATTATTAGGGGTTTCTTGTAAGGAACAATGTACGTACTACTAGCGACAAAAGGCGACCCTAGGTTGCGTTGTACTCCAACGAGTACTACTAGTGGTCGTGGGAGTGTATACCTCGTTTTGTGGGTTCGATCCCAGCCGAACGCACGGTGGCCTTTAAAAAAATAGTACTACTACACTACGCTGCGAGCCAATATTTTACATGGGTAGTTTGAGTTTTGAAGTCAAACGGACGTGCGGCCCCACAATCTGGGTGCACTGGACAGCCTAGCCACGTGAACGGGTTTTCCTTCCCAGCATCCCGTGGCTCGCGTTCTCGCCCTAGCCGCACCTCGCTTGCAGCTTCCTCATCAGCTAGTAGTAGCATATAAACTAGCGCATCCCAATTAAGCCCGAGGAGCCGGAAAAGCCTGGTGGGGCATTGGGAACTGTGCAATATGGCTCTGTACTCTATGTAAAGTGATGTACTACTAGTACTCTGTAGCTTGTGGCGTTGCACGCATGGACTTCACTCCATTATCGGCTCTACTATAAAAGAAATTCCTCTTGACGTGTTTTTTTTGAAACGGAGGCAAAAGCTTTGCTTCATCTCATTCATAAAGAAGGAACTACTAACAAAATTCGACGAGATCCATTACACCTCCACAAATGGAAGTGAAAAGCCTAGTCTCGCTGTATCAAATAACTCAAATGTTCTGCCCCCGCAGACCGCAGTAACCGTCGCTGATAAACAGGCTGCTAGTGTGTGCGTGAGAGGAGCGGCTGAGTAGGCCAGCTACTCCTACGTGAGAGGAGCGGCTGAATATAGCACCGAGAGTACCCACTAGGCCACTACGCAGGTGTACTTCCCCTGCATTGACAGTACATCGATGGTTCTAGAGAACAGTAGTACCCTCCACTTCCAACTGTAGCTCCTTGGCCCTGAGATTCAAGAGTTCAAAACTGGTGCACTATACTAGAGTATACTAGACTAGAAGTACAGTACATCGCACTAATACTCGTAGTTGAGAAAAGTAGTACTGGTACTGCTACAGTACGAGTACGTACTCCTCCGTCACATAATGTAAGACATTTTTTGACACTAGTTGGCGTGTACAAAAAATGGCAAAAACATACCCAAAATTTCTTAATCCACACCAAAAACTACTACCTAGTGCCAAAAATTTCTTACTAGTGCTATTATTTACAGTATAATGCAATCCAATACGTTCTAGTACTAGTAGTAAATAATAGCCTCACCCCTTCGCTGAGGAACGATCTACAGTTGGAAGGGACGAGGCCCTGCGGTTACTACGCTCTTATCTCCTCCTCGCTAGTTCCCCTCCCCCTGAAGAGAAGGCAGTTTGTCGCTGCTCCCATGGATTCGCCAGGCGGTTCTCCTCCTCGTCGGGGCTGGGAGACCTTGGACGACGATCCTCTGGGAGAAATAGCACGCCGCTCCGATGTCCTCACCACCGCAAGACTCGGTGCTTCCTGCACCAACTTTTTCAAGACGCTGCTTAAATAGGTTTGGGAAAAGGCCATGCTTGTTGGTCTTCCCATGCGTCCTCGAGGAGAAGGTTCTTCTATGGGACAATCCTTCGAACAGTCCACTGCTCCCTGGCCATGGTTGCACATTGACTCCGCTAGAGTTGCCGACGTTGAGAGGTCGTCGAATTTTGTCTGATGAGCAGGTCAGTAATGGAGTTTGATCATTTAGTACTTGGTTATTCCATTTCCATCCCGTAATTTCTCCGCTGCCCACCATCTTATATATAGGTCTGGGTCGGTGCCAACGAAGATTGGCTTGCATACCTCCGGCCGGATACCACCATCATTTTGCACAACATCCACAGCAGTGCGGCCGTTCCGGTAGACCCCTTCTCCACCATTGGGATCGGCCTTCCGGACTGGCTGGGCTTGAATACGTATGATGATGCCTACATGAGATTGAAGAAGATAGCAATTGCGGACCCGCCGACAAAGCGACACGGCTATGACGATTACTATCTCATCGCGGTGTTCGTCATAAGGATTGCCATCAATGCAAGACGCAGTAACGGTAGAGGCTGGCGCATGTTGGCGGCGGCAGATTTGAACCCCTACACGTTCGAAGACGCCGTGCGCCATCTATGCCGCATCTTCGCGGTGACAAGCCAGGGGACTTGTTTCATCTGGTTGCCATCCTACGGTACGGGAGATTACAAACGGAATGCACAAACCATCATTTGCATCCCTAACAGTACTCCATTATTTTGCAGGGACCAGTCATCCCCCGATCAAAATAAGATCGCTGATCCTGGATGTGCATTTGCATCCGCAATTCGGTCTAACCTGGAACCTTGTAGCTGACTTTGGCATATTGGGATCAACTATCTTAGCAGTCGGTACCCATGGTACCACTGATGTGCAACATGGTTACACAATCTACCACGATCGGACCATCACCATCTACCCAGGTATTCCATTTTTTAACCCTCTCGCCTTCTCTTTCATTGTTGTACTAGTAGTATACTTAGTACTACTAGTAGGAGTGCTTCTTACCTTGGAGGACGCGTATAGCTAGCTGGGCCCTTGAAGACTTGAACCCACTAGCTGCCACCATTTTTGTTTTTCCATGTATTACTATCTCATCCATGTAGCCAAGAGTGGCTATATATAATAAGCCGGTTATTTTACTTCCTCTATACCGGAGTAGTACTATTTGCTGCACAGTATTACTGACCGCCATATTTGAGCACAACATTATTATGCATGGACCTTGACTATGTACGTCACCATGTGCCCAGATCTGGGATGCCGCGTGTACCAGATGAACGACGCCGAGTTCGACCCCCGTGATGCTACGTGGGTGCCGAGGAACACTCTTGGAGAGTACTCGGTTTTCATCGGGGACAGCTATCCCATTGTGAAGCGGATGCCACCTTCCGTGCACGACACGGAAGGCCTGTCGTTCATGAAGCATGGTTGTGTCTTCATTGCGCACCGCCTGATGAACGACATGCTGGGACACGCTATCCCTGATTTATGCCGCTTCAGCTTGGA
Source organism: Triticum timopheevii (assembly GCA_963921465.1). Taxonomy (NCBI): domain Eukaryota; kingdom Viridiplantae; phylum Streptophyta; class Magnoliopsida; order Poales; family Poaceae; genus Triticum; species Triticum timopheevii. The sequence goes on along the minus strand of OY997268.1, from coordinate 430,550,823 downwards.
TGAGTCTCCATCGTGTGGAACCGGACTAGAAAGCTGTGACAATGATTCCCGTTGCCCATCGCTATGGATTGTGCCATCCATGAAGAACACCTGGGACTGGAACCTGGAGGAGGACATGCATGTAGCCCATCTATAACGTGTAAGTGGAGTACGGTAATTGTGAACGGTAGCGCTCTGAATATATGTAGACTAGTCGTGCACAAATTTATCACATGAATTGGAGATGAACTTGTGTGGCATACTGGCATTTGTCCTTTAGAATTTATTACTAGTAAATGTGTTATGTGTACGTGCAACTTGTGTGGTTGTTGCACGGGTTCCAACACGCTCTTTGAGAAAAAAAGGTGGCACAGCTTTGGGTATACGTGACGTGGCGGCATCATACAGTAGCATCGTTCGCTATAGTTGTAGTACACTCCTACTAGGACGACAACTCCTATAAAACCTTGTTCTTGGCTCTTTGCCTCTTCGGGAGGTTCAACAGTTCGTACTCGTGTGAACCTTGCACTTGCCTCTTCGCCTCTTCGGAAGGTCCAACAATGATGATACTACAGTACAATATGCGTCTGGCAATCTGACACCGATTAAAATACTGCACGTCCACCGCGAGGGCGAGGGCGAGGGTGAGGGAGAGGAAGAGGGAGAGGGCGCTGTAGTCAAAACCCTCTCCTCGTCCTACGAACCACCGCGCGCGCGGGCGAGGGAGAGGCGTAGTAAGCAAGCTTCTCCTTGTTCAGCGAGTTGACGGGACACATCAAAGCAATACTAGTACTAGTACTAGTCCATACTGCGTCCTTTCCGATTAATATGGCTTAATTTAAAACAAGAAAAATACACTGGCGGTCAACGTATGTAACAATACGCTCTTTACGGTCACTATATATAGTTTTGCGTCGATTATACGATCACTAGCTCATCGTAGAGCACCGTATTGCACCCTACTGACCGACCACATAGTCAACATGGCACTTTGTTGACTGGTTAAATTGTCACCTGGTTTCTAGGTCCCACCTGTCAGTTGGCGGAGCAAAGAAATCAGTTAAACAAAACTTTACGCAGGCGCCACACGAGTCCAACCCTTGCGCCCGAACCGCCCTGGCTGTGTATGTGAGTGCATGCATGTGTCCTCCCTCGGCCTTCCAACAAAGAGTATACATCGGCTATAAAATAAAGAGTGTAGTAGTACATGATGTACATGTACACTTCCAATGCATTTAGCCTTTAATCTAAATCGATATTGATTGACTAATGCACCAACTTGTGCTGTAGGTATAGGCTACATGTCTACCCTTAATTACAGCATGCAACGGCCTTTATTTAATCTTCTTATCTCAATGGTCGCATGCACACATAAGTCTGCTACTTTTGGGCGTTAATTATACCCTGGTCAATGTGTAAATCTCTAAATGTACAGTCTTTCACAGACATAGGGAGTAGGTTGAGCACTTGAGCATGAGCGTGTGTGTTGTGTCGTGTGCTGTGTGCCGCATGGGTGCGTGAGTGTTGCGTGCGTCCATGTGGAGTACGTGTGAGTGTTGCATGTTCCATGCATGCATGCATGCATGGGCTTACTCCCTCCCATTGACATGCTCATATTTCAAACTTCCTCTGTTCCCTCCATATGGTGATACTCCCTCTGTTCCCAAATACTCCAGTACGGAGTAAAAGCCTCCCTCTGTTCCCAAATACGGAGTATTTGTCTTTCTACAGATTTCAACAAGTGACTAGGTATGAAGCAAAATGAGTGAAGTGAGCGTAGAGGCATAGGGATACTGTAGAAAGGAAATCCTCGTGATCCATCATTCCCCATCTCGGTCAGAGAGAACTATTCAACTAGTCTTCACAGTGAAGTAACATACACGCTGTAGCAGATGGGACACGTAATTAATAAGCTGAACCAGCGTGTTGGTGTTACTAAATCAGCCTTACCCAGTACTGCCATCATGTTTGCCAGTAGAGCACGCTTCCGCAAATACGCCTACGCACCTGTGTCCTCCATTAACTGACATATGGGCCCTCTTGTGGTAGACCCACATGTCATCGGTGTAACTATTTACACTCCGGAGGACGGTGCCTATATCCTGGTAGTAGTACTAGTAGAATTGAGATGTAATGCACTTTCTTCCCCGTCTTCCACTCTTCTTCCTCCTCTCTTCCCCATCGTCGGCCGCACACCATTTACCCCCGCTCACTGCTCGCCCGCCCACGCCATCTACCTTGGTAGCTCGCGCGTACCATAACCCCCCGCTCACTGCTCGGCCACACGAGGAGAAGCTTCTTCGCTCGCCCGCCCGAATCCACTTCCCCGCTGGCTCGCAGGCACCGAAAACCCCAATGGCAGAACCGACTGACAGGCAGAGCCGCGATTGGAATTCCCTCCCTGATGTTCTCTTGGATCAGATCTGTGTATGGACATACTCAGCACCGTCCGTATGGCCGCATGCTCGGTGACTTTGTACCGTCTACTCGTCTGCAACCGGCCGGCTCTTTTCAAGACACCCTGCTTGCTGATGCCCGATCCTCGTAGGTGGCCCAAACACCGACTTGATGATCCTATGGAGGTTGCCGTGGTGCCCCTCGACATGCTACCACTACCCATCCACCTGTCCTTCATGCGCGGCCACTACTGGGCGGGCACGAAGGCCAACTGGATCATCCTCATCCACCACACCGGTAGTCCATGGCGTCTCGTGGATATCTACACCCAGTGAGAGATCACCCTTCCATCGTTGGATACCGCCGACATCGAGCCTCGCGGCCCGCCGGACACTCCTGCCTACTATGCACGAGACGTGTCAAGCTTTTGGCTCGACCTCTGTTTGCAGAAAGTTGTAATCTACGAAGTGCCCAGACCATCAGAAGACTACATGGATTACAAGCTCATTGCCTTGTTCAACATGGGATTAGTCTATCTGGAATCCGGTCGCCATACATGGTTATGGATCATCATCAATCCTGTTGAGGCAACATTTCTGTCTGATGCTATAGTGCACGATGGCATCGTTTACGTGGTCGACGCACAGATTGGCTGCCTATACTGGTGGAATCTATCGGTGTGTAATTGTTCTATCTCATCTCATCTTTACCTTATGAATATGACTGCCTGTTCATTTGTTACAAATTTAGAATGCATAGCATGTCTATAACCACATCATTGCTATATGTTCCTCTCATTTCCTAGATTTTTATGACCACACATGTTATTATTAGAGTTGATATGAGAACAATTGGCATCCAATGATTGTTAGAATACATATTATGAGCATAACATCATGATTGCTATATGTTACTCTCGTTTACTAGATTTTTATAACAACGCATGTTATTGCTTAGAGTTGATATGAGAATAGTAGTAGTAAGTGCTATGTTAGAATATGAGTAGGCGCTGTCATAGCTGTTTTCCTCTCATTGTTACATGATGTTTGAACCATGACATGTTGCTAGAATATGAAAGCCATTAGCTTATTTTTTTAACTTGGGGTATGATTATGACCACGACATTGCAATTCTCTGTCTATGATATGTGTCACTGTTATAATAATCTTAATTCCACACATACTCTAAACATGATTGTTTATTTTTGTCCTTTTGGTCTCCAATTTGAATTGTTGCAGCAGACGAAAATACGCTGGCCTTAATGATTCCAGGACCTGGAATCATACCAGCCGATGGGTGCTGGTTTATCGCTCGTTCAGCTGACGGCGATCATTTGATGCTCATTCGCACATACCAAATTGACCAAACCATTACATCTAACCACATGTAGTACAATGCGTGGGGCGTTCGTGACATTGATGGCTATGGTTGCTTCGTGTTCGAGAAAGATCCCAGCTCCGTAGGGCCAGACGTATTCAACTGGAGGCGGGTTTACAGCCTCGGCAACCACTCCTTGTTCCTCGGGCTCAATTATCCGATCATCCAACCAATCATCAATCATATCACCGGCGATGATTACTGTGCTATGCAACTTCCATTCGCGAGGGGGGGCTGTGTTTACACATCATACCATGGGTTTCATGAATCACCATATCCAGAGATTCATCGACACAGCTTGTTGCCAGGTAATCTTCAGTGTGTGAAAGGCATCAAGCTTCCATGCGATGGATGTATTTTGCAAACCCGACATGCGGCGATGTGGTTCATGCGAACAGCAAATATGCACAACTTGATTCGTGCTGATATAGACTGAGCCATGTATTCTGCTGCTGTAGCACGACCCTCTTTTGTTGGATATTATGTACTGTTGTTAGTTTGAAGCACTCCTTTGGTTTGACGGATAGATACCTTCCTGGGATCAAGTGCATCCTAACTCACCTGCGTAGGATGTACTGATAATGATGATGGAGATGCTGTGCAGAAGCCATATATATACATATATATATATATATATATCAGTTAGGCTTCAAGTGCGTACTTGTTAGTTAAACCTAAGTATAAATTGTGACACTAAATACGACTAGTAAGTAGTACAGTAGCAGTACTAGTATACGTCGGTCAAATTATTCATCATGTCCACACATTGAATTGACGTGACAACACGCTGCACGTGAGGTGACACAAGAATCCCGGCGGCGTGTTCGGGTATTCCGGACTTCAGATTTGGAGTACCACTTATCTGTCGAAATCTTTTTTTTTTCGAAACAGAGGCAAAAGATTTTCCTCATCCATTAAATAAGAGGAGAATAGAGTTTAGAGTTTTTACAAGCGCCCTTGCAAAACGGCATGGCAATTACTCTCGTACAACTGCCGAAGAAGCGCGAGTTTTTACTCTATCGAAATCTTTCGTCATTCACTTAAAACAGTCGATTGGTCATACATTGAGTACCATATAACTGGAATTACCGATGCAAGTCGAAGAAGGATTGGCCGGTGCTGCCGGCTGGCGTCAAGTTCGATCCCACGGATCAGGAGCTGATCGAGCACCTTGAGGCCAAAGTGAGTGTTGACAGTGCGAGATTTCAGTCTCTCATCGATTTGTTCATACCAACCATTGACAGCGAGCACGGCATATGCTACACCCAACCTGAGAAACTTCCAGGTAAGACACCGATCGGCCGTCTACTTGCACAAACATATTCCTTTGTTTATAGCTCTATTTTTCTTTTTAGATGCAGACCTGGTGAAACAATTACAATTTGACAGTTAATAAAAAGTGAAACAAGTGACTGCAACATGCCAAAGATGTTATTAAAATGCCAACTAGGTACACTAAAACCTGTATTCCAGCGCAATTCCAGGGCGTTCAAAAGGGGCACGTGGACGCGTCGCAAGATACGGTCGGAGTGCGGCACGCACGTGATGTGGCACAAGACCGGCAATACCTTGCCTGTGATGGTCAACGGCCGGCAAACGGGTAGCAAAAAAGGTTCTGGTGCTGCACACCAACAAGAACTTCGACCAGCAGAGGACCAACTGGGTGATGCACCAGTACCACATCGGGGACCTGGAGCAAGAGAAGGAGCGGGAGCCCAGGAGTCCTCTACAAGATTTTCTACCAAACGAACACTAGGGCCAGGAGCCCAGGAGTAGTTTGGTATTGGTAGTTGTACTACCTTGTCGTCCGCAAGTTGGTATTGTTGTTAACGATATTTTGGTATGAACTTGCATTTGTTTCCAACCATCATGCCGAGGGTCGACGTGGATATAAAGCTGAATCATTTATTTCGAAACAAATTCTCAGGCACCTGATTTTTATTTGATGGGTACTACCTCCGTTTCAGTTTACAAGTCCTGCGCGTATACCTAGGTTACCAATTTTATCACCATAATATAAACTATATAACATAAAAATTATACATTTTGAAAGTAGAAACTCCGTAGTTTATGTTGGTATATTTTTTGTAATATATGACTTGTATTAGGTTGGTCAAATTGACGACCTAGGAGTACGCGCAAGCCTTGTAAACTGAGAGAGAGGTAGTAGCATAAGCACCCGCCGTTCGAATTCCCAGTTCTGCAGTTTTTTCGAAACAAGTGCATGCACTTATTATCACGATAAAAAAACAATATCCATGATGCGTCCCAGTTATCAGTCTATGCTTGCAGAATTCTCTCGTTTATTGAGCACGTATATTGTTTGTTCAGGTCGAGCAAGTTTCAACTGGGCTGTAGACTGACCAGGGTTGGTTTTGTTTTTAACAGGCCCAGCCCATGACGACAATGGGGCACAAAGATCCAGCAAGTATCTACTGGCCTCTGGCCCGCTAGCGTTAGTTATATTTTGTCTTACAACATCCGCAGGCAGTTTTGTTACTGAATCAAACACACAACCTAGTTCTATTTTCCTCTTGAAACGCATGTCCTACATCCGTTTTCTAATCTCTACCTATAGTTTTACTAGTTCATATACACGTATCATTATATTGAAAACACATAAAATTCCCTTTTCATATTTACATCCTTATTTTTGTTGTTTTTTCCCACCCAGCGCTGATTTTTTACCACTGGTTTTCCCTTAAACCAACTCAATTGTCCCACGTCTTATTTGCTTACAAAAACAAAATGATTTTTTTTGGCAAATCAATAAGTTCTTAAAAAATGTTTATCATTTTGGCATTACAATAGTTTGGACTCCACCGAAATATGCAAAATAAGGTTGAACTTTTTGACCGTGGTCCTGGGCAGAAAATGGGCTCTAATAAATTACTTCAGAATTAGCAAATGGGCTGCAAATTATAAAAAATAGCAAATGGGCTGCAAATTGTAAAAAATAGCAAATGGGCTTTATGTTGTCTGCCACAGATTTGGAGGCTGACTTGTGGGCCTACTAAGTTAATGCGTACACAAGGTTTCTTAAAAAAGAAACTTAGTCAACAATCGACTCTACCAGCGTCAGACCGTTAGATGTCAATCTAACGGCAATCGTGCTTCTTCAGTCTATGATCTTCCTGCCCCAGCCGCCCAAACCAGCGCCGTCGGAACCGCCTGCTCCCGCCTCCCGTGGCCGGTAGTGCTGCCGGGCAGGCCTCACGGCCCCATCATACTTGCATCCCTGGCCTGTCTATCCCTCTACTCACCCACACCTCCTATTATTTTCCGGCGACAGCAGCCGAACCAGTCAACCCTCGTACTCTCCACCGCGTGGGCAGCCACTGCCATGTCTTCGCCAGCTCCCTGTCGTTCCCTTTGTAGGCCTCGCCGTCATCCACTGCCTTGGTGCTCTTGGCGTGGCGTGGTCAACGATGTCCATCCAACGGCCGTAGTGCTTCTTCAACCTCTGGTCTTCTTGCCCCAGCCGCCCAAAGCAGCGCCGGCCATACTACTCCCACCGCTGGCCAGGCCATCCCTCCACTCACCCACTCCCCTTGTTATTCTGCGGCGACGACAGCCTTACACCGCAGCCGAACCAGTGAACCCTCGTACTCCTCTCCGCGTGGGCATCCACTGCCGCGTCTTCCCCGGCTCCGTGTCGTCCCCTTCCTAGGCCTCGCCGTCGTCCACCGCCCTGGTGCTCTCGGTGCGGCATGGTCAATGTGGTCAAGGAGCGGCTTCCATCCGACATGGACTGTACGTGGAGAGGCTGACAGCTGGGTCCACGGCCGCAGCAAGGAAGTGCCTCCTTATTACGCGCAAAATAATTATTCCTCCACCTGACAGCGGGGACCCACTGGACGGGCCAACAGTATTTCGTGGAAACAACGTTTCCCCCTGACTGCTGTGACCCACCGAACGGGCCACCATATTTCGCGAAAAAAAGTTTGCCCCTGACTGCTGGGACCCACCGGACGGACCACCGTATTTCACGAAAAAACGTTCCCCCCGCTGTCAGCTCGGACCCACCGGAAGTGCCTCCTTATTACACACAGAAAAATGAATACTCCCCCTGCTAGCTGGGGCTCACCATGGTGGGAGGCTGACTTGTGGGCCTACTAAGTTGACAGGGACAGAGGGCTTTGTCAACTTAGTCAATATGAACGATTCTAGCTCCAGTGACCGTACAATGTCCATCCAACGACCGTCGTGCTTCTTCAATCTCTACTCTTCCTGCTCCAGCCGCTCAAACAAGCGCCAGCGGGACTGCCTGCTCCCTCCTCCCCGCGGCCGGCTGTGCTGCTGACCAGGCCTCACCGCCCCACCGTACTCCCATCGCTAGCCTAGCCATCCCTCTACTCACCCACACGGCCACACCTGCTGTTATTCTCCGGCGAGGGCAGACGAACCAGTAAACCCTCGTACAGTCGTACTCCCCTCCACGTGGGAAACAACTGCCGAGTCTTCCCTGCCTCCGTGTCGTTCCCTTCCTAGGCCTCGCCGTAGTCCACCGCCCTAGTGCTCTCGGCGCGGCTTTGTCAACGTGGTCAAGGAACGGCTTCCATCGGACGTGGACTGTACGTGGAGAGGCTGACAGCTGGGTCCACGGCCGCAGCAAGGAAGTGCCTCCTTATTACGCGCAAAATAATAATTCCTCCACCTGACATCTGGGACCCACCGGAAGGACCTCTGTATTTTGCGAAAAGACGTGCCCCCAGCTGACATGTTGGACCCACCAGCTATCTTCGCACGCAAGGAAGTGCCTCCTTATTACGCACAAAAAAAAGAATACTCCCCCTGCCAGCTGGAACCCATCATAGTGGGAGGCTGACTTGTGGCCTACCAAGTTGATGGGGACGGAGGGCTTTGTCAACTTAGTCAATATGAACGATTCTAGCTCCTGTTACCGTACGATGTTCATCCAACGGCCGTAGTGCTTCTTCAACCTCTGGTCTTCTTGCTCCAGCCGCCCAAACCAGCGCCGGTCGTGCTGCGTGCTCCTGCCTCCCTTGGCCGGCTGTGATGCCGCGGAGGCCTCACCGCCCCCTACTACTCCCACCGCTGTCCAGGCCATCCCTCTACTCACCCACACCCCCTGTTATTCTGCGGCGACAGCAGCCTCACACCGCAGCTGAACCAGTGAATCCTTCTACTCCTCTTCGCGTGGGCATCCACTGCTGCGTCTTCCCCGGCTCCGAGTCGTCCCCTTCCTAGGCCTCGCCGTCGTCCACCTCCGTGGTGCTCTCGGTGTGGCGTGGTCAACATGGTCAAGGAACGACTTCCATCGGACGTGGACTATACGTGGAGAGGCTGACAGCTGGGTCCACGGCTGCCGCAAGGAAGTGCCTCCTTATTACGCGCAAAATAATGACTCCTCCACTTGACAGCAGGAATCCACCGGACGGGCCACCGTATTTCATGAAAAAAACAATTCGCCCCCCTGACTGCTGGGACCCACAAGCTACATCTTCGCACGCAAGGAAGTGCCTGATAGTCGGGACCCACCTGGTTAAAGCGTACGTAGCGTTGTCATTATGGTCGCGAACGTGTACGTACATACTGGTCGATGTAGAGGCACGCACGTGTCATAGATGTAGAGGCGTGCACATGTCGTAGTAGAGGCGTGCACGTAGCATGTACACGTACGTACAGTGGCGAGGGTGCAAGAAAGAAAATATGGCCACGTACGTACATATGGGCAGGGTCTCTAACGCCTATCGCGCATACGTACATGAATGGGTCGGAACAGAGAAACAACATCGTCGTCGTGTTCATGGGGAGCCAACGGAATGCGTCGTGTTCATCGGGAGGCAACAGAACGCGTGGGAGCCAACCGGCTGGGTCGGAACGGAATGTGTGGTCGTGTTCATCGGGAGGGCTTGGACGGAACAGGCGATGGAAACGAGGCCTGGCGTACCGCACAACGGAGGAAACGGCCTTGTGTTTGACCAGCCACATTCGAAACGGGGTCCTGTTGATCGGGAGGGGCCTGGTGTACCGCAAAACGGAGGAAACTGACCTCCTACGGTCGAAACGGGGGTCCTGTTTCTCGTGAAGGGTGTGGCGTACCACAAAACGGACGAAACGGACTTGTGTTGGAGCGCTACGGTCGAAACGGGGGGGGGGGGGGGTGGAGGGGGTGTGGCGTACCGCAAAATAGGACTCCACGTGATACTGTTCATCTCCACCGTTGACCTCCTCCAGCCTCCACGGGCTATCGTCGACCACCTCCAACCTCCATGGGCTCCTGTTCATCCAGCCTCCACCGTGCGCTACTCCACCGGCTACTGTTCAACCACCCCTCCAGGGGAACCCCTCCACCGTCTACTGTTCATCCAGCCCTCCACACCACGGGGTCCTGTTCAACCACCCCTCCATGGCCACCCCTCCACCGTCTACTGTTCATCCAGCCCTCCACACCACGGGGTCCTGTTCAACCACCCCTCCACGGTCACCCCTCCACCGTCTACTGTTCATCCAGCCCTCCACACCACGGGTTCCTGTTCATCCAGAGGCAATGCCACTGCTCACTGTTCATCCAAACCCCCCCCCCCATTGTTCATCCCAGAGGCAGCATCGATCGGCTTTAGTTAGCAGTAGTAGCGAAGGAATCGCTCCATCGGGTTCAGTTAACATCCATCGATCGATCGCTTGGGTTCAATAACGCGTAGCCTGCAGTGCAATCGCTCAGGTTCAGTGCCTCGCTCGGGTTCAGTTAGAGCCAACGCCTCACACACACGCGCGTACCTGTATGAGAGAAACCCGCATCGCTCTCCCACCATAACCGGCAACTCCCCGAAATTTTCCTCCCCCTCGCTTCTACCATGGTTTTTTCCGTCATGGACGGCCCAAAGAATGTCATGCAGCTGCATCTCCGGCCCGCCCAGGATGAAAAGCCCATTTTCTGTCATGATTTTTTGTCATAGAAGTAGGAGCCCACCACATCTATGATGATACCGGGTTTTGTCACAATTATCATCATAGAAGTGTCATATGTATGACATAAAAAAATTCATTCGGCCCAAAATGTCACGGATGTGTCTTTTTTTGTAGTGGAAGATTGAACTATATAGCCGACATCCACGGAGATTTGATCTTTGACGGATTCGAGCCCATGGTAGGTGCGCCGAACAGTCACGACGAGCATGACTTAGATCGGCCATCGGACGGCGTTCAGGAGATCACACCTGCGGTTGCCCCAGCTCTTAATCCGGAGCAGATCGTGCCATCCGAGGACGGGTGGATAGACCTCGCCACGGAGGCCGCACACTCATCGGGCTAGAGTCGAACACAGTCTTCACCTCCAAAGAGATCCGTGTCATCGGATCCTTGGACTCGTCTCCGGCCATAGGTTCCGAACCGCGTGCATCCGTGCCTATCGAATCTGATTGGGCACCGATCATGGAGTTTACCTCCGCGGATATCTTTCAGCACTCGCCCTTGGCTGAGCGGGAGGATGGGCAAGCTAGCCCTAAGGAACATGCAACAGATGGAGAACCAGAGGATGATAATTACATGCCCCTCTCTGAAGACAAAGTGAGCCTTGGCGACGAAGAATTCATCGTGCCCGAGGATCCCGTCAAGCAGGAGCGCTTCAAGCGCCGGCTTATAGCCATGCAAACATCTTGAAGAAAAAGCAGCAGCAGCTTCAAGCTGGTCAAGATCTGCTAACTGATAGGTCAACTGAGGTCCTGGCAGCCGAGGAATAGAACTCGACCACCCAACCAAAAGTTACCCAAAGCGGAGGTTGCTACCTCAACTCGAGGAGGAGGCATTAAAGCCCACACTACCAGCACAGGATGCGGCTGACCGGCCACCTCGTGGCCGAAAGCGGCGTATCAGCCCGAACCCCAGACCGCACCCCGTCGCCAATCAAACAAAAACACCAAGGCCTGGGGCTATACGCAGGACCTACGAGACGTATTGGAAAAAAAAAGCAGGACAGACAAGATCGATCTACGGATCACGAGGGCGCGCCCCAACGCGTGATGATGACTGTCATGCCGGATATACTAAAAGCAAATCCGGCCGTGCCGAATACAACATACCAGACCCATTTGAACTACGTCGTGATGTAGCCCGGCATAGAGGCGCCGCACACCCCCTATGCTTCACTGATGAAGTAATGGATCATGATTTCCCAGAAGGGTTTAAACCCGTGAACATTAAATCATATGATGGTACAACAGACCCCGTGGTATGGATTGAAGATTTCCTCCTCCACATTCACATGGCCCGCGGTGATGATCTACATGCCATCAAGTACCTCCCGCTAAAACTCAAAGGACCGGCTCGGCATTGACAGAATAGCCTGCCAGCAAACTCCATTGGCAGTTGGGAGAACTTAGAAGACGCATTCCTTGACAACTTCCAGGGCACTTATGTGCGACCACCGGATGCTGATGACTTAAGTCACATACCCCAATAGCCCGGAGAGTCAGCCAGGAAATTCTAGACCCGGTTACTAACTAAAAAGAACCAAATTGTCGACTGTCCGGATGCCGAAGCCTTAGTGGCCTTTAAGCATAACATCCGCGACGAGTGGCTCGCCCGACACCTCGGCCAAGAGAAGCCGAAGTCCATGGCAGCCCTCACGACACTCATGACCTGCTTTTGTGTGGGCGAGGACAGCTGGCTGGCTCGTAGCAATAACACATCAAGAAATCCTGGCACTTCAGATGCCAGAGATAGCAATGGCAAGCCACGACGCAACAGACACAGGCATCACAACAATGGCGACAACGCCGAAGACACAGCAGTCAATGCCGGATTCAGTGGCTCTAAGTCCGGACAGCGGAAAAAGCCATTCAAAAGAAACAATCCGGGCCCATCTAGTCTGGACCGCATACTCGATCGCTCGTGTCAAATTCATGGCACCCCCGATAAACCAGCCAACCACACCAACAGAGAATGCTGGGTGTTCAAACAGGCTGGCAAGTTGAACGCCGAAAACAAGGAAAAGGGGCTGCATAGCAATGACGACAAGGAGCCCCGACCGCCAAACACAGGAGGACAGAAGAAATTTCCTCCCTAGGTGAAAACGGTGAACATGATATACGCAACCCAAATTCCCAAGCGGGTACGGAAGCGTGCACTAAGGGACGTCTATGCGATGGAACCAGTCACCCCAAAGTTAAACCCATGGTCTTCTTGTCCGATCACTTTCGATCGCAGGGACCATCCTGCCAGTATCCGTCATGGCGGTTTGGCCTCATTGGTCCTCGACCCTATCATTGATGGATTCCATCTCACATGAGTCCTTATGGATGGTGGCAGCAGCCTGAACCTGCTCTATCAGGATACAGTGCGCAAAATGGGCATCGACACCTTGAGGATCAAACCCACAAAAACCACTTTTAAAGGTGTCATACCAGGTGTAGAGGCCTGTTGCACAGGCTCCATCACACTGGAAGTGGTCTTCGGATCTCCGGACAACTTCCGAAGCGAGGAGTTAATCTTCAATATCGTCCCCTTCTGCAGTGTATCACACACTGCTAGGACGAACCGCATTTGCCAGATTCAATGCGATACCGCATTATGCATACCTCAAGCTCAAAATTTCAGGACCTCGCGGGGTTATAACAGTTAATGGAAACACAAAACGCTCGCTCCGTATGGAGGAGCACACTGCGGCCCTCGTAGCAGAAGTACAAAGCAGCCTTCTTAGGCAGACCGCCGATTCAGCGATAAAGCCACCGGACACCGTCATGCGAGTCCGGAGTACCCTGCAACAGGATCGTCCGGCACGTCCAGAGCTCGCCTAGCAATTCGGCCTACATCCTAGTCCCAGTCAAGCGGAGAAATTTGTGCCACACGTACATAATTACGCACTCAGAATACCATGGGCATAGTCGGAGGCACGGCTATGACACGGTCCACAATGCGGCTCAACCGCCCCAGGATCCGTATATCTTCACACCTTTTCTTTTCAGGTCCCTATTTTCGGGAGGCTCTTCCGATAGTCCGACTATCGGACCCATAACGGGATGGAAACACCAACGACACAAGAAGCTTTGGCGTACAAGGGAATCCCCAGGTGGTCTCTGATATCGATCGTTATACCTGTTTTACATACCCACACGCAGCTTGCTATTGGTTAAGGACATGTGAAATGGTCCTATTTTGCTTATCGCACCACCTGTACACATGCGCCTTGACGTATTATTCAAATAACAATGGAAAAATGTACAACGTCAGCTTACTATTACATTTCTTTATCCTTTTCCTTTGCTATTTATTTGTTACAAATTGCACCCGTACATTTTGGTACGTCCAGCCGCCAGGGGCTTCAGTGTACCCCATAACACGGCAAGAAAAGTCCGAACACTTTCAACAGTGTGGCACCCCGAACTTATAGCATTATATGCATCAGCTCTGAATCATGTCTTGGGTCAATAGTTGGGTTTGCCCGGCTCCCATGTTTTGGTGCCTTACGTTCCGCTATATCGGCTAAGGTAGCACAGGGAGAACTACTGAGATTGTGTCCCGGTTCTTCCGGACGAGCACCACAGTAGAGAAAGCCAAAAACTGACTGTCATGATGCGGCAAGAGCTGTTCGTTGTTTGAGAGGTCTCAAATCCTTAAAGATTTTTTCCGCTTCAGGCGAGGAATCAGCCTTGTCCGATTTAGGCATGTATAGAGCCCCAAGTTCGGCCTTCGGAATACTAGGGGTTTCGCCAAAATTTAAAATTGTAGACTTCTATGGCCAAGTGAGAGTGATAAAGTCGTATAGTCCAATTGCCTTGTTCACTGCGCTAAACACTTCCTTAAAAGGACCCAAAATTTGGATAAAGAGTGTTTATATTTATCCCGAACACCCCAGTACTAGTTACATGGGGCAGAAGCCGGCGACTTCCAACTCTCAGATTTTATAAACGGCCGCACAGAAGGTAATATTTTAAATCAACAAGCGTTATATAGCGCACATGAACTTGTTTTCATATTACAGGATGAAATTAGTGCATTAATTTAAATATTACATCCCTAGCACATTCCTCCGCCACAAGGCGGGCGCCCTTCAGGACACTGTCATAATACTTTTCGGGGTGGCGATTCTCCTTGCCCTCCGGCGGCCCTTCTGTCACCAGCTTGTGGGGATCCATCTTCACCTAGTGCACTTTAGCACGGGCGAAGGCCCTGCGCGCACCTTCAATGCAGACTGACCGCTTAATAACTTCAAGCGGCGGACAGGCACTCACCAGCCGCTTTACAAGGCCGAAGTAGCTGCTGGGCAGGGGCTCGCCAGGCCACAACCGGACTATGAGGTCCTTCATGGACAGTTCGGCCGCCTTGTGCAATTCGACCAGTTGCTTCAGCTGGTCGCTCAAGGGCATTGGATGTTCGGTCCCAGTATATTGAGACCAGAACAACTTCTCCGTCGAGCTCCCTTCTTCGGCCCGGTAGAACTCCACGGCATCAGATATGCTGCGCGGTAGATCTGCGAATGCTCCTAGAGAGCTCTGAATTCGGGTAAGTAAAAGGAAAGTCTCCTTCACATGCTTGCTTTGCATAATGAATGCCTTACCTGCCGGCACCTTCTTGGCCGCCTGAATCTCCTGGAGGGCCTTCTGGGCTTCGGCCTTGGCATCTTGTGCGCTCTGGAGGGCCTTCGCAAGCTCAGACTCTTGCGTCTTAGAGTCACGCTCCAAGGACTCGTATTTTTTCATGAAATCCTGGAGCTCTTGCTGGACCTCACCAACTCGGGCCTCTTGCTTCTCACGCTTGATGCACTCCTTGGCCGCTTTGTCTTCGGCCTCGGACAGCGCCTTCTTCAGGGCCGCCACTTCGGTCATGGCCCCTATTAAAGTTCATGACAATTCTGTGATCTAAAACCATTCTTTCTTTATCAATATACAGACGGGGTATCACTTACCTTTGTTCTCCTCGAGCTGCCTCTTCACGAGGCCGAGCTCTTCTTCGGTCCGCCCCAGGTCCCGCTTCAGTCCGGAGACCTTCGCAGTACGAGCGGCAGTGGCCAGCAGCGATGCATGCTTATTCACATAGACATAATATGATTAGACTCCTATGGACGTTATTTGATCCTCTGTTCGGCCTTTCTTTCCGAACACCAAACAGAGCATCAGAGGCTACTGTCTATACTGTGATACTTTCTCATAATTTGATTACTTACCTCAAAGCCTGCCAGGAGGCCGGCGCAGACTTCGGTCAATCTGCTTTTGCCGGACCGAACCTTCTCGATCACCGCACTCATGATGGTGCGGTGCTCTTCGTCAATGGAAGCACCGCGAAGCGCTTCCAGCAAGTTGTCCGATGCCTCTGGACGGACAGAGGTCATCGGCACAGATGGCTCGCCCCCCTTAGTGAGGGGCCGCCTACCTGAATCTGGACTAACTAGAGGTTCCGGCGCAGTATCCAGCTGTGGGCCAGACTTGCTGCGGCCCCCGTCATCAGAATCCATGGGGGTCTTCCCCCCCATGTGCCCGGCGTTTGGGATTTCGCCTTGGGGCGTCTCCAGAACTATCTCCCCCTGGTCCGGTATCCTCTGAGACAACACCTCGGTGTCGTCCGCGGGCCGGGGTGTGGTGGCCGTCGGGAGTGAATCGTTGTTCATCGCTGACTGGCCCAAAGACCCATGCAAAGAGGATACGTCGATGTGGGCTTTGGACAGACTGCACGATCATGTTTGACATGATAAGAAGCAATAAAACAAAACATACCAGAACTATTATAGTATCTAGATACTTACAACTTTGCCAGGGGCTTGTCCTTGGGCAACCACTCCTCGTCGCTGTAGGCGGCTGTTGCGGAGTTGTCCGGAGGGAGGGTCTTTCCCTTCTTGGACCCTTCGCCCCCCCAGACGGGGCAGCCTTCCTTTTCTTCCCCCCCCCCCCCCAGTTGGAGGGGGGAGACTTTCCTCTTCCTCCTCCTCATTTTCGTTGGAGGAGCACGCCTCATTCTTGGACGATGAGTCCGATACAACCTTGCGCCGGAGACCTTTCCTGGTCCGCACGGCCTTTTTCTAGGTCTTCTTCTCCGGCACCTCATCGGGCGCCGGAAACAGCATCTTCGTCAAGATGGGCGATGCTGGATCTTCAGGTAACGGAGCCGGACAGTCAATCCGCTCCGCTAACGCTACCCAGTCCTGTTAAATCGGCATGGAGGCTTAGATTTCTACCGCAAACATGTCGGGGAAAGGCGCATCTTGGAAAATATAAAAACTTACCGGATTAGCGGGGCGCTTTGCGCCAAGTCCACGATCCTCGGTTGTGGGCGGAGGTACCTCGGTGGCCTTGAACAGCACCTTCTAGACATCTTCATGCGTCGTATCGAAGAGCTCTCGCAGAGTCTGGTGTTCGGCCGGGTCGAACTCCCACATATTGAAAGTCCGTCTTTGACACGGAAGGATCCGGCGGAAGAGCATGACCTGGACCACGTTGACAAGCTTGATTTTCTTGCTTATCATATTTTTGATACAGGTCTGGAGTCCGGTTAGCTCCACCGATGAACCCCAGGCTAAGCCCTTCTCTATCCAGGAGGTGAGCCGCATGGGGATGCCAGATCAAAATTTGGGGGCCACCGCCCAGTTGGGTCGCGCGGATCGGTGATATAGAACCACCCCGATTGCCACCCCTTCACGGTCTCCACATAGGATCCTTCTAGAGAGGTGACGTTGCACATCTTGCCCACCATGGCGCCTCCGCACTCCGCTTGCTGGCCGACCACCACTTCGGCTTCACGTTGAAGCCACAGGCCGAAGTGGGGCTTGATGTAGAGGAAGGCCTCGCACACCCTATTCAAAAATTCATCCGATTAACCAGTTAACTTGCTGATTAATCCCTACTCGTAGGGTCATCGAGTAGCCTATAAACCGATAAATCGTCCGATTAATTGATTAAATGGCCAATTAACTTGCCGATTAGCCGATTAATCCCCTACTCACCAGCCAACCGAGCAGCTACCAGTTAACGATTTCCTCAACAATGCTCGCACATGACGATAAACGCCGAGATGTTGAGGATGAAATTGGGGGCAAGATCATCGAAGTCCAGCCCGTAGTAGAACATGAGCCCGCGGACAAATGGGTGGAGGGGGAATCCCCGTCCGCGGACGAAGTGAGCTAGGAATACAACCCTCTCGTGGGGTTCTGGAGTAGGGACGATCTGCCCTGCATCTGAGATCCGGTGCACAATGTTTGCGGCCAGGTATCCGGGTTCCCGGAGCTTCGTAATGTCCTCCTCCGTAACGGAGGAGACCATCCACTTGCCTCCCGCTCCGGACATGTTTGGAATGGCTTTGCGGAGAAGGTGAGAACTTGGGCACTGGAGCTCGAGCGTGCGAGAATGGATGTGCAGGGGAAGAAGAAGGCGTGGGTGAAAAAGAGGAATCCTTATCCCTTTATAAAGGAGGTAGAAACTATTGAAAGGATCGATATAGTTGACTAGAGGGGGGGGGGGGTGCATAGGCAACTAACAATTTTTAGCTTTTCTTTACCAAATTAAACTTTGCATCAAAGTAGGTTGTCTAGATATGCAACTAGGTGAACAACCTATATGATGCAACTACAACAACCACACGAGCAAGCAAGGGATACAACACAATTAAGCATGCAAAAGTAAAGGCGCGAGATAACCAAGAGTGGAGCCGGTGGAGACGAGGATGTGTTACCGAAGTTCCTTCCTTTTGAAGGGAAGTACGTCTCCGTTGGAGTGGTGTGGAGGCACAATGCTCCTCAAGAAGCCACTAGGGCCACCATATTCTCCTCACGCCCTCACACAATGCGAGATGCCGTGATTCCACTATTGGTGCCCTTGAAGGCGGCAACCAAACCTATAAAAACAAGGTTGGGGCAATCTCCACAACTTAATTGGAGGCTCCCAACAACACCACGAAGCTTCACCACAATGGAGTATGGCCCCGAGGTGACCTCAACCGTCTAGGGTGCTCAAACACCCAAGAGTAACAAGATCTTCTAAGGATTAGTGGGGGAATCAAATTTCTCTTGGTGGAAGAATAGATCGGGGCCTTCTCAACTAATCCCGAGCAAATCAACAAGTTTGATTGGCTAGGGAGAGAGATCGGGCAAAAATGGAGCTTGGAGCAACAATGGAGCTTTTGGGGGAAGAGGTAGGTCAACATTGGGGAAGAAGACCTCTTTATATAGTGAGGGGAACAATCCAGCCGTTACCCCCCCAAGCAACCACGCACAGAGCGGTACTACCGCTTGGGCAGGGCGGTAATACCGCTGAGCCAGCGGTACTACCGTTCCCTCCCAGCGGTACTGCGACGCTCACGAGGGTAGCAGGGACCTGGGCCCAGAGCGGTACTACCCCGGGAGTACGGCGGTACTACCGCTTGGAGCGGTACTACTGCCACTACTGCCGCTACTAGTACCGCAAAACCCGACACGAAAAACAGGGGTCTCGAGTCGAGGCGGTAGTATCCCGGAACCACAGCGGTACTACAGCCGAAGACAACAAGCGGTACTACCGCTTGGGGAGCGGTACTACCGCTTGACGTGCTTCGGCGGTACTACCGCTGAGGACCGCGGTACTACCGCTGGGACAGGTCAAGGCAGGCAAGGAGAGGAAAGGTAGCTCCAATGAAGCGGAAAGGAACGATGGGTGTGATAAGGATGTGTAAGTGTTGATTCCACCCTAGCCTTTCCAAAGCAGATCCCCTCTTGATAGTACGGTGACTCCTACGAAACTAGTCCACCAACAGAGAGACGAAAGAGCTACACCATCTTGACTAAAGCACCAAGGGGAAGGAATCGTCTCGTGCCAAAGAATGAATCTCTGAAAAACTCAACGCACACGATTCGTCCGCAAAAGCATTGTCATCAATCACCAAAACACCTTGGGGATATATATGCCCTTACAATCTCCCCCTTTTTGGTGGATTGAGGACAATACGGGATTTGCACAAACGGGGAAAGATATAGGACAAGTGCAAAACCCCACCATCCTAAAATGTGGATGGGCTCCCCCTAGATGTGTGCTATCTAGATAAGTGCTTTGGACTGCACGGCACACTTACTAGGATCAACGCTCCGTCTACATTTTAGAGACCAACAACCTAAGCAGGGTATATGAGAGCAAAATAGATAACAGGATAAGCATGCAACTCATAAGCTAGATAGACATAGATAAAGATAATCGAAAGATAAGGTAGCATATGTCTAACACCATATGACTGGAACTTAGGTCTCACTGACACAAACCAAACAAAGCAAACGGCGAGAAAACACAAAAACGCACACAGAAGACAGAAGACATAAATCCCTAAACTCTCTCCCCCTTTGGTATCGAGACACCAAAAAGGAGAGGGAGTGATGCTACGGCTCTAGGTGATACCAAGTGAGGGTCTTAAATATCAGATCTCAGCGGGATCGTCTTCGCCACCGTTGTCGGTCGGGAAGTGCTCGGCATCAGAATCTGTCCACGAGCAGTGCTGCTGAATCCACTCCTCCTCCTCAGTAAGCTGGTCCTCAGATCCACTGTTAATGGTGGCACCCAACTGACGCATGAGCTCCTTGTGACGACCTCGGGCCTTCTTCTCAGCCACATGAGTCATGTACTGACCGTGAGACTCCAAGCAGAACAACTTCTTCATCTTGAGCTTGAGCTTCTTTGCCCAAGAGGGCTCTGCCCCAGAAGGCTCATAGTCGTCATCATCCTCAACCTCAACCTCCTCCTCAGTCTCCATGGTAGCAGCAGACGAAGGACCTCCAGATTTAGGGACCTGAGTGCCCCAGTTGTCCTTCCTCAGACGCTTGATGTCATGAGAGACCAACTCTCCAGTCTCTAGCATCACTTTGGGATAGACATGATCCCAGGCCGTCTCAATAAGCAGCATGATGAACAGACCATAAATCGTGCACTTGCGCTAGGAGATAGCAGATAAGAGCTCAGACCACATAACATGAGAGATATCCAGGGACTCGCCGGTGTTTTCTTCCTTCTCACACTAGCAGAAGAGGAGCATGTCCACGAGATAAGAATGAACCATATCCAGATTCCCGATGCGAGGGAAAAGAGTCTCACGGAAGACACGGTGAAGAATGGCCAGAAAGGCCAGCAGCTCATACATTTCCTTCTTCATCTCAGGGTTGATCTTCAGAGTGCAGTAGGGCCAGAGTGCTTGCTTGTGAGTGGATGTGGTGTTGCGGTGTGGGCGAAAGCCTACAGGTGACGCAAGCCCGTGATCTTCCACCCCAATAAACTCCATGAACGCCTCCCACCTGACAGATAGTAACTTGCCATTGGTCATCCAAGTCAGTGTCCTGTCCTCATCAGTCCCAAGATGAACCGTGGCATAGAATTGGGCCACAATATCAGCATCATAATCTTTGTTGAATTGCATGATACCAAGAATGTTTAGTTGAGTGCACATCAGAAGAGCTTCACCAAAGTATTGAGGATCCTTCTCCATATGGTCGGTGTCAATGGAGTGCATGTTAACAAAGAGGTTCTTCTTGGCCTTGAGCACATCAAAGAATATGGCAAACTGAAACCTGTTCCAGAACAGACGGTTGACCAAAAGTGGGATCTTGGTCTGCCTCATAGGGATTGCGGTGACGCCTTGCCCAGAACTCCTTGGCTTGCATTTACGGCACGGTTTTGCTAGATTGCTTCGGCTTGACAGCAGACTTCTTCTTGAGTTGAGGTGGAGGTGGAGCACTTGAGGAACCTCCTGCAGACTCAGTTGTGCGGTAACGCTTTGACGTGGCACGACCGGAGTTGATACGCTGAGCCTGATGCTCAGGAAGCTCATCACCTGGAACCACACACAAGAACATGCAAAACAACCAGAAAGAACGAGCATGAGCCACCAACCACTACAAAAGGATCACTGAGTGGTAAGAGTACGATGGAACTTGGTAGAGGGCGGTAGTACCGCGACCTGTGAGCGGCAGTACCGCTCCAAGCGATAGTACCACTCCAGAGGGAGCGGTAGTACCGCTCGAGACGGGGAAACAGCAGTTTCGTATGCCGTGGTCAGATCCGGCACTACTGTCCTACCAAATTCAAAAATACTTCTACCAACCACTAATCCAAACTGCCTAGATGCCTTCTCCATCCAACTCAAGCCTAGATTTGGCCAAAAATCTAGAGATGCAATCACTATTGCCCCTAAGATGCTAGATTGGAAATCTAAACAAAAAGAGAGAGGGAACGGGGGCAATACCAGCATCCATGGCAAGAGGACAAGGTGGAGAGGGACGCCCCGGAGAAGGAGATCCGCCAGAGCCCTCCCGCGGCGCCGGTTGCTGGAGAGATGAGATGGAGCGAGGGGGCGAGCGAATGGGTATGGGGGAGGGAAACCTCCCCCTGCCCACGACATAACCCCCTGACCCCGCCCCACAGTGGTAGTACCGCGCTGGTGGGCGGTAGTACCGCTTACAGCGGTAGTACCGCGCTGGTGGGCAGTAGTACCGCTTACAGTGGTAGTACCACGCACCACCAGTGGTAGTACCAACGAGCAACAAAAAGCACTAGGCAGAACGGCTAAGCTCAAAAAGAAACGGAGAAACACAGCCAAGAAGGAGGAAAAACCAACACGACCACAAACACACTAACAAAGGGCCAAAACACACCTCTTCAAGAGAGGGCGGTGGCCGAGGCCACCTATGTTTGAGTCAAGAGGTATGGCGTCGCGAAGATTTTAACCTTGGACCCATGACCAGAACTCGTCCTTAAAGCACAAGTACCATAAAAATGGTTAAAGTGAAAGACTAGATCAATTTATGCATAATGGGGGGAGGGAGAGTTCATTGAGAGAACAACAGTCCCCCTATATCCATGCCTACATCTAAATTAGACAACAAGTTGAGTGAGGTGGGATGTGCAAGGGTTCAAGTCACATTGCTCGAATCAATGATATTTAGCTCATGCCTTAACTCGCGAAATCTTGCTTCATCCATGGGCTTCCTGAAAATATCTGCAAGGTTATCATGAGTGTTGACATACTTGAGCTCGATCTCCCCTCGCCTAATGTGATCCCGAATGAAGTGATACCAAATCTCAATATGCTTCGTCTTGAAATGTTGCACCGGATTGAGAGAAATCTTGATGGCACTTTCATTATCACACCAAAGAGGCACTTTATCACAAATGACACTGTATTCCTTTAAAGTTTGCCTCATCCATAAGAGTTGTGCACAACAATTACCGGCCACCACAAATTCCGCTTCGGTGGACGAGAGAGACACACAACTTTGCTTCTTGGAAGACCAACTCACCAAAGAGCACCCAAGAAATTGGCACCCTCCGGAAGTGGACTTCCTATCCACTTTGTCTCCCGTCCAATCGGAATCCGTAAATCCTTCAAGCTTGAAGTTTGCTCCTCTTGGGTACCATAAGCCAAAGTTTGGGGTATGAGCCAAATATCGAAAGATTCGCTTGACCGCCACATAGTGACTTTCCTTCGGTGCGGCTTGAAACCGTGCACACATTCCCACACTCAACATGATATCCGGTCTAGATGCACAAAGGTAAAGCAATGAGCCAATCATGGAGCGATATACCTTTTGATCCACCGCTTTACCATTGGGATCAATGTCAAGTTGGCACTTGGTAGGCATTGGAGTAGAAGCCGGCTTGACATCACTTAGCTTGAATCTTTTTAGCATGTCTTGAGTGTATTTGGCTTTGTTGATGAAGGTACCTTCTCTTCGTTGTTTGATATCAAAACCAAGGAAGAACTTCAACTCTCCTATCGAAGACATCTTGAACTTGGAGGTCATGAGAGCGGCAAATTCCTCATTGAAAGCTTTGTTAGGGGAACCAAAGATAATATCATCAACATATAGTTGGCATACGAACAACTCCCCTTTGACCTTCTTAGTAAAAAGAGTGGGATCGATTTGCCCAACCTCAAATCCACGATCTTGTAACAACTCGGTAAGGTGGTCATACCACGCACGTGGGGCTTGTTTAAGGCCATAAAGCACCTTATCGAGTTGATACACATGATCCGGGAAGTAGGGATCCTCGAACCCGGGGGGTTGCTTGACATAAACCAACTCATTAATAGGACCATTAATAAAAGCACTTTTCACATCCATTTGTTGTAACTTAAAGTTGTGATGGGAGGCATAAGCAATCAACAAATGAATGGATTCAAGGCGAGCAACGGGAGCAAAGGTTTCACCGTAGTCGATACCCTCGACTTGGGAGTAGCCTTGTGCTACCAATCTTGCCTTGTTGCGAATGATGTTCCCATGAGCATCTTGCTTGTTCTTGAAAATCCACTTGGTTCCAATGATGTTGTGGTTCCCCGATGGCCTTGGCACCAATCTCCACACCTTGTTGTACTCGAAGTTGTTGAGTTCTTCATGCATGGCATTGAGACAATTCGAGTCTTCGAGCGCCTCAAAGACCTTTTGGGGTTCAACACAAGAGACAAACGCGTGATGTTCACAATAGTTTGCTAATTGTCTACGAGTGCTTACCCCCTTTATTAGGCTTTGAACCACATTCTCCATGAGATGGCCTTTGGTGGTGAGCTTGGAAGCAATCTTCGCGGCATGACACTCTAATTCCTCCTCGGATGTGGAAGGAGGAGGGCTAACTTGATTATCTTGAGCGCCGTCTTGAGCTTGTTCTTGATCTTGAACTTGCTCAAGGGGAAGAACTTGACCTTGGGCATCACTTGGAGGTTCACCACCATCTTGAGATTGATCTTGCCCTTGGTCTTGTTCACTAGGTTGAGGGCCTTCACTTTACTCTTCGGAAGCGTGTGGGTCTTGGGGAGGTGATGGCTCCACTTGAGTGGAGCATTGTCCTTCTCCTTCGGCCACAAGGTGTTCCTCAATGGGTAGAATATGACCAATACCCATTCTTCTTATGGCTTGGGGAGGAATTTCATCACCTACATCACAAGTACCACTTTGCTCCACTTGGGAGCCGTTATTTTCGTCAAAGTCCACGTTACATGTCTCCTCAATGAGTCCGGTGGACTTGTTGAGAACACGGTAAGCATGAGAGTTTGTAGCATAACCAACAAATATGCCCTCATAAGCTCTAGCCTCAAATTTAGACAAATGAACACCTTTTTTGATAATGAAACACTTACACCCGAACACCCGGAATTACTTGAGATTGGGCTTGTTACTGGTGAGTATCTCATAAGGAGTCTTGTTCAAGCCTTTGCGGAGATAGAGCCGATTGGATGCATGACACGCTGTGTTGATGGCCTCAGCCCAAAAGTTGTATGGAGACTTGAACTCCGCCATCACGGTCCTTGCCGCATCCATCAACGTCCGGTTCTTCCTCTCCGCTACACCATTTTGTTGAGGGGTATATGGTGCAGCATATTGATGCTTGATCCCCTCATCACTAAGAATCTCATCCAAGGTGTAGTTCTTGAACTCGGTGCCGTTGTCACTTCTTATTGTCAAGATCTTTGCATCATGTTGACGTTGAGTTTCATTTGCAAAGTCGATGACGGTTTGTTGAGTCTCACTCTTCCTCTTGAAGAATTACACCCAGGTGTATCACCAAGCAATACTTTCTACCTCCAAGACTATCAAAATATGGGGCCCCAAAAAGATCCATGTGAAGGAGCTCCAAGGGTCTCTTCAAGTAGATGATAGTTGTGGGAGGGTGAGCCTTCTCATGAAGCTTTCCTTCGATACAAGCACTGCAAGCACGATCTTTGGCAAAACTAACAATTGTTAGTCCATGGACATGGTCCCCCTTGAGAAGACTTTGCACAGATCTCATATTGACGTGGGCTAAACGGCGATGCCAAAGCCATCCCACGTCAACTTTAGCTATTAGGCATGTCGCGGTCTTAGTGGGTCGCTCTGAAAAGTTAATCACATAGAGACCATCTCGACATGCCCAACAAAGGCTACTTTAAGAGTCTTGCTCCACAAGAGGGCCACGGTATCAATGTCAAAGAAAGTAGCAAAACCCATGAGTGCAAGTTGACGAACGGAAAGCAAATTGTATGCAAGGGACTCAACAAGCATGACTTTCTCGATCGTTAGATCATGAGAAATGACAACCTTGCCAAGACCCAATACCTTAGAATGTGAGGCATCACCCCACTCGACATTGGTGGGCATAGATGGAATCTTTTGCACGTCCACCACCAAGTCCTTGCTCCCGGTCATATGATTTGTTGCTCCACTATCGAGCAACCATGATCCCCCATCGGAAGCAAACACCTACAAGAGATCAATGCTTGGTTTTAGGTACCCATTTAGCAATGGGTCCTTTGATGTTAGTAACAAGGGTCTTAGGAACCCAAATAGACCACTCAATGTACTCATAAGGAGAACCAACAAATTTAGCATAAACATGTCCATCACTAGCACGGCACAACACATATGACGGGTTAAAGTCCTCGGCTTTGTTGGAGGAGATGGTTTTTCCCTTTATGACATCAACGCCCTTCACATTTTCCTTCTTCTCCTTAGGAGCACCCTCTCCCTCTTTCACAAAAGTTTTCTTGAGAGGAGGAGGTCGTTTGGTCTTGTCGTTCTTCTTCTTATTCTTGGACTTGGGTGCAAACCCAATTCCCTTCTTGGCCACAACTTCCTTTCGATTTCTCAAAAGGTCGTTGAGGTTATTCTCGCCTTGAATGCATGTCACAAGGCCTTTCTCAAGTTGATCCTTGAACTTGGCATTCTCCTCCACAAGATGCACATGCTCACAACACGGGTTAGTAGCATATGCGTTATCAATTAATACCATATGAGGAAAGGTGGCCTTTTCCTTGGTTAGCTTAACTTGGAGTTGCGCATGAGACTCCTTGAGGTTTGCATGTGCACCCTTCAAGACCTTGTGGGCCTTGTCAAGTACATAAAACTCCTCATTGAGTCTAGCATGATCAACCCCAAGTTTAGCCTTCTCGGAAGTTAGCACACGAGACACAACAAGAGCATGATCAAGATCTTTCTTTAACTTGGCATGGTCATCGTTGTGTGACTCCTCAAGAGCCAAACGTTACCCACGCTCTTCCTCAAGAGCATTGGAGAGATCCGATATCTCATCGGCATAGTCACGACTATGACCTTCCATCTTAGAGATGGTTTCTTCATGAGCCTCGATCATGTCATTGGCTTCACCAAGTTGTTCCAAGAGAGCAACAAAGTGCTTCTTGGATTTGCCCTTGAGCTTACTCATAAATGACTCAAATTCATTCACATCCTCATTAGACCCCTCATGTTCATCAATGCAACCCTCCAAGGAGGGATTAGTAATGATGGTGGTTTTGATGTTGGGGGTTACCTTGTTGGAGGCTTTAGCCATGAGGCACTTGGCGGTGATGTTCTCGTTGGGTGAATCAAAGAGAGACACCCGGGGAGTGGTAGCAATGGCAACGGAGGCCATGGCAATTGCTTCTCCATTTTCATCATCATCGTCATCCTCATGGTATTCTTCTTGAACCACCAACCCACGAGTAGGAGTCTTCTTGGTGAAGTTGTTCTTGTTGGGGAAGGACTTGGCTTTGTCTTTTCAGATGAACTTGCTACCATTGTCTTCCCGCTTCTCGTAAGGACAATCCGCAACGAAATGGCTCACATTGCCACAGTTGAAACAAGTTCTAACTCGTTGCTTGCCCTTGAAGCCACTTGAGTTGTTCTTGTTGAAGTTGGGTCTTGAATTTTTCTTGCTCCAAAATTGTCTTGAAGCAAGAGCCATGTGCTCATGATAATCATATTTCGTGTCTTCGGGGTTGCTCTCCTCATCTTCCTATTCTTACTCTTCTTCCACAATGACCTTGGCCTTCAAGGCAAGGTTGGGTTTCTTTGCCCTTTGAGAACGGAGCACTGCATTGTCGGTGGTCTTGTCCAAGATGCTCATTGCAACGAACTCATCCAACACTTCACTTGAGGTCATGGAGTGGAAGTCCGGTCTTTGACGAATGACGGAGGACATGGCCTTGTTGTAGGGCATCATGGCCTTGAGGAACTTGCGCTTGATCCAATTGTCATCCGTGTCCTTGCTCCCATGATCTCGGAGTGAGACCGCGACTTTGGTCACTCTTCGAAAGAGCTCACGAGGTTCTTCATCTTCTTTCATTGCAAACTCATCGGCTTCATCTTGCACCACTTCATAGTTGGAGCGTTGAATGCTAGCACTTCCTCGATAGAGAGACACAACGCATTGCCATGCTTCTTTGGCCATGGCATGAGGTCGAAGATGAGGGAGATCTTCGGGAAGGATTGCATCTTGGATGATGAAGAGAGCACTCTCATTGAATTGATTATCCACCACTTCTCTCAGGGTGAAGTTGATTCGGTCATGTGGATAGAAACCTTCTTCAATGATTCTCCAAAGATTAGTATTCACATGATTTAAATGACACTTGAAGCGATACACCCAAGAATCAAAATCCTCATTTTTCACAATCTTAGGAGGAGGACCAGCATGATTTAAATGAGTAGAGGGAATCGGTCCTCCATAAATTGGAGGTTCCACATGGGCAAAGATACTGGTGCCATTTCTACCACTAGTAGAAGGACCCTTCTCACTATTATCTTCCCCCTTGTCAGAGTTAGCATCCGTCACCTTGTTAGCGGGATCACCCACTTTCAACGGCGAGGTAGGTAGTTTAAGTCCTTCTATGAATTTATTAAACATGCTTTCAACCATGGTTGTCATGGAGGTTTTCAATGTGTCCAAGGCCACATTGAATTCCTCATGGGGCACCGCGGTTTCCCCATTACCCGTAGACGAGATCGGTTTCACATCGGAGTGCTCCTCCTCCCCATCGTCTATGGTGTCAACCATACTCTTCCGACAGCAAAGTCCTTAATAAAGAGACGAGGCTCTGATACCAATTGAAAGGATCGATATAGTTGACTAGAGGGGGGTGAATAGGCAACTAACAATTTTTAGCTTTTCTTTACCAAATTAAACTTTGCATCAAAGTAGGTTGTCTAGATATGCAACTAGGTGAACAGCCTATATGATGCAACGACAACAAGCACATGAGCAAGCAAGGGATACAACACAAGTAAGGTTGCAAAAGTAAAGGCGCGAGATAACCAAGAGTGGAGCCGGTGGAGACGAGGATGTGTTACCGAAGTTCCTTCCTTTTGAAGGGAAGTACGTCTCCGTTGGAGCGGTGTGGAGGCACAATGCTCCCCAAGAAGCCACTAGGGCCACCGTATTCTCCTCACGCCCTCACACAATGCGAGATGTCGTGATTCCACTATTGGTGCCCTTGAAGGCGGCGACCAAACCTTTACAAACAAGGTTGGGGCAATCTCCACAACTTAATTGGAGGCTCCCAACAACACCATGAAGCTTCACCACAATGGAGTATGGCCCCGAGGTGACCTCAACCATCTAGGGTGCTCAAACACCCAAGAGTAACAAGATCTGCTAGGGATTAGTGGGGGAATCAAATTTCTCTTGGTGGAAGTATAGATCGGGGCCTTCTCAACTAATCCCGAGCAAATCAACAAGTTTGATTGGCTAGGGAGAGAGATCGGGCGAAAATGGAGCTTGGAGCAACAATGTAGCTTTTGGGGGAAGAGGTAGGTCAACATTGGGGAAGAAGACCTCTTTATATAGTGAGGGGAACAATCCAGCCGTTACCCCCCAAGCAACCACACACAGAGAGGTACTACCGCTTGGGCAGGGCAGTACTACCGCTGAGCCAGCGGTACTACCGTTCCCTCCCAGCGGTACTGCCGCGCTCACGAGGGTAGCAGGGACCCGGGCCCAGAGCGGTACTACCTCGGGAGTACGGCGGTACTACCGCTTGGAGCGGTACTACTGCCACTACTGCCGCTACTAGTACCGCAAAACCCGACACGAAAACAGGGGTCTCGAGTCAAGGCAGTAGTATCCCAGAACCACAACGGTACTACGGCCGAAGACAGCAAGCGGTACTACCACTTGGGGAGCGGTACTACCGCTTGACGTGCTTTGGCGGTACTACTGCTGAGGACCGCGGTACTACCGCTGGGACAGGTCAAGGCAGGCAAGGAGAGGAAAGGTAGCTCCAATTAAGCGAAAAGGAACGATGGGTGTGATAAGGATGTGTACGTGTTAATTCCACCCTAGCCTTTCCAAAGCAGATCCCCTCTTGATAGTACGGTGGCTCCTACGAAACTAGTCCACCAACAGAGAGACGAAAGAGCTACACCGTCTTGACTAAAGAACCGAGGGGAAGGAATCGTCTCGTGCCAAAGAATGAATCTCTGAAAAACTCAACGCACACGATTAGTCCGCAAAAGCATTGTCATCAATCACCAAAACACCTTGGGGATATATATGCCCTTACAATCTCCCCCTTTTTGGTGGATTGATGACAATACGGGATTTGCACAAACGGGGAAAGATATAGGACAAGCGCAAAACCCCACCGTCCTAAAATGTGTATGGGCTCCCCCTAGATGTGTGCTATCTAGATAAGTTCTTTGGACTGCACGGCACACATACTAGGATCAACGCTCCCCCTACATTTTAGAGACCAACAACTTAAGCAGGGTATATGAGAGCAAAATTGATAACAGGATAAGCATGCAAGTCATAAGCTAGATAGACATAGATAAAGATAATCGAAAGATATGGTAGCATATGTCTCACACCATATGACTGGAACTTAGGTCTCATTGACACAAACCAAACAAAGCAAACGGCGAGAAAACACAAAAACGCACACAGAAGACGGAAGACACAAATCCCTAAACTCTCTCCCCCTTTGGTATCGAGACACCAAAAAGGAGAGGGAGTGATGCTACGGCTCCAGGTGATAGCAAGTGAGGGTATCTGTCGGTGTCAAAACCGGCGGATCTCGGGTAGGGGGTCCCGAACTATGCGTCTAGGCGGATGGTAACAGGAGACAAGGGACACGATGTTTTTCCCAGGTTCGGGCCCTCTCGATGGAGGTAAAACCCTACTCCTGCTTGATTCATATTGATGATATGGGTAGTACAAGAGTGGATCTACCACGAGATCAAGGAGGCTAAACCCTAGAAGCTAGCCTATGGTATGATTGTTGTTCGTCCTATGGACTAAAACCCTCTGGTTTATATAGACACCGGAGAGGGCTAGGGTTACACAGAGTCGGTTACAATGGTAGGAGATCTACATATTCGTATTGCCAAGCTTGCCTTCCATGCCAAGGAAAGTCCCATCCGGACACGGGACGAAGTCTTCAATCTTGTATCTTCATAGTCTTGGAGTCCGGCCGGTGATGATAGTTTGGCTATCCGGACACCCCCTAGTCCAGGACTCCCTCAGTAGCCCCCGAACCAGGCTTCAATGATGATAAGTCCGGCGCGTACATTGTCTTCGGCGTTGCAAGGCGGGTTCTCCTCCAAATTCCGTGTGTTTGCCGAATAGTGTCCGGCTTCCTTATAAATGTTGCGCTCCTTGGCTTCCACGCCCAATAATGGCCCTCTTCCATGTGTCGTACGAATGCGAAAGGCCAGGGTATTTTTACATTTTACCCCCTAGCTACGTGAATAAGCTGCCTATAAGAGAGGCAAGAATCCAGATCCAAATCACACCATCCTCCTTCCGCGAGTACTCATCGGAGCACTTCTGACCAAAATCCACTCCATCATGGACCGTCGACACGGCTCCTCCTCTCACGCTCCCAGCCCTCAGCCAGGAGATTGGAGGAGATGTTCAGTCCCGCACAGCGAGCTGGTGACGCTCCAAGCGGAGGGACACCTTCCTCCGGCCTTTATGGTCCAGTTCGAGCCGGGCTGGCCACCTACAAAGGTGGAAAGCAGGCGGAGAACAACCCCAGTCCCTCCAAAGGAGAGCAGGTGTGTTTCGTCCCTTATCTAATAAGGGTGCTCAGATTTCCCATACATCCGTTTCTCCGGGGGCTTCTGGAGTTCTATGGACTCCAGCTTCATCACCTTACGCCCGCCTCCATTTTGCACATTGCGGGTGAGGGAGTCCTGGACTAGGGGGTGTCTGGATAGCCGGACTATCATCGTCGGCCGGACTCCAAGACTATGAAGATACAAGATTGAAGACTTCGTCTCGTGTCCGGATGGGACTTTCCTTGGCGTGGAAGGCAAGCTTGGCAATACGGATATGTAGATCTCCTACCATTGTAACCGACTTTGTGTAACCCTAGCCCTCTCCGGTGCCTATATAAACCGGAGGGTTTTAGTCCATAGGATGAACAACCATTACAACGATCATACCATAGGCTAGCTTCTAGGGTTTAGCCTCCTTGATCTTGTGGTAGATCCACTCTTGTACTACCCATATCATCAATATCAATCAAGCAGGAGTGGGGTTTTACCTCCATAGAGAGGGCCCGAACCTGGGTAAAAACATCATGTCCCTTGTCTCCTGTTACCATCCGCCTAGACGCACAGTTCGGGACCCCCTACCCGAGATCCGCCGGTTTTGACACCGACATTGGTGCTTTCATTGAGAGTTCCTCTGTGTCGTCACTGATAGGCTTGATGGATTCTTCGATCGTCATAACGACGCAGTCCAGGGTGAGACTTTTCTCCCCGGACAGATTTTCGTGTTCGGCGGCTTTGCACTGCGGGCCAATTCGCTTGGCCATCTGGAGCAGATCGAAAGCTATGCCCCTGGCCATCAGGTCAGATTTGGAAGCCTAAACTTCACATCTAACATCCGCGGAGACTTGATCTTCGATGGATTCGAGCCACAGCCGAGCGCGCCGCACTGTCACGATGGGCACGATTTAGCTCTGCTGCCGAACAGTGCCCTGGAGTCCGCACATGAGTCCGCTCTGATCCTTAATTCGGAGCCGACCTTGCAGATCGACGACGGGTGGCTAGACACTGCCTTAGGGGCTGCAACCTCTACGGTGATGGAGCCGAATACTGACCTTGTCCCTTGTAAAGCCCGTGACTCCGAGGTGCCGGACTCCTCGCCGGACTCCGAACCTCCTGCGCCCCTACCAATCAAATCCGATTGGGCGCCGATCATGGAGTTCACCGCTACGGACATCTTTTAGCACTCACCCTTTGGCGACATCCTGAATTCGCTAAAGTATCTCTCGTTATCAGGAGAGCCCTGGCCAGACTGCGGTCAGGACGGTTGGGATGCGGACGACGAAGAAATTCAAAGCCCACCCACCACCCACTTTGTAGCCACTGTCGACGATCTAACCAACATGCTAGACTACGACTCCGAAGACATCGACGGTATGAACGACGATGCCGGAGACGACCAAGAACCAGCGCCTATGGGGCACTCGAAGACCACCTCGTCATACGACATATACATGGTGGACATCCCAAAGGATGGGAATGGCGAAGAAGCAGCGGAGGCAGATTCCTCGAAGAAACAGCCCAAGCGCCGGCGTCAGCGGCGCCGCTCTAAATCCCGCCACAACAAGAATGGAGATTCCGGCACCGGAGATAATAACACCCCAGAGAGTGCCGAAGATAACCCCCTCCAGCAAGATTCAGCACATGAGGACGGAGAAGCTAGCCCTCACGAGAGAGCGGCAGACGAAGAGGTAGAGGATGATAATCACATGCCTCCCTCCGGAGACGAGGCAAGCCTCAACGACAACGAATTCATCGTGCCCGAGGATCCCGTCGAACAAGAGCATTTTAAAGGCAGGCTTATGGCCACGGCAAACAGCCTAAAGAAAAAGCAGCAACAGCTCCGAGCTGATCAAGATCTGCTAGCCGACAGATGGACTGAAGTCCTGGCGGCCGAAGAGTATGAACTCGAACGCCCCTCCAAAAGCTACCCAAAACGCAAGTTGCTCCCCAGATTAGAGGAGGAGGCATATAAACCTCCATCACCAGCGCACAATACGGCAGACCGACCACCTCGTGGCAGCGACAGAGAGGCATCTAGGCCCTCCACCAGAACCGTATCCCAGCACCGCTCGAAAAGCGCGAAGCCACGGGGGAATGCACCGGACTTGCGAGACATATTGGAGGACAAGGCGAGACAATCAAGATCGATCTACGGATCACGTGGGCGCCCCACGATGCGCGACGACTATCGTCGCGCTGGATACAGCAACTCCGGCCGGGCCAAACACAGTAGACAAAGCTCTCTTGAGCTACGTCGTGATATAGCCCAGTATAGAGGCGCCGCACACCCACTATGCTTCACAATGAAGTAATGGATCATCAAATCCCTGAAGGGTTTAAACCCGTGAACATTGAATCCTACAATGGCACAACAGACCCTGCGGTTTGGATCAAAGACTATCTCCTTCATATCCATATGGCCCGCGGTGACGATCTCCATGCCATCAAATATCTCCCACTCAAGCTTAAAGGACCAGCTCGGCATTGGCTTAACAGCTTGCCACCAGAGTCAATTGGGTGTTGGGAGGACCTGGAAGCCGCATTCCTTGACAACTTCCAGGGCACATATGTGCGACCACCAGACACCGATGACCTAAGCCACATAATTCAGCAGCCAGACGAATCGGCCAGACAATTCTGGACACGGTTCCTAATAAAGAAAAATCAAATCGTCGACTGCCCGGATGCAGAGGCCCTCGCAGCCTTCAAACATAACATCCGTGACGAGTGGCTGGCCCGGCACCTAGGACAGGAAAAGCCGAAATCAATGGCAGCCCTCACATCACTCATGATCCGCTTCTGCGCGGGAGAGGACAGCTGGCTAGCCTGCGGTAACAACCTCAGCAAAAATTCTGGCAGTCCGGACAACAAGGACCGCAATGGCAGGTCGCGTCGCAACAAAAACAAACGTCGCGTTAACAGCGATAACAATGAGGATACGGCAGTCAACGCCGGATTTAGAGGCTCCAAACCCGGTCAGCGGAAAAAGCCATTCAAAAGAACTACTCCGGGTCCATCCAATTTGGACCGAATACTCGACTTCTCTTGCCAGATACATGGCACCCCCGAAAAGCCAGCTAATCACACCAATAGGGATTGTTGGGTATTTAAGCAGGCAGGCAAGTTAATTGCCGAAAACAATGACAAGGGGCTGCATAGCAATGACGAGGAAGAGACCTGGCCGCCGAACAGTAGAGGACAGAAGGATTTCCCCCCACAAGTATGGACGGTAAACATGATATACGCAACCCACATACCCAAGAGGGAGCGGAAGCGTGCACTTAGGGATGTATATGCGATGGAGCCAGTCGCCCCGAAGTTCAATCCATGGTCCTCTTGCCCGATCACTTTTGATCGAAGGGACCACCCCACCAGTATCCGTCATGGCGGATTCGCCGCATTGGTTTTAGACCCAATCGTCGATGGATTTCACCTCACCAGAGTCCCGATGGACGGCGGCAGCAGCCTGAACCTGCTTTATCAGGACACAGTGTGCAAGATGGGCATAGACCCCTCAAGGATTAAACCTACAAAGACGACCTTCAAAGGCGTCATACCAGGTGTAGAGGCCAATTGTACAGGCTCGGTTACACTGGACGTTTTCTTCGGATCCCTGGATAACTTCCGAAGCGAGGAGTTTATCTTCGATATAGTCTCGTTCCGCAGCGGCTATCATGCTCTGCTCGGACAGACCGCATTTGCAAAGTTCAACGCGATGCCGCATTACGCATACCTCAAGCTCAAGATGCCAGGCCCTCGAGGAGTCATCACGGTCAATTGAAACACTGAACGCTCCCTCCGAACGGAGGAACACACAGCGGCTCTCGCGGCAGAAGTACAGAGCAGCCTCTTAAGGCAATTTTCGAGTCCGGCCGTTAAGCTACCGAACACGGCCAAACGCGCCCGGAGTAACATACAACAAGACCACCTGGCACGTTTCGAGCACGCGTAGCAATGCGGCCCCAACCCCAGCCCTTGCATAATTGCAAGACTAGTCCTTCGCGTACATCATTACGCTCTGGAGATACCATGGGCATAGGGGGAGGGGCACGACCACGATAGGCCCAGAGTGCGGCTCAACCACACCAGGGGCTCCCAAGTGTGTCACACTTTTATTTCTTTCCTTTTTCTTACCCAGAGGCCTCCGTTCACCAGAGGCCTTAGACCTGCCGAACTCACGATGCAACAGCCAGGGAAGGAGAAAGGCTACGACGAACACTCAGGTGGTCTCCATTACGAGCATTAAATCTATTTAATACGCCATTCCGCAGCCTACCCCTGGAGGGGGACATGCTTAAATAGTCCAATCCCTTGCTTACCGCACTATTTGTATCGTTCTACATTCATCGCAGAATTCCTTGAATAAACAATGCATTGCTTTTCGCTTATAATTGCATTTCTTATATATATATATATATATATATATATATATATATATATATATATATATATATATATATATATATGTTCATTTATGACATCCTGCATCCGTACACTTTGGTACGGCCAAATACACCAGGGGCTTAAGTTCTCCGCATTATGGTGTGATAAGTCTGTCGGTGTACTAAAGTAGGGGTACCTTAGTACCCCGAACTTGTGCACGGGCAGTCGCAGTGTCCCGCGGCAAGGCTTGCCGGGCGTCCGCTAAGATCCTCCGCTATTCCTATTTACTGCCATTCAAGAACAAAGTGTTAGCCGAGAAGACAGAAGCCCGGCAAGAGGAGCTTGCCAGGAAGGACAAGACCCCGGCAAGAGGAGCTTGCCGGGGAGGCCAACCAAGACCCAGCGAGCGGCAAGCTTGCGGGTGCGACAAGACAACGGCCGCGGCAAGACGCTTGCCGCGGCAAGGCTGCCACTCTGCACCCGAGCTCCAGCGCATCCAACAACGTGTCGCCCCAGGACCATCCCAGGAGCACGTGGCGAGGCGCTGTGCAGCCAAGTGGTGCGAGGTGGCAAGAGGAGATGACGAGAAGGCCATCGTGGCAGACGGTGGCGCTCCTAACGGTCGCTTCCTTGCACTGTTTGGGCGACCGGACGGGCATTAAATGCCCTTGTCCCCTGCCGTCAGAGTTAGGTAGGGGGCACTGTTGATAGCGGTTGTACCAACCCCCGTTTTTTACTCTTTTACCCCTCTTTCTACGCTGCCACCTGTCGGTGACCCCTTTAACCTATAAAAAGGAGGCCCATGCGCACGTGGAGGGGGGGGGGGGGGTTCGGTTCGACTCATTCGACACTACAACTCACCTAAGCTCTTGAGCAAGAACAGAATAGAAACACAAAGCAGCAGTAGGAGTTTTATCTCTCCGGAGAGCTCCGAAGCTGGGTAAAATCCCTCGCGTGCTTTCGCCTCGATCTTCTCTGCGTGCGCCTTCCGCTCCCTTGCTGGACAGAGAAGGGGCCCTGCCCCATAGGTGTTCGTTCCCCACGACATCTTTGGCGCGCCAGGTAAGGGGGCGTCGAGGTCGTGCGTATCTGATCCGGCGTCTGTGCGCGCTACATCAACATCTTCACCGACATGCCACCGAAGAAGAAGACTTCGGAGGTGGCCGCTCCGTCTGTGACTATCCTACCGCCACCGGAGCAAACGGGCGGTGGGGTGGACGCCGGCGGAAGAGCGGGCGCCGACGGGGGGACTCACGTCGTCACCAGGTCCAAGGACAAGGCCCCGCAAGCTTCAACGTCTGTACATCCACCGCAACCCTCCCAGGGGGTGCAGGATCGACAACGCCACGGTGCTCCTAGCACCGTACTCGCGTTGGAACAAGGCCAAGCTGGTGGGTCGCGGGATGCTCAAGGCCAACGCACGCGTCAACACGTTGGCACGAGCGCAATGCGGTCGCCTGGACGAGATGTCGCTCCTTCTAACACTGTTAGAAGTTTGAGCGTATCCCGCACCTCGCGTCGCTCGCCACCGCCACCCAACACTCCAGAGGAAGCGCTGGCCCGAGCCCAGCTGCTTCTAGATTACCCTCCAGCGCCAGACAAGATCGACGACTGGAGGGCCACCATTCAGAGCCTTATCGGCTTCGCCAACGGCGACAAGCCCCGGCAACCGAGCACATCGAAGCCCCGGCAAGACGCCCAGGCGCCAGCCGACGCCGACAAGACCGCTGGGGGTGCCACCACCGTGCACTCCCCGCCTCGAAGGCCAAGATCGCCGACTCGCCGGGCCAACATCGACACCGACTCCACCGCGTCGTCGGACCCGCGAGCTCGCCGTGATCAACGCCAAGTTCTCCAAGAACGACGACACGAAGACGCTCGCACTCGCATCGAGTGTCGAAGAGAAGCGCGGCGTCAATCTGACCAGCGCGCTGGGCCCACTGTCGATATGCATGCGCCAGGGGAACCAGGAGACTTGCCGTACGCGGTAGGTTGCCCTGCGTTCACCCGTGAGCTGCGGCAGGTCCAGTGGCCCAGTACCAAGAACTTCAAGCCAGACGTGCCCGAGAAGTACGATGGCAGGATACATCCGTCGGAGTTCCTCAGCGTCTACACCATCGCGATGCAGGCTGCCGGAGGGCGCGACGAGAAGATCCTCGCCAACTACTTCCCGCTTGTGCTCAAGCCCAACGTCAGATCTTGGCTCATGCACTTGCCGGACAACCCCATCTCTTCGTGGGCGGACCTGTGCCATCAGTTTGTCGGCGCCTTCATAGGCGGCCACAAACCCCATGGCCAGGAGAGCGATCTTCATCTGCTCGCCCAGAAGGAAGGAGAACCCCTGCGCAAGTACATACAGAGATTCAGCCAGGTGCAGCGCAACATCCCAGACGTCCACCCTGCCGCGGTTATCAGCGCGTTCCACCAGAACGTGCGTAACCGCAGGATGAGGGAGGAGATGGCGATATGCAAAATCAGAGATGTCAGCGAGCTATATGCTCTAGCCGACAAGTGTGCACGGGCTGAAGAGGGGAGGAGACTCCCCGGAGAGAACGCAGGAGCAGAAGGATCTGACAGTGAGGACGCCCCTCTAGCAAAGAAGAATCGGAGGCGGAATAACAGAAAGAGGAAGGCTAAGGATGTGCTAGTTGTCGAGCAGTCCGGCAACGGAGGCGGTTCCGAGAAGGCCAAAGCTGGTGACTCCAGTGAGGCTGTGGTAGCCGCCGACAAGCAGGATGGCTCCGGCAAGCAGTACTGCAAGATCCACCGCACCAAGGGCCATGACCTCCAAGCTTGCAAGAAGGTTGAGCAGATGGCAGAGCTACAGAAAGCTGAATACGAGCGCCGCGACAAGGAGAAGGCCCAGGAAGGTGGCGGAGGATCCGACAAGAAGCGTTCTGCCCGGGGAGGGCGCCGCGGCAAGGCCAAGCAGCGCCAAGGAGATAGGCCTCCCCGTGGCCGCGACAAAGACAAAGACGAAGATGAAGATGATGAGATGGAGGAGGATGAGACTGACGAGCAGGAGTTCCAGAAGGCAACAGAGGTGTTGTGCGTCGACGGTGGTGCTTCTCTGCACACCTCGCACCGCCAACTCAAACAGTGGGTGCGGGAAGTGAACGCAGCAGAACCGTCCGTCGAGTCGCGCAAGCCCCTGAAGTGGTCCAGCACGCCCATCATCTTCGACGTTGAGGATCACCCTGATCGCATCACTGCGGTCGGGTGCTTGCCGATGTTGGTTTCGCCAACAATCCGCAACCTCAAGGTTACAAAGATGTTGGTTGACAGCGGGGCCGGCCTAAATCTGATCTCCTCCGCAGTGCTCAAGAAGCTCCAGATCCCCGACAGCGAGCTCGAAGAGACTGGTACTTTCCAAGGAATCAACCCGGGAAGGAGCAAGCCGAAGGGGAATATTACGCTGCCAGTGACGTTTGGCAGCAAGCTGAACTTCAGGATAGAGAGAGTCACATTTGACGTTGCTGATTTCCCATTGCCCTATAATGGGATACTCGGCCGTCCAGCGCTTGCCAAGTTCTTGGCAGCCTCTCACTACGCTTACAATGTGCTCAAGATGCCTGGACCGATAAGTGTTATTTCTGTCCATGGCGACAAGAAAGATGCACTTATCTGTACCGACAAGATCTACCGGGAAGCTGCAGCCGCAGCAGAACGCAAACCACTTGCCGCTGAAGCTCCCGGGGGGAAGAAGAAGACCAAGTCCGGCAAGAGTAGCTCTGATGCCCACTCCGGCAAGCGCACCTCTTTGGAGTGCTGCGCTACCGTCGAGGACGCACCATCGAGCTCCACCGGCAAGTGCAAGAAGGCAAAGACAGCTTCACCAGAGACCAAGAAAGTGGTCGCCAAGGAGGACGGCACTGGTGGTACCTTCACCATCAGTGCCACGCTTGACCCTAAATAGGAAAGCGCGCCCGTTGCTTTCCTGCAGGCGAATGTCGATGTGTTTGCATGGCAACCATCTGACATCCCCGGTGTTCCCACGAAAGTAATTGAGCACCACCTTGTCGTCTGCCCTCACGCGCGGCCCGTCAAGCAGAGAGTCAGGAAGCAAGCGGTAGAACGCCAAGAGTTCATTGCAGAGGAGATCAAGAAATTGGAAGCAGCAGGCCTGGTCCGAGGAGTACTCCATCCAACGTGGTTAGCCAACCCAGTAGTCGTGCGCAAAGCAAACGGGAAGTGGAGGCTTTGTATTGACTTCACTGATGTTAATAAAGCTTGTCCCAAGGATCCATTTCCCTTGCCGCGCATTGACCAGATTGTCGACTCCACGGCAGGATGTGACTTGCTTTCATTCCTTGATGCATATTCAGGATATCATCAGATCTTCATGGCTGAAGGGGATGAAGAGAAAACCGCATTCATTACTCCATGTGGCACGTACTGCTTTGTACGGATGCCTTTCGGACTAAAGAATGTTGGTTCAACATTTGCAAGAGTAGTCAGTCATGCTTTTGAGCCACAACTGCACAGAAATGTAGAAGCTTACATGGATGACATAGTGGTCAAGAGCAAGGACAAAGAAACTTTGATCCAAGATTTGGACGAGACTTTTGCAAATCTGCGCAAGATCAATCTCAAGTTGAACCCCGAGAAGTGCGTGTTTGGAGTTACTTCCGGCAAGCTTCTCGGGTTCTTTGTGTCCCAGAGGGGGATCGAAGCCAATCCCGACAAGATCAAGGCCATCGAGCAAATCGAAGCACTGAAGCGAGTCAAGGACGTACGAAGGCTTGCCGGCTGCATTGCTACTCTCAGTAGGTTCATCTCTAAGTCTGCTGAACGCGCCCTGCCGTTTTTCAAAATTTTGAAAAAGGCAGGTCCAATGAAATGGACTCCGGAAGCGGAGGCTGCGCTGCAGGACTTGAAGAGATACCTATCCTCCACTCCAACACTTGTCGCACCTAAGCCACAAGAGAAGTTGCTGCTATATCTGGCGGCAACCAATCAAGTGGTTAGTGCTGCGTTAATAGCGGAGAGGGAGGCGGATGATTGTCGGGGCGCACGTCTCTTCCCGTGGCCGCGAGCACCTATGGGGCACTGGGGGGCCCCTTCTAGTCCGGCAAGGGGGACGGAGGCCGCGCGCAGAGCAGATCGAGGTCGGGCGCGCGCGGGGGAGACGGGCGATTTTTACCCAGCTTCGGAGCTCTCCGGAGAGATAAAACTCCTACTGCTGCTTTGTGTTTGTATTTCATCTTGCTCGAGAGTGAGCGTATGGTGGTGTTGCGTGTGTTGAATGGACCGAACCCGTGCCGAATGGACCGGACCCGTGTCGAATGGACCGAACCCCTTCTACGTGCGCACGGGCCTCCCTTTTATAGTCTGAAGGGGGCTCCAACAGGTGGCAACGTAGGAAGAGGGGGTAGAAAGGTAAAAACGCAGGTTGGTACAACAGTGACCAACAGTGTCCCCTACCTAACTCTGACGGCAGGGGGCAAGGGCATTTAATGCCCGTCCGGTCGCCCCAACAGTGCAAAGAAACGACCGTTAGGTGAGCCACCGGTTGCCACGATGGCGTCTCTGTCAGCTCTGCTTGCCACCTTGCTCCGCATGGCTACGCAACGCCCCGCCACGTGCCCCTGGGGTGGCCCTGGGGTGACATGTCGCTGGATGCGCTGGATTTTGGGTGGCCGCCTTGCCGCGGCAAGTGCCTTGCCGCGGCCCTTCTCTTGTCGTGCTGGCAAGCTTGCCGGCCGTCGGGCCTTGCCGGGACGCGCGCGGCGTCGTGGCAAGTTTTCTTGGAATGCCTTGAGTGGCCTTCCCGGCAAGCTCCTCTTGCCGGGGCCTTTGTTGGCCTTCCCGGCAGCCTCCTCTTGCCGGGGCCTTAGCTTGAGTACTCTGTTCTTGAATGGTAGTAATAGGAAATGACGGAGGGTTCTGGCGGGCGTTCGGCAAGCCTTGCCGCGGGGTGCTAAGACTGCCCGTGCACGAGTTCGGGGTACTAAGGTACCCCTACTTTAGTACACCGACAGGAGCCCCCGGGCCTGGGCCATACACGGTGCCGAGCGTTGTTGGGCTAGGCCCAAAACAGTGCACGGGCACGCGTGGCCTGGGGCCACACAGAATCAGACTCCGTGGCCACCGCGTCCTCCCGCAACGGCACATGTCGATTGCAGCGTCGTGGGAGAGAACGTGGTCAATACTTAACTCCAGGAAATGCGTAACATTCGCATCCCCTGTTTATAAGCAGAGGAAACGGGGCCGTTCCCCCACTTTCGCCACTTGCAGTTCCTTCCTCCGAGAGCTCTGCCGCTCTCCTCCGCCTCCTGAATCGAGAGAAAAACAGCACTCCGCTGCCCGTCGCCGCCGTCGCCATCGTCGCTTTCGCCTCCCCCTGCTGCCCCCGCCATGGCTCCGAAGGCTGGGAAGGCCACGAAGGCTGCGAAGGCCGTGAAGGCCGCAAGTCGGCCGAGGCACTAGAGCTCGAGGCGCTGTGCAAGAAGCAGGTGCTTTTCTCCCCCGAGCTCACCCCGGGGGCGTTGCGGTCGGAGTTCCGCCTCTTTTGGTCGACGGAAATGCGGGCGCACCCGCGCACGCCGGTGCTTTCCGCGGAGGCCTCCAAATCGAAGAAGTGCCCCAGAGGGTACTACTTCTTCCCTGTGTTCTTCTATTGCGGGCTCTGCCCGCCTTTTTCCGATTTCTTTTGCGACATCATGAACACCTACGGGTTCCATCTGCTTGATTTCACCCCCAATGCCGTTCTGACAATGGCGGTTTTTGCGCACCTCTGTGAGAACTTCGTTGGTATCCTCCCCAATGTCGCTCTTTTTCGCCATCATTTCTCCCCTCGGGCCGAGAAAGGGGAGCCACTGGCTGGCGGAATTGCCTGGACCTCCCGGATGGGCATGAAGGAGGTGTACTTGACGGGCGAGCTCCGCAGCAAGTGGGGCGAGTGGAGGGCGGAGTGGTGTTGGATCTGCGATGCCGATCCGCCGTCATTCACCAAGCTGCGCAAGACTCGGGTGGTGCACGGCAGCGACTGGAGCGCTCTGTCGCCGGACGACGCCAAGCTAACGATCGCCACCACCCGAATCCTCCGGCTCAGGCACGCCAGACTCACAACAGGGGCGGTCGGCGCAGATTTCCTTCGCCGTCGTATCGCCGCTTTGCAGGCAAGGGGGAGGCCCGCCTGGCTGTTTAGCGGCCCAGCGGATTTCATGAGGCTGCGCCCAGGCCTCAACTTCAACTTCACGGTCCTGGAGCTTGACGCGATGCTGAGGGAGACGTTCAAGCACGACGCCCATCATCCAGAGTGGTTCCGGCTGCCGCAGGGCGTCATCCCCTTGTGCAACAACTCCCAGCGCGATCGCATCTGCGCAATGATGCCAGAGTGCGACTCGCACGGGGTAAGTGCCAACTGGATAGAGCCCGCCGCCGAGGTCGTGCAGCAATTCTTCGATGACTTGTCGGAGGCGGCAGTCAATTCTGACGAGCAGAAGCTCCTCACCCGCGCCACCACTGCCAACGAGCTGGCGTACATCGCTAGCAGGGCCGAGGAGGCGGCGGCAGCCGCTGCCGCGGGTGAGTTTGGCTTCACGCTGGCGGAGGCGGAAGCAGCTGAGGCGGCAAGCCTTGCCGCCCGGGAAGATCTTGCCGGAGAGGGCGACGGCGAAGGGGAGGCCTTGGCCGAAGCGAGCCGGCCCGCCGAGGGCGCGAGCGGCCAGCCGTCTCCGAGCAACTTGCCGCCGATGGAGCCCTTAGCGCAGCCCCAGTTCTGACCGAGAAGGCGTCTCCGTTGAGTTGGAGAGCTGGCAGAGGCGCAGGCCGATCAGCAGCCGCGGTGCCGCGGGGCGCGCTCTGCCGCGGCAAGTTTCGTCGCCGCGGGAGGGTCCCAGGCCGCGCCGGAAACTGAGGCGGGGTCTTCCCGGGCCGCCACGCCTGACCCTGCCGCAGCCCTTGGCAAGCGCCAGAGGGAGCCTACCCCTCTGCCACGCCGCGCAGGGAGGGCACCGGAGTTTGACCTCTCCGCGCTGAGCTCTGATGACGACGAGGAGGAGGAGGATGAAGAGGAGTAAGGCTTCCCCCGTACTGCACTCGCCTTTCTCTTGATCCTTGTTGTTGTTTGTCTTGTATCTAATCTGTTTTTCTCTCCAAACTCCTATTCTGTCTCAGGACTTTGGCGGAGAGAGCGGCGAAGAGGGCCAAGGTCCCTGTGTTTAACATCGAGGACGATCCTGCGGTGGTGGCAGAAGATGCGTCCGAGACCACTTTGACGGACCCGGTCCCTTCCCCTCGCAGCAACTCCTAGCACAGCCCCCAGCGTAAGTGCCTTGATTCACTTCCTGCCATGGGGCGCGCATGGCCGCCTCTTCTTCTGCCAATATCTTGGTTATTGACTCTTTTGTATACAGGAGAAGAACAAGCCCACCAGGAGCAGTCGGGGGCCGACCCGGAGGTGTCGTCGGCCTCGACTACGCCACCAAGGGCCGATTCCCCGATATGGGAGCCATCTCCGGCAAGGAAGGGGTCTCCGGCAAGGGGTGGGACCAGTGATCCCCCGGTGGTGGAGCCCATGATCACAGAGCCCAGCCCAGGTGACCCTCCTTGTCGGGGACTCTCCCTCGGGTTCTGCTGATCTCTCTTTTCCTTCTTTTGGGCATTTGCTTGACTGTCCCTTCCTTTCCCTGCCTTCAGATCCTCCCCTTGGGGACCCGATGGAGGCTGAGGCCACCGGCGAGGAGGGCGGGCGCGGCAATTCTGGGGATGCCGCCGCCGCTGAGGAAGAGGCCGGCGCGGAGGAGCCCGCCGGCGAAGAGGCCGCCAAGGCCGCTGGCACAGGGGCCGGCGAGGGGTCCGGCGACCGCACTGACGACCCAGAGGACGCAGGAGCGCGAGGCACTGCACCGACTGCCGACCCTTCCGCCGCTGACGCGACGCTGGGCTCCGAGGAGCCTCAG
This sequence comes from Triticum timopheevii, assembly GCA_963921465.1. NCBI lineage: Eukaryota > Viridiplantae > Streptophyta > Magnoliopsida > Poales > Poaceae > Triticum > Triticum timopheevii. The sequence continues at coordinate 430,506,078 of OY997268.1, read as the reverse complement.
CCCGGCGCATACTTGAAAGCCGGCGAGGGCGTATACATCAAGCTCCCCTGGGCGTCGAGCTCCAGGGCACCGGTTGAAGGAGAGGAGTTTGACGGGGAGGTACTTGCCTCTGCTAGGCTGGCAGTGGTCGACAGGCCAAGCAGCAGTAGTGGCGAGTCCGAGGAGGAGCAGCTGCTCCGAAAGCTGGTGTCACTCTACCGCGTCCGGCAAGCGAAGCTCGAGTCCTGGGAAGTGCTTGTCGCGCAGGCGGGAGTTGACATAGAAAAGCATGCGCAAGAACTCAAGAGCCGCAACCAGGAGGCCCTCCAGTCCATTGCTGAGGAGAGGGCGCAGCTCGATGAAGCGAAGAAGGCATTCATCCTGGAGAAGGCTGAACCGAGGAGCAGCAGAGGCTCGTCGCCGAGGAGCTGTCCAAGCGGGACGGCGAGCTGATACAGAGGAAGGCGTACTTGGATAGCCATGACGAGGAGCTCGCCGTCCGGGAACAATCACTTGGCGGGGCACTCAAGGAGGCGAAGGATGCCGCCGCGGCTGTCGAAGCTGCCAAGAAGGAGTTGGAGGAGAAGGTGACGCGGCTGGAGGCGGACGCTACAAGGAAAAACGAAGAGCTTGCCGCACTCCAGCGCGATCGCGAGAAGGATGCGCGCGCTCACGGTGATCTGCAAGTCCAGCTCTCCGAGAAGATCAAGGAGCTGAATGCCGCCAAGGACTCGAGCGCTGATCTAGAGCTGAAATTGGCCACCTTGACGGAGACGCTGGACGCCGCCAAGAAGCGAGAAGATATCCTGAGTAAAGACCTCAAGGGCAACGAGGAGCTGCTGACGAGGACCGCCGAGGCCCAGAACACCTTCAAGACCACGGTGGAGCTCTGGACGGAGGGCCTCGTCAACATCGCCGCGCTCATTGACGAGGAGTTGGCGGAGCTGAACTTGACGGGTTTCGGGTACTCCACTGAGGAGAATCTCCAGCCCAGCGCCAAGCTCACGCTCTTCTTCAAGGATGTGGTGACGGCTCTCCGGCAGCTCCGGGAAAGGATCCCGAAGCAGCTGGCCGATGAGTCGCGCGCGATCTGCGCCGGGGTCTTGGAGAAGGTGTTGGTGAAGGTCCTCTTCCGCAATCCGGGCATCGACCTCTCCCGCGTTACCAAGAAGCTGCCGGAGGGCGCTGATCTTGAAGAACTCAGGGCCATCGTCGCACCCATCGTGGACAAGGTGAACGAGGTCAGGAAGGTCGACGGCGGGCACGCGGATTAGGCCGCCCTTCTTCTCCCGTTTTCTAGCTGCTGCCGTTTTGGTTACGAGAACAATTTAATCAGTGCCACAATAAGTCATTCTTGTAATATAACTCTATTATGGGTACTGCTCGCTATGTTATTCCCTTTACTCTGTTGCATCCCTTGTATGCTTTTACCCTACGCTTCGAGGGATCTTGCCGGCGCGAGCACACTTGCTGAGTGCGGAACATCAGCAGCCTGCCGGCGGTGCTGCCTCCGGCAAGAAATCTTGTCGGGACAAGTTGCAGCTCGCTTGTATTGTCGAGCGGGCTCGGAGATAATGCAGGGTCACAACTTAGCCGCGAGTCAATTCCTCCGCGCACAGGTTTTTTGTACAAGGGACGAACGTTCGAGGAATATAACATAAAAGCTTGGAACTAAAAAGTGCTCTGTACTCAAGATCGGGCGACTTAGCTTTTCCGTCCTCCGTGATCCGGCGAAGCCGCACTTCTCCCTTGACTTCCTCCCTTGTATGTTCCCACCCTACGCTTTCAGGGAACCTGCCGGCGCAAACACACTTGCTGAGTGCGGGACATCAGCAGCCCGCTGGCGGTGTTGCTTCCGGCAGGAAGAACTCGTCGGGCTAGTTGCGGCGCGCTTTCATCGTTGAGCGGACTTGAAACAGATCAAGGGCGCAACTTAGCCACGATTCGACCCTTCTGCGCATAGGTTCTTCATACAAGGTACGAATTCTCAGGGGATACAATTCAAAAGCTCGAAACTAGACGCTTCCTTCGCCCTACTGTCCGGTGGAGCTCGATGGCGCATCCTCGACGGCAGCGCGGCACTCCGGAGAGGCGTGCTTGCCGGAGCAGGCACCAGAGCTGCTCTTGTCGGGCTTAGTCTTTGGTGGATCTGCCTTTGCCTTCTTGCACTTGCCGGTGGAGCTCGATGGTGCGTCCTCGACGGTAGCGCAGCACTCCGGGGAGGTGCGCTTGCCGGAGTGGGCATCAGAGCTGTTCTTGCTGGACTTGACTTTCTTCTTCCCCCGGGGAGTTTCAGCGGCAAGTGGCTTGCACTCTGCTGCGGCAGCTACTTCCCGGTAGATCTTGTTGGTGCAGATAAGTGCATCCTTCTTGTCGCCTTGGACAGAGATGACACTTTCGGACCAGGCATCTTAAGCACATTGTATGCGTAGTGAGAGGCTGCCATGAACTTGGCAAGCGCTGGTCGGCCGAGTATCCCATTGTAGGGTAATGGAATATCAGCAACATCGAAGGTGACCCTCTCTGTCCTGAAGTTCAGCTCGCTGCCAAACGTTACTGGCAGCATGATCTTCCCCTTGGGCTTGCTCCTTCCCCGATTTATCCCTTGAAAGGTACCAGTTTCTTCGAGCTCGCTGTCGGGGATCTGGAGCTTCTTGAGCACTGCGGAGGAAATCAGGTTCAGGCCGGCCCCGCCGTCAACCAACATCTTCGTGACCTTGAGGTTGCGGATTGTTGGTGAGACCAACATCGGCAAGCACCCGACCGCAGTGAAGCGATCAGGGTGGTCCTCAACATCGAAGATGATGGGCGTGCTGGACCATTTCAGAGGCTTGCGCGCCTCGACGGACGGCTCCGCTGCATTCACCTCTCGCACCCACTGCTTGAGTTGGCAGTGCGAGGCGTGCAGAGAGGCGCCGCCGTCGATGCACAACACCTCTGTCGCCTTCTGAAACTCTTGGTCATCGGTCTCATCTTCCTCCATCTCATCATCCTCATCCTCATCTTCGTCCTTGTCGCGGCCGCGGGGAGGCCTATCTCCTTGCCGCGGCTTGGCCTTGCCGCGGTGTCCTCCCCGGGCGGGAAGCTTCTTGCCGGATCCTCTGCCACCTCCCTGGGCTCTCTCCTTATCGCGGCGCTCGTATTCGGCTTTCTGTAGCTCCGCCATCTGCTCCACTTTCTTGCAGGTTTGGAGATCATGGCCCTTGGTGCGGTGGATCTTGCAGTACCGCTTGCCGGAGCCATCCTGCTTGCTGGCGGCTACCACAGCCTCGCTGGAGTCATCGGCTTTGGCCTTGTCGGAGCCGCCTCCGTTGCCGGAATGCTCAACAGCTAGCACATCCTTAGCCTTTCTCTTCCTGTTGTTCCGCCTCCGGTTCTTCCTTGCCGGGGCGGCATCCCCACTGTCAGATCCTTCTGCTCCTGCAACCTCTCCGGGGATTTTCCTCCCCTCCTCAGCCCGTGCACACTTGTCGGCCAGAGCATAGAGCTCGCTGACGTCCCTGATCTTGCACATCGCCATCTCCTCCCTCATCCTGCGGTTACGCACGTTCTGATGAAACGCGCTGATAACTGCGGCAGGGTGGACGTCTGGGATGTTGCGCTGCACTTGGCTGAATCTTTGTATGTACTTGCGCAGGGGTTCTCCCTCCTTCTGGACGAGCAAGTGGAGGTCACTCTCCTGGCCATGAGGCTTGTGGCCACCTGTGAAGGCGCCGACAAACTGATGACACAGGTCCGCCCATGAAGAGATGGAACCGTCCGGCAAGTGCATGAGCCAAGATCTGACGTTGGGCTTGAGCACCAGCGGGAAGTAGTTGGCGAGGATCTTCTCGTCGCGCCCTCCGGCAGCCTGCACCGCGATGGTGTAGATGCTGAGGAACTCCGATGGATGTATCCTGCCATCGTACTTCTCGGGCATGTCTGGCTTGAAGTTCTTGGTTTTGGGCCACTGGACTTGCCGCAGCTCGCGGGTGAACGCAGGGCAACCTGCTGCGTACGGCAAGTCGCTTGGTTCCCCTGGTACTTGCATATCAACAGTGGGCCCAGCGCGCTGGTCGGATTGATGTCGCGCTTCCCTTCTGCGCTCGATGCGAGTGCGAGCATCTTCGTGTCGCCGTTCTTGGAGAACGTGGCGTTGGTCGCGTCGGGTTCGCGGGTCCGACGACACGGTGGAGTCGCCGTCGGGGTTGGCCCGACGAGCCGGTGATCTTGGCCTTCAGGGCTGGGAGTGCACGGAGGTGGCACCCCCAGCGGTCTTGTCGGCGTCGGCTTGCGCCTGGGCGCCTTGCCGGGGCCTCGATGCGCTCGGTTGCCGGGGCTTGTCGCCGTTGGCGAAGCCGATGAGACTGTATATGGTCATCCTCCAGTCGTCGATCTTGTGCGGCGCCGGAGGGTAGTCTAGAAGCAGCTGGGCTCGGGCCAGCGCTTCCTCTGCTGTCTTGGGTGGTGGTGGCGACGAGCGGCGCGAGGAGCGGGATGTGCTCGGACTCCCAACTGGATTGGGAGGTGCAACACCCCGCCCGGGCGACCGTACCTCGCTCGCGCCAGCATGTGGGCGTGCATGCAGACCTCAAGCGTCCCGCGACCCACCAGCTTGGCCTTGTTCCAACGCGAGCACGGTGCTAGGAGCACCGGGGCGTTGTCGACCTTGCACTTCCTGGGAAGGGTGCGGTGTTTGCATGGTAGCCGACGCTTGCGGGGCCTTGTTTTTGGATCTGGTGATGACGTGAGTCCCACCGTCGGCGCCCACTCCTCCGCCGGCGTCCTCTCCACTGCCCGTTTGCTCCGGCGGTGGTGGCGGAATCGATGTAGACGGAGAGGCCACCTCTGAAGGCTTCTTCTTCGGTGGCATGTTGATGAAGGCGTTGATGCAGCGCGCGCGGAGACCGGATCAGATGCTCACGACCTCGACGCTCCCCTACCTGGCGCGCCAAAGATGTCGGGGCGCACGTCTCTTCCCGTGGCCGCGAGCACCTATGGGGCACTGGGGGGCCCCATCTAGTCCGGCAAGGGGGGCGGAGGCCGCGCGCAAAGCAGATCGAGGTCGGGCGCGCACGGGGGAGACGGGCGATTTTTACCCAGCTTCGGAGCTCTCCGGAGAGATAAAACTCCTACTGCTGCTTTGTGTTTGTATTTGATCTTGCTCGAGAGTGAGCGTATGGTGGTGTTGCGTGTGTCGAATGGACCGAACCCGTGCCGAATGGACCGGACCCGTGTCAAATGGACCGAACCCCTTCTACGTGCGCATGGGCCTCCCTTTTATAGTCTGAAGGGGGCTCCAACAGGTGGCAACGTAGGAAGAGGGGGTAGAAAGGTAAAAACGCAGGTTGGTACAACAGTGACCAACAGTGTCCCCTACCTAACTCTGACGGCAGGGGGCAAGGGCATTTAATGCCCGTCCGGTCGCCCCAACAGTGCAAAGAAACGACCGTTAGGTGAGCCACCGGTTGCCACGATGGCGTCTCTGTCAGCTCTGCTTGCCACCTTGCTCCGCATGGCTACGCAACGCCCCGCCACGTGCCCCTGGGGTGGCCCTGGGGTGACACGTCGCTGGATGCGCTGGATTTTGGGTGGCCGCCTTGCCGCGGCAAGTGCCTTGCCGCGGCCCTTCTCTTGTCGTGCCGGCAAGCTTGCCGGCCGTCGGGCCTTGCCGGGACGCGCGGGGCGTCGCGGCAAGTTTTCTTGGAATGCCTTGAGTGGCCTTCCCGGCAAGCTCCTCTTTGCCGGGGCCTTTGTTGGCCTTCCCGGCAGCCTCCTCTTGCCGGGGCCTTAGCTTGAGTACTCTGTTCTTGAATGGTAGTAATAGGAAATGACGGAGGGTTCTAGCGGGCGTCCGGCAAGCCTTGCCGCGGGGTGCTACGACTGCCCGTGCACGAGTTCGGGGTACTAAGGTACCCCTACTTTAGTACACCGACAATGATGAACCAGCAACCGCGGCAAGCGAGTCCAGCGACAAGCAGGGGGCTTCCCCGACAAGCTCTGGTTCCGGCAAGGATGGATCTGCGCAGCCACAAGAAGAGAAACAGAAGAAGATGGTACAGCGCCCAGTTTACTTTGTCAGTTCCCTTCTGCAGGGGGCTAGATCAAGGTACTCTGGTGTGCAGAAGTTGCTTTTCGGCCTTCTCATGGCCTCGAGGAAGCTGCGCCATTACTTTCAAGCACACGAGATCACAGTGGTCACTCGCTTTCTGTTGAAGAGGATATTGCAGAATCCAGAGGCAACAGGCAGGATTGTCGAGTGGGCACTAGAATTGTCAAGCTTTGGCCTCAAGTTTGAGAGTACCTCAACTATCCAGAGCCGAGCATTGGCAGAATTCATAGCAGAATGGATGCCAACACCCGATGAGGAAACTCCGGAGAGGAGCATCCCCGTCAAGGAAGCGAGCAAAGAATGGATCATGTACTTTGACGGTGCCTTCTCGCTGCAAGGCGCCGGTGCGGGCGTACTACTCGTCGCACCCACCGGAGAGCACCTCAAGTACGTGGTCCAAATGCACTTTCCCAAGGAGCAAGCAACAAACAATACTGCAGAGTATGAAGGCTTGCTTGCCGGACTCAGGATCGCGGCAGACCTTGGGATCAGGAAGCTCATTGTCAGGGGTGACTCACAGCTTGTTGTCCGTCAAGTAAACAAAGATTATCAGAGTCCGTTGATGGAAGCATACATTGATGAAGTGAGGAAACTAGAGGAGCATTTTGACGGTCTGCAAATGGAACATGTTCCAAGAGCTCAGAATGACATTGCATACGGCCTGTCGAAGTGCGCCGCACTCAAGTTACCTGTGGAACCAGGAATTTTTGTGCTCAAGCTGACTCAACCATCTGTAACACCATCAACTGGACAGAGCAAGAAGAGGAAGTTGATTACTGGCGACTACCTTCCGGCAGAGCTCCCCGAAGCCGCCGCCAAGAAGGTCCCCAAGATCAACACAAAGAGTGCTGAGGAGCAGTCTGCTCCGACAAGCTCTAGGGTTTGTTTCATTGAAGCAGGCACTCCCGACAAGCTGTGTCCCGACACGCTTGCCGGGGAGCATCATGCTCCGGCTGAATCGCAGATTCTTGCCGTGGAAGCAGATGCTCCCGCAGCAGCATTTGCGCCTTTAGTCCTTGTCGTTGAGCCACAAGCTCCGGCATGGGCACAGCAGATCGTCCATTTCCTTCAGACAGGAGAACTTCCCGAGGAGCAAGAAGAAGCGGAAAGAGTAGCCCGGCAATCGAGTATGTACCAGTTTGTTGATGACATACTGTACAGAAAAAGATTCAACGGAGTGAAATTGAAGTGCATTTCCCGGGAAAATGGACAGGAGCTGTTGGCGGAGATACATGGAGGCATATGTGGTCACCACATTGGCGCAAGAGCACTTCCCGGCAAAGCTTTCCGGCAAGGTTTCTTCTGGCCGACAGCCCTCCAGGATGCAACTGCACAAGTAACCAAGTGTGAAGCGTGCCAGTTCCACTCCAAGCAGATACATCAACCAGCTCAAGCTCTCCAAACAATCCTTTTATCCTGGCCATTTTCGGTCTGGGGGCTCGACATCCTCGGCCCCTTCCCCGAGCTGTCGGGGGCTTCGAGTACTTGTACGTTGCAATCGACAAGTTCACGAAGTGGCCTGAAGTGGAAGCAGTGAGGAAGGTGACAGCACAGTCAGCAGTCAAGTTCTTCAGGTCAATTGTTTGCCGTTTTGGAGTCCCTAACAGGATCATCACCGAGAATGGCGCACAATTCACGAGCCGCACCTTCATGCAGTACGTCCAAGATCTTGGCACCAAGATCTGCTTCGCTTCTGTTGCTCACCCGAGAAGCAACGGTCAAGCGGAGAGGGCAAACGCTAAAGTGTTGCGCGGGCTCAAGACCAGAACTTTCGACAGGCTGCGCAAGTGCGGAAGAAATTGGATCGACGAGCTGCCAGTGGTTCTTTGGTCAATCAGGACGACGCCAAATCGAGCCACTGGCCAGACACCTTTTGCTCTTGTCTATGGAGCAGAAGCAGTTCTCCCCACGGAACTCGTATACAGATCGCCTCGAGTGCTCGCTTATGATGAGCTTGAGCAAGAGCAGCTGCGGCAAGATGACACGCTGCTCCTCGAGGAAGATCGTCTTCAGGCTGCTGTACGAGCTGCTCGTTACCAGCAAGCTTTGCGTCGCTACCATAGCCGCAAAGTTAATGCCAGAAGGTTCGAGGAAGGCGACCTTGTTCTTCGGCGCGTTCAATCCGCCAAGAATTCCAACAAGTTGACGCCGAAGTGGGAAGGCCCTTATCGGGTGAAGCGAGTCACTAGGCCCGGCGCTGTCCGCCTTGAGACCGAAGATGGCTTTCCGGTGAGCAATTCCTGGAACATAGAGCATCTTCGCAAGTTTTACCCACAACGCGCGGTTGCCGGAATCTGTTCCGGCAACCACCTTTTGTACAAGCCTTGCCGCTGTTGCATGTAACCCTTTGTACAAAGCCGGGCGCAGATCCCGTGCATAAATAAAGTTCATGTGTGCTTCGCACATCTTGTCAAATTTCATGCATTCTTTCTTTTTTGCATGTTTTATCTGACACTTTGTGCAGCACATACCCCCGGTAAGCAATAACGAGCCTTAAGGCCCCATACCATTATTTTCTCTTCTTTCTTTTTATCAAAAAGAAGGTTCCTTCGCCCACAAATTAACGGGGGGGAGGAGAGGATAAAGGTGTGGACCGGGCGTCGTTCAAAGAAGTATGGCCTTGCCAGGACACAGACGACAGAAAAGCTAAGTTGCCAAAGTTTGAGCACAGTCAGTTTTAAATTTTTAAGTTATATTCCTTGAACGACCGTGCCTTGTATGGAAAACCTGTGCGCGGAGGAACCGGCTCGTGGCTAAGTTGCGCCCTTACTTTGTTTCGAGTCCGCTCAACAATGAAAGTGTGCTGCGACTAGTCCCGACAAGGTTTCTTGCTGGAGGCAACACCGCCAGCAAGCTGCTGATGTTCCGCACTCAGCGCTCGCGGCAAGTGTGCTTGCGTCGGCAAGTTCCCTAAAAGCGTAGGGTAAAAACATACAAGGGATGGAATCAAGTAAAGGAAGTAACATAGAAGATAGTGCCCAGAATAGAGTTATATTACAAAAATAGCTTGTTGCGGCACTGACTAGATTGTTCTCATGACTTAAATAAACAGCGACAAGGAAAGGAGAAGAAGGATGGCCTAATCCGCGCGCTCGCCATCGATCCTCCTGACTTCGTTCACCTTGTCCACGATGGGTGCGACGATGGCTTTGAGCTCCTCAAGATCAGCACCCGCCAGCAGCTTCTTGAGGACGCAGGAGAGGTCGAGGCCTGGATTGCGGAAGAGGATCTTCACCAGCACCTTCTCCAAGACCTTGGCGCAGATTGCGCGCGACTCGTCCGCCAGCTTCTTCGGGATCCTTTCCTGGAGTTGCTGGAGGGCCGTCACCACGCCCTTGAAGAAAAGAGTAAGCTTGGCGCTGGGCTGGAGGTTCTCGTCGGTGGAGTACCCGAAGCCCGCCAAGTCCAGCTCCGCCAACTCCTCGTCGATGGCTGCAGCAATGTTGACGAGGCCCTCCGTCCAGAGCTCCACCGTGGCCTTGAAAGTGTTCTGAGTCTCGGCGGCCCTCGTCAGTAGCTCTTCGTTGCCCTTGACCTCTTTCTTCAAGTCATCTTCTCGCTTCTGGGCGGCGTCCAGCGTCTCCGTCAAGGTGGCCAGCTTCATCTCCAGATCAGCGCTCGAGTCCTTGGCGACGTTCAGTTCCTTGATCTTGTCGGTGAGCTGAACTTGCAGATCGCCATGGGCGCGGGCATCCTTCTCGTGTTCGCGCTGGAGTGCGGCAAGCTCTTCGTTCTTCCCTTTCATGTCCGCCTCTAGCTGCGTCACCTTCACCTCTAACTCCTTCTTGGCGGCCTCAGCAGCCGCGGCGGCATCCTTCGCCTCCTTGAGTGCCCCGCCAAGTGATTGCTCCCGGACAGTGAGCTCCTCCTCGTGGCTGTCCAAGACCACCTTCTTCTGTATCAGCTCACCTTCCCGCTTGGACTGCTCCTCGGCGGCGAGCCTCTGCTGCTCCTCGGCTTCAGCCTTCTCCAGGATGAACACCTTCTTCGCCTCGTCGAGCTGTGCCCTCTCCTCGGCAATGGACCGGAGGGCCTCCTGGTTGCGGTTCCGGACCTCCTGCGCGTGTTTCTCTATGTCAACTCCCGCCTGCGCGACAAGCGCTTCCCGGGACTCAAGCTTCGCTTGCCGGGCGCGGTAGAGTGACACCAACTTCCGGAGCAGCTGCTCCTCTTCGGACTCGCCGCTGCTGCTGGTTGGCGCGTCAACCACTGCCAGCCCAGCAGAGGCGAGTACTTCTCCATCAAACTCCTCTCCTTCAACCGGCACCCTGGAGCTCGATGCCCAGGGAAGCTTGATGTATACGCCCTCGCCGGCCTTCAAGTATGCGCCTGGCTGGGGCTCCTCGGAGCCCGGCGCTGCATCAGCGGCGGAGGGGTCAGCGGACGGTGCAGCGCCTTGCGCTCTTGCGCCCTCCGGGTCGTCAATACGATCGCCGGACCCCTCGCCGGCTGCTGCGCCAGCAGCCTTGGCGGCCTCCTCGTCGGCGGGTTCATCAGCGCTGGCCTCTTCCTCGCCAGCAGCGGCATCTTCAGTATTGCCGCGTGCGCCTTCCTCACCGGTGGGCTCGGTCTCAATCGGGTCTGCGAGAGGGGGATCTGAGGATAGGAAGAGGAAGGAAAAGTCAAGCAAATATCCAAAAAAAAGAAGAAAGAAGATCAGAAGAAGAACCCAAGGGAAGATTTCCGACAAGGAAGGTTACCTGTGCTGGGCTCTGTGACCATGGGCTCCTCCACCAAGGGCTCACTGGTTCCGTCCCTTGCCGGGGACCTCTCCCTTGCCGGCGAGCGCTCCCTTGTCGGGGAATTGACCCTTGGCGGCGTAGTCGAAGCAGACAGCACCTCCGGGGCGGTTTCTGATTTCCCCTGATGGGCCTGCTCTGCTCCTACACGAATGAATCAGCAATCAAGATGTCGGCAAAAGAAGAAGCACCCATGCGCGCCCCATAACAGGAAGTGAACCAAACACTTACGCTGGGGGCTATGCTGGAGGCTGCTGCAAGGAGAAGGAACCGGGTCCGTCAAGGTGGTCTCGGACGTGTCTTCTGCCGTCACCACAGGATCGTCCTCGATGACAACCACGGGGACCTTGGCCCTCTTCGCCGCTCTCTCGGCCAGAGTCCTGGAATAGAACAGGAATTCAGAGAGAAGCAAATCAGATGCAGAACAAGCAACAACAAAGATTGAAGAAGTGCAAGTACAGTGAGAAGAAAGCCTTACTCCTCCTCCTCTTCTTCCTCCTCGTCAGAGCTCAGTGCAGAGAGGTCGAAGTCTGGTACCCTTTCTGCGCGGTGAGGCGGAGGAGTGGGCTCCCTTGGATGTTTGCCGGGAGCTGCGGCAGGATCGGGTGTAGCAGCCCGGGAAGACCCCGCCTCAGTTGCCGGCACGGCCTGAGATGCTCCTGCGGCAATCGTACTTGCCGCAGTGGAGCGCGTCCCACGATGCTGCGGCTATTGGCCTGCTTGCCGCCCTGCTGGATCTCCAACTCGACGGAGGCGCCTTCTTGGTTGGAATTGGGGCTGCGCTGGGGGCTCCGCCTGCGGCAAGCTGCTCGAGGACGGCTGGCCGCTCGCGCCCCCGGCGGGCTCGCTCGCTTCGGCCTCGGGCTCCCCCTCGCCAACGACCTCTCCGGCAAGGTCCTCCCGGTCGGCAAGGCTTGCCATCTCGGCCGCCTCTGCCTCCTCCAACGTGAAGCCAAACTCGCCCGCGACGGCGGCTGCCGCCGCCTCTTCGGCCCTGGTGGCGATGTACCTCATCTCGTTGTCGGTGGTGTCGCGGGTGAGGAGCCTCTGCTCGTCGGAGTTGACTGCTACCTCCGTCAAGCTATCGAAGAATTGCCGCACGACGTCGTCGGCGGGCTCTATCCAAGTTGCACTTATCCCGTGCGAGTCGCATTCTGGCATCATTGCGCAGATGCGATCGCGCTGGGAATTGTTGCACAACGGGATGACGCCCCGCGGCAACCTGAACCACTCTGGATGGTTGGCGTCATGCTTGAACAGCTCCCTCAGCATCCTGTCAAGCTCCAGAACCGTGAAGTTGAAGTTGAGGCCTGGACGCAGCCTCATGATATCCGCCGGGCCGCCAAACATCCATGCGGGCCTCCCCCTCTTCTGTAGAGGGGCGATGCGACAGCGAAGGAAATCCGCGTCAACTGCCCCTGCTGTGAGCCCGGCAAGCCTGAGCCGGAGGATTCGGGTAGTGGCAATCTTCAGCTTGGCGTCGTCCGGCGACAGAGCGCTCCAGTCGCCGCCGCGCACTACCCGGGTCTGGCGCAGGTTGGTGAATGGCTGCGGGTTGGCGTCAACGATCCAGCACCATTCCGCCCTCCACTCATCCCACTTGCTGCGGAGCTCGCCCGTCAAGTACACCTCCTTCATGCCGATCCATGAGGTCCAGGCGATTCCGCCAGCCAGTGGCTCCCCTTTCTCGGCCCGGGGGGTGAAATAATGACGAAAAAGAGCGACATTGGGGAGGATGCCAACGAAGTTCTCGCAGAGGTGCGCGAAAACCGCCATTGTCAGAATGGCATTGGGGGTGAAATCAAGAAGATGAAACCCGTAGGTATTCATGCTGTCGCAGAGAAAATCGGAAAAAGGTGGGCAGAGCCCGCAATAGAAGAACACAGGAAAGAAATGGTACCCTTTTGGGCACCGCTTCGATTTGGAAGCCTCAGCGGATAGCACCGGCGTGCGCGGATGCGCCCGCGTCTGCGTCGACCAGAAGAGGTAAAATTCCTCCCGCAGTGCCTTCGGGGTGAGCTCGGGGGTGAAAAGCACTCGCTCCTTGCGCAGCGCCTCAAGCCGCAATGCCTCGGCCGATTTGGTGCTCGACTTTGAGCTCTTGCCGGTATTCGGGGCCATGGCAGAAGCGGCAGGGGAGCGCGGAGGTGTCGAGGGTGACGGCGGCGGCGGGCAGCGGAGCGCTGCTCTCATTCGGCTTGGGAAGCGGAGGGGAGCGGCGGAGCTTTCGGAGGAAGGAACTGCAAGTGGCGAAGGAGGGGGAACGGCCCTGTTCCCTCTGCTTATAAACAGGGGAGGCAAACGTTACGCATTTCCTGAATTAAAAATTGCCCACGATCTCTCCCACGATGCCGCGATTGACGCGTGCCGTTACGGGAGGACGCGGTGGATACGGAGTGGATTTGGTCTGGACCCAGGCCGCGCGTGCCCGTGCCCTGTTTTGGGCCTGGCCCAACAGCGCTCGGCACCGTGTATGGCCCAGGCCCGGGGGCTCTTGTCGGTGTACTAAAGTAGGGGTACCTTAGTACCCCGAACTTGTGCACGGGCAGTCGCAGCGTCCCGCGGCAAGGCTTGCCGGGCGTCCGCCAAGATCCTCCGCTATTCCTATTTACTGCTATTCAAGAACAAAGTGTTAGCCGAGAAGACAGAACCCCGGCAAGAGGAGCTTGCCGGGAAGGGCAAGACCCCGGCAAGAGGAGCTTGCCGGGGAGGCCAACCAAGACCCAGCGAGCAGCATGATTGCGGGTGCGACAAGACAACGGCCGCGGCAAGACGCTTGCCGCGGCAAGGCTGCCACTCTGCACCCGAGCTCCAGCGCATCCAACGACGTGTCGCCCCAGGACCATCCCAGGAGCACGTGGCGAGGCGCTGTGCAGCCAAGCGGTGCGAGGTGGCAAGAGGAGATGACGAGAAGGCCATCGTGGCAGATGGTGGCGCTACTAACGGTCGCTTCCTTGCACTATTTGGGCGACCGGACGGGCATTAAATGCCCTTGTCCCCTGCCGCCAGAGTTAGGTAGGGGGCACTGTTGATGGCGGTTGTACCAACCCCCGTTTTTTACTCTTTTACCCCTCTTTCTACGCTGCCACCTGTCGGTGACTCCTTTAACCTATAAAAAGGAGGCCCATGCGCACGTGGAGGGGGGGGGGGGTTCGGTTCGACTCATTCGACACTACAACTCACCTACGCTCTTGAGCAAGAACAGAATAGAAACACAAAGCAGCAGTAGGAGTTTTGTCTCTCCGGAGAGCTCCGAAGCTGGGTAAAATCCCTCGCGTGCTTTCGCCTCGATCTGCTCTGCGTGCGCCTTCCGCTGCCTTGCCGGACCGAGAAGGGGCCCTGCCCCATAGGTGTTCGTTCCCCATGACATCCTGTCGGTGTACTAAAGTAGGGGTACCTTAGTACCCCGAACTTGTGCATGGGCAGTTGCAGCGTCCCGCGGCAAGGCTTGCCGGGCGTCCGCCAAGATCCTCCGCTATTCCTATTTACTGCCATTCAAGAACAAAGTGTTAGCCGAGAAGACAGAACCCTGGCAAGAGGAGCTTGCCGGGAAGGACAAGACCCCGGCAAGAGGAGCTTGCCGGGGAGGCCAACCAAGACCCAGCGAGCGGCAAGCTTGCGGGTGCAACAAGACAACGGCCGCGGCAAGACGGTTGCCGCGGCAAGGCTGCCACTCTGCACCCGAGCTCCAGGGCATCCAACGACGTGTCGCCCCAGGACCATCCCAGGAGCACGTGGCAAGGCGCTGTGCAGCCAAGCGGTGCGAGGTGGCAAGAGGAGATGACGAGAAGGCCATCGTGGCAGACGGTGGCGCTCCTAACGGTCGCTTCCTTGCACTGTTTGGGCGACCGGACAGGCATTAAATGCCCTTGTCCCCTGCCGTCAGAGTTAGGTAGGGGGCACTATTGATAGCGGTTGTACCAACCCCCGTTTTTTACTCTTTTACCCCTCTTTCTACGCTGCCACCTATCGGTGACCCCTTTAACCTATAAAAAGGAGGCCCATGCGCACGTGGAGGGGGGGGGGTTCGGTTAGACTCATTCGACACTACAACTCACCTACGCTCTTGAGCAAGAATAGAATAGAAACACAAAGCAGCAGTAGGAGTTTTATCTCTCCGGAGAGCTCCGAAGCTGGGTAAAATCCCTCGCGTGCTTTCGCCTCGATCTGCTCTGCGTGCGCCTTCCGCTCCCTTGCCGGAACGAGAAGGGGCCCTGCCCCATAGGTGTTCGTTCCCCACGATAAAGTCCGAACACTTTCACAAGTGCGGCACCCCAAACTTATAGCATTATATGCATCGGCTCCGAATCATGTCTTGGGTCAATAGTTGGGTTTGCCCGGCTCCGATGTTTTGGTACCTTACGTTCCGTTCTATCGGCCAAGGTAGCACTAGGAGAACCACTGCGATTGCGCCCCGGTTGAGCTGGGCGAGCGCCTCAGTGGAGAAAGCTAAAACTGACCGTCATGATAAGGCGAGAGCCGGTCGCTGTTCGAGAGGTTTTTTCGAGTCCCTGAAGACTTATGCCGCTTAGAGAGAGGAACCGGCTTTGTTCGGCCCAGGCGTGGATAGCGCCCAGAACTCGGTCTTCCGAACACTATGGGTTTCGCCGAAACTTAAAATTATAGAATTCTATGGCTAAGTGAGAGTGTTCAAGCATTATAAGTCCGGTTGCCTTGTTCGTCGTGTTGATCGCCTCCCTAGATGGACCCAAACATGGGAATAAGAGCGCTCAAGTTTATCCCGAACACCCCAGCACTCGTGGCATGGGGGCTGAAGCCGATGACTTGCCATCTCTCAGATTTGATAAACGGCCGCACAGAAGGTAATATTTTAAATTAATAAGCGTTGCTTAGCGCATATGAACAAAGTTTTCAGCGCACAGGATAACACATTGTGAGTCTACTCAAATATTACATCTTTGGAGAACTCATCCGCAATCTTGCGGGCACCCTTCAGGACACTTTTATAATACATTTCGGGCGTGCGATACTCCTTGCCCGCCGGCGGCGCGTCCGTCAGAAGCTTCTCAGCATCCAGCCTGCCCCAGTGCACTTTTGCACGGGCAAGGGCCCGACGGGCACCTTCAATGCAGGCAGACTGCTTGACGACTTCCACCCAGGGACACGCATCCACCAGCCGCCGCACCAGGCCGAAGTAGCTCCCAGGCATGGCCTCCTTGGGCCATAGCCGAACTACGAGGCCCTTCATGGCCTGTTCGGCTACCTTGTCGAGCTCGACCAGCTGCTTCAGCTGGTCGCTAAGGGGCACTGGATGTCCGGCCTCAGCATACTGAGACCAGAAGACCTTCTCCGTCGATCTCCCCTCCTCTGCCCGGTAGAATGCGGCAGCATCAGACACGCTGCGAGGCAGATCTGCAAATGCCCCTGGAGAGCTCCGAATTTGGGTAAGTAACAGGTAATTCACATCCACATGCTTGCTTTGCATGAAAAATGCCTTACCCGCCGCTATTTTCTTCACCGCCTCAATCTCCTGGAGGGCCTTGTGGGCTTCGGCCTTAGCGGCTTTGGCACCCTCAAGAGCCGAGGCAAGCTCGGACTCTCGAGTCTTGGAGTCGCGCTCCAAGCTCTCATGCTTTTCCACGAGAGCCTAGAGCTCTTGCTGCACCTCCGCCACCCGCTCCTCCTGCTTCTCTCGCTCAACTCGTTCCGCGGCCGCATTACGTTCAGCCGCGGACAAGGCCTCCTTCAGGGTTGCCACCTCGTTCGTGGCCCCTGGAGCATCCACTTTATCCTTGTTATTTCTCTTGCAACCAAAATCCTTTTCTGTAAGGTACAAATTTAATACGGTGTTACTCACCTTCCCTGTCCTCGAGCTGCTTCTTGGCACGGCCGAGCTCACTCTCAGACCGCTCGAGGTTCTGCTTCAAAGCATCGACCTCCGCAGTCGTCACCAGCACAGCCTGCAATCCCATATTGACACAATTTTTAGACCTCCTGCGTATATCTTTTTAGATCCTTAGTCTGGCTTTTCTTTCCGAACACCAAACCGAGCATCAGGGGCTACTATCTATGCGGTATTACATTACATATTTTAATTTTCTTACCTCAAAGCCTGTTAGAAGGCTGCTGCAGGCTTCGGTCAGCCGCTCTTGGCGAGCTGAACCTTCTGAATCACCGCACTCATGATAGTGCGGTGCTCTTCCTCGATGGAAGCTCCGTTGAGCGCCTCGAACAAGCTATCCGGTGCCTCCGGTTGGACGGAGGCCGCCAGTGTCACAGTCTTGCCCTTCATACAGAGGGGCCGCCTGTCGAACTCCAGAACCACTGCAGGTTCCGGTGCGGAGTCCGGAGCAAAGTCCGGGAGGTTGCCCTGTGGCACCTACGGAGCCTCCCCCTCCTGGCGGGTCTCCTCCTGGGATCCCACCTCAGCATCATCAGAGTCACGAGGGGTGGAGGCGGTCGGAAGGGAATCCATATCCGACGGACCCAAGGACCCGCTCGACGAAGCGGGAAGATCGTCCTCGGCCGGACTACAGGTTGTACGCGGCATTAGAAAGACACCGTGTGGCAAAAAGAAAACTTATAAATCATTCAGGAATCCGGATACTTACGATCTTGCCAGGGGCTTGGCCCTTGAGGGCCACTCCTCTTCGCCGTCACCGGCGTTGGCGGAGCAGTCCGGAGGAAGGGTCCTTCCCTTCTTGGACCCTTCGGCCTCCCTCGTTGGGGAAGCCTTCCTCTTCTTCTCTCCCCTCTCTTGGGGAGAGGCCTCTTTCTCCTCCTCGTCTTCGGGGGAGGAGTCCCCTTGGAGCCATCGGACGACGAGTCCGATACCACCTGGCGCCGGGAACTCCTTGGGTTCCCGTGGTCTTCTTATTGGCCTTCTTCTCCGACACCACGTAAAGTGCCGGGACTAGCAGCCCCGTCAAACGGGTGTCCATTGGGTCTTCTGAAATGGGAGCCGGACAGTTAACCTGTCCGGACGTCTTCTGCCAGTCCTGTTAAAGGAATTGGGAGTTTAGATCCCACATAGAGTCAAACTATGAAAGAAATGAGTGTCCCATAAAGGATAACATAGCTTACCTCGCCGGCTGGGCACTGCATGCTGAATCCGTGATCTTCAGTTGCGCATGCGGGGGCTTCTCCGCCCTTGAACAGCACCCTCCAGGCAGCTTCGTACATCGTGTCAGAGAGCCCGCTCAGGGTCCGGTGCTGTGCCGAATCAAACTCCCACAAATTGAAGGCCTGTTGCTGGCAGGGGAGAATCCGGCGGACGAGCATGACCTGGATCACGTTGACAAGCTTAAGCTTCTTGTTCACCAGGGTCTGGAGACAGGACTGGAGTCCGGTCAGCTCCTCCGAACTACCCTATAGCAAGCCCTTCTCTTTCCAGGAGGTGAGCTGCATGGGGGTACCAGATCTGAACTCGGGGGCCGCCGCCCATTTAGGGTCACGCGGCTCGGTGATGTAGAACCACCCCGATTGCCACCCCTTGACGGATTCCACAAAGGCGCCCTCGAGCCAAGTGACGTTGGGCATTTTGCCCACCATGGCGCCTCCGCACTCCGGTTGGACGCCCTTCACCACCTTCGGCTTGACATTGAAGGTCTTTAGCCACAAGCCAAAGTGGGGCTGGATGCAGAGGAAGGCCTCGCACACGACGATAAACGCCGAGATGTTGAGGATGAAGTTTGGCGCCAGATCGTGGAAGTCCAGGCCGTAGTAGTACATGAGCCCCCGGACGAAGGGGTGAAGAGGGAAGCCCAGTCCGCGAAGGAAGTGGGGAAGAAATACAACCCTCTCATGGGGCCTAGGGGTGGGGATGAGCTGCCCCTCGTCGGGGAGCCGGTGCTCGATGTCGCCGGACAGGTATCCGGCGCCGCGCAGCTTCTCGATGTGCCCCTCCATAATGAAGGAGGCCATCCACTTGCCTCCCACTCCGGACATGGCTGGAGAAGGTTGAGGCGAGATGTGCGGACTTGGGCGCTGGAGCTTGAGTGCGCGGAGATGGATAAGCAAAGGAGGAAGAAGGCATAGGTAAAAAAGGCGGATCCTTATCCCCTTATATATGGGCGGACGAAGACTATGCGTCCCCACCGGCTTGGTAAAACTCGCTTATGTCCCAAGCGCCACAATCAATGGCACGGTTGGGTTACCCACGTCCGTATTGATGGGAATCCCGGAATAAGGGGAACACGATCTCTGCTTCGACAAGACGTGCCAAGGAAACCGCTTCGCTAAACGCGCTAAGGTGGTATGATAAAAACGATTCAAGTAAAGGCTTGGTAGTGGTGTGACGTCACACCACGAAATACGTCAGCAGATTGAACTTGTGTACATATTATTCCCTCTACGGTGGTACGTGGAATTTATTTTGCAGAGCCGGACACTATCCTGGTGTTCACAATCTTCTATGAATTATTCGGAGGAGGAACCCGCCTTGCAATGCCGAAGACAATATGCGCGCCGGACTCGTCGTCATTGAAGCCTGGTTCAGGGGCTACTAAGGGAGTCCTGGACTAGGGGGTGTCCGGATAGCCGGACTATCATCGTCGGCCGGACTCCAAGACTATGAAGATACAAGATTGAAGACTTCGTCCCGTGTCCGGATGGGACTTTCCTTGGCGTGGAAGGCAAGCTTGGCAATACGGATATGTAGATCTCCTACCATTGTAACCGACTCTGTGCAACCCTAGCCCTCTCAGGTGCTTATATAAACCAGAGGGTTTTAGTCCATAGAATGAACAACCATTACAACGATCATACCATAGGCTAGCTTCTAGGGTTTAGCCTCCTTGATCTCGTGGTAGATCCACTCTTGTACTACCCATATCATCAATATCAATCAAGCAAGAGTAGGGTTTTACCTCCATCGAGAGGGCCCGAACCTGGGTAAAAACATCGTGTCCCTTGTCTCCTGTTACCATCCGCCTAGACGCACAGTTCGGGACCCCCTACCCGAGATCCGCCGGTTTTGACACCGACAGCGGGCTTCATAGCTCTTTGCGAGCTGTTCCTGGGCATCGAGCCCCATTTCGCGCTGTGGAAGAGACTGTTTTGCCTCGTACCCTGTTCTCACGAGGGGTCGATATATCAAGTGGGCGGAGCCGAAATATGGCGCATCGCCGGGACCGGATATCTATCCGGAACCCCAAAGAAGGCGTCCGAAGACTGGCCCTCGGAATGGTTTTATGTGGAAGATGCTCCACTTCCGGACCCAGTTCGGATCGGCCTCCCGGAGTTCAGCAATGGTCCTCTGAAGAAACGCATGAGTTGGCGCCCGCGGAGCCCTCAACGGGAGGATGACAGGAGCGTCCATTATCTGATGGGCCGGATAAGGTTGCTGGCTCATTCCGGATTGACCACGATTGGAGTTATGGCCACGTGCATTATGCAAGGGGAGCAGCCGCTCCAATATAGGGGCCACCCCATGTGGGATTTCAACGGGTAGAATGACGCCACCCGTCATGGCCGCAAAGGGCCGGGATCGGCCGAAGATCTGGTGAACATCCTGTCCGGCTTGTACAAGGGGGAGAAGGAGGACTTCCTCCAAACGAGCCCATTGAACGGATTCTCCATGAATAACCCTAGGAGCTGGGTAAGCGGACGTTTATTCATCTGATCCGTGCTTTCAAAGGTAAGTGTCTTACTTTATGATTTTCACGCAGGAACTGCGCCGGGATGTGGAGGGCATACATAGTCCGGCTCCACAACCCGAGGATCCGGGAAGATCCCTTGATCCGGCCTCCGAAGAGGATCCGGACATAAAGGTGGAGCTGATTGACGGGGTGTTCCACCAATTTAGCATGGACAATGCTCTAGTCGCCATTACGGCTGACTACCCCGGTTAATCTCCGGCTTCCTAGGTAACTATGACCGGAGCCCTAACACCATTACTTCGTCCTTGCTTATTTCTAACCGCCGTATACCGACGGTGTCTCGCAGGAGGTGCCTTCAAGGCGGGAAGCTAATCCCGCGGCGGCTGACCAACAAGGGTCAGTTCGGCCCAGCCGGCGGAAGAGGGGTGCGGTGCGAATTGAAACATCGCCGCAAAGGTATGTCACGCCGCCGTTTTTAAGGAAAAGACTCCCATGAAGTACATTAATGCTCATGACTCTTCCAGGAAAAAGAGCGCTCGCCGGACTGTGCCCGGAGAGGTTGCCAACCCAGCCTCCGCCAGCCAGGCTCCAACACCTGGTCCGGAGGGGGAGGCGAGCGCAAGGCGCGAGCCGGATGCTCCTCCAACGGAGGATGCCGACAGGCTGTCCGCCACCAGGTATGAGGTGGAGAGCACCATGAATCACAGGCGCCGCCAGACTGTTCTTCGTGACGCGTGTTTCTCCCCGGAGGCGTTGAATGCCTTTAACGCGGGAGACGCGCACCTCCGTGCCGCTCAAGATGGTTTAACCAGAGCCACGGAGCAGTATGTGAAAGACATACGGGTAAGGAATTTTAATAGTTATATATGCCTGTAGCCCCCGAGACTTAAAGTAGTTAAAATAACTGATTTAAGGATCATTTGATATGCAGGATCTTACGGAGAAGGATACCCAATTGTCTCAGGAGCTTCAAGATTGCAAGGCCCAACTTGAGGCCGCACTAGCCGCCGCAGGAGGAGACACAGAGACCCCCTCCGGTAACACATATTTCAAAAACATAAATGGTGTGCGGCGTGCGTATGAATCTGACGATAATATTGCAGATGTTGCCGGACTTGATCCGGACAAGCAACAGCTACTGCGCCAGCTGAAGGCCGGCGAGAGGGTGCTTATGAAGGTGCAGCAGGAGAGAAATAAACTCCAAGATGCGCACACCCAGCTGGGAGAAGAGCTAAAGGTTGTTCGGGCCCAGCTGTCTGGCTCCGTGAATGAGAATCAGCGGCTTTGTCGCGGCATTTATAGTAACTGCTTGAGCAAACTCTTTTGAAAAGAAGAGTTCAGCGAGGAAGTCGATTGACAGAAATATGTCTGTAGGTGTGCTCACAGGTCGCCCTGCGGAGGAAATGCCCGGTTCAACGGGTGACCAACTTCCCGAGCTGGTGCAAGTGCACGAACGTGTTCGGCAGGCGATGAGTAGCGTCGCCCAGGCCTTATGGCCGTCCATCTCCCTACCCGAGGGCCTTGGACGGCTTGCGGAGAAGCTTCAGGGAGCACGGCACTGCTTCCGTCTGTGGAAGATATCGGCCTGCCGTCAAGGTGCCAGGGAGGCCTGGGCTATGGTGAAGACGCGGTACAAGAAGGCGGATCCGTACCACATGGCCGAGGTCGGACCTGTGGGGCCCGATGGGAAGGAGATCCCTGTGAGCTTAATGTACGGCCAAGTAGAGTTGGCCGCTAAGTATTCCCAACGGGACTGTAAATTAGACAGCCTATTAGACGGGATTGAAGAGGAGTACAGTCAGTCAATTTGACGATGTATTTTAAAATGACATGTAAAATGCCTTCTAGCCGGATTGTAGATCGTTTGTCTTTACAGACCTTTTCGCTTCAACCTCGGGACCCTAGAGTCCGAAGTGTGTCCGAATACCCTCTCGGTTATAAAAAAACCAGGGCATGCATGGAGACCAGGCGTAGGTGTCATTAGTGCTTTATCAGACAAGTGCCCAACTAGTTATGTTATATTACATGGTTAGTAAGAAACATCTTCCAGGGAGAATAGTTCCGTTAGGGGTTCCTTTCCCTGGGAGGCATGCCCTAAAGTGCATGTCCGGACTGCGAAAAAACCAGAAAAGCATCTGGGGGCAGATGAATAAGTAAATAAGAAATCATCTTTTAAGTCACCGACCGAATATTCCCTTAAGAACGCTAGCTTTCGGCTTCACCCAGTCTGAGGTACACATCCGGCTGACCCGGCAGTAACAATCGCAGAGGTGCTCGCTTTACCTCCTAGCCGAACAATCAGGAACGTAGGGGTAAGCACAGGAGCCAGGCAACCCAGCTTGGCCAAAACTTAAGTCATATCGATGCATATAATGGTGAATAAAAGGTACATGCGGAAGTTTGACGCATGTGTTGGGCATAAAGCCCATGTAAATAAGCTTCTGTTAAAGAAGCCCCTAGGTATAATGAGCGCGAGTAGCACGTCAAGTGCGTGCGAACAATGCGCAAATCAGCCCTCAAGGGATTTATGAAAAAGGTGGGAGAAAAGAGAAAAACAAAAGACAACTGAAGTATAAAATGTGGACGGAGGAAGGAGATGAACTCTCAGTCCGGCGCTAGGCGTAGAATCTTCGGAGGCGGGCTGCGTTCCATGGGTTCGGCTTGAGTCGGTTGTCCGATGCATTTCGCAGACGGTATGCTCCGCCGGTCAGGACTTGGTCGATGATGAAGGGACCTTCCCATTTGGGCTTGAGTTTCTCCTTTTTCTTGTCCGGCAGGCGTAGAACTAGTTCGCCAACATTGTAAGTTTTAGCCCGTACTGCTCTGCTTTGATATCTACGAGCCTGCTACTGATAGAATGCGGAACGAGCCTTTGCCACGTCGCGCTCCTCCACCAATGCGTCCAAGCTATCCTACTGATCCAACTCGGCTTCTCTTTCTTCATACATGCGCACTCGAGGTGAGTCATGCATTATATCGCAGGGCAAAACTGCCTCTGCGCCGTATACCATAAAGAATGGTGTGAATCCGTTAGTACGGTTTGGCGTGGTCTGCAGCCCCCAGAGTATGGAGTCGAGCTCCTCTACCCAGTGCGTGTTAGATTCCGTAAGGGACCGCACTAGTCTGGGTTTGATGCCACTCATGATTAGACCATTTGCTCGTTCAACTTGACCATTGGTTTGAGGGTGATAGACTGAAGCGTAGTCGAGCTTAATGCCCATATTTTTGCACCAGAGTTTAACCTCGTCGGCCATGAAGTTCGTGCCGTTATCGGTGATGATGCTGTGGGGGACGCCATAACGGTGTACTATCCCGGATATGAAGTCTATCACTGGTCCGGATAAGGCCGTTTTAACTGGCTTGGCCTCTATCCATTTGGTGAATTTGTCCACCATTACCAATAGGTATTTTTGCTTATGGGTTCCCCCTTTAAGGGGTCCAACCATGTCAAGCCCCCAGACCGTGAACGGCCAGGTGATGGGTATAGTTTTCAGGGCGGTGGGCGGCATGTGGCTTTGATTAGCAAAAAGCTGGCACCCGACGCATCACTGGACTAAGTCCTGAGCATCTGCCCGGGCCGTCGGCCAATAAAATCCTGTACAGAAGGCCTTGCCTACAAGGGCCCGGGCTGCAGTGTGGTGCCCGCCGAGTCTGGCGTGAATTTCAGCCAGCAGATTTCGCCCTTCCTCTTCGGAGATGCGCCTTTGAAGGACTCCGGTTGTGCTTTTCTTATAAAGTTCTCCCTCATGGACCTTGTAGGCTTTAGATCGCGGAACTTTGTAGCGGGCCTCATTTTGGTCTTCGGGAAGTTCCTGCCTAATTAAGTAGGCTACGAATGGTTCTGTCCACGGGGCAATTACTGCCATTATTTCGTGGGCCGACGGTCTTATTTTGTTGACTGAGCCGCCGATTGTGTCAGATTGTTCTGTGTTGGGTGGTGCGGTTCCTTCCGGGTTGTTATTTCCGGACTCCTCTTCCCATAATACGGATGGCTTAAAGAGCTGCTCCAGGAAGATGTTTGGAGGGACGGTGTCGCGTTTTGCGCCGATGCGTGCCAACACGTCGGCTGCCTGGTTATTATCCCGGGCTACGTGGTGGAATTCGAGTCGTTCAAACCGAGCTGACATTTTTAAGACAGCGTTATGATAGGCTGCCATTTTCGGATCCTTGGCGTCAAAGTCTCCATTTACTTGGGATATTGCAAGGTTTGAATCCCCGCGCAGCTCTAGGCGTTGAATACCTATGGAGATTGCCATCCGGAGACCATGTAGGAGGGCCTCATATTCGGCTGCATTGTTGGAGTCCGTGTACATTATCTGAAGTACTTATTGGACTGTGTCTCCGGTTGGGGACGTCAATACGACGCCAGCCCCCAAGCCGGCCAACATTTTGGAGCCATCGAAATGCATGATCCAATTGGAGTATGTGCCACACTCTTTAGGGAGTTCGGCTTCGGTCCATTCAGCGATGAAGTCAGCCAAGACTTGCGACTTTGTAGCTCGTCGTGGTTTATAGGTTATGTCGAATGGTAGGAGCTCGATGGCCCATTTTGCAATCCTTCCTGTCGTGTCACGGTTGTTTATAATGTCGTTGAGGGGTACTTCAGAGGCCACTGTTATCGAAAACTCTTGAAAGTAGTGTCGTAGCTTCCGGGATGCCATGAACACCGCGTACGCTATCTTTTGATAATGCGGGTACCGGGACTTGCATGGAGTTAAGACAGTGGATACGTAGTACACTGGTTTTTGAAGAGGGAATTTACGCCCTTCTGTTTCTCGTTCGACGACGAGCACCGCGCTTACAACTTGATGTGTTGCCGCGATATATAACAACATTGGTTCGCCCAAGTTGGGCGCGGCCAGGACCGGATTTGTTGCCAATATGGCCTTTATTTCTTCGAGTCCGGCCGAGGCAGCATCCGTCCACTCGAAGTGTTCGGTGCGCCTGAGGAGGCGATAGAGGGCAATGCCTTTTCTCCCAAACGGGAGATGAAGCGGCTTAGAGCCGCCACGCATCCAGTTAATTTTTGTATTTGTTTGAGGTCTTTTGGGATATCCAACTGTGACAGAGCTCGGATCTTGGCTGGGTTTGCTTCAATTCCTCTACCGGATACAATGAAGCCCAGGAGCTTTCCGGCTGGTACGCCGAAAACGCATTTTTCCGGGTTGAGCTTAATGTCATATGCTCGGAGGTTGTCGAATGTGAGCTTCAAGTCGTTTACTAGAGTTTCGACGTGTTTGGTCTTGACGACCACATCGTCTACGTATGCCTCCACTGTTTTGCGATCTGGGTAGCCAGACATGTCTGAATCATGCGCTGATATGTTGCGCCGGCGTTTTTGAGTCCGAAGGGCATTGTGTTGAAGCGGAATGGTCCATATGGAGTAATGAATGCCGTTGCGGCTTGGTCTACCTCCGCCATCTTGATTTGATGGTAGCCGGAGTATGCGTCGAGGAAGCACAATGAATCATGTCCTGTGGTAGCATCGATGATTTGATCGATGCGGGGAAGGGGGAAAGGATCCTTTGGACAAGCCTTGTTAAGGTCTTTAAAATCGACACACAGGCGCCAGGATTTGTCCTTTTTTGGTACCATTACCAGGTTCGCTAGCCAGTCCGGATGTTTGATGTCTCTGATGAATCCGGCTTCCAATAGTTTGGCTACCTCCTCTCCCATTGCCTGTCTTTTGGGTTAGGAAAATCATCGAAGAGCCTGTTTGACTGGCTTGAATCCTTTTAGGATGTTTAGGCTGTGTTCTGCCAATCTGCGTGGGATTCCTGGCATATCTGAAGGGTGCCAGGCAAAGATGTCCCAATTCTCCCGAAGGAATTCTTGGAGTGCGGCGTCTACATTAGGGTTTAACTATGCCCCAATGGTGGCCGTCTTTGTGGGGTCCATTGGATGGACCTGGAATTTGACTATTTCGTTCGCTGGTTTAAAAGAGGTGGACTTGGATCTCTTATCGAGTATCACATCGTCCCTGTTCACCGTAGAGCGCAACGCAGTGAGTTCCTCTGCCGCTAGGGCTTCGGATAGTGCCTCTAGGGCTAGTGCGGCTGTCTTGTTTTCGGCGCGGAGTGCTATGTCCGGATCACTGGGAAGAGTGATGGTTCCATTGGGCCCGGGCATTTTAAGCTTCATGTACCCGTAATGGGGTATGGCTTCGAAAATTGTGAATGCCTCTCGCCCTAATAAAGCGTGATATCTGCTACTGAACGGGGCCACATGGAACGTGACTTCCTCGGACCTGTAATTGTCCGGCGAGCCGAACACCACATCAAGTGTAATTTTTCCTGTGCAGCGTGCTTCCTGACTAGGGATTATTCCTCTAAAGGTTGTGCTGCTTCGCTCAATGCGGCTCCAGTCTATTTCCATTTTTCAAAGGGTTTCCTCGTAGATGAGGTTTAATCCGCTGCCGCCATCCATGAGTACCTTGGTAAGACGAAAGCCATCCACTATTGGACTGAGGACCAATGCGGCTGGTGCTCGAGCTGTTCGGAATTTAGGTTCATCGCTGGTGTTGAAGGTGATAGCCGTGTCGCTCCATGGATTTGTTGTTGCTACTTGGTAGACTTCGGCGAGGCTGTGGATTGTTCGTTTCCGCATATTATTTGATGCGAAAGTCTCAAAGACTGTTAATATCGTACTGGTACTGTTGGGGTGGTTCTCCGGGGCTAGGAGCTCTTCGCCACTTTTGGCCACCTGCCGTAGTATCCAACATGCTCGAAGGCTATGTGTTGGAGTGGCGCCCTTTGTACTCTGAATTTTACAGAGTCCGCTGAGCCATCCCTCCAGTATGGTTCCGTGCCCTTTATGGGGTTTTTGCTTTTTGGTTTTTGTCCCGGGTGCCTGAGCATGATGCACCCTTTTGTTTCGGACTAGGGTTGTGTTCGGAGCCGGATTGTCCCAAAACTTAGTTTCGGTTTTCCGGACACTCTCCATCGCACAGTACTTTCGTACTATGGACGCCAGGTCGGCGAAGCGTGTAATTTTGCGACGACTTACAACGTTCAAGATTCCCTTGTCCGTGCAATTGTTGCAGAAAATTGAAATTGCGTTTTCCTCACGGCAGTCCTTTATCCTGTCCATAACCAGGAGGAATCTGGCCCAATAATGATGTACTGTTTCAGCGGGCTCTTGCCGGATTTGAGATAGATCGCATATGTTTGGGTAGGTGGGTGGAATTGAGTCCGGAACCCTGCCCAACTTGAGGCTCAAGGGCCGAAAAGTTTCCGAATTTGGAAGCTTGGATTACTGGACGTTGTCCAACGAGTCTGGTCCGCTGCCTGACTTTAGGTTCAGTACTTGATCGAACGTCCGTCCCTCTGCGGGAATCCGGCATGGAGGGATCAGGAGTCCAGACATAACTGGTCTTTAATACAGAAGAAGAGTCGCCGCATTGTTCCTCTACCACCGCAACGTGGTGGGTAACCTGGGGGGAGTTAATCTCTCTCAGATCGGTTTTAAGCCCAATCTGATCGTAGTCTGTAGAGACCCCCAGGGCGGCGATGCGATCCAAGAGCTCGTTTACAGAAGAGAGCTCAATCGGATCCAGCTGCTCGGTGAATTCCGAGCTGACGCAAAGATCGCTTTTGATGACCCGAGAGGTCATCATCGAAGCGGCGGCCGAACAGGCGGTCATAAGAAAACCACCTAGCCGGATAGTTTGGCCGGCGGCCAAAGCTCCTTTGGCAATGGTACCATCTTTAAAGACGGGAAGAGGCATCCTTCCTGATCGTGACAGCACAGAGGAACTCTCAATGAAAGCACCAATGTCGGTGTCAAAACTGGCGGATCTTGGGTAGGGGGTCCCGAACTATGCGTCTAGGCGGATGGTAACAGGAGACAAGGGACACGATGTTTTTACCCAGGTTCGGGCCCTCTCGATGGAGGTAAAACCCTTGATATTGATGATATGGGTAGTACAAGAGTGGATCTACCACGAGATCAAGGAGGCTAAACCCTAGAAGCTAGCCTATGGTATGATTGTTGTTTGTCCTATGGACTAAAACCCTCCGGTTTATATAGACACCGGAGAGGGCTAGGGTTACACAGAGTCGGTTACAATGGTAGGAGATCTACATATTCGTATTGCCAAGCTTGCCTTCCACGCCAAGGAAAGTCCCATCCGGACACGGGACAAAGTCTTCAATCTTGTATCTTCATAGTCTTGGAGTCCGGCCGGTGATGATAGTTCGGCTATCCGGACACCCCCTAGTCCAGGACTCCCTCAGTCTCAAATATCAGATCTCAGCGGGATCGTCTTCGCCACCGTTGTCGGTCGGGAAGTGCTCGGCATCTGAATCTGTCCACGAGCAGTGCTGCTGAATCCACTCCTCCTCCTCGGTAAGCTGGTCCTCAGATCCACTGTTAACGGTGGCACCCAACTGACGCATGAGCTCCTTGTGACGACCTCGGGCCTTCTTCTCAGCCACATGAGTCATGTACTGACCGTGAGACTCCAAGCAGAACAGCTTCTTCATCTTGAGCTTGAGCTTCTTTGCCCAAGAGGGCTCTGCCCCAAAAGGCTCATAGTCATCATCATCCTCAACCTCAACCTCGTCCTCGGTCTCCATGGCAGCAGCAGACGAAGGACCTCCAGATTTAGGGACCTGAGTGCCCCAGTTGTCCTTCCTCAGACGCTTGATGTCATGAGAGACCAACTCTCCAGTCTCTAGCATCACTTTGGGATAGACATGATCCCAGGCCTTCTCAATAAGGAGCATGATGAACGAACCATAAATCGGGCACTTGCGCTCGGAGATAGCAGATAAGAGCTCAGACCACATAACATGAGAGATATCCAGGGACTCGCCGGCGTTTTCTTCCTTCTCACGCTGGCAGAAGAGGAGCATGTCCACGAGATAAGAATGAACCATATCCAGATTCCCAATGCGAGGGAAAAGAGTCTCACGGAAGACACAGTGAAGACTATCTAGAAAGGCCGGCAGCTCATACGTTTCCTTCATCTCAGGGTTGATCTTCAGAGTGCAGTAGGGCCAGAGTGCTTGCTTGTGAGTGGAGGTGGTGTTGCGGTGTGGGCGAAAGCCTACAGGAGACGCAATCCCATGATCTTCCACCCCAATAAACTCCATGAACGCCTCCCACTTGACAGATAGCAACTTGCCATTGGTCATCCAAGTCAGTGTCCTGTCCTCATCTGTCCCGAGATGAACCATGGCATAGAATTGGGCCACAATATCAGCATCATAATCTTTGTTGAATTGCATGATACCAAGAATGTTCAATTGAGTGCACATCTGAAGAGCTTCACCAAAGTATTCAGGATCCTTCTCCATATGGTCGGTGTCGATGGAGTGCACGTTAACAAAGAGGTTCTTCTTGGCCTTGAGCACATCAAAGAATATGGCAAACTGAAACCTGTTCCAGAACGGACGGTTGACCAAAGTGGGATCTTGGTCTGCCTCATAGGGGTTGCGGTGACGCCTTGCCCAGAACTCCTTGGCTTGCATTTCCGGCACGGTTTTGCCAGATTGCTTTGGCTTGACAGTAGACTTCTTCTTGAGTTGAGGTGGAGGTGGAGCACTTGAGGAACCTCCTGCAGACTCAGTTGTCCGGTAACGCTTTGACGTGGAACGACCGGGGTTGATACGCCGAGCCTGATGCTCAGGAAGCTCATCACCTGGAACAACACACAAGAACACGCAAAACAACCAGAAAGAACGAGCATGAGCCACCAACCACAACAAAAGGATCACTGAGTGGTAAGAGTACGATGGAACTTGGTAGAGGGCGGTAGTACCGTGACCTGTGAGCGGCAGTACCGCTCCAAGCGATAGTACCACTCCAGAGGGAGCGGTAGTACCGCTCGAGATGGGGAAACAGCAGTTTCCTACTGCCGTGGTCAGATCCGGCACTACCGTCCTAACAAATTCAAAAATACTTCTACCAACCACTAATCCAAACTGCCTAGATGCCTTCTCCATCTAACTCAAGCCTAGATTTGGCCAAAAATCTAGAGATGCAATCACTATTGCCCCTAAGATGCTAGATTGGAAATCTAGACAAGAAGAGAGAGGGAACAGGGAAAATACCAGCATCCATGGCAAGAGGACAAGGTGGGGATCGACTCCGCCGAAGGGAGTGGAGAGGGACGCCCCGGAGAAGGAGATCCGCCGGAGCCCTCCCGCGGCGCCGGTTGCTGGAGAGATGAGACGAAGCGAGGGGGCGAGCGAATGGGTATGGTGGAGGGAAACCTCCCCCTACCCACGACATAACCCCCTAACCCCGCCCCGCAGCGGTAGTACCGCGCTGGTTGGCGGTAGTACCGCTTACAGCGGTAGTACCGCGCACCACCAGCGGTAGTACAACCGAGCAATAAAAAGCACTAGGCAGAACGGCTAAGCTCAAAAAGAAGCGAAGAAACACAGCCAAGAAGGAGGAAAAACGAACACGGCCACAAACACACTAACAAAGGGCCAAAACACACCTCTTCAAGAGAGGGCGGTGGCCGAGGCCACCTATGTTTGAGTCAAGAGGTATGGCGTCGCGAAGATTTTAACCTTGGACCCATGACCAAAACTCGTCCTTGAAGCACAAGTACCATCAAAAATGGTTAAAGTGAAAGACTAGATCAATTTATGCATAATGGGGGGAGGGAGAGTTCATTGAGAGAACAACACTCCCCCTATATCCATGCCTACATCTAAACTAGACAACAAGTTGAGTGAGGTGGGGTGTGCAAGGGTTCAAGTCACATTGCTCGAATCAATGATATTTAGCTCATGCCTTAACTCGCGAAATCTTGCTTCATCCTTGGGCTTCCTGAAAATATCTGCAAGGTTATCATGAGTGTTGACATACTTGAGCTCGATCTCCCCTCGCCTAATGTGATCCCGGATGAAGTGATACCAAATCTCAATATGCTTCGTCTTGAAATGTTGCACCGGATTGAGAGAAATCTTGATGGCACTTTCATTATCACACCAAAGAGGCACTTTGTCCATAAGAGTTGTGCACAACAACTACTTGCCGCCACATATTCCGCTTCGGTGGACGAGAGAGACACACAACCTTGCTTCTTGGAAGACCAACTCACCAAAGAGCACCGAAGAAATTGGCACCCTCTGGAAGTGGACTTCCTATCCACTTTGTCTCCCATCCAATCGGAATCCGTAAATCCTTCAAGCTTGAAGTTTGCTCCTCTTGGGTACCATAAGCCAAAGTTTGGGGTATGAGCCAAATATCGAAAGATTCGCTTGACCGCCACATAGTGACTTTCCTTCGGTGCGGCTTGAAACCGTGCACACATTCCCACACTCAACATGATATCCGGTCTAGATGCACAAAGGTAAAGCAAGGAGCCAATCATGGAGCGATATACCTTTTGATCCACCGCTTTACCATTGGGATCAATGTCAAGTTGGCACTTGGTAGGCATTGGAGTAGAAGCCGGCTTGACATCACTTAGCTTGAATATTTTTAGCATGTCTTGAGTGTATTTGGCTTGGTTGATGAAGGTACCTTCTCTTCGTTGTTTGATATCAAAACCAAGGAAGAACTTCAACTCTCCCATCGAAGACATCTTGAACTTGGAGGTCATGAGAGCGGCAAATTCCTCATTGAAAGCTTTGTTAGGGGAACCAAAGATAATATCATCAACATATAGTTGGCATACGAACAACTCCCCTTTGACCTTCTTAGTAAAAAGAGTGGGATCGATTTGCCCAACCTCAAATCCACAATCTTGTAACAACTCGGTAAGGTGGTCATACCACGCACGTGGGGCTTGTTTAAGGCCATAAAGAACCTTATCGAGTTGATACACATGATCCGGGAAGTAGGGATCCTCGAACCCGGGGGGTTGCTTGACATAAACCAACTCATTAATAGGGCCATTAAGAAAAGCACTTTTCACATCCATTTGTTGTAACTTAAAGTTGTGATGGGAGGCATAAGCAATCAATAAATGAATGGATTCAAGGCGAGTAACGGGAGAAAAGGTTTCACCGTAGTCGATACCCTCGACTTGGGAGTAGCCTTGTGCTACCAATCTTGCCTTGTTGCGAATGATGTTCCCATGAGCATCTTGCTTGTTCTTGAAAATCCACTTGGTTCCAATGATGTTGTGGTTCCCCGATGTCCTTGGCACTAATCTCCACACCTTGTTGTACTCGAAGTTGTTGAGTTCTTCATGCATGGCATTGAGCCAATCCGAGTCTTCGAGCGCCTCAAACACCTTTTGGGGTTCAACACAAGAGACAAATGCGTGATGTTCACAATAGTTTGCTAATTGTCTACGAGTGCTTGCCCCCTTTCTTAGGCTTCCAACCACATTCTCCATGAGATGGCCTTTTGTGGTGAGCTTGGAAGCAATCTTCGCGGTACGACGCTCTAATTCCTCCTCGAATGTGGAAGGAGGAGGGCTAACTTGATTATCTTGAGCGCCGTCTTGAGCTTGTTCTTGATCTTGAACTTGCTCAAGGGGAAGAACTTGACCTTGGGCATCATTTGGAGGTTCACCACCATCTTGAGATTGATCTTGCCCTTGGTCTTGTTCACTAGGTTGAGGGCCTTCACTTTGTTCTTTGGAAGCGTGTGGGTCTTGGGGAGGTGATGGCTCCACTTGAGTGGAGCATTGTCCTTCTCCTTCGGCCACAAGGTGTTCCTCAATGGGTAGAATATGACCAATACCCATTCTTCTTATGGCTTGGGGAGGAATTTCATCACCTACATCACAAGTACCACTTTGCTCCACTTGGGAGCCGTTATTTTCGTCAAACTCCACGTTACACGTCTCCTCAATGAGTCCGGTGTACTTGTTGAGAACACGGTAAGCATGAGAGTTTGTAGCATAACCAACAAATATGCCCTCATAAGCACTAGCCTCAAATTTAGACAAACGAACACCTTTTTTGAGAATGAAACACTTACACCCGAACACCCGGAAGTACTTGAGATTGGGCTTGTTACTGGTGAGTATCTCATAAGGAGTCTTGTTCAAGCCTTTGCGGAGATAGAGCCGATTGGATGCATGACACGCTGTGTTGATGGCTTCGGCCCAAAAGTTGTATGGAGACTTGAACTCCGCCATCATGGTCCTTGCCGCATCCATCAACGTCCGGTTCTTCCTCTCCGCTACACCATTTTGTTGAGGGGTATATGGTGCAGCATATTGATGCTTGATCCCCTCATCACTAAGAAACTCATCCAAGGTGTAGTTCTTGAACTCGGTGCCGTTGTCACTTCTTATTGTCAAGATCTTTGCATCATGTTGACGTTGAGCTTCATTTGCAAAGTCGATGACGGTTTGTTGAGTCTCACTCTTCCTCTTGAAGAATTACACCCAGGTGTATCTTGAATAATCATCCACAATCACCAAGCAATACTTTCTACCTCCAAGACTATCAAAAGATGGGGGCCCAAAAAGATTCATGTGAAGGAGCTCCAAGGGTCTCTTCGAGTAGATGATAGTCGTGGGAGGGTGAGCCTTCTCATGAAGCTTTCCTTTGATACAAGCACTGCAAGCACGATCTTTGGCAAAACTAAAAATTGTTAGTCCATGGACATGGTCCCCCTTGAGAAGACTTTGCACAGATCTCATATTGACGTGGGCTAAACGGCGATGCCAAAGCCATCCCACGTCAACTTTAGCCATTAGGCATGTCGCGGTCTTAGTTGGTCGCTCCGAAAAGTTAACCACATAGAGACCATTCTCGACATGCCCAACAAATGCTACTTTAAGAGTCTTGCTCCACAAGAGGGCCACGGTATCAATGTCAAAGAAAGTAGCAAAACCCATGAGTGCAAGTTGACGAATGGAAAGCAAATTGTATGTAAGGGACTCAACAAGCATGACTTTCTCGATCGTTAGATCATGAGAAATGACAACCTTGCCAAGACCCAATACCTTAGAATGTGAGGCATCACCCCACTCGACATTGGTGGGCATAGATGGAATCTTTTGCACGTCCACCACCAAGTCCTTGCTCCCGGTCATATGATTTGTTGCTCCACTATCGAGCAACCATGATCCCCCATCGGAAGCAAACACCTACAAGAGATCAATGCTTGGTTTTAGGTACCCATTTAGTAATGGGTCCTTTGATGTTAGTAACAAGGGTCTTAGGAACCCAAATAGACCACTCAATGTACTCATAAGGAGAACCAACAAATTTAGCATAAACATGTCCATCACTAGCACGGCGCAACACATATGACGGGTTAAAGTCGCTGGCTTTGTTGGAGGAGATGGTTTTGCCCTTTATGACATCAGCGCCCTTCACATTTTCCTTCTTCTCCTTAGGAGCACCCTCTCCCTCTTTCATAAAAGTTTGCTTGAGAGGAGGAGGTCGTTTGGTATTGTCGTTTGGTATTGTCGTTCTTATTCTTATTCTTGGACTTGGGTGCAAACCCAATTCCCTTCTTGGCCACAACTTCCTTTCGATTTCTCAAAAGGTCGTTGAGGTTCTTCTCGCCTTGAATGCATGTCGCAAGGCCTTTCTCAAGTTGATCCTTCAACTTGGCATTCTCCTCCACAAGATGCACTTGCTCACAACACGGGTTAGTAGCATATGCGTTATCAATTAATACCATATGAGGAAAGGTGGCATTTTCCTTGGTTTGCTTAACTTGGAGTTACGCATGAGACTCCTTGAGGTTTGCATGTGCACCCTTCAAGACCTTGTGGGCCTTGTCAAGTACATAAAACTCCTCATTGAGTCTAGCATGATCAACCCCAAGTTTAGCCTTCTCGGAAGTTAGCACACGAGACACAACAAGAGCATGATCAAGATCTTTCTTTAACTTGGCATGGTCATCGTTGTGTGACTCCTCAAGAGCCAAACGATACCCACGCTCTTCCACAAGAGCATTGGAGAGATACGATATCTCATCGGCATAGTCATGACTATGACCTTCCATCTTAGAGATGGTTTCTTCGTGAGCCTCGATCATGTCATTGGTTTCACCAAGTTGTTCCAAGAGAGCAACAAAGTGCTTCTTGGATTTGCCCTTGAGCTTACTCATAAATGACTCAAATTCATTCACATCCTCATTAGACCCCTCATGTTCATCAATGCAACCCTCCAAGGAGGGATTAGTAATGATGGTGGTTTTGATGTTGGGGGTTACCTTGTTGGAGGCTTTAGCCATGAGGCACTTGGCGGTGATGTTCTCGTTGGGTGAATCAAAGAGAGACACCCGGGGAGTGGTAGCAATGGCAACGGAGGCCATGGCCATTGCTTCTCCATTTTTATCATCATCGTCATCCTCATGGTATTCTTCTTGAACCACCAACCCACGAGTAGGAGTCTTCTTGGTGAAGTTGTTCTTATTGGGGAAGGACTTGGCTTTGTCTTTTCGGATGAACTTGCCACCATTGTCTTCCCGCTTCTCGTAAGGACAATCCGCAACGAAATGGCTCACATTGCCACAGTTGAAACAAGTTCTAACTCGTTGCTTGCCCTTGAAGCCACTTGAGTTGTTCTTGTTGAAGTTGGGTCTTGAATTCTTCTTGCTCCAAAATTGTCTTGAAGCAAGAGCCATGTGCTCATGATAATCGTATTTCGTGTCTTCGGGGTTGCTCTCCTCATCTTCCTCTTCTTACTCTTCTTCCACAATGACCTTGGCCTTCAAGGCAAGGTTGGGTTTCTTTGCCCTTTGAGAACGGAGCACCGCATTGTCGATGGTCTTGTCCAAGATGCTCATTGCAACGAACTCATCCAACACTTCACTTGAGGTCATGGAGTGGAAGTCCGGTCTTTGACGAATGATGGAGGACATGGCCTTGTTGTAGGGCATCATGACCTTGAGGAACTTGCGCTTGATCCAATTGTCATCCGTGTCCTTGCTCCCATGATCTCGGAGTGAGACCGCGAGTTTGGTCACTCTTCGAAAGAGCTCACGAGGTTCTTCATCTTCTTTCATTGCAAACTCATCGGCTTCATCTTGCACCACTTCATAGTTGGAGTGTTGAATGCTAGCACTTCCTTGATAGAGAGACACAACGCATTGCCATGCGTCTTTGGCCATGGCATGAGGTCGAAGATGAGGGAGATATTCGGGAAGGATTTCATCTTGGATGATGAAGAGAGCACTCTCATTGAATTGATTATCCACCACTTCTCTCGGGGTGAAGTTGCTTCAGTCATGTGGAAAGAAACCTTCTTCAATGATTCTCCAAAGATTAGTATTCACATGATTTAAATGACGCTTGAAGCGATACACCCAAGAATCAAAATCCTCATTTTTCACAATCTTAGGAGGAGGACCAGCATGATTTAAATGAGTAGAGGGAATTGGTCCTCCATAAATTGGAGGTTCCACATGGGAAAATATGCCGGTGCCATTTCTACCACTAGTAGAAGGACCCTTCTCACTATTAGCTTCCCCCTTGTCGGAGTTAGCATCCGTCACCTTGTTAGCGGGATCACCCACTTTCAACGGCGAGGTAGGTAGTTTAAGTCCTTCTAAGAATTTATTAAACATGCTTTCAACCGTGGTTGTCATGGAGGTTTTCAATGTGTCCAAGGCCACATTGAATTCCTCACGGGGCACCGCGGTTTCCCCATTACCCGTAGACCAGATTGGATTAACACCGGAGTGCTCCTCCTCCCCATCGTTTATGGTTTCAACCATACTCTTCGGATAGCAAAGTCCTTAACAAAGAGACAAGGCTCTGATACCAATTGAAATGATCGATATAGTTGACTAGAGGGGGGTGAATAGGCAACTAACAATTTTTAGCTTTTCTTTACCAAATTAAACTTTGCCTCAAAGTAGGTTGTCTAGATATGCAACTAGGTGAACAACCTATATGATGCAATGACAACAAGCACACGAGCAAGCAAGGGATACAACACAAGTAAGCTTGCAAAAGTAAAGGCGCGAGATAACCAAGAGTGGATCCGGTGGAGACGAGGATGTGTTACCGAAGTTCCTTCCTTTGAAGGGAAGTACGTCTTTGTCGGTGTCAAAACCGGCGGATCTCGGGTAGGGGTCCCGAACTGTGCGTCTAGGCGGATGGTAACAGGAGACAAGGGACATGATGTTTTACCCAGGTTCGGGCCCTCTTGATGGAGGTAAAACCCTACGTCCTACTTGATTAATACTGATGATGTGTATTACAAGAGTGGATCTACCACGAGATCAAGTAGGCTAAACCCTAGAAGCTAGCCTATGGTATGATTGTTGTAATGGATGTTGTGTCCTATGGTCTAAAACCCTCCGGTTTATATAGACACCGGAGAGGGCTAGGGTTACACAGAGTCGGTTACAATGGTAGGAGATCTACATATCCGTATCGCCAAGCTTGCCTTCCACGCCAAGGAAAGTCCCATCCGGACACGGGACGGAGTCTTCAATCTTGTATCTTCGTAGTCTTGGAGTCCGGTGGACGATGATAGTCCGGCTGTCCGGACACCCCCTAGTCCAGGACTCCCTCAGTAGCCCCTGAACCTGGCTTCAATGACGATGAGTCCGGCGCGCATAATGTTCGGCATTGCAAGACGGGTTCCTCCTTTGAATAATCCATAGAAGATTGTGAACACCAGGATAGTGTCCGGCTCTGCAAAATAAGTTCCACATTCCACCGTAGAGAGAATAATGCATGCACAAGTTCAATCTGCTGACGTATTCTGCGGCATGACATCACACCACTACCAAGCTTTTACTTGAATCGTTTTTTATTATACCACCTCAGCGCGTTTAGCGAAGCGGTTTCCTTGGCACGTCTTGTCGAAGCAGAGATCGTGTTCCCCTTATTCCGGGATTCTCATCAATACGGACGTGGGTAACCCAACCACACCATTGATGGTGGCACTTGGGAGATAAGCGAGTTTTACCAGGCCGGTGGGGACGTATAGTCTTCGTCCGCCTATATATAAGGGGATAAGGATCCACCTTTTCACCTACGCCTTCTTCCTCCTTTGCTTATCCATCTTCGCGCACTCTCGAGCTCCAGCACCCAAGCCCGTGCGTCTCGCCTCAACCTTCTCCGACCATGTCCGGAGCGGGAGGTAAATGGTTGGCCTCCACCATTAAGGAGGAGCACATCGCCAAACTGCGCAGCGCCGGATACCTTTCCGGCGACATTGCGCACCGGCTGCCCGACAAGAGGCAGCTCATCCCCACCCCCAGGCCCCATGAGAGGGTCGTATTTCTCCCCCACTTCCTCCACGGACTGGGCTTTCCACTTCACCCCTTTGTCCGGGGGCTCATGTTCTACTACGGCCTGGATTTCCATGATCTGGCACCGAACTTCATCCTCAACATCGCGGCGTTCATCGTCGTGTGCGAGGCCTTCCTTTGCATCCAGCCCCACTTCGGCTTGTGGCTCAAGACCTTCAACGTCAAGCCGAAGGTAGTGAAGGGCACACAGGCGGAGTGCGGAGGCGCCATGTTGGGCAAGACGCCCAACGTCCTCTGGTTCGAAGGGGCCTTCGTGGAGTCCGTCAAGGGGTGGCAGTCGGGGTGGTTCTACATCACCGAGCCGCGCGACCCTAAGTGGGCGGCGGCCCCCGAGTTCAGATCTGGTATCCCTATGCAGCTCACCTCCTGGAAAGAGAAGGGCTTGCTATGGGGTAATTCGAAGGAGCTGACGGGACTCCAAGCCTGTATCCAGAAGCTGGTGAGCAAGAAGCTCAGGCTTGTCAATGTGGTCCAAGTCATGCTCGTCCGCCGGATTCTCCCATGCCAAGAATGGGCATTCAACCTGTGGGAGTTTGATCCGGCACAGCACCAGGCGTTGAGCGGGCTCTTCGACACGACATACGAAGGCGCCTGGAGGGTGCTGTTTAAGGGCGCCGAAGCCCCCGCATCCGCGACAGAAGATTGCGGATTTCACTCGCAGCGTCCAACTGACGAGGTAAGTGATTCTACCCCTTTACGGGACACTTGTTGTTAATAGTTCGACCCTAAGCGGGTTTCAATCTCCCTTTTCCTTTGATAGAAATGGATGAAGAAGGCCGAGCAGCTCATCTACCCGGCTCCCATGCCAGAAGACCCAGTGGACGCCCGTCTAGCGGGGCTGCTGGTTCCGGCACCGCATGTGGTGCCGGAGAAGAA
Organism: Triticum timopheevii; assembly: GCA_963921465.1. Taxonomy (NCBI): domain Eukaryota; kingdom Viridiplantae; phylum Streptophyta; class Magnoliopsida; order Poales; family Poaceae; genus Triticum; species Triticum timopheevii. Next base: position 430,466,683 of record OY997268.1, on the reverse strand, counting down.
GGCCAAGAAGGTGGCCACGGGTACTCGAAAGAGTTCCCGTTTTCAGGTGTCCGACGACTCCGAGGCGGATTCCTCCCCCGAAGACGAGGAGGAAACAGAGGACTCTCTCCCAGAGGAGGGAGAGAGGAAGAGGAAGGCCTCCCCAATAGGAGAGGCCGAAGGGTCCAAGAGGGGAAGAACTATTCCCCCGGACAGCTCCGCCAACGCCAACATTGGCGAAGAAGAATGGCCCTCAAGGGCCAAGTCTCCGGCGAGATCGTAAGTATCCGGATTCCTGAATGATCTGCAATTTCTTTTGTGTCACATAGCGTCCTTCTAATGCCGCATACTGCCTGCAGTCCGGCCGATGATGATCTCCCTGCTTTGTCGAGCGGGTCGTTGGCTGCGTCAGATGTGGATTCCATTACGATTGCCTCCACCCCTCGTGCCGCTCAGGATGCCGAGGTGGGATCCCGGGAAGGGACCCATCAGGAGGAGGCTCCGGAGGCACCGCAAGGCAGCCTCCCGGACTTTGCGCCGGACCCCACGCCGGAACCCGCTGTGGTTCTGGAGTCCGGCAGGCGGCTCCTTCGCAAGAAGGGCAAGACCGTGACGCCGGCAGCCCCCGTCCAACCGGAGGCGCCGGACAACTTGTTGGAGGCGCTCAAAAGTGCTTCCATCGAGGAAGAACACCGCACTATCATGAGTGCGGTGATTCAGAAGGTTCAGCTTGCCAAGAGTGGGCTAACCGAAGCCTGCAGCAGCCTTCTAACAGGCTTTGAGGTAAGAAGTTAAAATTATCTAATGTAATACCGCATAGACAGTAGCCCCTGATGCTCGGTTCGGTGTTCGGAAAGAAAAGCCAGACTGAGGATCTAAAAAGATATACGCAGGGTTACTAAAAAATTATGTCAATATGGGTTTGCAGGCTGCGCTGCTGACCTCTGTCGCACTGACTGCGGAGGTCGGTGCTTTGAAGCAGGACCTCGAGCGGTCCGAGAAAGAGCTCGGCCGTGCCAAGAAGCAGCTCGAGGACAAATCAGGTGAGTAACACCACTTTGAATAGTTACCTTACAAAAAAGGATTTAGGTTGCAAGAAAAATAACAAGGATAATCGTGGGTACTGCAGGGGCCACGAACAAGGTGGCAACCCTGAAGGAGGCTATGTCTGCGGCCGAACGAGAGAAGCAGGAGGCGCGGGTGGCGGAAGTGTGGCAAGAGCTCCAGGCTCTCATGGAAAAGCATGAGAGTTTGGAGCGCGATTCAAAGACTCGAGAGTCCGAGCTTGCCTCGGCTCTCGAAAGTGCCAAAGCCGCCAAGGCCGAGGCCCATAAGGCCCTTCAGGAGGTTGAGGATGTGAAGAAAATAGCGGCGGGTAAGGCATTTTTCATGCAAAGCAAGCATTTTAATGTAAACTACCTGACACTTACCCGAATTCGGAGCTCTCCAGGGGCGTTTGCAGATCTGCCTCGCAGTGTATCCGATGCCGCCGCGTTCTACCGTGGCGAGGAGGGGAGCTCAACGGAGAAGGTCTTCTGGTCTCAGTACGCTGAGGCCGGCCTTCCGGTGCCCCCTAGCGACCAGCTAAAGCAGCTGGTCGAGCTCCACAAGGTAGCCGAGCAGGCCATGAAGGGCCTCATAGTCCGGCTGTGGCCTAGAGCGGCCATGCCTGGGAGCTACTTCAGCCTCGTGCGGCGGCTGGTGGATGCGTGCCCCTTGTTGGAGGTCGTCAAGCGTTCCGCCTGTATTGAAGGTGCTCGTCGGGCCCTTGCCCGCGCAAAGGTGCACTGGGGCAAGCTAGATTAGGAGAAGCTTATTACTGACGCGCCGCCAGCGGGCAAGGAGTATCGTACGCCCGAGATGTACTATAAGACTGTCCTGAAGGGTGCCCGCAAGATTGCGGATGAGTGCCCCAGAGATGTAATTATTAAGTAGACTCGCTATGTATTATCCTGTGCGCGGAAAACTTTGTTCATATGCGCTAAGCAATGCTTGTTTGATTTAAAATATTACCTTCTGTGCGGCCGTTTATAAAATCTGAGAGATGGCAAGTCGTCGGCTTCAGCCCCCAAGCCATGAGTGCTGGGGTGTTCGGGATAAACTTGAGCACTCTTGTTCCCATTCTTGGGTCCATCTAGGGAGGCGCTCAACGCAACGAACAAGGCAACCGGACTTATAATGCTTGAACACTCTCACTTAGCCATAGAATTCTATAATTTTAAATTTCGGCGAAGCCCCTGGTATTCGGAAGACCGAGTTGGGGGCGCTATCCACGCCTTGGCCGGACATTATCCGGTTCTTCGCTTGACGCGACATAAGTCTTTAAGGACTCGGAAAGACCTCTCGAACAGCGACCAGTCTCTTACCTTATCATGACAGTCAGTTTTAGCTTTCTCCACTGAGGCGCTCGCCCAGCTCAACCGGGGCGCAATCGCAGTGGTTCTCCCAGTGCCACCTTAGACGACAGAATGGAACGTAAGGTACCAAAACGTGGGAGCCGGGCAAACCCAACTATTGACCCAAGACATGATTCGGAGCCGATTCATATAATGCTATAAGTTCGGGGTGCCACACTTGTGAAAGTGTTCGGACTTATCACACCATAATGCGGGGAACATAAGCCCCTGGTGTATTCGGCCGTACCAAAATATACGGGTGCAAGATGTCATTAGTGAACATATATGTAAAGTAATGCAATAACAGGCAAAAAGTGCTGCATTACTTATTCAAGGGATTCTGCTATGAGTGCGGAATGATACAAATAGCGCAGTAAGGAAGGGATTGGACTAATTAAACATGTCCCCCTCCAGGGGTGGGCTGCGGACTGGTGTATATAATCAAATTTAATGCTCATAATGGATACCACCTGAGTGTTCGTCGCAGCCTTCTTTCCTCCTTGGCTGTTGCATCGTGAGTTTGGCGGGTTCACCGCCGGACAGGGCCTCTGGTGAACGGAGTCCTGTGTATACAAAGAAAGAAAATAATAAAAAAGAGCGACACACTTGTGAGCCCCTGGTGTGGTCGAGCCGCACTCTGGGTCTGTTGTGGTCGTGACCCTCCCCCTAGGCCCATGGTATCTCCAGAGTGTAATGATGTATGCGGAGGGTTGGTCTTGCAATTATGCAAGGGCTGGGGTTGGGGCCGCATTTCTACGCATGCTCGGATCGTGCCAGGTGGTCTTGGTTGATGTTGCTTCGGGCGCGTTTGGCCATGTCCGGCCGTTTAACAACCGGACTCGAAAATTGCCTTAAAAGGCTGCTCTGTACTTCTGCCGCGAGAGCCGCTGTATGTTCCTCCGTTCGAAGGGAGCGTTCCGTATTTCCGTTGACCGTGATGACTCCACGAGGGCCTGGCATCTTGAGCTTTAGGCATGCGTAATGCGGCACCGTGTTGAACTTTGCAAATGCAGTTCGTCCGAGCAGAGCGTGATAGCCGCTGCGGAATGGGACTATGTCGAAGATTAACTCCTCGCTCCGAAAATTATCCGGGGATCCGAAGACCACTTCCAGTGTGACTGAGCCTGTACAATTGGCCTCAACACCTGGTATGACGCCTTTGAAGGTCGTCTTTGTAGGTTTAATCTTTGAGGGGTCTATGCCCATCTTGCGCATTGTATCCTGATAAAGCAGGTTCAAGCTACTGCCGCCGTCCATCAGGACTCTTGTGAGGTGAAATCCATCGACGATTGGGTCTAAAATCAATGCGGTGAATCTGCCATGGCGGATACTGGTCGGATGGTCTCTTCGATCGAAAGTGATCGGGAAAGAGGACCATGGATTGAACTTAGGGGCGACTGGCTCCATCGCATATACGTCCCCTAGTGCACGCTTCCGCTCCCTCTTGGGTATATGGGTTGCGTATATCATGTTTACCGTCCGCACTTGTGGGGGGAAGCCCTTCTGTCCTCTACTGTTCGGCGGTCGGGTCTCTTCCTCATCGTCGCTGTGCGGCCCCTTGTCATTGTTTTCGGCAATTAACTTGCCTGCCTGCTTGAATACCCAACAATCTCCGTTGGTGTGATTAGCTGGCTTTTCGGGGGTGCCATGTATCTGGCATGAGCGGTCGAGTATTCGGTCCAAATTGGACGGACCCGGAGTGGTTCTTTTTAATGGCTTCTTCCGCTGACCGGGTTTAGAGCCTCAGAATCCGACGTTAACTGCCGTATCCTCCTTGTCGTCGCCGTTAACGCGGCGTTTATTCTTGCTTCGACGCGACCTGCCATTGTGGTCCTTAGTGTCTGGACTACCAGCATTTTTGCTGAGGTTGTTGCTGCGAGCTAGCCAGCTATCCTCTCCCGCACAGAAGCGGGTCATTAATGATGTGAGGGCTTCCATGGATTTCGGCTTTTCCTGTCCTAGGTGTCGGGCTAGCCATTCGTCGCGGATGTTATGTTTGAAGGCTGCGAGGGCTTCTGCATCCGGACAGTCGACGATTTGATTTTTCTTTGTTAAGAACCGTGTCCAGAATTGCCTGGCCGATTCGTCTGGCTGCTGGATTATGTGGCTTAGGTCATCGGCGTCTGGTGGCCGCACATATGTGCCCTAGAAGTTGTCGAGGAATGCGGCTTCCAGGTCCTCCCAACATCCAATTGACTCTGCGGGCAGGCTGTTAAGCCAATGCCGAGCTGGTCCTTTAAGCTTGAGCGGGAGGTATTTGATGGCGTGGAGATCGTCGTCGCGGGCCATATGGATGTGAAGGAGATAATCTTCGATCCAAACCGCGGGGTCTATCGTGCCATCGTAGGATTCAATGTTTACGGGTTTAAACCCTTCAGGGATTTGATGATCCATTACTTCGTCAGTGAAGCATAGCGGGTGTGCGGCGCCTCTGTATTGAGCAATATCACGACGTAGCTCCAGGGAGCGTTGTCTGCTGTGTTCGGCCCGGCCGGAGTTGTTGTATCCGGCTCGACAGTATTCGTCGTGGGTCGTGGGGCGCCCACGTGATCCATAGGTAGATCTGGATTGTCTTGCCTTATCCTCCAATATGTCCCGCAAGTCCGGCGCGTTCCCTCATGGCTTCGTACTTTTCGAGCGATGCCGGGGTACGGTCTTGATGGAAGGCCTGGATGCCTCTCTGTCGCGACCACGGGGTGGTCGGTCGGCCGTATTGTGCACTGGTGATGAAGGTATGTATGCTTCCTCCTCTAATCGGGGGAGCAACTTGCGTTTTGGGTAGCTTTTGGAGGGGCGTTCGAATTCATACTCTTCGGCCGCGAGGACCTCGGTCCATCTGTCGGCCAGCAGGTCTTGATCAGCCTGAAGCTGCTGCTGCTTTTTCTTTAGGCTATTTGCTGTGGCCATTAGCCTGCGTTTGAAACGCTCTTGTTCGACGGGATCCTCGGGCATGACGAATTCGTTGTCCTTGAGGCTTGCCTCGTCTCCGGAGGGAGGCATGTGATTATCATCCTCTACCTCTTCGTCTGCCGCTCTCTCGTGAGGGTTGGCTTCTCCGTCCTCATGTGCTGAATCTTGCTGGAGGGGGTTATCTTCGGCACTCTCTGGGGTGTTATTATCTCCGGTGCCGGAATCTCCATTCTTGTTGGGGCACGACGAATTCGTCGTCGTTGAGGCTTGCCTCGTCTTCGGAGGGAGGTATGTAATTATCATCCTCGACCTCTTCGTCTGCCACTCTCTCATGAGGGCTTGCTTCTGCATCCTCCTGCGCTGAATCTTGCTGGAGGGGATTGTCTTCGGCACTTTCTGGGGTGTTATTATCTCCTGTGCCGGAATCTCCATTCTTGCTGTGGCGGGATTTAGAGCGGCGCCGCTGACGTCGGCGCTTGGGCTGTTTCTTTAAGGAATCTGCCTCCGCTGCTTCTTCGCCGTCCCCATCTTTTGGGGTGTCCACCATGTATATGTCATAAGACGAGGTGGTCTTCCAGTGCCCTGTAGGCGCTGGTTCTTGTTCGTCTCCGGCATCGTCGTCCATACCGTCGATGTCTTCGGAGTCATAGTCTAGCATGTCGGTTAGATCGTTGACAGTGGCTACAAAGTGGGTGGTGGGTGGGGTTTGAATTTCTTTGTCGTCCGCATCCCAACCATCCTGGCCATAATCCGGCCAGGGCTCTCTGGATAGCGAGAGATGCTTTAGCGAATTTAAGATGTCGCCAAAGGGTGAGTGCTGAAAGATGTCAGCGGCGGTGAACTCCATGATCGGCGCCCAATCGGATTCAATTGGCAGGGGCGCGGGAGGGTCAGAGTCCGGCAGGGAGTCCGGCACCTCGGAGTCACGAGCTTTATAGGGGACAAGGTCAGTGTTCGGCTCCATCACCGTGGAAGTCGCAGCTCCCGAGGAGGTGTCCAACCATCCGTCCTCGATCTGCGCGATCGGCTCCGGACTATGGGTCGGAGCGGATTCGTGTGCGGCCTCCAAGGTGCTGTCCGGTGGCAGAGTTAGATCATGCACATCGTGACAGTGCGGCACGCTCGGTTGCGGATCGGATCCATTGAAGATCAAGTCTCCGCGGATGTCCGCCGTGAAGTTTAGGCTTCCAAATCTGACCTGACAGCCAGGGGCGTAGCTTTCGATCTGCTCCAGATGGCCAAGTGAATTAGCCCGCAGAGCAAAGCCGCCGAATACGAAGATCTGTCCGGGGAGAAAAGTCTCACCCTGGACGGTGTCGTTGATTGAAGAAGCCATCAAGACTATCGGTGACGACACAGAGGAACTCTCAATGAAAGCACCAATGTCGATGTCAAAACCGACGGATCTCGGGTAGGGGGTCCCGAACTGTGCGTCTAGGCGGATGGTAACAGGAGACAAGGGACACGATGTTTTACAAAGGTTCGGGCCTTCTTGATGGAGGTAAAACCCTACGTCCTGCTTGATTAATATTGATGATGTGTATTACAAGAGTGGATCTACCACGAGATCAAGAAGGCTAAACCCTAGAAGCTAGCCTATGGTATGATTGTTGTAATGGATGTTGTGTCCTACGAACTAAAACCCTCCAGTTTATATAGACACCGGAGAGGGCTAGGGTTACACAGAGTCGGTTACAATGGTAGGAGATCTACATATCCGTATCACCAAGATTGCCTTCCACGCCAAGGAAAGTCCCATCCAGACATGGGACGGAGTCTTCAATCTTGTATCTTCGTAGTCTTGGAGTCCGGCGGACGATGATAGTCCGGCTGTCCGGACACCAGCTTGTCCAGGACACCCTCAGTCTCCGTTGGAGCGGTGTGGAGGCACAATGCTCCCCAAGAAGCCACTAGGGCCACCGTATTCTCCTCACTCCCTCACACAATGCGAGATGCCGTGATTCCACTATTGGTGCCCTTGAAGGCGACGACAGAACCTTTACAAACAATGTTGGGGCAATCTCCGCAACTTAATTGGAGGCTCCCAACAACACCATAAAGCTTCACCACAATGGAGTATGGCTCCGAGGTGACCTCAACTGTCTAGGGTGCTCAAACACCCAAGAGTAACAAGATCCGCTAGGGATTAGTGGGGGAATCAAATTTCTCTTGGTGGAAGTGTAGATCGGGGCCTTCTCAACCAATCCCGAGCAAATCAACAAGTTTGATTGGCTAGGGAGAGAGATCGGGCAAAAATGGACCTTGGAGCAACAATGGAGCTTTTGGGGGAAGAGGTAGGTCAACATTGGGGAAGAAGACCTCTTTATATAGTGGGGGGAACAATCCAACCGTTACCCCCCCCCCCAAGCAGCCACGCACAGAGTGATACTACCGCTTGGGTAGGGCGGTACTACCGCTGAGCCAGCGGTACTACCGTTCCCTCCCAGCGGTACTGCCGCGCTCACGAGGGTAGCAGGGACCTGGGCCCAGAGCGGTACTACCCCGGGAGTACGGCAGTACTACCGCTTAGAGCGGTACTACTGCCACTACTGCCGCTACTAGTACCGCAAAACCCGACACGAAAAACAGGGGTCTCGAGTCGAGGCGGTAGTATCCCGGAACCACAGCGGTACTACAGCCGAAGACAGCAAGCGGTACTACCGCTTGGGGAGCGGTACTACCGCTTGACGTGCTTCGGCGGTACTACCGCTGAGGACCGCGGTACTACCGCTGGGACAGGTCAAGGCAGGCAAGGAGAGGAAAGGTAGCTCCAATGAAGCGGAAAGGAATGATGGGTGTGATAAGGATGTGTAAGTGTTGATTCCACCCTAGCCTTTCCAAAGCAGATCCCCTCTTGATAGTACGGTGACTCCTACGAAACTAGTCCACCAACAGAGAGATGAAAGAGCTACACCGTCTTGACTAAAGCACCGAGGGGAAGGAATCGTCTTGTGCCTAAGAATGAATCTCTGAAAAACTCAACTCACACGATTAGTCCGCAAAAGCATTGTCATCAATCACCAAAACACCTTGGGGATATATATGCCCTTACAACTGTGCGCCTCCCCACTTGCCCCGTAAAATCACTTATTCCCCAAGCGCCGCGATTGATGGCGCGGTTGGGTTACCCACACCCGTATTGATGAGAATCCCGTGATAAGGGGACACGATCTCTGCTTCGACAAGATGTGCCAAGGAAACCGCCTCGCGATATGTGCATCAGCTTGTTGAGAAAAACGGTTCGAATAATGATCGGGCCATGGCGTGATGTCACGCTATGAAAAGTTGTCAGCAGATTAGATTTGTGGAATATTGTACTCTCTATGGTGTTATGTGGAATTTGTTTTGCAGAGTGGTATGTGGAATTTGTTTTGCAGAGCCGGACACGATCCTTGTGTTCAAAATCTTCTATGAAGTATTCGGAGAAGGAACCCGCCTTGCAATGCCGAAGACAATCTGCGCGCCGGACTCATCGTCATTGAAGCTTGGTTCAGGGGCTACTGAGGGAGTCCTGGATTAGGGGGTCCTCGGACAGCCGGACTATATACTTTGGCCGGACTGTTGGACTATGAAGATAAAAGATTGAAGACTTCGTCCCGTGTCCGGGTGGGACTCTCCTTTGCGTGGAAGGCAAGCTTGGCAATTCGGATATGTAGATCTCCTTCTCTATAACCGACTCTGTGTAACCCTAGCCCCCTCCGGTGTCTATATAAACCGGAGGGATTAGTCCGTAGGACAACAACAATCATAATCAAAGGCTAGCTTCTAGGGTTTAGCCTCTATGATCTCGTGGTAGATCAACTCTTGTAATACTCATATCATCAAGATCAATCAAGCAGGAAGTAGGGTATTACCTCCATCGAGATGGCCCGAACCTGGGTAAACATTGTGTCCCCCGCCTCCTATTACCATTAGCCTTAGACGCACAGTTCGGGACCCCCTACCCGAGATCCGCCGGTTTTGACACCGAGAGGGGGCCCATAAATCCCGACCATGTTAGGAACGCAAAATCAAGGAACATAACACTGGTATGACGGAAACTAAGGTGGCAAGAGTGGAACAAAACACCAAGCAAAAGGCCAAGCCTTCCACCCTTTACCAAGTATACAGATGTATTAATTAAATAGATATTCTATATCTCATGATATCCATGTCCCAACATGGAACAACCTACAACTGCACCTGCAACTAGCAACGCTATAAGAGGGGCTGAGCAAAGCGGTAACATAGCCAAACAACGGTTTGCTAGGAAGGTGGAAAAGGTTAGAGGCTTATCATGACATATTGGGAGGCTTGATAAACAAGTGGTAGGTAGCGCGACATATCGATTGCATCGAGACAACTCGCAAGCAAAGATAGTAGTGGTAACCAAGGTAATGGTCATCTTGCCTGAAATCCTGCTAGGAAGAAGACCGAATCCATGAAGTAGACAATCCAATGTAGTTGAACGGATCTTCACAGTCACAACGTAACCAGAACTATCAAGAAGAAGAACAACCGGAAAGAAGCAAACAATAGGGTAAAAAACTATCACATAAACATGACTTGATGTGCAACCAAGTATGATGCATGTCCATTTTAATGAGGCATGGCATGGCAAAGTGCAACAAAGAATACTGCAAATTAAGTGGAGCTCAACAAATTGAATATTGACAAAACACCACATTCAAATATTTAGTTCACTCTCGTTAAGCTACTCATCAACTTTAAATGTTAGTTAACATGACAAGAGGTGAACCATAATTAATCTACCTATCTAGACAATATAAATGAGGCCGGAAACAACAAATAATAATTCCAAAAAATCCTCATATGAAAATTTCGAACTTGGTACTGTTCTGCCCTATACACAATTTTAGAGTTGGTAAACATGCAAAGTAATGCTAGCATGTTAATGTAGACATTTTTCTACCCCATTTACATATAAAGTTTATTTAACTAGTTGTGAATTAAACCATTTTAGCAAGTCATTTATGCACATTAATGCAAACAGCAATTTTAAACATTCTAACATGGATGAAAGGTGGAAATTATGATAGTGCATGAAATTCTACGCATGAACATGAGGGTTTTTCTGCAAAACGGTAAATCCTGGGTAATTCGCAAAATCCACAAGACAGAAAAAATAGATCTGGACCAAAGGGCATTGTGCTGAAATGGGAGCTGGGCGCACAATAGGTAAACAGTGCACAAGGGCGAGGGGGTGGACCTTGGTGCTCACCAGGCCTCATGGGCCGGTTGGTGGCGGGGTGCATCAGGCCAGATCTGGAGGCACGCTGGGCCAGCTGGGTCAATGTGAGCGGTGGCCCACGTGCAGGACTAGGAGGGAGCGACAAGGTTCGAGCGTCCTCCTGATGTAGAGGATGGCAACATTTTTTGTGGACGAAGAAGACAGGCGGCACGACGGGGCATGCGGCTGAAGACGCGATGAGGTCGGGCAAACACCGGATCTGGCCGGAGGCGGACATCAACGGCTTCCGCGAGCGGCGACCATCCTGTAGCGGTGAAGTACACAGAGAGAGAGAGAGAAAGGGAGATCATGAGAGAGAGGAGAAGGAAACGAGAGAGAGCAGTAGGGGGAGAAGGGAAGGAGCAAGGGTGGCCTGAGGTCGCTCTCTAGCAAGCTGGCGACGAAGTAGGTCCGCCGGACGTGAGGAAGCACGGTGTTCCTTCGGGAGGAGCTCGGGACCGTGTGGCTGCTTCCCGATCCAGATCGGAATCGAAATTTAATGTGTTTGTGAGAATTGTAGGATAACACAGGTAGAAGTCCCTTATTGATTTAGTTTACCTACCAGAGATGAGCCCTAAAAATGTATCAAGACATTGAAGACAATGGTGGTTCATGACGACATTCGCGTTGAAGATAATGACATGTGAAGACATTCACTTGAAGACTATGAAGTGCAAAGACATAGTTTCTTTCGTAGTTTCATTTTTTGAGTCACAGGAACCACCGTGCTGTTAAGTGGGGTCCAAGTGAACAAAGTCAGAAGACTGACGTGATGCTCAACCAAAATCCTATGTCTTCGAGTGAAGCCAATGAGAGCAAATCTTATCCAGAGTTGGATGAGTCAGCTTTGCTTGTAGCCCAAGCCAGTCTGCCGCGTGTGTTTGAAATCCGACCGTTGGACACGCGTCGGTTACTTAGTGACCCAGGGTCATTTCGGACATATCATGTCGGGTTGCCTCCTGGCTATAAATAGCCCACCCCCTACACCATAAATTGGTGGCTACTCAGAGTTAGTGCACGGCTTTTGTCGTTCGAGAGCAACCCACCTCTGAAGCCTTTGAGAGAGAGAATCCTTGCAAGGACAAAGCCCAAAACATCCAGAGCCAAAGAGTGTTAGGCACCAATGAAGTCTTTCTGTCCACGTGACCTGAAGACTTGTTACACTTGAGGACTGTGCATCCTCCAGCCGGTTAGGCATCACGTTCTGAGGATCCCAGAGTCATTGTGGATCACCGATGAATGGAGTCTGTGAAGGTTTGGAAGTCTACCTTGAAGACTTAATTACCAGAGTGATTGGGCGAGGGCTAAGTGTCCTTAGCTCAAGGGGAATAGGGTGAAGACGCGGTCTTCTGAGTTCAATCTCAGCCTCCCTAACCAGACGTACAGTTTTCACAGCAACTGGAACTGCTCTACCAAATCCTTATCTTCGTTAAGCTACTGGTTATATCACCTCCCGTTACTTACTGTTTAGCTTTGTGAAGTCATTGCTTGGCTGCCCTGTTTGGCTTCACTGTGTGAAGACAATCTCTCTGTTTGCATAATTGGCTTCATACTATCTTCCTATTCCGATCTGTTCTACCTAGCTGCTATTTGTCTTCGTGCTTTCATTGTATTGCTTACTTGACTATTGCCTGTCTAGTGTAGCCTATCTTCCGCTGCATATCATATATGTTCAATTTGGTTGTCTATCTTCGAAGACATCGAGTCTTTGAAGACTTTCATAAAGATCGCCTATTCACCCCCCCTCTAGTCGATAATTAGCACTCTCAGCTGGGGTGGAGCTGAAAATGAGGAGGAGACCCGGAGTGGTGGCGGCTGGATCCGGAGGTGGATTTGGTCTGGCGGCGGGGTGGAGGACTACAGGGAGTTGGTCTAGGGTTTGTCCAAATAGATAAGTGGGTGGACTATATATATATATATATATATATATATATATATATATATATATATATATATATATATATATATATATATATATATGAACACTATTCTGATCACGGGATCAAAATAATATTCTCGTAACTACCTGACCTGTCCCAGTGGTAGTAGTTGAACTTCCCCAAGTGCTAGGTTGAACTTCCGCAAACATTGCCCAAATGGGGCTTGCGATATACCGTTGGAATGTTATGGACACGAGTATCATGACCCAAGTTAAAAAATTTGGCAAAATCTAAGCGGTTTAAAAGCAGTTTTGAAAACCGTTTTTTCTTCATACAAAAAACCTGAATTGTATTTTTTTATCCCTGTTTTAAACCGTTTATCGGAATGAGGCAAATAATATGGCATTAGAAAGCTTCTGCAAATGTGTCCTTCCACATGTAGAAAGATTTCCCTAATTCCCTATGGTTAAAGAGTAATTTGAAAAATTATAGTATTTCACAAACCGAACAACCGAGTTAGTATTTTCGGTGTCATTTCTAAACGGCTAATCCAATTGAGGCAAACGATATGGCACTGAAAAGCTTATGAAAATGTGCTTCTGTTTCATGCACAAATTTTATTCTAATTTTGAACGATTTTAATAGTAATTTAGAAAACCATCCAAGTTCCATCGATTTTGTATTTTCGAGTTAATTTTTGAATCGTACGTCAGAATGCAACAATGATATGGCATTGGAAATCTTGAAGAAATGCAAAACTTTTTCGTATATCATGTTTCTCCCAATTATCTACGGTTTTAAGTCAATTTCAAAAATGGTTAAAATGTTTTTTGGCTGTAATTTTTGCTAACTTTGTTGGAATGGGGCAAATAATATACTGTTGGATACCTATAAAAAATGCGAAACTTTTTCAAATGTAAAGTTTTCTCTAATTCCCTGCCATTTTCAAGTAATTTAGGAAATGGTGAGATCATGGTTTCTGCCTTCATCGCGAAAGGAAATGCACTACGTGAAGTAGTTGAACTTCCGGGTCATGTCTATTTGAACTTCACTCTGTTTTTGACGTGTTGTTTTTTGACCGTAACTCCCAAACCACTTACCAGAATTGAGCAAATGATATGCCGATGGAAAGATGTTGGAAACACACAACTTTCCCATGTTGTTCAGTGATGTCTACTACACAACCTTCCTCTTGTAGACGTTGTTGGCCTGCAAGTGCACAGGTTTGTAGGACAGTAGCAAATTTCCCTCAAGTGGATGACCTAAGGTTTATCAATCCGTAGGAGGCGTAGGATGAAGATGGTCTCTCTCAAGCAACCCTGCAACCAAATAACAAAAAGTCTCTTGTGTCAACAACACATCCAATACAATGGTAAATTGTATAGGTGCACTAGTTCGGTGAAGAGATAGTGATACAAGTGCAAAATAGATAGTAGATATAGGTTTTCGTAAACTGAAAATATAAAAACAGCAAGGTAACTAATGATAAAAGTGAGCGTAAACGGTATTGCAATTATAGGAAACAAGGCCTAGGGTTCATACTTTCACTAGTGCAAGTTCTCTCAACAATAATAACATAGATAGATCATATAACAAGCCCTCAACATGCAACAAAGAGTCACTCCGAAGCCACTAATAGCGGAGAACAAACGTAGAGATTATTGTAGGGTACGAAACCACCTCAAAGTTATTCTTTCGGATCGATCTATAAAAGAGTTCGTACTAGAATAACACCTTAAGACACAAATCAACCAAAACCCTAATGTCACCTAGATACTCCATTGTCACCTCAAGTATCCGTGGGCATGATTATACGATATGCATCACACAATCTCAGATTCATCCAACCAACATAAAAGTACTTCAAAGAGTGCCCCAAAGTTTCTATCGGAGAGTCAAGAACGTGGGCCAACCCCTATGCATAGGTTCCCAATGTCACGAAACCGGCAAGTTGGTCACCAAAACATACATCAAGTGGCACATGATATCCCATTGTCACCACAGATAATCACGGCAAGACATACATCAAGTGTTCTCATAAAAGACTCAATCCGATAAGATAACTTCAAAGGGGAAACTCAATTCATCACAAGAGAGTAGAGAGGGAGAAACATCATAAGATCCAACTACAATAGCAAAGCTTGGGATACATCAATTTCGTGCCATAGAAGGAACACGAGAGAGAACACGAGAGAGAGAGAGAGATCAAACACATAGCTACTGGTACATACCCTCAGCCCCGAGGGTGAACTACTCCCTCCTCGTCATGGATAGCGCCGGGATGATGAAGATGGCCACCGGTGATGGGATCCCCCTCCGACAGGGTGTCGGAACGGGCTCCCGAGAGGTTTTTGGTGGCTACAGAGGCTTGCGGCGGCGGAACTCCCGATCTATCTTCTGTTCTGGAAGTTTTAGGGTACGTAGGTATATAAGGGTGCAATGGGTACGTCGGTGGACCTCCGGGGTGCTCACGAGGCAGGGGGGCGCGCCCAGGGGGGTGGGCGCGCCCCCCACCCTCGTGGGCAACCCGGGACTCCCCTGACGTGCACTCCAAGTTTATCAGGTTGCTTTCCTTCCAAAAATAACTTCTCCAGTTGATTTCGTTCCGTTTTGACTCCGTCTGATATTTTTTCCTCGAAACACTGAAATAGGCATAAAACAGCAAATCTGGGTTGGGCCTCCGGTTAATAGGTTAGTTCCAAAAATAATATAAAAGTGGATAATAAAGCCCAATATTGCCCAAAACAGTAGATAATATAGCATGGAGCAATCAAAAATTATAGATACGTTGGAGACGTATCAAGCAACCCCAAGCTTAATTCCTGCTCGTCCTCGAGTAGCTAAATGTTAAAAAAGAATTTTTGATGTGGAGTGCTACTTGGCATAATTTCAATGTAATTCTTCTTACTTGTGATATGAATATTCAGATCCGAAAGATTCAAGACAAAAGTTCATATCTATTATATATTAAAAGTAATATACGGTGAACCAGAGTCAAGAGAAATAGGCTATAAATTCCACGTTAATCAGAAAATACTAGTGTCGGGGCGTATCTCTCTGTGGCCACGAGCACCTATGGGGCACGGGGGGGCCCTTCTAGTCCGGCAAGGTGGGCGGAGGCCGCGCGCAGAGCAGATCGAGGTTGGGCGCGCGCTGGGGAGACGGGACGATTTTTACCCAGCTTCGGAGCTCTCCGGAGAGATAAAACTCCTACTGCTGCTTTGTGTTCGTATTCGATCTTGCTCGAGGGTCCGAGCGTATGGTGGTGTTGCCTGTGTCCGAATGGACCGAACCCCCGGAACCCCTTCTACGTGCGCATGGGCCTCCCTTTTATAGTCTGAAGGGGGCACCAACAGGTGGCAGCGTAAGAAGAGGGGGTAGAAAGGTAAAAACGCAGGTTGGTGTAACAGTGACCAACAGTGTCCCCCACCTAACTCTGACGGCAGGGGACAAGGGCATTTAATGCCCGTCTGGTCGCCCCAACAGTGCAGAGAAGCGACCGTCAAGTGAGCCACCGGTTGCCACGATGGCGTCTCTGTCAGCTCCGCTTGCCACCTCGCCCCGCATGGCTGCGTAGCGCCTCGCCACGTGCCCTTGGGATGGCCCTGTGATGACACGTCGCCGGATGCGCTGGAGTTTGGGTGGCAGTCTTGCCGCGGCAAGTGCCTTGCCGCGGCCCTTCTCTTGTTGTGCCGGCAAGCTTGCCGGCCGTCGGGCCTTGCCGGGACGCGCGGGGCGCCACGGCAAGTCTCCTGGAGATGCCTTGGTCGGCCTTCCCGGGAAGCTCCTCTTGCCGGGGCCTTTGTTTTCTTCCCGGCCAGCTTCTCTCGCCGGGACATTAGTTGGCCTTCCCGGCAAGCTCCTCTTGCCGGGGCCTTGGTTTGAGTACTTTGATCTTGAATGGCATCAAGGTAGCCGTGGAGGATCTTGGCGGGCGTCCGGCAAGCCTTGCCACGGGGTGCTACGACTGCCCGTGCACAAGTTCGGGGTACTAAGGTACCCCCCCTACTTTAGTACACCGACAGGAGCCCCCGGGCCTGGGCCATACATGGTGCCGAGCGTTGTTGGGCCAGGCCCAAAACAGTGCACGGGCACGCGTGGCCTAGGTCACAGCGCATATCTCTCCGCTTCCACCGCGCACGCCCAGGGCGGCACGCGTCAAACGCGGCGTCGTGGGTGACGTGCGTGCGGGGCTGAGCCTTGCGATCATGCATCAAGCCATGATGAAGGGGACGGCACACGCCCCCCTACCTAAACGGAGGTAGGCGTGGGGGCGTGGCGCATTTACTAGATGGGGCCGGTGTGCGGTTTTCGGGGCATCCAACCCCATGATCACGGGGTGGGGCGAGGCCGCCTCACCCGTCACCTCGGCCCTGTATCCCCGCCACGTAGCTCCCATGCACTTGGGGTCACGGACGGTGGGAGCGGGAATCCGGGCTGTCGCGAGCAGAAGCAGCGGGTCGGTCCTGATTCCCTGCCCCTCCCGTACCTTGATTCGCCGAGCGGGGCGGCCGGGCCCCCACCCTGCTCCTTTATAAAGGGCAGGAAGGGGAGCACAGAAGCCCGCACTCTCTCGTCTCCTCCTTTCTTCAGCTTTTGTTCTCCTCTCTCCCACTCGCCATGGAGAAAGGGAACCCTGGCCCTTCGTCGGTGGCGGCGAGGGTTGCCACCAGACAGCGCACCTCTCCCTCTCTCGCTCCTGCGGTGGCGGAGCCAGCCGCGAGGGGAAGAGGGAGGGGGCGAGGCCGTGGACGAGGTCGAGGGCGTGGCCGAGGCGCTCGGGGAAGAGGCGGCCGGGGTGGTGCGCCACCCCCGTCTCCGCCGGCGGCTCCTCCCCTCGAGGCGGTCCACATCGGGGACGACCCCTGGGAGTTCTTCGTCAAGTTGCGCCGGGCACCTCGTCGACGCCTTCGGCTTCCGGCTCCGTTTGCGAGCGCGATGGAACCGGACCCGCCCGAGATGCTGGAGTTGCGCATGAGGGGCTGCGGGATCAGCGGCACTCGAGTCAGTGTCGTATCCCCAGCCCCCGGTGTGATGTACTTCGATCGAGGGTGGAAGACGTTCGCCCGCATCCACAGCTTGACGGCAGGGTTTACCCTCCATTTTAAGTTAATGGAGGGCGACCTTCTCGCCGTCAAGGTCTTCGGGGACTCCGGCATCCGGGCGAGATGCTGCGTGGACAGCTCCTCCGATAGCGAAGGCCCCTCCTCGAGCGAGAGTGACGAGGAGGGGAGCGATAGCGACGACGAGGACGGCGGGTCCGACTAGGCGTCGGACGCCGTCTCGCGCGCCACTGGCGACCCCATCATCCAGGTTGCCGGCCTTCTGAACTCCCCGGGACCGTCTCCTTGGGCGGCTGGCGTAGGGAGGCTGCGGAGGAGGAAGAGGGGTGGCGGCAAGGCCGTCAAGTCGGAGTACGAGGGCGAGGTGCCCTCGACAGCGTGCTGACGTCCTACCGCCCCGTTTTCGAGCTCTGCCTCCGGCGCCTCCGTCTCCGCCGTCTCCGCCAAGCTCCTGGCCGGCCCCCGGGGTGTTCTCTTGGTGTCTTCTGGCACCCGTAGTTCGCCTAGGCGCTCCTTTCGCCCTCCCCGGCAAGCTTCTCTTGCCGGGGCCTCCTTGACCTAGCTCCTGAAGAGAGAAACAGGAGAGGGATTATGGGCATCTTATCTTTTAATTTGTAAGCCTTCGGGCCTTAGCTGTATTTAAAATTTGTAATCCTCTCTATCATGTTTTTCATCCTCTATGGACTTGTACTAAATTGGGATGTTTTTTAATGAAAAAGGGGAAAGCTTGCCGGATTATGCCCTTTACTAGATTTTGTGCCTTGTAAGTTTCTACCCTACGCTTTTAGGGAACTTGCCGGTGCGGGCACCTTGCCGTGAGCGCCGAGTGCGGAACATCAGCAACGGAACTGCAACCGACAAGAAACCTTGTCGCGGAGCTAGTCGTGGCTGTCGTTGAGCGGACTCGAAACGACAGCAAGGCAACTAGCTACGAGTTGGCTTCCTGCCGGCGGTGTCGCGACTGACAAGAAACCTTGTCGTTGAGCTAGCCGCAGTTCACCTAAGCTGTCGAGCGGACTCGAAACAACAGTCGGTGCGTGGCTAGTTACGAGCCGGTTCCTCCGCGCACAGGTTCTTTTTACAAGGCATATTCGTTCAAGGACGCGGCCTCGCTTTCCCCAGCCCATAAGAGGATGCATGACGAGGGATGAAAAACTTATCTGATATTACAGCCCCCGGCGACTCTGGCTTGCCGGGGGTGAATCTTGATATTCGCAGCCCCCGGCAACTCTGGCTCGCCGCGACCCATGCGCCGGTGCGCCTTTCTTTGTCCTTGCCGCCGGCGTCGCAGCCTCCGGGGACCCTGACTTGCCGCGGAGGAACTTCGGTACTTGCAGCCCCCAGTGAAATCGGCTTGCCGGGTCCTCTGCGCCAGTGTGCCCTTCTATTCTTTCCTTGTCGCTGTCATTTTAGTCACACAAAAAATAGCTAAGACAGCGCCGTAATAAGTTACTCTTTGCAATGTAACTTCAGGTTGGGCAATGCAACGCCATGTTTCGCCCTTTGTATGTTTACACTCTACGCTTCTAGGGAACTTGCCGGTGCTAACACACTTGCTGAGTGCGGAACGTCAGCAGCCTGCTGGCGGTGTTGTACCCGGCAAGAAACCTTCTCGGGCCAGTTGCAGCGCGCTTGTATTGTTGAGCGGACTCGAAAACAAAGCAAGGGCGCAACTTAACCACGAGTTAGCTCCTCTGCGCACGAGTTTATCATAAAAAGGACGTCTCATGGCAAGGCTTGCTACGATACATCCTCTACTTCATTGCATCCCTTGTACGTTTCTACCCTTCGCTTCTAGGGAACTTGCCGGTGCTAACACACATGCTGAGTGCGGAACGTCAGCAGCCCGCTGGCGGTGTTGTACCCGGCAAGAAACCTTCTCGGGCCAGTTGCAGCGCGCTTGTATTGTCGAGCGGACTCGAAAACAAAGCAAGGGCGCAACTTAACCACGAGTTGGTTCCTCTGCGCATAGGTTTTTCGTACAAGGGACGAACGTTCGAGGAATATAACATGAGAGCTTAGAACTAAAAAGTGTTATGCACTCAAGCTCGGGTGACTTAGCTTTTCTGCTTTCCGCAGTCCGGCGAAGCCGCACTCTTCCCTTGACTTCCCCCCTTGTACCCCCGCGCTTTCAGGGAACCTGCCGGCGCAAACACACTTGCTGAGTGCGGGACATCGGCAGCCCGCTGGCGGTGTTGCTTCCGGCAGGAAGAACTCGTCGGGCTAGTTGCGGCGCGCTTTCATCGTTGAGCGGACTCGAAATGGACCAAGGGCGCAACTTAGCCACGATTCGACCCTTCTGCGCACAGGTTCTTTGTACAAGGTACGGATTCTCAGGGAATACAATTCAAAAGCTTGAAACTGGACGCTTTCTTCGCCCTACTGGCTGGTGGAGCTCGATGGTGCGTCCTCGACGGCAGCGCGGCACTCCAAGGAGGTGCGCTTGCCGGAGTGGGCACCAGAGCTGCTCTTGCCGGACTTAGTCTTTGGCGGCTCTGCCTTTGCCTTCTTGCACTTGCCGGTGGAGCTCGATGGTGCGTCCTCGACGGCAGCGCAACACTCCGGGGAGGTGCGCTTGCTGGAGTGGGCATCAGAGCTGCACTTGCCGGACTTGAGTTTCTTCTTCCCCCGGGGAGCTTCAGCGGCAAGTGGCTCGTGCTCTGCCGCGGCTGCTGCTTCCCGGTAGATCTTGTCGGCGCAGATGAGTGCATCCCTCTTGTCACCTTGGACAGAAATGACACTCATCGGGCCAGGCATCTTGAGCACATTGTATGCGTAGTGAGAGGCCGCCATGAACTTGGCAAGCGCTGGACGGCCGAGTATCCCATTGTAGGGTAATGGGATATCAACAACATCAAAGGTGACCCTCTCTGTCCTGAAGTTCAGCTCGCTGCCAAACGTCACTGGCAGCATGATCTTCCCCTTGGGCTTGCTCCTTCCCGGATTTATCCCTTGAAAGGTACCAGTTTCTTCGAGCTCGCTGTCGGGGATCTGGAGCTTCTTGAGTACTGCGGAGGAAATCAGGTTCAGGCCGGCCCCGCCGTCAACCAACATCTTCGTGACCTTGAGGTTGCGGATTGTTGGTGAGACCAACATCGGCAAGCACCCGACCGCAGTGATGCGATCAGGGTGGTCCTCAACGTCGAAGATGATGGGCGTGCTGGACCATTTCAGGGGCTTGCGCGCCTCGACGGACGGCTCCGCTGCGTTCACCTCTCGCACCCACTGCTTGAGTTGGCGGTGCGAGGCGTGCAGAGAGGCGCCGCCATCGATGCACAACACCTCTGTTGCCTTCTGAAACTCTTGGTCATCGGTCTCATCTTCCTCCATCTCATCCTCCTCATCCTCATCTTCGTCCTTGTCGCGGCCGCGGGGAGGCCTATCTCCTTGCCGCGGCTTGGCCTTGCCGCGGTGTCCTCCCCGGGCGGGAAGCTTCTTGCCGGATCCTCCGCCACCTCCCTGGGCTCTCTCCTTATCGCGGCGCTCGTACTCGGCTTTCTGTAGCTCCGCCATCTCTTCGACTTTCTTGCAGGTTTGGAGATCGTGGCCCTTGGTGCGGTGGATCTTGCAATACCGCTTGCCAGAGCCATCCTGCTTGTCGGCGGCTACCACAGCCTCGCCGGAGTCATCGGCCTTGGCCTCGTCGGAGCCGCCTCCGTTGCCGGAATGCTCAACAGCTAGCACGTCCTTAACCTTTCTCTTCCTGTTGTTCCGTCTCCGGTTCTTCCTTGCCGGGGCGGCATCCTCACTGTTAGATCCTTCTGCTCCTGCAACCTCTCTGGGGAATTTTCTCCCCTCCTCAGCCCGTGCACACTTGTCGGCCAGAGCATAGAGCTCGCTGACGTCTCGGATCTTGCACATCGCCATCTCCTCCCTCATCCTGCGGTTACGCACGTTCTGATGAAACGCGCTGATAACTGCGGTAGGGTGGACGTCTGGGATGTTGCGCTGCACCTGGCTGAATCTCTGTATGTACTTGCGCAGGGGCTCCCCCTCCTTCTGGACGAGCAAGTGGAGGTCGCTCTCCTGGCCATGAGGCTTGTGGCCACCCGTGAAGGCGCCGACAAACTGATGACACAGGTCCGCCCATGAAGAGATGGAACCGTCCGGCAAGTGCATGAGCCAAGATCGGACATTGGGCTTGAGCACCAGCGGGAAGTAGTTGGCGAGGATCTTCTCATCGCGCCTTCCAGCAGCCTGCACCGCGATGGTGTAGATGCTGAGGAACTCCGATGGATGTATCCTGCCATCGTACTTCTCGGGCACGTCTGGCTTGAAGTTCTTGGTTTTGGGCCACTGGACTTGCCGCAGCTCGCGGGTGAACGCAGGGCAACCTGCCGCGTACGGCAAGTCGCCTGGCTCCCCTAGTGCATGCATGTCGACAGTGGGCCCAGCACGCTGGTCAGATTGACGTCGCGTTTCCCTTCTGCGCTCGATGCGAGTGCGAGCGTCTTCGTGCTGCCGTTCTTGGAGAACGTGGCGTTGATCGCGTCGGGTTCGCGGGTCCGACGACGCGGTGGAGTCGCCGTCGGGGTTGGTCCGACGAGCCGGCGATCTTGGCCTTCGGGGCTAGGAGTGCACGGAGGTGGCACCCCCGGCGGTCTTGTCGGCGTCGGCTTGCGCCTGGGCGCCTTGCCGGGGCCTCAATACGCTCGGTTGTCGGGGCTTGTCGCCGTTGGCGAAGCTGATGAGGCTATATATGGTCATCCTCCAGTCGTTGATCTTGTGCGGCGCCGGAGGGTAGTCTAGAAGCAGCTGGGCTCGGGCCAGCGCTTCCTCTGCTGTCTTGGGTGGCGGTGGCGACGGGCGGCGCGAGGAGCGGGATGTGCTCGGACTCCCAACTGGATTGGGAGGGGCAACACCCCGCCCGGGCGACCGTACCTCGCTCGCGCCAGCATGCGGGCGTGCATGCCAACCTCGAACGTCCCGCGACCCACCAGCTTGGCCTTGCTCCAATGCGAGGACGGTGCTAGGTGCACCGGGGCGTTGTTGACCCTGCACCTCCTGGGAAGGGTGCGGTGTCTGCACGGTCGCCGACGCTTGTGGGGCCTTGTTTTTGGATCTGGTGACGACGTGAGTCCCACCGTCGGCGCCCGCTCCTCCGCCGGCGTCCACTCCACCGCCCGTTTGCTCCGGCGGTGGTGGCGGAATCGATGTAGATGGAGCGGCCACCTCCGAAGGCTTCTTCTTTGGTGGCATGTTGATGAAGGCGTCGATGCAGCGCGCGCAGAGACCGGATCAGATGCTCACGACCTCGACGCACCCCTACCTGGCGCGCCAAAGATGTCGGGGCGTATCTCTCTGTGGCCACGAGCACCTATGGGGCACGGGGGGCCCCTTCTAGTCCGGCAAGGGGGGCGGAGGCCGCGCGCAGAGCAGATCGAGGTCGGGCGTGCGCTGGGGAGACGGGACAATTTTTACCCAGCTTCGGAGCTCTCCGGAGAGATAAAACTCCTACTGCTGCTTTGTGTTCGTATTCGATCTTGCTCGAGGGTCCAAGCGTATGGTGGTGTTGCCTGTGTCCGAATGGACCGAACCCCCGGAACCCCTTCTACGTGCGCATGGGCCTCCCTTTTATAGTCTGAAGGGGGCACCAACAGGTGGCAGCCTAAGAAGAGGGGGTAGAAAGGTAAAAACGCAGGTTGGTGTAACAATGACCAACAGTGTCCCCCACCTAACTCTGACGGCAGGGGACAAGGGCATTTAATGCCCGTCTGGTCGCCCCAACAGTGCAGAGAAGCGACCGTCAAGTGAGCCACCGGTTGCCACGATGGCGTCTCTGTCAGCTCCGCTTGCCACCTCGCCCCGCATGGCTGCGTAGCGCCTCGCCACGTGCCCTTGGGATGGCCCTGTGATGACACGTCGCCGGATGCGCTGGAGTTTGGGTGGCAGTCTTGCCGCGGCCCTTCTCTTGTTGTGCCGGCAAGCTTGCCGGCCGTCGGGCCTTGCCGGGACGCGCGGGGCGCCACGGCAAGTCTCCTGGAGATGCCTTGGTCGGCCTTCCCGGCAAGCTCCTCTTGCCGGGGCCTTTGTTTTCTTCCCGGCCAGCTTCTCTCGCCGGGACATTAGTTGGCCTTCCCGGCAAGCTCCTCTTGCCGGGGCCTTGTTTTGAGTACTTTGATCTTGAATGGCATCAAGGTAGCCGTGGAGGATCTTGGCGGGCGTCCGGCAAGCCTTGCCGCGGGGTGCTACGACTGCCCGTGCACAAGTTCGGGGTACTAAGATACCCCCCTACTTTAGTACACCGACAACTAGCCATTGATTTCGTGGATCTCTTCAAGTTATTATTTCTTGACCGTTCAATCTATGTAACATATATAGAATCGTGGGTCTAACAGGACTTATGTGACACGTATACGCATCTACATATGTTCAAGGAAAAAATAAATTCGGTCCATCCCATAACACATAGCATTGAAAAGTAAACTAAAAAAATTGGACTGTAACATGACTTCAGATCCAACACATCAAAGCATCTACATACATTCAAGACAAAAAGGAAACATAAAGTACTGCCCCGACGTATAGCACTAGAAAAGAAAAAAAAAGAGGGCTGGCACATGGACCGTTCAATCTATGTAACATATATAAAATGGTGGGCCTACCAGGACTTACGTGACGGATATACGCATCTACATGTGTTCAAGGAAAAAGTAATTTTGGTACACCCCCCACCGCATAGCATTGAGAAGGAAACTAAAAATATTTGGACTGTAACATGCCTTGAGATCCAACACATGTACGCATCTATATATGTTCAAGGCAGAAAAAAATAGGTACAGCCCCCGACGTATAGTACTAGAAAAGAAGGAAAAAAAGGCTGTCACATGGCTTGAGATCCAATGTGTGCCCCGAGCATGAAAGAAACAAAAAATCAGCTACCCAAAAATAAATAGACTTCTGTGAAAAAATCTAATTAGTGTGCGGCCCGGGAGGAAAGAAAGGATGGCCCGTCACATGGAAAGAAGGACACCATTGTCCCTTTTTTTGCATTGCATGCATGTTCCGTCCGTCTAAAAATATAAAGATAAAGAAAGTGCATATAAGTATACACCTCACAAACACGTACATGATGAATACCTAAAAAGGATTGTCCTACTATGCAACAACTTGAAGCAGATGCGTGCTGTATTTTTTAATTCATTAGACCATGACAGTACAAATAACACAGAAATAACAAAAATTATATCCATGACCCTAGATCAAGCAATCACACGCTTTAGAGCTGGTCACGGTATGAGGCATGCATGTGAACGTTCCTGCACAATCGATCCCCAAAAACCGACATACATGATCATCCGCGACATGCTTATATATGGTCCAATTGAAAAGTAGGTAGTTCTACGATTTTCGTTAAGATTTTAGGTAGTTAGGTACATACCATTAGAATATTTTACAGATTGTAAAAAGAGTGCTGGAACATTTTTCGGTATCTTCAAAGGACTAACCTGGCGGTAGCGATTTAAATTTAAATTTTGATTTAGTAGTTAAATATAATACTGTTTAATTTTGATATTTTAATTTTTAAACTTTTTCAATATGTTGGAAGTATCTTCTGTTAGTGGCTGGAGGATTTAATTTAAGATTTGATTTATTGGTCATATATATGTATTTTCTAAACTTTCATTTGGCACACCAATTGGGTGATGACACAAACTTACATCTATACTTATTATTATAGGGCATAACTATGTAAAAAGTACAAATCGTACGGGTCGCATTCCGAGCATTACTTTGACACACTGATAACGAGACAACTGCATATCATATGAACTTATTAACTGTTAACACAGAACCAAACTTCGCTTATGTCTACTACTCTAATATTAAAAAAATGGTACGAGGACAAAATAATTACCATATAGGTTATAAAAATATAAACGGTGATACATGTAGGCATGAATGAATTTAACCGAGTGACAACAATACTATTAATTATAATAAAGTGTAAAAATATATGAAAACATCTTAAAAACTATTAATTAATAAATAATTCTCTAAATAGCACACATGTTATTCTTGTGTGAGAAAAAAACTCCATAGTGACCGATGTACAAAAAATAAAACACATCTATTATTCCTAGGAATAGTGTCTAGGAAATAGAAAGTAAATCTACCATAGTATGCCAATAACCTTACAGGTTAGTGCCAAAAGGTGAACTAGATTGGAGTGTTCAATTGGATTTCAGGTTGATGGCCTGAACTATTTGCATAGCCCGTGTCGACAACCGGACATCAAACACAAGATGTGCATGGAAGAGTAGGGTCACTGGAGGGTAATTGCACATGTGGCTAGAAAAGGTGGGGAAATGATACTCCTATACGGATATCAAAGCAATAAAATTAGTTTTTTGTTAGGAGAATTTACATCTTCTTTATACATGCAGATCTACAATATTTTTATTTAAAGATATTTACAAAACATTGAATTAGAAATCTCATGAGTGCTTACTACATAGATTATTTGATTGTTTTGTATACATCATTGAATTTGAAGTTAAAAAAGTTGATATCTATTCTTTTGGAAAAGGAATTATGGCTCATGGTTTTGTATGTATTTTCTATGATGTAATCAAAAAACCTTTTTTTAAAAATATAGGAGGAGTTGTCATTGCAATAACACAATAAATCAACATCATTTGTTTGGGTTATGGATATGTGTCGTCCTAGCCTATGTAGAAATCATGCTATATGGCACAACAAATACACATGGGAGAGATTTTGAAACATATGCTTCTTTCTAGATGGTGTTCCGGAACTCGTAGTAGAATTTCTCTAACTACATCTAGGAATATATTATTTTGCCGCTGGACCATGAACATCATATAGTACATCCAACTTATTTTTATTTAATTTTATAAACATATTAACATAAAACTTAATTCTTAGAGTTTGTGGCATATATTATATACGTTGAACACACCAAATATTTCAAGACAAAGATGTACCTACAAGACAAAAAATCCATACAACATAATTAAAATGGATATCTTCATTGTTAAATTGTCCAATATATGTGGACAAATTATTTCATATTCGCTCCATTGGGTATGTCCAAACTATACTCATGGCCAAAATATAACAGACTACTTTAAAATGGCATGATAGTAATTCACCAACAATTTACAAAATTATTATAGACATTACCCATAAATTCTATATTTATTTGGAAATTTATTTGTAGTGGTTATACAAAGGACTATTTCATATGGGACAATGTGAATATCCATGAAACCATATGTTTAATATCGATACATTATTGACTCCCTAAAATTGTGCCCTCGCCACTCTGCTAGTTGACATAAAAATAATAATACTTCAAGCATACTAATAAAGCAATCATGTCTTCTCAAAATATCATGGCAAAAGAAAGTTCATCCCTACAAAATCATATAGTTAGGCTATGCTTCATTTTCGTCACACAAAGATGTTCCCAACTTCTATACCCCCGATGACAAGCCAAGCAATTGTTTCATACTTAAATAATCTCAAACTTTTTCAACCTTTCATGCAATACATGAGCGTGAGCCATGGATATAGCACTATGGGTGGAATAGAATATGATGATGGGGATTGTGTGGAGAAGACAAAAAAGGAGAAAGTCTCACATTGACGAGGCTAATCAACGGGCTATGGAGATGCCCATCAATTGATGTCAACATGAGGAGTAGGGATTGCCATGCAACGGATCCACTAGAGCTATGAATGCTCAACAAAAGAAAACTAGTGGGTGTGCATCCAACTCGCTTGCTCATGAAGACCTAGGGCATTTGAGGAAGCCCATCGTAGGAATATACAAGCCAAGTTCTATAATGAAAAATTCCCACTAGTATAAAAAGGACAACTTTATGAGACTCACTACATGAAGAACAATGTGCTACTTTGAAGCACAATATATGAGACTCACTACATGAAGAACAAGGTGCTACTTTGAAGCACAAGTGTAGAAAAAGAGATAGTAGCATTGCCCTTTTTTTTGGGCCTTTCTTTTTTTTTCCTTTTTTTTGGCCTTTTTTTTTGGGGCAATGCTCTAATAATGATGATCATCACACTTCTATTGATTACAACATAAGGATTACAACTCAAAACTTAGAACAAGATATGACTCTATATGAATGCCTCCGGCGGTGTACCGGGATGGTGCAATGAATCAAGAGTCACATGTATGAAAAATAATGCATGGTGGCTTTGCCACAAATACGATGTCAACTACATGATCATGCAATGGCAATATGACAAAAGTAATGTATGTCATGATGATGATGATGGAAGTTGCATGGCAATATATCTCGGAATGGCTATGGAAACGCCATGATAGGTAGGTATGGTGACTGTTTTGAGGAATATATAAGGAGGTTTATGTGTGATAGAGCGCATCGTATCACGGGGTTTGGATGCACCGGCGAAGTTTGCACCAACTCTCAAGGTGAGAAGGGGCAATGCACGGTACCGAAGAGGCTAGCAAAGGCGGAAAGGTAGAAGTGCGTATAATCCATGGACTCAACATTAGTCAAAAGAACTCATATACTTATTGAAAAAAATTATAAGTCATCAAAAATCAAGCACTACACGCATGCTCCTAGGGGGATAGATTGGTAGAAAAATACCATCGCTCGTCCCCGACCGCCACTCATAAGGATGCACAAGCCAGGTACACTTCATGTTTCAAAATTTTTACACAACTTTAACCATACGTGCATGCTACGGGACTTGCAAACTTCAACACAAGCATTCTTTGAATTCATAATCACCCAACTAGCACGACTTTGATATTATCACCTCCATATCTCAAAACAATTATCAAGCATCAAACTTTTCTTAGTATTCAACACACTCATAAGAAAGTTTCACATATCTTGAATACCAAGTATATTAATATTAAGAAAATTACCATGCTATTAACGACTCTCAAAATAATCTAAGTGAAGCATGAGAGACTAGCAATTTCTACAAAATATAACCACCGCCGAGCTCTAAAAGATATAAGTGAAGTACTAGAGCAATAACAAAAACTACTTCGAAAGATATAAGTGAAGATCAATGAGTAGTCGAATAATTATGCAACTATGTGAAGACTCTCCCATTTAATAATTTCAGATCTTTATACTTTATTCAAACATCAAACAAAGCTAAAGAAAACATTTCAAGGATAGAACAACTTATGTGAAGAAGCAAAAACTTAGGCTCAACCGATACTAACTGATAGTTGTTGAAGAAGAAAGGTGGGATGCCTACCGGGGCATCCCCAAGCTTAGATGCTTGAGACTTCTTGAAATATTATCTTGGGGTGCCTTGGGCATCCCCAAGCTTGAACTTTTGTGTCTCCTTAATTCCTTTCATATCATGGTTTCTCTTTTTATCAAAAGCTTCATTCACAACAAACTCAACAAGAACTCGTGAGATAGGTTAGTATAAACCAATGCAAAACCTTATCATTTTCTACTGTAACAAATCACTAAAATTATTATTCAACATTGAATACTAAATGCCTCTGCATATTTAATACTCCTATCTTCAAATAGAATCATTAAACAAGCAAACATATGCAAACAATGCAACCATAACAGCTATCTGCCAAAACAGTACAGTCTGTAAAGAATGCAAGAGTCATCATACTTCCCTAACTCCAAAAATTATGAAATACAATTCCCACTGTAATAAATTTATCAGATCTCAATATGCAAAAAGATTCAACATTATACCACTCTCTGACTTTTCTAGGGAATTTTTGCAACAGCGGTAAACTTTCTGTTTTCAAACAGCAACATGTATACTAGCAAAATAAGCATGGCAAAGGCTATCCTTGACTTCTTTTATTGAAACTAAAGATGCAAAACATTATTCTAAATAACATAAAGCAAAAACTAACAAAAGGAAATGACGCTCCAAGCAAAACACATATCATGTGGTGAATAAAAATATAGCTCCAAGTAAAGTTACCGATGAACGAAGACGAAAGAGGGGATGCCTTCCGGGACATCCCCAAGCTTAGGCTCTTGGTTATCCTTGAATATCTTGGGGTGCCATGGGCATCCCCAAGCTTAGGCTCTTTGCCACTCCTTATTCCATAGTCCATCGAATCTTTACCCAAAACTTGAAAACTTCACAACACAAAACTCAACAGAAAACTCGTAAGCTCCGTTAGTATAAGAAAATAAAACAACCACTTAGGTACTGTAATGAACTCATTCTAAATTCATATTGGTGTAATATCTACTGTAATTCAACATATCTGTGGTTCATACCCTCCGATACTACTCATAGATTCATCAAAATAAGCAAACAACACATAGGAAACAGAATCTGTCAAAAACAGAACAGTCTATAGTAATCTGTATCAAACGTATACTTCTGGAACTCCAAAAATCCTACCAAATTAGGAAGTCCTAAGAAAGTTGTGTACCAATCCAGAGAAAAAAGAATAAGATCAGAAGGACGTTTCTGTGAATTAACAAAACTAATTTACTGGGTGCAAAAGTTTCTGATTTTCAGCAGGATCAACACAACTATCACCGTAAGCTATCCTAAAGGTCTTACTTGGCATTTTATTGAAACAAAACCTATAAAACATGATTACTACAGTAGCATAATCATGTGGGCACACAAAAGCAGTAAGGATAAATATTGGGTTGTCTCCCAACAAGCGCTTTTCTTTAATGCCTTTCTAGCTAGGCATGATGATGACAATGATGCTCACATAAAAGATAAGAATTGAAACATAACGGGAGCATCATGAAGCATATGACTAGCACATTTAAGCCTAACCCACTTCCTATGCATAGGGATTTTGTGAGCATACAACTTATGGGAACAATAATCAACAATCATAGGAAGGTAACACAAGCATAGCTTCAAGAATTTAAGCACATAGAGAGGAAACTTGATATTATTGCAATTCCTACAAGCATATGTTCCTCCCTCATAACAATTTTCAGTAGCATCATGAATGAATTCAACAATATAACCAGCACCTAAAGCATTCTTTTCATGATCTACAAGCATAGAAAATTTACTACTCTCCACATAAGCAAAATTCTTCTCATGAATAGTAGTGGGAGCAAACTCAACAAAATAACTATCATGTGATTGAAAATTAAGATCAAGATGACAAGTTTCATGGTTATCATTATTCTTTAAAGCATACGTGTCATCACAATAATCATCATAGATCAGAGGCATGCTTTCATCATAGTAAATTTGCTCATCAAAGCTTGGGGGACAAAAAATATCATCTTCATCAAACATAGCTTCCCCAAGCTTGTGGCTTTGCATATCATTAGCATCATGGATATTCAAGGAATTCATACTAACAAAATTGCAATCATGCTCATCATTCACATATTTTATGCCAAGAATTCTATGTAATTCTTGTTCTAGCACTTGAGCACAACTTTCCTTTCCATCATTCTCACGAAAGATATTAAAAAGATCAAGCGTATGAGACAAGCTTAACTCCATTTTTTGTAGTTTTCTTTTATAAACTAAACTAGTGATAAAACAAGAAACAAAAAGATTCGATTACAAGATCTAAAGATATACCTTCAAGCACTCACCTCCCCAGCAACGGCGCCAGAAAAGAGCTTAGTTGACGGGGTGTGAGTGAGTGCCCTTTACCTTTGCCTCCCCGGCAACGGCGCCAGAAAAGAGCTTGATGTCTACTACACAACCTTCTTCTTGTAGACGTTGTTGGGCCTGCAAGTGCACAGGTTTGTAGGACAATAGCAAATTTCCCTCAAGTGGATGATCTAAGGATTATCAATCCGTAGGAGGCGTAGGATGAAGATGGTCTCTCTCAAGCAACCCTGCAACCAAATAACAAAAAGTCTCTTGTGTCCCCAACACACCCAATACAATGGTAAATTGTATAGGTGCACTAGTTCGGCAAAGAGATAGTGATACAAGTGCAAAATAGATAGTAGATATAGGTTTTTGTAAACTGAAAATATAAAAACAGCAAGGTAACTAATGATAAAAGTGAGCGTAAACGGTATTGCAATGATAGGAAACAAGGCCTAGGGTTCATACTTTCACTAGTGCAAGTTCTCTCAACAATAATAACATAGATAGATCATATAACAAGCCCTCAACATGCAACAAAGAGTCACTCCGAAGCCACTAATAGCGGAGAACAAACGTAGAGATTATTGTAGGGTACGAAACCACCTCAAAGTTATTCTTTCGGATCAATCTATAAAAGAGTTCGTACTACAATAACAATTTAAGACACAAACCAACCAAAACCCTAATGTCACCTAGATACTCCATTGTCACCTCAAGTATCCGTGGGCATGATTATATGATATGCATCACACAATCTCAGATTCATCCAACCAACATAAAAGTACTTCAAAGAGTGCCCCAAAGTTTCTATCGGAGAGTCAAGAACGTGTGCCAACCCCTATGCATAGGTTCCCAATGTCACGAAACCCGCAAGTTGATCACCAAAACATACATCAAGTGGCACATGATATCTCATTGTCACCACAGATAATCATGGCAAGACATACATCAAGTGTTCTCATAAAAGACTCAATCCGATAAGATAACTTCAAAGGGTAAACTCAATTCATCACAAGAGAGTAGAGAGGGAGAAACATCATAAGATCCAACTACAATAGCAAAGCTCGGGATACATCAAGATCGTGCCGTAGAGGGAACACGAGAGAGAACACGAGAGAGAGAGAGAGATCAAACACATAGCTACTGGTACATACCCTCAGCCCCGAGGGTGAACTACTCCCTCCTCGTCATGGATAGCGCCGGGATGATGAAGATGGCCACCGGTGATGGGTTCCCCCTCCGGCAGGGTGCCGGAACGGGCTCCCGAGAGGTTTTTGGTGGCTACAGAGGCTTGCGGCGGCGGAACTCCCGATCTATCTTCTGTTCTGGAAGTTTTAGGGTACGTAGGTATATAAGGGTGCAAGGGGTACGTCGGTGGACCTCCGGGGTGCTCACGAGGCAGGGGGCGTGCCCCCCACCCTCGTGGGCAGCCCGGGACTCCCCTGACGTGCACTCCAAGTCTATGAGGTTGATTTCCTTCCAAAAATAACTTCTCCAATTGATTTCGTTCTGTTTTGACTCCGTCTGATATTCCTTTTCCTCGAAGCACTAAAATAGGCATAAAACAGCAAATCTGGGCTGGGCCTCCGGTTAATAGGTTAGTCCCAAAAATATTATAAAAGTGGATAATAAAGCCCAATATTGCCCAAAACAGTAGATAATATAGCATGGAGCAATCAAAAATTATAGATACGTTGGAGACGTATCATTCAGTTTTTCATACTCGCAATGGTTCAAAAGAATTTTTTGAATACATAAAAAACGTGTTTTAAACGGTATACATGAAAATTTTAAAGCATTCATCGAAATGTAGCACATAATATACCGATGGAGAGCTTATGAATACCAGCAAGTTTTTCATGTAGACAGGTGTTACAAATTCGTTGCCGTTTGAGAGTAATTTTTAAAATGGTAAAACAATGTTGTTTTTTTGCCTTTTTCCAACATGTAAATGAACGACGAACATCTCACACATGAATTTTGAACTATGCTAGGAGGAGCACATGAACTTGTTGCAACAAACCTATTAAGCTTTTTGTTTTCTATTCTTATATTCTTATCTGAAACGCGTTCTGTGAAGTATTTTAACTTCCTTCTGTCACGTATTTTTGTTCAAGCTCTCTCACAAGAATTTTTGAACTTTCTCGGGCCGAGCACTTGAACTTCTAGCAACAAAACTTTTAGCCTTTGCTTTTTCATTATTTTTTAGTACAAAATGCACACCATGTAGTACATGAACTTCTAGCAGTTATCAATATGAAGTTCTTAGATCATGCGTTTTGCTTTCATTGCAAAAACAGAGTCTCCAAAAATGCAGTGTGTGAAGAGGTTGAACTTCTGGAGAAGTTCTGTTTGAACTTCACTCTGTTTTTCTCGTGTTGTTTTTTGCCCGTAACTCCCCAACCACTTACAGGAATTGAGCAAATGATACACCGATGGAAAGCTATTGAAAAGATGCAACTTTCTTGTGTTGATCATTTTTTCTTACTCGTGACGGTTCAAAAGAATTTTTTTAATACATAAAAATGTGTTTTAATTGGTATACGTGAAACTTTTAAACCATACATCGGAATGTGGCATCTAATATACTATCGGAAAGCTTATGAATAGGAGCAAATTTTTCATGTAGACAGGTGTTACAAACAGTTTAAAAATGGCAGAAATGTTGTTGTTTTTTCCTCTCTTTTTTAACATGTAATTGAAGGTCAGAGTCTTGTAATATAATTTTTGAGCTTTGCAGGGTGGAGCACGTGAACTTCTTGCAACAAAGCTTTTAGGCTTTAATTTTATTTTCTTTTATTCTCATCTGGAATGCATTCCGTGTAGTAGTTGAACTGCTCGCTATTTTCATATTGAACTTCAGCCACGTATTTATTGTTTGTAATTCCTCACCCATTCCTCAGAGTTCCACAAATAACTTGTTGGAAAGACCCAACTTTTTTTAATACGGTTAAGCTTTTCTTTTCGAAAAACATACAACAATTTATTTTAACCATTTGTTTTTCAAATAGAGCATACAATATACCCCTTGAGAAGTTGTTGAATAGAAAATAACTTTTTCATGTAGAGTATTTTTGTTCCAAATTTGTAATGGATTGAGAGAATTATTATAAAACATGAGACACAACATCTTTTTTGTGTTTTTGAACATGTAAACACACGCTGAATCTCTCTAACAAGAAATTTTGAATTTCCGAGGGAAGAGCACTTGAAATTCTAGCAACAAAAAATTTAGACTTCGCCTTTTTACTCTTTTTTCTCGTATGAAACTCACACCATGCAATACGTGAGCTTCCGGCTGTTATCACCTTGAACTTCTCTCTGTTTCACTTTAGCAACAGAAAAAAATCTGAGTTTTTCATAGACATCGAACCGCTCTAACTTTTTTATTTGAACTTCTTTATGTGTTTTTTAGAAATGTGAAAAATGGAGTATTGTTAGAAACATCGAACTTCTTCATTATTTCGAATAGAACTTATTGGTCTTATTCTTTAGTAACCGGAAAAAACTAAGTTTTCAAATAAATATCAAAATGCTCTGCTTTTTCCAATTGAACTTTTTGGTTATTCTCTAGTAACATGAAAACCTGAGTTTTTTATATACATTGAACTACTACATTTTTTTAAATTGAACTTCTTGGTTTTAATATTTAGTATTAAGGAAAAAACTAAATTTTTATAAACATCAAACTTCATTTTTTTTAATTATGGACTTCTTGGTGTGATTTATTAGTAACGGAAAAAGTCCTCGTTATGTAATAAATATCAAACTGCTTAATTATTTAAAGTTGAACTTCTAGGTCTTATTTTTAAAAGAGGGAAATTATGTTTTTATAAACTTTTTGAACTGCTCGGTTTTTTCAATTTGACCTTCTTGGTATTGTAATAAACATTGAACTTCCCCATTATTTAAATTTGAACCTCTAGGTGTTTTTGTAAAAACGGGGAAATTCCAGTTTCTCTATAAATTTTGAGTTGCTCTATTTTTTAGTTTGGCCTTCTTGGGTTATTCTTTAGTAATGGGGAAAATCATAATGTAAACATTGAACCGCTCCGTTATTTGTATTTGAACTTCTAGGTTTTTTTAGAAATGGGGAAAGTCTATTTTCTAACTAAACTTTTTTGAACTATTTTTTTATTTTTAGTCTGACCTTCCGTTGTGGGATATTTTGATGGTGTGTTCCTCTTTTATTTGAACTTGTTGCAATGAACAGAGAGAAGTTCAACTTTAATATAAGTGTAGTTTTGTGTGTACATATTATTGTTCTATAGAAAATATACATAAAGATGCGATGCGAGAAATTTTACCAAAATTCAGTGAGCATATGAAGTCGTTGGTGTACGCCCCAAGCCCTCTATGAAACAATGCATAAATTTTGCAATGTATTTTTTTTGCTAGGGAAGTGAGCAATAGTCGTAGTATTGAACTATAAACTTCTCCCAGGTTAGTGTTTTTTCCAAAATGAACATCACACAACACATACTATGAACTTCTCCTCAACCATATTTTTGTTCATTTTCGATTTTTGTTTTTACATAACACAAACGGTGTTCAAACTCACACATTTTTTTCAAATGAAAAATTGATAGTTTTAGAAAGAAGCACATTGAGCTTTGTACTACATCTTTTTGCAGCCAGTGGCATGATCATTTTTTGTTCCTGTAGAAAAGCATTTGTTTTTGGCCTGCCGCTAGTTTTTCATTTGACTTGCCATGAACATTTTGTTCGACCTGGACATAGCGCAATCTAGGAGGAGCTATACACCAATGTGTGTTGGCATGGCACGGAAGCCCTCCGACCTGTTGAACAGCGAGCGAAGGAGGAACCTCCTGTGCCTCTCCCTTTGTTTTCTTGGATGATGTTAATGCCATAGCCAACATTGCACAGCAAAAACGTTGATGTTTCCGATGCACCACGAGCTAAACTTTCATCCGCCGCAAAGCAGAACCTCGTTTTTGAACCTAAAGATATAGTAGAAGAAGAGCAGCACCAACCAAGATCTCTTTGTCATTCTTGTGGTGTGGAGGAGAGAATACTAGGATCTAGGGGTAGAGGATGATGGCCACCATCTCCAAAGGCTACGGCAGCAGCCGCAGGCCAACCCACCGGCGATACGGAGCAACCCACTCCGACGGCTCGATATTGCCCATGGCGACCACAGCACTCGTGAAGGTCATCCGTGGCCCAATCCGGTCGGGATCCTGCCGGATTCATGTGTGCCGACGCTCACGGGGGGAGGCAGTTGCATCGCGGCGCGCTGGATAGTGGCAGCGATGGTGATGTGAGGATGGTGGTGAAGAGGTCACGTTGGGTGGTGGATCCCGAGATGCGCTAGATGCTGGCGAGGTCCGGGGCAGCGCACCGGGTGCTGGCAAGATTCGGAGCAGCGCCGGCTATCTAGGATCAATGGCGGGGACGGCGGTGACGCGGGGTCAGGGGCGGGGGCGGTTGCGGCGGGCGGGGTCAGGGCGGCCGCGGTGGCACGAGAACGAGGCTCCTCTGCCGTTTGGCAGGGTGCCGTTCCATCAGTGACAGGTGGGCTCATTGAAAAACAGGCCCACATGGCAGTGCCACAACTGCATGGGACCTACGTCAGGGGAGCCGCTTCCGACCCCGGCCGCGGCGGAGCGGGGGGTCAAGGGCGGCGGCAGCAGGGGGTTAGGGGCGGCCGCGGTGTCGCGGGGGGTCAAGGGCGGCGGGGGCGGATTGCTCGGGGAGGGCGATGGTTGGGTCGGGATCGAGGGAGAGAGAGAGAGAGGTGGGGGAGGTCAGGATCGAGGTGGAGCAACAGGTTGGTTGGGAATTTGTTTTCTTCCAGGAGATCTCAGGAACATCGAATCGCGTCTATATAGGCAGCGATGGATCAGAATAACTATTATGATACTATGATTAGAATAGTCTTACTCTCTCTCTCTGAGCGGCATTTTGGCTCCTAGGTGCATATGCACCCATTATCGAAATACACATTTCGAAATTGTTGAAAAATTCGGAACAAAATCCCACGTGTATATCCGGACATTTTATGTGCGTTCACAAGGTCTCTCTCTCTATATATAATATATATGTGTGTGTGTGTGTGTGTGTGTGTGTGTGTGTGTGTGTGTGTGTCTGTGTGTGTAGAAAGGAGGGGATTTGGAACTGATTTTAGACCAAGTGATTTCGATCGTACAGCTCCGGGCCAATGACATGGTTAGGTGAAGAAACCAAAGATATTAGAGGATGTTCGGGAATGTTCCAAATCCACCGGTCATGACTGAAAGTGCTAGTTATCGACTAGACGGGGGGGTGAATAGGCGATTTTATGGAAGTCTTGAAAACCTGAGGTCTTTGAAGACAAACAGTTGAAATGAACCTATATGATATGCAGCGGAAGATGAACTACACTAGACAAGTCATAGTCAAGTAAGCAATATAGTTAAAGCACGAAGACTAACAACAGCTAGGTAGTATGGATCAGAATGGAAGACGGTATGAAGCCGAACAGGTAATAGTCTTCACAAGGTGAAGAAAATCAGATCAGGCAAGCAAGCAATGACTTCACAAAGACAAACTGAAATGTAAAGGAAGTAGGGAATAGAACCAGTTGCTCGGTGAAGACAAGGATTTGGTAGACCAGCTCCAGATGCTGTGACAACTATACGTCTGGTTAGGGAGGTTGAGATTGAACTCAGAAGACTGTGTCTTAACCTTATTCCCCTCGAGATAAGGACACCCAGTCCTCGCCCAATCGCTCTAGTAATTCTTCAAGGTAGACTTCCAAACCTTCACAGACTTCGTTCATCGACAATGCACAATGACTCTTGGATGCCCAGAACACGGCGCCTAACCGGCTGGAGGCTGCACAGTCCTCAAGTGT
This sequence comes from Triticum timopheevii, assembly GCA_963921465.1. Classification (NCBI taxonomy): domain Eukaryota; kingdom Viridiplantae; phylum Streptophyta; class Magnoliopsida; order Poales; family Poaceae; genus Triticum; species Triticum timopheevii. Next base: position 430,428,809 of record OY997268.1, on the reverse strand, counting down.
AACAAGTCTTCAAGTCATGCGGAAAGAAAGACTTCAGTGATGCCTAACACTCTTTGGCTCTGGGTGTTTTGGGCTTTGCCTCGCAAGGATCTCTCTCTCAAAGGCTTCGGAGGTGGGTTGCTCTGTAACGACAAAAGCCGTGTACTAACTCTAAGCAACCACCAAACTATGGTGTAGGGGGTGGGATATTTATAGCCTGGAGGAAACCTGACATGATATGTTCGAAATGACCCTGGGTCACTAAAGAATCGACACTTGTCCAACGGTCGGATTTCAAACACACGTGGCAGCATGGCTTGGGCTACAAGCAAGGCTGACTCATCCAACTCTGGACAAGATTTGCTCTCATTATCTTCACTCGAAGACATAGGATTTTGGTTGAGCATCACTTCAGTCATCTGACTTTGTACACTTGGACCCACTTAACAGTACGGTGATTCCTATGACTCAATAAAGAAGAAAAGGAAACTATGAAACAATTATGTCTTCACACTCCATAGTCTCCAAGTGAATGTCTTCACAAGTCATTATCTTCATCGTGAATGTCTTCACGAACCATCATTGTCTTCAATGTCTTCATACATTTTTAGGGGTCATCTCTGGTTCGTAAACCGAATCAATGAGGGACTTCTACCTGTGTTATCCTACAATTCTCACAAACACATTAGTCCCTCAACCAAGTTTGTCGTCAATACTCCAAAACCAACTAGGGGTGGCACTAGATGCACTTACAATCTCCCCCTTTTTGGTGATTGATGACAAATTGGTTGAAGTTTTCAATGGGAATAAAAGTATGTGAAAGTTTGAGTACATAGGCATTGTCTTCATAGGTTGGAAAGGTTCCCCCTGAAGATGTGCATATAAGTAGTTTGCTTTTGAATGCAAATGCACATGGCATACTTTGTGGAGATCCTCTTCAACACATGAAGAAAATTCATCATGCATACATATGAATAATGAAGATAATGAAATGCACAATGAGAAATGGGCATCTGCAGAATGACTTTGTGGAATTTATCATCGCATCATAGGGAAACCAACAAAAGTAGCAGACGACCATCAAGTTTAAGTGTTACAACTCAAAAGCCAAATAGTCTGAAAATGAGAGTTGGAAGAACTTAGAAAAAATTAAACAACCACCCCATATGGACCCGCTTGAAGACTATCAACTCATATGCTTCTCCACCTTTTTTCAGTAAGGACCAAAAAGATTTGAAGACATTGAGCGTCTACTCGCTCTTAGGTGATGAAGATGTTGGAGCAGCAGGGTCGACGTTGGTGTTAGGCAGTGCAGACGGGCCTGGTGCAGCATCATGATGCAGTGAAGCCAGCGCTGGTGAAGTGGCGCCATCCTCTTCATCGATGACTCTCGCAACAATGGTTGCAGCCAAAGAGGAATACTCGGAATCTTCAATGGAAGGAGTTGGACACCATCTAGCAGACTGTGGGGGCCTGGAGTCAAACATGAATCGTTCGGTGAAGCCATCTTCGCGAAGATCGTCTTCAGAAAAGAGAAGTGTGAGGCTCTTCCAGGACCGCCGACATGCTTCATGCGCAACAAATGTATTCTTGGTAGCCAGATTGTGAATGTGATTGAAATCAACAAGACTCTGCATCTTACGCTTCAGCCAATTGTGATGCCTATCTTGCTTCTGATGAAGTGATACAAGAAGCTCTTTGTCATTGAGGACACGGGAGCGCTTCTGTGGACTTTGAGCAATAGTACCGGCGGTGGCATCGATGTTGGCACGATGCGGCAGAAGCAAATGACCATCAAGAGGACCATCAGGAGCGGGAGGGTTTGGCACATGAATACCTTCAATTGGCTGAGTGAAGCTTTGATGTTCAACATTGTATTCATGGATTGGCTTCTTGGCAGGCTCAGGGTAGATGGCTTCATAGGACATATCAACATCAGGCAAGAATACAACATGATTGCATGCTGAAGGTTGATAGTTGATAGTTGAGTGAAGCTTTATCAAGCGCATGACCCATGGTGCATAGAATTTGAGGTGAAATAAATCGATTCCAGAAGCAGCCAACTGTCTGATGAAGAAATCCTGAGTGTTGAACCTGATGCCATTGATGATATAGAAGACCAATGTCTTCATGGTGCCTTCAAGCTTGTCATCAGGAGAGTTTCCCTTGATAGGCCACAGAGTATGCCTCAGAATGTGATAGACAGTGCGGGGTAGGTACTCAAGGTCCTTGACAAAAAATTCCTGGGGATATTCAACATTAATGGGTAATGGCTTCATCATACAGAGCATCTGACTCATATTAGGCTCAGGCTTCTAAAAGATGCTCTGCAGATCATTCTCATATAGCTGACAACCTGGTTCAAAGATATCACCAGGAGTGGGCAGGGAAGTTAGCTCGATGATATCCTGAGCTTTGGCTTCATGATGGACACCTCCTGTCATCCACTCAAGGATCCTTGTCTTCGGATCCCTGTTGTAGCCTCTGATGTGGAGTGTAGCATAGAACTGCAGTAGAAGCTCTTCATTCCAATGCTCCTTATCAGTAACAAACTAGAGCAGCCCAACTTTCCTGAAGCAATCAAGAGCCTCTTCAAGGCATGGCAGCCCAGCAATGGCATCGCAATCAAGATGCTTATGAGGAAAAATCATGGCTTGATTGTATAGTATGCAAGAATAATAGCTTCTTTGTTGATGGCTCCATAACCTGTCTAAGGTGATCTTTGGCTTCTTGTAGGGGTTCTTAGCGCTGTCGAAGAAAGTATTGTGCTCTCTGAAGCTTAGCACATTGAAGGAGCCTTGGGTTGTTGCAGCACTAGGAAGCCTTGGCAATCTGGGCTCGGGCTTCTGCGTTTGAGGCCTTTGCTCCACATGATAGTCACATTGTGGACCTGGAGTAGTGGGTGGAATCAAAATGGGCCACCTAACAGTGAGAAGCTCACCACCACAGTTGTATGCATGTTCCATAGTGTGAGGCACTGGTGGAGGAATGGCTACCTCAAAAGTGGTTGGCTGCGCATTTTCTTCGGTGGCAGCATTAACTACAGGCTCCACATTATCTTCAGCCATGACAACGTCATTGGCTTCAGTAGTGACGGTAGTGGCAGCCTCATTGGCTTCAACTTCCATAGCTTCATGAACAGGGAGGTCTGGCACAATAACGTCTTCTTCTTCTTGCACAACAGGATCACTGGCAGGGGGAATGACTTGTCGTTCTTCTTCTCTTTCTTCATTGGCTGATGCAGACGGAATGTCTTCAGCCTCGTTGGCTTCAGATTCACTAGCAGTCACTAAGGGGATGGCGTCAGGAAACACTTGATGTGCTACCGTGTCGCGGGAAACCACGACCACCTGTGGGACCAAGAGGCCCCTTGTTGGTTCGGTAGGGGGGATTCGCATTGCACAAAGAGAAGACGAGCGTGAGGTAGCATGACAGAGATCACATGAGCAGTTTTACCCAGGTTCAGGCCGCCGCGAGGCGTAAAACCCTACTCCTGCTTTTGGTGGATTGATGGTGGAAATGTGGTGGTGGAGCATAGTACACTTGCCTGGTAAGGGTTGCCTCAGGGCGGCGGCGACTACGCGCGTATGGGGGTGTGAGTTATCCCACCTTCTAACCTCGTTTACGGTTGCCAAGGGCCTCCTTTTATAGATCAAGGGGTCACCACAATGGCAAAGTAGTCATTATGCATTGATATGATAGCAAACAGTGCTATCATACCTAAGTCTATGGGCTGATAAGGCGCACTTAATGCACCGCTCAACGTCACATCGTTGGTTGCCCGGTAGGGCTTGCTGGGCTATCTTGCCAGCTCCACGCCTGCTTGTTTGACACGTTGCAGGAAGGGTGTCATCTGTGGGTTTTTCCTATAGGTAGAGGCTACCATGTGGCTAATGGCTGCCACTTAATCACTCTGTGGCTCGACACCGCACTGATCGACGACGTGAGTCATGGTGGAGTGTTTGGTGAGGTCATTTAGCCTCCGCAAGTCCCGGTAGGCCCTACCGGGATGCCTTGGTCGTCTTCCTCTGGGGGTGGCTTCGTCCTTGCCGGACTCGCCTGCCCGACAAAGGAGGCCTTTCTCTTGACGATATCTTGCTTCTTTGGCTTGGTATTGGTCCCTCTGATCTGCTTGTTGGTCCTTCGAATCTCTTGGTTTCTCATACTTTCTCTTGGGTTGGTGCTTCAATCTTGATCCCGTGCCTATGCACGGTTAGGGCAACAGACCCAGGGTCTGTTGCACCGACAGAAGCCCCCGGGCCTGCCCCAAGCACGCTGCTGAGCATCGTCGGGGTAGGGCCTAATAAGTGCACAGGCAGAGTTGCTGAAGAGGCTGGTCTCATGATATCTTCTTTGCTTCTTCATTAGTCTTGATTTCGGGACAATTTCCGGTTTCCCCATGCATCCTGTAAAACCAATAGTGGTGGGGCCGCTTTAATAATGGCCCGTGAATGACTTTAACGCACAGGGCAGAAACTGACAATTCACTCTTCCCACCATGCCCTTATCCTTAGCCACGTATGTTGCATGCATCGCGCTGGGTAGGTAATGGAGGCGTGTGGCGCGGGAGAGCATCAAGGCGAGGGCCCGGTCGTCTTGAATTGGCGGAGGAGGATGGTGGTCGCCTGTTGAGGGAGCGGCTTCCCTCCCCGACCCACCTATAAAAGGAGGGGTGGAGGAGGGTGGAGTCATCCATTCTCGCATCCTTCTTCTCCTCCATCTTCTGCTGCTGTTGGTCATGTTGAAGAGGAGAGCTTGGGGCCAGCCCCCGGGCTCTATCTTGAACCCTCTCCTGAGTTCGAAAGGGGGATTCGGGCAGCACGGTGACAATACCGGGGGTGGCAACTCCGGTGTGCTCGCCGCCGGGCCGCCCCTGGCCTTGACATTAGTGGGAGGGGATGTAAATGACACCATGTCGCGGCTCGAGGTGGGCACGGCGCGTGGTAGTCAGTCGCTCTCCATTCTTCTTCCATCCGCATCGTCGGAGAGGAGTCACAAAAAAGATTCGCCGTTGATGGAGGCGAATCTGACTCCTCCTAGGCGTCGCCTTCTCGCTGAGCAGGAGGGCTTCTTGCCCTCTCATATGTCACTGGGACGTGTAGTGACTTCTAACGCCAGGGCTTCTGGGGACGACCATGCTCTCTGTGGGAGGACCCAGAGAACATGGTGTCCGGCGTGACGGCCGCGCCGGGGTCTTCGGGTGGTAGTGATGTGGACGGCGGCGGCAACCCACGACGCATAAAGAATGGGGGCGACCGTTCCGACGAGTCATGTTTGCCAGTGACTCCATGCCCCCCCCATCTGATCCTCCGGCAGCGTCACCATCTGCGCCTGCTCTCCGGTTCTTGCTCCTTGGTGGGGAGCGGCGCCGTCCTGATCCTGGGGAGGCACTCAATTCCAGCTGTGCTGGCCTCCGGCCTTTTCGACCTCTTCCTGTAGGTGATGGATAGGGGCAGAGGCATTACAGGGCACTTATCTTTTTTCAATCTGAAATCTGTAGGCACTTGCCGAATTTTAATTCAAATAATGTAATCTCTCGAGTCCATGTTTGTGTTCTGTAATGCTAGTACTTGTATCAGTATGTTAGTGAAAAAGATAAACCTTGTCGGAAGCCCATGCGTGTATATGTCCATGCGGAGGTGAGATGCCCCTTTAGTGTAAATAAACGAGTTTTTCCCGGCAGGCTATCTTGCCAGCACCCTTTTTTTCTGCCGGAGAGCCACATCTGTCGGGTTACAGACAAAGGGACGAGCCCCCGCCAACTACCTTTTACCAAAGTCCACTGTGACCATTCTGACCGAAGCAACGTTCGAGACAGGGATGGGAGCACCTAATTTCAAAAAGAGTGGCGAGGTTTTCTAATGCATAAGTTATAGCTTACATAACACGAATGGACAAGAGGTAGAATTATCTATTTGGCTTGCCATGGATCAAAGTGTCGGGCAATCTTCTCAACCCCTTCGTCGAAGCCAAGTTCACGGTGAGAACCTGCAGATTCATGCAGATGAGAATGAATGCAGGATGCGATCCTATTTATATGCATATGCAAATGCTCGTGAAATGCCTATGCAGTGAACTTGGAATGCTCATGCATGCATGTAGTCTTGGTCGGGGGCCCCCACAACGCTTCTTTGTTTTCTCTTGCACGGGGTCATCGCTCCGGCTTTGTTCAAGGGGTTACAGGCAGCTGAGGCAAGGCCTGTGCCTTAGGGGTAGAACTTGTGGAGATGCTCAATATTCCATGAGTTTTGCAACTGAGTGCCATCTTCGGTCTCCAGACAGATTGCACCGGGTCTAGTGACTCATACTACCCAGCAAGGGCCTTCCCACTTCGGTGACAACTTGTTTGTACCCTTGGCGGACTGAACACGCCTAAGGACAAGGTCACCTTCCTCAAAACACTGGGCATGAACTCTGTGGCTATGATAGCGACACATGGCGCTCATAGCGTGCAGCACGCGTAGCAGCCCGGAGACGGTTCTCCTCAAGTAGCACAGCATCGTCACGTCGGTGGTGATCTTGCACTACTTCATCATAGGCAAGCACTCGAGGCAACCCATAAATGAATTCCGTGGGGATAACTGCTTCTGCCCCATAGACCAGGGAGAAGGGAGTCTGCCCGGTAGCTCGGTTAGGTATCGTTCTGAGGGACCAAAGAACTACAGGCAGCTCCTGGATCCCCGCCTGCCATGCTTCTGTAGCGTATCAAAGGTTCTTGTCTTGAGTCCACACAACACTTCAGTGTTCGCCCTCTCAGCTTGTCCATTGCTCCGGGGGTGTGCCACAGAGGCGAATGGGATCTTGCATCTGAGGGCATGAACATATTGCATGAAGGCGCGGCTCGTGAACTGGGTGCCATTGCCGGTGATGATCCTTGCCGGAACTCCAAAATGACACGCCAGATCTTTCAAGAACTTGATAGCTGACTGGGCGATCACCTTTCTCACAACAGTCACTTTCGGCCACTTTGTAAACTTGTCGATAGAAATGAACAGGAATTCAAAGCCCCTGATTGCTCGGGGGAAGGGGCCGAGGATATCGAGCCCCCAGACTGAAAATGGCCATGATAGAGGGATTGTCTGAAGAGCTTGGGCAGGCAGGTGGGTTTTCTGGGAATGGAACTGGCAGGCTTCACACTTGGTGACTAGCTCGACCGCATCTTGGAGGGATGTGGTCCAATAGAATCCATGCCGGAATGCTTTCCCAACTAATGGCCTTGATCCAATGTGGGAGCCGCACATGCCTTTGTGTATTTCAGCCAGCAGTTACTTTCCATCTTCCCGGCAGACGCACTTCAATTTCACACAGTTGGGCCTCGTTCTGTACAGAATCACTACAAAAAAAGACACATCCATGACATTTTAGGCCGAACAATTTTTTTTCTATCATACTATGACACTTCTATGACGATAATTGTGACAAAACCCGGTATCATCATAGATGTGGTGGGCTCCTACTTCTATGACAAAAAATCATGATAGAAAATGGGCTTTTCGTCCTGGGCGGGCCGGAGACGCAGCTGCATGACATTCTTTCGGCCGTCCATGACGAGAAAAATCGTGGTAGAAGCGAGGGGGAGGAAAATTTTGGGGAGTTGCCAGTTACGGTGGGAGAGCGATGCGCATTTCTCTTGTACAGGTACGCGCGTGTGTGCGAGGTGTTGGCTCTAACTGAAGCCGAGCGAGGCGTTGGGCTCTAACTGAACCCGGGCGATTGCACTGCAGGCTACGCGTTACTGAACCCGAGCGATCGATTAATGGCTGTTAACTGAACCCGATGGAGCGATTCCTTCGCTACTGCTGCTAACTGAAGCCGATCGATGCTACCTCTGGGATGAATAGTGAGCATTGCGGGGGGGGGGGGGGTGGATGAACAGTGAGCCGTGGCGTTGCCTCTGGATGAACAGGAACCCGTAGTGTGGAGGGCTGGATGAATAGTAGATGGTGGAGGGGTGGCCGTGGAGGGGTGGTTGAACAGGACCCCGTGGTGTGGAGGGCTGGATGAACAGTAGACGATGGAGGGGTGCCCGTGGAGGGATGGTTGAACAGTAGTCGGTGGAGTAGCGCACGGTGGAGGCTGGATGAACAGGAGCCCGTGGAGGCTAGAGGAGGTCGACAGTAGCCCGTGGAGGCTAGAGGAGGTCGACGGCGGAGATGAACAGTATCCCGTGGAGTCCCGTTTTGCGATACGCCACACCCCTCCCCCCTGTTTCGACCGTAGCGCTCCAACAGAAGTCCGTTTCGCCCGTTTTGCGGTACGCCACACCCCTCCCGATGAACAGGACCCCCGTTTCAACCGTAGCGCTCCAACACAAGTCCGTTTCGTCCGTTTTGCGGTACGCCACACCCCTCCCAATCAACAGGACCCCCGTTTTGACCGTAGGAGGTCCGTTTCCTCCGTTCTGCGGTACGGCAGGCCTCGTTTCCATCGCCTGTTCCGTCCAAGCCGGTTGGCTCCCACACATTCCGTTGCCTCTCGATGAACACGACGCATTTCGTTGCCTCCCCATGAACACGACGCATTCTGTTGCCTCCCCATGAACACGACGCATTCCATTGCCTCCCCATGAACACGACCCATTCCGTTGCCTCCCCATGAACACGACGCATTCTGTTGCCTCCCCATGAACACGAGCCCTCGCCGTACATATGCGCGACTCGGCGTTCGAGACCCCGCCCGTATGTACACATACGTGGCCGTATTTTCATTCTTGCACCCTGGCCGCTGTACGTACGTGTACATGCTACGTGCGCGCCTCTACTACGACACGTACGCGCCTCTACTACGACATGTGCGCGCCTCTACATCAACCAGTATATATGTACGTACAAGTTCGTGACCAGAATGACAATGCTACGTACGCTTCGACTAGGTGGGCAGTTCCTTGCTTGCGAAAATGTAGCTGGTGGGCCCCAGCAGTCAGAGGGGCGAATCGTTTTTTTGCCCGGATGCACTTCCTTTGCGTACGAAGATGTAGCTGGTGGGTCCCAGCAGTCAGGGGGGCGAATCGTTTTTTTTGCCCGGACGCACTGCCTTGCGTGCGAAGATGTAGCTGGTGGGTCCCAGTAGTCAGGGGGCGAATCGTTTTTTTTTGCCCGGACGCACTTCCTTGCGTGCGAAGATGTAGCTGGTGGGTCCCAGCAGTCAGGGGGAAACTTTTTTTCGAGAAATACGGTGACCCGTCTGGTGGGTCCCCGCTGTCAGGTGGAGGAATCATTATTTTTCGCGTAATAAGGAGGCACTTCCTTGCTGCGGCCGTGGACCCAGCTGTCAGCCTCTCCACGTACAGTCCACGTCCGCTGGAAGTCGTTCCTTGACCACATTGACCACGCCGCACCGAGAGCACCACGGCGGTGGACGACGGCAAGGCCTAGGAAGGGGACGACTCGGAGCCGGGGAAGACGCAGCAGTGGATGCCCACGCGAAGAGGAGTATGAGGGTTCACTGGTTCGGCTGCGGTGTGAAGCTGCTGTCGCCGTAGATTAACAGGGGGTGTGGGTGAGTAGAGGGATGGCCTGGCTAGCGGTGGGAGTAGTAGGGGGCGGTGAGGCCTCCGCGGCATCACAGCCGGCCACGGGAGGCAGGAGCACGCGGCACGACTGATGCTGGTTTGGGCGGCTGGAGCAAGAAGACCAGAGGTTGAAGAAGCACTACAACCGTTGGATGAACATCGTACGGTAACAGGATCTAGAATCGTTCATATTGACTAAGTTGACAAATCCCTCCGTCCCCGTCAACTTGGTAGGCCCACAAGTCAGCCTCCCAGTATGCTGGGTTCCAGCTGGCAGGGGGAGTATTCATTTTTTTGTGCATAATAAGGAGGCACTTCCTTGCGTGTGAAGATAGCTGGTGGGTCCGACAAGTCAGCGGGGGGCACGTTTTTTTCGCGAAATACAGAGGCCCTTCCGGTGGGTCCCAGATGTCAGGTGGAGGAATCATTATTTTGCGCGTAATAAGGAGGCATTTCCTTGTGTGCGACCGTGGACCCAGCTGTCAACCTCTCCACGCACAGCCTACTTCCGATGGTGTCATTCGTTGCCCATGTTGACCACGCGGCACCGAGCGCATCTAAGGTGGTGGATGACGGCGAGGCCCCGGACAGCAACGAGCCGGAGATGGGAAGACGTGGGAGTAGAGTCGCAGACGGAGAGGTGTACGAGTGTTAACTGGTTCTAGTGTGGTGTGGTTCGATAGTCAGTGGAGAAGAACAGGAGGTGTGGAGGGTTGGAGGGATGGCCTGGCCAACGGTGGAGTAGCGCTTCATAGCGAAGCGTGCTAAGCAGAGCTGCTAGTAGTAGGAGGCGGGAGGTGGTCCCGGCGGCACTGGAGGAAGAAGACGAGAGATTGAAGATGGATGCCCGCCATTGGATGTAAATCCAACGGCTAACATGTCAGAATCATTTGTTGACTAAATTTACAATGACTTGCGTTGGCTTCGACCTATTGGCCCACATTTCAGCCTCCAAAAATGTGGCATGTATTCAACCCATTTTTTCAGAATTTACAGTCTTTTTTTTTTGCGCGGTAGAATTTACAGTCAATTTGATCTCTTTTTTTTGAATTACAGCCATTAGCTGGGCTGGGTGAACAATTAATGTAGCTTTCATGCGGCCCATTTATTTTATTTCCTTAAAAATTACAGGTCATTTGCACTTTATCTAGATACACGATTTTGCTGGGCTGATTCTAATTATAATGTTGGGTTGGGCCAGCAATGTTATCAAAAAATAAAAAAGGGCTGAGCATTTTGTTATAAATATAGTTAAATAATAAGTGATATTATTACATTCGTCCTTAAATCTTACAAAGCTTTTGTACACAATCACTAGGATTTTCGTGCCAAAACAATCCAGGATTTTATTTGTTAAGAAATTATTTTTATAAGCTAATAAGATGTGGGATATTGTTTTCTTACATATGTAAGTACCTGTTAAATATATGATGACAATAAAAATAATATATAATAACATATAAAATAGTTTAAGTATATATAATATAGTTAAAAGGGAAACATAAGTTGTACCTGGTGTTCCTATTCTTATATAGAAAAATAGAATAGACCGCTGCATTTTCTTCAAAAAAATACATAAATTGGGCTGCCAAAAATAAAACCTCGGATGGGAGGTCCATAGGCCGGTCGATACATGACGGCCCTAAGAAAATACAAACAGGCCCTCCCATCCGAGGTCATGGGCTGCGCATGTTAAAAATGAAAGCGTAGACGGGGCAGCCCAAAACCACGTCCAACACTTGCCAAAACTCCGTCCCTCGTTTTCTCTGTGTTTCACACACTCAACATTGTGTGGGCATTTTGACTGTGCATCATATGAAGATGTGCTATGCATGAATGTTGATCAGCATGATTTTAACTGGCTGGTAGTTCCATTTTCGACCACGAATAAAACTTCCAACATGATGTTAACCCTGTTTGAAAAGGTCGTGTTAATATAAATGCTCTGCCTCTGAAAGTTGCAGTTTGTTATCTGAAACTGAACTTGCAGTTTCTTATCTGAAACTGAAACTTGCAGTTTCTTCTCGTCTGCACTTTTATACTCCTATGAAACTACATGTTTTTAAGTGCTAAAAATAGATCTCTAGAATTCATAAAATTCTTCATATGCTCAATACTGCAAATCTGAAATTCAAAAGACATTCATATCTGAAAGTACTCTCAAAATACACAACACAAAACACAATTCACAACCTGCAAATACTGACAACCCTAAGCTCCTCCTAACAATTCACAACCTGCCCAACTATTGGGCTGGGGGGCAGTCCCCTCCTATTCTTCGGCGGCAGACAGCCGCCCCGTGAGATGATGTGAATGGCGAGGGAGACGATGGCGGGGAAGCGTCGTCAGGCCAACTGCTTTTCTCCTCTTGCAGTTGGGTTCGGTCGACGAAGACTCCACCGTCTCGCTCTGGCAGGAGACCCTCACAAATGGCACCCTGTAGATGCTCGATCCTTCAATCTCTAGTGGATGCTCCATCTGGGATCGATACTCCCACCACTGCTCCCTCACGATCGGATTTGGTGAATCTGTTTGCTCCATAGCCTAGAGGAGCAGCTCTATGTACTCCGGCGCGACTCCCTCCGGGAGTATCGCCGCCTTTTCGCTCTGTTGCAGATATTTGGCCATGGATGTCGCCGTCGCCGCTAGTTGGTCCTTGTTGTCAAACCAAGACTGTATGTCCAACATCCTAGCTATCTTCACAGGGTCGCCGTCTGTGATCCTCACGTATCGGTTGTACTCCTCCATCGATCTACTTCTCCACAGCACCTTCACTCGCCGGCAGTGGTTTTTGAATGGAAGAGGATAGGAGCGGCGCTGGTTTTGGATTAGAACGGGAGAGGAGCGACGCTGGTTTTGGACTGGAACAGGAGAGGAGGGGCGGTGGTTTTGAAATGGAAGAGGAGAGGAGCGGTGCTAGATTTAGACTGGAATAGGAGAGGAGCGGCGGTGGATTTAGATTGGAACAGGAGAAGCGCGGAAGGGCGGCACTGGTCTTGGAAGTATTTTTTTGTTGTTTTGCGTATTTTGGGTCAAAGTTTGACCACGTACTGTATGTGACAAGCAAAATGTGAATGCATGTCACCAAAAATTGTATCGTTTGGTTCGTATCTGAATGTACTTTCAAATTATATTATTTTTGCAACGTATAACATATATTTTATGTGCAAAAATCATGGTCAATTATGACCCAGAATAAAAGGGAGACTAGTTAATGTGGGGTCGCTTTCTTAATTGAAGGGTAAATTGATTTTGATTTTGATCCAGTCACAGCGCGCTGGCCCTCTCGCCCAATCCTAAATCGCTGCCGCACGCTCCTCTCCCTCTTCTCCATTGCAAAACCACATCCTTTCCTCTCCATCATCTCCATTCCAAAACCACCATCTCGCCTCTCCCTCTTCTGATCTTCTCCATTGCAAAACCACCTCCTCTCCTCTCCATCATCTCCATTCCAAAACCACCGTCTCGCCTCTCCCTCTTCTGATCTTCTCCATTGCAAAACCACCTCCTCTCCTCTCCATCATCTCCATTCCAAAACCACCATCTCGCCTCTCCCTCTTCTGATCTTCTCTCCATTGCAAAACCACCTCCTCTCCTCTCCATCATCTCCATTCCAAAACCACCTCCTCTCCTCTCCCTCTTCTCTATTGCAAGACCACCGTCTCTCCTCCCATCTACCAAAGCTAGCGCCGAACCACTCAGAACGACATCTATGGATAGGATGCAGCAGCGAATCAGGCAGATCGCCAGCGGCGACCAGGCAAAGTTAGCCAGGTTGAAGGATATCCTTAGTTGGTTTGACAATGAGTGGGAGATTTCGAGGACGGTGCGGGCCATGTGGCAATGTATGCGAAAGAGCAAGACGGCGGCGATGAGGGCGGTGATGTACATGTACTCCTCGGCGGCAGTCATGCCGCAGTCCTCCGAGTTCATCGAGTAACTCCTATGGGCGATGGAGCAGACATATTCGCCCGAGGTGACAGTCAGGAGGAGGTGGTGGGCGTACAGGTCGAAGGTCGAGCACCCAGAGGATAACGAGTCGATCGAGTATGGTGTGCCGTTCGTGAGGGTGCAGAGCCACCCGGAGCCACAAGAGTATTCGTTCTCCCACCGCAAGAGGAGGCCGGATGGCGCGACATCGCTTCCCCGATGTTCTCCATGGTTTCCTCGACGCTTGTCTCGTTTCAACGGCGGCGGTAGGGTTTAAGGTAAGCTTCGCACTAACCTAATCTTCCACCTGCTCATGCTTACAATCAGTGTGACAGCTAATGAAAATCATGCTTACAATCAGTCTCCGAGTACTACGCCAATCACCCTAAAATAGCTCTAGACCTTTGGGTCAAAGTTGTGACACAGTGTACAAATAAAGAAAAATAGATTGGTGCTTCTTTCAGAAAAGAGTACTCCCTAGAAAACTGCCAATATAAGCTACTAGTATTTGGTTAGAGGATTTGCTGCCGAGAAAGATCCGTCCACAGAGAGCGCCACACATCCCACTGGTTGTGGTGGATGCCAATGCGTGCATGCAGCATGGTTGGTGTCGGTAATTTTTACTTGGCACACCTCGCACTCTGCATATATGCCGGTTCCATACGTACATTTGTGCAGTTCCACCAAAATGCAGCTGAATAACCCTGTTTGCACAGATAATGAAAAAGCGTGATTACATTATAGTGGCACTAGTTGATGAAACACACAAAATAAATAGAAGAAAATATTGCGATAGTATCATAGTATGCCATGCTGCGAGGGCGAGATGGGCCCTGCGACGCCTCATACGGTACGCCTCATACTGGACATCGTCCCAAGTCTCCCAGATACACCTTCTGCCAGTGATGAACATCAGTGTACAGCAGTAGTACAAGGAGGCGCCTTGAGACATTCAAATCTCTATTTTTGTACATATCAACTAAAATTAAGCACCCCAGTTTGCAAAAACGCTTAAACATTAACAATGGGACTAGTTGATGAAACATACTTTAACAAAGAGAAACACTTTCTTTATCTACATTGGAAATGAAATGATAGAGATGATACTCGCTCTATTTTAACTATATTATTACTTCATTTTATCAGTGACACTAGGGTCGAGCAGGTGGCAAATGAGGTGTACCGTGCGTCGCAAGGATGGAGGCCGGGGGTGCTTAGACTGGGATGCTGAAGCTGGCTCTTTCAGTCACCAATATGGATGATTCAATTCATGGGACCTTTTGGTGCAGTTCACCTAAAATGAAGCAATGTCCCATGAGCTAGCAGCTTCTTCTTCATTTTTTTAAGAAAAGGGCTCCAGCCCCGGTTCCATTTCCATCAGAAAACGAAACCCACAGAGCTTCTTCTTCATTAGTTGCAATAAAATTGAGCAACATCAAGGTTGGTTGTGAAGCTCCTGGAATGCTCAACTATAATTTGGATATCATTTGTGCAGTTCAACTAAGATCGAGCGTGTATATCTCTGTTTGCACAAAAGAGGTGGAAAGGAGGGTGACTAACAAGTAACAAGTGATGAAACATGCATCAATTGAAAAGAAGCATGTTCCTTATCTGAATGGCAATCCTACAAGGACAGTAGCAATTTCTAAAGCAGTGGCATTGCTAGATATTAGTGTGGGAATCAGGATTAACTATGACAACCGTTAAATACGACATTACTTTGGGCACGGGAGAGTAGGCGGACCAGGATAGTTGCATTTCTAACTTAAAGAACCAACTTATCTTAATGGGAAATTTTAGCAGGACACGTAAAGAAGTGCCATTGATTCATATTACTGGAGGCATTACATTGAAAACAACATTGGTTTAACATTTCCTTACTTTTAACAGTGCGACTGCTACATTTTACCAGTGGCATTACATAAGAGTGGCTCGGGGCAACAAACATCAGAAGAGGATATCTGGGTTGGTCCCATTTTTGTTTGGTATAGCCACCTTATACTGTGTGAGGCTAGCAAATCTAGTGCTGGACTTACTCTGTTGACTTGTCCCCCAGTCCCCACTTTCTTTCCTTTTTCAACCAATAGATCGGGTTTATATTGAGTTTGTACTGCATTTCCCTTTATTTCCCTATTAGACCTAGAGACCGGTTGGATAGCCAGTCTCTGCTACTTTTCACCCCCATTATTTCCTCTTTCGACCAAGTCCTAGATTCAGGTAACAAATCCTCCCCCACCCCCACCCCCTTTCTTCCTTGTTTGAACCAAGTAGTACTAGATTCGAGTGCATGAACTAGTTTTATCTCTTAAACATAAAAAAATAGGTGGTTTTCGAACAGCCGATCGATCCTATCTATGAGGGGGCCTGAGAAAGAGTAAAAGTTACAAATGTAGCGATGTCAGGAGCTCGGGAAGTAGAGCAAGGCCGGTTTTGAAGGAAGTTATACCTGATGGTCACCGGGATGTCGCTAGGTGGGTGGCGGGAGGCCGGATTTGCCCACACTACGGCAGCGAGGAGGAAGAGGTCGGAGGCCCTCCCTCGCTAGCGGTGCTTGGGAGAGAACGGCAAGGCAGGCTGATCGGGACGCGCCCAGCAGTGGGTAAGAGTCGTCGCCGAGGGCGACCGCGTGAACGTTGCACCTTCTCACCTTCCCCGGCGGAGAGGATCCGGCTGGATCTGTGACCAGCGGTGAGCAGAGAGAGACAGTGTGGCCACCGCTGTCATGTTTAGATCTGGAGAGGCCGAGACGGTGTGAAGAGAGCAACACTAGCAAGCAAGTGCGGAGGCTCCTGCCTATATAGTGGAGTAGTACTTAGTTTTCTTTTGTCTACCGGAGCCGGCTTGACCTCGTCAATGACTGTCGAGAAGTCTTCATGCACGTGGCCCGGAGGCGCAATTGTCGTCATTTTGATCTGAAGCGTCGGATTTCTCTACTACTATAGTACACAAATTTTCAAACTTGGATAAGCCACCCACAGTGATGCAGAAGCATTTGTTAGCCGTTGATCTCTTCCATCGGGTGAATCGCTGCCATGTATCAATGTTGGCCCCAAGTGATCCAACGGTCATGGTTCATTGGATTCGCTTCATACATCCGCGTGCCAAAACGAGGTTGGGTAGATCTTTCTAGAGTTAACCGCACTTGGCATCTGACCAGACTCAGCTTGGTGGAGAACTTTCATGTGAGGACTGAGGACCTAGCTTTATTGTAGTGAACTAGCTCTGTTAGATAAGGACGTACTCAAGTGTAGACTAGAAACATCTAAACAAGTGTGTATGTAGAGGCTGGCAGCCTATATTACTGTAGACTGTAGTAGAAATTTGCTCCTCACATGAGTACAGTGGAATGCATGCACAGTAGCATATTATATTTTTCTCAAAGAATTTTTTTTTGAGGGGAATTTTTCTCAAAGAATTAGTGCCTATTTGGCAGGCCTCCGCTCTGCAGCTCAGCTCCTGGAGCGGCTGGAGGAACTGCGGAGTGGCACCGAACACGCTGGCTTCATGCCTCTCCCAGAGTGGAGCGGAGCGGCTCGTAGGCCACTTTTTCAGAGTTGCAAAATTGCCGCTCCGTGCGCTCCGCTTCTGGATGGAGCTGGGAGTTGGAAACGGGGAGTGGACGTCTGCTGAACAGGGCCTTAGTAAACAAGAATAAGTGCACGCATTGCAATATTGTTGTACGTTGAGAAATATGCAAACAACAAGTAGAAAAGTTACATTTGGATTTTCTTTTCTTTTTCCTAACGGGTGTTAAGTTATTTATAATGTTGTGCAGTGGAGAACATGTTGGAAATATGCCCTAGAGGCAATAATAAAAGCATTATTATTATATTTCTTTGTTCATGATAATTGTCTTTATTCATGCTATAATTGTATTATCCGGAAATCGTAATACATGTGTGAATAAAAGACACCAACATGTCCCTAGTAAGCCTCTAGTTGACTAGCTCGTTGATCAATAGATAGTCATGGTTTCCTGGCTATGGACATTGGATGTCATTGATAACGGGATCACATCATTAGGATAATGATGTGATGGACAAGACCCAATCTTAAGCATAGCGTGAGATCGTGTAGTTCGTTTGCTAGAGCTTTTCTAATGTCAAGTATCTTTTCCTTTGACCATGAGATCGTGTAACTCCCGGATACCGTAGGAGTGCTTTGGGTGTATCAAACGTCACAACGTAACTGGGTGACTATAAAGGTGCATTACAGGTATCTCCGAAAGTGTCTGTTGGGTTGACACGGATCGAGACTGGGATTTGTCACTCCGTATGACGGAGAGATATCACTGGGCCCACTCGGTAATGCATCATCATAATGAGCTCAAAGTGACCAAGTGTCTGGTCACGGGATCATGCATTACGGTACGAGTAAAGTGACTTGCCGGTAACGAGATTGAACGAGGTATTGGGATACCGACGATCGAATCTCGGGCAAGTAACATATTGATTGACAAAGGGAATTGCATACGGGGTTGATTAAATCCTCGACATCATGGTTCATCCGATGAGATCATCGTGGAGCATGTGGGAGCCAACATGGGTATCCAGATCCCGCTGTTGGTTATTGACCGGAGAGCGATCTCGGTCATGTCTACATGTCTCCCGAACCCGTAGGGTCTACACACTTAAGGTTCGGTTACGCTAGGGTTGTAGGGATATGTATATGCAGTAACCCGAATGTTGTTCGGAGTCCCGGATGAGATCCCGGACGTCACGAGGAGTTCCGGAATGGTCCGTAGGTAAAGATTTATATATGGGAAGTCCTGTTTCGGGCATCGGGACAAGTTTCGGGGTTATCGGTATTGTACCGGGACCACCGGAAGGGTCCCGGGGGTCCACCGGGTGGGGCCACCTGTCCCGGGGGCCACATGGGCTGTAGGGGGTGCGCCTTGGCCTACATGGGCCAAGGGCACCAGCCCCAAGAGGCCCATGCGCCAAGAGAAGGAAAAAAAGGGAGAGTCCTAAAGGGGGAAGGCACCTCCGAGGTGCCTTGGGGAGGATGGACTCCTCCCCCCCCCCTTGGCCGCACCCTTCCTTGGAGGAAGGGGCAAGGGCTGCACCTCCCCCTCTCCCTTGTCCCTATATATAGTGGGGAAAAGGAGGAGCAAACAGACCTTGGCCTTTGGTTGCCTCCTTCTCCCTCTCCAACACCTCCTCCTCCTCCATAGTGCTTAGCGAAGCTCTGCCGGAGTACTGCAGCTCCATCAACACCACGCCGTCGTGCTGCTGCTGGTGCCATCTCCCTCAACCTCTCCTTCCCCCCTTGCTGGATCAAGAAGGAGGAGAGGTGGCTGTTCCGTACGTGTGTTGAACGCGGAGGTGCCGTCCGTTCGGTGCTAGGATCTCCGGTGATTTGGATCACGTCGTGTTCGACTACATCATCCCCGTTCTTTGAACGCTTCCTCTCGCGATCTACAAGGTACGTAGATGCATCTAATGACTCGTTGCTAGATGAACTCATAGATGGATCTTGGTGAAACTGTAGGAAAAAATTTTGTTTTCTGCAACGTTCCCCAACAGTGGCATCATGAGCTAGGTCTATGCGTAGTTCTCTTGCACGAGTAGAACACAATTTGTTCTGGGCGTAGATTTGTCAACTTTCTTGCCGCTACTAGTCTTATCTTGCTTCAGCGGTATTGTGGGATGAAGCGGCCCGGACCAACCTTACACATACGCTTACGTGAGACCGGTTCCACCGACTAACATGCACAAGTTGCATAAGGTGGCTGGCGGGTGTCTGTCTCTCCTACTTTAGTTGAAGCGGATTCAATGAAAAGGGTCCTTATGAAGGGTAAATAGAAGTTGACAAATCACGTTGTGGCTTTCACGTAGGTAAGAAAACGTTCTTGCTAGAACCCTACTTCAGCCACATAAAACTTGCAAACAACAATTAGAGGACGTCTAACTTGTTTTTGCAGCAAGTGCTTTGTGATATGATATGGCCAAAGTTGTGATGAATGATGAATGATCTATATGTCATGTATGAGATGTTCATGCTATTGTAATAGGAATCACGACTTGCATGTCGATGAGTATGACAACCGGCAGGAGCCATAGGAGTTGTCTTTATTTTTTGTATGACCTGCGTGTCATTGAAGAACGCCATGTAAACTACTTTACTTTATTACTAAACGCGTTAGTCATAGAAGTAGAAGTAGTCGTTGGCGTGACAACTTCATGAAGACACGATGATGGAGATCATGATGATGGAGATCATGGTGTCATGCCGGTGACAAGATGATCATGGAGCCCCGAAGATGAAGATCAAAGGAGCTATATGATATTGGCCATATCATGTCACTACTTTATATAATTGCATGTGATGTTTATTATGTTTTATGCATCTCGTTTACTTAGGACGATGGTAGTAAATAAGATGATCCCTTACAAAAATTTCAAGAAGTGTTCGCCCCTAACTGTGCACCATTGCTACAGTTCGTCGTTTCGAAGCACCACGTGATGATCGGGTGTGATAGATTCTTACATTCACATACAACGGGTGTAAGACAGTTTTACACAGCGAAAACACTTAGGGTTAACTTGACGAGCCTAGCATGTACAGACATGGCCTCGGAACACGGAGACCGAAAGGTCGAACACGAGTCGTATGGAAGATACGATCAACATGAGAATGTTCACCGACGATGACTAGTCCGTCTCACGTGATGATCGGACACGGACTAGTCGACTCGGATCGTGTAACACTTAGATGACCAAAGGGATGTCAAATCTAAGTGGGAGTTCATTATAATTTGATTAGATGAACTTAATTATCATGAACTTAGTCTAAATGTTTTACAATATGTCTTGTAGATCAAATGGCCAACGTAGTCCTCAACTTCAACGCGTTCCTAGAGAAAACCAAGCTGAAAGACGATGGCAGCAACTATACAGACTGTGTCCGGAACCTGAGGATCATCCTCATAGCTGCCAAGAAAGATTATGTCCTACAAGCACCGCTAGGTGATGCACCTATTCTCCCTGCAGAACAAGACGTTATGAACGCTTGGCAGGCACGTTCCGATGACTACTCCCTCGTTCAGTGCGGCATGCTTTACAGCTTAGAGCCAGGGCTCCAAAAGCGTTTTGAGAGACATGGAGCATATGAGATGTTCGAAGAGCTGAAAATGGTTTTCCAAGCTCATGCCCGGGTCGAGATATATGAAGTCTCCGACAAATTCTTCAGCTGTAAGTTGGAGGAAAATAGTTATGTCAGTGAGCACATACTCACTATGTCTGGGTTACATAACCGCTTGACTCAGCTGGGAGTTAATCTCCCAGATGATGCGGTCATTGACAGAATCCTCCAGTCGCTTCCACCAAGCTACAAGAGCTTTGTGATGAACTTCAATATGCAGGGGATGGAAAAGACCATTCCTGAAGTATTTGCTATGCTGAAATCAGCAGAGGTAGAAGTCAAGAAGGAACATCAAGTGTTGATGGTCAATAAAACCACTAAGTTCAAGAAGGGCAAGGGTAAAAAGAACTTCAAGAAGGACGGCAAGGTAGTTGCCGCGCCCAGCAAGCAAGCTGCCGGGAAGAAGCCAAAGAATGGACCCAAGCCCGAGATTGAGTGCTTTTATTGCAAGGAAAGTGGTCACTGGAAGCGGAACTGCCCCAAATACTTAGCGGACAAGAAGGCCGGCAAAACCAAAGGTATATTTGATATACATGTAATTGATGTGTACCTTACCAGTAATCGTAGTGACTCCTGGGTATTTGATACCGGTGCCGTTGCTCATATTTGTAACACACAGCAGGAGCTGCAGTTTAAACGGAGACTGGCGAAGGACGAGGTGACGATGCGCGTCGGGAATGGTTCCAAGGTCGATGTGATCGCCGTCGGCACGCTACCTCTACATTTACCTATGGGATTAGTTTTGAACCTCAATAATTGTTATTTTGTGCCAAATTTGAGCATGAACATTGTATCAGGATCTCGTTTAATTCGAGATGGCTACTCATTTAAATCCGAGAATAATGGTTGTTCTATTTATATGAGAGATATGTTTTATGGTCATGCTCCGATGGTGAATGGTTTATTCTTTATGAATCTCGAGCGTAATGCTACACATATTCATAGTGTAAGTACCAAAAGATGTAAGATTGATAGTGATAGTCCCACATACTTGTGGCACTGCTGCCTTGGTCGCATAGGTGTCAAAAGCATGAAGAAGCTCCATGCTGAAGGACTTTTAGAGTCTCTTGATTACGAATCATTTGACACGTGTGAACCATGCCTCATGGGTAAAATGACCAAGACTCCATTCTTAGGAACAATGGAGCGAGCAACCAACTTATTGGAAATCATACATACTGATGTGTGCGGTCCAATGAGTGTTGAAGCTCGCGGTGGCTATCGTTATGTTCTCACCCTCACTGATGACTTGAGTAGATATGGGTATGTCTACTTAATGAAACACAAGTCTGAGACCTTTGAAAAGTTCAAGGAATTTCAGAGTGAAGTTGAGAATCAACGTGACAGGAAAATCAAGTTTCTACGATCAGATCATGGAGGAGAATACTTGAGTCACGAGTTTGGTACACACTTAAGAAAATGTGGAATAGTTTCACAACTCACGCCGCCTGGAACACCTCAGCGTAATGGTGTGTCCGAACGTCGTAATCGCACTCTATTAGATATGGTGCGATCTATGATGTCTCTTGCCGATTTACCACTATCTTTTTGGGGCTATGCTTTAGAGACTGCCGCATTCACTTTAAATAGGGCACCGTCGAAATCCGTTGAGACGACACCGTATGAATTGTGGTTTGGGAAGAAACCTGATCTTTGTTGCCAAGAATGGGTCCTTTCTAGAGAAAGAGTTTCTCTCGAAAGAAGTAAGTGGGAGGAAAGTAGAGCTTGATGAAGTATTACCTCTTGAACCGGAAAATGGCGCAACTCAAGAAAATGTTCCTGAGGTGCATGCACCGACTAGAGAGGAAGTTAATGATGATGATCAAGATACTTCTGATCAAGCTCCTACTGAAATTCGAAGGTCCACAAGGACACGTTCCGCACCAGAGTGGTACGGCAACCCTGTCTTGGAAATCATGTTGTTAGACAACAGTGAACCTTCGAACTATGAAGAAGCGATGGCAGGCCCGGATTCCGACAAATGGCTAGAAGCCATGAAATCCGAGATAGGATCCATGTATGAAAATGAAGTATGGACTTTGACTGACTTGCCTGTAGAACGGCGAGCCATAGAAAATAAATGGATCTTTAAGAAGAAGGCAGACGCGGATGGTAATGTGACCATCTATAAAGCTCGGCTTGTCGCTAAGGGTTATCGACAAGTTCAAGGGGTTGACTACGATGAGACTTTCTCACCGGTAGCGAAGCTGAAGTCCGTCCGAATCATGTTAGCAATTGCCGCATTTTATGATTATGAAATTTGGCAAATGGACGTCAAAACGGCATTCCTTAATGGTTTCCTTAAGGAAGAATTGTATATGATGCAGCTGGAAGGTTTTGTCGATCCTAAGAATGCTGACAAGGTGTGCAAGCTCCAACGCTCGATTTATGGGCTGGTGCAAGCATCTCGGAGTTGGAACATTCGTTTTGATGAGATGATCAAAGTGTTTGGGTTCTCACAGACTTATGGAGAAGCCTGTGTTTACAAGAAAGTGAGTGGGAGCTCTATAGCATTTCTCATACTATATGTAGATGACATACTTTTGATGGGAAATGATATATAACTCTTGGATAGCATTAAGGCCTACTTGAATAAGAGTTTTTCAATGAAGGACCTTGGAGAAGCTGCTTATATATTAGGCATCAAGATCTATAGGGATAGATCGAGACGCCTCATAGGTCTTTCACAAAGCACATATCTTGATAAGATTTTGAAGAAGTTCAAAATGGATCAGTCCAAGAAAGGGTTCTTGCCTGTTTTGCAAGGTGTGAAATTGAGCTCAGCTCAATGTCCGACCACGGCAGAAGATATAGAAGAGATGAGTGTCATCCCCTATGCCTCAGCCATAGGTTCTATTATGTATGCCATGCTGTGTACCAGACCTGATGTAAACCTTGCCGTAAGTTTGGTAGGAAGGTACCAAAGTAATCCCGGCAAGGAACACTGGACAGCGGTCAAGAATATCCTGAAGTACCTGAAAAGGACTAAGGAAATGTTTCTCGTTTATGGAGGTGACGAAGAGCTCGTCGTAAAGGGTTACGTCGACGCTAGCTTCGACACAGATCTGGATGACTCTAAGTCATAGACCGGATACGTGTATATTTTGAATGGTGGGGCAGTAAGCTGGTGCAGTTGCAACCAGAGCGTCGTGGCGGGATCTACATGTGAAGCGGAGTACATGGCAGCCTCGGAGGCAGCACATGAAGCAATATGGGTGAAGGAGTTCATCACCGACCTAGGAGTCATACCCAATGCGTCGGGGCCGATCAAGCTCTTCTGTGACAACACTGGAGCTATTGCACTTGCCAAGGAGCCCAGGTTTCACAAGAAGACAAGGCACATCAAGCGTCGCTTCAACTCCATTCGTGAAAATGTTCAAGATGGAGACATAGAGATTTGTAAAATACATACGGACCTGAATGTAGCGGATCCATTGACTAAACCTCTCCCTAGAGCAAAACATGATCAACACCAGAATTCCATGGGTGTTCGATTCATCACAATGTAACTAGATTATTGACTCTAGTACAAGTGGGAGACTGTTGGAAATATGCCCTAGAGGCAATAATAAAAGCATTATTATTATATTTCTTTGTTCATGATAATTGTCTTTATTCATGCTATAATTGTATTATCCGGAAATCGTAATACATGTGCGAATAACAGACACCAACATGTCCCTAGTAAGCCTCTAGTTGACTAGCTCGTTGATCAATAGATAGTCATGGTTTCCTGGCTATGGACATTGGATGTCATTGATAACGGGATCACATCATTAGGATAATGATGTGATGGACAAGACCCAATCTTAAGCATAGCGTGAGATCGTGTAGTTCGTTTGCTAGAGCTTTTCTAATGTCAAGTATCTTTTCCTTTGACCATGAGATCGTGTAACTCCCGGATACCGTAGGAGTGCTTTGGGTGTATCAAACGTCACAACGTAACTGGGTGACTATAAAGGTGCATTACAGGTATCTCCGAAAGTGTCTGTCGGGTTGACACGGATCGAGACTGGGATTTGTCACTCCGTATGACGGAGAGATATCACTGGGCCCACTCGATAATGCATCATCATAATGAGCTCAAAGTGACCAAGTGTCTGGTCACGGGATCATGCATTACGGTACGAGTAAAGTGACTTGCCGGTAATGAGATTGAACGTGGTATTGGGATACCGACGATCGAATCTCAGGCAAGTAACATATCGATTGACAAAGGGAATTGCATACGGGGTTGATTAAATCCTCGACATCGTGGTTCATCCGATGAGATCATCATGGAGCATGTGGGAGCCAACATGGGTATCCAGATCCCGCTGTTGGTTATTGACCGGAGAGCGATCTCGGTCATGTCTACATGTCTCTCGAACCCGTAGGGTCTACACACTTAAGGTTCGGTTACGCTAGGGTTGAAGGGATATGTATATGCAGTAACCCGAATGTTGTTCGGAGTCCCAGATGAGATCCCGGACGTCACGAGGAGTTCCGGAATGGTCCGGAGGTAAAGATTTATATATGGGAAGTCCTGTTTCGGGCATCGGGACAAGTTTCGGGGTTATCGGTATTGTACCGGGACCACCGGAAGGGTCCCGGGGGTCCACCAGGTGGGGCCACCTGTCCCGGGGGGCCACATGGGCTGTAGGGGGTGCGCCTTGGCCTACATGGGCCAAGGGCACCAGCCCCAAGAGGCCCATGCGCCAAGAGAAGGAAAAAAGTGAGAGTCCTAAAGGGGGAAGGCACCTCCGAGGTGCCTTGGGGAGGATGGACTCCTCCCCCCCCTTGGCCGCACCCTTCCTTGGAGGAAGGGGCAAGGGCTGCGCCTCCCCCTCTCCCTTGGCCCTATATATAGTGGGGAAAAGGAGGAGCAAACAAACCTTGGCCTTTGGTTGCCTCCTTCTCCCTCTCCAACACCTCCTCCTCCTCCATAGTGCTTAGCGAAGCTCTGCCGGAGTACTGCAGCTCCATCAACACCACGCCATCGTGCTGCTGCTGGTGCCATCTCCCTCAACCTCTCCTTCCCCCCTTGCTGGATCAAGAAGGAGGAGACGTGGCTGTTCCGTACGTGTGTTGAACGCGGAGGTGCCGTCCGTTCGGTGCTAGGATCTCCGGTGATTTGGATCACGTCGTGTTCGACTACATCATCCCCGTTCTTTGAACGCTTCCGCTCGCGATCTACAAGGTACGTAGATGCATCTAATGACTCGTTGCTAGATGAACTCATAGATGGATCTTGGTGAAACCGTAGGAAATTTTTTTTGTTTTCTGCAATGTTCCCCAACAGAACACAAAGATGAAATAGAATTAATAAGAAAACGCTGACTTGAAGGTTTGGAAAGGTGAAAATTATAACATCACTGTAATTTTATATGTATTTCAAGTTTGAATTTGAAGAAACTAAAAGTATATGTTTTAAAATAAAAGTATATGTTTTTATATGTATTTCAAGTTTGAATTTGAACAAACACATCAATATTATTACTTTTAAAATAAAAGTATATGTTTTTTCTGATGCATTCTTCATATAGAAATTTGTTGTGATACCGTGATTTGATACGAACAGTAAAAAAAAATCCATGAGTTCCTACCACAAAACACAAATATATTATTGAAAATTACATTATAATTTCATTATAACATACTGTAGAATATTTACTTTTACTTTAAAATGATTAAGTATTGTGATCACACATAATAATCTACCGTGCAAAGCACGTACAAATTACTAGTATAACATATAACACGAAAAAAATGCCACATGACAAGAAATCATAACCTCACTGCCCAAAGGAGACAACATGAATCCCGACGGACAAACTAGACGAGGAACAAAGCTCAAATTAAAGATAAACTCGTAGAAAAGGGGTCCATCAATAGATGTCCTAATTAACATAGCCGGCTTGACCTAGATGGCAGCCGAGTAGTCACTGTTCGTGCATGTGCCCCCAATGACTAGCTCAACTCAGTTGTCGCTGTTTAACCCTCGCAGTGATCCGAAGCACATGACACATAATTCTGCGAGATGACAAGAAACCTTTTTTTAGATTTCTCACCACAACTACAGCCATGTACAACACAGCCTACACGATATGTAGACGATAGCCAATCCAGGCGTGTCTGCTAGAGTCTGGTCACATGCATGGACGAACTGATCTTCCGTGTCTTGCAGGGATCGTCCAGGCACCAACGTAGTACAACACTTCTCTGTACTATTGCTCGTCTCCCTCTTCTATTAAGTCACCCGACTTGCGGGGCCGGGGAGTGTGCCTATGGTCGGTTCTCAATTTCCGTCCCACATGTGTGTGCGAACGCAATATGACGCGCGTCCCATTCGGAGAGCAGCGTGCCAGACCGACCGACCGTCTGGGGTGCGACACGAACGCGACGTGTGTGTTGTATGCTCCGTACATGTGTACCGCCGTTTTCTAGATGCTTTGCTCCATGGCGCGGGCGCAATCATTGGATACAAAATTAGTATACTGTATACTATTTAAAAGACGAGGGAGGGGCTTTTCCTGCCCGGTAGGCGGTGGGACAGTTCCGCCTAGTCGGTTCGACAGAGACGCGAGAAGACGAGGGAGTAGGCTGCTGCAAACGTAGGGCTGTGTGATTTGACAGCGAGTTACTGCTGGACAGGTGGGGCCCCGTGATTTGACTTGCCATTATCATTTTAACTGCGGCACTACGACCGGCGTGAGTCTCCCGATTCCTGACCACCTCCATACAAGTGCCTCTCCCAATGCTCCACCATATAGTAGTAGAGGCTGGCTCTTGCATGAGAGCCCACTTCTCCACTTTTTCCTTGCCTCTCTTTCCTCCACATATGCAAAAATGCCATGTAAAATGGCAAAGCGCACTATTGTACTTACTTGCTCCTACAGGTGCTTAATCTTGCCACATAGGCATAAAGTCTGATGTGGCAAGTTAATCAAGAAGAGAGAGACTAGTTTGATGACCCAAGGAAGAAATGGTGCTAAGCGTGTGTACCTAGGTGCAAAGACAATTTTGAGTCTATAGCTAATTAAATGAAGCAAACTTAGCAATACCATTTCATTGGAAGAGGTCACTCCTTGGCAAATGCAATAAATACTAGTACTCCCTGTGGCCCATTATATAAGAATGTTTTTGACACTACACTAGCTAGTGTCAAAAACGTTCTTATATTATGGGACGGAGGGAGTACGAAGAAAGAGATAGAGAGGAGTAAAAAATACACTTATAGCCAACCTTATAGCCAACCTTGTTGTAGTATGAGTGACTAAGTGATGACTATGTATGACATGCCAACATCAGATAGCCTAACGCACCATGTTAAATCTCCAAGGGCGCGACCACGCGAGCGACACGACGGTCGTGGTAGCCGCGGCCATGATACGGGCTGCTGGCAGCCCTTGGATCTGAGATCAAACGATCGCATGCTAAGTTGGTGAAAATTTTAAGAATAACCCTCCAGAATAGGATATTCACCCATAGGTCTAGAATCACGCCATACAACCATTCGATCTCAGATCCAAGGGCTCTCGGAAGCCCGTATCATGGGAGAATGGAAAGCCACTACCATGCCGTTCGCACGCTGGCAGTTCGCTCCTACTCTTTCCCGCACGTCCTTTAATACTACGGCAGTTCGCTCCTAGTCGTCCCGTCCATTCACATTACGTTAGTTTCACTAATCCTAACCCTCCTCCCAAATCCATGGCGTCCCAAATCTCCTCGATCGATGGTGAGTACAAGGTTAGAACCATCACTGGCGATGAGTTCGACGTCATCTACACCCATACTTCCGTGACGGTGAAAGGATGCCTTTCTCGCTTCAGACGCATGTTCGAAAACTCACATGATGAGTGGGTCACTGGGCTAGATGTTGAGTACACCACATTCGTGGGACAAGAGAAGGATCTAAAGGACGAAGAGAGGAAGAAGCCCGTCGTGATCCAGGTTTGCGTACATAACATTTGCTTGCTCTGCCACATATGCCATGCCGACGTTGAGTGCCAGGATTTTAAGAACTTCCTCGAGGACAAAACAGTCAAATTCATTACTGTAGACTTTAAGAACGACAAAGAAGTCCTGCGTCGGATAGGCCTCATTGTAGGCAACCCCTTCGACCTCCAGAAGAATCGGCTAGTGCCCTCTCGTCAGCCCTTAATGCTGACCCTGGCAGGAGCCATGGTTCATCCTTCATACTACAAACTGGAGAAACCTCATTACACATTTCATCATCATGCATGGCAGCGGAATGTACTAGATATAGACCAAATCCACTACGCTGCAATGGATGGCTACCTTTGTTTCAATATCTACAAGGGTTGGATGAAGAGCAACAGCCAAGTTGGCGGTTCAAGCAAAGAAGTATCGGCCAAGAGGAAGAGGGACAAGGACGAAGTCGAGGACGTGGACGAGGACTCCGAGTAAGGTGGTAGTGTCGTTGCTCATGGCGGTTCTAAACTTCTAATGCAGTGTCTACCGGATTAGTTGCATAGTTTAATTTCAGGTGTGCTTAGTTTAATTTGAGGGGTGTGTTGTGCTGAGCCCCCAGCAGAACTATGTTATGTTTCTTCTCGTTACTTTAACTCTTCAGTATGTACATACTAGTACTAGTATTTCTTTAATAGAATTTAGTACCCCAATTAAGCACGTACTAGCTTTTTTAATAGTACTATATGCATAATTTGGCGACGAGCGCTCTCTATATGTACCACCTTTTTTTAAAATTTCAATTTTTGCTCCGTGGTGCAATCCATCGATAGTGGAGTACTACTGTACAAAAGTATACATTTTTAAAAGACTAGCGTACTGTTCATCACATATATATAGCCAGTTAAATTCTCAACCTAGAACGACGTGCATGCCATGTAGTAACCCGATCCGGAGGAAGTATAGTAAAAATGAGGTGATTTTACCCAGCGATCGGCGGGGGAGCATGGCCTGTCATGCGGTCCCACGTGTCATGATGTACCAAGGCGATGCGCGTGTCCCTCTTGAGGCAGAAGCAATTCTAGTACATGGTTTGAGATGATGTCGAACCAAAGTGTGAAATAATGGTTGCTTCGTCCGTTTGGGAAGGTGCGGCATTGTGATTTGACGTCTCATTGCTCATTACTAACACTAGGCCGGTACGAGTGGGGTGCGTGCCCCTGCTGTTCTACACAGTTATTTCGTGCTTGACACGTCGACCCGGTTGCACATGAGATGACCCCCACATCCTTTGTCAAAATAAAAAACACCCCGATCAATCCATTTCACTCTTCCGTGCAACGGACAGGCACCTTACTTGCTCCTACAGGTGCTTAAGCTTGCCACATAGGCATAAAGTCTGATGTGGCAAATTAATCAAGAAGAGAGAGACTAGTTTGGTGACCCAAGGAAGAAACGGTGCTAAGCGCGTGTACCTAGGTGAAAAGACAATTTTGAGTCTATAGCTAATTAAATGAAGCAAACTTAGCAACACCATTTCATTGAAAGAGGTCACTCCTTAGCAAATGTAATAAATACTAGTACTCCCTGTGTCCCATAATATAAGAACGTTTTTGGCACTACACTAGTGTCAAAAACGTTCTTATATTATGGGACGGAGGGAGTACGAAGAAAGAGATAGAGAGGAGTAAACAAATACACTTATAGCCAACCTTATAGCAACCCTTGTTGTAGTATGAGTTACTAAGTGATGACTATGTATGACATGCCAACATCAGATAGCCTAACGCACCGTGTTAAATCTCCAAGGGCGCAACCGCGCGAGCGACACGACGGTCGTGGTAGGCGCGACCATGATACGGGCTGCTGGCAACCCTTGGATCTGAGATCAAACGGTCGCATGCTAAGTTGCTGAAAATTTGCAGAATAACCCTCTAGGATAGGATATTCACCCATTGGTCTAGAATCACGCCATGCAACCGTTTGATCTCCGATCCAAGGGCTCTCAGAAGCCCGTATCATGGGAGAATGGAAAGCCACTACCATGCCGTTCGCACGCTAGCAGTTCGCTCCTACTCGTCCCCGCACGTCCTTTAATAGTATGGCGGTTCGCTCCTAGTCATCCCGTCCATTCACATTACGGTAGTTCCACTAATCCTAACCCTCATCCCAAATCCATGGCGTCCCAAATCTCCCCGAGCGGTGAGTACAAGGTTAGAACCATCACCGGCGATGAGTTCGACGTCATCTACACCCGTTCTTCCGCGACGGTGAAAGGATGCCTTTCTCGCTTCAGACGCATGTTCAAACACTCACATGATGAGTGGGTCGCCGGGCTAGATGTTGAGTACACCACAGTCGTGGGACGAGAGAAGGATCTAAAGGACGAAGAGAGGAAGAAGCCCGCCATGATCCAGGTTTGCGTGCATGACTTATGCTTGGTCTACCACATATGCCATGCCGACGTTGAGTGCCAGGATTTTAAGGACTTCCTCGAGAGCAACCTAGTAAAATTCGTTACTGTAGACTTTGGTAACGACAAAGAAGTCCTGCGTCGGATAGGCCTCGTTGTAGGCAACACCTTCGACCTCCAAAAGAATCGGCTGGTGTCCTCTCGTCAGCCTTCTATGCTGACCATGGCAGGGGCCATGGTTCATCCTTCTTACGGTAAACTGGAGAAACCTCCATACACGTTTCATCGTCATGCATGGCAGCGGAATGTACTAGATATAGACCACATCCAGTATGCTGCAATGGATGGCTACCTTTGTTTCAATATCTACAAGGGTTGGATGAAGAGCAACAGCCAAGTTAGCGGTTCAAGCAAAGAAGTATCGGCCAAGAGGAAGAGGGACAAGGACGAAGTCGAGGACGTGGACGAGGACTCCGAGTAAGGTGGCAGTGTCGTTGCTCATGGTGGTTCTAATGCAGTGTCTACCGGAATAGTTGCAAAGTTTAATTTCAGGTGTGCTTAATTTAATTTGAGGGGTGTGTTGTGCTGAGCCCCCAGCAGAACTATGTTATGTTTCTTCTTGTTACTTTAACTCTTCAGTAAGTACATACTAGTATTTCTTACATTTCATCTTTTAGTTGGTATAGTACTACCATTCGTTTATTCACATTATATACGTACAATATATATGGCCAACATCATATAGCCAGCAGTTTAGTTGTCAAAGAATTTCAGGGTGCTTAGTTTTGTCAAAGAATTCCAGGGTGCTTAGTTTTATTTGAGGGGTGGGTTGTGCTGGACACCATTATTGTGACTAGCCTTTTTAATAGTACTATATGCATAATTTGGCGACGAGCGCTCTCTATATGTACCACCTTTTTTTCAAATTTCAAGTTTTGCTCCATGGCGCAATCCATCGATACTACTGCTGTACAAAAGTATACATTTTTTAAAAGGCTAGAGGGCGGGGCAGTCTAGCTGGTCGGTTTCACGAGAGGCGAGGGCCTTTGTGATTTGACGGCTCATTACTACTGGAAGGCGGGGCCTTGTGATTTGACTGCTCGTATAAATGCACCGACGACCTGATCGAGGAGGAGCAAAGAACCATGCGGTATACTCAAGTTTTCCACTGGAGTAGTACTGCGACGGAGGAGCACGAAACACGATAGCCCAGTGCCATATGGCGATAAAAAATGATCTAATTTGCTAGTCATCTCATTGTTAGCATTGTTCTATTCATTCCCTCAAAAAACAAAAACCATTGTTCTATTCATGCCTCGCAGAGAACATGACATGTGCGGCGAAACACCCGAAGCAAAAGATGAAACATAGCAGCAAAAGAAGAAGGAAGATTATCACCCCAAATGATCTAATTCGCCGCGGAGTCGTAACTGCTTCTTCATCGCCTCCATGACCTCCATCTCCTTGTGCATCTCCTCCGCCATCTTCTTAATTCTGTCCATGACGCGGCATTTCTCGATGCGAGCCTTCATCATCTGTTCCACGGCCGCATTACGTACCTTGACAGCAGCCGGGTGCACGATGCGGAGCTTCGCCAACTCCTCCTTCTGTTCCATGACGAGGGCCTGCAGCATCTTCATCGAGGAACTACTATTCTCATGCAGCTTCTTCTAGCCGGCGTTCTTCTCCTTCAACAGGTCGATCTCGTGGCAGAGCTTCGCCTTGTCCTCCTGAAGTCGCAGGATTTCACCGGTCGCCTTCTTCTCCGAGGCAATGCTCTTCTTCAGCAGCATCACCAAGCCGGCGGTCAACTCCCCCTGCTGAACTGCGGGCATGTCGGTGAGGCTCTCCTTCAGCAATTCCGTCAAGCCTTGGATGAACTCCTTCTGCTTATTGAGGTGCTTATTGAGCTGGTCGGGCATGCCGTCGAGGGATAACGACTCCAGCTCCACCGGCTCGGCATGTTCGCCTCCGCGGCTAGGGCGCTCCTGGGAGCCATCGCCTGCCCGTGAGAGATCTTTCGAGGTCTCTGCATGGCGGCGAGCCCTCTTTTTTTCCGCAGCCTTGGTTGTCGCTCCCTTGTTACGAGTAGTCCTCGACCTAGAGCTCTGCTCACCGGCCACGGCAACGACGGATGAAGAAGAAGCACTTATGAGGAGGAAAGGTAGAGTAATTTTCGGTTAGGTAGTTCCCGTTTTTATAACCTAAGTACTAGCACTAGTAGTACTAATACCTGCATAGTGGGAACACGTTCAGGTTTGGTACGTAGTACTAGTAGATGTGAGCAGGCTTTCGAATGTGATGGGAACAAGGTAAAGATTAATTGATGGTTTTGGTTTCAAGGCCCGAAATGGCTCCTGATGAGTTTAGTGTAACATAAATTTCAAGTAGACTACACTGCTCAAATGCGTAAATATTATGTTACTGTCAAAAATTGGCACAAAATACGAAGGAGACCAATGGAAGTACTACTAGCAACCCACGATTTAACTACTCGCATGCGCGCAGTAGAGTAATAATGTCTTTCTTCCGCCCTCACGTCCACTCAATTTGCATGCGCTGTATTAATTGACCATCAATGAAGTGAACGACTTTACACGTGTCAAATTATCACATGGGCTGGATCTTGGTACAAAATTGCGTCCGCCCGTGTACCCGCGTGTGCGTGCGAGGGAATGAGTGTGTGCGTGGCGTGCGTGCACATCTTCACTTCGTGCATGTACCGCCAGTATGGCTCAGGGAGGACGAGTACATTCTTCTGGAACCAGCAGAACGTCACTGTGATCAATCCACGCAAGGAGGTCGCGACAACGCCTCCACATGTGCCACGTGGCTTCATGAACTGTAAGAGAGACACTATGTAGCATGCCATTGGTATTCTAATTTACGTGTTTTGCACATACTCGAAGTACTAGTAATTTACACGTGCATTGCACGCATCAGATTTTGCAACCAAATTATGAATAAATACCACACTATAGCATGTAAGCTCTTGGTCATATATGCGTGATGTAGCCCTTCGTTTAATTCTTATAGTTCATCTCATTCAAAATCAAATTAGTTTTTATAAAAAAGCTAAGAACGTGTGAATAGGAAAAACATGGGATTATAGTGGAATGTCGTATTGAATCCTACGGGATTGTACGAGTGTTTGATTGTGCATAGAAAAAACGCAGAATTCTTTCAAAGAGGTTTGAGTGGATGGGATGTTTCCTATGAAATCTAGTGCAAATGAATCATATGGAAAAATTCCTATGGTTTACAATCCTATGAATCAAATAACCAAGATAGGAAAAATTCCTAATGATTAGAATCCTCCAAAATTCCTTTGAGAATCCTTTGAATCAAAGAAGCCCTTAATCTATTTTATGATTCATGGAATTGTGCGTTGTAAAGCATAATGTAAAAACAAATAATGGCAATTCAACTAGAAAAAAAAGTTTGGGCAGTTATGATACGGAAGATTCTAGAACAAAAGAGAACCACTGTTGTTTTGAGGTTTGTGCATTATGCTTAAGTTCGACCATGCATGGAGTCTGCTAGATTGTACATGTGGCAAAATCTGGTGGGGGGCTAGAAGATGGTGCGAGGGGCCGAGTGGAGGGAGACTATGAAGGAATGCACAAGTGCGAGATCGATATTTAGAGAGAGGGGGCGAACACGTGTGTTGTTGCATGCAGTGGCGGAGCCATGAAAAATAAATGAGCTAGGGGGCCAAGCATTGCTAATCCTTTACGAGGAGGGTCAATTCATGAAATTAAACCTTTTTTAGCAGCAATTGTTTAATGATCACATTCATATTAGCCTCGATATATAGTGATGTTAGGGGGGCAGGGCCCTTACTGCCCCCTGTCTTCGCCATTGTGCACGCATCTGAGAGATGAAGCGGAAGGCATGGATGATGAGAGGGGTACGTTGGATATATAATTAATGTGGGTGTATTAGCTATTTATGTTAATCCTATATAGAGAGGTATAGATTGATCGATGTGGACGTGGGAGAGGTATAGATTGATCGATGTGGACGTGGGAAAGAGGGTGAGACCTCACTGGATATATCGATTGATCGGTTTGTGTGGAAAACTATGAAAGACCTAGCTATATACACACATACATAGAGGAACATCGATCATTGCGCATGCATGCGTGAGAGATAAAGAATGCCCGGTATGAGGGAGAGGGGGATGTGTGTAGGTGTGTGCCTTCATGGGAGACCGACCTGAAGAAAAAGATTGCATGCGTGCGATAGATAATGCCGACTGGTAGTGTGTGTGCATGCATGCACGAGAGAAAGTTAGTGGTACAATTATAAAGAGAAGACTACTGTGTGGGTGTAAAAGAATAGGTGAGGTCATAATCAATGTAAAGTTGAATTCAAATATTTGAATAAGAGATCCTGATGTTTGAAACCCATGCATGCATGAATATAACGGATATCTGCGCGGTGTGCTTTGGAAACGAGCATGTTGTAATGTATACACATTGAACAAGGTCAGACTGATTTGAATTTGAGATACCGATGGCAGACATCATTTGCCCATGTCGCATCCTTGCATGTAATTGGAGATGATGGGCGGCTTTCGCATCACATATCTATATCTATACCCCTATATATATATATATTATATTATATATTTTTTTATATTGTGAGCGGGTAACTTTAACTTTGAAAGATGGTCGTTGGATGAGGCGAATCCGAAGGTCCAAGGATGGCAAATTTGAGCACTATTGGCCGTTGGATATCATCTAGATTCCACCAGATTTCGCCACATGTATAATCTAGAAGACTCCATGGTTGAACTTGAGCATAATGCACAAACATCAAAACACAAGCACTTCTTATTTGTTCTAGAATCTTCCGTATCATAATTGCCCAAATGTTTTTCTACATGATTTGCCATTATTTGTTTTTACTTTATGTCTTACAACGCACAATTCCATGAATCTTAAAATAGATTAGCTTTCTTATAAAAACTAGATGATTTTGAATGAAATGAACTATAAGAATTAAACGAACATCTACATCATGCATATATCATTCAAAGCTTGCATGCTATAATGTGGTATTTATTCATAATTTGGTTGCCAAATCTCATGCGTGCAATGCACGTGTACCTTACTCTAGTCTAAATGGTGTTTGTGTGTGTGTTGTGCGTGTTGAGGTGCAAATTATCTTTTTTTTTGGGTACACGTTAAGCTTGTTCTTCCGAAATTTCAAGCCGCGCCTTGTTATGCCAAAAATTTAAGCTAGCATCTCTGTCTATCGTGCTACGAAACTCCCGCCTCTTCAACCCGCGCCTTGTTAGCCCGAAATATTTAAGATATATCTTTGTCTCGTTGTGCTCCGACAACTCCCTCCATCTCAACCTGCGCCTTGCTATTCCGAAATTACAACACACGCAAAAACTCCCACCTCCTGTGAAATCCCGACATGCGAAATGCCCGTGGTACCCGTGAACCGAAAGAACCGCCTCAAATCGGTGGGGGGTACTTTCGTAACTTACCCCACATTTCGGACAAGCGTGTCTCTAAGCCATGGTTCCCCACTGCCATCCCGTCCGCCCACCCATTCGTACACAGAGGCTGCGAAAACCCGCGATGAAACCCCACACCCTGCTCCGTCCGCCACCCAGCCGGAGCTTCTTCCCCGACGACGTCGTCCACAGCAATACCTCGACGTCCCTCATCCACCGTACCGGATGAGGATCCGTCTTTGATCTCATCATCCCGCCGGTTCAACCACCCCGTCCTCCACCTCCAAGGAGCTGCCCCGACGTTCCCCTCGTCTTTCGCGCCACATCCATTCCCACACCGCCGTCTGCACCTGCACCACCGGAAGGGCATCATCATCACTGTTTCCTCGGATGAAGCTGCGGCCTAATCGGCGCCACCAAAGAGGTTGTACACTAATCGCCGCATTTTCTTCTTGATTTGATCCCATGGTGCTGCCGGCGCTTGGTCCTGATCCGACACGGCGCGGCTCCATCCACGGCGGTGTCGCTGGCCACTTCCTCCACGGCGTCGCTCCCTCGGCGGCGACGTCCACATCAGTAGGAGCTGCTGCTGCTTTAGCTCTTGCTCGCGCTGCCGCTCTGCTCTTGCTCTCGGTCCCCTGCCTGGTCTGCGCTTGCTATTGCTCTTGCTCGCGCTGCTGCTCTTGCTCTTGCTCTTGCTTGTGATACTGCTCGAATTTGGCTACACTTCAATCGACTGAATCGACTTTTGGGTCAGTTGATTTCCAAGGGGTGGGCTCGCCGGGGTGAAGGAAGAACCAGTCGCAGCGGGGAGGGTGGCTCGCCGGAGAGGTACCCCACTATCTATCTTAGGGTTCAGGATGGGGGCGATGGTCGCCGGTGGTGGCGGGGCGGTGGCGGGGGGACCGCCGGAGAAAAAGCTCGGCACGGGGGGCCTAGAGGGATGGCTGGGGGCGGCGGACCGGCGGTGGGGAGTGTTTTCGGGGCGGGCTCAGGGGGGTGGAGGTTGAAGATGAACCGCAGGCCATTGATTTCGTATCCAACGGCTGCAAAATCGACTGACTAGAGATGAAAAATTCAGTCGACCGACTTGTAGCCTCACCTTGCTAGTGCGTTCAGTTTCAATAGCAAAATTCAGTTTCGACAGCAAAATTCAGTTTTGACACTTAGGTTCAGTTTCGACAGTTAAGTTCAGTTTCGACAGTTAAGTTCAGAGATGAGCGGCTGATGTATTTTACATCTAGCACTTTGTGGTTATGTATTTTACGTCATGTATTGGAGATGCTATTAGAATTCCACTCAGGTTAACGTTGTTCGTTGTCTCTCTTGTCCTGCTTCAGCCTCAGCGTCGTACAACTCACCAGAGCTGCTCCAACGACGAAACCCTCCATCACAGAGGAGCAGTACCTCGGGCTCCATCTCCAGACGCCTAAGATCTTCTTCCCCTCCTCCGACAGCAAAGTCAGCCGAAGCATCCTCACCAGCCAACCCAATCACGCTGAGATCGACATGGCTTCGCCAAAGAGGTTGTACACTTGTTGCATCTCTTTTGTACTCTACATGTTATATATATTGTCCACTGAGCACTCGTAGTAACGGGAAATACGATTATTTTATCCTACTATATGACAAGCAGTGAGGTACCAGGCAACTTAGCTATCCGTGATGGACTCTCTTGAACGCCATCATTATTTATCTCTGCGCGTTTGAGCTGTGCATTTGTTGATGGGCCTGGGAGTTGAGCTAGTATGGCAGTGGCCTGGGTCCAAAGTAATAGAAGTAGCACAAAAACATTTTTTTAGTGTAGGATTTTCCTTGGTCAAGCCTGCCTACTAGAATCGTCAGTGCTTGAAAGGAAAAGTGAATGAAAAACATAGGAATTGGAAAGTTTCCTATGGTACTACTTTTCATGAATTTGGTGCAAAGGAATGGAGCAAAGGAAAACTGTAGGATTTGTTCCTTTAGTGTCTCCTTGAAAGAAAAACCATAGGAATTCTAATTTCCACTTCTCCTCCTTTTCATATTCCTATTCATCAAGCACAAGACTAAGAGATAGTAGCATAATAGCATTATAACCGTACATTTTCTTGTGGTTTGACTTAATCTCACCATGCTTTTTTGCATCCTGTGATCTTCCAATTGTTGTGAATCAAACACCCAGATTGGCAGAAGTCCTGTGTTTTTAAATTCTCTGTTTTGCACGTGCATTCCTATCCTATTCTTGTCTATTTCCTATCCCTGCATTGTTAGAATCCTCAAATTCAAACAAGCCCTTACTCAATTACTTCTGTTACAGATATGTGTCAAAGAAAACCTTGTGTGGTTTGTCCTGCTCCTGCGGCGTTGTGTTCCACCCCGGCTCAGCTGCTCCAATGACGAAAGGGTTCACCACAGCAGGGATCCGCTCTCCAGACTGTCTTTCGCCGCCTCAGATCTTCTTCCCCACCACCGGCAGCCACGACAACTGCATTACCATCATCAACTGAGTAGATGACCTTGAGGACTACATGGGTCCGCAAGAGAGGTCGCACTCTTCCATGTCTGCTTACATTATGCGTCGCTTAATATGATGACATGCTACATTATCATCGTGTTCACCTATTAGACTCCGAGTCAGGTCCAAACTAATGCTGAAACTTGAGTTTTTAAATGGTTGTGGGGTACATATTGGGGCAGCAATCAGTACTATCTATCTACTATCTGGTTAATCTCCGGTGTATACTATGAGTTTCATGTTGGGTGCAAACAAACATTAAAGGAGCCATTATCTGTATTTTTTAACTAAAGCTATTATCTGCCTGCTATCGTTGGTTTTGGGTCTATCCACAGTTTGCTACCATCACTCTGGATTTGTGCATGCACTCCTTACATAATCTCACTATGTTTTATTCCTATGCATGCCAGTTATTGTACACAATGGAACTGATCATGTAGAGCAAAAGAGACGAGCCTTGCGTGGCAATAAAATTTCATGCAAACGTCGTTCCATGGTGGGTGCAAAGGCAGCCCCCCCTCCACCCATTTCGGATCGTAATCAAGAGGAAGATAACTGTTCCGAGGGGGATTCAGAAGGAGAAGACAACTCCTATTTACCCCATGAGGTCTTCGCTCTAACTTGGCATGCTGATGTTGGTAATATCATGCATATGGTGCCTTGCATTGCTTACTGTATACATTAAAGATGTCATCTTCTTAGTTTAGACATGCTTTGTGTCAATGCCATCTGTTTTGTTTCTTTATCGTATATGTGAATCATGCAATGCCATCTTGTCTAGCCAGGCATCATATATGTGAATTTTTCAATGCCACCCTGGTTAGCCAGTCATCTTATATGTGAATTATATCATGCCATCATTTTTTATTATGTGTTAAATTTGTCAACAATTTTAGTACATTCAATTACTCTTCCTGTGCATCAGCCATTCGGCACGGTCATGGAAAAATCTGGAGTGGAAACAA
Source organism: Triticum timopheevii (assembly GCA_963921465.1). Lineage (NCBI taxonomy): Eukaryota > Viridiplantae > Streptophyta > Magnoliopsida > Poales > Poaceae > Triticum > Triticum timopheevii. Next base: position 430,388,990 of record OY997268.1, on the reverse strand, counting down.
GGTCTTCAGAGCAGACAATGCTATCTGACAAAGCGCATGTCTTGCTGGTTACTGATAGCTCCTCAGAGGAGGATTCAGAGACAAATGACCAGTCATATTTCCCCCCTGAGGTGCATGCCCTAACTTGGCAGGGTTATGTTACTCATATCGTGCGTATGGTATCTTGTATTGCTATGTCATTTGCTTAGTTTAGACATGCTTTGTGTGAATGCCACCTGTTTAGTGTCCAATTACCATATATGCGAATTACGCAATGCCATCTTGTTGCAAGACATTATATATGTGAATTATGCAATGTTATCTTGTTGCAAGGCATTATGTATGTGAATTATGCAATGCCATGCTGTTTAGGCAAGCGTCATATATGTGAATTATATCATGCCGTCTTTTTTTGTATTTCTCATTGCTTTTGTCGACAATGTTTGTATATTCAACTGCTCTTCCTGTGCATCAGCCATTTGAATTGGTGATGGAGAAATCTAGAGTGAAAACAAGGTCTTCAGAGAAGACAATGCTACCTGCTGAAGCAGATATCTTGCTGGTTACAGATAGCTCTTCAGAGGAGGATTTAGAGGCAGATGACCAGTCCTATTATCCCCCCGAGGTGTATGCTCAAACTTGGCAGGGTTATATTACTCATATAATGCATATGTTGTATTGCAATGCTTATTTTTTACATCATATACACAATATTGAATGCCATCTCCTTAGTTGACACATCATATATGCAATTTCCCTCTGCTCACTTCCTTAGTATATAAATCATATATTTGAATTATGTCATGCCATGATGTTTATATAGACAGCATGTATCTGAATTATGGCATGCCAACCCATTTTCTAAAGACATAATATAGTTATATCATCTCATCCTGTTTACATAGTCATCATATTTTAAATTATGTCATTCTATCCGTGAATTATATCATGCCATCATGTTCCATCGACGACATGTTTGTGATTTATGGCATGCCAACCACTTTAATAGACACATCGTAGAGTTATATCATGTCATCCTGTTTACATAGTCATCATATTTTGAAGTATGTCATTCTATCCTGTTTAGTTAGCCATCATACATGTGAATTGTGTCATGCTATCCTGTTTAATTAGCCATCATATATGTGAAATTATGTCCTGCTATTCTGTTTGCTTAGACAACATAAATGTGAATTATTTCATGCCCTGTTTTGTTCCCTACTATCCATTGCACCTGTCTATCTTACAATGTCTGTACATTCAATTACTTTTCTTGTTTATCAGCCATTTCAATTGGAGGGAGTGATGGCAGTATCCGTGGAAGTAAAAACACGGTCTTCAGAAAAGATCGTGCTACCTGTCGATGCAGATAGAACCACGGTTGCACTTGCCCAAGAATCAGCCCCACCACACATAACCCACACTCATGCAGATTGTACCCCTACCCAGTTGGACAGAGAACCATCTACACCCCTTCTAACCCCAACCCCAGCAGATAGACACCCAGTTCCCGTTGACACAGCACCGTCTCCACCACAGAGCACCCAAACACGAGTAGTTAGTAAGGCAACTGCAGTTCCCAAATCACGAGGACCACCACTCTGAACCCGAAGTCAACGCTTAAAGCAGAAGAAGAATTGTTCTCAGGTCAGGTTCCGTAGCTATGGTTCATACTACTTTGCTCTTGCATCACTGTATTTACTGATACCAACCAATTTCAAATTTGAAGGATGCAATTGAAACTCCAATGGCGCAACAGGTATGTTTTAAACCTGTTTCTTCAACGTGTTTGGCTGTTTGCTGTTGTAACTTGCTCTATGTTGATTTCAGTTTCAATTGAATAAACAGTTATGTTCTCATGCCATGCACATTACAAGTGTTGTTATTGCTGTGTAGTTTCCCACACTTATATTCGGTCTATGCTGCTTTATCTTAAGTAGATATGATTCGAACTGTATCTATCTTGATTTGGCAACATAAACTAGAATGATATAGACCATACAGTGACCATACTACATAGATATATGTTTGTTTCATGCTGTTATCCTGTCCACCTTACTACTGAACTGGTTTACCAAAATGAGTTTCATATACTACATTGTAAACCTGAGATGTGTTTGTTTGTTTCCCTTTTAGAACGTGGATAGAATATTGGAGAGGAGTACCTTGTTATGCAATGGTAAAGGAAGTAATACAGATAAGGTTCAAGATAGTGAGACATCCCTGTTGGTCTCCAAGAAAGCTGATAAAAACTATATTGAGGACACTGAGACAACCCCAAAGTCCTGTCTTGATGTAGTGTTCGAGTTACTGGCTACCACTGCTGGCACCAGCTCTTCGAACTCGTTGCCTGAATCAGTTCGGCTTCTTGAGTCTCAACTTCAAGTTGAAAGACATCGATCAAATGTTATGCGATAGGAAGCCGAAGGACTGAGGAAGTCCCTGCAGAATTCAGATGCATACTTTCTGGTGCAACAGCAGGCGCTAGAGGACTTAAGCGCCAAACAAGAGAAAGTTAATAAGCTTGCCAAGAATCTTGCCAGCAGTATGGGAACCCAGGATATTGTTTCTTGAGCTCTTCTGAAGTGGTTTCAGTTCTAGACTTGTTTTGCTACGGCGTTTATATGCTGTCGTGTTCCCTATATTTGCACTGGTGCCGAACTTTGATGCCCAGTGGATGTAATATGTGTAATAGCCGTGATAGCCTAGTGTAAGTTGCTTGCTTATTTATTTCCTTGTTGTCTTGTTTATTTGTTTGCTTGTAGTCAGTGCAGTTCTTTTTCTGCGGTTTGCTACTGGCTGCAACAACTTATTTTTTAAAACTAGGCCACAATAACCATGGGCTAATATTTACTGTAGTGACACTGCACCTACGGGCAGTAGAAACAGTGGGCCTTTTACGGTCCGTATAAATAGTGGGCCTTCCACAGGCCGTAGAAACAATGGGCCTTCTACGGGCCGCAGAAACAATGGGCCTTCTATGGGCCGTATCATCAATGGGCCTTATACGGGTAGTATGATTGATTGGCCAAACATGGGCCAATAACAGGCCGCATTATGGTCGTAAACGGGCTAGAGTTGGAATCGTCCGTTCATGGGCCGGCCATAACGGGCATCGTTAATAGGCCGTATTCATGACTCTATGAAAACGGCCCAACGTGTTAACGGGCCACAAACGGGCCGACTGTAACCACGGGCTGAATTTGGCCCATAAGCAGAAAATGACAGTAACGGGCCGTAAGTAAACGAATGCTGGAAATGAGCCCAAGAATAAATGGGCTCTGAGAAGGCCGAAAGATAACATGGGCTGGAAATGGCCCAATGGAATAACAGGCCCTTAATGGATATAAAGTGATACACTGTTCATTACGGGCCAGTTTCACCATGGGCCGTTAATGGGTGTAAAGTAATACACTGTTCATTACGGGCCAGTTTCACCACGAGCCGTTAATAGGCCAAGAGTTACATAGGGCCTCATATGGGCCGAAAGACGTCATGGGACATACATGGGCTAGAAGAGAAAACGGGCTGGAATCATATTGGGTGGCCCAGATGACGCTACTGGGCCTAATTCGGATAGGGCGTAACGGGCCTTGGGTTAGCGGGCTCTAAATGGGCTATATGCGAATAGGCCGTTAACAGGCTTTACATGGGCCGGCCCGCCACCTTTTGACCAAGTCAAATGGATCGTCCTTTTCACAGGAATGGGCCTCTGTTGGGTCATGCTACGTGTCGACGTATCATAGGCGCCTTCTGTCCAATGAGTGGATGACATCTGTCCCAACGGTGAGCCGACACGTGTTTCCTCCAGCCAATAATGATTTTACACGTGGAAAATCCTGCTACGTCTCGAGCTTGCATTGGTTTTCCCCGAAGAGGAGAGGATGATGCAGCCCAGTAGCGTAAGTATTTCCCTCAGTTTTTGAGAACCAAGGTATCAATCCAGTAGGAGGTCACGCGCAAGTCCCTCGTACCTGCACAACACGATAGCAACTCGCAACCAACGCTTAGGGGTTGTCAATCCCTTCACGGTTACTTACGAGAGTGAGATCTGATAGAGATAATATTTTTGGTATTTTTGATAGATAGATGCAAAGTAAAAAGTAAAGGCAAATTAAAAGCAAAGCAAATAAATAAAGTGATATAGATTGATATGATGAGAATAGACCCGGGGGCCATAGGTTTCACTAGTGGATTCTCTCAAGAGCATAAGTATTCTACGGTGGGTGAACAAATTACTGTTGAGCAATTGATAGAATTGAGCATAGTTATGAGTATATCTAGGCAATGATCATGTATATAGGCATCACGTCCGTGACAAGTAGATCGAAATGATTCTGCATCTACTACTATTACTCCACTCATCGACCTCTATCCAGCATGCATCTAGAGTATTAAGTTAAAAATAGAGTAACGCTTTAAGCAAGATGACATGATGTAGAGGGATAAATTCATGCAATATGATAAAAACCCCATCTTGTTATCCTCGATGGCAACAATACAATACAATACGTGCCTTGCAACTCTTTCTGTCACTGAGTAAGGACACCGCAAGATTGAACCCAAAGCCATGCACTTCTCCCATTGCAAGAACTACCAATCTAGTTGGCCGAACCAAACGGATAATTCGAAGAGACTTGCAAAGATAACTCAATCATACATAAAATAATTCAGAGAAGAATCAAATATTTTCCATAGATAATACTGGATCATAAACCCACAATTCATCGGTCTCAACAAACACACCGCAAAAAGAAGATTACATCGAATAGATCTCCACGAGAGAGGGGGAGAACATTGTATTGAGATCCAAAAGGAGAGAAGAAGCCATCTAGCTACTAGCTATGGACCCGAAGGTCTGAAGTAAACTACTCACACTTCATCGGAAGGGCTATGGTGATGATGTAGAAGCCCTCCGTGATGGATGCCCCCTCCGGCGGAGCTCCGGAACAGGCCCCAAGATGGGATCTCGTGGATACAGAAGGTTGCGGCGGTGGAATTAGGTTTTTGGCTCATGTTCTGATCATACGGGGATACGTAGGTATATATAGGAGGAAGGAGTACGTCGGTGGAGCTCCGAGGGGCCTACGAGGTAGGGGGCGCGCCCAGGGGGGCGCGCCCTCCACCCTCGTGACCTCCTCGGAAGCTTCTTGGAGTAGGGTCCAAGTCTCCTGGATCACGTTCGGTGAGAAAATCACGTTCCCGAAGGTTTCATTCCGTTTGGACTCCGTTTGATATTCCGTTTCTTTGAAATACTGAAATAGGCAAAAAAAACAGCAATTCTGGGCTGGGCCTCCGGTTAATAGGTTAGTCCCAAAAATAATATAAAAGTGCAAAATAAATCCCATTATAGTCCAAAACAATAGATAAAGTAGCATGGAGCAATCAAAAATTATAGATACGTTGGAGACGTATCAAGCATCCCCAAGCTTAATTCCTGCTCGTCCTCGAGTAGGTAAATGATAAAAAAGAATTTTTGATGCAGAGTGATACATTGGCATAATTTCAATGTAAATCTTCTTAATCACGGTATGAATATTCAGATCCGAAAGATTCAAGATAAAAGTTCATATTGACATAAAAATAATAATACTTCAAGCATACTAATCAAAGCAATCATGTCTTCTCAAAATAACATGGCCAAAGAAAGTTCATCCCTACAAAATCATATAGTTAGGCTATGCTTCATTTTCGTCACACAAAGATGTTCCCAACTTCTATACCCCCGATGACAAGCCAAGCAATTGTTTCATACTCAAATAATCTCAAACTTTTTCAACCTTCACGCAATACATGAGCGCGAGCCATGGATATAGCACTATGGGTGGAATAGAATATGATGATGGGGATTGTGTGGAGAAGACAAAAAAGGAGAAAGTCTCACATTGACGAGGCTAATCAACGGGCTATGGAGATGCCCATCAATTGATGTCAACATGAGGAGTAGGGATTGCCATGCAACGGATGCACTAGAGCTATGAATGCTCAACAAAAGAAACTAAGTGGGTGTGCATCCAACTTGCTTGCTCATGAAGACCTAGGGCATTTGAGGAAGCCCATCGTAGGAATATACAAGCCAAGTTCTATAATGAAAAATTCCCAGTAGTATAAAAAGACAACTTATGAGACTCACTATATGAAAAACATGGTGCTACTTTGAAGCACAAGTGTGGTAAAAGGATAGTAACATTGTCCCTTCTCTCTTTTTCTCTCAGTTTTTTTATTTGGGCCTTTTCTCTTTTTTTTATGTCCTCTTTTTTTGGGGCTTCCTTGGCCTCTTTTTTTCGTCCGGAGTCTCATCCCGACTTGTGGGGGAATCACAGTCTCCATCATCCTTTTCCTCACTTGGGACAATGCTCTAATAATGATGATCATCACACTTTTATTTTTCTTATAACTCAACAATTACAACTCGAAACTAGAACAAGATATGACTCTATATGAATGCCTCCAGCGGTGTACCGGGATGGTGCAATGAATCAAGAGCGACATGTATGAAAAATAATGCATGGTGGCTTTGCCACAAATACGATGTCAACTACAAGATCATGCAATGGCAATATGACAAAAGTAAAGTATGTCATGATGAACGGAACGGTGGAAAGTTGCTTGGCAATATATCTCGGAATGGCTATGGAAATGCCATAATAGGTAGGTATGGTGGCTATTTTGAGGAAGATATAAGGAGGTTTATGTGTGAAAGAGCGTATCATATCACGGGGTTTGGATGCACCGGCGAAGTTTGCACCAACTCTCAATGTGAGAAAGGGCAATGCACGGTACCGAAGAGGCTAGCAAAGGTGGAAAGGTAAAAGTGTGTATAATCCATGGACTCAACATTAGTCAAAAGAACTCATATACTTACTGCAAAAATTTAGAAGCCACCAAAAATCAAGTACTACGCACACTGCTCCTAGGGGGATAGATTGGTAGGAAAAGGCCATCGCTCGTCCCCGACCGCCACTCATAAGGATGCACAAGCCAGGTACACTTCATGCTTCAAATTTGTTACACAACTTTACCCATACATGCATGCTACGGGACTTACAAACTTCAACACAAGTATTTCTCAAATTCACAACTACTCAACTAGCACGACTTTGATATTATTACCTCCATATCTCAAAACAATTATTAAGCATTAAATTTATCTTAGTATTCGATTCACTCAAAAGAAAGTTTCACATATCTTGAACACTAAGTATATCAACATTAAGCAAATTACCATGCTATTAATGACTCTCAAAATAATCTAAGCGAAGCATGAGAGATCAAGTTTCTTTAAAACAAATCCACCATTGTGCTCTAAAAGATCTAAGTGAAGCACTAGAGCAAAAACTATCACGCTCAAAAAGATATAAGTGAAGCACTATGAGCAAAACTATCAAGCTCAAAAAGATATAAGTGAAGCACTATGAGCAAAACTATCAAGCTCAAAAGATATAAGTGAAGCACTATGAGCAAAACTATCAAGCTCAAAAGATATAAGTGAAGCACTATGAGCAAAACTATCAAGCTCAAAAGATATAAGTGAAGCACATAGAGTATTCTAACAAATTCCAAATCATGTATGGCTCTCTCAAAAGGTGTGTACAGCAAGGATGATTGTGGTAGACTAACAAGCAAAGACACAAATAATACAAGACGCTCCAAGCAAAACACATATCATGTTGGTGAATAAAAATATAGCTCCAAGTAAATTACCGATGGAAGTGGACGAAAGAGGGGATGCCTTCCGGGGTATCCCCAAGCTTTGACTTTTTGGTGTCCTTGGATTATCTTGGGGGTGCCATGGGCATCCCCAAGCTTAGGCTCTTGCCACTCCTTGTTCCATAATCCATCAAAAGAATTCACCCAAAACTTGAAAACTTCACAACACAAAACTCAACAGAAATCTCATGAGCTCCGTTAGAGAAAGAAAACAAAAGACTACTTCAAGGTACTGTAATGAACTCATTCTTTATTTATATTGGTGTTAAACCTACTGTATTCCAACTTCTCTATGGTTTATAAACTAATTTACTAGCCATAGATTCATCAAAATAAGCAAACAACACACGAAAAACAGAATCTGTCAAAAACAGAACAGTCTGTAGTAATCTGTAACTAACGCAAACTTCTGGAACTCTAAAAATTCTACCAAAATAGGAAGTCCTGGACAATTTGTTTATTGATCATAAGCAAAAAGAATCAACGCAAAAGCACTCTCCAATAAAAAAATGGCAGCTAATCTCGTGAGCGCTAAAGTTTCTGTTTTTCATCAGAATCAAATCAACTAGCATCGTAGGTTATCCTATAGGTCCTACTTGGCACAAACACTAATTAAAACATAAAACCACATCCAAACATAAGGTAGATGGATTATTTATTCCTAAACAGAAGAAAAAACAAAAAACACAAAATAAAATTGGGTTGCCTCCCAACAAGCGCTATCGTTTAACGCCCCTAGCTAGGCATAAAAGCAAGGATAGATCTAGGTGTTGCCATCTTTGGTAGGCAATCCATAAGTGGCTCTCATGATAGATTCATATGGTAATTTTATTTTCTTTCTATGAAAGTGTTCCATGCCCTTCTTTAAGGGAAATTGGAATCTAATATTCCCTTCCTTCATATCAATAATTGCACCAATCGTTCTAAGGAAAGGTCTACCAAGAATAATAGGACATGAAGGATTGCAATCTATATCAAGAACGATAAAATCTACGTGCACATAATTCCTATTTGCAAAAATAAGAACATCATTAATTCTTCCCATAGGTTTTTTAATAGTGGAATCCGCAAGATGCATGTTTAGAGAGCAATCATCAAAATCACGGAAATCTAGCAAATCACATAGGGTTTTGGGAATAGTAGAGACACTAGCACCCAAATCACATAAAGCATGAAACTCATAATTTTTAATTTTAATTTTTATAGTAGGTTCCCACTCATCATGGAGTTTTCTAGGGATAGAAACTTTCAACTCAAGTTTTTCTTCATAAGATTGCATTAAAGCATCAACAATGTGTTCGGTAAAGGCCTTATTTCGACTATAAGCATGAGGAGATTCTAGCACGGATTGCAACAAGGAAATACAACCAATCAAAGAGCAATTTTCATAATTAAATTCCTTGAGATCCAAAATAGTAGGTTTAGCAACATCACGGTTTCTATTTATTTCAATCCCACTTTCATCAATTTCATCATCAAGATCTAGAAACTCCGAATTCTTAGAACGCCTTCTAGGTAAAGGAAGATAATCTTCAGATTAATCAAGTTTCATATTGCAAAACAAAGATTTAATGGGGGATACATCAATAACTTTTAGATCTTCATCTTGATTTTCATAGGGATTAGAAGAACACGCTTTAATAAAGGCATCTTTGGAAGCACGCATCCTAGCGGTTCTTTCTTTGCACTCGTCAATGGAAATTCTCATAGCTTTGAGAGACTCATTGATATCATGCTTAGGAGGAATAGATCTAAGCTTTAAAGAATCAATTTCAAGAGAAATTTTATCAACGTTCCTAGCCAAATCATCAACTTTAAGCAATTTCTCTTCAAGCAAAGCATTAAAACTCTTTTGTGAATTCATAAACTCTTTAACACTACTCTCAAATTCAGAGGGCATCTTATTAAGATTTCCATAAGAGTTGTTGTAGAAATTTCCATAATTATTAGAAGGATTACTAGGATAAGGCCTAGAATTAAAATTCCCTCTATAAGCGTTGTTTCCAAAACTATTCCTACCAACAAAATTCACATCCATAGATTCATTATTATTCTCAAACAAAGTAGATAAAGGCATATCATTAGGATCAAGAGGAGTATTTTTAGGAGCAAACATCTTCATAAGTTCATCCATCTTTTCACTCAAAACATTGATTTCTTCTATAGCATGCACTTTTTTACTAGAAGATCTTTCGGTGTGCCATTGAGAATAATTAGCCATAATATTATCAAGCAATTTGGTAGCATCCCCTAACGTAATTTCCATAAAAGTGCCTCCCGCGGCCGAATCTAAAACATTTCTGGAAGCAAAATTCAATCTGGCATAAAAATTTTGTATGATCATCCATAAATTCAAACCATGAGTAGGGCAATTGCGAAGCATTAATTTAATTCTTTCCCAAGATTGGGCAACATGCTCATGATCAAGCTGTTTAAAATTTATGATATCGTTCCTAAGAGTGATAATCTTAGCGGGAGGAAAATACTTAGAGGTAAAAGCATCTTTGCACTTGTACCAAGAATCAATACTATTTTTAGGCAAAGACGAAAACCAAACTTTAGCACGATCTCTAAGTGAAAACGGAAATAACTTCAATTTGACAATATTGTTATCCATATCTTTTTTCTTTTGCATATCACACAAATCGACAAAATTGTTTAGATGAGTAGCGGCATCCTCACTAGGAAGGCCGGCGAATTGATCTTTCATAACAAGATTCAGCAAAGCGGTATTGATTTCACAAGACTCATCATTATTAAGAGGAGAAATCGGAGTACTAAGGAAATCATTATTATTGGTATTCGAGAAATCACACAATTTGGTATTATCTTGCGCCATGGCAACAAGTAATCCAACACACAAGCAAACAGAAAGGCAAAGGGAAAAAGGCAAACGGGAAAAAGAGGAGGAGATTGGGAAAGAGAGGGCGAATAAAACGGCAAGGGTGAAGTGGGGGAGAGGAAAATGAGAGGCAAATGGCAAATAATGTAATGCGAGAGATAGGGATTGTGATGGGTACTTGGTATGTTGACTTTTGCGTAAGCCTCCCCGGCAACGGCGCCAGAAATTCTTCTTGCTACGTCTCGAGCTTGCATTGGTTTTCCTCGAAGAGGAGAGGATGATGCAGCACAGTAGCGTAAGTATTTCCCTCAGTTTTTGAGAACCAAGGTATCAATCCAGTAGGAGGTCACGCGCAAGTCCCTCGTACCTGCACAACACGATAGCAACTCGCAACCAACGCTTAGGGGTTGTCAATCCCTTCATGGTTACTTACGAGAGTGAGATCTGATAGTGATAATATTTTTGGTATTTTTGATAGATAGATGCAAAGTAAAAAAGTAAAGGCAAAGTAAAAGCAAAGCAAGTAATTAAAGTGATATAGATTGATATGATGAGAATAGACCCGGGGGCCATAGGTTTCACTAGTGGCTAGCATAAGTATTCTATGGTGGGTGAACAAATTACTATTGAGCAATTGATAGAATTGAGCATAGTTATGAGTATATCTAGGCAATGATCATGCATATAGGCATCACGTCCGTGACAAGTAGATCGAAACGATTCTGCATCTACTACTATTACTCCACTCATCGACCGCTATCCAGCATGCATCTAGAGTATTAAGTTAAAAACAGAGTAACGCTTTAAGCAAGATGACATGATGTAGAGGGATAAATTCATGCAATATGATAAAAACCCCATCTTGTTATCCTCGATGGCAACAATACAATACAATACGTGCCTTGCAACTCTTTCTATCACTGAGTAAGGACACTGCAAGATTGAACCCAAAGCCATGCACTTCTCCCATTGCAAGAACTACCAATCTAGTTGGCCGAACCAAACGGATAATTCGAAGAGACTTGCAAAGATAACTCAATCATACATAAAAGAATTCAGAGAAGAATCAAATATTTTCCATAGATAATACTGGATCATAAACCCACAATTCATCAGTCTCAACAAACAGACTGCAAAAAGAAGATTACATCGAATAGATCTCCACGAGAGAGGGGGAGAACATTGTATTGAGATCCAAAAAGAGAGAAGAAGCCATCTAGCTACTAGCTATGGACCCGAAGGTCTGAAGTAAACTACTCACACTTCATCGGAGGGGCTATGGTGATGATGTAGAAGCCCTCCATGATGGATGCCCCCTTCGGCGGAGCTCTGGAACAGGCCCCAAGATGGTATCTCGTGGATACAGAAGGTTGCGACGGTGGAATTAGGTTTTTGGCTCCTGTTCTGATCATACAGGGATACGTAGGTATATATAGGAGGAAGGAGTACGTCGGTGGAGCTCCGAGGGGCCCACGAGGTAGGGGGCGCGCCCAGGGGGGCGCGCCCTCCACCCTCGTGACCTCCTCGGAAGCTTCTTGGAGTAGGGTCCAAGTCTCCTGGATCACGTTCGGTGAGAAAATCACGTTCCCAAAGGTTTCATTCCGTTTGGACTCCGTTTGATATTCCGTTTCTTCGAAATACTGAAATAGGCAAAAAAACAGCAATTCTGGGCTGGGCCTCCGGTTAATAGGTTAGTCCCAAAAATAATATAAAAGTGGAAAATAAAGCCCATTATAGTCCAAAACAATAGATAAAGTAGCATGGAGCAATCAAAAATTATAGATACGTTGGAGACGTATCAAATTCCCATTGGTCGGGGCTGTTAACGGGTTATCGGATCCAAAACCCGACCTGATAGCTTAACGGTGTTCCATTACGGTGGATGCCACATGTCGGTTACCCTTGACGAAAGCACTTCTGTGACGCGCGATTTATCGTCATGGAAGTGGACACTTCCGTGATGATAATTTTGGTAATGTCATGGAACACTTCTACGACAGCGCAGGTATGACTATCTTGATTCTGTCATAAATTTGTCATGGATGTACATGCATGACAAAGAACGCGACCTACTGTGACAAACACGTATCATCACGGAAGTGTGTTTTTTTTGTAGTGAATGTCATCGACAAACTGATACATACTGGCCCTCCGGGCTACTTTTTCAGCTTCGTCTTGGTCGCCGGGAAGCTCTCTGGTTTGGAGGAAGCGGACAATGTGCCTTGCCCAAGTTGGAGCCTGGGGCTCGGCAACGAGGACTAAAGGCACCTCATCTGCTACGGGAGCACATGCCTCGTACGCGGGGTCCATGGGCCCGACTGGAGGGGGTGGTCCGACAGGCTGTGAGGAGTTGTTTCCGGCAGGGTCTCTGCCAGGAGCAGACGGCTCTACCGGGAGAGGCTTACCGGTGTCCAACTTTATACTTTTCCGGGCCATTAATGTTAGGGATACGGAGGCTGAGTGAGATGGAGAACAAAAGTTCCTGGTTCCACAGGAAGCTTCTGCGCATCGCACTTTGACAGATGATCAGCTATGTTGTTTTCCGCATAGGGTACGTGCTTTGTTTGTAATCCGTCAAAGTGCTCCTCTAATCTCCTCCCTTCCTCGACGTATGCCTTCATCAATGGACTTTGGTAATCCTTGTTGACTTGTCTCACCACCAACTGTGAATCTCTTCAAATGATCGGCTTCTTAATTCCCAATTCAGCTGCAATCCTGAGCCCGGCAAGGAGCCCTTCATACTCTGTTGTATTGTTGGTTGCTTCTTCCCGGTCAAAATGCATTTGAATGATGTATTTCAAGTGTTCCCCAGAGGGGGCAACAAGAAGCACGCCAACCCCTGCTCCTTGTAGGGAAAAAGCACCATCAAAATACATAATCCATTCTTGGGGCAATTCCTTCCCGGGGATAACTGTCTCCATCACTTCCTCATCAGGGGTTGGCATCCATTCTGCAATAAACTCTGCCAACACCCTGCTCTGGATAGTTGATGTGCTTTCAAACTTCAAACCAAAGTTGGATAGCTCCAAAGCCCACTCCACTATTCTGCCGGTAGCCTGAGGGTTTTGGAGTATCCGTTGCAACGGGAAATGAGTGACAACCGTGATCTCATGGGCTTGGAAGTAGTGGCATAGTTTCCTTGAGGCCATGATGAGACCAAAAATCAACTTTTGCATGCCATAGTACCTCGATCGAGCCCCTGTAACAAGGAGCTGACGAAGTACACTGGGCGCTACACCACTTTCTTCCTCGCCATGTCCTTGGGGTTGTCCTTGTTGTCGTGCTCATTGTCCTGATCCTTGTCCGACTCTGCCGGTCTCTGCTCACTCTCTGCCTCATCCACTTCTTGTTGTGCTACCAAGGTCGCACTGACCACTTGGTTGGTTGCCGCTAAGTATAGCAGCAGCGGCTCCTGGGGTTTGGGAGCAACCAAGGTAGGCATAGAGGATAGGTAGGCTTTCAACTCTTGCAAAGCTGTATCTGCTTCCGGGGTCCACTTCATGGGACCTGCCCTCTTCAAAATTTTGAAGAAAGGTAGGGCACCCTTGACAGACTTGGAGATGAATCTGCTTAGCGCGGCAACACATCCTGTTAGGCGCCTAACATCCTTAACTGTCATTGGCGCTTGAATCTACTCAATAGCCTTGATCTTGTCGGGGTTGGCTTCGATCCCGCGATGGGATACAGAGAACCCAAGCAACTTGCCGGAGGGAACACCTGATACACACTTTTCCGGATTGAGCTTCAAGTTGATCTTGCACAAATTAGTAAATGTCTCCTCCAAATCTTGAATAAGGGTGGCCCTATCCTTGGTCTTGACCACAGTATCATCCATATAAGCTTCTATGTTTCTGTGCAGCTGTGGTTCAAAACCGATCTGGATTGCCCTTGAAAAAGTGGACCCGACACTCTTTAATCCAAATGGCGTGCGGACAAAGCAGTACATACCACATGGAGTGATGAACGACGTCTTCTCCTCATATTCTTTGGACATGAAGATTTGGTGATACCCAGAATATGCATCCAGAAATGTGAGCAAATCATAGCCTGAAGTGGAACACACAATCTGATCAATACGCGACAAGGGAAACGGGTCCTTCGGGCAAGCCTTGTTGAGATATGTGAAATCAATGCAAAGCCTCCACTTCCTGTTTGCCTTCCGGACTACCACTGGATTTGCTAACCACCTGGGATGAAATACTCCCTTGACCAAACCAGCCGCTTCAAGTTTCTTGATCTCTTATCCAATGAATTGTTGCCTCTCCAAGGCCTGTTTTTGGACTTTCTGCTTGACAGGTTGGGCATGTGGGAAGACAACAAGGTGGTGCTCGATTACCTTCCTGGGAACAGCGGGGATATCAGATGGTTGCCAGGTAAACACATCGATATTCGCCCGCAGGAAGGCAAGAAGGACGCTTTCCTATTTGACATCGAGGGTGGCACTGATAGTGAAAGTACCATCAACGCTAGCTAGCCCTGCTGGGACCTTCTTCACTTGAGGTGCAGCAACCTTGGATCTCTTGCTGTTGGAACAATCCGACACATCATCAATGAGTGTCGTGCACTCGGTGGGGGCATGCTTCCCAGACTCTTTGCCAGAGGTCCTACAATCCCACTTCTTTCCTCTACTTTCCTTGGTGGGAACTGCTGCTGCCGCTGCCTCTGCCGCGACTGCGTCTTGATACATCTTGTCCACACAAATGATTGCATCCTTCTCATCTGATGGGATGGTGATAACTCCCAGTGGCCCAGGCATCTTCAGGGTGTTGTAGGCATAGTGGGATGCCACCATAAATTTAGCCAGAGCCGGGCGTCCAAGAATCCATTGTACGGTAGGGGGAGATCGACCACGTCAAACACAATCTTCTCAGTCTGGTAGTTCAGTTCTCCCCCAAACGTTACCGGCAACATGATCTTTCCCTTAGGATGACTCCTGCCTGGATTAACTCCTTGAAACGTGCCGGTAACCTCTAGCTCTTCCTCTGCTATCTGAAGCTTGCTGATAACTGCTAGCTAAATCAGATTCAATATGGCGCCACCGTCCACCAACATATTTGTGACTTTGAGGTTGCGAATTGTTGGAGAAACCAACAATGGCAGGCACCCTACCGCAGTGGTACGACTAGGATGAACCTCCTCATCAAATATGATGGGTGTACGAGACCATTTGAGCGGCTTCCGGGCCTCTGGCGCTGGTTCCACGACATTGACTACTCATGCCCACCGCTTGAGCTGGCGGTGAGACGTGTGCAGAGATGCACCCCCGTCAACGTAGAGGGCATCAGTGGCCTTCTGAAATTCTTGCTCATTGGATTCCTCTTCATCCCCTCCATCCGAGCACACTTATCCACCAACATGTAGAGCTCCTTCATAGTCTTGGGCAACCACATGTTCATCTTAGAATGAATACGGCAGTTGCGCACATTGGACTAGAAGGCAACTATCACAGCTACTGGATGGATATTTGGAATATTTCTATGAACTTTGCTGAATCTCTGTAAATACTTACGGAGTGTTTCTCCTTCCTTCTGTTGGAGAAGCTGCAGGTCGTTGGGTCGGCCCGGCTCCTGGTAACCACCGGTAAAGGCACCGATGAACTCGTGGCACAGGTCTGCCCATGATGAAATGGAGTTCTCCGGCAGGTGCATCAGCCAATACCTCACATTGGACTTGAGGGCCAAAGGGAAGTAGTCGGCGAACACCTTCTCATCTCTTCCCCCGGTAGCCTGAACATCGATGGTGTAGACGCTCAGGAACTCTACCGGGTTCAGCCTCCCATCATACTTCTCAGGTATTTATGGCTTGAACGTGCAAACGAACGGCCAATGGACTTGCTGCAGCTCACATGTAAAGGCAGGGCAAACAACCTTGAAAGGTAGGCGCCCGCCAATACCAAGCACGGGCTCGTCGACGTTGGGGCCATCGCACCCGTCGGTTCGGCGGAGGTCGTCGCGGCATTGCTCAACGACGCGCGCGTCTCCTCTCCGCCTATCCTCCGGGGTTCATCGTTAGCCTAGACGTGCTCGGGGGTCAGAGGAGGCCATCGAGACGTCATCAGGGTCTTGATTTGGTTGCACTCGCGTTGGCTGCCATGGCAGGGACTGCACCATGGGGACGGCCCCCTCCATATGGGCAACAACATGAGTCGTCGTTGTCCCTTGGGGAGGCCATGGCAGGTCAGCTCGCCATGAGCCCCCAGCTTTGGTGAAACCGGGTAGACTTTGGATGGTGGCACGCCATTCATCCATCTGCTTGGCCGCCGGCGCAAACCTTAGCAGCAACTGAGCCCGCGCCATGGCCTCCGAGGCTATACTTGGCATGGATGATGACGAAGTCGATCGCATCGTCGCTTGGCTCCAGACGGTGCTAACGGCGGCAGCACCGCGCCCTCGCTGTTGCGGTGCGACCACCTGGATGGCAGGGTGGTGTAGTGAAGGCGCTCGAGGGCCAGCGGCTCCATTGAGCGCAACGTCTTGGTCGACCCGTCCCAGGGGTAGTGCACGCACTACAACCGCACATGTGCTGGGAGCGGTCGGAGGACGGCGGTTCGCCCCAGGCCGAGCACCGCTGTTGTGGTTGTACTCATCGGTGGGCGAAAGGGGCGCAGATGGAGTAACCCCTTCACCCGGGACTTGTGGAGCGCGGCCATGGGGTGTTGCTGATGTTGCTCTCCTCCGGTGTCTCCTGCTCCTGCATCGGCCGCGGGGTAAGTGGTGGCGGTGCCGCCTGCTCCGACCACATCCCCAACAGCGTCCATGTCCTCGCGCGTCTCCGTGCCCCCCGCAGCGCTGGAGGCTGCGGGTGGCGGAGCCTTTGAGGTGGGTACATGAGCCGAAGAAGCGGGTTTCTTCTTGGGCGCCATGGTCGATGGCGTCGTCGAAGATGCAGATGGCGAAGGTGATGCACTGCTCACATCTTCAGGTTCGCGCAAGGGATCCCCCTACCTGGCGTGCCAAAGATGTTGCGGGAAACCACGGCCACCTATGGGACCAGGAGGCCCCTTGCTGGTTCAGCAGGGGGGGTCGTGTTGCACAAAGAGCAGAGAGTGTGAGGCAGCACGGCAGAGATCACACGGGTAGCTTTACCCACGTTCGGGCCGCCGCAAGGCGTAAAACCCTACTCCTGCTTTTGGTGGATTGATGGTGGAAATGTGGTGACGGAGCGTAGTACACTTGCCCGGAAAGGGTTGCCTCAGGGCGGCAGTGACTACACGCATATGGTGGTGTGAGTTATCGCACCTTCTAACCTCGTCTACGGTTGCTAATGGCCTCCTTTTGTAGATCAAGGGGTCACCACAATGGCAAAGTAGTCATCATGCATTGATATGATAGCAAACAATGCTATCATACCTAACTCTGTGAGATGACAGTGCGCATTTAATGCACCGCTCAACGTCACATCATTGGTTATCCGTCAGGGCTTGCCGGGCTATCTTGCCAGCTCCACGCCTGCTTGTTTGACATGTCGTAGGACGGGTGTCATCTGTGGGTTTTTCCTATAGGGAGAGGCTGCCATGTGGGGAATGGCTGCCACTTAATCACTCTGTGGCTCGATACCACACTGATCGATGCCGTGAGTCATGGTCGAGTGGTTGGTGAGGTGATTTTGCCTCCGCAAGTCCCAACAGGCCCTGCCGGGACGCCTTGGTCGTCTTCCTCTAGGGGTGGCTTCGTCCCTTGCTGGGTTCGCCTGCCCGGCAAAGGAAGCCTTTCTCTTGACGATATCTTGCTTCTCTGGCTTGGTCTTGGTCCCTCTAATCTGCTTGTTGGTCCTTCGAATCTCTTGGTTTCTCGTACTCTGTCTTTGGGTTGGTGCTTCAATCTTGATCCCGTGCCTGTGCACAGTCAGGGCAACAGACCCAGGGTTTGTTGCACTGACATACCGAGCTTGTGTGTTGCACATCATCCTCGGGAATGATGGACATGGAGACCTGGTTCCTAGGGCCTCTGCGAAGCCTTCGAAATGGAGGCGTCGCCTGTGGTGAAGGAGTGGTCTTCTCCATGTCATCAGATGTTGCTTTTGGGGTCTCAAGCACCGGAGTGGTGACATGAGCTGGTGGTGTGTGTGGAATCACTTCATGTAGGGGAGAGTTCGGGTGTTGCTCTTCCCAAAATTCATCTTGAGCAATTGAAGTCATGGGACCGCCAATTCTTATTGGTTCACTGCTCGTCGGAGCAGTCAATGATACCGGTTTGGGCTCGAGCTGAGAAAGGACTTCATCATCTTCTACGAAGGAACTGGGTGTCAGAGCAACTAGGTGCTTCGGAGTTCGGGTCCCTTATTTTTTTCCGCTGCATCGGCTCGCCAGTGCAGGGCACCAGTGCGAGATGTAGCAACAGTTGTCTTTACACCGGTTTTGGCATGCATAATGGACGCCTTAGTGCTATTAGTTCTATGTTACTAAATTTGTGCATGTACACACCTGTTAGTATCAATTTGCTGTCGTCCAAACACTGTTACTATGCTGTTGCAGTTATATTTACCTTCCTCTTAAAATGTTCAATTTGTTATTTATAGCACATCAGTTAGAACTTGTAGCATTGTTGTAGTTAATTATAGCTTATGATGTTTTAGGATTTGGTTGTTGTGTCAGTAGCAATTAATTCATTTGCACATTGATCTTTTTGAGAAGATATGTCATAATTAACCTGTTTCCTCAGTTTTTCAAAATAAGTATTGGTGATTTTCTATGTTGCTATAAACCCATTTTCCCTACAATTGTTACCGATCTAGTTTTAAATATTATAGGATGAACGGAAGTGTTGTTACTTGGAGTGGGTTGATCAAGAGTGGCCACATTCTTTGAAGATGTGCCTAGCAAAGCTCTGGAGCATGTATCAGGAAGAGATAGAGGTAGGCTTAGAGAAAGTGTTGTCAACGCTGAAGAATATTTGAAGATGTGGGATAAAAATAGGAAGATGTGGAATGAGCTCAGATTTTTTAAATCAGACTTTGCTAAGATGGTGTTGGCGAAGGAGGAGGCACTTTCCTAGTTGGCCAGTGCAAAACAGGTTCTTATTAAACTAAAAGCAGAGGTGGATAAGGCGAGCCTGGATGATCTTGATTAGGGAAATGAATTTATTGTTCTAATATTGTTCCTATGAAGTTGAACTATCTATATGTTGCACTGTGCTGTTTTCCGGTAGCTATCGTACTGTGATGTTAAAATATATCTATGTGCCTGATATGAAATTGGCAGAAAATTGTTCGATATGGAATGTGAATTTGCGTAATACTGGAATTATTAATTGTAAACTAATAAACCTGCAAAATGGGTCATGGAACATATCAAACGGTTCTAGAAGTAAAAGCGCTTGTGATGGATAGCCCAATGCCACACAATTTTCTTCATCAAATCGTGTGTGATGTAGTTGATAAAAGCAAACGGTTAACCAAGGTAGAGCGTGTGTGATAGTTACACGTATCACACACGAGCCTATACATAAACTTGTGTGGGATGTACATACGAATGGAAACGTTTTCCCTGGATTGACTGTGTGGGATGTACATACAAACGGAAATGTTTTCCCTGGATTGACTGTGTGGGAAGTACATACGAACGGAAACGTTTTCCCTGGATTCACTGTGTGGGATCTACATGAGAACGGAAACATTCTCCTTGGGTTGACTGTGTGTCATATACATACGAACAGAAATGTTTTTCTGGGATTCACCGTGTGGGATGTACATACGAAAGGAAACAATTGGGTTTCGATGCCTCGCCCGATCGCACACGACCCAACTTGTGTGCCAGGAGGGCCTGTCCCCGACGGTTTCTGGGTCATGTGGGAAGGATCCCCCTATCGCCCACACTCACTTGGCGACGGTTCCAAATGTCGTCGCGGAAAGGGGTTAAAATCGTTTGTATAGCACCGACGCGTACCAGTGTGGAGGCAACCCGACATGATATGTCTTAAATGACCCTGGGTCACTAAGGAACCGACACGTGTCCAATGGTCGGATTTCAAACACATGCGGCAGCATGGCTTGGGCTACAAGCAAGGCTGACTCATCCAACTCTGGAAAAATATTTGCTGTCATTATCTTCACTCGAAGACATAGGATTTTGGTTGAGCATCACTTCAGTCATCTGACTTTGTTCACTTGGACCCCACTTAACAGTACGATGGTTCCTATGACTCAATAAAGAAGAAAAGGAAACTACAAAACAACTATGTCTTCGCACTCCATAGTCTTCAAGTGAATGTCTTCACAAGTCATTATCTTCATCGTGAATTTCTTCACGAACCATCATTGTCTTCAATGTCTTCATACATTTTTATGGGTCATCTCTGGTAGGTAAACCGAATCAATGAGGGACTTCTACCTGTGTTATCCAGCAATTCTCACAAACACATTAGTCCCTCAACCAAGTTTGTCGTCAATACTCCAAAACCAACTAGGGATGGCACTAGATGCACTTACAACGACTGCCTGGTTCGGGTTCGGGGAAGTTTTCGCACGCGCATGCAAGGGGGCTTGTGCACTATGCAGAGAGGCTGGACATATAGACAAGAGGGGTAATCGAAGACAATGGGGTCTGACAAAAGGCCACGGGGAAGACAAGGGAGAAGAGAGTGGTCCGGTTGGTCTGGGAGAAGGTCAATGGAAACAAGGAAGAAGGGCAACTACTAGCATATGCAAGTTTTGAAAAATGACGGCAACAGAGTGCCGTTGCAATGCAAATGACGCGATGATGAATGCAACAAGCAAATGAAACACACAACAACAACAAAAATAAATGGAAGGCATCTTAGGGCGTTGGTCTCAGGTCGTTACAACTCTCCCCCACTTACTAGAGATCTCACACCGAGATCTAGGGATGACAAACAGAAGCGGAAGAGAAGTGGTAAAACTAAGTTGCTTCTTTACAAAAGAGTGAAATCAAAGAACCTTGAGAGGTTGAAAAACTTGAAATAAATGACACAACAGAGACGAACGAAGTTGAAAACACTCCATTAGAAAAGAGGTACAAGGAACATTACGAGAACCAAGAGCTCAAGAAAGAAGAAGAATTGAAACCACTCCGATTGAAATGAGATGAGAAAGGAATAATTCAGGCAGCACTGATAACCCACAAGTGTAGGGGATCGCAACAGCTTTCGAGGGTAAAGTATTCAACCCAAATTTATTGATTCGACACAAGGGGAGCCAAAGAATATTCTTGAGTATTAGCAGTTGAGTTGTCAATTCAACCACACCTGGATAACTTAGTATCTGCAGCAAAGTATTTAGTAGCAAAAGTGGTATGATAATAATAGTAACGGTAGCTAAAGTAAAGATAAATGTTTTTGGGTTTTTGTAGTAGTTGTAACAGTAGCAACGGAAAAGTAAATAAGCGAAGAACAATATATGAAAAGCTCGTAGGCAATGGATAAGTGATGGATAATTATGCCGGATGCGATTCCTCATGCAATAGTTATAACATAGGGTGATATAGAACTAGCTCCAATTCATCAATGTAATGTAGTCATGTATTCCGTAAATAGTCATACGTGCTTATGGAAAAGAACTTGCATGACATCTTTTGTCCTATTCTCCCGTGGCAGCGGGGTCCTAGCGGAAACTAAGGGATATTAAAGCCTCCTTTTAATAGAGAACCGGAACAAAGCATTAGCACATAGTGAATACATGAACTCCTCAAACTACGGTCATCACCGACAAGTATCCCGATTATTGTCACTTCGGGGTTGTCGGATCATAACACATAATAGGTGACTATAGACTTGAAAGATAGGATCAAGAACACACATATATTCATGAAAACATAATAGGTTCAGATCTGAAATCATGGCACTCGGGCCCTAGTGACAAGCATTAAGCATAGCGAAGTCATAGCAACATCAATCTCAGAACATAGTGGATACTAGGGATCAAATCCTAACAAAACTAACTTGATTACATGGTAAATCTCATCCAACCCATCACCGTCCAGCAAGCCTACGATGTAATTACTCACGCACGGCGGTGAGCATCATGAAATTGGTGATGGAGGATGGTTGATGATGACGATGGCGACGAATCCCCCTCTCCGGAGCCCCGAACGGACTCCAGATCAGCCCTCCCGAGAGAGATTAGGGCTTGGCGGCGGCTCCATGTCGTAAAACGCGATGAAACTTTCTCCTTGATTTTTTTCTCCCCGAACGTGAATATATGGAGTTGGAGTTGAGGTCGGTGGAGGTCCAGGGGGCCCACGAGATAGGGGGGCGCGCCCTACAGGGGGGGCGCGCCCCCCTGTCTCGTGGATAGGCCCTGGCCCCCCTGGTATATTTCTTTCGCCCAGAAATTCTTATTAATTCCAAAAAGTGCCTCCGTGGATTTTTAGGACATTCCGAGAACTTCTCTTTTCTACACATAAAACAACATCATGGCAGTTCTGCTGAAAACAGCGTCAGTCCGGGTTAGTTTCATTCAAATCATGCAAGTTAGAGTCCAAAACACGGGGCAAAAGTGTTTGGAAAAGTAGATACGTTGGAGACGTATCAACTCCCGCAAGCTTAAACCTTTGCTTGTCCTCAAGCAATTCAGTTGATAAACTGAAAGTGATAAATAAAAACTTTTACAAACTCCGTTTGCTCTTGTTGTTGTAACATGAAAAGCCAGCATTCAAGTTTCAGCAAATATTATGAACTAACCATACTCACAATAACGCTTAGGTCTCACAATTACTCATATCAATAACATAACCAGCTAGCGAGCCATAATAATAAAACTCGGATGACAACACTTTCTCAAAATAATCATAACATGATATAACAAAATGGTATCTCGCTAGCCCTTTCTGAGACCGCAAAACATAAATGCAGAGCACCTTTAAAGATCAAGGACTGACTAAACATTGTAATTCGTGGTAAAAGAGATCGAGTCAAGTCATACCCAATATAAACCAATAATAATGAATGCAAATGACAGTGTGCTCTCCAGCGGGTGCTTTTTAATAAGAAGGGTGTTGACTCAACATAAAAGTAAATAGATAGGCCCTTCGTAGAGGGAAGCAGGGATTTGTAGAGGTGCCAGAGGTCGATTTTAAAATAGAGATTGAATAACATTTTGAGCGGCATACTTTCACTGTCAACGCAACAACTATGAGATGGATGTATCTTCCATACTAAATGCATTATAGGCAGTTCCCAAACAGAATGGTAAAGGTTTATACTCCCCCAACCACCAACATGCATCAATCCATGGCTTGCTCGAAACAACGAGTGCCTCCAACATACAACAGCCCTGGGGGAATTTTGTTTAATTATTTTGATTTGCTTTGATCTTTTTGGATCATGGGACTGGGCATCCCGGTTACCAGCCCTTTCTCGTGAATGAGGAGCGGAGTCCACTCCTCTTGAGAATAACCCACCTAGCATGGAAGATATAGGCAACCCTACTTGTAACATGAGCTGCTCGAGCATACAAAACAGAATTTCATTTGAAGGTTTGGAGTTTGGCACATACAAATTTACTTTGAACGGCAGATAGATACCGCATATAGGTAGGTATAGTGGACTCATATGGAACAACTTTGGGGTTTAAGGAGTTTGGATGCACAAGCATTATTCCCGCTTAGTATAGGTGAAGGCTAGCAAAAGACTAGGATTAAAATTAAAATTAATTCACACTGAATACAAGCATGAGTAGGATATAATCCACCATGAACAAAAATATCGTGAAGGCTATGTTGATTTGATTCAACTACATGCGTGAACATGTGCCAAGTTGAGTCACTCAATTCATTCAAAGGAGGATACCATCCCATCATATCACATCATAATCATTCTAATAGCATGTTGGCACGCAAGGTAAACCATTATAACTCATAGCTAATCAAGCATGGCACAAGCAACTATAATCTCTAAATGTCATTGCAAATATGTTTACTTTATAATAGCTGACTCAGAAACGATGAACTCATCATATTTACAAAAACAAGAGAGGTCGAGTTCATACCAACTTTTCTCATCCCAATAAGTCCATCATATATCGTCATTATTGCCTTTCACTTGCACGACCGAACGATGTGTGTAATAATAAGAGTGCACGTGCATTGAACTAAGCTGGAATCTGCAAGCATTCAACTCTAGAGAGAAGACAGGGTAATATGGGCTCTAAGTTAAATAAACAATCAAGCATATAAGAGCCACTAAGCATTTTCAATATAGTCTTCTTGACCCCCAAAGGAAAGAAAAGAAAATAAAACTATTTACACTGGAAAGCTCCCAACAAGTAAGAAGAAGAACTAGAAATCTTTTTGGATTTTCATTTTAATTCTACTACAAGCATGGAAATTAAACTAACTAATTTTTTTTGGTTTTTCTTTAGGTTTATCAAACACACAAGAATAAAACTAGAAATAGAAATATAAACTAACATGGATAATACAATGAAAGAGTATGAGCACCAACGACTAGTGTGTGAACATGAATGTAAAGTCGGTGAGAAATACGTACTCCCCCAAGCTTAGGCTTTTGGCCTAAGTTGGTCTAGTACCAAGGATCGCCTGGCTGATATCCATAAGTGAAACCGGGGTTGTACTGAGATGCAGCGGCAACCGCCTCCTGAGCTGTAGCGTGTTGGCGAGCTGCCTCCACTCCCCTCTCGTATTCAGTTGCTTCCTTCCTGGTGACAACATATCTTCCTTTTGCCTGTAATCAAAAAGGTAGGGAGCAGGAAGAGTAACAGGGACGACGTTGCGTCTGTCATAGATTAGTCGATAATGGAGGAATTGTTCATTCCTCTCGAGAAAATGATGATTGAACATAGCTTCTTTATCCAAATAAATAGGAGGTAAAATCATACCCCCCTCTCGGGGGGCTATATTAAGATAATTAGCCACACGGGTTGCATAAATTCCTCCAAATAAATCTCCCTTTCTACTATTATTCTGCAACCTACGTGCAACTATTGCCCCCAAGTTATAACATTTATAACCTGAAATAGCACTCTTGAGGACACACAGATCAGGGACACACATGTGACAAGCTTCGTCTTTACCGTTAATGCATCTACCAATAAAGAGAGCAAAATAATGTATAGCCAGAAAATGAATGCTCCCAATGGCAGCTTGTGCTATGTCCCTAGATTCTCCCACGGTAATACTAGCAAGAAAATCTCTAAATTCAGATTTGCGAGGATCATTAATATTAACCCATTGCGGGAGTTTGCAAGCAGTTGTAAAATCCTCTAAATCCATGGTATACGATGTATCATAAATATCAAACATGACACTAGGAGTATTACGCGTACAGTTATATTGGAACCTCCGCACAAAGGAATCAGTCAATTGATAGTATTGAGGACACTTATCTTGTAAGAAGTCCTCCAGCTCGGCATTACGCACATACGCGTCAAATTCCTCCTTGAAGCCTGCTTCGACCATAAAATCATCGGACGGCCACTCACAAGCCCGTACATTTGCGTCCCTCGGCAATTCAACATCTTGCTCACGTATAGCAATCCTTGGCCCTTTCTTTGCCGAGGAACCACCTTGGTACATTCTTCTAAGCATAATTATTTTTCTGAAAATTTCTGAAATTTTAGTAACTTCAAAATAAAAGTGAATAAAACTAAACAAGATTGATAGCAACCACTCCTACAAGTGCCTAGAGCCTATATCATGCATTGGAATTGCTTGGGACCACAAAAATTTAATATGCAAGCTCAAGAACATGGTCACCTATGTAGAAAAAATTTGCAATGAATAAAGCACTAGAAAAAAAACTAATTGGACCAATGGAGGAGTCACATACCAAGCAACAATCTCCCAAAGCAGTTTTGTGAATGGAGCTTTGAGCTAAGAGATCGAAAATCGCAGGAAAACGAGCTAGAACTCGTGCTTGAGCTGGATGGGGATTTTTTTGGGTAGAAGATGAAGTGTGTGGGTGCTGGCATAAGTGGAGGGGGGCCACCAGGGGCCCACGAGACAGGGGGCACAACCTATAGGGGGGCGCCCTCCACTCTCGTGGCCTGGTGCTTGCCCCTCCTGCAGTGATTTCAGTGCCTAAAATCCTCAAATATTCCAGAGAAAATCATACTAAATTTGCAGGGCATTTGGAGCACTTTTATTTTCGGACTATTTTTTAATGCACGAATAATTCAGAAAAATAGACGGATAATACTATTTTTTCTTTATTTATTATAAATAACAGAAAGTAAAAGGAGGGTACAGAAGGTTGTGCCTTCTAGTTTCATCCATCTCGTGATCATCAAAATGAATCCACTAACACGGTTGATCAAGTCTTGTTAACAAACTCATTCTGAATAACACGGAACCGGAGAAATTTCAAATAACACTAAGTTACCTCAACGGGGATATGAAAATCCCAACAATGAGAATATCATACTTTTTCTTGACAGTAGGGAGAGGAAATTCAAAACCTCCAATAATGATAGTTGGAACTTTTCCAATAGAATTGATGCTATGAACTTGAGATTGTTTCCTCGGAAAGTGTACTGTATGCTCATTACCATTAACATGAAAAGTGACATTGCTTTTGTTGCAATCAATAACAGCCCCTGCAGTATTCAGAAAAGGTCTACCAAGGATAATCGACAAACTATCGTCCTCGAGAATATCAAGAATAAAAAAGTCCGTTAAGATAGTGACATTTGCAACCACAACAGGCACATCCTCACAAATACCGATAGGTATAGTAGTTGATTTATCAGCCATTTGCAAAGATATTTCAGTATGTGTCAACTTATTCAATTCAAGTCTACGATATAAAGAGAGAGGCATAACACTAACACCGGCTCCAAGATCACATAAAGCAGTTCTAACGTAATTTCTTTTAATAGAGCATGGTATAGTTGGTACACCTGGATCTCCAAGTTTCTTTGGTATTCCACCCTTAAAAGTGTAATTAGCGAGCATGGTGAAAATTTCAGCTTCCGGTATCTTTCTTTTATTTGTAATGATATCCTTCATATACTTAGCATAAGGATTTAGTTTCAGCATATCAGTTAAGCGCATACGTAAGAAAATAGGTCTAATCATTTCAGCAAAGCGCTCAAAATCATCATCATCCTTGGACTTGGATGGTTTAGGAGGAAAGGGCATAGGTTTCTGAACCCATGGTTCTCTTTCTTTACCGTGCTTCCTAGCAACAAAATCTCTCTTATCATAACGTTGATTCTTTGATTGCGGGTTATCAAGATCAACAGCATGTTCAATCTCTACATCATTGTTTTTGCTAGGTTGAGCATCAACATGAACATTATCATTAACATTATCATTAGGTTCATGTTCATCACCTGATTGAGTTTCAGCATCAGAAATAGAAATATCATTGGGATTCTCAGGTGTGTCTACAGTAGGTTCACTAGAAGCATGCAAAGTCCTATCGTCTTTCTTTTTCTTCTTTTTAGAAGAACTAGGTGCCTCTAAATTATTTCTCTGAGAATCTTGCTCGATTCTCTTAGGGTGGCCTTCAGGATAAAAAGGTTCCTGAGTCATTCTACCAGTTCTAGTAGCCACTCTAACAGCAAAGTCATTTTTATTATTTAATTCATCAAGCAAATCATTTTGAGCTTTAAGTACTTGCTCAGCTTGAGTAGCAACCATAGAAGCATATTTGCTAACGAGGTGAAGTTCATCTTTAACTCTAGCCAGGTTATCACTTACACGTCCTATCTCGAAAGCATTATTCTTTAACTCTCTACCAACATAAGCATTAAAACTTTCTTGTCTAGCCATAAAGTCATCAAATTCATCTAATCATGGGCTACGAAATTTAGTAGAGGGGATTTCAACTTTATCATATCTATAGAGAGAATTTACCTTTACTACCTGTGTCGGGTTATCAAGACAATATGGTTCTTCAGCAGGCGATATATTAAGACCATGTATTTCTTCAATAGGAGGTAAATTCTTAACATCTTCAGCTTTAATACCTTTTTATTTCATTGATTTCTTTGCCTCTTGCATATCTTCAGGACTGGGAAATAAAACACCTCTCTTCTTCGGAGTGGGTTTAGGAATAGGCTCGGGAGTTGGCTCAATTGGTTCAGGAATTACTTCAGGAATTGGCTCAGAAAGAGTCCAATTATTTTCATTAGTCAACATATTATTCAATAATATTTCAGCTTTGTCGACTGTTCTTTCCCTGAAAACACAACCAGCACAACTATCCAAGTAGTCCTTGGAAGCATCGGTTAGTCCATTATAAAAGATATCAAGTATTTCATTTTTCTTAAGAGGATGATCAGGCAAAGCATTAAGTAACCGGAGAAGCCTCCCCCAAGCTTGTGGGAGACTCTCTTCTTTGATTTGCACAAAATTATATATTTCCCGCAAGGCAGCTTGTTTCTTATGAGCAGGGAAATATTTAGTAGAGAAGTAATAAATCATATCCTGGGGACTACGGACACAACCAGGAGCAAGAAAATTATACCAAGTCTTAGCATCACCCTTTAATGAGAACAGAAATATCTTAAGGATATAAAAATAGCGAGACTTCTCATCATTGGTAAACAGGGTAGCTATATCATTCAACTTGGTAAGATGTGCCACAACAGTTTCAGATTCAAGGCCATAAAAAGGATCAGATTCAACTAAAGTAATAATCTCAGGATCAACAGAGAATTCATAATCCTTATCAGTAACACAGATAGGTGAAGTAGCAAAAGCAGGATCTGGTTTCATTCTAGCATTAAGAGACTGCTGCTTCCATTTAGCTAATAATTTCTTAAGATCATATCTATCATTGCAAGCAAAGATTTCCCTAGCAGCTTCTTCTTTCATAACATAAACCTTAGGAACAGGTAATACATAATCATTGGGAGAACCTTCATCATCACTATCATCAGTAATAGGATCTTCAGTAATTTCATTCCCCCTAACTCTAGCAAGTTGTTCATCAAGAAATTCACCTAATGGCAAAGTAGTATCACACACATAAGTAGTTTCATCATGCATAGCAGAAGTGGCATCATTAATAACATGCGACATATCAGAATTCATAGCAGTAGCAGGTTTAGGTGTCTCAAGCCTACTAATAAGGGAAGGAGAATATAGTGCAGAGCTACATGGCAGTTCCTTACCTCCCCTCGTAGTTGAGGGCAAAATCTTGGTTTTAGCGTCTTTCAAGTTCTTCATAGTGATCAACAGATATAAATCCCAAGTGACTCAGAGAATAGAGCTATGCTCCCCGGCAATGGCACCAGAAATTAGTGTTGATAACTCACAAGTGTAGGGGATCGCAACAGCTTTCGAGGGTAAAGTATTCAACCCAAATTTATTGATTCGACACAAGGGGAGCCAAAGAATATTCTTAAGTATTAGCAGTTGACTTGTCAATTCAACCACACCTGGATAACTTAGTATCTGCAGCAAAGTATTTAGTAGCAAAAGTGGTATGATAATAATGGTAACGGTAGCAAAAGTAAAGATAAATGTTTTTGGGTTTTTGTAGTAGTTGTAACAGTAGCAACAGAAAAGTAAATAAGCGAAGAACAATATATGAAAAGCTCGTAGGCAATGGATTAGTGATGGATAATTATGCCGGATGCGATTACTCATGCAATAGTTATAACATAGGGTGATATAGAACTAGCTCCAATTCATCAATGTAATGTAGGCATGTATTCCGTAAATAGTCATATGTGCTTATGGAAAAGAACTTGCATGACATCTTTTGTCCTATTCTCCCGTGGCAGCGGGGTTCTAGTGGAAACTAAGGGATATTAAGGCCTCCTTTTAATAGAGAACCGGAACAAAGCATTAGCAAATAGTGAATACATGAACTCCTCAAACTACGGTCATCACTGAGAAGTATCCCGATTATTGTCACTTCGGGGTTGTCGGATCATAACACATAATAGGTGACTATAGACTTGCAAGATAGGATCAAGAACACACATATATTCATGAAAACATAATAGGTTCAGATCTGAAATCATGGCACTCGGGCCCTAGTGACAAGCATTAAGCATAGCAAAGTCATAGCAACATCAATCTCAGAACATAGTGGATACTAGGGATCAAACCCTAACAAAACTAACTTGATTACATGGTAAATCTCATCCAACCCATCACCGTCCAGCAAGCCTACGATGGAATTACTCACACACGGCGGTGAGCATCATGAAATTGGTGATGGAGGATGGTTGATGATGATGACGGCGACGAATCCCCCTCTCCGGAGCCCCGAACGGACTCCAGATCAGCCCTCGAGAGAGAGATTAGGGCTTGGCGGCGGCTCTGTGTCGTAAAACGCGATGAAACTTTCTCCTTGATTTTTTTCTCCCCGAACGTGAATATATGGAGTTGGAGTTGAGGTTGGTGGAGGTCCAGGGGGGCCACGAGATAGGGGGCGCGCCCTACAGGGGAGGGGCGCCCCCCTGTCTCGTGGACAAGCCCAGGGCCCCCTGGTATATTTCTTTCGCCCAGAAATTCTTATTAATTCCAAAAAGTGCCTCTCTGGATTTTCAGGGCATTCCAAGAACTTTTCTTTTCTACAGATAAAACAACATCATGGCAGTTCTGCTGAAAACAGCGTCAGTCCGGGTTAGTTTCATTCAAATCATGCAAGTTAGAGTCCAAAACAAGGGCAAAAGTGTTTCGAAAAGTAGATACGTTGGAGACGTATCAAGCACTCATTTGAAAATGGAAGGAATAAGCAAGGATTTGACAAGATGGAAAGAAATTGAATAGAACAACACTCATGTTAAATGGATAAGCAAGGAAAAGAACATGATCATGAAAAAACGAGATTATGGGTCAAAGAGAGCAGCATCACCTTGCTTCCAAAACGAAGGAATAGAAGGTAGACCGTCAGAATAAGAGAACAGAGAAGAAAATGACAACTTATACCACAATTTATTTTGAAAAGCATCCTTATGAAGAAGGGTTGAACGGAGTTGTTGTAAAGAAAATCAACAACAAAAGAATAAGCTTGTTGTGGGCTTGTGGAAAACATCTCAAAACTTGAGGTGAAATTCTTCCACTACCAAATGATTGGTAAGTTGAGAGGAACGAAGAGATGCAAAACTCCACTTCAAAAGTTAAGGGAGAATGAATTGCATTTCGAAATCATAGAAGAAGAAAACTTGAGCTACTTCAACAAGGATGTTGATGAACACTTGAAGAATGAATTAAATCCTTAACGAACCACCATGCTGAGCCTTCATGAAGAACTCTGGTAATAAAAGGATGCTAGAAAGAAATGAAGGTTGAAAAGAATAAGATTGAAGCTTGGCAATGATTTAGATGGAGCTTTGCGACGAGATAATTGAGAGAGCTTGGAACTCCGGAAAAAAGTATGAAACACTTGGGCTTTAGAATTTATTCGTCATGAACAAACTCTCGGAGAAGGAATAATGAGCTCAAGGAAACAAGAATAAGAATTATGTTATGCGTATCCTTCGTCAACTTAAATTGATGACAAGCAATGGATAGGCATGCAACTTATTCTTCTTGAAATGGATTGGCAAGATATAGCGCAAACTTGAAGAAGGTCTTCAG
This sequence comes from Triticum timopheevii, assembly GCA_963921465.1. Taxonomy (NCBI): domain Eukaryota; kingdom Viridiplantae; phylum Streptophyta; class Magnoliopsida; order Poales; family Poaceae; genus Triticum; species Triticum timopheevii. Next base: position 430,357,005 of record OY997268.1, on the reverse strand, counting down.
CGAACCATCGGTAGGATTTAGAAACAATGAATAAATTAATACGATAACAAACGAAGAGTAATCTTGAACGAACCACCATAAGAATATGAAAATGAACGAAGATAGAGTACGAATCGCCGGGAAGAATTAGAAAACGAACGAAGATACTTGAGGGAATTTGATACAAAAGAACAAAGAGATCACGAGCAGACTAGAGAATACTTGAACGATGCACCAAAAGAATTTGGAGATGAATGGAGAAACAACAACTCAGAATAATTGGAGAATGAAGCTAAAAAATTAGAACAAAGAAATCTTCTGAAATGATGGCCTTCGTATGATCGAATAAAATAAAGAACTCATAAAATTCTTCGGATGGGTATGAAAAGAATTCTCACGACTCAAAACAATTAAGAATATAGAAACAAGCTTGAACCATGAATCTTCAAGAGAATAGACCAAGATTTAAGAGAAACTCTTCTTCCATCTTCGAAGCTGAGAATAAATGGCGAGGAAGACCACCATGAATTGTTGAGACATTCTAGAATAATTTGAAGAGAAAGCTTGAGCCAACAATGAGAAGAATTTGAAAGCAACCTTGGAGAAGGCATCTGACTGATGTAAATTCATTCTTACGTCAAACTTTGAAAATAATTTGAGAATAACTCTGGAAAAAATTAGAAGAGTCAGGTAAGATCCTGGGAAAAGACCTGTGGGTTAGGGCCCACTCAAAAGAAACACCGTTGAAGTGATTTTTAAAAGAGAGATTGCACCGATTAAATTAAATGGCTTGAATAAGGTAAGAACCTCGAAATAGCTTGAAAGGATTAAGAATGGAAACTTGAATCTTCTGAGATATCTTCGGCACTTCAGATATGAATAGAGAGAGGTGAATAAATAAGAGAGACTTGGATAAGAAATTGCAAAATAGGAAAATATGTGAAACAAAAGGAAAAGATATGATAAATATTGAAGCTTGAATTTAGTCCACAGTGGAAGAAAAGAGAACGAAGAATGATAAACTTGAAACTTCCTAAGCATCTTCATGAGAATCACCGAATAAGAACACTGAAGGAAAAGAATGACGAGACTTCACATGAATAAAAGGGTCATGATTTGAGAATTTTGACTTCTTGAAGAAGAAGGGTGGGAGGGTGAAAAAATAAAGACAACTTGGGACGGATGAAACGGACGAATCCTCGGGCTTCTCAATGGCGCCCATCTGGAATAACTTGAAGAGAGTGCACCGGTTCAAAAGGATTGACATGACAATCTCAATGATCCAGAAGGATTAGCATTCACATAGAAATATGAGAATGCCGCTTAGGAAAGGTATAGAATCAACACATGACATCAAAGCAACTCGAATACCACAACTCAAATAAAGGATGGGCTTGCAAAATAAGCCGAAACAAACATATGATAGAGATTTCGTCCGAAATTTTTGTGGCGGGGCCCACAAGGGCTCGATCGTACAACATCATCATGTACAAGGCAGTGCACATAACATATGAAGCGTCCCCGAGACATAGCGAAGCTATACAAGGCTCATTAAGACACGGCGATACCACTGTAAAATCAACCATGGACAGGCGGACCACTAGACTTCGAACCCCAGTCTCATATCATCCATTCGTCGAAAAGATATCCTAGGTAACTACTTGAATTCCCATCTATGAACTCCCGAAATTTTTGGTTATGCAATCCGGTATAACAAGTACAAGGACAAAAATATCATCACACAACTCCTAGCAGAATTCTACGCTCCAAATGTACCGCCTCCTCAACACATAACCAAGAACCTCGGAAACTATGTACCTCAGACCTTTGAAAAACATCTGATATACTAGCTATGGCAATACATCTGATCGCTCTCCCCAGTACTGGGTGGCGCCAAACTACTCTCACCAGAAAGAGTATAGAAGTGTTTTTGATGTCGGTGTCCTCTGGTATTTCGGAACTGAAACGATAAGAACTGTGATGAAAACACCTTGGGGCTCAACTCCCCGGGACACTGCCACAACCCCTAAATGTCAGGAAGCACCAAGAACAGAATTCCCATCGCGATGATATTGGACTAATTCCACAATACCCGTGTGATCCTAAAAAAATATGAGTGAGAAGAGTGGTAGCATCAAAACACCTACTTCATAATTCCTCACCAGAGCGATGAAGGGGATAAGGAGTAAAATAATTCCTACTCTCCGATATATAGCTACACCCAAAATAGTTTCTTTTCTAGATTCAACAACGACAACGGTTCAATCAATCAAGGGGGCTCTTACGGTCGGTAAGGCTCTGATACCAACTTGTAGTGCCCAAGATGCGATTCTATCCTAATCACGTGATGAATTCATGATTGGGGCACAACTGCATTTCAAGCGCATAGCAAGTTGTATATCATTACAACATACCATGTACTGAATAGATGAGAATACAAGATAAAGGCTTACACTCGCCACAAGCTACAACATAAATACATGAATACATCAATACATATCAATCATCATACAGAAGAGCAGGATCCGACTACGGATGATATCAAACAAAAAAGAAGAACGACATCCACCCTGCTATCACTAGGCTTCCGACCCGGAACCTATCCCTTGATCGAAGAAGAAGAACAAGAACTCAGCAATCCCATTACCATGGGTATCAAGACTAGCAAAGCTTAATGGGTATGGAATGGATAAGTGGTGAGTTTGCAACAAGCACTAAGCATTGTATGGTGGCTAACTTACGAGTACAAGAATAAGAAGAGAAACTATGCATAACGGTCGCAGTCTATTAATGATCAAGAAGTGATCCTGAACTACTTACGATTCAATTATAACTCCACCATTTTCTCTTCTTGAGCTCACTCGAAAAGAGACGGTCACTGTTACACACACTATTGGTGTATTTTAATTCGGATCTAGTGTCAAGTTCTGTACAACCGGATATTATAAATTTCCAATCTACCACATAACTGCGGGCACGACTCTCGAAAAGATTAAACCATGCAGGGGTGTCCCAACTTAGTCCATCACAAACTCTCACGATCCACGGAGTAAAACCTCCATCACGGGACAATCCGATCGAACTTGGAATCCCGGTGCATAAGACATTTCGAGAATGGTAAAATAAAACCAGCTAGACCTCCTGACGTGCCGACACCCTGATAGTAGTCACGCATATCTCATCTCAGGCCATGATCGGATGGGACAAGCTACGAGTAAAACATATCCTTGAGTTTCCTCATGTTGGCCCTGCAGGCTGCCCGGTTTGGACCAACACTCATGAGGAGCGCTGGCTCGGGTTGTTGATTAATTATCCTCAGGGTCTGGAAAGTCCCTATGCAAGTTTTAGTTGTTATTAGGCAATGGTAAAACCAAAGTTGGGCCTTTCTGGAAGATTTTTATTCAAAGCGAACTATCAAGGGGGGTCACATAAACCCCGACCGTGTTAGGAACGCAAAATCAACGAACATAACACCGGTATGACAGAAACTAAGGTGGCACGAGTGGAACAAAACACCAAGCAAAAGGCCAAGCCTTCCACCCTTTACAAAGTATATAGATGCATTAATTAAACAAGAGATATTGTGATATCCCATGATATCCATGTCCCAACATGGAACAACCTGCAACTGCACCTGCAACTAGCAACACTATAAGAGGGGCTAAGCAAAGCGGTAACATAGCCAATCAATGGTTTGTTAGGAAGGTGGAAAAGGTTAGAGGCTTATCATGGCATATTGGGAGGTTTGATAAACAAGTGGTAGGTAGCGTGACGTAGCGAGACAACTGGCAAGCAAAGATAGTAGTGGTATCCAAGGTAATGGTCATCTTGCCTGAAATCCTGCTAGGAAGAAGACCGAATCCATGAATAGACAATCCAATGTAGTTGAACGGATCCTCACAATCGCAATGTAGTCATTTATGCACATTAATGCAAGCAGCAATTTTAAACATTTTAACATGGATGAAAGTTGAAATTATGATAGTGCATGAAATTCTACGCATTTTACGTATATAGTTTGTTTTAATCCGATGCACGGTTAATTAGCTATTACATGCATGAACATGAGGGTTTTTCTGCAAAACGGTAAATCCTAGGTAATTCGCGAAACCCGCAAGACAGGAAAAAAGCAGATCTAGGCCAAAACTGGGCACTATGCTGAAACAGGAGATGAGCGCACAATAGGTAAACAGTGCACATGGGCGAGGAGTGGATCTGGGTGCTCACCGGGCCTCATGGGCCGGTTGGTGGAGGGGTGTAGCAGAACGGATCTCGAGGCGCGCTGGGCTAACTGGGTCAACACGAGCAGCGACCCACATGTAGGAATAGGAGGCGAGCGACGAGGTTCGAGCATCCTCCTCATGTAGAGGATGGCGGCGTTGTTCGTCGATGAAGAAGACAGGCGACACGACGGGGCATGCGGCTGAAGACGCGACGAGGTCGGGGAAGCACTGGACTTTCCTGATCTGGCCAGACGCGGACGTCGACGGCTAACATGAGCGGCGGCCAACCTGCAGTGGTAAAGTACAGAGAGGGAGGGCGATCGTGAGAGAGAGGAGAAGGAAAGGAGAGAAAGAAGTGGGGGAGAAGGTGTCGGCATTCTGGGAACGGGGGTCCCCAGACTTGCCTGCCTGCGGCCTATAGCGTGGCTCAGCAAGTGGCCTAGTACGGCCCGTCTTCATCAACAAACGCTCAAGACCCTCGCGAGGGGCCAAGCCTTGTGGGGCGGATGATGCAAGGCCTCCTCAGGGGCGGCCTCACCAGGTAGGCTCGCGAGGAGGCGGAGAGATCAAGTCAAGGGGTACCTCGCGAGGTGCTCATGATGCAAGCCATGAAGACCAAGACCAGGCGGGCGCCAGCCTGCACAGTGTCCTCGTTTCCTCTTTGGTGCAAAGGGGGCAAGCGCAGGCGCGGAGTACCGAGGCATCAAGCAAAGGTTTCCATATCAGTGCAATGAGACCAAGACCAGCAGGACGGCAGGACGGAGGTCACCGTGGAGCCTGATACGTCTCCAACTTATCTATAATTTTTGATTGTTCCATGCTATTATATTACCCCTTTTGGATGTTTATGGGCTTTATTTTACACATTTATATCATTTTTGGGACTAACCTACTAACCGGAGGCCCAGCCCGTATTGTTGTTTTTTTGCCTATTTCAGTATTTCGAAGAAAAGGAATATCAAATGGAGTCCAAATGGAATGAAACCTTTGGGAGTGTGATTTTTGGAACGAACGTGATCTAGAGGACTTGGAGTGCAAGCCAAGAAGCAGCCAAGGCGGCCACGAGATAGGAGGGCGCGCGCCCTGTCTTGTGGGCCCCTTGGGCGGCCACCGACGTACTTCTACCTCCTATATATGCCTACGTACCCCAAAAACATCCAAGGAGCCAACGAAACACAATTTCCACAACCGTAACCTTCTATATCCGCGAGATCCCATCTTGGAGCCTTTGTCAGTGCTCCGCCGGAGGGGAATCGACCACGGAGGGCTTCTACATCAACACCGTAGCCCCTCCGATGAGTTGTGAGTAGTTTACCACAGACCTTCGGATCCATAGTTATTAGCTAGATGGCTTCTTCTCTCTTTTTGGATCTCAATACAATGTTCTCCCCCTCTCTTGTGGAGATCTATTCGATGTAAACTCTTTTTGCGGTGTGTTTGTCGAGATCCGATGAATTGTGGGTTTATGATCAAGTTTATCTATGAGAAATATTTGAATCTCCTCTAAATTATTTTATGTATGATTGAGCTATCTTTGCAAGTCTCTTCGAATTATCATTTTGGTTTGGCCTACTAGATTGATCTTTCTTGCCATGGGAGAAGTGCTTAGCTTTGGGTTCAATCTTGCGGTGTCCTTTCCCAGTGACAGCAGGGGCAGCAAGGCACGCATTTTATTGTTGCCATCGAGGATAAAAAGATGGGGTTTATATCATATTGCTTGAGTTTATCCCTCTACATCATGTCATCTTTCTTAAGGCGTTACTCTGTTCTTATGAACTTAATACTCTAGATGCAGGCAGGAGTCGGTCGATGTGTGGAGTAATAGTAGTAGATGCAGGCAGGAGTCGGTCTACTTGTCACGGACGTGATGCCTATATACATGATCATGCCTAGATAATCTCATAATTATTCGCTTTTCTATCAATTGCTCGACAGTAATTTGTTCACCCACCGTAATACTTATGTTATCTTGAGAGAAGCCACTAGTGAAACCTATGGCCCCCGGGTCTATCTTTCATCATATAAGCTTTCAATCTACTTTACTTTTTTCATCTATATTATAAAATACCAAAAATATATTTATCTTATCATACTATCTCTATCGGATCTCACTTTCGCAAGTGGCCGTGAAGGGATTGACAACCCCTTTATTCGTTGGTTGCGAGTTCTTTGTTTGTTTGTGTAGGTGCGTGGGACTCTTGAGGAGCCTCCTACTGGATTGATACCTTGGTTCTCAAAAACTGAGGGAAATACTTACGCTACTATTGCTGCATCACCCTTTCCTCTTCAAGGAAAACCAACGCAAGCTCAAGACATAGCAAGAAGGATTTCTTGGCGCCGTTGCCGGGGAGGTCTTCCCTCGAGTCAAGACATACCAAGTACCTATCACAAACCCATCTCCTCGCATTTACATTATTTGCCATTTGCCTCTCGTTTTCCTCTCCCCCACTTCACCCTTGCTGTTTTATTCGCCCTCTCTTTCCCAATCTCCTCCTCTCTCTTTCACTTGCTTTCTTGCTCCTTGCTCTTGCTTGCCGTTATGTCTGAAATTGGGGAGATTATCGTCGATATGGACAATAATGATAACATGGAAAATTCTAAAGCTCCGGCTGAAGAACCCCCTATCTTGCATACTAAAAAGTTTCGAATCGGTAGTGGTAACATTATTGGAAAAGGTGTTATTCAAGATTTCTTTACTTGTGCCGGTGCTTTACCTTCCATGGGTGGTTCTATTCTTCATAGAACTAGTAGTCTTGCGGATGCTATCGCTATGCTTGTAGTTGAACTTGAAAGACAATTTATGCATATGCATCCTTGCATACAAAGAATTTTCCTAGAATTTTCTAATATTGAGCATTCTTCTATTAAATGTGTTGTTACTATCTTTTTGGCTCATGAGTTTAGATTTATAATAAGAGAGGCCAAAGAAATCTTTGTGCACTATAGGGTGGACGCCGGTCGTCCTCCCATAGAAGCGGTCCTCTTTGATCAAAAGGAAATTAGGTGTTTTCAATCTTCGGACTATGTTGCTTTCAATGAAAACCTTAGAAAAAAGGTTCCTACCAATGTCTTGGTTGATAGAATTTTTGAATTTAATAATGATTTGCTCTTCGAAATAATGAGCTAGGATACTCTCTTGAGTATAGGCTCACGAGATTTTCCCAAAAGAATGCTTTTAGTGATGAATTAGTTGTGCATTATGAAGGGCCAAAGGAGGAACCCGTTCCTCCTGAGATTGATCTTGGGGACTTTTGTCCCGCTAAATTTAGCCATTTTGATTACTTTTGCTTGCCTCACAGGAAACTTGCTGCCGAACGTAGGGAATATGAGATGAGCTTTCAAGATCTATCTTATTATTATGGCACTACTTAGATCTATCTTCGCTTTTATGCCTAGCTAGGGGCATTAAACGATAGCGCTAGTTGGGAGGCAACCCAATTTTATTTGTGTTTTTGTTTTTGTTTCTGTTTAGTAATAAATTTTGCATCTACCTTCTGTTTAGATGTGTTTTTATCTTTTAATTAGTGTTTGTGCCAAGTAGAACCTATAGGATAACCTATGATGATAGTTTATTTGATTCTGCTGAAAAACAGAAACTTTGCGCGCACTAATTTAGTTTTGTTAAATCACAAAAATGTGCTTTTGTGTTCATTCGTTTTGCTGCTGATCAATAGATAAATTTTCCAGGACTTTCTATTTTGGTAGGATTTTTAGAGTTCCAGAAGTTTGCATTAGTTACAGATTGCTACAGACTGTTCTGTTTTTGACAGACTCTGTTTTTCATGTGTTGTTTGCTTATTTTGATGCATCTACGGCTAGTAAAATAGTTTATAAACCATAGAGAAGTTGGAATAAAGTAGGTTTAACACCAAAATAAATAAAGAATGAGTTCATTACAGTACCTTATGTGGTGGTTTTGTTTTCTTTCACTAACGGAGCTTATAAGATTTCCTGTTGAGTTTTGTGTTGTGAAGTTTTCAAGTTTTGGGTGAAGCTTTGATGGACTATGGAATAAGGAGTGGCAAGAGCCTAAGATTGGGGATGCCCAAGGCACCCCAAGATATTCAAGAATAACCAAAAGCCTAAGCCTGGGGATGCCCCGGGAATGCATATTATATTAGTCTTTGCTTTTTAGTTTACCACAATCATCCTTGCTATACACACCTTTTGGGAGAAGCCCACTTGATATGTGCTTCACTTATATCTTTTGAGCTTGATAGTTTTTGCTCCAGTGCTTCACTTATATCTTTTAGAGCACGGTGGTGGCTTAATTTTGGAGAAATTTCTAGTCTCTCATGCTTCACTTATATTATTTTGAGAGTCTTTTAGAACAGCATGGTATTTGCTATGGTTACAAATTTGGTCCTAGAATGATGAGCATCCAAGTTGGGTATAATAAAAACTATCATAGAAAGTGAATTGGATGCTATGATCAATTTGACGCTTGATAATTGTTTTGAGATATAAAGGTAGTGATGTTAGGGTCATGCTAGTGGGTAATTATGAAATTGAGAATACTTGTGTTGAAGTTGGCAAGTCCCGTAGCATGCACTTATGGTAAAAGTTGTGTGACAAATTTGTTACATGAGGTGCTCTTTTGATTGTCTTACTTATGAGTGGCAGTTGGGGACGAGCGATGGTCTTTTCCTACCAATCTATCCCTCTAGGGGCATGCGTAGTAGTACTTTGCTTTGAGGGCTAAGTAGACTTTTGCAATAAGTATATGAGTTCTTTATGACTAATGTGAGTCCATGGATATACGCACACTCATCCTTCCACTCTGCTAGCTTCTATTATTACCGCACAACTTTCACCGGTATCATGCACCCAATATTTAACTTCCTCAAAACAGTCACCATACCTACCTATTATGGCATTTCCATAGCCATTCCGAGATATATTGCCATGCAACTTTCCACCATTCCGTTTATTATGACACGTTCCATCATTGTCATATTGCTTTTTGCATGATCATGTAGTTGACATCGTATTTGTGGCAAAGCCACCTTCATAATTTTCATACACGTCGCTCTTGATTCATTGCATATCTCGGTACACCGCCGGAGGCATTCATATAGAGTCATATCTTGTTCTAGCTTTGAGTTGTAATTCTTGAGTTGTACATCAATAAAAGTGTGATGATATTCATTATTAGAGCATTGTCTCAGTGAGGAAAGGATGATGAAGACTATGATTCCCCCACAAGTCGGGATGAGACTTCGGACTTTACAAAAAAAAGAGAAAGGCCAAAAGAAAAAAAAAGAGAAAGGCCAAAAGAAAAAAAAGGAGAAAAGAAAAAAGAAAAACAAATGAGAGAAAAAGAGAGAAGGGACAATGCTACTATCTCTTTTTCCACACTTGTGCTTCAAAGTAGCACCATGATCTTCATGATAGAGAGTCTCCTATGTTGTCACTTTCATATACTAAGTGGGAATTTTTCATTATAGAACTTGGCTTGTATATTCCAATGATGGGCTTCCTCAAAATGCCCTAGGTCTTCGTGAGCAAGCGAGTTGGATGCACACCCACTTAGTTTCTTTTGTTGAGCTCTCATATATTCATAGCTCTAGTGCATCTATTGCATGGCAATCCCTACCCACTCACATTGATTGATGGGCATCTCCATAGCCCATTGATACGCCTAGTTGATGTGAGATTATCTTCTCCCACTTTTTGTCCTCACAACCACCATCTTATACCACCATAGTGCTATGTCCATGGCTTGCGCTCATGTATTGCGTAAGAGTTGAAAAGCTGAAGCATGTTAAAAAGTATGAACCAATTGCTCGGCTCGTCATCGGGGTTGTTCATGATGGGAGTATTTTGTGTAATGAAAATGAAGCATGGCCGAACTATATGATTTTATAGGGACAAGCTTTCTTTGGCTATGCTATTTTAATAGGACATGATTATTTGTTAGTATGCTTCGAAGCATTATTATTTTTATGTTTTATAAGCTTTTATCTTGAATCATTTGGATCTGAACATTCATGCCACAATAAAGAAAATTACATTGAGAATTATGCTAGGTAGCATTCCACATCAAAAATTCTGTTTTTATCATTTACCTACTCGAGGATGAGCAGGAATTAAGCTTGGTGATGCTTGATACGTCTCCAACGTATCTATAATTTTTTATTGTTCCATGCTATTATATTACCCCTTTTTGATGTTTATGGGCTTTATTTTACGCATTTATATCATTTTTGGGACTAACCTACTAACCGGAGGCCCAGGCCGTATTGCTGTTTTTTCTTGCCTATTTCAGTATTTCAAATAAAAGGAATATCAAATGGAGTCCAAACAGAATGAAACCTTCGGGAGCGTGATTTTTGGAACGAACGTGATCCAGAGGACTTGAAGTGCAAGCCAAGAAGCAGCCGAGCCGGCCACGAGATAGGAGGGTGCGCCCACCCCCTCTGGGCGCGCCATCCTGTCTTATGGGCCCCTCGGGCGGCCACCGACGTACTTCTTCCTCCTATATATGCCTACGTACCCCGAAAACATCCAAGGATCCAACGAAACACAATTCCCACCATCGTAACCTTCTGTATCCACGAGATCCCATCTTGGAGCCTTCGTCGGCGCTCCGCCGGAGGGGCAATCGACCATGGAGGGCTTCTACATCAACACCGTAGCCCCTCCGATGAGTTGTGAGTAGTTTACCACAGACCTTCGGGTCCATAGTTATTAGCTAGATGGCTTCTTCTCTCTTTTTGGATCTCAATACAATGTTCTCCCCCTCTCTTGTGGAGATCTATTCGATGTAAACTCTTTTTGTGGTGTGTTTGTCGAGATCCGATGAATTGTGGGTTTATGATCAAGTTTATCTATGAGAAATATTTGAATCTCCTCTGAATTCTTTTATGTATGATTGAGTTATCTTTGCAAGTCTCTTCGACTTATCAGTTTGGTTTGGCCTACTAGATTGATCTTTCTTGCCATGGGATAAGTGCTTAGCTTTGGGTTCAATCTTGCGGTGTCCTTTCCCAGTGATAGCAGGGGCAGCAAGGCACGTATTGTATTGTTGCCATCAAGGATAAAAAGATGGGGTTTATATCATATTGCTTGAGTTTATCCCTCTACATCATGTCATCTTTCTTAAGGCGTTACTCTGTTCTTATGAACTTAATACTCTAGATGCAGGCAGGAGTCGGTCAATGTGTGGAGTAATAGTAGTAGATGCAGGCAGGAGTCGGTCTACTTGTCACGGACGTGATGCCTATATACATGATCATGCCTAGATAATCTCATAATTATTCGCTTTTGTATCAATTGCTCGACAGTAATTTGTTCACCCACCGTAATACTTATGCTATCTTGAGAGAAGCCACTAGTGAAACCTATGGCCCCCTGGGTCTATCTTTCATCATATAAGCCTTCAATCTACTTTTATTTGCATCTTTACTTTTTGCATCTATATTATAAAATACCAAAAATATATTTATCTTATCATAATATCTCTATCAGATCTCACTTTCGCAAGTGGCCGTGAAGGGATTGACAACCCCTTTATTGTGTTGGTTGCGAGTTCTTTGTTTGTTTGTGTAGGTGCGTGGGACTTTTGAGGAGCCTCCTACTGGATTGATACCTTGGTTCTCAAAAACTGATGGAAATACTTATGCTACTATTGCTGCATCACCCTTTCCTCTTCAAGGAAAACCAACGCAAGCTCAAGACGTAGCAGAGCCCAAGACGGCATCATCACCAGTGCCTTTGACAGTCGAAGACCACCTTTAGTAAGGATAGCTTGTACTAGTTGTCCCCTTCCAAAATGGCCGTTGTTGGCTCCAAAGTAGAAGGCATCTCATCTAGGGGCCAATCTGATCCGAACCTAACTCATCTACACTCCACCACAAGAACACCTCTCGCGAGGCTGTTCTTCCTCTGTACTGTTCATCATTAGCCCAAGAAGCAATCCACCACACCACACACTGGATTAGGGTATTACACCACAACGGTGGCCAAACCAGTTTAAACCTTGTGTCTCTTGTGTTGTTCATCGTGCTAGCTTAGAATCACGGTGAGGTTGTGGGCGAGTATCGGTAGGGAGAAGATCTTCGTGCGCACCCCAGAGTTCGAACCTTATGGGTTTTGCCGGAACCCGATATCCGACATTTGGCGCGCCAGGTAGTGGTGCGCCCAAATCTTTTCTCCACTGATATGCGTCCCATCGCTTCGTCACATCCATGGCAGACGCTTGCCGAGCTCGCGCCGAGCACCGGGCTGCGGCCGCCCGCGTCGCCCAGACGGCTCCCGTCGGCGGGCCTCCTCGTCGTTCTCTGTTGCCTGCCGCCAACCTCACCACCGGCCCGGCGGGGAACGAGCAGCAAGCATCTTCGCTACAACCCTCGGTGCGGCAGGAAGGCCGCACCGCCACTCCGTTGCTGACCCCAGCTGGTTCGTCGTCTCACGCTCGTCGCGCCCCCATGGACGCACAGGCCGCGTTGCTCCTGGCACGTGAGCTCCTGCACTACCGCCCCATCGACGACCTCTACGAGGAGTGGCTCGCTTGCATCACCGAGCTCGTTAGCGCTGCAGGGGGCTCTCCCGCAACATCCCTCTCGCTGCCTCGTCCTCCATCATGCATGGGCGATGCGGCTCAGGGAGCGCCTCCGCCACCTCCTCCCCAAGAAGGCGCCCTGGCTCCAAGGCGCACGGCCCCTGGACGTGGCCCACTACGTCCGGTGACCACGCGGCAAGAAAGGAGCTGCCAAGAAATCCCTCGGCCTCAAGAAGGTGCTCACGTGCTCCCTACACCAGCACGACAAGACTGCATCCCTGCACCAGCACGCCAAGACCCCGTGTTGCCCCTGGCAGCGGCGCGCGGGAACCATCAAGAGCAAGCCCCGCGCCTGCAAAAGGCTCCGGTGGCCACTGCAGGTTGCCGTGCCTTCACCATCGAGCTGTGTAGCGTCGCCTGGTCGGGCAAGTTCAAGCCGAACCTGCCTCCTCGCTACGATGGTACTGCTGACCCCGCGGAGTTCCTGCAGCTCTACGAGCTGGGCATCGAGGCGGCCAACGGAGACGAAAAGGTCATGGCAAACTGGTTTCCCATGGCACTCAAGGGTGGTGCCCGCACCTGGCTCCTGAACTTGCCTCCCGGCTCGATCTCCTCTTGGGACAAGATGTGCAGCCATTTCATCACCAACTTCCAGGGCACTCACGACCGCCCTCCGGCCGCGGGTGACCTGCGTCGCATCAAGCAGCAGCCTGGAGAGACCCTGCAGAAGTACATCCAGCGTTTCAACAGCGCCCGACACAAGATCCCCAAGGTGACAGACGAGGCCATCATCTCGGCGTTCTCTGATGGCGTCCACGACATCAAGATGAAGGAGGAACTCGCCATCCACGAGGACCTGTGCACCTCCCTGGAACTGTTCAACCTGGCAACCAACTGCGCAAGAGCTGAGGAAGGACGCCTCTCCCTCCTCGAGCTTCCAGCTGCTGACCCAGAAGAGAAGAAACCCAAGGCCAAGGACGTGAAGCGCAAAGGAGTGGCCGAGCTCGCAGCAGTGCCACACACGAAGCATGGCAGGGACCAGCCGGATCATCCAAGGATAGCCGATTCTGTGCCTACCATAACCTCCACACCCACAACACCAACGAATGCCAGGAGCTCAGGGTCGTTCGAGAAGGACGCTTCGGTCGATGCCCCAAGCGCAACGAACGGGGCTACGGTCGAGTATGAGGACGGGGCGGAGGACAATGGGATGACCGAGGCCCTCGCTAGGAGTAGCGTGACCGACCTCGCGAGGATCGCTAGCAGGACCAGCCTTGCGAGGGAGCCTGGAGGGATCAGCCTCGCGAGGACCGCCCGCAGGGCAACACAGGCCTTCCTCCTCGCCACCACCACCAAGAAGGAATGATGATCACCACCAGGACGAGGGGTTGGGGGCTTCTAGGAGCCACGTGTCATCGCTTGCATCTTGGGCGGTTCCCAGGCCCCAGCCTCTCAGCACATCTTCAAGCAGTTTGCTCGCGAGGTGAATGCAGTCCTCCCCAAGCTCGAGGCCACGCGCCCGCTCAGGTGGTCCAAGTGCGCCATCACTTTCAGCTCGGCAGATCAACTCAAGTGTGCGGCTACAGCTGGCGTCCTCCCAATGCTTTGTTCCCCAGTCATCAGCAACGTGCAAGTTACCAGGACCCTCATCGATGGCAGTGCAGGGCTCAACGTTCTGTCCATCGAGATGTTCGACAACCTTCAAGTGCCATACGATCAACTTCAGCCTACCAAGCCTTTCTCGGGATTTACTGACGGCTCCACCACCCCGATAGGACTGGTCCGCCTCCCTATCACCTTCGGACAGCGCAACAACTACCACACCGAGCTCATCGACTTTGACGTCGCCCACATCCGTCTGCCATACAATGCCATCCTCGGGTATCCGGCCCTGGCCAAGATCATGGTGGTGACCCACCACGGCTACAACGTCCTCAAGATGCCAGGGTGGATTCATCGCAGTCACCTGCGAAGAGAAATACGCGGTGTGCTCCCTCGAGCGCGCCTTCCAAGCTGCATCAATCGAGGACCCGGACAGCAAGGGCGAGAACCCTCCTAAGGCAGTCCCCAAGAAGAAGAAGACATCGCCCAGCTCAAGGCCTCAGCAGGTTGGCATTTCAGGAGGTGCCGCATCATGATCCGCGCCCGTGCATGGGGCGCCTCCTTCCATTGCATAGGAAGGCGCACCCGGCGCCCTTCTCGGGCAGGGCTCGGGGGCTCTCTTCTGGAGGGCCTCAGACTTTGACAAAATCACGAGGGAGGTGCTCAAGCACCACTTGGAGGCGTGCTTCACAGCATGTTTCCCTCAGGAAGGCATGGGGCAAGGAAAGCCCAGCCCTCAGGAGTTCATCACCAAGGCCACTCAGGAGCTTCAGGAAGCAAGAGCCATGCGCGGCGATCACCATTTGCCTGGCGTAGCTCCCCATCCAGGTGAGGATGGCGGGTTGCGCGTCTGTATCGATGTCCCAGGGCTCAACCGAGCCGCATATCAAGAGCGCCTCTGGCCTTCACGCGTGGGACGTTGCAAGGGTCCGCCGCACAGCTACGTTCGCATGCCTTTTGGCCTGCCGAACGCGGATGCTACTCACCAGCGCCATCTGCGGAGCATTCTGGTGGCTCAGGAGGGCAGGCACCACACAGTCCTGGCGGAGATGGAGATGGTCCTCGAGGAACCACCTGGACCCCCAGAGCCTCCCGAGGCTCAGGGCTCCGGTGGCTCATGAGGATCGGCCTCTTCACTGTGCATCTTCAGCTACTCCAACACCCCCTCTACAATGGTACCAGGTAACATCTTTTGAGTTCATTTCAGCTGGGAGCGCCCTCAGGGCTGCATCATTCCCAGGCCGCATGGGTCTGTCCGTGCGGCATGTATCCCTTTTGCTTACGTCTTTAGTTTACCTTGCTGGGGGCGCCCCTCGGGCTGCATCATCCCCAAGCCGCTCGGGTCTGGCCCAGTGGTATGTATCCTTTCTGCGTTTATCTAAGCTGATTTGCCTTTCATGCTTAACCTACCTGTGATTATTGCCTGCTCGATTGACACCTACCTTTGGAGTCGCTCGCGCTGGCACGGCGCTTGCACATGGGTCCGTCCCTGCAACATCGACAAATCTGAGTGGTCGAGCTCTGGCCTGTTGTAGCCCCTCAAGCATCACCTCACCAGGCCCTCAGTGCCCTCACCCCTCCCTCGGAGCAACCAATGTCCGGCCGGCAATCATAATGGCAACCCGTGCTTTTCTCGTGTTGGTTGACAGGAACTTCCTGAGGTCTATAGCGGGTGGCGCCACGGGCTCTCTCCCTCTTTCTCGCCCGATCTGCTTGCGCGTTAAAAGGGGGGCTCCTGAGCATCGCGACTCATGAGCTCTTACTGACTCTCCAGCCCTCACCCACTGGCCTTGTCCACGGCATCGCGACCTGGCATACTAGCGGCGGCTGAGCTCGCTCAAGGGCCGGGACCTAAGAACGTAGAGCACCAAGGAAAGTGTGGGGAAGAGAAGGGAATCTCGCGAGGGCCTAACCCAGCTACATCCCAGCTACCGACGTACAAGTCCGGCGCAACGCGAAGGAACGACTCCATGTTTTTGAGATAAGTTTCGCGCATGGAATAGCTAATCGATGCGGCCTAGAATCTCCACTTAATGCGGCTCTGTGACGGCGACATTGCCTTCCTTTCTCACCTTTTGATGGCTGCTAGTGCGCTAAAGGGGACCTCCTGACCATCGCACCTCAGGGGCTCTTACTGGACCTTGGGCCGCTCACCTCCTGGCCTTGACCATGGCATCGCGACCTGGCATACCAGCGACGGCTGAAGCCTGCCTGGGGACTAGGACCTGTCAGCGTAGAGCACCAAGTCATCCCGAGGTTAGAAAGGGGGAACCAAGCCGGGGCAGGACAAGCATTCGCACCGCTTCATAATAAGGATAATATCAACAAAATACATCACGGACCCTTTACATGCCCCCACGGGGTGTTTTCTCGATTCCTTGCATGGGAACAAAAGACGCGAATCCTAAGGAGCCCTAACTACACGTGCCCCCATGGCCGACGCCATTATCAACAGTGGGCCACAGGAGGCCAGCGCCAACCCCATCCAGATCAGCTGCGCCGATGGCCTGATGCAGCCTCCTAGCTCCGGGCACGGCGCGAGCTCGAGAGCACGTAGCTGTCGTCGCTCGTCTCCAGAGTCGCGAAGAGATCGGGAGAGTCGCTGGACTCCCAAGCATCGCCGTGGCCGCCAGAGGAGCCATTGGGGAAGCGGATGGCAGACCTAGCCCCTGCCACGATGATGTCCCGGCTGCCTCCCCTGGGGCAGCACTCCAGCCGGTGGCCTTCTGCATCGAAGACCTTGAAGGACATCAAGGAGGCGCCATCGTATTCAAAATGAATCACGAGGGCACCCCCTGTTCGGCAGACCCGGGCGATCTCGCCCCAGCCTCGGGTCATGAAGACCTTGCCCGGAGCGACGACTTCAACCTTCGCTCCGGTCACTGGAGCACCGCAGTCGGCGTGCTGCAGCCAAAGCTTGAGAGGCCCCCTCGACGGCATCTCGAAGGCGAAGAATGAAGGGAGGCGGATCCAGGTGCTTGGAGGCATCGCGGCATGGAGCATGAGCTCGCGAGAGGAGTCTACGGCGTGGACTCCGGGAGCAACACCGCATGTCGCCATGGCTCATCGACCTCGCCTGCGGCGCGGGCGGCGTCGCTCGTCGTCTCCTTCTCCAGGGCCCTTGGCCTGGGCGTACAGGGGTAGCAGGAACCCATGAGGTGGCCGCTCGCACCAAGGCCTCGTCATCTCCGACCTCGCAACCTCGTCGCGGCGGCATGGGACCGGCCGTTTCTTCGGTGGGAGCGGGTCAGGCCCCTCCCCGGGGGCCTTTCCTTTCTCTTCGGCTGAGAACCTGCGGATTGGTGCCATTGGCGTCAAGAATGGAGGTGGAGCAAGGGATAAGAAGCAAGCGGAGCAAGAAGAGATGGACAACGGGGGCTTGCACCCCCCCCCCCCATTTATAGTCCAAGGGAGGCCAACCATCGGCCTCCATGATCGCAGGTAATGATGACTCTTTTTGCATGCAGCAGGGACTCGTCAAGTCTGGCAGTTGCCAAGGCAGCGTGGGGAAGCGGAGACGCCCACGTCCAATCAACCGCCACATGGCGACCAAGGCCGCAGGCTGTTGGGGCCTGCGGCGGTCCGCACTTGCCCTTTGGCTTCGCTGCTAAGCCAAGTCCGAGCGCGCCTTGGGCCCGGGGGCTACTGTCAGCATTCTGGGAACGGGGGTGTCAGTGTCAAAACCGGCGGATCTCGGGTAGGGGGTCCCTAACTGTGCGTCTAGGCGGATGGTAACAGGAGACAAGGGACACGATGTTTTTACCTAGGTTCGGGCCCTCTCGATGGAGGTAAAACCCTACTCCTGCTTGATTGATATTGATGATATGGGTAGTACAAGAGTGGATCTGCCATGAGATCAAGGAGGCTAAACCCTAGAAGCTAGCCTATGGTATGATTGTTGTAATGGATGTGTGTCCTACGGACTAAAACCCTCCGGTTTCTATAGACACTGGAGAGGGCTAGGGTTACACAGAGTCAGTTACAATGGTAGGAGATCTACATATCCGTATCGCCAAGCTTGCCTTCCACGCCAAGGAAAGTCCCATCCGGACACGGGACAAAGTCTTCAATCCTGTATCTTCATAGTCTTGGAGTCCGGCTGACGATGATAGTCCGGCTGTCCGGACACCCCCTAGTCCAGGACTCCCTCAGTAGCCCCTGAACCAGGCTTCAATGACGATGAGTCCAGCGCGCATAATGTTCGGCATTGCAAGGCGGATTCCTCCTTCGAATAATTCATAGAAGATTGTGAACACCAGGATAGTGTCCGGCTCTGCAAAATAAATTCCACATTCCACCGTAGAGAGAATAATATGTACACAAGTCCGATCTGCTGACATATTTTGCGGCATGACGTCACACCACCACCAAGCTTTTACTTGAATCGTTTTTTATTATACCACCTCAGCGCGTTTAGCGAAGCGGTTTCCTTGGCACGCCTTGTCGAAGAAAAGATCGTGCTCCCCTTATTCCGGGATTCCCATCAATACGGACGTGGGTAACCCAACCGTGCCCGTCGCCACACCCCCTCTATCGGAGGCGAGTCACGAACGGTCACGGGGACGGCTCTTGGTATTCTCCTTCTTTATAATGGGACCAAGGCTCATTTCTTTTCTTCAATCCTCCATCGAATCTTCTCCTTACCCTGAGTTCCAACACCCAGAGCCCCAGATTCGAGCGCTTCAGACCTTCAACAATGTCCGGCTCTGGCCTACAGGGCCGGTGGATGCCCTCCTCCGTCACGGAAGAAGACGTGCTAAAGCTGCGAGAGGCCAAGTACCTGTCTTACGAGATTTCGCATAGGTTGCCCGCCGAAGGGCAAGTCATCCCCACCCCCGAGCCCGGCGAGTACATCGTTTTTGTATCCCACCTCCGTCGGGGTTTAGGCTTCCCGATGGATCCTTTTGTGAGAGGGCTCATGTTTTACTATGGGTTGGAATTCCACGACTTGGCTCCGAAGTCCATCCTCCATATTTCTGCATTTATTGTCGTCTGCGAAGCCTTCCTCCGCGTCACCCCTCACTTCGGCTTGTGGCTTAAGACCTTCACGTGAAGCCGAAGATGATCGAGGGGCGTCAAGCAGAGTGCGGCGGGGAGGTTGTGAGCAGAAGGGTCGACGCTCCATGGCCCGAGGGCTCTTTCCAGGAGGAGCTCGGCTTATGGCAGCAGGAGTGGTTCTACATAACCACTCCCAGGGGCAGCAGGCAGAAGCCGCCACCCATCTTCCGCCCAGGCCCTCCACAGCGGCTGATGTCATGGGTCAGCCAAGGGCTCAACTGGGGGCTGTCAAAGGACGTGCCCCTATTGCAGGGCCGGATTTGAGACCTCCAAGCGAGGGAGATCGATCTGGTCGTGGTGATGCAGGTCATGCTGATTAGGCATCTCCTGCCCTGCAAACGCCGCCCTCTTCGGTTGTGGGAGTTTAATCTGGAGGGACCACGAATTCTCCAACACTTCATGGGTACGACACCCGTGGAGATGTACAAATTGTTCTTCGGATCACAAGAGGTGTGTCCGGAATTGACCGAGGATGCCGGCCTGAGCTGCAATAGCCCGGATACACAAGTAAGTAGCTCCGTGTCCGAACATACCATTTGTTTGCCTTTCTATGATTCGCTTTTTGACCAACCGCCCTCTAAACAGGAGTGGATAGCGCAAGAGAAATTGATACGGTGTCCGGCCCCCCTCCCAGAGACCGCGCCGGATCCCGTGCTGGTCAGGATGCTGGAGGTTGCGCCTTCAGAGGAAGGCGAAGGGGAGAACAGAGGAACTACCGCCTCAACCAAGGAGGCTTTTGAGGAAGGGGGGATCGAGAATCCCTCCTTCCAGGGGGAGAAGAGGACCGCCTCCGAAAACCCGGAGGCCAAAGCCCCGAAGCGGGGGAAGAGATCTTCACCAGAGGGTCCTGCGTCCGAAGAGGCTCCGGCCGCACAATCTCCCCTAAAGATTAAAGCGAGGTAGTATTCTTGGTTTCGTCTCGCTTAAGTAATTTTATATATTTATATTTATTAAAATATAAGCGAGGTGGTACTAATTCGGGAAACCACCATCGAACGATATTTCCTCCGCTTCGATAGTGTGTATCTGCGTTGTTGGGCCTTTTGGCCCGCCAACCAAACGACCGGGAGAAAAAATAAAGTGCACAAAGGGTATCTGGAATGAATTTAACTCTCGGGAATTATGGGCTCCTATGAAGGAAATCAATAGGATTGTGTTGCATGGGTAAAAGAGAAAATTGCATCGATCAATTATTAGTTCCTGGAATATGGAAGGAAATGAACTCCTTATATTACGGGGTTGCCATGCGAGGAGAAGGAGACTAATTACTTGTCAGAATCGGGAAGGAAATTAACTCCATACAATGAAGAGGTTTGCACCATCTTCTAATTAAGTGCATAATTAAAGGAGAGGCTGCATAATCCAATGGCATAAATCCTACTAGACTGAGATTGTGGGCTGCCTTGCATAATGATGCATAATTAAAAGTTAGGCATTGCACCAAGGAAAGCTCCAATAATTAAAATAAAATATATGAAGCACTCTTGAGCATAAGAAAAAAGTGTCGACGACCATATTTAAGGTGCTCATCAATCAAACTGGACATTTTTAAAAAAAAGTATAGTAAGAAAATATAGGAGTGCAAGGAATTTTTGTCCCATTGCAACACATGGGCGTGTAACGAACTGAGACGAGGAATTTTTGTCCCACTGCAAAGCATGAGACGTGTAACAATGCCTCCTGTTGCAACGCACGGGCATTTGTGCTAGTCTCCCCTAAAGAATCAGCCCTCCAGCGAGCCGTAAGTAGAAAAAAGGAGTTTTGTAATAAGGGACATCCCTATTTGTGCTTCTGAGGATAACTTGAGTTTTTACCTTGTAGTTCGGATCTCCGTCCTTCTCAGATGAGCTCGTCTTCGGGGGAACTCCGTCCGGAGATGATGGAGAGCGAGACGCCTCCATCCGCCGCACCATCGGATAGGGCGGACGAGCCTGAAGTGTCATCACGGAGGGTATCCCCGAGTCCGGCAGGGCCGAATAGTTCGGCACCAACTGGTGTGCGGCCGTGGGAGCTGAAGGATCTGCTTGAGAGGGCGTCCATCTCAGAAGGTCACCGTACACTGATGAGTACGGTGATTGAAAGAATTTCATCCGCCGAAGGCGGATTGCATGATGCCGTCAGGAGTTTGCTGGCGGGGTTTGAGGTACATAAAAATGACATACCCTGTGACAGTTTTACACATAAAGTGCGCCCTGTATAGATAGTAGCCCCTGAGACTCGGTAGGGTGTCGAGAACGACAGCGTGCCGAGGATCAAAATCCCAGGTATTGATTTTCGCCTTTCCTAAGCAGGTGGCGGATAGTTCGGTGGCTAGCCATACTGATGGAGTTGCCGAACTAAAGCGGCAACTCGATGTTGCGGATGCGGACATCGCGCTAGTCAACAGGCGACTTGACGAGTCGCAAGGTAGGTTTCTTCTCCGTGGTCACCTAGTAAGGGAGCCGAAGCCCACCCCTTACAATATGTGTGCTTGACGCAGATGGTGCCGCTGCTTTGGAGAGCCTTCGAGCAGAACTTGCTCAAGCCAAGGAGCAAGCCAGAAGGAGTGATGCGGTTGCCTCGAGGGCGGCCGAAGAGCTAGAAGCCGAAAGGGCTGCACACTGCCGAAGCAGGGAGGAGATGGCCGAAATGGCCGTGAAGTTAAAAGATGCTACCGATCGCAATGAGGTTCTTGAAAAGGAGCGCCTAGCGGAGCAAGAAGACCTGGGGAAGGCCACCGCCGAAGCCAAGGATGCCCGTTCTGTGATGCGGGCTATAAAGGAGGATCTGCGCCAGGCCGGAGACATTGTGGCTGGCAAGCCCTTTCTGGTGCGCCGAAGGTTTACAGATCCAAAGTATGCTTAGCTTGGCCAGCTGTGGGGTCCGGTGGATCCTTACATGGACTTAGCGGCGAGTGCGGCGGATGCCGTTGTGCACTTCCAAAGTCAGAAGGATCACAAGACGGAAGAGATATTTTGGTCTCAATTCCATAGTCCTGAGCGTTCACTTCCGCTGACCGATCGGTTGGCCGAGTGGGCTGAGCTGAATAGATTGTTCGGACTTGCCATGACGGATATCGTGACTCATGTCTGGCCAGATAGGCCCAAGCCGAAGAGTTACTTTGGCTTATTGCAGCAATTTCTTGGGGCGGTGCCGCATATTAAGGCGATGAAGCGGTCGGCCTGCATAGAGGGTGCACGAATGGCCCTCGCCCATGTGAAGACACATTGGACAGAGATGGATGCCACCGCTATTGCGACCTAGGGTTCGGACGAGAGCCGGTTACCCGCCGAGCACTATTTTGGTGAAGTTCTGCGTGGTGCTCGTGTAATAGAGTCGCAGTGCTCAAAAAATGTCATGTTCAAATGATCTTTATGATTTGTAAAATGATGTTTATAATATAAGCGCTTTTTGTACTTGTGCGTGCAAGTATTGGAATGTCTCCTGTGCGGCCGTTTATGTATACGTGTGTATAACCTGAAAGATGGCAGTCGTCGGCTTCAGCCCCCACGCACAAGGTGCGGGGGTGTTTGCAAAAATAGTGCATTTTCACACTTAATCCGACGTCTCGGTCCTGTGAAGGAGGTGGTAGCGTAGCAAACGAGGCAACCGGACTATAATGCTTTATCACTTTCACTTAGCCATAGGAGTTCGAGGGTGGGGCTACGATATAGCCCCTAGGGGCACCGCCCTCTCCGAATTCGGGGCGCGTATGTGCCTGACCGGGAAACGGTCCTTCGTCAAAGCGGAGGAATTCTAAACATTTCGGTAGTCGATCGAGTGGTTGACCAGTCTCTCGCTATATCATGACAGTCAGTTTTCGGCTTTCTCTACTGAGGTGCTCGCCCGGCCGAACCGGGGCACAATCGAAGTAGTTCTCCTAGTGCCGCGTTAGCCGATGATACGGAACGTAAGGCAGAAAAACACAGGAGCCGGGCAAACCCAACATTTGACCAAATACATGATTCTGAGCTGATGCATATAAGGCCTAACTCGAGACGCCGAACACTCCCTAAGGTATTCGGTCTTTATGATATCGGGCAGAACAATGCCCTAAGCCCCTAGTGTCCAGGTACACGCAAGGTCCTCTGACGCGGCCGATGCCAAAACGTCAGTCTCCTCTCTGGTTATAATGAGAAACCAGGGGATATAGAGCAACAAGAGACAGTAAAAAAGGTTTACGCAGGGTCTTAATCTGAAAAGAATCCTTGCAATGGGTCCCTACTGCACGTCTGCGCCTGTGTCTCCGTTGTGCTGTATCCTAGACGGGTGTAACACGTTGTTCATCTGTAAAAGAGAGGAACTTAGTTTGAAAAGTAATTGTGCAGAAAATGAATTAAAGATCAAAATATGAATAAATGAATAAAGCTGAGCTTATATTAGCTCATACACACAGCCCCTTGTAAAGGGGTGTGCGGCTAGGGAGCCCCTAGCTTATTTTATGCCGGACTCGTCTAGCCGTGTCCGGGGTCTTGAATGACCTTTTAATGAGATGATGTCGCGTGGACCGGGCATTTTAAGTGTAAGAGACGCGTAGTGTGGTATTGCATTAAAGCGGACAAAAGCTTCACGTCCCAATAGTGCTTGATGGCTACTTTTGAATGGGGCGACATGAAAGGTTAGCTTTTCGCATCGGAAGTTGTCGGGTGACCCGAACACAACTTCTAGTAGTAAGGAGCCCGTGCACTTGGCGTAAGGGCCTGGCGTCACTCCTTTGAAGGAAGTGCGGCTATGCCGAATTTTAGTGTGGTCTATCCCCAACTTGCGGATTGTGTCCGGATATAGCAGGTTTAAATCGCTGCCGCCGTCCATCAGGACTTGTGTAAATTGTAGTCCGTCGATTATAGGTTCCAATATCAGAGCAGTCCACCCTGCGTTTCGAATACTTCTGGAATAGTCCAGGTGATCGAAAGTGATTGGTTTTGACATCCAACCTCGTGGTTCCGCTGGGGTGGACCGTGCGATACCTACTTTGGCGGGTGCCGCACTTTTGTTCCGTATTATCACATGAAGTGAGTTTACTGTTTTGACTTCTTATGGGAAAGTCTTTTGTTTTCCGGCGCTCTGCTGGTGGGGTTCGTTGTCATCCTCGCTTGGCACGTTGAGCCCCTTGTGTTCGGCATTGAGTCGGCCGGACTGTTTGAAGACCCAACAATCTCGGTGGGTGTGGTTTGCAGGCCTTCCGGAGGTGCTGTGGATTTGACATATCCGATCCAAAATTTTGTTCAAGTTGGATAGCTCGTCACTATTGTCCTTAAGAGGCAGTGTTTTGTTGTTTGGCCGCGAGCTTTTGAATCCGGCGTTGACCGCTGTGTTCTTTGGGCTTTTTTCTTTATTTCGGCGCTGATCCTTTCTACGCTGTGATTTTCCATTTCCATCTCTGATCTCGGATGTACTCGGGTCGCTGGTGCTGCATCTTGCTAGCCAGCTGTCTTCCCCCGCGCAAAAGCGGGTCATGAGGCTTGTTAGCGCGGCCATTGTTCTCGGCTTCTCTTGGCCGAGGTGTCTGGCGAGCCATTCATCTCGGACATTATGTTTAAAAGCTGCCAGGGCTTCGGCGTCTGGACAGTCGATTTGGTTCTTTTTGGTAAGAAACCTGTTCCAGAATTTGTGCGCTGACTCTCCGGGCTGTTGAGTTATGTGACTTAAATCGTCTGCGTCCGGAGGTCGGACATAAGTCCCTTGAAAATTTGCTCTAAACGCGTCCTCGAGCTCTTCCCAACTTCCAACAGTATTTTCTGGGAGGCTTTTGAGCCAATGCCAACCTGGCCCTTTGAGCTTGAGGGGTAGATATTTTATGGCGTCGAGATCATCTCCTCTAGCCATGTGTATGTGGAGGATGTAATCCTCAATCCAGACTCCAGGGTCTGTTGTTCCGTCGTATGCCTCTATGTTTAATGGTTTGAACCCCGCTCGAAATTCATGATCCAGCACCTCATCGGTGAAACATAGTAGGTGTGCGGCGCCCCTGTATTTGGGTGTGCCATTGTCTTCGAACACTCGGCGTGTTGTGTTGCTTCCTGGGGCCCTCTTTTTTGGCCCATAGATGGACCTGATCGGGCCGTCTGTTTTCCGAGGATCATGAGTCGGCTTGTGTGCGGCGCCGCTTATCGCTTTTGGCCTGTCATCCGGTCGTCTATCCGGCCAGGCGGTCTCTTTGCTTTTTGACTGTGGGGGCTCTCTGGCCTCTTCGTCGAATTCTGGCAGCAGCTTGCGCTTCGGGTAGCTCTTTGTTTGGTGGCCATCGCCATATTTGTCTGCGTCTTAAGTACTTTGCTCCACCTCATTCTAAGTATGTCTTTTGCTGTTTTGAGCTTCCGTTTTTCCTTTTTCAGACTTCTTGCAGTGGCGACAAGTATTTTGTGAAGGTTCTTATGCTCCAGTGGTGTGTCCGGCGTGAGATCGTCTGGACTGTTCTTTTCGCCGGGCGTGAATTGATTATCTGATTCATCCTGTTCGGATGGTTGCTTGGTTGTATGTTCGTCGTCCACTGGCTTGTCCTGCTCTATTGCTGGGTCATTAGGAGTGCTGTTTTTGTCGAGGCGGGACTTAGGGCAGCGTCTGCGTTGCCGTTTTGGTTGTTTGCCGGCGGAATTATCCTTTGCCGCATCCCGTTGTTCCTCGTTATCGCTTCCTTTTGGGGTGTCCACCATATATACATCATGGGTTGGGGTGGTCTTCCAGTGCCCTGTAGGCGCTGGTTCTTGATCGTCTCCGGCATCATCGTCCATACCGTCGATGTCTTCGGAGTCGTAGTCTAGCATGTCGGTTAGATTGTCGACAGTGGCTACAAAGTGGGTGGTGGGTGGGCTTTGAATTTCTTCGTCGTCCGCATCCCAACCATCCTGACCGTAGTCCGGCCAGGGTTCTCCTGATAACGAGAGACGCTTTAGCGAATTTAGGATGTCGCCAAAGGGTGAGTACTGAAAGATGTCCGCGGCGGTGAACAACATGATCGGCGCCCAATTGGATTCGATTGGCGGGGGCGCAGGAGGTTCGGAGTCCGGCAAGCAGTCCGGCGTCTCGGAGTCACGAGCTTTATAAGGGACAAGGTCAGTATTCGGCTCCACTGCCGTAGAAGTTGCAGCTCCCGAGGCGGTGTCCAGCCACCTGTCCTCGATCTGCACGGTCTGCTCCGAACTATGGGTCAGAGCGGACTCGTGTGCGGCCTCCAGGGCACTGTCCGGCGGCAGAGCTAAATCATGCCCATCGTGACAGCGCGGCACGCTCGGCTGTGGCTCGAATCCGTCGAAGATCAAGTCTCCGCGGATGTCGGCCGTGAAGTTTAGGCTTCCAAACCCGACCTGATGGCCAGGGGCGTAGCTTTCGATCTGCTCCAGATGGCCAAGTGAATTGGCCCGCAGCGCAAAGCCGCCGAACACGAAGATCTGTCCGGGGAGGAAATTCTCACCCTGGACAGCGTTGTTGTTGATTGAAGAAGCCATCATGCCTATCAGTGACGACACAGAGGAACTCTCAATGAAAGCACCAATGTCGGTGTCAAAACCGGCGGATCTCGGGTAGGGGGTCCCGAACTGTGCGTCTAGGCGGATGGTAACAGGAGACAAGGGACACGATGTTTTTACCCAGGTTCGGGCCCTCTCAATGGAGGTAAAACCCTACTCCTGCTTGATTGATATTGATGATATGGGTAGTACAAGAGTGGATCTACCACGAGATCAAGGAGGCTAAACCCTAGAAGCTAGCCTATGGTATGATTGTTGTAATGGTTGTGTGTCCTACGGACTAAAACCCTCCGGTTTATATAGACACTAGAGAGGGCTAGGGTTACACAGAGTCGGTTACAATGGTAGGAAATCTACATATCCGTATCGCCAAGCTTGCCTTCCACGCCAAGGAAAGTCCCATCCGGACACGGGACGAAGTCTTCAATCTTGTATCTTCATAGTCTTGGAGTCCGGCTGACGATGATAGTCCGGCTGTCTGGACACCCCCTAGTCCAGGACTCCCTCAGGGGGTCCCCAGAGTTGCCTGCCTGCGGCCTACAGCGTGGCTCAACAAGTGGCCCAGTACGGCCCGTCTTCATCAACAAACGCTCAAGACCCTCGCGAGGGGCCAAGCCTCGTGGGACGGACGACGCAAGGCCTCCTCAGGGGCGGCCTCACCAGGCAGGCTCGCGATGAGGCGGAGAGATCAAGGGAAGGGGTACCTCGCGAGGTGCTCATGACGCAAGCCATGACAACCAAGACCAGGCGGGCGCCAGGCGGGTGCCAGCCTGCACAGTGTCCTCGTTTCCTCCTTGGTGCAAAGGGGCAAGCACAGGCGCGGAGTACCGAGGCATCAAGCAAAGGTTTCCATATCAGTGCAACGAGATCAAGACCAGCAGGACGACAGGATGGAGGTCACCATGGATCCCAAGACGGCGTCATCACCTGTGCCTTTGACAGTCGAAGACCACCTTTAGTCAGGATAGCTTGTACTAGCTGTCCCCTTTCAAAATGGCCATTGTTGGCTCCCTTCCCGCTCAATATTTGGGAAGAGGACCAGGGCCTCTATAAATAGGACTAGCCGCCCCAGTAGAAGGCATCTCATCTACGGGCCAATCTGATCCGAACCTAGATCATCTACACTCCACCACAAGAACACCTCTCGCGAGGCTGTTCTTCCTCTGTACTGTTCATCATCAGCCCAAGAGGCAATCCACCACACCACACACTGGATTATGGTATTACACCACAACGGTGGCCAAACCAGTATAAACCTTGTGTCTCTTGTGTTGTTCATCGTGCCAGCTTAGAATCGCGGCGAGGTTGTGGGCGAGTATCGGTAGGGAGAAGATCTTCATGTGCACCCCAGAGTTCGAACCTTAAGGGTTTTGTCGGAACCCGATATCCAACATTTGGCACGCCAGGTAGTGGTGCGCCGAAATCTTTTCTCCGCTAATCAATGAATTTCCCCCATACGACTGTAAGGACAAGCTTTTCATTGTTCTTGGCAACTCCAATTTCATAACTGCAAAGATTTTGTGTTTCAAGTATCACGTCTCTTGGTAATTCGCCCTTGAAACACTAAACAAATCATTCAGGGATGATCTGCAGAGGAACAATGCATATTTTTGTTTGAAAAATGGACCGTAAATAGGATAAAAAAGATAATCTCTATAATCAAAGAAAATTTGTCCGTTCAAAATATCTGACTATATATCGTACCAAGTGAAATAGAGAAGACTACTATCATAGGAATAATGTGAATGAGAAAGCATAGTACTAGTGGATGAAACATATGCTCACAAAGAGAAGCATCTTCAATGTTTTAACGGGAAAAGATGCAATACAATAGCTTCAATTGAACATCTACTCAAAACAGTACCATAATATAAGTAGCATAGCATGACAAAGCATGATCATGTGGATGAAGGTTGGTACTGACCTCTGTTGGGAAAATTATCTGAGACTAAGTTCATTTTCGGGTCCTAGTATCTTGCCATGAGGTGAATTTGTTCAAACTTTTTCAAGTCCTTGAGAGAGGCAGCGGAGAAACTGCCCTAGTCATTGAGGGAGTCTTGGATAAGGGGGTCCTCCGGTGTCCAGGCAACTGAATGTGGGCCGGACTAATGGGTCGTGAAGATACAAAGCAGAAGGCTTTCCCCCGTGTCCGGGTAGGACTCCTCTATGCGTGGATAGCAAGATTGGTGTCCGGATATGTAAATTTCCTTCTCCCACGGACCAGCTCTGTACAACCCTAGGTCCTCCGGTGTGTATATAAACCGGAGGGTTTAGTCTGTAGTGGCTATCATAATTCACATAGGCTGGATAGCTAGGGTTTAGCCATTACGATCTCGAGGTAGATCAACTCTTGTAACCCCTAGACCTATCAAAGTAAATCAAGCAGGACATAGGGTTTTACCTCCATTAAGAGGGCCCGAACCTGGTTAAACATCGTGTCCCCTTTGTCCCTTGTTATCTTCGATCCTCAGATGCATAGTTCACGACCCCCTACCTGAGATCGGTCGATTTTGACATCGACATTGGTGCTTTCATTGAGAGTTCCTTTGTGTTGTCGATAGAAGGATCGATGGCTCGCCTTGTCATCAATAACGATATTACTTCTAGAAGGACCCTAACTCCAGGACAGGTCCTCCACAGCGGTTTTACCATGGCGCTCGCTTAGCCGTTAGGCCAACGGCGGCCCCCACAATCGCCAAACATCATCTTTGCATCAGCCTCGAACACTCTGAAATGATGGATCCGACAGACGTCTCATCTTTGAATGAGCTGCTGGATCGCATCGCCGCACTGGGGGTCACAGCAGACTATGATCGGATTGGGATTAAACCCGATCAGAGGGAGATCAAGTCCCCATCGATCATCCATCTGGTAGCGGTCGTTGAGGAACGAGCCGAGGACGCTTCTTCCCCTAAGTTAAGAACCAGCTATGTTCGGATTTCTGAGCCCAACGAGCCGGATACCCATCCTCGGGAAGAGACTTCATGTCCTCTGAATATAGGATCGGACATTGATCCCAGAAGTCACCAGGACCTTCCTGATCCTGAACTGGTGACCTCGGAGATTCTTCAAACTCCGGATCCAATCGTGGGTCGGGATTCGGATTTTAGCCCGCCCACCCACCACAATCAATATTCACCAAGTAATTCAGGCCCTCCAGACATATGTGACCTAATGTATGTACGGCAGCAACCTCAGGAAACGTTCGACCACTTCTGGGCCAGATTCCTCCTTGTTAAAAACATGATTAAAGATTGCTGCGACGACGACGCGGTTTCAATTTTTTGCCGTAAATGTACGGACGAGGGAATTCTCAATGCCCTCAACCGCCGCCGCATACAACACTTTACGGATTTAGCACACATAGTCCGCAATCACCGAAATGCCGTACTCGAAATATCAGCTCAGTTTGAGGGGCTCAAGTTCCATCACGTTTCTCGAGACAGTAATCAGGCAGCAGACAGTTCAATTCCAGGACGACATAATATAATATACGTGAGGCTCAACCAATGATTTTGATTAGACACTTCTCCTTGTTGAATGAGAATGAAGGAAGAGTGCCGAACGACTAAAGCTAGCAGCCAGCCCGGATACCTAAACTAAAGAGGATGTCCCACCATAGCAAGATATGATACAGACCAATTAACTGGTAAGCCAACCTTCCCCACTGCTTTACTATCTAATAAGTTTGATAGAAATCAAGGCGGGTATAGCTTCCTTTGATCCATACCGTAATATTCAAGCTGACTTTGTCAACTTATTCCTCTTTTTTCAGGTTGAATTGACAACGCTGTACTTTCTTCCCTTGCTTGAATGGGCGCTAAGCGCGATCCCGTCCCGCCTAACACCTTTGTGGAAAGGCTCTTCAAGCCATCCGTGGTATGGCAGAACGAGAGCGGAAATACTAGTCTGGAGCCTATCATACCCCCAGTAGCCGAACACAAGGCCGATATCATCGGGGGCTTGGGCACTGAAATGACACCTTCTGCCCATGTAATCATGGTCGTCATTGCTCCATGGACCGAACCCTTCCTGGCCTACCTTAATAAGCAGGAGCTCCCTGATGACCAGAATGAGGCCCGTCGCATAGTTCGACGCTCTAAAGCCTACAAAGTTCACGAAGGTGAACTCTGCAAGAAAAGTACTACTGGAGTTCTTCATGTCGGGAAACGTAGCATGCAATTCCAAAAAAATTCCTACGCTCATGCAAGATCTATCTAGGAGATGCATAGCAACGAGAGGGGGAGAGTGTGTCCATGTACCCTCGTAGACTGAAAGCAGAAGCATTAACTTAACATGGTTGATGTAGTCGAACGTCTTCTCGAATCAACCGATCAAGTACCGAACGTACGGCACCTCCGAGTTCTGCACACGTTCAGCTTGATGACGTCCCTTGAACTCTTGATCCAGCAGAGTGTCGATGGAGTCGATGAGTTCTGTCAACACGACAGGATGATGACGGTGTTGGTGATGTGATCCGCGCAGGGCTTCGCCTAAGCACTATGATGATACTATCGGAGGAGTAAACGGTGGAGGGGGGCACCGCACATGGCTAAGAGAATAACTGTTGTGCCTTTGGGGTGCCCCCCGCCCCCGTATATAAAGGAGGAGGGGGAGGAGGCCAGCCACGAGGGGCGCTCCATGGAGGGGGGAGTCCTACTAGGACTCCACCCCTAGTAGGATTCGCCCCCTCCCCCCCCCCCCCCTCTTTTTCATTCTTACGAAGGGGGGAAAGGGAAAAGAGGTGGAGAGGGAGAAGGAAAGGGGGCTGCACCCCCACCCCTTGTCCAATTTGGATTGGCAAGGGGGGTGCCACCTCCTGTGGCCAGCCCTCTCCTCTCCACTAAGGCCCATGTGGCCCATTAACTTTACCGGGGGGTTCCGGTAACCTCCCGGTACTCCGAAAAATCCCCGAACCTCTTCAGAACCATTCCAGTGTCCATATATAACCTTCCAATATATAAATCTTTACCTCTCAACCATTTCGAGACTCCTCGTCATGTCTATGATCTCATCCGGGACTCCGAACAACCTTCGGTCACCAAAACACATAACTCATATAATACCAATTGTCATCGAACGTTAAGCGTGCGGACCCTATGGGTTTGAGAACTATGTAGACATGACCGAGACACCTCTCCGGTCAATAACCAATAGTGGAACCTCGATGCTCATATTGGTTCCCACATATTCTACGAAGATCTTTATCGGTCGAACCGCAATGTCAATATAGTTATTCCCTTTGTCATCGGTATGTTACTTGCCCGAGATTCGATCGTCGGTATCTTCATACCTAGTTCAATCTCATTACCAGCAAGTCTCTTTACTCGTTCCATAGTGCATCATCCCGCAACTAACTCGTTAGTCACATTGCTTGCAAGGCTTCATATGATGTGCATTACTGAGAGGGCCCAGAGATATCTCTCCGATACTTGGAGTGACAAATCCTAATCTTGATCTATGACAACCCAACAAACACCTTCAAAGATACATGTAGAGCGTCTTTATAATCACCCAGTTACGTTGTGACGCTTCATAGCACACAAGGCATTCCTTCGGTGTCCGGGAGTTGCATAATCTCATAGTCGGAGGAATATCTATTTGATATGAAGAAAGCAGTAGCAATAAAATTGAACAATCATTATGCTAAGCTAACGGATGGGTCTTGTCCATCACATCATTCCACTAATGATGTGATCCCGTTATCAAATGAAAACTCATGTCCAATGGCTAGGAAACTTAACCATCTTTTGATCAACGAGCTAGTCTAGTAGAGGCATACTAGGGACACGTTGTTTTGTCTATGTATTCACACATGTATCAAATTTCTGGTTAATACAATTCTAGCATGAATAATAAACATTTATCATGAATAAGGAAATATAAAGTAACAACTTTATTATTGCCTATAGGGCATATTTCCTTCACTTCAAAGGTGCATCTCCTAAGAGGAGGGATGGCGGCTCTTAGCTGAAATACATGCTGGACTTGGTGGCCATCACGCTGCAGCTCGGGCTCTCGTAAGCAAGGCCTTCCATAGAGGTTTCTTTTGGCCAATGGCCCGAGCAGACGCACAGGCCCTTTTACAGCGTTGTGTGGGATGTCAGCTTTTCACCAATCAAATTCATATGCCGCCCACTGCCCTAAGAACAATCCCCATCACTTGGCCCTTTGCGGTCTGGGGACTAGATATGGTCGGACCCCTTAAAGGGGGATGCCACAAGAAGAAATATTTGCTGGTTATGGTGGATAAATTCACTAAGTGGATAGAGGCGAAACCAGTAAAAACGGCTAAAGACGGGCGAGTGGTCGACTTTATATCCGGCGTGGTACACCGTTATGGTGTCCCGCACAGCATCATCACTAATAACGGCTCCAATTTCACAGCCGATGAGGTGAAAAAGTGGTGCGCTAACTTGGGCATTAAGCTCGATTACGCCTCCATATACCACCCTCAAACAAACGGTCAGGTCGAGCGGGCTAATGGCCTGATAATGAGCGGCATCAAACCCAGACTAGTGCGATCCCTACGGGAGTCAAGTAAACACTGGGTCGAGGAACTCGATTCCGTACTCTGAGGATTGCGGACTACGCCCAATCGCACGACCGAATACACACCTTTTTTCATGGTGTACGGCGCAGAGGTTGTCTTTCCCTGCGACATTATTCATGACTCACCTCGAGCGTGAATGTATGAAGAGAGAGAAGCCGAGCTCGATCGGCGGGATGACCTAGATGGCCTGGAGGAGAAGCGCGATATTGCAAGAACCCGTTCTGCATTTTATCAACAACAGGCTCAGAGATACCAAAGCAGAGAAGTGCGGGCCAAGACTTATAATGTCGGCGAACTTGTTTTACGCCTCCCAAAGAAGAAGAAGAAGGACAAGATCAAACCGAAATGGGAGGCCCCCTTCATTATAGATGAAGTTCTCATAGGAGGAGCCTATCGCCTTTGTAATGCATTGGATAATCGCTTAGAGCAGAATCCATGGAACGCTGTCCGGCTCCGAAGATTCTACGCATAAGTTCGGCCTGCTTCTATTTCGCACCTTTTTTCCCCCTCTTCATTTTGTTTTTTTGTTTTCTCGTTTTCATACGTTTCCCAGGATATGCTCGGATAGGCCAAACTCTTAAGGGGTACACATCTTAAAATGTATACACCCCACCATGACTGTGGGCTTCTTTAACCGAAGCTTATTATTACTCTGAGCCTGGAGCTCGCAATTTATATGTCATTTTACACTCTTTGCCAATATATGCACCTCTATGATTTAAGTTTTTGCCAAGCTAGGTTGCCTCGCTCCTGTGTTTATGCCCTACGTTCTCGATTATTCGGCTAGGGCATAAAGGGAGCACCTCTGCGATTGTTACAACTGGGTACTCCAGACCTGTACCTCAGATGAGTGAAGCCGAAAGATAGCATTCTTAAGAGAATAATTGGTCGGCAATCATTCGACAGGTTGTTACATTCTTGTTACTCTTCAAACATACAGGACAGTTTTGCTATAATACGGACCAAAGCCCAGGCACGCACAATTAAAGCGTGCCATCCCAAGGAAAGGAACCCTTAACGGAACTATTCTCCTTGGAAGATGTTTCTTACATATGTAATATAACATACCTCCCAAACTAAAAAATTTGTCTGTTTGAGCACAATGACTGGGTTGCCTGGTTTCCAGACATAACGAATGTTTTTTTTGCATTCCCTCATAGTATCCGGAAACACTCCACCGTTTTGGTTTGGAGGTTAAAGCCGAAAGCCTGTGATGACAAATTTTCCATATGCTCGGCTGAAGATACAGGATAATCGTAAAGTACATTAATACATTGAACCAAATGCATATTCCTTATGTATTCCATCTATAAGACTGTCTAGCCTACATCTTCTTGTGAATATTTCGCAGCTATCATTACTTGGTCATATACCAAGTTCAACGGAATTTCTTTCCCGTCTGGTCCCTACGGTCCCACTCGGGCCATATGATTTGGATCTAGCTTGGTAAAGCGTGTTTTTACCATTGCCCATGCCTCTCACGCGCCTTCACGGCAGGCAGGCATGTTCCATAGCTCAAAGCGGCGCCGGGCACCTTTGAACAGGCTTGCCAAACCCTCCATACTTTCCGGAGGGGTATCGGACGGCCATAAATCCTTGACCATACTCTTCATGGCTTTTTGTGCCTGCACATGCACTACGAACAGCTCCTTCAGCACGTCGCCTTGAAATCCGGACACTTCTTCTTCCGGCTGACCAGTTAATAGACCTGTAGTAACAGAGTTATGGCATTCCAAATTGTGGACTAAGCATGAGTCTATATGGTGGTTTTAAAAGTCATACCGAACATGCCGCCCTTCAACTTTTCATTTTCTTTTCGGGCAGCTGATAGCTGAGCCTTTAAGCTCTCTATCTCTTCGGATTGTTTGTCTTTTTCCTCCTCGTCTTTTTTCTTCTTGGACGTGCTCATGGCGGCCTTTTTCATTTCCACCAGTTCGGCGGTGATGGCATTCAGCTGCGTCTGGTTTGTCTATAGCTCCTGGGATAGCACGGTATTCTTCTCCTTGAGAACCTACAGGTTATTGATCCTTGAATCGGTTGGTATCACCGCTTCAAGTCTCGGGGCCTACTAGCATATGCCTATCAAAACTGCACAAACTCTTACCCGTATATCCTTCGAGAACAGTTGGGTAACTCCGGCAAGTCTATCTCGAGCGGCTCGGATATATGCATCCACCGAACTAAGTGCGGTAAATTCCTGCTCGGAAAAGGCTGGAACACGCATGGCCTCTTTCAGTCGATGGTGATTCATAACGCTCTCCACCTCGGAATTCGTGACAGATACGTCATCTGAATCCTCACAAGGTGGCGGAATCGGCATTGCCTCAGCCCTCGTCCCAGTTGACGAGTCCGACGTCGGATTGGTCGACGTTCGGCTAGCAGGGCGCTTTCCCACAGTCTGTCGCATGCTTCTCCTGAATCAAGGATAGAACTGGACTTTAACAATCCGAACTCGTGCCCAGGCACGTATTAAACGAACATACCTCTCCGAAGACCGTGAGGTTTCTACGGTGCTCCCGGCCTCCTTTTGCTTTGAACGATTACCCTGCATAGGGGCTGCCCTCAAGGGAGTGCGGCCTGCCGAGCGCCGATCCTATGAAGTACAATTTAATATAATATATAAAGGTGCAAGTAGGGACTTCTTTTTCGAGAAAAGATCTTTGAATACTCACGATGGAGAAAGGATAGGGGCGGGGGTAGTCGGTTGTAATAGCCACTTCCGAGCCGTCAAGGCTCGCTTGATAAAATACCCCATCATCAAACTCTATGTATATATTCGGATCCTTGCAGAAGCCAGGGTCTTCGTCGCGATTGTGATCATCTGGATGTGGGACAGGACAGTGAACGTCCTCAATCATCTTCCTCCATGACTGTTTTGTAACAACAAAGAACAACTGGATTAGCATGCCGTGACAGCAATAAGGCAGCACAGGTAATCGAAATCTCACCCATTCGATGGGGTTGTACATGGAGTAACCTTCCTGACAGTTTAAGTGGAGGAAGTCTTCCTTTTCGCCCTTGTACAGATCGTCCAAGATCGTGGCCAGTTCGGCCGGGGTATCCGGACCCTTGCGCCTGTAGCGGGATGTGTCGTCTTCTCCGTTGTAACACCATAAAGGAGTTACTCAGGATTGGAGAGGCTGGACACATCTTTTTATTGCAATGGCCATGACCTCGATTATTGAGAGCTCGGTATGGCCTAATAATCTAACCTTGCTAACCAATCTTTTTATTTCCACATTATCCTCCTCTTTGGGACTTGGGGGACGCCAGTTGAGGCGCTTCTTTAGGGGAGCGCTGGAAAATTCAGGAAGGCCGCGCCGAACTGGATCCGGTAGTGGGACGTCATCTATATAAAACCACTCCAAAGACCATTGTGGATATATCTCTTTGGGAGTTCCAACGCGGTATCCGGATCTGGCTATGCGCCATACTTTGGCGCCGCCCACTTCAAATATAGAACCTCCTCGATGGCGGAGGACGAGGCAAAAAAACTTCCTCCATAGTTCAAAATGGGCCTCGATGCCCAAAAACAGTTCGCAAAGAGCAACGAAACCTGAGGTGTGCAGAATCGAACCTAGGGTGAGGTTGTGCAGCTGGATGCCGTAAAATTCCAATAGACCCCTGAGAAAGGGTTGGATTGCCGATTGGGGTTGGGGAATCCTAAGCCCCGCAAAAGGAATGGAACGAAGCACACCCTCTCCTCCTTATTAGGGTTGGGGAAATTTTCGGCCATCACGTCGTTGCCGATTGAGGCCAATCCCGCTCGAACGGAGACTACATCTGCGAGGGGAAGATATCCCTGCGTCTGGAGTCGACTCAACTAAAGATGAGGCACCGAGAAGCTCTGCCAATCACCCTCTTGAGGGCCATGGGGGCGCGAAGAAGAGCCTGGGGCGCTGGCCATGTTTCAAAGCTTTTTCGTGGCTAATCTTGGCGTTTTTTTTCTGTGCGATGTGGATGGCACTTGGAGGATTTGACCTCTTTATATAGGTGTTGCCCCCGTGTGACCGGGTGTTTTCTTTTTAATAAAAAATTGTAGACCGTTTGCATTCGCCCAGCGCGTGGAGATCGAGGCAATAGGGAAGGAGTCATAAAGGCAGAACAAGGGAGACAGGGCCGAACTATTATCTGCCTAGTATGCAGTGAAGAACCAACCTTGCAAAAGCCGAAGACGTAAGCCGGATACTGCATCATCATTTGAAGGCCAGTTCGGGGGCTACTGAGGGAGTCCTGGATTAGGGGGTCCTCGGGTGTCTGGGCTACTGAATGTGGGCCGGACTGATGGGCCGTGAAGATACAAAGCAGAAGGCTTTCCCCGTATCCGGGTAGGACTCCTCTATGCATGGATAGCAAGACTGGTGTCCTGATATGTAAATTTCCTTCTCCCCTGAACCGACTCTGCACAACCCTAGGCCCCTCCTGTGTGTATATAAACCGTAGGGTTTAGTCTGTAGTGGCTATCAGAATTCACATAGGCTGGACAGCTAGGGTTTAGCCATTACGATCTCGAGGTAGATCAACTCTTGTAACCCCTATACCTATCAAAGTCAATCAAGCATGACGTAGGGTTTTACCTCCATTAAGAGGGCCCAACCCTGGGTAAACATCGTGTACCCTTTGTCCCTTGTTACCTTCGATCCTCAAACACACAGTTCGGGACCCCCTAACCGATATCGATCGGTTTTGACACCGACAGTCATTCCAATATTTTCTTGTGCAGCTCAACTAAAATTAAGCATCCCTATTTACTCGCAAAAAATAAAAAGAAATATTTAAAACATGCCATTACATTAACAATGGGACTAACTAGTGAAATGTATACTCACAAAGAGATGCATTTTCATTATCCTCATGGGAAATGATAAGACAGCAAAGACAATAGCTCTACTTGAACTGTATTATTACTTCATTTTATCAGTGGCTCTAATGGAGGCAAAACGGTGCCTCAATTTATTAGCAGCCTTAGATTAATATGCAAAACAATAGCACTTTCTGATGACAGTAGCTAAACAGTAGCACAATACCAATAGAGATGACAAAGCTCACTCATATGGATGAAGGCCGTCGGCTGGTACCAACCTTCGTTAGGAGGCTTATTGCAGACTTGCACCATATAGATGAAGCACTTGACTAGAAGCCATTCGTTAGTATCTTGTGCGGTTCCGCTAAAAATTATGTTATCTGCAAGCACGATCCCTGTTTGCAGAAGTAGAAATGAGGTGAAATCATAGAAAGAAAATTGCATATTACATTAAGAGTGGCATCAAATCACAGTGCCAAAATAGTAGCAAAACATTGGCTCA
This sequence comes from Triticum timopheevii, assembly GCA_963921465.1. NCBI lineage: Eukaryota > Viridiplantae > Streptophyta > Magnoliopsida > Poales > Poaceae > Triticum > Triticum timopheevii. The sequence goes on along the minus strand of OY997268.1, from coordinate 430,318,336 downwards.
TTCCATGAGTGGCAATAAATTAAAATGCAAAAGAATATGATTACTTGTGTGGTCAGAGTTCCAGTGTTCATTACAACACCAAGATTTGATTCATATTCTTCTTCTGTTTGTTCTTCCCCTTCATCACTTGGTTCATTGACAGACAAGCTTGGCCTTCAATGTAAGATTTGGCATGTCAATTAGGGAGCACAAGTATTTCAATAAACAATAGCATTAATTTTCTGATGACAGTAGCAAAATAGAGGCAAACAGTAGTAAAATATCATTATCTGACCTTAATGCATGGGATATTACGATGCACATACGGATAGGAAGTTTGATCTCCATTTGTGTATTTCCACGAAATCAAGGTAAAAATAGCAACTAGTAGAAGTTTTGATATTCCTGTTTGCACAAAGAGGTATGAAGGAAACAATTACTGACCAATAATGGTTGATAACTTGTACGCCCACAACAAAAAACATCTACCTTAACTTAATGGAAAAAAAGCAGGACATTAGCAATTATCAAACAGTGTCATTGATTCATATTACCAGAGACATTATCTTAACAATACATTGGTTAAACATGTACACCCACCAATCCACAATAAGTGTTGCAGTTTTGAACTAAGGTTCAATAATTACTTTTAAGACTGGCATTGCTTAATTTTACCAGTGGCATTAGATTAACAAAAAGCTTAAACAATTGCATGGGAGAGTGGGCAGAGCAGCACCATGTGCTTCCATCGACGTATAAACGAGTGACGCAGAGTTTGTTGCAACAAAGAAACAAGCCACATATCTGAGTTGGTCTCATTTTATTCACTTAATGGGAAAAGATAGCAATACAATAGCTTCACTTAAACATTTAATCAAAACAGTACCACAATATAAGTAGCAAATCATGTCAAATCTGCACACTCATGTGGATGAAGGCTGGTACTGACCTCTCATGAGGAAGATTTAAAACAACTCATGAGCAAGATCTCAAAGAAATTTGCCAACACGGATAGGAAGACTGATCTTCTTTTGTGCAATTCCACTAAAATCAAGCAATCAAGTAACATTGTTGGTGTGACATTTTAGTTGAGCTGCACAAAACACTCTTAAAACAAAAGTGTTTTGTGCAGTGCACCAAAAGGTCACAATAGCAACGAGGAAATAGATATCCATGTTTGCACAGAGGTAAAAAAGAAACAAATACTGGCCAATAACAGAGGATGACACATACGACCACAAAAAGAAGCATCTAAGTATGTCTCACTGCTCCTCCAATCATCATTTTAACAAATAAAGAAGTGCGGGCCATACCAGCTCGGCCTAGGTGGTTTAGGATGAAACTCACGGCTCGGTCCAGTCAAGTGACGGACGAGACCTGCTCGATGTAGGATGAAACGCTTCTTCCGTACGATGCGATCGAAGGACGGATGAAAAATTGTTCAAACGTACGAAATTACAGTGGTAAGAAACGCTTCTCCGTTTAATAGTAGGTGTATAGATATCACAGTTGCAACTTGCATGAGACCAAACACATTTTTTTTGTCACAGCCTGTTGATACCTACTTCCCTACATTCTCTCAGCCCCATGGTTTATATCATAGCATGCATCACATAAGCATTCCTTAGAACTGTTAGAAGATATACATGAACATTATAGAGCTAATTGAAACATGAGGTGCTAAAAAGGTTTAAATTTATTGGTTTATAAATATGTAAACTAACAATACACTGCTTGTAATGGAGAAACCTTAGCCAAACTTCTAAAAAGCATTCACCATTTCAAATATTGTGAGTGGGTGCAAAAAAAAGACAAAAAAGTAATCAATATAAGGAAGGAGTGTGATGTCTTAGTCAAATGCATCAGGTTCTATGGGCAAGAAATATTGCATGAGCAGAAGATAAGGGAATGGAAGATCTTGTTGTTTCCAGACTAAGATGTCTCTGATTTGGGAGAAGTACACGCAGGATAAGGCGAAGGGGAGCAGCGACCATTCCGGTCAGTTAGGTAGCAGCCAGTGCGCACATGGGAGATGGAATAGGGAAGGGAGCACAGCGAACCGACGACCTTCTCCGCATAGGCTGGTGATTGCTTGTATCTGCGTTGGTAATTCCCCGAAGAGGAAAGGATGATGCAGCACAGTAACGGTAAGTATTTCCCTCAGTTATGAAACCAAGGTTATCAATGCGGTAGGAGAACCAAGCAACACTATGTAAACAGTACCTGCACACAAACCACAAAAACTTGCAACCCAACGCGTAAGAGGGGTGTCAATCCCTCATCGGTATTGAGATAGATTAAATTGTATGAGATTGCATAAATAGATCTAGCAAAAACACAAAATAAAATAAAGAAAGAATAAGTGCATCAAGATATTTTGGGGTTTTTGGAATAATAGATCTGAAAACAATATGATAGGAAATAGATCCGGGGGCCGTAGATTTCACTAGAGGCTTCTCTCAAGAAGATATCATACGGTGGGTAAACAAATTACTATTAGGCAATTGATAGAAAAGCGAATAATCATGACGATATCCAAGGCAGTGATCATGTATATAGGCATCACGTCCAAGATTAGTAGACCGACTCCTCCCTGGATCTACTACTATTACTCCACACATCGACCGTTATCCCGCGTGCATCTGGTGTATTAAGTTCACGGAAAATGGAGTGATGTAATAAGAACGATGACATGATGTAGACAAGTTCTATTCATGTAGGAATAGACCCCATCTTTTTATCCTTAATGGCAATGATATATGCGTGTCATGTCTCCTTCTGTCACCGAGATTGAGCACCACAAGATTGAACCCATCACAAAGCACCTCTTCCCATGGCAAAAAAAAACAATCTAGTTGGCTAAACCAAACCAAAGTTTTGGAGAAGAAATACGAGGCTATAACAATCATGCATAAGAGAGTTCACCAAAGACTCAAATAATATTCACGGATAGAACTGATCATAAATTCACAATTCATTAGATCCCAACAAACACACCGCAAAAGTCATTGCATCAAATAGATCTCCAAGAACATCAAGGAGAACATTGTATTGAAGATCACAAAGAAAGAAGAAGTCATCTAGCTACTGCCTACGGACCCATAGGTCTGTGGTGAACTACTCACGCATCATCAAAGGGGTAAGGGTGATGATGAAGAACCCCTCTGTGATTGTTGACCCCTCCAGCAGAGTGCCGGAGAAGGCCTCTAGATTGGATCTTGTGGTTCTGGAACTTGCAGCTGCTGGAATTGTGCTTCAATGACTCCCCTAGGGTTTCTGTAATATTTGGGTATTTATAGAGTTGAGAGGCGGTGGAAAAGCCTCCCGTGGACTTCCACTACCCACCAGGGCGTGCTTGGGGCCTTTAGCGCACCCTGGTGCCTAGTGGGCCCCCATGGGCCTCTTCTGGTACACCTCCTTGGCCTCCTGGGTGTCTTTTGGGCAGAAAAAAATCTTGAAAAAGTTTCGCTTCATTTGGACTTCGTTTGATATGGATATTCTGCGAAGTAAAAAACAAGCAAAAAAACAACAACTGGCACTGGGCACTAGGTCAATTGGTTAGTCCCAAAAAATGATATAAAGTTGCTAGTAAATGGATATAAAACATCCAAGAATAATACTTTAATAGCATGAAACAATCAAAAATCATAGATACGTTGGAGACGTATCAGCTGGCACTGCCCAGGTCATAAATCTCGTACAAACACGTCTCCTTCCTTCTCTGCTTCGTGCTCCGCCTCCATAGCCACACCTGAGCCATCGGGAGAGAAGAAAGGGAGAGGCATGGGGAGGCACCAGAGAGTGAGGGGGGCGCTGGTGGCAGCATAGCAGGAGGAGGCATGCAGCGGGACGGTAGGCGGTGGAATTTTTTGCTAGAGGGTTGGTTGTGGAGACAAAAATGGGAGAGGTGGAAGGTGGGGAAGAATAAACATGAGAGGTTCGCACAAGATTCGATCTAAGCGATTGATTCTGACGCTAAGTCAAAGCAATGAATTCCACCAGCACGCCAAAAGTTTTACTGCAACATGGATAGTGTCAGTTTGGATGAATAGTATTTGACATTATTTACATGCGATTTTATCTTTTTTGGTTCTTTCATTGTAGTTTGAATTAGGAGTAGAAACTTTTTGAGATTGTACATCAAACATGGACATGTGTCTCCAAATATTTTCAGAATTTTTAAACATGTTTTGTATCTTCAAAAAACGTGATCTCACCTAAGGGCGGATCTTATACTAGTCTCCACCTCTATACCCCTGGTCTTGTAGCTAACGTGGCAAAGTTGCGTGAGTCATAGGTGATTTGCTTGGCAACAAAAACAACGCTCCGGCGGGTCGGTCTCTTCACTTGCACAGCCTGTCGATCCGTCTCGATCAGTCGTGCCGCGCTGCATGCCAGCGACGGTTCTAGCCCACGCACGAGCTGCGTGATAGATGCGGCGTCGTCACTCTCAACTCAATGCATGCTACGTCTTCCTCGATCGTCACCGTGCACCGACCCTCCTATCCTACGGCGTCCGCCGATTCTTCTAGCCTAGAATCTAGGGTCTGACCAACGCAGCTCTCGGTGTCGACGGTGGACTTAGATCAGCTGGGCCACGGCTGCGGAAGCACGGAGCCAGAAGAGTCTTCAACTTGTGCCGTGTCGACGTGTCGTCGGTCGATGGCGAGGACCATGTAGCCCGTTGGCCGCGGCCCCCGGTACATGAGCGTCGCCTCGTGCGGTGCACAGCTGCTCTTCCGTCCAAATATTTTTGAACTCGTATGTTGTTTTCCTTGCTTCTTGCTGTATTTTCTGTTTGCAGACCTTCCACGTCGCAAACGAACGCAAGTCTTTATGCTCAAAATAGTGGTCAGCAGCAGTCGAATCTGAACATAGCGGTTCCTCACTAGCATAAATTATGATCATCTTTATACCAGTATTAAAACTAGCACTTTTCAAACACAAGGTAGCCTCCACCTCTGACATTGCGAGAGAATTGAAAAATTCGCTGGAGCTATGGAGACTCGCGGAAGCGAGCTGTATTGAGAGCCCCTTCGGGGATACACCGTGAGATTGTAGGTTTTCAGAGGCATCTCCTTTTTACCTTTCTCTCCATTTTTCTCCTTGGTCACTGACCGTCACGCACCTTTTTGTTATCACCATGTTCTCCCTGCTATGAATCAATGAAATAGCCAGCAATTGCTGGACATTTTCAAAAAAAAAAACTAGCTAGTACCCATTTCTGACTAAAAAGTAGGTCAAGAAGTTTGCACTTGTTCCAAACTAAATGTCTTGGGGTTATCACAACCATTTCTTTATAATGATATACTAAATGAGAAGAAGGCAAAGCATAGTACCAGTATTCACAAGGTTCATACATAGGCGGAACTCCGCTCCGCTTACAATCTGAAATCCAAAAGGCTTGATTGATTTCCGTATCAACCAAGAGCAAGCACCACATCACTTCACGCAGCCAGCACACATGCTAAACCTGTCAAGCCCCTCAAAGATCATCAGAGCGTGATGATCGTTGCTCACAAAAACAGAGCAAACTAAGCAATTGAGAGTTGCAAACTAACTCACAGCACACACAACACACGCATAATCAAACTAGACTAGACAGCATCTACGGTAACTTTATATTAGCGGTTCATTGAGGTCGTCGTGGCTCCATCTCCAGCAGCTACTGGGTCTGTAAAGAATGCAAGGGTAAGTTAGCTCCACGTCACTTACTGTTGAAGCAATAATTACGTGGGTTAAACTGAAACATAGACTGTCGTTAATTATTTGCCTGAACAGTACCAAGGTTCACGATTGCATAAGAGAACACAGTTAAACTATTTTGGCTGATTATGAATAATAACAACAGTAATTGTGACTGGGCCATAAGAGCAGAAACTGTAAATATCTCCGTCCTTTAGAAAAACACTGTAAAATCTTTTCCAAAAGATGCTAGAAACTAGAGGTAGACGAGTGGCAACAGATGCAATGCCTATATTGCTGTGTAATCCGAAAGCTGAGCCGATAAGTAGTGCGAGTCAGCACCTACTCACATGTTGGACGAATACATGGAGTATACTAGTGTAGATAAGTTCTGCGAGTCTGCAACTACTGGTATGCTCAACGAATCAACGTAGTGCCTAGTGTAAAGAGGCATGTGATTTGTCGCACTAGAACATTGTGACGGCAAGCTGGCAGCACTCAAGAGTCAAGATAACACATAAATACTTCCCCGTCCGAAAATACTTGTCATCAAAATGGATAAAAAGAGATGTATCTAAAACTAAAATACGTCTAGATACATCCCATTTTATACATTTTGATGACAAGTTTTTCCGGACGGAGGGAGTATATATACTACTCCCTTCAGTCGCAGTTTTGAACTAAAACTGTGACACTTATTGTGAATACGGAGGGAGTACAAGATTTTCTGTCATAACTGACGTCTCCACACTTGCTGCTTGGATGAGCACATCAAATGTAAGGACGAAGCTACTATGTCATTAGCTTTGATACAACAGAAGATATATTTGGAGCAGAATTATCAGTTCATAAACGCACCTCATCAATGGCAGCATCATCATACTCCCCATGCTCTTTCAATTTCATCGGTTCAACTGCATGGAGCTCTAGTCAGAACATAACTAGTATAATCTTTTAATGACCAAGTCAAAGGAAAAGCTCTGCACATGTTAACATACCTGTAGCATGGCAACCAGCTTCCCCTTCCTGAATCACTCTGCTAGAATCACCAGCTCCAGCAGTATCAATAGGCTCCCCATCAGAGCAGGCACCAGATGACATCCGCTTTGAGGACAGGCCGCCTTTAGCGGAGGACTTCTTAGAAGAAGGGCGACTGGATGTGAGCCTCAGTAATGAGCCCCTGCAGAATGGAGAGTTGTTGAAAGGGCTACCAGATGATGATAAGCGCTTTGCAGACAAGCTCCCTGCAGACGGAGACAATTTATCCAAATGGCTCTCTGACGAGAGGCGTCTTTCAGACGCTCCCCTTGCTAGAGGGGATCCTCTCAAGCTCAGCCTGTCGATGGAAGAGCGGCATGCTGACTGGACTATTTCACTGTCACAAGGACCTTTGACACCGATAATCTTTTCGAATTCAGAATGTTCTTCCGCTAGCCGGTCCACGATGACAGCCTCACAATCATCAAATGCAAAACTCTCATCCAGTTTCTGCTCAAAGCTCGGTTGGTCCATCTCTTCCTCTCCTTGTTTGATAACACTGACTTCCCCCACATCAACAAGGTCACCACCACAATCACGTTCAGAGCATTCATGCACCAGTGTGGTAGCATCGAGCTTTTGGTCAACTGTATTTGTAATTGCAGGTGTATCCAGCTTTTCAGAACCATCGGCGTCAAACTTTAGTTGGTTCGCTGCCATGGCATGGGCAACCAGGAGCTCATGGAATAAAGGGGTCAAAGTGCTAGCACTCTCATGGCGCACCACATAGTTCCTGAGCTCACTTCGGATCCTGTGAAATGGCTGCCCACAAAAGAAAAACATGTTCTTATTCCCGAAATAAGGAACGGTCTTAGCCTACTTGGATTGGTACTAAGTGCAGTACTAATCATGCAGCAAATGTGAACTGAAAATCAAACTAACCATTCATGTCATGCTCATATGCTCCTTACAGTAGGCTACTAGAGCAGATACACAGAAAATATATCAAATCGTTCGCTCGTAAGTGTGCTTTGAACTATTACCTGAGCTTGGCATTCAAATGCAAGGCGGAAGAATGTTGCAGAGACACTGTGCTTGCCAACAGACTCGGCCAGGTGGATCTGTGCCAGCCAGTAGGAGGCGGACTCGAGCTGATCAAGCGTGCAGCTGCTGCAATTCTGAGCGCTGAAGAAAGGTGTCTCTGCGGCCACAACCTTCGCCGGCTTCTTCTCCGGGGCTTTCACAGGCACCATAGGCGTGCGCCTAGCAGAGTCTTCCGTGGAAGCTTTGACCGTCTCCCCGCTTCCGGAGGCAGCCACCGCTGCCACGTCATCCTGGAAGCTCACCCTCTGGCTCTTCTTCTTGGCCTTGGCCGGCAGATCCGGGGGGGCTGGGCAAGCTTTCTTCAGTTGCTTCTCTGCGGGACGAGAAGGCCTAGCCGCCTTGGCCGGAATCGGCGGAGACAGCTTCGAAGGCTTCTGCTGAGGTGGCGGCGAAACCTTTGCAGGCTTCTGCGGAGGCGGCGGTGACACCTTTGCAGCAGGTTTCTGCAGCTTCGGCGGCGACACCTTCAAAGGCTTTTGCGGGGGCGCGGGCGACAGCTTTGAATGCTTCTGCGGCGGCGGCGGGGCCGGCTTCTCGGCCAGGGAGTTGCTGCTCCGGACGGTGCCGAACGCACGCCGTGGCCTAGAAGCAGCAGGCCATAGGTAAGCAAAATGAACAGAGTCACACGCAAACAAATCTAGAGATTCTGGAGCCGCAGTGATCCTTGCCGTGGCTGGGGAGCGGCCCCCGCGGAGACGGCGCTGGTGGTGGCGGAGGTGGTCATCTTCCCGCGGGCGGTGGCGACGGACTTGGGCTTCGGCGCTGGCGTCTTTGCCGGCGCAGCGACCGACTTCCGCTTCGCTGTAAAGTGTAAACCTCGAAGAAATTAATCCCCGGAAACGAGAGGCAGGGCTCGGATGTTGAGAGCGGAATGGCGCCGGTTTCTTATCTTACCTCGGAAGGGGGTGGGGTGGGGATCCATGGCGACGGCGGGGAGGGGAGCGCGGGAGATGGAGCAGCGGACGGTGTTTGGATGAAAGAAAGAAATGGCGGAAGATGCGGAGGAGCGGGGGTGTTGGATTCAAGGAAACTGCTGATATGAACTGGCCGGCGGCGTGGAGAGAGTGGGGGAGGTGATGGGGAATGGGGGAGTCGCGCGTTGGCCGGTGGGGGGACGTCGAGTTTGAAATATTTTGAACTGGCCGGCGCTCCCACGAGCGAGAGGAGCGGGCGTTTCGCTGGGCCCGATACTTCCTTTTGGGTGAGGCCGTTGATTACATGGCCTTTTAGTAGGCTGGCAGGCCCGGTTTGGCTGCGTAAAGGCATTCAGGCCCCACATGAAAAAAAGGTGGTTTCAAAATAAATTTGAAAAGGTGATGACTAATCACTCATGATGATAAAAATAATAGAAAAGGAGGGTCCGTCTAGGACACATCTAGATGTGACATAATTATGTCACATCTAACCTTGTGTCCACTATGTTTGTGGTCTATTTTTTTGTTCCAGCTTTTTTTTTGTTTATTATTGCTGTGTTATTTGTGGGAGCTTAGATGTGACATCCTTAGAAAACATCTAGATGTGAATTAGACAAACTGGTAGAAAAAATGTCCAATCTATTCATCAAATATCATGGTAGTGCAAAGAACATTAGAAGTAACAAAAAATACATCCATATTCATAGACTAGCAAGCGACGACTACAAGCATTGGAGCGAGCCGAAAACGCGTCGCCGTCATTGCCCCTCCCGCACTGGAGTGGGGCAAACCATGTTGTAGTAGACAGTTGAAAAGTTGTCATGCTAAGGCCCCAAAAGACCAGCGCACCAGAAAAACAACCGTCCCTGATGAAGAAAAAAGTTTATCAAAAGAATCTAACCTGTGGACACATGAACGCAGAAAAACAAAGACTAGATCCACGCAAACCCAACATAGACAAGCAAACCCAACATAGACAAGCACCAACCAAATCCCACAGATCCGCCGAAGACACCTCCACACGCCCTCCGACAATATGAGATGCACCGTTGGGGCGAGGGCTAGGTGAGAACTTTATTCTATCTTCAAGAAGTCTATCTTCAAAAAGCCGCCGCCGTCTCACCTTCTTGAGCAAGACGCAAACCCTAAAGAGACTAGCATAAACCCTGCCGCCGGCAAGGGCCGGGGGTCCACCGTGCCTCCATGGCCCTAAGGCCACAGTAGACGAGGTAGTTCAGTGGCAGCGCCGACAGGAGGTGGAGAAACCCTAGACTGTTGGGAGCTTTTCTTTCTTTCTAGCGAAGAAACAAAAAAGAGAGGGCGTGTGTTCACTGATGATGATAATTGATTTACTAAATAAAAGGAAGATGATGTAGTAGGAAATTCAAGCACACAAGCATTACATTAAGGAGTTTGAACAGTCAGCGATTTAAGATACAACTCAGAAATAAATATCAGGTGTCGCTCGACTAGGGCATACCGCATTCTAACACTAAGTTAGTTCGAGACATTGCTGGTGTTGATAACAAGGTAGCACCAGCAACTGGGATATTCATAATTTATCTCCTTCAGTTCAGAGTACTACAAATACAACAGTTTCCTCCCAACGAACAAGCAGCCCTGCCCTTCTTCAGCTCTCCATGTCTGAATCAAGAACGGAAAGGATGTTCAAGGCAGAAGACCCGATGTGGGTGCCCCTGACAATACCGCCGTAACCAACTTTGATTTGGTGGCATAGAAGCAAAATGGCGTCCCACAGTGCTGTTCTTCCCTGGAAAGTGAAAACACGTGTGTACAACATTAACACCACTTATTAATACACTACATAATTAAATTTCTTTGAGTTGAGTAACAACATTTTGCAAGCAACTTTATGACGCCAAGTTGCTCACTAAGGTATGAAACAATTCATAAATGGTGAACATGTTTGTCAGCAACAATAAAAAGCCTTGACATGCATACAAACACAAAACAAGAAGAGTGCATCTGCTTGATGTATACCTCTATGCAACTATTGTCATGCTAAGCTAGAACAAAACAATAATATTTTGGCAGATATGAAGCTCAACTTAAATTAAATGTGTGTCACAACAAACTACTCGGTGTCAAAATCATGCTATATACCATTAATTTTTATCATAATTCACCATGTTCACACCAAAATACAATCAGGCAAGGGGTAGAAAGATTAAACTCTCAATGTTGCATGCCTTATTAAACTCTCTGTTTCAACAATTTCACAATTCATGTTTAATGATTACATTTGACAGTTAAGGCAAAAAAGAATAATGATTATGCATGATTAATTGGTTAACAGAAATGCCTGAATCACCTGAAGAGAAAATTGCAGTTTCTTGTCCCAGTATAGAGCAAAAATTGGAGGACTCTGCTTGCCCACAGCCAGTACAAGAGCCCCTGGGTGAATAATTGCTGGAACGCCAGATATCAAAGCAACATACTTCTCCGGAAACCTCTCTTTCGGTGGGAGGATTCCTAGAAATAAAGGATTTTTGCTAGACTGGGCACCAGAATAGGAGGTTGGATCAACATGAAACATCCACTTTGGATGTTCAAGAAAAGCAGCAAACAAGTAGAGAAGAAGGTGTGAGTCAGTTGGCAGCTCGCTGGTCCATTTTTTCTCTGATTTACCATAGCCATCTCTATAGCCCATGTAATCATAATTCTTCAAGCACGTTCCTTCAGCAAGTTCTGGGTCAAGATATAAGTAAACAAGTTGCACCCATATCAATATTTATAATCACTCTATTTCATGACTGCGGGTCTAAATAGCATCAAGAGACTGAAGTCTGTATGGTTTACTTTTTCAGATAAAATAATGAATAACTCACCTTGAACTCTGTGAACAGTATAATCAGCACGGACGCTACTCTGTGGCAGCAAGCCTTTTATAAGCTCTCCCTTCATCAGAGCGTTAAGCCTCTGGTGCTCTGTAATTGCATCGATACATGCTTGAATAGCTGGAAGGAGGGGGTTTGGTTGTGGCTGTTGTGGGCTACCGAAGTTTTGGGCTGTATAGAGAAGAATTGCTAGTAAGTCAGGAAGTTCATGCCAAACTTAATGAGTAAACTACTTTAACCACATCAAAAGCCTGTGCTGCGCAAGTTGATGGAAACGTACGAACAGACAAGACTAAGCAGGAAAGTTCAACTACACCAGCAACTCACCAACAGGAGCATTACGAGATTGCAGAAGTGCAGCCCGCATTTGATTAAGAATACCATCCTCATCAACGGTGACAGTTGGCTGCCAATCTTTAGTCCCACCAAGTGGAGATAAGCTAACTGGTGGTGCCGTGCTTGGCAGATCGCTTCCAACTTGGCTAACATTAACTGAAGCTCCAATACTAGCTGTTGTTTGCTTAACCTGAAACAGAGCATAATAACAATATAAAATGGTGACTACTGAACTGTACTAGAAATATAGGTTCCGGCAAAACAATGCCAATTAATTAGCACCTGAATATGGCTTGATTTAATCTTTTCAACAAGCGGGCTCATCAGGACTGAAGAGAACCACTGCCTGAGATTGTTTCGCCACTGCTCGATCTCAGGATACACACCCAGACTTTCAAAGGCATCCACTGCCTGCTCCAGGGACATTGGCGGTGGAAGCTCACCCTCGCCCTTTTTCGGAGGCGTGCTGTACTTCTGATGGGAGCCAGGAGACATCCTCACAGGCCTCAAAGGTGTGCTCCGTGTAGCACCAGAAGGGGTGGTTGATGTGGTGACTGAGACAGGGCTGGCAATGCCAAAGCTCGTGATGGTTGCTGGAGGCGTTGCAGTTTTATTGGCTGAATCCGTGACATTATCAATATTTTCATCCAAGGTAGCCAAGAACTGGTCCAACATCGCCTCAGTTTGTATGCCCTTGGCACTGCCTGAGCTTTTCCTCGACCATGGAGTTGAAGGGGAAGAAACAGGCTTCTGTAGTGGAGTGGAAGGCGACATTTGTAATGTGGTCAATCTCTCACTACCAGGGCTCAAATGGCTGGAGCCAATCCTTGGTTGCACCCGTGACGGTGTGTAGCTGAACGAAGATCTCCTGATAGGAACAATTGGCTCTGAGGGTGTTGACGGCTTTGCCTTGGGAGGCTTCTTGGTTTGCTCACCCATAGGAGATCCTTCTGAGCCTGTGGTCTTTAACCCAAGAAGCCCCAGTTGGCGTTCGGACAACACAACCTTGTCCTCCTTGGCCAATGCCTTCCCCCCATTGTACAGAATCAGTGCCCTGAAGAACGCTGGCAGTGTCAAAAGTGCGACAAGACCCAGGGCTGCCTCCACCAACCTGACGGCAAACACTGAAAGAGCACGACGAGTTAAATTTTGTAGGCATATCTGGCACAACAAGGCATCTTTATAAGACCTGAGAGTGTCAAGTTTTACTATCATTATTAGATGTGCATGAAACTGTGGTATCTCTGCCAGCAACTTCTGTGCGAAGCAACCAGACTAGCCAAGCTTGGCATTTCTACAAACACCTCATGAGCAACCAAGCACAGTGCTGCCCCACCCATGCCGAGGATTTTCAAAACGCCCAATCTAGCATAGAGACAAGCAGACCTACCGACAGCAGCCATGGATAGACCCGCGCCACCAGCGACCTTGAAGAGCTGCCCCTCCCTGTGATAACAGCGACACGTGAGAACCCACGCGTTGTAATGAACTAATGATCTGGGGTTCAGGGTTTAGATGGAGATGGGAGGGAGGGGGGAGGGGGGGGGGGGGGGGGGGGTGGGGGGGGTTGTAGATTCAGGCTTACCGGGACGACAGGGCCATGAGGGATGAGGCAGATGCGATGGGGGAGAGCGCAAGGAGGAGGAGGACGGGGAGGGAGGGGCGGGCGCTGCGGGAGGCGAGCGCGCGGGTGAGGGACGGGTTCTGGTATACCGAGAACTTCTCGCGCGGCTTGCCGTCACCCCCGCCGCCCCCCGGCGAGCCACCGTGCCGAAACTCCATCGCCGCGGGCGTTGCCGTCGCCGTGGGCTGCCTGGGACGATGCGATGGGCCGCGGAGGCTGAGGTCTGCAGCGACAGGGAGCGAGCTGTTTGAAATAGGAAAGCTACACTGGGTTCGAAATTAAAGGGGAGGCAAATTGGGGTGAGCGTCGCTGCACCGGATACGAGGTCGTGCCGGAAACCGGTGGAAAACCTGCACAGATTCACCTTTCGCCTTTGATTTGAATTCTACTGCGAACGAATCGGTACTCGTCGTGCACACACCTTGTTTTACACAAGGGACAAGTACATTATGTAAACAAATTAAAACAAATATATTTCTAACTAGCCATACTTTGTCGATCGTGTATCGCATCCCGCAACTATTGTAAGACATATTATCAATCAATTAATCTTCATGATAGGCGTGTTTGGTTGCCGTAGCCAACAGTAGCTGCATTGCATAGCCTTCTCAACTCAGCCTGCCTATGCAAATGCAGCCTCAAATGCATCATCTGCATGTTGTTTGGTTGCCTGCCTGCACGGGCAGAACCACACTGCCTGATGTTTGGTTGCCTGCATGTTATTGGACAAACCCAAGGCATGGTGTTTGGTTGTATGCAACGTCTGGTGTGTGTTAACCTCTTTGGCTGTTGGTGAGGTTACCAGCACACTTTGGGACAAGTAGAGAGAGTATAAACAGAGGATCAACTACTTAAGAGCATATTTCAGATAAGCGGTACCACACTTCATAATAGTTGAAAGCATAACCATAAACAGTTCAAAGCAGACTCGATAGTAATTAGAAAGGAGGTGCCCCGGCCCTACTCCATGGCGGCAAAGGCTTCGTCGTGCTTCCCGCACTTGTTGACGACCTCAATGCCATCGTCGTCGAAGATGATGACCTTGAGGGTGTCGGGAGTGAGGAGCTTGAACGTCACCATGTAGCCGATCTTGATCTGATGAACGACTCGTAGGTGGCCCAACCCTGATCCAGGGTCACCCTCCGTTCATCAGCTTCACCGTCACCTTCCAGGAGCAGCTGATGTTGTTCCTGAGCTTGAACTCCATCGGCACCGTGACGAAGTGCTTGGTGAAGTCCAGGGGCATGGGGATGCACTCAAGCTTCAGTGTAAGGATGACCTTGCAGAAGTGAGTCGGGCAATCCTCCTGATGGTAGTGGTCGTAGTTGCAGCGCTTGTTGCTGTGGGGCTCCTCCATGCCCTCGCCGTCACCACCCTCAGGCATCTTCGGGTCTTCCTCGATGGTGGGCGGCAGCACAACCTCGTCGGGCATTGGGTGAAGGGGCTGCTTGCCCTTGTTGTTAACGGCCGGGAGCACCTCATTGCTCTCCTCGATCTGCACACAATTCATGGAGTCAGGCACAGCACAAAGTTCATGGCTTATTGAAGAGCATGTAGTTAGAACGGCATGACTGTGACTCTTCTCCTCCTCCTCTCCATCGCCCCTATACTCACCCTGCCCAACACTACTTGCCCACCCCCTCTCTTCTCTCACTGTCAACCTTCCTCCTTCCCATCGCCATGAGTTCTAGCTCCAGCTCCAACGCCAACCTCTTTCCTTGGGGTATTGACTGGAGGGCCTTCTTCCTAGGGTGGTCGGCTGGTGACCGCACCAAGTTCGAGAACACCATGGAGGTGTGCTCGAACTTCGGCTCCATGCCTGACGTGCAGAAGGAATCTAATGCAGTGCTCATAAAGGCCACTGCAGAAGAGCTGAAGACGCTGATTCCTGACCCAGCGAAGGGTGCGATGATAGTTGACATCATTCACTGGGCCATGAATCAAGTCGTCTCCGACGACGCTAAACAGAGGAAGAAGTGGTGCATGTACAAGAACTATTGGGCTCCTAATGACCGCCGTGCTGCAGTGTGCTGGGAGACGGCTATCGCGCCGCTGACGGTCATAGGTGGGGAGCCTAAGGAGGAGGAAGAAGCGGTGCAGATGCCAACAAGGGCACCAGAGCCAGGCCGTCGTACCTGGCAGATCGACCTCGACTCCGTCGAGGACGACGACGATGACCCGCCGGCCCGCACGGCGATGAAGAAGAAGATGTAGTCCAGCGGCTTGACCCGCCGCTCCGCACGCCGGTGACGGACGCCGCGGTGAGCCGGTGTCCATTGTGTACCCCCAATCCCCCTTCTGCATCTGCATCTACCTCTATTCCGATCTTACATGAACTAGTTTGAAGTACTATGAACTCATATGAACTAGTATGAACTACCTCTACATGCTTATCTACCTCTATACCCCATTCCCCTCCGCTGTGGATCGAATCTATCGCTGGATTGAACGGGAAAAAGTTCTGCATGTCGAACAGAGAGAAGTGCTTACCGCCATTGCCGCGGGCCAAGTGATGACCCGCTCGTCGGTGATGGAGTCCGGTGGTCTTCTTGCTCTGCTCCGATCCGCCGCCACCGGTGAGAGTTGGGAGAGTGGGGAAGAGTGGGGAGAGGGAGCAGTGAGGGGTGGTGAGGCTAATAGCTGTCAACGCTTCGGGAAGCAACGCGGCTTCTCGAGCGTGGCCGCGCGCGTGCAGCCGCTGCCGCCCACGTGCACCGCTCGGGCCTGGCCCTGGAGAAACTGCCGATTCGGGCGTTCCCAGGGAGCTAGGCCCAGGAGTGCTTTAAGGTTCGTGCCATGCGGGCCGAACAGTATAAGCAGGCAACCAAACAGGCCGGATTCTTTCCGCGCGGGCCTGGTTGGGCCTCATGCACGCAACCAAACACGCCCGATGTGTTTTTCAGTGGTTTCTTTTTGCAATCTCATTGCCATATGTGAGTAGTTCGGTAAGGTCATGGGTTGAGACATAGGCCTGCAACCCGATGTATTTATTGGAGGAATCGGTGGAAGTATTTTAATGTATGTGTGTAAATAAAATTTCTTCTTAATTATCTCTTATCTCATTCACAATCCTTGTCCTTGTAGGTACCCAGGATCACAGAGATCAAGCCACAGAGAGGCTAAGGGCAAAGAGAGTCGTGATATGCTATTATGAACACTAGTATGATAGTGTGGATCCTATCTCTGCAGATACAAGAGGTGTATTCGTTAAATTCCCAATATTTTTGTCTGACTTGTCTTAATTACTAAGGCAGCACCATGCGACAGATAGGGCCTTTGATTGTACAACCGACTCTTGATGCAAGACGCGTGCCAGTCAAGGTAATTTAGACACATCCCCCATTTTGGAGAGATGTTGCAAGCACATCTTGGTGCTGATTTCCTAAGCACAAATGACTATCATGATGATCCCGTTCACAAATATATGGTTATAAGAATAAGTTCTCATACCCATGCCTATTTTTATTTATAAGAGTTGAATTTTGCAGGTTGATTCGGTCCACTTGAAACTGGAATTAAATTCTCTTGCAAAGCTTGCTAGAAACCTTTGTCTTAAAAGTGCACTACCTCTCGTGTGTTCGATAACTCATGGTCACCTTAGGGAAAAAGACGAGAATCATTTCTGCTCTTTTACCAGATTACTAAAGGGAATCATCAGCTAGTCCCACATTCCTAATGTCATTGCTTAAAATGGTTTTCCCTAATTTTTTGCCAAACAACAACGCACTTGCAGTTCAAATATGAATTACTTCCAATAGAAGTCTAAAAATACATTAAATCGGTGGGATATAGGGAAAAGGGATCTAAAATTCATGAAAAAATGGCAGTAGGCCTCCAATGTTGTCTACTTTGTGTGAAATTGCAAAGGTGCAATTGTCAATCTTGTTTGTGCTAGTGGTTTCACACAAAAAAAAGCAATTTTGGCACCTAAGAAGTAAAAAAATAAGTTTTATGAAAAAGCTTGAAAACTTTCTTTCGCAAGATTGTTTACAATGGTAAGACCCATGTTTGAGCCAAATATGGTCATGTTATCTTGTACTATGCTATGAATATGGCAATGAACTTGATCATCTGGCTTGCAAGTCATGGATATTCACATGGGATATGCCATTTTGTGAAGGTAAGGATTTCAATTTTTTAGACTTTTTTCGTTTCTTTATTTTTTCCCAAAATGGGATCAAACTTGCAAGGATGGCTATTCATGGTTAGGATTGGGCATTTCAACATTTTTTGTGGCTACTGCCCACATTCCTAACGTAATTGCTTAAATGATTTTTGCTTTTTTTTGACCAAACAACAACACACTTGTAGTTCAAATTGAATAACTTCCAATAAATGTCTAGAAATACATTAAATCAATGGAATATAGGGAAAAGGCTCTAAAATTCATGAAAATGACAGTAGACCTCGAATGTTGTCTAATTTGTGTGAAAATTGCAAAGGTGCAATTATCAATCTTATCTGTCCTAGTTGTTTCACAAAAAGGCAAGTTTGGCACCAATAAAATAAAAAATAGTGGGACCCCGCAAGTCACGCACTTAGCCGCCATAGACGCAACAACGGCGACTTACTACACCCATCTTTTGTCTGTATGACAGGTGGTCCCAACAGATGGCTAGCCCACAAGTCATAGACCCAAAGGCAGGTGCGGTTAATTCACTGAAGCTCGGTCCAACCGCCGCACTTTCCCCTTTCTCCCCTCTCTCCTCGAACCCTAAGTCTTGGTACTATAGAGAGGCGATCCAACGGCACCCCACCCCCAGCCATCATCGCACCTCCTCGACAACGTGTGTCCTGCGTGTCCGAGGTCTTCCTCCCCATGATTTAGACGGGGCATGGAGGTGTGGATCTTGACTGGGCACGACGATGCTGACGAGGCTACTTCCTCTCACCGGCACCGCAGGTAGTCCCCTACTTCGCCAAATCATCTTTGCTAAACTCGCATATTTGAGTATCTTGGGATTAGAAGAAGGCTTGGAATGAATATTTGCTCAAGAAAAAGGATAAGAAAATTGCGGTGTTATGAAAGAAAGATGTTGAAAATTGTGCTGCTATTAACCAGTTTAGTGTTAAGCAAAAGAAATTAGAGGGAGAGAAATTTGTAATGAAATGTGTTTTAGTAGTAGCATTATTTGCTATGTTTGCCAAGCTGCTATCTTGAACATGCTGGTGTAAGAAACATGGACATGCAAGTTTGAAGTGGACTACTCCATAGCATAGTACATGATGTTTTCAGTTCCTGAAATTTGTAGACACCAAATAACATATGATATGTGCTGATATGAGATTTTTTTACAATGTTTGGACAAACGTAGTGAAACACTAGTGCAGAGACGTGCTATACAAACGGTTTTTAACCCCTTTCCGCGATGACATTTTAAACCGTCACCTTGCCAGTGTGGGCGATAGGGGGGTCCTTCCCACACGACCCAGAAACCGTTGGGGATAGGTCATCCAGTCACACACGCGGGGCAAAATGAGCTCGTGTGCGATTGAGCAAGGCATCGGAGACAATTATACAGGCCCAATCATTTCTGTTCGTATGTTCATCCCACATAGTGAATCCCAGTAAAACGTTTTCATTTGTATGTATATCACACAATTTTTATGTGGAAACGTTTGTGCAAGGTGGCCTAATGCAAACGGTTCTCTGGTCGAAGTCGTGTGTGGTTGTTCATTGATCCAACATGCCTACTTTCTAGAAACCGTGTGAGTAGTTTGAGTTCATCGCCCACGGTGTTGTCTGAGAAACCGTCTGCAATAGAAAACCCCAGTAAGCAGGCTAATTGGCCTATTATTGATAATCCATTTAGTAATCAAATTGACATTTCTTATAAAACACACCATATATTTCATATCCATCTAATGACAACTAGGATTTCATAACTGAATTACGTTAGATAGCTTCAGCACTCAGTTACGCCAGATACACAACAGCACCAAGTTTCACATGCAACATCGAAAACCTTTGGAAAGTAGTATCATACACGGTAAATAGACAGATGAATCTCATCTGGGAAACTGGAGAAGCGGAAGGCGAATATTGAGCCTTCAGTGATGTTCAATGTCCTTGAAACTTTAGGCTAGTGGCTATGGATAATTGCTCGCCCAACCTTCGTCCTCTTGAGGAAGAATTTAATGTTGTGCTGTGGGTGTTGAATGAATACATTCCTCGGCTCTTGACCATGCAGGTAGTTTGAGAGGTAATTATCGGTGAACTGCTTTGTAAAGGACTAAAAACAAAGATATGCATAAATAGTTGTTCTAAATTTTGAAATGGACAAGGGAAAAACAAGGTAAAAGAGTTAGTACCATCCTATAGTTGATTGATGTCTTCTTCATTGTGCAAACAAAGATCTTGTTGTTATTCGTCGCAAGTTTCTTTGTCCTAACAATCTTTATGAGTTTCTTGACTTGACTGATATTCATGGATATCTCATTCCCCATATGCAAAATGTGTCGAACAGTGGGTATAAACCTCTGATAACCGGACCTACATGTGCAAGACCAAATTGTTAAAAACATAAATATTAGAATGGTTCCTGTAACTGCACAATAATGTGCTATTAGCCAAAGGACCATGCATGTGCAAACCTTGATGGTAAACCTCATTGCCTCCCATTGTTTCCCTGCAACGCATATAAGGCAGATCTTGATCAGGTTATCTGAGAGTTGGCATACTATAAGTAGAATACGTTAATGAAAATTAGACCAATTGCAGATCCAACAGATTAACTCGAGACGCAAGGAAAAGCCAGTTAACCAAACCAAGCATGCTAAACAACTTTTTCTAAAATACGTGCAAGCATGCGTATCATATATTGATATAAGAAGAGGCAAAGAAGTTGGATACAAGCCTTTCGGCCATACAACGCCAATCACAAGGATTACCAACCACATCCACAAAACACACCCACCATGCGTACTAAGAGACATGCTTGACCTAGACCAACCTCATGCCAACCGCGATGAGGCAAATCACAGAGCAACCAAGCGACTACACACCAATGCCGAAGACCTCTACAACACTACCAAGACACAAGGATAACACAGACCTTTCTAAGCAACTTGGAAATAGAGCAATTGCATATGTTTCTCGTGTATTTAGTATGGCCAAATTCGATTTAATTCTCACATGCATAACAATACAAAATTGTACCCACAACAAATGAACATCAGATTGCAGAATTGAACCAAACTATTAACTGGATAGCAGAACAAATGAACCAAACAGTTAACTGAGCACCACATTATAGAATAGAACATATACTAGAAGATAAGACAGATAGCCAAACCAAGAATGCTTGATAACTACTAGGAACTGTAGCAATTGTTGGACCAAACTGTTAACTGAACATTACATTTCAGAAGATTAGACTGCATGCTAAGATTACAGAGGACAATTCACCAGAAGGCACTGGGGTGGCCTCGAGAAAACACCATGAACTGTATTTTAAAGTAGTCAATGTGTCGGGAAACGTTACATGGAAAACAAAAAAAAATTACGCACACGCAAGATCTATCCATGGAGATGCATAACAACGAGAGGGGAGAGTCTGTCTACGTACCCTCGTAGACCATAAGCGGAAGCATTTAGTAACGCGGTTGATGTAGTCGTACTTCTTCGCGCTCCAACCGATCAAGTATAGAATGTACATCACCTCCATGTTCTGCACACGTTCAGCTCGGTGACGTCCTCCGCCTTATTGATCCAGCAAGACAATGAGGTAGTGGATGAGTTCCGGCAGCACGATGGTGTGGTGACTGTGATGGTGAAGTTATCTCCACAGGGCTTTGCCTAAGCACTACGAAAATATGACCGAGGGTGTAAACGGTGGAGAGGGGATCCGCACACGACTAAGCAATTGTCGTGGGTTTGCTAGGCGCCCCTCCCACATATATATAGGTGGGGGAGGAGGGAGTAGCTAGGAGGGCGCCCCGAGTAGGCCGAATCCTACTTGGGGTCCTCCCCAAAATGCGCCCCCTTTCCTTGTTTAAGTGCGGGAGGAAGGAAGGAGGAGGTGCCCCCCTTTCCTTTCTCTCCTGAGGAGGGAAAGGCAGGAGGGGCCACCCCTCCCCTATCCTTCCCCTAGGGCCGACCAGCCATGTAGAGGGGTGCACCATCCCCCTAGTGGGCTGGTTTGTCCCCTCCTATGGCCCATTAAGCCCATACACTTACCGGGGGTGTCCAGAACCCCTTCCGGTGACCTGATGACTACCCGGTGCACTCCGAAACACTTCCGGTATCCGAGTACCATCGTCCTATATATCAATCTTTACCTCTCAGCCATTTCGAGACTCCTCGTCATGTCCGTGATCTCATCCGGGACTCTGAACAACATTCAGTCACCAAATCATATAACTCATATAACACTACATAGTCAACGAACGTTAAGCCTGCGGACCCTATGGGTTTGAGAACTACGTAGACATGACCGAGACACCTCTCCGATCAATAACCAATAGCGGAACCTGGATGCCCATATTGGCTCCTACAACTATGAAGATCTTTATCGATCAAGCCGTTATCACAACATACGTATTTCCCTTTGTCCATCGGTATGTTACTTGCCCGAGATTCGATCATCGGTATCTTCATACCTAGTTCAATCTCGTTACCGGCAAGTCTCTTTACTCGTTCCATAATACATCACCTCGTAACTAACTCCTTAGTCATTTGCTTGCAAGCTTGTGATGTGTATTACCGAGAGGGCCCAAAGATACGTCTCCGATACTCTGAGTGACCAATCCTAATCTCAATCTATGTCAGCTCAACAAATACCTTTAGAGATACCGATAGAGCATCTTTATGATCACCCAGTTATGTTGTGACACTTGATAGCACACATCCTCCGGTATCCAGGAGTTGCATAATCTCATAGTCGAAGGAATATGTATTTGACATGAAGAAATCCATAGCAATAAATTGAATGATCATTATGCTAAGCTAACGGATGGGTTGTCCATTGCATCATTCTCCTAATGATGTGATCCCATTATCAAACAACACATGTATATGGTTAGGAAACCCTAACCATCTTTGATCAACGAGCTAGTCTAGTAGAGGCTTACTAGGGACATGGTATTTGTTTATGTATTCACACATGTATTTCAGTTTCTGATCAATACAATTCTAGCATGAATAATAAACCTTTATCATGAATAAGGAAATATAAAATAACTACTTTATTATTGCCTCTAGGGCATATTTCCTTTAGTCTCCCACTTGCACTAGAGTCAATAATCTAGATTACATTGTAATGAATCTAACACCCATGGAGTCTTGGTGTTGATCATGTTTTGCTCGTGGAAGAGGCTTAGTCAACGGGTTTGCCACATTCAAATCCGTGTGTATTTTGCAAATCTCTATGTCTCCATCCTTGACCTATTCATGAATGGAGTTGAAGCGTCTCTTGATGTGTTTGGTTCTCTTGTGAAACCCGGATTCCTTCGCTAAGGCAATTGCTCCAGTCACAAAAGATTTTTATTAGACCCAATGCATTGGTTATTACACCCAGATCGGATATGAACTCCTTCATGTGTTGCTTCCGAAGTATCTATGTACTCCGCTTCACACGTAGATCCCGCCACGATGCTCTGCTTGGAACTGCACCCACTGACAGCTCCACCATTCAATATAAATACTTATCCGGTTTGTGACTTAGATTCATCCGGATCAGTGTCAAAACTAGCATCGATGTAACCATTTACGACGAGCTCTTCGTCACCTCCATAAACGAGAAACATATCCTTAGTCCTTTTCAGGTACTTCAGGATGTTCTTGACCGTTGTCCAGTGATCCACTCCTGGATTACTTTGGTACCTCACTGCTAGACTTATGGCAAGGCACACATCAGGTCTGGTACACAACATAGCATACATGATAGAACCTATGGCTGAGGCATAGGGAATGGCTTTCATTTTCTCTCTATCTTCTACACTAGTCGGGCTTTGAGTCTGACTCAACTTCACACCTTGTAACACAGGCAAGAACCCTTTCTTTGGCTGGTCCATTTTAAACTTCTTCAAAACTTATCAAGGTATGTGCTTTGTGAAAGTCCAATTAAGCGTATTGATCTATCTATATAGATCTTGATTCCCAATATATAAGCAGCTTCACCGAGGTCTTTCATTGAAAAATTCTTATTCAAATATCCTTTTATGCTATCCAGAAATCCTATATCATTTCCAATCAATAATATGTCATCCACATATAATATCAGAAATTCTACAGTGCTCCCACTCACTTTCTTGTAAATACAGGTTTCACCGTAAGTCTGTATAAAACCATATGCTTTGATCACCTCATCAAAGCGTATATTCCAACTCCGAGATGCTTGCACCAGTCCATAGATGGATCGCTGGAGCTTGCACACTTTGTCAGCACCTTTAGGATCGACAAAACCTTCTGGTTGCATAATATACAACTCTTCTTTAAGATATCCATTAAGGAATGCAGTTTTGACGTCCATTTGCCAGATTTCATAATCATAAAATGCGGCAATTGCTAACATGATTCGGACATACTTAAGCATCGCTATGGGTGAGAAAGTCTTATCTTAGTCAACTCCTTGAACTTGTCGAAAACCTTTTGCGACAAGTCAAGCTTTGTAGACAGTAACATTACCATTGGCATCAGTCTTCTTCTTGAAGATCCATTAATTCTCTATGGCTTGCCGATCATCGGCAAATCCACCAAAGTCCATACTTTGTTCTCATACATGGATCCTAGCTCAGATTTCATGGCCTCAAGCCATCCGTCGGAATCTGGGCTCATCATAGCTTCTTCACAGTTCATAGGTTCGCCTTGGTCTAGTAACATGACTTCTAGGACAGGATTACCGTACCACTCTGGTGCGGATCGTGTTCTAGTTGACCTACGAGGTTTAGTAGTAACTTGATCTGAAGTTTCATGATCATCATCATTAGCTTCCTCTCTAGTTGGTGTAGGCATTACGGGAATGGTTTTCTGTGATGTGCTACTTTCCAATTCGAGAGAAGGTACAATTACCTCATCAAGTTCTACTTTCCTCCCACTCACTTCTTTCAAGAGAAACTCCTTCTCTAGATAGGACCCATTCTTAGCAACAAAGATATTGCCTTCGGATCTGTGGTAGAAGGTGTACCCAATAGTTTCTTTATGGTATCCTATGAATACGCACTTTTCCGGTTTGGGTTCGAGCTTATCTGGTTGAAGCCTTTTGACATAAGCATCGCATCCCCAAACTTTAAGGAACGACAACTTAGGTTTTTTGGCAAACCACAGTTCATACTGTGTCGTCTCAATGGATATAGGCGATGCCCTATTTAACGTGAATGCGGCTGTCTCTAATGCATAACCTCAAAATGATAGTGGTAAATCGGTAAGAGACATCATAGATCGCACCATATCTAATAAAGTACGGTTACGATGTTCGGACACACCATTACGCTGTGGTGTTCCAGGTGGCGTGAGCTGTGAAACTATTCCACATTGTTTTAAATGAAGGCCAAACTCATAACTCAAATATTTGCCTCCACGATCAGATTTATTTTCTTGTTACGATGATTCTCCACTTCACTCTGAAATTCTTTGAACTTTTCAAATGTTTCAGACTTGTGTTTCATCAAGTAGATATACCCATACCTACTCAAATCATATGTGAAGGTACGATACCCGCCGCGTGCCTCAACACTCCTCAGACCGCATACATCGGTATGTATTATTTCCAATAGGTCATTAGCTCGCTCCATTGTTCCGGAGAATGCAATTTTAGTCATCTTTCCCATGAGGCATGGTTTGCAAGTATCAAATGATTCATAATCAAGTGATTCCAAAAGCCCATCTACATGGAGTTTCTTCATGTGCTTTACACCAATATGACCTAAATGGCAGTGCCGCAAATATGTTGCACTATCATTATAAACTTTGCATCTTTTGGCATCCATATTATGAATATGTGTATCACTACAACCGAGATTCAACAAGAATAGACCACTCGTCAAGGGTTCATGACCATTATTCTCTGACTTAAATGAATAACCGTCTCGCAATAAACACGATCTAATCATGTTCATGCTCAACGCAAACACCAAATAACATTTATTTAGGTTCAACACTAATACCGAAGGTAGAGGGATTGTGCGTTGGTGATCATATCAATCTTGGAAACACTTCCAACACACATCGTTACCTCGCCCTTAACTAGTCTTCGTTTATTCTACAACTCCTGTTTCGAGTTACTAATCTCAGCAACTGAACTGGTATCAAATACCCACGGGCTACTACGAGCACCTGTAAGGTACACCTCAATAACATGTATATCAAATATACCTTTGTTTACTTTGCCATCCTTCCTATCTACCAAGTATTTGGGGCGGTTCCGTTTTCCAGTGACCATTTCCTTTTAGTAGAAGCACTCAGTTTCAGGCTTGGGTCCAACTTTGGGCTTCTTCACGGTAGTGGCAACTTGCTTGCTGTTCTCTTGAAGTTTCCATTCTTTCCCTTGCCATTTTTTTAAAACTGGTGGTCTTGTTAACCATCAATACTTGATGCTCTTTCTTGATTTCTACCTCCGTAGATTTCAGCATCGCGAAGATCTTGGGAACTATTTTCATCATCCCTTGCATATTATAGTTCATCACGAAGCCCTAGTAGCTCGGTGATAGTGACTGGAGAACTCTGTCAATCACTATCTTATCTGGAATATTAACTCCCACTTGATCCAAGCGATTGTAGTACCCAGACATTCTGAGCACATGCTCACTGGCTGAACTATTCTCCTCCATCTTGTAGGAAAAGTACTTGTCAGAGGTCTCATACCTCTCAACACGGGAATGAGCCTGAAATACCAATTTCAGCTCTTGGAACATCTCATATGTTCCATGGCGTTCAAAATGTCTTTGGAACCCCGATTCTAAGCCGTAAAGCATGGCGCACTAAACTATCCAGTAGTCATCAGATCGAGCTTGTTAAACGTTCATAACGTTTGGATTAGCTCCTCCAACAGGTCTGCCACCTAGCGGTGCATCAAGGACATAATTCTTCTGTACAACATTGAGGATAATCCTCAGATCACAGACCCAGTCTGCATTACTGCTACCATCATCTTGCAACTTAGTTTTCTCTAGGAACGTATCAAAAAATGTGGAAGCTACATCGCGAGCTATTGAACTACAACATAATTTGCAAAGACATTTGGACTATGTTCACAATAAATCTTAGTTCAATTTATCAAATTACTAATGAACTCCCACTTAAATTAACATCCCTCAAGTTGTCTAAGTGATACATGATCCAAATCAACTAAACAATGTCCGATCATCACGTGAGATGGAGTAGTCGTCAATGGTAAACATCTTTATGTTGATCATATCTACTATATGACTCATGTTCGACCTTTCGGTCTCTAGTGTTCCGAGACCATGTCTGTACATGCTAGGCTCGTCAAGTTTAACCTAAGTATTCTGCGTGTGTAAAACTGGCTTACACCCGTTGTATGTGAACGTAGAGTCTATCACACCCGATCATCACATGGTGCTTCAAAACGATGAACTTTGGCAACGGTGCATACTCAGGGAGAACACTTTTATCTTGAAATTAAGTGAAGGGATCATCTTATAATGCTACTGTCATTCTAAGCAAAATAAGATGCATTAAAGATAAACATCACATGCAATCAAAATATGTGACATGATATGGCCATCATCATCTTGTGCTTTTGATCTCCATCTCCAAAGCATCGTCATGATCTCCATCGTCACCGGCTCGACACCTTGATCTCCATCGTTGTGTCGGGGTCGTCTCACCAACTATTGTTTCTACAACTATTGCTAACGCATAGTGATAAAGTAAAGCAATTACATGGCATTTGCATTTCATACAATAAAGAGACAACCATAAGGCTCCTGTCGGTTACCGATAAATTACAAAACATGATCATCTCATACAATAACATATATCACATCATGTGTTGACCATATCACATCACAACATGCCCTTGAAAAACAAGTTAGACGTCATCTACTTTATTGTTGCAAATTTTACGTGGCTGCTATGGGCTTCTAGCAAGAACCGTTCTTACCTATGGCAAAAACCACAACAGTGATTTATCAAGTTTCCTGTTTTAACCTTCTTCAAGGACCGGCCATAGTCAAATTTGATTCAACTAAAGTAGGAGAAATAGACACCCGCCAGCCACCTTTATGCAAAACTAGTTGCATGTCAGTCGGTGGAACCGGTCTAAGGTGCGTGGACATGTAAGGTTGGTCTGGGCCGCTTCATCCCACAATACCGCCGAATCAAAATAAGACGTTGGTGGTAAGCAGTATGACTATCACCGCCCACAACTCTTTGTGTTCTACTCGTGCATATCATCTATGCATAGACCTGGCTTGGATGCCACAGTTGGGAAACGTTACATGGAAAACAAAAAAAATCTACGCACACACAAGATCTATCCATGGAGATGCATATCAACGAGAGGGGAGAGTGTGTGTATGTACCCTCATAGACCATAAGCGGAAGCGTTTAGTAATGAGGTTGATGTAGTCGAACTTCTTCGCACTCCAACCGATCAAGTACCGAACGTACGGCACCTCTGTTTTCAGCACACGTTCAGCTCGGTGGCGTCCCCCGCCTTCTTGATACAGCAAGATGGCGAGGTAGTGGATGAGTTCCGGCAGCACGACGGTGTGGTGCCAGTGATGGTGAAGTTATCTCCGCAGGGCTTCGCCTAAGCACTATGAAATAATGATCGAGGGTGTAAACGGTGTAGGGGGTGCCGCACACGACTAAGCAATTGTCATGGGTTTGCTAGGCGCCCCCTCCCACATATATAAGTGGGGGAGGAGGGAGCAGCCAGGAGGGCTCCCCAAGTAGGCTGAATCCTACTTGGGGTCCTCCCCAAGTGCCCCCCTTTCCTTGTTTAAGTGTGGGAGGAAGGAAGGAGGAGGTGCCCCCCTTTACTTTCTCTCCCGAGGAGGGAAAGGCAGGACGGGCCACCCCTCCCCTTTCCTTCCCCTAGGGCCGGCCAGCCATGTAGAGGGGTGCACCAGCCCCCTAGTGGGCTGGTTTGTCCCCTCCTATGGCCCATTAAGCCCATACACTTACTGAGGGTGTCCGGAATCCCTTCCGATGACACGATGACTACACGGTGCACTCCGAAACACTTCTGGTGTCCGAATACCATCATCCTATATATCAATCTTTACCTCTCGACCATTTCGAGACTCCTCATCATGTACTTGATCTCATCCGGGAATCTGAACAACATTCGGTCACCAAATCATATAACTCATATAACACTATGCCGTCAACAAACGTTAAGCGTGCGGACCCTACGGGTTCGAGAACCATGTAGACATGACCGAGACACATCTCTAGTCAATAACAATAGCGTAACCTGGATTCCCATATTGGCTCCTACATATTCATTGAAGATCTTTATCGATCAAACCGTTATCACAACATACGTATTTCCCTTTGTCCATCGGTATGTTACTTGCCCGAGATTCGATCGTCGGTATCTTCACACCTAGTTCAATCTCGTTACCGGCAAGTCTCTTTACTCGTTCCATAATACATCACCTCGTAACTAACTCCTTAGTCATTTGCTTGCAAGCTTATGATGTGTATTACCGAGAGGGCCCAGAGATACCTCTTCGATACCCGGAGTGACAAATCCTAATCTCGATCTATGCCAACTCAACAAACACCTTTGGAGATACCTGTAGAGCATATTTATGATCACCCAGTTATGTTGTGACGTTTGATAGCAAACAAGGTATTCCTTCGGTATCCGTGAGTTTCATAATCTCATAGTCGAAGGAATATGTATTTGACATGAAGAAAGCAACATCAATAAACTGAATGATCATTATGATAAGCTAATGGATGGGTCTTGTCCATCACATCATTCTCCTAATGATGTGATTGTGTTATCAAATGAAAACACATGTCTATGGTTAGGAAACCTTAACCATCTTTGATCAATGAGCTAGTTTAGTAGAGGCTTACTAGGGACACGATATTTGTTTATGTATTCACACATGTATTTAAGTTTCTGATCAATACAATTCTAGCATGAATAATAAACATTTATCATGAACAAGGAAATATCAAATAACAACTTTATTATTGCCTCTAAGGCATATTTCCTTCAGCCAACCGCGTGGCGGCGTTGACGGTGGCCTCGAAGGCGAGGTGCTCCTCCAAGATCTGGTGGTTAGCACAAATGGTAGCCATCACGATCTCATCCATGCGTGCAGCCATGATTTGCTTCTCCGCTGCTAGATGCTCATGAGCTTCTTGCTACACTGTGTGCAAAATGGCTGTGGGTGGCGCTTATTTGTACAACAGGGCAGTTATTTGGGCGGAAGGTGTCGTGCCATCTGTCGGGGCATGTGGGATGGAGAAGGAGGAGGAGGATGGGGGTGGATTACCTCACTATATCGATGAGGCTGCGCAACAAGAAGAAGGGTCAACGACAAGGAGGCAGCGTTGCAGGTACAGCAGTGAAGGTTTTAACTTGGAAAGGAAGTAGGAACAGTGGAAATGTGGCTTTTGGTCGGCGGGAGGCGGGGAGCAAGATATTTCCGCGGCTGCCAATTTTTTTCTCTCGGTGACGTGAGAAACCGGGGCGCAAGTGTGGTTCAAGCGCGGGCGATGGATTGTAGGTGACGAAGCTTCCGGTGTAAGCCATACAGGAGGGTGCACCAAGATATTTTATATCGCATCACACATGATTCTTGCCAGTAAACTGTTTGTGGTGTACCTGATTTTTTTCATTCTGATTTGAAAGACAAAATGGTGTAATAGAGGGAAAGGACGGTGTTTGAATTGCTAGAACATTTATCTGCAGTGAACATGCAACTATATGAGCACCTGTTTCGTTCTGCCTTTTTTATACATTATTTGAGTTTTCTAGCCATTCAATGTGCATAATTCAAATTTGAACTACATGCACATGCTCCACTGCGCCAAAATGAGTGGAAAAATTATATATGTGTCCTTGGGTGAATGTTTAGGTCCCATGCAAGAAATGGGAATTAATTTCAAACACCACGGGATCGTGGCTAGGCTAGAAACATTGAGATACTTGATTTTTAAATTCCTGTAAATCCAAAAATTGCCTGAAAATCATGAAACTTGGCATGGTATCATGAAATGGCACCAACATATTGTGGTAAAAAAATTGTCTGATTTGGGACAAGTTATTGTATAAGCTTCTTACAAACAGGATCTTCTCTCAAGAAGCCTCATGGTCCCGAGAGGGGACTGTCGGTGTACTAAAGTAGGGGTACCTTAGTATCCGAACTTGTGCACGGGCAGTTGCAGCGTCCCGCGGCAAGGCTTGCCGGGTGTCCGCCAAGATCCTCCGTAGTTCCTATTGATGCCATTCAAGAACAAAGTGTTTTAACTGAGAAGACAAGACTCCGGCAAGAGGAGCTTGCCGGGAAGGACAAGGCCCCGGCAAGAGGAGCTAGCCGGGAAGGCCAACCAAGGCACTTCAAAGAACTTGCCGCGACGCGCCGCGCGTCCCGGCAAGACCCGATGAGCGACAAGCTTTCGGGCGCAACAAGACAACGACCGCGGCAAGACGCTTGCCGCGGCGAAGCCACCACTCTGTGCCCACGCTCCAGCGCACCCGTCGACGTGTCGCCCTAAGACCATTCCAGACGCACGTGGCGGGAAGCTGTACAGCCAAGCGGTGCGAGGTGGCAAGTAGAGATGACGAGAAGGCCATCGTGGCAAGCGGTGGCGCCCCTAACAGTCGCTTTTCTGCACTGTCTAGGCGACGCGGACGGGCATTAAATGCTCTTGTCCCCTGCCGTCAGAGTTAGGTAGGGTGCACTGTAGATGGCAGTTGTACCAACCACCCTTTTTACATTTGTACCCTTGCCTGCGTTGCCACCTGTCGGTGACCCCTTTAGCCTATAAAAGGAGGCCCATGCGCAACGTAGAAGGGGTTCGACTCATTTGAAACTAGAACACTCCCACGCTCTCAAGCAAGAGCATAATACAACCACAAAGCAGCAGTAGGAGTATTATCTCTCCAGAGAGCTCCGAAGCTGGGTAAAGTCGCTCGCGTGCTCCGCCTCGATCCGCTCTTCGTGCACCCTCCGCTCCCTGCCGGACCGAAAAGGGGCCCTGCCCCATAGGTGTTCGTTTCCCACGACATCTTTGGCGCGCCAGGTAGGGGGCGTCGAGGTTGTGTGAACCCGATCCGGCATTCACGCGAGCCAGTTCATCATCATCTTCATCGACATGCCACCGAAGAAGAAGGCTTCGGAGGTGGCTGCTCCATCCGCGTCGATCCCACCGCCACCGGAGCAAACGGGTGGTGGGGTGGACGCCGGTGGAGGTGCAGGCGCCGACGAGGGAGCTCACGTCGTTACCAGATCCAAGGACAAGGCCCCGCAAACTTCGGCGTTCGTACACGCACCGCGCCCATCTCAGGAGGCGCGAGATCGACAGCGTCATGGTGCTCGCAGCACCGTACTCGCATTAGAACAAGACCAAGCTGGTGGATCTCGGGGCGTTCAAGACCAGCATGCACGCCAGCATGCTGGCACAAGTGAAGTACGGTCGCCTGGATGGGGTACTGCTCCTTCCAACCCAGTTGGAAGTCTGAGCATATCCCGCTCCTCGCGCCGTTCACCGCCGCCATCGAAGACTCCAGAAGAAGCGTTGGCCCGAGCTCAACTGCTCCTGGACTACCCTCCAACGGCGGACAAGATCAACGATTGGAGGGCCACTATACAGAGCCTCATCGGCTTTGCCAACGGCGACACTCCACGGCAGCCAGCTACATCGCAGCCGCGGCAAGATTGTCGGACGCGAGCCGATGGCGACAAGACCGGTGGAGGTGCAACCACCGTGCACTCCCCGCCCCGAAGGCCAAGATCGCCGACTCGCCGGGTCAACCCCGACACCAACTCCACGGCGTCGTCAGATCCGCGAGCTCGTCGCGATCAACGCCAAGTTCTTCAAGAGCGACAACATGAAGACGCTCGCACCCGCATCGAGCGTCAGAGAGAAGCGCGGCGTCAATCAGACCAGCG
Source organism: Triticum timopheevii (assembly GCA_963921465.1). NCBI lineage: Eukaryota > Viridiplantae > Streptophyta > Magnoliopsida > Poales > Poaceae > Triticum > Triticum timopheevii. Next base: position 430,285,814 of record OY997268.1, on the reverse strand, counting down.
CGCTGGGCCCACTGTTGACATGCATGCGCCAGGGGAACCAGGCGACTTGCCGTACGCGGTAGGTTGCCCTGCGTTTACTCGTGAGCTGCGGCAAGTCCAGTGGCCCAGTACCAAGAACTTCAAGCCAGATGTACCGGAGAAGTACGATGGCAGGTTGCATCCGTCGAAGTTCCTCTGCATCTACACCATCGCGGTGCAGGCTGCCGGAGGGCGTGACGAGAAGATCCTCGCCAACTACTTCCTGTTGGTGCTCAAGCCCAACGTCAGATCTTGGCTCATGCACTTGCCGGACAACTCCATCTCCTCATGGGCAGATTTGTGCCATCAGTTTGTCGGCGCCTTCACAGGCGGCCACAAGCCCCATGGCCAGGAGAGCGATCTTCATCTGCTCGCCCAGAAGGAAGGAGAGCCCCTGCGCAAGTACATTCAGAGATTCAGCCAGGTGCAGCGTAACATCCCAGACGTCCACCCTACTGCGGTTATCAGCACGTTCCATTAGAACGTGCGAAACCGCAGGATGAGGGAGGAGATGGCGATGTGCAAGATTAGAGACATCAGTGAGCTATATGCCCTAGCCGACAAGTGTGCACGTGCTGAAGAAGGAAGAAAACTCCCCGGAGAGAACACAGGAGCAGGGGGGTCTGACAGTGAGGATGCTGCCCCTGCAAAGAAAAACCGGCGGCGGAACAACAGAAGAAGGAAAGGCAAAGATGTGGCAGCTGTCGAGCAGTCCGGCAACGGAGGTGGCGCCAAGGAAGCAGAACATGTGGCGGCCGCCGACAAGCAGGGCGGCTCCGACAAGCAGTACTGCAAGATTCACCGTACCAAGGGCCATGATCTCCAAAGTTGCAAGAAGGTCGAGCAGCTCGTTGAGCTGCAAAAGGCTGAGTACGAGCGACGTGATAAGGAAAAGGAGGGTACGGGCGGATCCGGCAAGAAGCGTCCCGGCCGGGGAGGACGCCGCGGCAAGGCCAAGCAGCGGCAAGGAGACAGGCCTCCCCGCGGCCGCGACAAAGATGACGATGAAGATGAAGACGAGGACATGGATGATGACGAGGCTGACGAGCATGAGTTTCAGAAAGCGATAGAGGTTCTGTGCGTTGACGGTGGTGCTTCTCTGCATACCTCGCACCGCCAGCTCAAACAGTGGGTGCGAGAAGTTAATGCAGCAGAACCATCAGTTGAGTCACGCAAGCCCCTGAAATGGTCCAGCACGCCTATCATCTTTGACATTGAGGATCACCCTGATCGCATCACTGCGGTCGGGTGCTTGCCGATGTTGGTTTCACCAACTATCCGCAACCTCAAAGTCACAAAGATGCTAGTTGACGGCGGGGCCGGCTTGAATCTGATCTCCTCCGCGGTACTCCAGAAGCTCCAAATCCCCGACAGCGAGCTCGAAGAGACCGGTACTTTCCAGGGAATCAATCCGGGAAGGAGCAAGCCAAAGGGGAAGATCACGTTGCCAGTGACGTTTGGCAACGAGCTTAACTTCAGAACAGAGAAAGTCACTTTTGATGTTGCTGATTTCCCATTGCCCTACAATGGGATACTTGGCCGACCAGCGCTCGCCAAGTTCATGGCAGCATCCCACTATGCCTACAACGTGCTCAAGATCCCAGGTCCGATAAGTGTCATCTCTTTCCCTGGCGACAAGAAAGATGCCCTTATCTGTACCGACAAGATCTACCGGGAAGCAGCAGCCGCAGCCGAACGCAAACCACTTGCCGCTGAAGCTCCCGGGGGGAAGAAGAAGACCAAGTCCGGCAAGAGCTCTGATGCCCACTCCGGCAAGCGCACCTCTTCGGAGTGCTGCACTACCGTCGAGGATGCACCATCGAGCTCCACCGGCAAGTGTAAGAAGGCGAAGGCAGCTCCGCCAGAGACCAAGAAAGTGGCCGCCAAGGAGGACGGCACTGGTGGTACCTTCACCATCAGTGCCACGCTTGATCCTAAATAGGAAAGCGCGCTCATTGCTTTCCTGCGGGCGAATGTCGATGTGTTTGCATGGCAACCGTCTGACATCCCCGGTGTTCCCAGGAAAGTAATTGAGCACCACCTTGCCGTCTGTCCTCACGTGCGGCCCGTCAAGCAGAAAGTCAGAAAACAAGCAGTGGAGTGCCAAGAATTCATTGCAGAAGAGATCAAGAAGTTGGAAGCAGCAGGCCTGGTCAGAGAAGTGCTCCATCCAACGTGGCTGGCCAATCCTGTAGTCGTGCGCAAGGCGAATGGAAAATGGAGGCTTTGTATAGACTTCACTAATGTTAATAAAGCTTGTCCCAAGGATCCATTTCCCTTGCCGCGCATTGACCAGATTGTCGAATCCACGGCAGGATGTGATTTGCTTTCATTTCTTGATGCATATTCAGGATATCATCAGGTCTTCATGGCAGAAGAGGATGAGGAGAAAACCGCATTCATTACTCCATGTGGCACGTACTGCTTTGTACGGATGCCTTTCGGACTAAAGAATGCTGGTTCAACATTTGCAGGGTAGTTCACGAAGCTTTTGAGCCACAGTTGCACAGAAATGTAGAGGCTTACATGGATGACATAGTGGTCAAGAGCAAAGACAGAGCAACTCTGATTCAAGATTTGGATGAGACCTTTGCAAATCTGCGCAAGATCAATCTCAAACTCAACCCCGAGAAGTGCGTGTTTGGAGTCCCTTCCGACAAGCTTCTCGGGTTCTTTGTGTCTCAGCGGGGGATTGAGGCTAATCCCGACAAGATCAAGGCCATTGAACAGATCGAAGCACCGAAACGCGTCAAGGATGTGCGAAGGCTTGCCGGCTGCGTAGCTTCTCTCAGCAGGTTCATCTCTAAGTCTGCTGAGCGCGCCCTACCATTTTTCAAAATATTGAAAAAGGCAGGTCCAATGAAATGGACTCCAGAAGCGGAGGCTGCGCTGCAGGACTTGAAGAGATACCTGTCCTCCACTCCAATACTTGTCGCACCTAAACCACAAGAGAAGTTGCTGCTATATCTAGTGGCAACCAATCAAGTGGTTAGTGCTGCGTTAGTGGCGAAAAGGGAGGCGGATGATGAGCCAGCGGCCGCGGCAAGCGCGTCCAGCGACAAGCAGGGGGCTTCCCCGACAAGCTCTGATCCCGGCAAGGATGAATCTGTGCAGCCACAAGAAGAGAAGCAGAAGAAAATGGTGCAGCGCCCAGTTTACTTTGTCAGTTCCCTTCTGCAGGGGGCTAGATCAAGGTACTCTGGTGTGCAGAAATTGCTTTTCGGCCTTCTCATGGCCTCGAGAAAGCTGCGCCATTACTTTCAAGCGCATGAGATCATAGTTGTCACTCGCTTTCCGTTGGAAAGGATATTGCAGAATCTAGAAGCAACAGGCAGGATTGTCGAGTGGGCACTGGAATTGTCAAGCTTTGGCCTCAGGTTTGAGAGTACTTCAACTATCCAGAGCCGAGCATTGGCAGAATTCATACCAGAATGGACGCCAACACCTGATGAAGAAACTCCAGAGACGAGCATCCCCGTCAAGGAAGCAAGCAAAGAATGGATCATGTACTTTGATGGTGCCTTCTCGCTGCAAGGCGCCGGTGCAGGCGTGTTACTTGTCACACCCACCGGAGAGCAACTCAAGTACGTCATCCAGATGCACTTTCCCAAGGAGCAAGCAACAAACAACACTGCAGAATATGAAGGCTTGCTTGCCGGACTCAGGATCGCGGCAGACCTTGGGATCAAGAAGCTTATTGTTAGGGGTGACTCACAGCTTGTCATCCGCCAAGTAAACAAAGATTATCAGAGTCCGTTGATGGAAGCTTACATTGATGAAGTGAGAAAGTTGGAAGAGCATTTTGACGGCCTGCAGATGGAACATGTTCCAAGAGCCCAGAACGATGTTGCCGATGGCCTGTCAAAATGCGCTGCATTAAAGTTACCTGTGGAACCAGGGATCTTTGTGCTCAGGCTGACTCAACCATCTGTGATACCATCAACTGGACAGAGCAAGAAGAGAAAGTTGATTTCCGGTGACTACTTTCCGGCTGAGCTCCCCGGAGCCGCCGCCAAGAAGGTCCCCAAGATCAACACCAAGAGTGCTGAGGAGCAGTCTGCTCCGACAAGCCCTAAGGTTTGTTCCGTTGAAGCAGACGCTCCCGACAGGTTTTGCTCCGGCAAGCTTGCCGGGGAACATCAAGCTCCGGCTGAACCACAGGTTCTTGCCGTAGAAGCAGATGTTCCCGCGGCAGCATTTGTGCCTACAGCCCCTACAGTAAGCCCGGCAAGCCTGAGCCGCAAGATCCGGGTGGTGGCGATCTTAAGTCTGGCATCGTCCGCCGCCAGGGCGCTCCAATCGCCGCCTCGCACTACTCGGGTTTGGAGCAAGTTGGTGAATGGCTGCGGGTTCTCATCAACAATCCAACACCAATCCGCTCTCCACTCCTCCCATTTGCTACGGAGCTCCCCCTCCAGATAGACCTCCTTCATGCCGACTCTCGAGATCCAGGCGATCCCGCCAGCTAAGGGCTCTCCTTTCTCGGCCCGGGGCATGAAGTAGTGGCGAAAAAGGACAATGTTTGGGTGGATTCCGACGAAGTTCTCGCAGAGATGTGCGAAAACCGCCATGGTCAGAACGGCGTTGGGGGTGAAGTCAAGGAGATGAAACCCGTAGGTATTCATGATATCGCAGAAGAAATCGGAAGGGTATCCTTTTGGACATCGTTTCGAAGTAGAAGCTTTTGCGGAGAGTACCTGCATGCGCGGATGCGCCCGCGTCTTCGTCGACCAGAAGAGATAGAACCACTCCGGCAGCTCCTTCGCGGAAAGCTCGGGGGGGGGGGGGGGGGGGGAAGTGCTCGCTCCTTGCGCAGCGCCTCAAGCCGCAGCGCCTCGGCCGACTTCGCACCCTTCCCGGTCTTCAGAGCCATGGCGGAGGCGGCTGGGGAGAGCAAGGGCGTTGGCGGCGACGGCGGCGACGGGGGGCGGAGCGCTGCTCTCTTTCGGCTTTGAGAAGCGGAGGGGAGCGGCAGAGATTTCTGAGGAAGCAACTGCAAGTGGCGAAGGTGGGGGAACGGCCCCTGTTTCCCCTGCTTATAAAGAGGAGGAGGCGAACGTTACGCCTTTTTCGATTAAAGAATCACCCACGATTTCTCCCACGACGCCGCGTTTGATGCGTGCCGTTACGGGAGGGCGCGGTGGATACGGAGTTAGATTTGGTGTGGACCCAGGCCGCGTGTGCCCGTGCCCTGTTTTGGGCCTGGCCCAACAGCGCTCGGCACCGTGTGTGGCCCAGGCCCGGGGGCTCCTGTCGGTGGACTAAAGTAGGGGTACCTTAGTATCCCGAACTTGTGCACGGGCAGTTGCAGCGTCCCGCGGCAAGGCTTGCCGGGTGTCAGCCAAGATCCTCCGTAGTTCCTATTGATGCCATTCAAGAACAAAGTGTTTTAACTGAGAAGACAAGACTCCGGCAAGAGGAGCTTGCCGGGAAGGACAAGGCCCCGGCAAGAGGAGCTAGCCGGGAAGGCCAAACAAGGCACTTCAAAGAACTTGCCGCGACGCGCCGCGCGTCCCGGCAAGACCCGACGAGCGACAAGCTTTCAAGCGCAACAAGACAACGACCGCTGCAAGATGCTTGCCGCGGCGAAGCCACCACTCTGTGCCCACGCTCCAGCGCACCCGTCGACGTGTCGCCCTGAGACCATTCCAGACGCACGTGGCGGGAAGCTGTACAGCCAAGCGGTGCGAGGTGGCAAGTAGAGATGACGAGAAGGCCATCGTGGCAAGCGGTGGCGCCCCTAACGGTCGCTTTTCTGCACTGTCTAGGCGACGCGGACGGGCATTAAATGCTCTTGTCCCCTGCCGTCAGAGTTAGGTAGGGTGCACTATAGATGGCAGTTGTACCAACCACCCTTTTTACATTTGTACCCTTGCTTGCGTTGCCACCTGTCGGTGACCCCTTTAGCCTATAAAAGGAGGCCCATGCGCAACGTAGAAGGGGTTCGACTCATTCGAAACTAGAACACTCCCACGCTCTCAAGCAAGAGCATAATACAACCACAAAGCAGCAGTAGGAGTATTATCTCTCCGGAGAGCTCCGAAGCTGGGTAAAATCGCTCGCGTGCTCCGCCTCGATCCGCTCTTCGTGCGCCCTCCGCTCCCTGCCGGACCGAAAAGGGGCCCTGCCCCATAGGTGTTCGTTTCCCACGACAGGGACGTGTCACCTGTGTGTGCGAAACAACCTACACTGCTCTTGCCGCCTTGATTTATTTACAAATGCAACATAGACCAGTAGGAGTATCATGCTAAATTTTGGAAATTTTCAGGGTTCGTATTGCCTTTTTTATACATTAATTGATTTTTCCAGTCATTTAATGTGCATAATTCAAATTTGAACTACATGCACATCCTCCAGTGCACCAAAGTTAGTTGAAAAAATATATGTGTGTCCTTGAGTGAATGTTTAGGTCCCATGCAAGAATTGGGAATGAATCTCAAACACCTCGGCATCATGGCTAGGCCGGAACATTGAGATACTTCATTTTTAAATTCCTATAGATCCAAAAATCACCTGAAAATCGCGAAACTTAGCATGGTATCATAAACTGGCACCAACATGCTGTGGTAATTTTTTTTTCCGATTTGGGAAAAGGTTTGGTATAAGCTTTTTGCAAGCTGGAGCTTCTCCTAGGAAGGCTCGTGGTTCCGAGAGGCAACCTGTCACCTCTGTGTGCGAAACAACATACGCTGCCTCTTCCTTCCTTGGTTTTTTTACAAAGGCAACATGGATCAATAGGAGTTTCGTGCTAAATTTTGGAATTTTTTAGGGTTCGTTTTGCCTTTTTATAAATTATTTGAGTTTTCTAGCCATTTAATGTGCATAATTCAAATTTGAACTACATGCACATGCTCTAGTGCGCCAAAATGGGTTAAAGAATCATATATTTGTCCTTGGGTGAATATTTTGGTCCCATGCAATAAATGGGAATGAATTTCAAACATTTGGGCGTTGTGGCTCGGCCGGAAACATTGAGAAACTTGGTTTTTAAATTCCTGTATATCCAAAACTCGCCGAAAAATCATGAAACTCAGCATGTTGCCTTCACATGGCACCAAAATGATGTGGTAACTTTTTTGTCCGATTTGCGAAGGTGCATACATTAACAACCAACAAAGTCATTTTGGAACAAGAGCTGTCATGTTATAATCGGAAGCACAGGTATTATTAAAACCGTGGGCGTTCTACTAACCATTTACGTGCCGCCACACGCCCCTTTTTATTGGTTAGGAGGCACTGTGCGGGGTAGCTATTTAAGTATGAGAGGCATGCGAGTAGACCCTTGCGCATGCTTATCGGGAGGCGAGCCCTTTGACCTCCGTCCGCCGCCCACCTTCCTCCCAAATTCTTCATTAATGGTGCCCGAGCCCCTGGTTTATAGGCGCTTAATGGTGTGGCTATGTCTCACTCAACTGAGATTCAATAGAGAAAAAAGAAATTCTGAAAAGAAAATTTTGCACGGATCTTGATGTAAGATCTGACGGACATATATAGCATTGACTCAGACTTTTTCTTTGAACCAAGCATCAACTAAGACTTAGCAAGACTGATATAAATATAATGACAATGGCAATGGATAATAATTGTCTTACATATTTAGGAACATAATTAAAATTGCCACATGCGGCAACGCACAAAAGACGCAAGGGCAAAATAAGAAGGAAGACGCAGACAACAATTTGCGTCGCTACTCTCTACTCTCTTGATGCATTGCTGCAGGGCGCAGAGTTCCTCCACCACCTCTCTTCATCACCTCCATGACTAGTTCTCGCGGCGACCGACAATGATCTCTTTCATGTCCTTAATACGTTGCTTGGCAGTATCCACGGATTCCCCCACCAGCCTTTCATGGTCGATGCAGAGCATGGCATTCTCGTCTATAAGTTTCTTGACGAGGACGCCCTTCTTCTTCAAAAGGCAGTGGTCTCCTCATGCTGCTTCGCCCTTCCGGTGATCTTCGCCCTTAGCAGGTCGCTCTCGGTGCTGAGATTCGCCTTGTCATCCCTTACTCCGCGGATGACGCCGGTAGCATGATTGATACGTCTCCAACGTATCTATAATTTTTGATTGTTCCATGCTATTATATTATCTGTTTTGGATGTTTAATGGGCTTTAATAAGCTGTTTTATATTATTTTTGGGACTAACCTATTAACCGAAGGCCCAGTGCGAGTTTATGTTTTTTTGCCTATTTTAGAGTTTTCCAGAAAAGGAATACCAAACGGAGTCCAAACGAAATGAGACCTCCGCGATGATCTTTCTTGGACCGAAAGCAAACTAGAAGACTTGGAGATGAAGTCGGAGACGCAACAAGGCGTCCACGAGGCAGGAGGGCGCGCCCCGGGGGGGGGGGGGGGGTAGGCGCGCCTGAAGGAAATATGCCCTAGAGGCAATAATAAAATTGTTATTTATATATTTCCTTATATCATGATAAATGTTTATTATTCATGCTAGAATTGTATTAACCGAAAACTTAGTACATGTGTGAATACATAGACAAATAGAGTGTCACTAGTATGCCTCTACTTGACTAGCTCGTTAATCAAAGATGGTTAAGTTTCCTAGCCATAGACATGAGTTGTCATTTGATAAACGGGATCACATCATTAGGGAATGGTGTGATTGACTTGACCCATTCCGTTAGCTTAGCACTTGATCGTTTAGTATGTTGCTATTGCTTTCTTCATGACTTAAACATGTTCCTATGACTATGAGATTATGCAACTCCCGAATACCGGAGGAACACTTTGTGTGCTACCAAACGTCACAACGTAACTGAGTGATTATAAAGGTGCTCTACAGGGGTCTCCGATGGTGTTTGTTGAGTTGGCATAGATCGAGATTAGGATTTGTCACTACGATTGTCGTAGAGGTATCTCTGGGCCCTCTCGATAATGCACATCACTATAAGCCTTGCAAACAATGTGACTAATGAGTTAGTTTCGGGATGATGTATTACGGAACGAGTAAAGAGACTTGCTGGTAACGAGATTGAACTAGGTATTGAGATACGGACGATCGAATCTCGGGCAAGTAACATACCGATGGCAAAGGGAACAACGTATGTTGTTATGCGGTTTCACCGATAAAGATCTTCGTAGAATATGTGGGAGCCAATATGAGCATCCAGGTTCCGCTATTGGTTATTGACCGGAGATTTGTCTCGGTCATGTCCACATAGTTCTCGAACCCGTAGGGTCCGCACGCTTAACATTCGGTGACGATCGGTATTATGAGTTTATGTGTTCTGATTTACCGAACATTGTTCAGAGTTCCAGATGAGATCAGGGACATGACGAGGAGTCTCGAAATGTTCAAGACGTAAATATTGATATATTGGAAGGCTATATTTGGACATCGGAAAGGTTCTGAGTGGTTCGGGTATTTATCGGAGTACCGGAGAGTTACGGGAATTCGTTGGGGAGTATATGGGCCTTATTGGGCTTTAAGGGAGAGAGAGAGGGGCTGCCTAAGGCAGGCTGCCCCCCCCCCAAGGCCTAGTCCGAATTGGACTAAGGGGAGGGGCGGCGCCCCCTCCTTCCTTCTCTCCTACTCCTACTACATGGAAGGGGGCAATCCTACTCCCGGTGGGAGTAGGACTCACCAGGGTGCGCCATAGTAGAGGGCCGCGCCCCCTCCTCCACTCCTTTATATACGGGGGAAGGGGGCACCCCATAGACACACAAGTTGATCATTGATCTCTTAGCCGTGTGCGGTGCCCCCTCCACCATAATCCACCTCGGTCATATCGTTGTGGTGCTTAGGCAAAGCCCTGTGTCGGTAGCATCATCATCACTGTCATCACGCCATCGTGCTGACGAAACTCCCCCCCGACACTTTGCTGGATTGGAGTTTGTGGGACGTCACCGAGCTGAATGTGTGCAGATCGCGGAGGTGCCATACGTTCGGTACTAGGATAAGTCGATCGTGAAGACGTACGACTACATCAACCGCATTGTCATAACGCTTCCGCTTTCGGTCTATGAGGGTACATGGACAACACTCTCCCCTCTCGTTGCTATGCATCACCATGATCTTGCGTATACGTAGGAATTTTTTTAAAATTACTACGTTCCCCAACAGCGCCCCCACCCTCATGGGCCCCTCGTAGCTCCACCGACCTAGTTCTTTTGCCTATATATACTCTTATACCCTAAAACATCAGGGGGAGCCACGAAACCACTTTTCCACCGCCGCAACCTTCTGTACCCGTGAGATCCCATCTTGGGGCCTTTTCTGGCGATCTGCCAGAGGGGGAATCGATCATGGAGGGCTTCTACATCAACACCATTACCTCTCCTATGAAGCGTGAGTAGTTTACCACAGACCTTCGGGTCCATAGTTATTAGCTAGATGGCTTCTTCTCTCTCTTTGATTCTCAATACCAAGTTCTCCTCGATGTTCTTGGAGATCTATTTGATGTAGTATTGTTTTACGGTGTGTTTGCCGAGATCCGATGAATTGTGGATTTATGAACAAGATTATCTATGAATATTATTTGGTTCTTCTCTGAATTCTTATATGCATGATTTGATATCTTTGCAAGTCTCTTCGAATTTTCGGTTTAGTTTGGCCTACTAGATTGATCTTTCTTGCCATGGGATAAGTGCTTAGCTTTGGGTTCAATCTTGCAGTGTCCTTTCCCAGTGACAGTAGGGGCAGCAAGGAACGTATTGTATTGTTGCCATCGAGGATAAAAAGATGGGGTTTATATCATATTGCTTGAGTTTATCCCTCTACATCATGTCATCTTGCTTAATGCATTACTCCCTTCTTATGAACTTAATACTCTAGATGTATGCTGGATAGCGGTCGATGTGTGGAGTAATAGTAGTAGATGCAGGCAAGAGTCAGTCTACTTGACACGAACGTGATGCCTATGTTCATGATCATTGCCTTAGATGTCATCATAATTATGCGCTTTTCTATCAATTGCTCGACAGTAATTTGTTCACCCACCGTAATACATGCTATCTCGAGAGAAGCCACTAGTGAAACCTATGGCCCTTAGGTCTCTTTTCCATTATATTAAAGTATCTTTTCCATATTATTGAATCTCGTTTACTATTTTGCAATCTTTACTTTCCAATATATACATCAAAAATACCAAAAATATTTACTTTATTATCTCTATCAGACCTCACTTTTGCGAGTGACCGTGAAGGGATTGACAACCCCTTTATCACGTTGTTGCAAGTTCTTAATTGTTTGTGCAGGTATTCGGTGACTTGTGCGTCGTCTCCTACTGGATTGATACCTTGGTTCTCAAAACTGAGGGAAATACTTACGCTACTTTGCTGCATCACCCTTTCCTCTTAAAGGGAAAACCAACGCAAGCTCAAGAGGTAGCAAGAAGGATTTCTGGTGCCGTTGCCGGGAGATCTACGTTAAGTCAAGCCATACCAAGTACCCATCATAAACTCTTCTCCCTTGCATTACATTATTCGCCATTCGCCTCTCGTTTTCCTCTCTCCCACTTCTAAATGATTTTCGAAAACCTTTGCCTTTTCTTCGCCTTCTTCCCGTATGTCTTTTTGTTTGTGTTTCCAGGTGCCTTCTATTTGCTTGCATCTTTGCTTGCTAAAAATCTATTGATATGGATCCACTTAAAGTGTTCTACTTGGATCATCTTTGGTCTATATGTGCTCGTGTTGAAACCCCAACTAGTTTAGTTGAGGGAAAATCATTAGATGAGCATGCTCATTTTGTGCGTCACCGTTTTTCTGAAAAAGGGAGACTCTTATGGGATCAAATAAACAGATTGCTGTGTTATGCTTGGAATCTTTGTGAAATTTATGATTTTACTTGTTTCTCTAAGAACCCTAAAAACACCTTCCCTACCAATCTGAGTTTAATGATAATGAAATCTTATCTTCTTATGCAAAGGGTGTTTATAGTTACTATGATATCGAACAAATTGAAGAATTTGTTGCTTTTAAGGGTGCTTATGAAGTTGCTTCTTTGATTGAAAGGATGATATTACTCTCTACGAATCTGAAAATTTTGACATACTTAAATATTGCTATGAAAACTATGCTCATAATGTCTATGTCAAAGAATTTATTGAAAGAATGATTGTTGCTTTGGAAGAAAATAATGATACACGTGAATCTAAAGATAATTATGATTCCGATGATTGGATTGAAATATCCCTTGATGAACATGATGCTTGCTATTCTTGTGGCCATGATGCCAATATTTATGGAGATGAATTTGATATAGTTCCTTATGTTAAATATGAGATTGTTGCTATTGCACCCATACTTGATAGTTCCCTTGATGAAAAGCATGATTGCAATGATGTTATTATAAATTCTATTAATGTCAATTATGCTAGTAATATGCAAAACCCTAAGCTTGGGGATGCTAGTTTTGCTATGTCTACTATTTGTTGCAATGATCATATTTGGGGTGATTCTTTTTATGATCTTGAAAATTTATTTAAGCCCCATGATGAATATGAAATTGATAATAGTGTTTGCAATATTACTGAAAGTGGGTTTGGAAGAGTGTCAACTTTAGATCCCACATATTTGGAGAATGTTCAATCTTATGAAATTTTTGAGAAAAGTGGGTTTGGAGAGGTCATGACTTTAGTTAATGTTAATCCCGCTATTTTGGAAGAGTGACAACTTTGCATGCATGTGGATCATGTTGAGAATATTTTATGTGATAGCTATTTTGTTGAATTTGCTTATGATCCCACATGTAATTATTATGATAGAGGAAAATATGGTTGTAGAAATTTTCATGTTACTAAATTACCTCTCGTTATGTTGAGATTGCTATTGTTTCTTTCCGCTTCCTTGCATATGCTAGTTTTTGCTTGCTATGATAATTTGTTCGCCTATAAGATGCCTATGCATTGGAAGTATGTTAGACTTAGATGTGTTTGTCACATGTTTCATGATGATCTCTTTGCACTTCAATTCTTGTTTTTCATGTGACCATCATCAAAATATCAATGCCTAGCTAGGGGCGTTGAACGATAGCGCTTGTTGGGAGGCAACCCAATTTTATTTTTGTTCTTTGATTTTTGCTCATGTTTAGTAATAAATAATTCTTCTAACTTCTGTTTAGATGTGGTTTTATGTTTTAATTAGTGTTTGTGCCAAGTAGAACCTTTGGGAAGACTTGGGTGAAGTCTTTGCGATCTTGCTGTAAAAAACTGAAACTTTTGCTCTCATGAGAATAGCTGTCATGTTTTACAGAAGAGTGATTTTAGGTTGATTATTTTTTCAGAATATTAATAGACAAATTCTTCACGTCCACCAATTTATTTCAGAATTTTCGGAGTTACAGTAGTATTCTGAAGTTACAGATTGCTACAGACTGTTCTCCTTTTTGACAATTCTGTTTTTCCTGTGTTGTTTGCTTATTTTAATGAATCTATGAGTAGTATCGGGGGGTATGAACCATAGACAAGTTGGAATACAGTAGGTTTAACACCAATATAAATAAAGAATGAGTTCATTAAATTACCTTGAAGTGGTGGTTTATTTTCTTATACTAACGGAGCTCATGAGATTTTCTGTTGAAGTTTTGTGTTGTGAAGTTTTCAAGTTTTGGGTAAAGATTTGATGGATTTTGGAATAAGGAGTGGAAAGAGCCTAAGCTTGGGGATTCCCAAGGCACCCCAAGGTAAAATTCAAGGACAACCAAAATCCTAAGCTTGGGGATGCTCCGGAAGGCATCCCCTCCTTCGTCTTCGTCTATTGGTAACTTTACTTGAGGCTATATTTTTATTCACCACATGCTATGTGTTTTGCTTGGAGCGTCTTGTATGATTTGAGTATTTGATTTTTAGTTTACCACAATCATCCTTTCTGTAAACGCCTTTTGGGATAGACACGCATGAATCAGAATTTATTAGAATACTCTATGTGCTTCACTTATATCTTTTGAGCTAGACAATATTGCTCTAGTGCTTCACTTATATCTTTTTGGTGCACAGCGGTGGTTTTATTTACAGAAATTGTTGATCTCTCATGCTTCACTTATATTATTTTGAGAGTCTTTTAGAACAGCATGGTAATATTCTTTGGTTATAAAATTAGTCCTAATATGATGGGCATCCAAGATGGGTATAATAAAAACTTTCATATAAAGTGCATTGAATACTATGAGAAGTTTGATTCTTTATGATTGTTTTGAGATATGAAGATGGTGATATTAGATTCATGCTAGTAGAGTAGTTGTGAATTTGAGAGATACTTGTGCTAAAGTTTGTGATTCCCGTAGCATGCATGTACGGTGAACCATTATGTTATGAAGTTGGAGCATGATTTATTTATTGATCGTCTTCCTTATGAGTGGCGGTCGGGGACGAGCGATGGTCTTTTCCAACCAATCTATCCCCCTAGGAGCATGCTCATAGTACTTCATTTCGATAACTAATAGATTTTCACAATAAGTATATGAGTTATTTATGACCAATGTTGAGTCCATGGATTATACGCACTCTCACCCTTCCACCATTGCTAGCCTCTCTAGTATCATGGAACTTTCACCGGTACCATACACCCACCATATACCTTCCTCAAAACATCCACCATACCTACCTATTATGGAATTTCCATAGCCATTCTGAGATATATTGCCATGCAACTTTCCACCATTCCGTTTATTATGACACGCTCCATCATTGTCATATTGCTTTGCATGATCATGTAGTTGACATCGTATTTGTGGCAATGCCACCGTTCATAATTTTTTCATACATGTCACTCTTGAATCATTGCACATCCCGGTACACCACTGGAGGCATTCACATAGTCATATTTTGTTCTAAATATCGAGTTGTAACTCTTGAGTTGTAAGTAAATAAAAGTGTGATGATCTTCATTATTAGAGCATTGTCCCAATGAGGAAAGGTGTAGCGACTTGACCTCAAACAGTCAAGTCTCTGTGCCCCAGTGTCATCCCTGGATCAGTAATGCTGACACGCACAGTACTCGAAGGATTTATAACAGAGTAGCAATCACACACTTATTACATTGAATGTCTCAAAAGAGAGCATTATTATAATAATATGGCTTAAGGCCATCTAATGCAATAACAGCGGAAGGCTTGGAAGATAAAGTGAGTCCATCAACTCCAACGGCATAGCTGAGCTACACGGCAACGACCTAACGAACCTTACTCCTCGTCTGAAAAGTCTGCAACATAATATGTTGCAGCCAGAAAACAGGTCAGCACATGGAATATGCTGGCAATATAACACAGTAAAGCAAGAACAGAATAATGCTATCACTACATGCATATATGGCTGGTGGAAAGCTCTATGGTTATAGTTTTGCGGAAAGCAAAATTTTCCCTAGAAAGGAATAAATTTTAATTTAACTATCATGGTGGTTGAAACATTGAGAAGGTATAACCCCAACTAAATCCCAAATAAAGTAATTAACAATCCAACAATATTAATTAGGAGTGATGAGATACATGTGATAACTCAAGTACTAGATACTCAAATTGTCCATAACCGGGGACACGGCTAACCATGATTAGTTTGTACACTCTACAGAGGTTTGCGCACTTTTCCCCACAAGACTCGATCGCTTCCGTCAGATTTCTTGCACTGCATGGTGTTTGAGAAACGGAATGACCAAGACACAGTCTTTTAGAAACATTAACTCTCTACTCCGGGTAGACCATACCAAACCTACAAAACTCATTACCTGCTGATCTACCTATTCAAGAGCTTCATGTAACTTACTCGGCTATGCTAGAGCCCATAATAGCTTGTGGCTACACACGGAAGTTTCTAGAATGAATAATCTCAGTTCCCTTTGAGCCTGGGTGGCGGTCCATAGGAAGATCACACGGATAGCCCGGGATTTCCAAAAATAAAACAGACAACACTGAGTTCCCCAGGTGCCTCAATCCACCCAGATGTGTATTAAAGTTGCCACCTTAAGTAAACCATTAATTAACAATCTCACATCTGTCATGGATACACTCAAACCCAATCCACGTCTACTAGCATAACATGGCATAATAAGCAAGCATAGAAGTTACTCCCAAGGGTTTGATAATAAGCAGGGCATAGGTTCTACCTCAGCAACTATTCCCAACCCACAAGTTAAAGACATCCTAATCATGCAATGTTTGAGGATTGAGCTAATGCAACGAAAACTGGGTATGGAAAGAGTATGATCAATGTGTTACTTGCCTTGCTGACGATCCGTGAATCCTAGAGACTCGTAGTAACACGCTTTGCACTCCGGTAATTCTATCGCAAACAAACAATAACATACATAAGAAACTAGCAAAGATGCACAAGCAAAACTCCAAATAAAAGAGATTAACCCAAAAGTTCAACTTAAGAACTCCGGTTTGCAAAAAGAATCAAATCAAACAGAGCAACGAAACTCAAACGGCGAAAGATACAAGATCCGTTTACTAATCTGGACTAAGGTCAAATTTTACAGTACCAAAACTTTGTTTAAGTTGATTAAACAGAAAGAGGGTCTCGAGACGAAACTCTAGGCATTTGAATCACCTGATTCCGACTAACGAGCGCGAAGAAAAACAGAATCTAAGATCGGATCAGAAATCGCGTCTGAAAAATAATTGCGGATAAATCCGATAAAAGAAATCTGACGAATAGACTAACAAACGAACGTTCATTATCTGTAACTAATGGAAGAAAATCGTTCGTTTAAATGAATGTACGGATGAACGTATGCTAAATAAATGAACCGAGAAAACCGGCGAACCAAATCTAAAAAAACCGATCTAGGGTTTCTAAAAAAATCGAACGGGTTTTAAAAAAACCGGCGGCGACGGATCAGCGCGGTACCTCCGGCGAGGTGGCTCCGGCGAGGGGGGGTTGGCGGCGGGGTGGCGACTCGGCGACGACGGGGCCCGGCGGCGACGGCGAGGCGCAGAGGCGGCGGCGGCGAGTGCGGGCGGCAACGTCTGCGGCTCGGGGCGGCGGGGCTGGCGGCGTATATAAGGGGGGGCGGCATCTTGGTAGAGGGGGCAAGGCGCGGCGGAGGTGGAGTTCGGCTCGGACTCCGGTCCGAGCGGCGGCGGGGCGAGCGCGCGCGCGCGGGAGGCGGCTGGGCCGGCCTGCTCGGCTGGGCCTTAGTCCCAGTCACGCGCGGGGAAGTTTTTTTTAAAATAATTTCACCTACAGAAAATAAATTCTATAAAATAAAATAAAAACCTAAAAATGCCAAAACAATTTTTTGCCATCTAAATAAAATATTTAGAACGAGATGAACATTTTCTTGGCCCTAAAATGCAATTTAAAAAACCTACATATTTTTCTAATGCAAATAAAATCCAAATAAACTCAAATAAAATCTAACAAATGATTTTAACATTTTTCCTCCAGTATTTCAATTGTTTTGGAGAAGTCATATTATCTCCTCTCATATATTTTTATAAGAAATATTTTCCGGAGAGAAAAATAATTAAAATCAAAATCCTCGTTTCCTTATTTGATAGGAAAATCAAATATGAAAATCGGGAAATCCCCAACTCTCTCCGAGGGTCCTTGAGTTGCTTAGGATTTCGAGGATCGCGGAGCGAAAATGCAATAAAATATGATATGCATGGATGATCTATGTATAACATTCCAAATTGAAAATTTGGGATGTTACAAACCTACCCCCCTTAAGATGAATCTCGCCCTCGAGATTCGGGTTGGTCAGAAAATAGGTGCGGGTGGTCCTTGCGAAGATCATCCTCTCGTTCCCAGGTGGGTTCATCCTCTCGTTCCCAGGTGGGTTCATCCTCGCTCCACTGAACTTTGCAAAATTTGATAACCTTGCTGCGAGTGACTCGGCTGGCAAACTCAAGAATCTTGACTGGTTTCTCCTCATACGTCAAATCGCTGTCCAACTGAATTGCCTCTAAGGGTACTGTATCTCTTAACGGTATATAGGCCATCTCAGCATGACACTTCTTCAGCTGTGAGACATGGAACACATCGTGAACTCCTGACAGTCCTTCAGGTAATTCCAGCTTGTAGGCAACTTCTCCCATCCTTTCCAAAACACGATATGGTACTACAAACCTCGGGGCTAATTTTCCTTTAACTCCGAAACGTTTCACTCCTCGCAAGGGTGATACTCGCAGATATGCTCTATCTCCAATTTCATAAGTTACCTCCTTGCGTTTCAAGTCTGCATAACTTTTCTGCCTGGACTGAGCTATCTTCAGTCTATCCCGAATCAACTTGACTTTCTCCTCAGACTCTTTGATCAAGTCAGGGCCAAACAGCTGCCGGTCTCCTACCTCATCCCACATCAACGGTGTTCTGCATCTGCGTCCATACGAATCTTCGAACGGTGCCATCTTCAAACTGGCTTGGTAGCTATTGTTATATGAGAATTCTGCGTAGGGCAAATTGTCATCCCAACTAGATCCATAGTCTAGTGCACATGCTCTCAACATATCTTCCAGTATCTGGTTGACTCTCTCAGTCTATCCATCTGTCTGCGGGTGGAATGTTGTACTGAACTCCAATCTTGTACCCAAAGTTTGGTGTAACTAATGCCAAAACTTTGAAGTAAACTGCGTCCCTCTATCTAATACGATGCTCCTCGGAACTCCATGCAAACATATGATCCTGGACATATATATCTTGGCCAACTTTGCACTTGTATAAGTGGTTTTCACCGGAATAAAATGAGCCACTTTGGTCAAGCGATCCACTACTACCCATATTGATTCATATCCTGCCTTGGTCCTGGGTAGTCCGGTGATAAAGTCCATGCCAAGTTTATCCCACTTCCATTCGGGTATCGGCATAGGCTGTAACAGTCCTGCTGGCTTCTGATGATCTGCCTTCACCCTTTGACATACGTCACATACGGCTACATAGTCAGCGATATCCTTCTTCATCCCAGTCCACCAGAAATGTTCCTTTAAATCCAAGTACATATTGGTGTTTCCGGGGTGTATCGAGTATGGTGAGTCATGAGCCTCCTGAAGTATTAACTTCCTGATCTCTGGGTTATTGGGCACATAAACTCGGTCCTCAAACCATAAGGTATCGTGCTCATCTTCACGAAAACCTTTGGTCTTTCCTTCGCTCATCTTCTCCTTTATTTCGGCAATCTCGTTGTCCTCCTTCTGAGCTTCTCGAATTTTGTTTAGCAAGGTCGACTGAACCTCCATTGTTGCAACGAAACCTCGTGGAACAATCTCCAACCGAAGTTCCATGATATCCTCAGCTAACTCCCTTGGCAATCCCTTACTTTCAAGTATGTTGGCATAACTCTTCCGGCTTAAAGCGTCTACTACAACATTGGCCTTCCCTGGATGATACCGTAGCTTCATATCGTAATCCTTTATAAGTTCCAACCATCTCCTCTGTCTAAGGTTCATCTCCTTTTGGGTGAAGATATATTTCAAACTCTTATGATCCGTGTACACATCACAACGATTCCCAATAAGGCAATGTCTCCAAGTTTTTAATGCATGCACTACGGCTGCTAACTCCAAATCATGGGTGGCATAGTTCAACTCGTGGGGCTTCAGTTGTCGTGAGGCATACAAAACAACTTTTCCATCCTGCATAAGCACACATCCCAGTCCCAAGTGTGAGGCGTCGCAATACACTTGAAACTCCTTATGTATATCTGGCAATGTTAGTACTGGGGCTGTAGTCAAACGTTTCTTCAACTCCTAGAAACTTGCTTCGCAATCTTTTGTCCAATTAAACTTTGTATCCTTCTTCAATAGTTCAGTCATTGGCTTTGCCAGCTTGGAAAAATTCTCAATGAATCTCCGATAATATCCCGCGAGTCCAAGGAAACTGCGGATCTCGCCAACTGAAGTGGGTGCCAACCATTCAGTGACCGACTGAACCTTGCTGGGGTCCACTACTATACCTTCTCCAGATATAACATGCCCAAGAAATCCAACCTCCTTCAACCAAAATTCGCACTTGCTGAACTTGGCGTATAACTGGTGTTCCCTGAGTTTCTCGAGAACTAACCGCAAATGCTCCTTGTGCTCCTCTTCATTCTTCGAGTATACCATAATATCATCTATAAACACCACAACGAATTTGTCCAAATACTCCATGAACACTTTGTTCATCATACTCATGAAATAGGCAGGGGCGTTTGTTAGTCCAAACGACATGACCGTATACTCGTATAATCCATACCGTGTGGTGAACGCTGTCTTTGGTATGTCCTTCTCTCGGATCTTCAACTGATGGTATCCTGATCGTAGATCGATCTTTGAAAACACCTTAGCTCCTTGCAGCTGGTCAAACAGATCATTGATCATCGATAGTGGATACTTGTTCTTAATGGTTACTTCATTCAAGGCTCGGTAATCAACAACCATCCTCAGGGATTTATCCTTCTTCTTGACCAAGAGTACTGGGCCTCCCCAAGGTGATGAACTCCTTTGAATGTACCCTTTCTCCAACAAGTCCTTAATCTGCTTCTTGATTTCCTCTAGATCATTTGCGGGCATCCGATAGGGTCTCTTGGATATTGGCCCTGTACCTGGCAATAGCTCTATCAAAAACTCAATGTCTCAATCCGGTGGCATGCCTGGTACCTCTTCTGGAAAAACATCCGAGTAATCCTTTACTATAGGCACTTCCTCCTGCACAACTCCTGTGAGGGCATTCACTTGGGTCCTCCTAGGAACATGCCTAGATACGTACTTAATCCTTTTCCCCTCCGGGGTGGTGAGATAAATCGATTTACTAGCGCAGTCAATACTTCCTCCATACCTTGACATCCAGTCCATACCTAATATCACATCCAATCCTTGTGACTCCAAGATAATTAGGCCAGACGGAAAAACATGTGTCCCAATGGTTAGGGATATCTGGTTGCACCATCGGCTAGCCATATACTCTGCTCCAGGCGAGCTCATTAGAAGAGGGGTCCTCAGGGTTTGGGTTGGTAGTTTAAACTTATCCACGAATCCCCTTGATATGTATGAATGCGATGCGCCAGTATCAAAAAGAATAAGAGCGGTAAATGACTTAACCAAAAACTTACCTATTACCGTGTCCGGCTGTTCTCCAACCTCCTCCACGTTAACGTGGTTCACTTGTCCTTTGTTGAATGGATTAGGCTTCTTTCCAGCGCTCCCGTTTCCGTTTCCATTCGTTCCTTCAGGACAATCATTGGCATAGTGCCCTGTCTTCCCGCACTTAAAACAAGTAACTTGACTTAGGTCTCTCTTGGCGGGTGTGGCTGGATTGGAGCGATTGTTGTTAGCTCCGTTCCCATTTTCATTCTTAGCGCCATTGTGATTATTATGCGATCCTCCTCCAGTGTGGTTATGACCTCCATGGTTATGAACGAGTCCTCCCGAATTCGGGGTTAAGTGGGGCTTCTGCTGAGCTCCTGTATTATACTTCCCTTGTCCATACTTCCTCTTATAGCTCTCAATCTGCTGCTGCTTCCCTTCAATCATAAGAGCTTTATCTACCAATTCCTGGTAGTTGTTGAAGGTTGCCACCATTAACTGCATGCTCATCTCAACCCTTCCATAAACTTCTCCTGCTTCGGGGCATCTGTGGCCACATCATCAGGGGCATAGCGTGATAACTTGCTAAAATCATCCACATACTGGCCAACAGTACGGTTCCCCTGGCGTAAGTTGTGAAACTCCCGCTTCTTCATCTGCATACCTCCAGTGGAAACATGGGCAGTATGAAAGGCCTGTTGAAACTGGGCCCATGTGACAGTGTCGATAGGATAGGTGGTTGTGAAATTTTCCCACCATGCTGCTGCAGGTCCATCCAGTTGGTGTGCGACAAAATGCACCTTCTCCGCATCTGTGCACCCTGTGGTGGTCAACTCCCTTCTGATACGGCGTAGCCAATCATTTGCAACTATTGGCTCGGTGCTACTGGAGAACACCGGCGGCTGTAACCTTAGGAAACGGGCTAGATTGTCCACTGGTGGCGGGTTGTTGTTGTTGTTGTTGTTGTTGTTGTTGTTGTTGTTGTTGTTGTTGTTGTTGTTGTTGTTGTTGTTGTTGTTGTTGTTGTTGTTGTTGTTGTTGTTGCTGCCCTGGTTCTGAACTAGCAATTGCATCAAAGCATTCTGCTGCTGGATCAACTGGGTGAGCTCCGGTGGGAAAGCAAAACCGGTGTCATGTCTCGGAGGCATCTGATGGGTTTAGAGGGGAGAGATTAGAATAGAGAAAAAGGTCTAGTGAGAAAGCACTACCCATATGCACATGAGACAAACACAATCATTTCACTCAATCAATCAAGCAAGGGCATACAACGGTCTAGAACTATCGCAAAAGTGCTCAACTACTACTTGATACATGGGGAAAATACTACTATTATATGGTGGTCATCTAGAAATTTGATCAGTGGAAGATTCCATGATGTCTGCTCCAGCTTCGTCTTCATAGTCATCATCACTAGGATCAAAATCAGTGTCGTCGATGATGATGCAGTTGTCCGGGCAAGTGGGGTCGTCGTCTTCGTCTCCCGGTGCTGGTCCTCCCATGAATATCTCGATCTTATTAACCAAGTCATCGTTCTTCTCCAGTAGTGTCTTGATTTCCTCCTCATATCCATCGCGTGTGAACTTGAGTTCTTCCTCCAACTCGATGATCCTAGTCTTTGCCTTCTTCAATTCCATCATGTCGGCGCACATCTGGTTCTCCTGGCGTCGAATGTTTTGGTTTAGTTCCTGGATAAAAGATGCGACGGATCTATCCTTCCTGGTGCTGATCATCTCCCATTGCTCATCTCGGCGCCCACATATTTGATAGGTAGTGTCCTTGAGTTCCCTGTTGTAGACTTCCCCAATGCGTCCCATGGTAATATGGGCTGCCATGCTCTTGCCTAGACTCCAGGTTGGTGCATCGAAAGAAAATTCTATGGGTTTAGAAGTGTTGGGGAACGTAGTAATTTCAAAAAATTTCCTACGCACACGCAAGATCATGGTGATGGCATAGCAACGAGAGGGGAGAGTGTATGTCCACGTACCCTCGTAGACCGTAAGCGGAAGCGTTAGCACAACGCGGTTGATGTAGTTGTACATCTTCACGATCCGACCGATCCAAGCACCGAACGTACGGGGCCTCCGAGTTCAGCACACGTTCAGCTCGATGACGATCTCCGGCCCTCCGATCCAGCAAAGGCTCCAGAGATGAGTTCCGTCAGCACGACTGCGTGGTGACGATGATGATGTTCTACCGGCGCAGGGCTTCGCCTAAACTCCGCGACGATATGACCGAGGTGGAATATGGTGGAAGGGGGCACCGCACACGGCTAAGGAACGATCCGTAGATCAACTTGTGTGTCTATGGGGTGCCCCCCGCCCCCGTATATAAAGGAGGGAGGGGGGAGGTGCGGCCGGCCCCCTAGGGGTGCGCCTGGAGGAGTCCTACTCCCACCGGGAGTAGGACTCCCCCCTCTTACCTTGGTGGAGAAGGAAAGGGGGGAGGGGGAAGAGGAAAGGGGGGCGCCGCCCCCCCTTCCTTGTCCTATTCGGACTAGGGGGGAGGGGGCGCGCAGCCTGCCCTGGCCGGCCCTCCTCTTCTCCCTCTTGGCCCACTAAGGCCCAATATCCCTCGGGAGGGTTCCGGTAACCCCCCGGTGTTCCAGTAAAATCCCGATTTCACCCGGAACCATTCCGATGTCCAAATATAGGCTTCCAATATATCAATCTTTATGTCTCGACCATTCCGAGACTCCTCGTCATGTCTGTAGTCACATCCGGGACTCCGAACAAACTTCGGTACATCAAAACTTATAAACTCATAATAAAACTGTCATCGAAACGTTAAGCGTGCGGACCCTACGGGTTCGAGAACTATGTAGACATGACCTAAAACCATTCTCGGTCAATAACCAATAGCGGGACCTAGATGCCCATATTGGTTCCTACATATTCTACGAAGATCTTTATCGGTCAAACCGCATAACAACATACGTTGTTCCCTTTGTCATCGGTATGTTACTTGCCCGAGATTTGATCGTCGGTATCCAATACCTAGTTCAATCTCGTTACCGGCAAGTCTCTTTACTCGTTCTGTAATACGTCATCTCATAACTAACTCATTAGTTATAATGCTTGCAAGGCTTAAGTGATGAGTATTACCGAGAGGGCCCAGAGATACCTCTCCGACAATCGGAGTGACAAAACCTAATCTCGAAATATGCCAACTCAACATGTACCTTTGGAGACACCTGTAGTACTCCTTTATAATCACCCAGTTACGTTGTGACGTTTGGTAGCACCCAAAGTGTTCCTCCGGTAAATGGGAGTTGCATAATCTCATAGTTACAGGAACATGTATAAGTCATGAAGAAAGCAATAGCAACATACTAAACGATCAAGTGCTAGGCTAACGGAATGGGTCATGTCAATCACATCATTCTCCTATTGATGTGATCCCGTTAATCAAATGACAACTCATGTCTATGGCTAGGAAACTTAACCATCTTTGATTCAACGAGCTAGTCAAGTAGAGGCATACTAGTGACACTATGTTTGTCTATGTATTCACAAATGTATTATGTTTCCGGTTAATACAAGTCTAGCATGAATAATAAACATTTATCATGAAATAAGGAAATAAATAATAACTTTATTATTGCCTCTAGGGCATATTTCCTTCAGTCTCCCACTTGCACTAGAGTCAATAATCTAGTTCACATCACCATGTGATTTAACACTAATATTCATATCTGTATATGATTAACACCCATAGTTCACATCGTCATGTGACTAACACCCAAAGGGTTTACTAGAGTCAATAATCTAGTTCACATAGCTATGTGATTAACACCCAAAGAGTACTGAGGTGTGATCATGTTTTGCTCGTGAGAGAATCTTAGTCAACGGGTCTGTCACATTCAGAGTCGTATGTATTTTGCAAATATTCTATGTTCACAATGCTCTGCACGGAGCTACTCTAGCTAATTGCTCCCACTTTCAATATCCAGATTGAGACTTAGAGTCATCTGGATTGGTGTAAAAGCTTGCATCATTGTAACTTTTTACGACGGGCTCTTTTATCACCTCCATAATCGAGAAACATCTCCTTAGTTCTCACTAAGGATATTCTTGACCGCTGTCCAGTGATCTACTCTTAGATCAAAATTGTATTCCTTTGTCAAACTCAGAGCAAGGTATACAATAGGTCTGGTTCACAGCATAGCATACTTTATAGAACCTATGACTGAGGCATAGGGAATGACTTTTCATTCTTTTTCTATTTTCTGCCATGGTCGGGTCTTGAGTCTTACTCAACTTCACACCTTTGCATCACAGGCAAGAACTCCTTCTTTGACTGTTCCATTTTGAACTATTCAAAAATTTATCAAGGTATGTACTCATTGAAAAATCTTATCAAGCGTCTTGATCTATCTATATAGATCTTGATGCTCAACGTGTAAGCAGCTTCACCGAGGTCTTGCTTTGAAAAACTCTTTTTCAAGTATCCTTTCATGCTATCCAGAATTTCTATATCATTTCCAATCAACAATATGTCACCCACATATAATATTAGAAATGCTACAGAGCTCCCACTCACTTTCTTGTAAATACAGGCTTCTCAAAAAGTCTGTATAAAACCATATGCTTTGATCAACTCATCAAAGCGTATATTCCAACTCCGAGAGGCTTGCACCAGTCCATAAATGGATCGCTGGAGCTTGCACACTGTTAGCACCTTTAAGATTGACAAAACCTTCTGGTTGCATCATATACAACTCTTCTTTAAGAAAACCATTAAGGAATGCAATTTTGACATCCATTTGCCAGATTTCATAAAATGTGGCAATTGCTAACATCATTCGGACAGACTTAAGCATCGCTATAGTTGAGAAAATCTCATTGTAGTCAACACCTTGAACTTGTCAAAAACCTTTTTGCGACAAGTCGAGCTTTGTAGATAGTAACACTACTATCAGCATCTGTCTTCCTCTTGAAGATCCATTTATACAATATGGCTTGCCGATCATCGGGCAACTCCACCAAAGTCCATACTTTGTTCTCATACATGGATCCCATCTCAGATTTCATGGCCTCAAGCCATTTCGCGGAATCTGGGCTCATCATCGCTTCCTCATAGTTCGTAGGTTCATCATGGTCTAGTAACACGACTTCCAGAATAGGATTACCGTACCACTCTAGTGCGGATCTTACTCTGGTAGACCTACGAGGTTTGGTAGCAACTTGATCTGAAGCTTCATGATCATCATCATTAACTTACTCACTAATTGGTGTAGGAATCACTGGAACTGATTTTTGTGATGAACTACTTTCCAATAAGGGAGAAGGTACAATTACCTCATCAAGTTCTACTTTCCTCCCACTCACTTCTTTCGAGAGAAACTCCTTCTCTAGAAAGGATCCATTCTTAGCAACGAATGTTTTGCCTTCGGATCTGTGATAGAAGGAGTACCCAACAGTTTCCTTTGGGTATTCTATGAATACGCACTTCTCCGATTTGGGTTCGAGCTTATCAGGTTGAAACTTTTTCACACAAGCATCGCAGCCCCAAACTTTAAGAAATGACAACTTGGGTTTCTTTGCTAAACCACAATTCATATGTTGTCGTCTCAACGGATTTAGATGGTGCCCTTTTAATGTGAATGCAGCGGTCTCTAATGCATAACCCCAAAACAATATTGGTAAATCAGTAAGAGACATCATAGATCGCACCATATCCAATAAAGTGCGGTTACGACGTTCGGACACACCATAACATTGTGGTGTTCCAGGTGGCGTGAGCTGTGGAACTATTCCACATTGTTTTAATTGAAGACCAAACTCATAACTCAAATATTCGTCTCCGCGATCAGATCGCAGAAAGTTTATTTTCTTGTTACGATGATTTTTCCACTTCACTCTGAAATTCTTTGAACCTTTCAACTATTTCAGACTTATGTTTCATCAAGTAGATATACCCATATCTGCTCAAATCATCTTGTGAAGGTTAGAAAATAACGATACTTGCCACGAGCCTTCATACTCATTGGTCTGCATACATCAGTATGTATTATTTCCAATAAGTTAGTAGCTCGTTCCATTGTTCCGAAGAACGGAGTTTTAGTCATCTTGCCCAAAAGGCACGGTTTGCAAGCATCAAATGATTCATAACCAAGTGATTCCGAAAATCCATCTTTATGGAGTTTCTTCATGCGCTTTACACCGATATGACCCAAAGGGTAGTGCCCCAAATAAGTTGCACTATCATTATTAACTTTGCATCTTTTGGCCTCAATATTATGAATATGTGTATCACTACGATCGAGATCCAACAAACTATTTTCATTGGGTGTATGACTATTGAAGGTTTTATTCATGTAAACAGAACAACAATTATTCTCTGATTTTAAATGAATAACCGTATTGTAATAAACATGATCAAATCATATTCATGCTCAATGCAAACGCCAAATAACATTTATTTAGGTTTAACACTAATCCCAAAAGTATAGGGAGTGTGCGATGATGATCATATCAATCTTGGAACTACTTCCAACACTTGTCGTCACTTCCCCTTCAACTAGTCTCTGTTTATTCTGTAACTCCTGTTTCGAGTTACTAATCTTAGCAACCGAACAAGTATCAAATACTCAGGGGCTACTATAAACACTAGTAAGGCACACATCAATAATCTGTATATCAAATATACCCTTGTTTACTTTGCCACCCTTCTTATCCACCAAATATTCAGGGTATTTCCGCTTCCAGTGACCATTTCCTTTGCAGTGTAAACACTCAGTTTCAGGCTATGGTCCAGCTTTGGGCTTCTTCGTAGGAGTGACAACTTGCTTGTCTTTCCACTTGAAGTTCCCTTTCTTTCCCTTTGCCCTTCTCTTGAAACTAGTGGTTTTGTCAATCATCAACACTTGATGCTCTTTCTTGATTTCTACCTTTGTCGATTTCAACATCATGAAGAGATCGGGAATCGTTTTCGTCATCCCTTGCATACTATAGTTCATCACGAAGTTCTAGTAACTTAGTGATGGTGACTAGAGAATTCTGTTAATCACTATCTTATCTGGAAGATTAACTCCCACTTGATTCAAGCGATTGAAGTACCCAGACAATCTGAGCACATGCTCACTAGTTGAGCGATTCTCCTCCATCTTTTAGCTATAGAACTTGTTGGAGACTTCATATCTCTCAACTCGGGTATTTGCTGGAAATATTAACTTCAACTCCTGGAACATCTCATATGGTCCATGACGTTCAAAACGTCTTTGAAGTCCTGATTCTAAGCCGTTAAGCATGGTGCACTAAACTATCAAGTAGTCATCATATTGAGCTAGCCAAATGTTCATAACGTCTACATCTGCTCCTGCAATAGGTCTATCACCTAGCGGTGCATTAAGGACATAATTCTTCTGTGCAGCAATGAGGATAAACCTCAGATCACAGATCGAATCCGCATCATTGCTACTAACATTTTTCAACACAATTTTCTCTAGGAACATATCAAAATAAACATGTGAAAGCAACAACGCAAGCTATTGATCTACAACATAATTTGCAAAATACTACCAGGACTCAGTTCATGATAAATTAAAGTTCAATTAATCATATTACTTAAGAACTCCCACTTAGATAGACATCCCTCTAATCTTCTAAGTGATCACGTGATCCAAATCAACTAAACCATGTCCGATCATCACGTGAGATGGAGTAGTTTCAATGGTGAACATCACTATGTTGATCATATCTACTATATGATTCACGCTCGACCTTTCGGTCTCCGTGTTCCGAGGCCATATCTGTATATGCTAGGCTCGTCAAGTTTAACCTGAGTATTCCGCGTGTGCAACTGTTTTGCACCCATTGTATTTGAACGTAGAGCCTATCACACCCGATCATCACGTGGTGTCTCAGCACGAAGAACTTTCACAACGGTGCATACTTAGGGAGAACACTTCTTGATAATTAGTGAGAGATCATCTTAAAATGCTACCAACAAACAAAACAGAATAAGATGTATAACAGATAAACAACATATGCAATCAAAATATGTGACATGATATGGCCATGATCAGCTTGTGTTATTGATTTTCGTCTCCAAAGTACTGTCATGATCTCTATCGTCACCGGCACGACAACATGATCTTCATCATCTTGATCTATATCAATGTGTCGTCACATGGTCGTCTCGCCAACTATTGCTCTTGCAACTATTGCTATCGCATAGCGATAAAGTAAAGCAATTATTTGGCACTTGCATCTTATGCAACAAAGAGACAACCATAGAGCTTCTGCCAGTTGCCGATAACTTCAACAAAACATGATCATCTAATACAACAACTTATATCTCATCACGTCTTGACCATATCACATCACAACATGCCCTGCAAAAACAAGTTAGACGTCCTCTACTTTGTTGTTGCAAATTTTACGTGGCTGCTACGGGCTGAGCAAGAACCGTTCTTACCTACGCATCAAAACCACAACGATAGTTCGTCAAGTTGGTGCTGTTTTAACCTTCGCAAGGACCGGGCGTAGCCACACTCGGTTCAACTAAAGTTGGAGAAATAGACACCCGCTAGTCACCTATGTGCAAAGCACGGCGGTAAAACCAGTCTCACATAAGCGTACGCGTAATGTCGGTCCGGGCCGCTTCATCCAACAATACCGCTGAACCAAAGTATGACATGCTGGTAAGCAGTATGACTTGTATCGCCCACAACTCACTTGTGTTCTACTCGTGCATATAACATCAACGCATAAAACCTAGGCTCTGATACAACTGTTGGGGAACGTAGTAATTTCAAAAAATTTCCTACGCACACGCAAGATCATGGTGATGGCATAGCAACGAGAGGGGAGAGTGTATGTCCACGTACCCTCGTAGACCGTAAGTGGAAGCGTTAGCACAACACGGTTGATGTAGTCGTACGTCTTCACGATCCGACCGATCCAAGCACCGAATGTACGGGGCCTCCGAGTTCAGCACACGTTCAGCTCGATGACGATCTCCGGCCCTCCGATCCAACAAAGGCTCCGGAGATGAGTTCCGTCAGCACGACGGCGTGGTGACAATGATGATGTTCTACCGGCGCAGGGCTTCGCCTAAACTCCGCGACGATATGACCGAGGTGGAATATGGTGGAAGGGGGCACCGCACACGGCTAAGGAACGATCCGTAGATCAACTTGTGTGTCTATGGGGTGCCTCCCGCCCCCGTATATAGAGGAGGGAGGGGGGAGGTGCGGCCGGCCCCCTAGGGGTGCGCCTGGAGGAGTCCTACTCCCACCGGGAGTAGGACTCCCCCCTCTTGCCTTGGTGGAGAAGGAAAGGGGGGAGGGGGAAGAGGAAAGGGGGGCGCCCCCCCTTGCTTGTCCTATTCGGACTAGGGGGGAGGGGGTGCGCGGCCTGCCCTGGCCGGCCCTCCTCTTCTCCCTCTTGGCCCACTAAGGCCCAATATCCCCCGGGAGGGTTCCGGTAACCCCCCGGTGTTCCGGTAAAATCCCGATTTCACCCGGAACCATTTCGATGTCCAAATATAGGCTTCCAATATATCAATCTTTATGTATCGACCATTCCGAGACTCCTCGTCATGTCCGTAATCACATCCGGGACTCCGAACAAACTTCGGTACATCAAAACTTATAAACTCATAATAAAACTGTCATCGAAACGTTAAGCGTGCGGACCCTACGGGTTCGAGAACTATGTAGACATGACCTAAAACCATTCTCGGTCAATAACCAATAGCGGGACCTGGATGCCCATATTGGTTCCTACATATTCTACGAAGATCTTTATCGGTCAAACCGCATAACAACATACGTTGTTCCCTTTGTCATCGGTATGTTACTTGCCCGAGATTTGATCGTCGGTATCCAATACCTAGTTCAATCTCGTTACCGGCAAGTCTCTTTACTCGTTCTGTAATACGTCATCTCACAACTAACTCATTAGTTATAATGCTTGCAAGGCTTAAGTGATGAGTATTACCGAGAGGGCCCAGAGATACCTCTCCGACAATCGGAGTGACAAAACCTAATCTCGAAATATGCCAACTCAACATGTACCTTTGGAGACACCTGTAGTACTCCTTTATAATCACCCAGTTACGTTGTGACGTTTGGTAGCACCCAAAGTGTTCCTCCGGTAAATGGGAGTTGCATAATCTCATAGTTACAGGAACATGTATAAGTCATGAAGAAAGCAATAGCAACATACTAAACGATCAAGTGCTAGGCTAACGGAATGAGTCATGTCAATCACATCATTCTCCTAATGATGTGATCCCGTTAATCAAATGACAACTCATGTCTATGGCTAGGAAACTTAACCATCTTTGATTCAACGAGCTAGTCAAGTAGAGGCATACTAGTGACACTATGTTTGTCTATGTATTCACACATGTATTATGTTTCCAGTTAATACAATTCTAGCATGAATAATAAACATTTATCATGAAATAAGGAAATAAATAATAACTTTATTATTGCCTCTAGGGCATATTTCCTTCAAGAAGTTGGCGAGAACGTCCTTCCTGGAACTTGTACTTGAATCATCCAGCGCTCCTCTTCTGGTGAGGTGGCATTGTACGTCCCGGTGAAACTTGGTATTCCAATGTTCAAGTACCTAGTGACTTCCTTCAAGTGACGTCCAAAAGGCGTATCCTCATCCGGTTGCGCGAACTTGTTCTTCTTCTCTGTCATCCTAAAGAGTGGAAAAGGAAGAGGAGTTAGAAATGAGTACAGAAGAGTGACCTATGGTTTATCTTAGTGGTCGTGTCCTACACTCAGCGTGTGCTCTGATACCATCTTGTAGCGACCCGACCTCATACGGTCAAGTCTCTGTGCCCCAGTGTCATCCCTGGATCAGTAATGCTGACACTCACAGTACTCAAAGGATTTATAACAAAGTAGCAATCACACACTTATTACATCGAATGTCTCAAAAGAGAGCTTTATTGCAATACTATGGCTTAAGGCCATCTAATGCGATAACAACGGAAGGCTTGGAAGATAAACTGAGTCCATCAACTCCAACGACATAGCTGAGCTGCACGGCAACGACCTAACGAACCTTACTCCTCATCTGAAAAGTCTGCAACATAATACGTTGCGGCCCGAAAACGGGTCAGCACATGGAATATGCTGGCAATATAACACAGAAAAGCAAGAACAGAATAATGATATCACTACATGCATATATGGCTGGTGGAAAGCTCTATGGTTATAGTTTTGCGGAAAACAAAATTTTCCCTACAAAGGAATACATTTTAATTTAACTATCATGGTGGTTGAAACATTGAGAAGGTATAACCCCAACTCAATCCCAAATAAAGTAATTAACAACCCAACAATATTAATTAGGAGTGATGAGATACATGTTATAACTCAAGTACTAGATACTCAAATTGTCCATAACCGGGGACACGGCTAACCATGATTAGTTTGTACACTCCAGAGGTTTGCGCACTTTTCCCACAAGACTCGATCGCTTCCGTTGGATTTCTCGCACTGCATGGTGTTTGAGAAACGGAATGACCGAGACATAGTCTTTCAGAAAAATTAACTCTCTACACCGGGTTGACCATACCAAACCTACAAAACCCACTACCTGCTGATCTACCTCTTCAAGAGCTTCACAGAACTTACTCGGCTATGCTAGAGCCCATAATATCTTGTGGCTACACACGGAAGTTTCTAGCATGAATAATCTCAGTTCCCTTTGAGCCTGGGTGGTGGTCCATAGGAATATCACACGGATACCCCGGGATTTCCAAAAATAAAACAGATAGCACTGGGTTCCCCAGGTGCCTCAATCCACCCAGATGTATATTAAAGTTGCCATCTTAAGTAAACCATTAATTAACAATCTCACATCTGTCATGGATACACTCAAACCCAATCCACGTCTACTAGCATAGCATGGCATAATAAGCAAGCGTAGAAGTAACTCCCAAGGGTTTGATAATAAAAAGGGCATAGGTTCTACCTCAGCAACTATTCCCAACCCATAAGTTAAAGACATCCTAATCATGCAATGTTTTAGGATTGAGCTAATGTAACAAAAACTGGGTATGGAAAGAGTATGATCAATGTGTTACTTGCTTTGCTGACGATCTGTGAATCCTAGAGACTCGTAGTAACACGCTTCGCACTCCGGGATTTCTATCGCAAACAAACAATAACATACATAAGCAACTAGCAAATATGCACAAGCAAAACTCCAAATAAAAGAGATTAACCCAAAAGTTCAACTTAAGAACTCCAGTTTGCAAAAAGAATCAAATCAAACGGAGCAACGAAACTTAAACGGCGAAAGAAACAAGATCCGTTTACTAATCTGGACTAAGGTCAAATTTTAGAGTACCAAAACTTTGTTTAAGTTGATTAAACAGAAAGAGGGTCTCGAGACAAAACTCTAGGCGTTTGAATCACCTGATTCCGACTAACGAGCGCGAAGAAAAACAGAATCTAAGATCGGATCAGAAATTGCGTCTGAAAAAAAATCACGGATAAATCCGATAAAAGAAATCTAACGAACAGACTAACAAACGAACGTTCGTTATCTGTAACTAACGGAAGAAAATCGTTCGTTTAAACGAACATATGGACGAACGTCCGCTAAATAAATGAACCGAGAAAACCGGCGAACCGAATCTAAAAAAACCGATGTAGGGTTTCTAAAAAATCAGAACGGGTTTTAAAAAAAAACCGGCGGTGACGTATCGGCGTGGTACCTCCGGCGAGGTGGCTCCGGCGAGGCGGGGTTGGCGGCGGGGCGGTGGCTCGGTGGCGACGGGGCTCGGCGGCGGCGGGGCAAGCGGCGACGGGGCTCGGCGGCGGGGCTCGGCTGCGGCGGCGGCGAGGCGCGGAGGCGGCGGCGGCGAGTGCAGGCGGCAGCGGCTGCGGTTCGGGGCGGCAGGGCTGGCGGCGTATATAAAGGGGCGGCGTCTTGGAGGAGGGGGCAAGGCGCGGCGGAGGCGGAGTCCGGCTCGGACTCCGGTCCGAGCGGCGGCGGGGCGGGCGCGCATGCGCGGGAGGCGGTGGCGACTGGGCCGGCCTGCTCGGCTGGGCCTTAGGCCCAGTCGGGCGCGGGGAAGTTTTTTAAAAAAATAATAATTTCACCGACAGAAAATAAATCCTATAAAATAAAATAAAAACCTAAAAATGCCAAAACAAATTTTCACCATCTAAATAAAATATTTAGAACAAGATGAACATTTTCTTGGCCCTAAAATGCAATTTTAAAAACGTGCATATTTTTCTAATGCAAATAAAATCCAAATAAACTCAAATAAAATCTAACAAATGATTTTAACATTTTTCCTCCAGTATTTCAATTGTTTTGGAGAAGTCATATTATCTCCTCTCATATATTTTTATAAGAAATATTTTTCGGAGAGAAAAATAATTAAAATTAAAATCCTCGTTTCCTTATTTGATAGGAAAATCAAATATGAAAATTGGGAAATCCCCAACTCTCTCCGAGGGTCCTTGAGTTGCTTAGGATTTCGAGGATCGCGGAGCGGAAATGCAATAAAATATGATATGCATGGATGATCTATGTATAACATTCCAAATTGAAAATTTGGGATGTTACAAAAGGATGATGGAGAATATGATTCCCCCACAAGTCGGGATGAGACTCCAGACAAAAAATAAAAAAAGAGGCCATAAAAAAAACAGAAAAAGGCCCAAATAAAAAAAATAAGAGAAAAAGAGAGAAGGGGCAATGCTACTATCCTTTTTCCACACTTGTGCTTCAAAGTAGCACCTTGATCTTCATGATAGAGAGTCTCCTATGTTGTCACTTTCATATACTAGTGGGAATTTTACATTATATAACTTGGCTTGTATATTCCAATGACGGGCTTCCTCAAAATGCCCTAGGTCTTCGTGAGCAAGCAAGTTGGATGCATACCCACTTAGTTTCTTTTTGAGCTTTCATACACTTATAGCTCTAGTGCATTTGTTGCATGGCAATCCCTACTCACTCACATTGATATCTATTGATGGGCATCTCCATAGCCCGTTGATGCGCCTAGTTTATGTGAGACTATCTTCTCCTTTTTGTCTTCTCCACAACCACCATTCTATTCCACCTATAGTGCTATGTCCATGGCTCACGCTCATGTATTGTGTGAAGATTGAAAAAGTTTGAGAACATCAAAAGTATGAAATAATTGTGTGGCTTGTCATCAGGGTTGCGCATGATTAAATACTTTATGTGATGAAGATAGAGCATAACCAGACTATATGATTTTGTAGGGATGGCTTTCTTTTGCCATGTTATTTTGAGAAGACATGATTGCTTCGTTAGTATGCTTGAAGTATTATATTTTTTATGTCAATATTAAACTTTTGTCTTGAATCTTTCGGATCTGAACATTCATGCCACAATAAAGAAAATTACACTGATAAATATGTTAGGTAGCATTCCACATCAAAAATTCTATTTTTATAATTTACCTACCCGAGGACGAGCAGGAATTAAGCTTGGGGATGCTTGATACGTCTCTAACGTATCTATAATTTTTTATTGTTCCATGCTATTATATTATCTGTTTTGGATGTTTAATGGGCTTTAAGAAGCTCTTTTATATTATTTTCGGGACCAACCTATTAACGGAAGGCCCAGTGCCAGTTTCTGTTTTTTTTCTATTTTAGAGTTTTGCAGAAAAGGAATACCAAACGGAGTCCAAACGGAATGAAACCTTCGCGATGATATTTCTTGGACCAAAAGCAAACCAGAAGACTTGGAGATGAAGTCTGAGATGCAACAAGGTGTCCACGAGGCAGGAGGGCACGCCCAAGGGGGTAGGCGCGATGCCCACCCTCATGGGCCCCTTGTAGCTCCAGCGACCTAGTTCTTTCGCCTATATATATACTCTTATACCCTAAAAACATCAGGGGGAGCCACGAAACCACTTTTCCACCACCGCAACCTTCTGTACCCATGAGATACCATCTTGGGGCCTTTTTCGGCGATCTGCCGGAGGGGGAATAGATCACGGAGGGCTTCTACATTAACATCATTACCTCTCTGATGAAACGTGAGTAGTTTACCATAGACCTTCGGGTCCATAGTTATTAGCTAGATGGCTTCTTCTCTCTCTTTGATTCTAAATACCAAGTTCTCCTCGATGTTCTTGGAGATCTATTTGATTTAATACTCTTTTGCGGTGTGTTTGCCGAGATCCTATGAATTGTGGATTTATGAACAAGATTGTCTATGAATATTATTTGGTTCTTCTCTGAGCTCTTATATGCATGATTTGATATATTTGCAAGTCTCTTCGAATTTTCGGTTTAGTTTGGCCTACTAGATTGATCTTTCTTGCCATGCGAGAAGTGCTTAGCTTTGGGTTCAATCTCGCGGTGTCCTTTCCTGGTGACAGTAGGGGAAGCAAGGCACGTATTGTACTGTTGCCATCGAGGATAAAAAGATGGGGTTTGTATCATATTGCTTGAGTTTATCCCTCTACATCATGTCATCTTGCTTAATGCGTTACTCCGTTCTTATGAACTTAATACTCTAGATGCATGCTGGATAGCGATCGATGTGTGGAGTAATAGTTGTAGATGCAGGCAGGAGTCGGTCCACTTGACACGGTCGTGATGCCTTTGTTCATGATCATTGCCTTAGATGTCATCAAAATTATGCGCTTTTCTATCAATTGCTTGACAGTAATTTGTTCACCCACCATAATACATGCTATCTCGAGAGAAGCCACTAGTGAAACCTATGGCCCCGGGTCTCTTTTCCATTATATTAAAGTCTCTTTTCCATATTATTGAATCTTGTTTACTATTTTGCAATCTTTACTTTCCAATCTATACATCAAAAATGCCAAAAATATTTACTTTATTATCTCTATCAGATCTTACTTTTGCGAGTGACCGTGAAGGGATTGACAACCCCTTTATCGCGTTGGTTGCAAGTTCTTGATTGTTTGTGCAGGTATTCGGTGACTTGTGCGTCGTCTCCTACTGGATTGATACCTTGGTTCTCAAAACTGAGGGAAATACTTACGCTACTTTGCTGCATCACCCTTTCCTCTTCAAGGAAAAACCAACACAAGCTCAAGTGGTAGGAATGATCAAACAAGGCATTCATCTCCTCCTGCAGCTTCGCCTAGCCGAGATCCGATCCATTAGGTTATTGAGCATAGCGCACATGTGCCTATGAGAGTCCTCGCCTACTCGCGAAACATCATCCCAGGCTGCCACGACGTGGGAGGACCTCTCTGCTGCAACCGCGGCATGGCGGCACATCTGTGCTGCTTCCGCGGCGTGGGCAGACCAGTCTGCTGCATCGATGGTGCAGCGGGACCTCTGTGCTGCTTCGGCGGTGCGGTGGGACCTATGTGCTGCTATGACGGTGCAGCGGGACATGTTGGCTGCTTTCACGGTGAGGAGGGACATCTCTCGTGCTTCCGCTTCCATGCTCACCTCTTCGTGGTAATTTCTTGACCCAGAACTCATGAGGCACGTGGCAGATGCAAGGAACAATGATGAAAGACTTGCTTGTTTTTGTTGATGAGGAATTGAGGAGGAATGTGCAGTCATCTTGGAGTGGGTAGTATTTATAACCTAGTAATACGATCCAAAGTGGGAAACCGTTTAGGTTTTGAACGATGTGAACAGGTTTGCAAATTAAATATAGCATGGTAATTTGGAATGTAAGGGGGAGCAAGCTCAAAATTTGTTGACAGTTCTAGTTTCGAAATGCGGCACGATTCCCGGATGGCGTAACATGGGGATGCGTTCTCGGATGCATACGTGGAATTTGCGCCATAGGATGCACCGCAATCGGCGATGTCAGCACATGACTTGTTCCCTCAATCGTGCACGCTCGTTATTACCATCCCGCATGCTTCTTTTAATTAGAATGTGTGCCCGTCTAGTGCACACACCTTGATCTGTTTGACCCTTTCTATTTGTTGTGGCTAATTGCAAACATTCCATCCGTGTGAAGTGTATGCCATCTATCGCATACTCGTTGATCTAGCTGATCGTTTCTGTTGTTTTTTCTCATCAAAAACAGTTCATCCGAGTGGACTATATGTCGTATATCGCACACCTTGATTTTACTGACCATTTCTGTTGTGTTGGCTAATCACAAGCAGTTCATTAGAGTAGATTGTATGCCCTCTATCGCACACACCATGATCTGGTTGACTGTTTCTGTTGTGTTGCCTCATCACAAACAGTTCATTTGAGTGAATTGTATGCCACACATCGGACACGAAACTATAACATGAATCGTGTTTGATGACTCCGCCATCGCAAATGTTTCTTATCATTTTTGACGGTTTTATTACACCACTATTTGCGATTAATGCATCATACACAGTTTCATCGAAGGGTCTTTGATTGTAGTGTCGCATTAGTAGCATCCTACAGTAGTGAAAATTCCATCAAATAGCCTAATAGCAAGATGTCATATTTTTCCTGAAACTTTTACACAACAAGATGCATACCATGTGGACTAAATCTCATGAATTTTACACACCAAATAGCCAAATAACAAGGGGTTAAAAAGATGTCATATTTTGCCAAGATTCCAAGAGTGCAAACTTTCTCAACAACCCGTTACATTTGGAGATCTCTTACATTTCACACAATATAACATAATTACATAATAAAATAGCTAGTACAGAGATGACAACTATGATAAATTCCACCTTGTATCTATTTCTCTCCTCTCCCTTCAGTTCAAGTTCTTGTATCATTCTTGCTTTATCCTCTCCATTTATTTGCAGATCTCTACCACATGATCAAATAGGGTCAAATCAGTCTCTA
The DNA here is from genome assembly GCA_963921465.1 of Triticum timopheevii. Classification (NCBI taxonomy): domain Eukaryota; kingdom Viridiplantae; phylum Streptophyta; class Magnoliopsida; order Poales; family Poaceae; genus Triticum; species Triticum timopheevii. Next base: position 430,247,081 of record OY997268.1, on the reverse strand, counting down.
GTTTCAACTTATCCTTGCGAACAAGCTCTACAGTTCTCTTTTCTTCCTCAACGCTACGCTTCAACTCAGCAGTCAATATGTTTTTACTGGCTAATTCAACACCCAAATTAGCCACCGCCTCCTCTAATGCCATCTTCTCTCTACCCCACTATGTTGAATCATCTTGGTATGCAATATACCATTGATCATCAGCTAACCTACTAAATTGTAATAATCCCCCCAAAACACAATTAACACTTCAAATCAAACAAGGTTCATTGAGATAGGTCGTGAGCACTAACTGATAACACTACAAAAAAATCACTTCTGATGATACGTGTTTGTCACAGTAGGTCATGTTTTCTGTCATGCATGTACATCCATGATGATTTTATGACAGAATCAAGATAGTCATACCTGTATTGTCGTAGATGTGTTCCATGACAATACCAAAAATATCATCACGGAAGTGTCCACTTCCATGACGATAAATGGCGCGTCATGGAAGCACTTTCGTCAAGGGTAACCGACATGTGGCATCCACCGTAACGGGTCGCTGTTAAGCTATCGGGTTCCGGTTTGGATCCGATAACCCATTAACAGCCCGAACTAATGGGGATTTTCCACGTGTAAAATTCGCAATCGCTAGCGGATCCATGTGTTGGCTCAACGTTGGGACAGTTGTCATCCAACGAATGGACAGGATGCGCCTATGATACATCGACACGTGGCTCGGCCCAACAGTGGCCCATTCAGGTCAAAAGGCCGGCTCGTTTGACCTGGTCAAAAGGTAACGGCTGGCCCAGTTAAAGCATGTTAACGGCCTATTCGCATATAGCCCATTTATAGCTTGCTAACTCACGGCTCATTATGGCCTATCCGAATTAGGCCCAGTAGCATCATCCGGGTCGTCCAATATGATTCTAGCCCGTTGTAACTTCCGACCCATGTATGGCCCATGACGTCTTTCGGCCCATATGAGGCCCTTTGTAACTCTTGGCCCATTAAAGGCCGGTGGTGAAACTGGCCCATAATGAACGGTGTATTGCTTTATACCCATTAACGGCCCATTATTCCATTGGGCTGTTTCCAGCCCATGTTATCTTTCGGCCTTCTCAGGGCCCATTTCTTCTTGGGATGATTTGCAGCATTCGATTACTTACGGTTTGTTACTGGCCTATTTCGGTTGTGGGCCAAATTCAGCCCATGGTTAAAGTCGGCCTGTTTGTGGCCCATTAATCAGTTGGGCCGTTTTCATAGTGTCATCAAATACGGCCCATTAACGACCCGTTATGCCTGTCAACAAAAACAAGTTCATTATACTCATCGGCCTATTAACGACCCGTTATGGTTGGCCCATGAAAGGACGTTTCCCTCTCTAGCCCGTTTACGGCCCATAATGCGGTCCGTTATAGGCCCATGTTTGGCCAATCGATCATATGGCTCGTAGAAGGCCCATTGTTTGTACGGCTCATAGAAGGCCCATTTTTTCTATGACCCGTAGAAGGCCCGTAGGAGGCCCATGGTTACTACAGTAGATATGTAGCCCATGGTTATTATGGCCTAGTTTCAAAAAATAGGTTATTGCGGCCACAAGCAAACCGCGGAAAAAGAACTGGAGTGACTAGCAAACAAATAAACAAGACAACAAGGAAATAAATAAGCAAGCAACTTACACTAGGCTATTATGGCTATTACACATATTACATCCACTGGGCATCAAAGTTTGCCACCAGTGCAAATATGGGGAACAAAGCAGCATATTACATACATTGGTTGTAAAAGTTGCCGACCAGTGCAAATAAACGAGCGGCAGCAAAACAAGTCCATAACTGAAACAACTTCACAAGAGCTCAAGAAATGTTATTCTGGGTATCCACCATGCTGGCAATAAGCTTAGCAAGCTTATTAGCTTTCTCCTGTTTGGCCCTAAAATCCTCCAACGCTTGTTGTTGCACCAGAAATTATGCATCTGAATTCTCCAGGGACTTCCTCAGTCCTTCGGCTTCTTGTCGCAGCACAACTGATCAATGTCTTTCAACTTGTAGTTGAAACTCAAGAAACCGAACTGATTCAGAAAGTGAGTTCGAGCTCGTGCTAGCGGTAGTGGCTAGTAACTCGAACACTACATCAAGACAGGACTTTGGGGTTGTCTCACTGTCTTCAAGATAGTTTTCCTTAGCTGTTTTATCAGCTTTGTTGGAGACTGAGGGAGTCCTGGACTAGGGGGTGTCTGGATAGCTGGACTATCATCATCGGCCGGACTCCAAGACTATGAAGATACAAGATTGAAGACTTCGTCCCGTGTCCGGATGGGACTTTCCTTGGCGTGGAAGGCAAGCTTGGCAATACGGATATGTAGATCTCCTACCATTGTAACCGACTCTGTGTAACCCTAGCCCTCTCTGGTGTCTATATAAACCGGAGGGTTTTAGTCCGTAGGACGAACAACCATTACAACAATCATACCATAGGCTAGCTTCTAGGGTTTAGCCTCCTTGATCTCGTGGTAGATCCACTCTTGTACTACCCATATCATCAATATTAATCAAGCAGGAGTAGGGTTTTACCTCCATCGAGAGGGCCCGAACCTGGGTAAAAACATCGTGTCCCTTGTCTCCTGTTACCATCCGCTTAGACGCACAGTTCGGGACCCCTTACCCGAGATATGCCGGTTTTGACACCGACATTGGTGCTTTCATTGAGAGTTCCTCTATGCCGTCACGATCAGGAAGGATGCCTCTTCCCGTCTTTAAAGACGGTATCATCGCCAAAGGAGCCTTGGCCGCCGGCCAAACTATCCGGCTAGGTGGTGTTCTCATGACCGCCTATTCGGCCACCGCTTCGACGATGACCTCTCGGGTCATCAAAAGCAATCTTCACGTTAACTCGGAATTCGCCGAGCAGCTGGATCCAATAGAGCTCTCGTCCGTAAACAAGCTCTTGGATCGCATCGCTGCCCTAGGAGTCGCTACAGACTACAATCAGATTGGGCTTAAAACCGATCTGAGAGAGATTAACTCTCCCCAGGTTACCCACCACGTTGCGGTGGTACAGGAACAACGCGGCGACTCTTCTTCTATATTAAAAACTAGTTATGTCTGGACTCCCGAACCCTCCATGCCGGATTCCCGCGAAGGGACGGACGTCGATCAAGCACTGAACTAAAGTCAGGCAGCGGACTAGACTCGTTGGACAACGTCCAGCAATCCAAGCTTCCAAACACGGAAACTTTTCGGCCCTTGAGCCTCGAGATGGGCAGGGTTCCGGACTCAATTCCACCCACCCACCCAAACATATGTGATCTATCTCAAATCTGGCAAGAGCCCGCTGAAACAGTACATCACTACTGGGCCAGATTCCTTCTGGTTATGGACAGGATAAAAGATTGTCGTGAGGAAAACGCAATTTCAATTTTCTGCAATAATTGCACGGACAAGGGAATCTTGAACGCTGTAATTCGTCGTGAAATTACACGCTTCACCGACCTGGCGTCCATAGTACGAAAGTACTGTGCGATGGAGAGTTTCCGGAAAACCGAAACTAAGTTTTGGGACAATCCGGCTCCGAATACAACCCTAGTCCGAAACAAAAGGGTGCATCATGCTCAGGCACCCGGTACAAAAACCAAAAAGCAAAAACCCCATAAAGGGCACGGAACCGTACTGGAGGGATGGCTCAGCGGACCCTGTAAAATTCACAGTACAGAAGGCGCCACTTCAACACATAGCCTTCGAGTATGTTGGATATCGCGACAGGTGGCCAAAAGTGGCGAAGAGCTTCTAGCCCCGGAGAACCACTCCAACAGTACCAGTACGGTGTCAACAGTCTTCGAGACTTTCGCATCAAATAATATGCGGAAACGAACAATCCGCAGCCTCGCCGAAGTCTACCAAGTAGCAACAACAAATCCATGGAGCGACACGGCTATCACCTTCAACGCCAGCGACGAACCTAAATTCCGAACTGCCCGAGCACCAGCTGCATTGGTCCTCAGCCCAATAGTGGACGGCTTTCGTCTTACCAAAGTGCTCATGGATGGCGGCAGCGGATTAAACCTCATCTACAAGGAAACCCTTCGAAAAATGGAAATAGGTTGGAGCCGCATTGAGCGAAACAGCACAACCTTTAGAGGAATAATCCCTAGTGGGGAAGCACGCTGCACAGGAAAAATTACACTCGATGTGGTGTTCGGCTCGCCGGACAATTACAGGTCTGAGGAGGTCACGTTCCAAGTGGCCCCATTCAGCAGCGGATATCACGCTTTATTAGGGCGAGAGGCATTCAAAAATTTTCAAGCCATACCCCATTACGGGTACATGAAGCTTAAGATGCCCGGGCCCAATGGAATAATCACTCTTGTCAGTGATCCGGACATAGCACTCCGCGCCGAAAACAAGACAACCGCACTAGCCCTAGAGGCACTATCCAAAGCCCTAGCGGCAGAAGGACTCACTGCGCTGCGCTCCACGGTGAACAGGGATGATGTGATACTCGATAAGAGATCCAAGTCCACCTCTTTTAAACCAGCGGACGAAATAATCAAATTCCAGGTCCATCCAACGGACCCCACAAAGACGGCCTCCATCGGGGCACAATTAAAACCTGATGTAGACGCCGCACTACGAGAATTCCTTCGGGAAAATTGGGATATATTTGCCTGGCACCCTTCAGATATGCCAGGAATCCCACGCAGGTTGGCAGAACACAGCCTAAATATCCTAAAAGGATTCAAGCCAGTCAAACAGGCTCTTCGGCGATTTTCCGAACCCAAAAGACAGGCAATGGGAGAGGAGCTAGCCAAACTATTAGAAGCCGGATTCATCAGAGACATCAAACATATGGACTGGCTAGCAAACCTTGTAATGGTACCAAAAAAGGACAAATCCTGGCGCCTTTGTGTCGATTTTAAAGACCTTAACAAGGCCTGCCCAAAGGATCCTTTCCCACTTCCCCGCATCGACCAAATCATCGACGCTACCGCAGGGCACGATTCATTGTGCTTCCTCGACGCATATTCCGGATACCATCAAATCAAGAGGGCAGAAACAGACCAGGCCGCAACGACATTCATTACGCCATACGGACCATTCTGCTTCAACACAATGCCCTTTGAAATCAAAAACGCCAGCGCAACATATCAGCGCATGATTCAGACATGTCTGGCTACTCAGATCGGCAAAACAGCGGAGGCATACGTAGACGACGTGGTCGTCAAGACCAAACATGTCGAAACTCTAGTAGATGACTTGAGGCTCACATTCGACAACCTCCGAGCATATGACATTAAGCTCAACCCGGAAAATTGCGTTTTCGGCGTACCAGCCGGAAAGCTCTTGGGCTTCATTGTATCCGGTAGAAGAATTGAAGAAAATCCAGCCAAGATCCGAGCTCTGTCACAATTGGATATCCCAAAGGACCTCAAACGAATACAAAAATTAACCGGATGCGTGGCGGCTTTAAGCCGCTTCATCTCCCGTTTGGGGGAAAAGGCATTGCCCCTTTATCGCCTCCTCAGGCGCACCGAACACTTCGAGTGGACGAACGCTGCCACGGCCGGACTCGAAGAAATATAGGCCATACTGGCAACAAATCCGGTCCTGGCCGCGCCTAACCTGGGCGAACCAATGTTGTTATATATCGCGGCAACACATCAAGTTGTCAGCGCGGTACTCGTCGTCGAATGAGAAACAGAAGGACACAAATTCCCTCTTCAAAAACCAGTGTACTACGTATCCACTGTCTTAACTCCATGCAAGTCCCGGTACCCGCATTATCAAAAGATAGCATACGTAGTGTTCATGGCATCCCGGAAGCTGCGACACTACTTTCAAGAGTGTTCGATAACAGTGGCCTCCGAAGTACCCCTCAACGACATTATAAACAACCGCGACGCGACGGGCAGGATTGCGAAATGGGCCATCGAGCTCTTACCATTCGACATAACCTATAAACCACGACGAGCTATAAAGTCGCAAGTTTTAGCGGACTTCATCGTTGAATGGACCGAAGCCGAACTCCCTAAAGAGTACGGCGCATACTCCAATTGGATTATGCATTTCGACGGCTCCAAAATGTTGGCCGGCTTGGGGGCTGGCATCGTATTGACGTCCCCAACCGGAGACACAGTCCAATACGTACTTCAGATAATGTACACGGACTCCAACAATGCAGCCCAATATGAGGCCCTCCTACATGGTCTCCGGATGGCAATCTCGATGGGTATTCAACACCTAGAGGTGCGCGGGGATTCAAACCTTGCAATATCCCAAGTAAATGGAGACTTTGACGCCAAGGATCCAAAAATGGTAGCCTATCGTAACGCTGTCCTAAAAATGTCAGCTCGGTTTGAAGGACTCGAATTCCACCACGTAGCCCGGGATAATAACCAAGCAGCCGACGTGTTGGCACGCATCCGCGCAAAACGCGACGCCGTCCCTCCAAACATCTTCCTGGAGCGGCTCTTTAAGCCATCCGTACTATGGGAAGAGGAGTCCGGAAATAACAACCCGGAAGCAACCGCACCACCCAACACAGAACAATCTGACATAATCGGCGGCTCAGCCGATGAAATAACATCTTCCGCCCACGAAATAATGGCGGTAATTGCCCCGTGGACAGAACCATTCCTAGCCTACTTAATTAGGCAGGAACTTCTCGAAGACCAAAATGAGGCCCGCTGCATAGTTCGGCGATCTAAAGCCTACAAGGTCCATGAGGGAGAACTTTATAAGAAAAGCACAACCGGAGTCCTTCAAAGATGCATCTCCGAAGAGGAAGGGCGAAACCTTCTGGCTCAAATTCACGCCGGACTAGGCGGACACCACGCTGCAGCCCAGGCCCTCGTAGGCAAGGCCTTCCGTATAGGATTTTATTGGCCGACGGCCTGGGCAGATGCTCAGGACTTAGTCCAACGATGCGTCGGTTGTCAGTTCTTTGCTAATCAGAGCCACATGCCACCCACCGCCCTCAAAACTATACCCATCACCTGGCCGTTCGCGGTCTGGGGGCTTGACATGGTTGTACCCCTTAAAGGGGGAACCCACAAGCAAAAGTACCTATTGGTCATGGTGGACAAATTCACCAAATGGATAGAGGCCAAGCCAGTTAAAACGGCCAAATCCGGACCAGTGATAGACTTCATATCCGGGGTAGTACACCGTTATGGCTTCCCCCACAGCATCATCACCGATAACGACACGAACTTCATGGCCGACGAGGTTAAACTCTGGTGCAAAAATATGGGCATTAAGCTCGACTACGCTTCAGTCTATCATCCTCAAACCAACGGTCAAGTTGAACGAGCAAATGGTCTAATAATGAGCGGCATCAAACCCAAACTAGTGCGGTCCCTTACGGAATCTAACACGCACTGGGTAGAGGAGCTCGACTTCGTACTCTGGGGGCTGCAGACCACACCAAACCGTACTACCGGATTCACACCATTCTTTATGGTATACGGCGCAGAGGCAGTTTTGCCCTGCGACATAATTCATGACTCACCTCGAGTGCGCATGCATGAAGAAAGAGAAGCTGAGTTGGATCGGCAGGACAGCTTGGACGCATTAGAGGAGGAGCGCAACATGGCAAAGGCTCGTTCCGCATTCTATAGTAGCAGGCTCGAAGATATCAAAGCAGAGAAGTACGGGCTAAAACTTACAATGTTGGCGAACTAGTTCTACGCCTGCCGGACAAGAAAAAGGACAAACTCAAGCCCAAATGGGAAGGTCCCTTCATCATCGACCAAGTCCTGACCGGCGGAGCATACCGTCTGCGAAACGCATCGGACAACCGACTCGAGCCAAACCCATGGAACGCAGCCCGCCTCCGAAGATTCTACGCCTAGCGCCGGACTCAGAGTTCATCTCCTTCCCCCGTCCACATTTTATACTTCAGTTGCCTTTTGTTTCTCTCTTTTCTCCCACTTTTTTCATAAAGCCCTTGAGGGCCGATCTGCACATTGTTCGCACACACTTGACGTGCTACTCGCACTCATTATACCTGGGGGCTTCTTTAACAGAAGCTTACTTATACAGGCTTTATGCCGAATACATGTGTCAAACTTCCGCATGTACCTTTTATTCACCATTATATGCATCGATATGACTTAAGTTTTGGCCAAGCTGGGTTGCCTGGCTCCTGTGATTACCCCTACGTTCCCGATTGTTCGGCTAGGAGGTAAAGGGAGCACCTCTACGATTGTTACTGCTGGGTCAGCCGGATGTGTACCTCAGACTGGGTGAAGCCGAAAGCTAGCATTCTTAAGGGAATATTCGGTCGGTGACTTGAAAGATGATTTTTTAACTATTTATTTATCTGCCCCCAGATGTTTTCCTGCTCTTTTCGCAGTCCGGACATGCACTTTAGGGCATGCCTCCTAGGGAAAGGAACCCTTAACGGAACTATTCTCCCTGGAAGATGTTTCTTACTAACCATGTAATATAACATAACTAGTTGGGCACTTGTCTGATAAAGCACTAATGACCCCTATGCCTGGTCTCCATGCATGCCCCGGTTTTTTCATAACTGAGAAGGTATTCGGACACAATTCAGACTCTAGGGTCCCGAGGTTGAAGCGAAAAGGTCGGCAAAGACAAACGATCTACAATCTGGCTAGAAGGCATTTTACATGTCATTTTAAATACATCGTCAAATCGACTGACTGTACTCCTCCTCAATCCCGTCTAATAGGCTGTCTAATTTACAGTCCTGTTGGGAATACTTAGCGGCCAACTCTACTTGGCCGTACACTAAGCTCACAAGGATCTCCTTCCCATCGGGCCCCACAGGTCCGACCTCGGCCATGTGGTTTGGATCTGCCTTCTTGTACCGCGTCTTCACCATGGCCCAGGCTTCCCTGGCACCTCGACGGCAGGCCGATATCTTCCATAAACGGAAGCGCTGCCGTGCTCCCTGAAGCTTCTCTGCAAGCTCCCCAAGGCCCTCGAGTAGGAAGACGGACGGCCATAAGGCCTGGACGACGCCACTCATCGCCTGCCGAACACGTTCGAGCAGTTGCACCAGCTCGGGAAGTTGGTCACCCGTTGAACCGGGCATTTCCTCCGCAGGGTGACCTGTGAGCACACCTACAGACATATTTCTGTCAATTGACTTCCTCGCCGAACTCTTCTTTTCAAAAGAGTTTGCTCAAGAACTTACTATAGATGCCGCGACGAAGCCGCTGATTCTCCTTCACGGAGCCAGACAGCTGGGCCCGAACACCTTTTAGCTCTTCTCCAAGCTGTGTGTGGGCATCTTGGAGTTTGTTCCTCTCCTGCTGCACCTTCCTAAGCACCCTCTCGCCGGCTTTCAGCTAGCACAATAGCTATTGCTTGTCCGGATCCAGTCCGGCAACATCTGCAATATCATTGTTAGACTTATACGCATGCCACACACCGCTTATCTTTTTGAAATAATGTGTTACTGGAGGGGGTCTCTGTGTCTCCTCCTGCGGCAGCTAGTGCGGCCTCAAGTTGGGCTTTGCACTCTTGTAGCTCCTGGGACAATTGGGTATTCTTCTCCGTCAGATCCTGCATATTAAATGAGCCTTAAATCAGTTATTTTAACTACTTTAAGTCTCGGGGGCTACTGGCATATACAACTATTAAAATCCCTTACCCGTATGTCTTTTACATACTGCTATGTGGCTCTGGTTAAACCATCTTGAGCGGCACGGAGGTGCGCGTCTCCCGCGTTAAAGGCATTCAACGCCTCTGGGGAGAAACACGCGTCACGCAGAACTATCCGGCGGCGCCTATGATTCATGGCGCTCTCCACCTCAGACCTGGTGGCGGACATCCTGTCGGCATCCTCCGTTGGAGGAGTACCCGGCTCGCGCCTTGCGCTCGCCTCCCCCTCCGGACCAGGTGTTGGAGCCTGGTTGGCGGAGGCTTGGTTGGCAACCTCTCCGGGCACAGTCTGGCGAGCGCTCTTTCTCCTGGAAAAGTCATGAGCATTAATACACCTCCTATGAATCTTTTCCCTAAATAACGGTCGCGAGCTATACCGTTGCGGTGACATTTCGATTCGCACCGCACCCCTCTTTCGCCTGCTGGGCGGGACTGACCCTTGTTGGTCAGCCGCCGCGGGTTCGGCTTCCCGCCTTGAAGGCACCTCCTGTGAGACACCGTTGTATACGGTGGTCAGAAATACGCAAGGACGAAGTAATGGTGTCAGGACTCCGGTCATAATTACCTGGGAAGCCGGAGATAAGCCGGGGTAGTCAGCCGTAATGGCGACTAGAGCATTGTCCATGCTGAGTTGGTGGAACACCCCATCAATTAGCTCCACCTTTATGTCTGGATCCTCTTCAGAGGCCGGATCAAGGGATCTTTCCGGATCCTCGGGTTGTGGAGCCGGACTATGTATGCCCTCCACATCCCGACGCAGTTCCTGCGTCAAAATCATAAAGTAAGGTACTTAACTTTGAAAGCATGGGTCGGATAAATAAACGTCCGCTTACCCAGCTCCGAGGGTTATTCATGGAGAACCCATTCAATGGGCTCGTCTGGAGGAAGTCCTCCTTCTCCCCCTTGTACATGCCGGACAGAATCTTCACCAGATCTCCGGCCGATCCCGGCCGCTTTCGGCCATGACGGGTGGCATCATTCTCCCTGTTGAAATCCCACATAGGGTGGCCCCTATATTGGAGCAGTTGCACCCCTCACATAATGCACGTGGCCATGACTCCAATCATGGTCAATCCAGAATGGGCCAGCAACCTTATCCGGCCCATTAGATAATGGACGCTCCTGTCTTCCTCCTGTCGAGGGCTCCGCGGGCGCCAACTTAGGCGTTTCTTCAGAGGAGCCTTGGTGAACTCCGGGAGGCCGATCCGGACTGGGTCCGGTAGTGGAGCATCTTCCACATAAAACCATTCCGAGGGCCAGTCTTCAGACGCCTTCTTTGGGGTTCCGAATAGATATCCGGTCCCGGCGATGCGCCATATTTCGGCTCTGCCCACTTGATATATTGACCCCTCGTGAGAACGGGGTACGAGGAAAAATAATCTCTTCCACAGCGCAAAATGGGGCTCGATGCCCAGGAACAACTCGCAAAGAGCTACGAAACCCGCGATGTGCAGAATAGAGGCGGGCGTGAGGTGATGAAGCTGGAGTCCGTAGAACTCTAGAAGCCCCCGGAGAAACGGATGTATGGGAAATCCGAGCCCCCTTATTAGATAAGGGACGAAGCACACCCTCTCTCCTTTGGAGGGACTAGGGGTGACCTCCGCTTGCTTTCCACCTTTGTAGGTGGCCAGCCCGGCTCGAACCGGGACCATAAAGGCCGGAGGAAGGTATCCCTCCGCTTGGAGCGTCACCAGCTCGTTGTGCGGAACTGAACATCTCCTCCAATCTCCTGGCTGAGGGCTAGGAGCGCGAGAGGAGGAGCCGCATCGACGGTCCATGATAGAATGGATTTTTGGTCAGAAGCGCTCCGATGAGTACTCGCGGAAGGAAGATGGTGTGATTTGGATCTAGATTCTTGCCTCTCTTATAGGCAGATTATTTGCGCAGCTAGGGGGTAAAATATAAAAATACCCTGGCCTTTCGCATTCGTGTGACACGTGGAAGAGGGCCATTATTGGGCGTGGAAGCCAAGGAGCGCAACATTTGTAAGGAAGCCGGACACTATTCGGCAAACACATGGAATTTGGAGGAGAACCCGCCTTGCAACGCCGAAGACAATATACGCGCCGGACTCGTCGTCATTGAAGCCTGGTTCGGGGGCTACTGAGGGAGTCCTAGACTAGGGGGTGTCCGGATAGCCGGGCTATCATCATTGTCCGCACTCCAAGACTATGAAGATACAAGATTGAAGACTTCGTCCCGTGTCCGGATGGGACTTTCCTTGGCGTGGAAGGCAAGCTTGGCAATACGGATATGTAGATCTCCTACCATTGTAACTAACTCTGTGTAACCCTAGCCCTCTCCAGTGTCTATATAAACCGGAGGGTTTTAGTCCGTAGGACGAACAACCATTACAACAATCATACCATAGGCTAGCTTCTAGGGTTTAGCCTCCTTGATCTCGTGGTAGATCCACTCTTGTACTACCCATATCATCAATATTAATCAACCAGGAGTAGTGTTTTACCTCCATCGAGAGGGCCCAAACCTGGGTAAAAACATCGTGTCCCTTGTCTCCTGTTACCATCCGCCTAGACGCACAGTTCGGGACCCCCTACCCGAGATCCACCGGTTTTGACACCGACAGAGACTAACAAGGATATCTCACTATCCTGAACCTTATTTGCATTACTTCCTTTACCATTGCTTAATAAGGTACTATTCCCAAATATTCTATCAGCGTTCTAAAAGAATAAACAAGCAGACACATAACATGTTTAGCATGTAGAATATGAAACTCACTTTGGTGAACCAGTTCAGTAGTAAGGTGGACAGGATTAAACTACCAAGTCTTCTATTTCCAAGTAGTAAGTACATAATAAAAGCATCAAACAAACATATATTTATGTCCTAAGGTCACTGCATTGTCTTGCCAAATCAAAATAGAGACACGGTTCAAATTATATCAGTTCAAGACAAAGCATCATTGAAAGAATACAAGTGTGGGAAACTACACGGCACAACAAGATTTCAGATGGGTATACATGTACAACAACACTGTTGGCTCTGTTGTGATGCTAGTGATGTGCATGATATGAGAAGTCAACTATATACACAATTAAAATTGAAATCAACAGAGAATTTAGAAGAGCAACCTATTAAAAAAACATGTTTAAACATACCTGTGTGACATTGGAGTTTCGATGGGATCCTTTAATTCAAAAATAAGTTTGTATGAGTAAATACAGTGATACAAGAGCAAAGCAGTATGCACCATAGCAATGGTCTTAATTGAGAATAGTTCTTCTTCAGGTTTAAGCACTTTGTGTACACGAACAGAGTACAGTAAGACATAGGCATAAAGTACTTCAAAATAAAAAATGAGCTCATAGACCTTACCACATTCTTGGTTCGGGACTAGTACAGAACAACGCGTTCCTAGTCATCGTGCCATAAATGTGTCTCCGGAGAAAGTAAGGGAATTTGATGAGTTTCTTTACCAGTGAAGTATGTTTTCTTCAGGTAATTCAGATACTGCCACCAAGCATTCTTGAAGATAGCAGAGGTATTAACACAGGTTACCTCATCCTGAGTTTCCAAATCGGTCCTTCTCTATAGAGAAAAATGGGAGCATTTGTTGTATTATAACCAGCATGGAGGTAGAATGTTTGGGACAAAGCAAAGTATTTGCCATGAATAACATTACTTACACATAACTCCTGGATGAACACCTGCAACTGGTTTCCTTCATCTTCAGTATAATATTTCCATGATGGGAAGATACACACATAGGATTGAACAACATCAAATACGATAGATGCTAAACTACGAATGGCTACACTACAAAAAAAATACACTTCCATGATGATACGTGTTTGTCACAGTAGGTCGCGTTTTTTGTCATGCATGTACATCCATGACGATTTTATGACAGAATCAAGATAGTCATACCTGTGCTGTCGTAGAAGTGTTCCATGACATTACCAAAATTATCATCACGGAAGTGTCCACTTCCATGACGATAAATCGCGCGTCACAGAAGTGCTTTCGTCCAGGGTGACCGACACGTGGCATCCACCGTAACGGAACGCCGTTAAGTTATCGGGTCGGGTTTTGGATCCGATAACCCGTTAATAGCCCCAACCAATGGGGATTTTCCACGTGTAAAATCATCATTGGCTGGAGGAAACACGTGTCGGCTCATCGTTGGGACAGATGTCATCCACTCATTGGATAGAAGGCGCCTATGATACGTCGACACAAGGCACGGCCCAACAGAGGCCCATTCCTGTGAAAAGGCCGGCCCGTTTGACTTGGTCAAAAGGTGGCGGGCCGGCCCATGGAAAGCCTATTAACGGCCTGTTCGCATATAGCCCATTTACAGCCCGCTAACCCAAGGCCCATTATGCCCTATCCGAATTAGGCCCAGTAGCGTCATCTGGGCCATCCAATATGATTCCAGCCCATTTTCACTTCTGGCCCATGTATGGCCCATGACGTCTTTCGGCCCATATGAGGCCCTTTGTAACTCTTGGCCTATTAACGGCTCGTGGTGAAACTGGCCCGTAATGAATAGTGTATCACTTTACACCCATTAACGGCCCATGGTGAAACTGGCCCGTAATGAACAGTGTATCACCTTATACCCATTAAGGGCCCGTTATTCCGTTGGGCTGTTTCCAGCCCATGTTATCTTTCGGCCTTCTCAGAGCCCATTTATTCTTGGGCTCATTTCCAGCATTCCTTTACTTACGGCCCGTTACTGTCATTTTCTGCTTGTGGGACAAATTCAGCCCGTGGTTACATTCGGCCCGTTTGTGGTCCGTTAATATGTTGGGCCATTTTCATAGCGTCATCAAATACGACCTATTAACAATGGCCCGTTATGGTCGGCCCATGAACGGACGATTCCAACTCTAGCCCGTTTACGGCCATAATGCGGCCTGTTATTGGCCCATGTTTGGCCAATCAATCATACGGCCCGTATAAGGCCCATTGATGATACGACCCGTAGAAGGCCCATTGTTTCTACGGACCGTAGAAGGCCCATTGTTTCTATGGTCCGTAGAAGGCCCACTATTTCTACGGCCTGTAGAAGGCCCACTGTTTCTACGACCCGTAGGAGGCCCAGTGTCACTACAGTAAATATTAGCCCATGGTTATTGTGGCCTAGTTTTAAAAAATAGGTTATTGTAGCCACTAGCAAACCGAGGAAAAAGAACTGTAATGACTACAGGCAAACAAATAAATAAGACAACAAGGAAATAAATAAGCAAGCAACTAATGCTAGGCTATCACGACTATTACACATATTACATCCACTGGGCATCAAAGTTCGCCACCAGTGCAAATATAGGGAACAAAGCAGCATATCATATACACTGGTTGTCAAAGTTGGCGACCAACGCAACTAAACACCGCAGCAAAACAAATCCAGAACTGAAACCACTTCAGAAGATCTCAAGAAACAATATCCTGGGTACCCATAATGCTGGCAAGATGCTTAGCAAGCTTATTAACTTTCTCTTGTTTGGCGCTTAAATCCTCCAGCACTTGCCGTTGCACCAGGAAATATGCATCTGAATTCTGCAGGGACTTCCTCAGTCCTTCAGCTTCCTGCTGCAGCACATCTGATCGATGTCTTTCAACTTGAAGTTGAGACTCAAGAAGACAAACTGATTCAGGCAGCGAGTTCGAAGATCTTGTGCCAGCAGTAGTGGCCAGTAACTTGAACACTACATCAAGACAGGACTTTTGGGTTCTCTCACTGTCGTCAAGATAGTTTTTATCAGCTTTCTTGGAGACCAACAGGGATGTCTCACTATCTTGAACCTTATCTGCATTACTTCCTTTACCATTGGATAATGCGGTACTGTTCTCCAATATTTTATCCCCATTCTAAAAGAGAAACAAGAAGACACATCACATGTTTACCGTGTTGTATATGAAACTCATTTTGGTAAATGAGTTCAGTAGTAAAGTGGACAGGATAACAGCATGAAACAAACATATATCTATGTACCATGGTCACTTTATGGTCTATATCATTCTAGTTTTTGTTGCGAAATCAAGATAGAGACATAGTTCAAATAATTTTTGTTCAAGACAAAGCAGAATAGACAGAATATAAGTGTGGGAAACTATAGAGCAATAACAACACTTGTAATGTGCATGACATGAGAACATAACTGTTTATTCAATTGAAACTGAAATCAACATAGAGCAGGTTACAACAGCAAACCAGTTAAAGAAACAGGTTTAAAACATACCTGTTGCGCCATTCGAGTTTCAATTCCATCCTTCAGATTTGAAAATAGTTGGTATGAGTAAATACAGTAATGCAAGAGCAAAGGAGTATGAACCATAGCTACAGAACCTGACCTGAGAACAAATCTTCTTCTCCTTTAAGCGTTGAGTTGGGATTCTCCTTTAAGCGTTGAGTTGGGATTCGGAGTGGTGGTCCTCGTGCTTTGGGCACTGCAGTTCCCTTACTAACTATCATGGATTGTCACGTCAGATGTCCTAATATGAGGACTTAGTCGCGAGGCCAACGCATCTATATGGTAGCTTGAGAGGGGTTGAACGGAACGAGAGACGCAGCACACAAGACGAGGATTTAGACAGCTTCGGGCCCCGGGAAACATCATCCGGTAAAAACCCTACATGCTGTTTGAAGCTAGGTCTCATTATCATCACGAGGGAGTCGCCGTAAACCGGCTCTCCTCTAGTTGTGTCTAGCCCTAGAGGTTGTTTCTTCTTGCCTGTAGCTTGTCTAACTTCTAACTTGTCCCTCTTTGGGGAGCCCCGCCCCTCCTTATATATGTTGAAGGGGCGGTTTACATGTGGAGTCCTATTAGGATTAGGACTAGTCTATTACAAGTGGAGTCCTAGTCTTGCTTCCTTTGTAGGAGAATAGTCCTTATGCTTTCCTCATAAACCGACCCACAATAGTTGAACCGGCCTTCATGAACCGCCAGACAGGCCACCGGGTCTTGTTGCTCCTCTGGCCCGCCTGCCGGATTACCGATGAGCTGTAAACCGTCTGGTCTGTGCAGGTCGCCGGTGAATTGCCAAGTCCGGCTGGTTTATCCTTCCGGCCGGTTTACGCCGCGGGGCATATCCCCGACATTAGCCCCCAAGTTTAGCTTGGATTTATCCATGGTAAACTTATGCTGCAAAATAAATACAAGAACAAATTTGATAGATTATGCTCCAGGTTAAGAATTCTTGTAGACCGGCGTCAGATCATCCTTAATTCCTTGCCATTTCCTTCTTGTAGAAAATCCAGGTCAATAAGCCAGCTTCATACTCAATTTGCTGTCATTGGTTTCTCACAGAGAAATATTATGAAGAATAATCCACTTGAGTCGGCTTTCAAAGCGCCGGTTTAAGAATTATTGGTCTTGAGATACTCATATGATATTCAACCGGCTTGAAGATGCAGAACTTGCCGGTTTATCATTGCCAAAGACTGTCGGGTTATAAAAACTTGATAATTTCGAGTCATGATTGTTGCAGATACCGGTTCATGATTGTTGCCAACGCCGGTTCATGATTATTAATGACACCGAGTTGCAGCCACAGGGTCATAATGATTGGTGACGCCGGGTCAACCTAGTTTGCTCAATCAGAGAATTTGAAAATATTTCTTCGATAATAATATAATACCTGTAGCCCCCAAGTCTTGAGCAGAACAAAGTGATGGCTTAAGACTTGCTTCAATATAAATACTGCCACTTAAGAAGAAATCCATGTTGTTCATCCCAGTCACTTGGTAAAAACTGAATACTCCATATTATGTAGCCCCCAAGTGTCGGGTTGTCCTGCTTGCAGCAACCTGGGACTTGTAATTGTCTAATACTCATAAAAACTTCAACCAGTGTAGCCCCCAAGGGCCGGGTCATTATGCAATAATGAGCAGGGACTTTGTAAATATAATCATGTAATCTTTGAACAGCAACGGTGTAGCCCCCAAGGGCCGACTCAGTAAGATAATATTGGGCTGGGACTTTGATATATACTTCAATGAAAATAACATCATATGATGTAACCCCCATCATGGGGCTTGAATTCACGTCCATAAGGTTAAGAGCCTTGTGCTTTACCAACTGAGCAGTGGACCCTTCAATATAATGAATAAAAAACTTTGTACCTTGAGTCGGGTCTTCAATAAGATGAATAAAGAATGACTTTGCATTAGCCCCCAAGTGTCATGGTGCATGCTTGCAGCGACATGAGACTTGCATATTTGATGTAATCTCAACTTAAATAATGTAGCCCCCAAGTGCCGGGTTGTAAGCCTGCAGCAACTCGGGACTATTCCTTCAATTGTAGAATAAAATCATATCTATTGATAATATAATAGCCATTGCGCTAAAGCGACTTTGAAAACCTCAATCATAATATTAATAACCACAATAAAATCCAGCCATGTTGGCTATTCAAGATAATATAATCCGGTATGAAAAACTTATTCATTCAATAATGAAAATTCAGCCAAGTGTGGCTATTTGAATAATATAACCCAATGATTTATAAGCGCATGATTCCAATGGTGTAATCTGAATATATACTGGCGACTTATAGTCCAAAGCCGGGCCGGTTTAATAAACACCGGACAATCTCTCATCATGCTTTATTCAACCTGTTTCTGCATACAACATGTTTAAAGTGTCCTGGCGGTTTACCGCCGGACGGGTCATAATGCCCAACAGATAACCCAGGTTTATAACCAAGGCTGCACTTAAGAATAATCTAATATGAAATATATCATACCTGTGATATTGAATCACATAGTCGGTTTACCAACTTTCTGTAGTAGGGGAATTTTTGAGTAATGATAACTCCTTTCATACTATGCCGGTTTAGAATAAAACCGTACCGGGTTATGATAAACACCGGTTTAACAATATATAATACTGGCAACTTGTATTCAAACTAGACCGGGCTGATAGTCTCCGGATTACAACTTGATCGAGTACTGACAACTCGTAATTGAAACTCGAACCGGGTTAACGAACGCCGGTTTACTCCATAATAAGATGGTAATAGAAAATCAAAAAATCAAACCGGGCAAATAGTCTCCGGATTAAGAATTGACCGTGTTCCGTCAATTGACAGTCGAACCGGTCTGCGAATTTTGTCGGTTTAAGAACGCAACAAAGAAGAAATATTTAAAAAAAATTCAAGCAAAGGCAATGATAAAAACCGTTTGCAAAAATATGCTATACTGAGCTGATCAGATGGTGTTACCATGGTCGGACAGGACCAAGGCCCCAATAGGAGTGACAATGATTCAAGTCAGCCATGGTCCCCAAATGATTCGTGGCATATATGCCAGATCAAGAGGCGTGGCAATGGTTCGGGTTCGACCAAGCCCCCAAGTGATTTTGTGGCCTTAGGCCGACCAAGAGGCATGACTGGTTCAGACTTGACCATGTCCCCAAATGATCTGGTGGCTGTCGCCTATCAAAAGGTGTCGCGTTGGTTCGGACACGACCAAGGCCCCCAGTGATATATAAAAAGCAAATGTCAAGGGGTAAACCAGAGGCCGCTTTAAAAAACAGAGCCACTCCATGTAACCACGCATGATATGAAAGGACAGAGACCCCACTTTATAAAGTAGAAGCCCCCATGTGATCAATAATATGTTAGACCAATAAGGCAGGATACCCATGTTTGAACCGCGCATCATGGCAGCAGGCCCTCTTCGGTAATTTTTAACTCTTTTTTTGCAAGAGATAGATTCTTCTTGAACCGGGATCTTGAACCGGATATTGAGAGCTTCAAAGCTTTGTGGGAGTCATCTTTCTCCTGATCCGGATTTTAAACCGGAATCTTCATTTTCAGCCGGAAATTTTCTGACGGTCTTTAAACTCGAACTTGCGAGAAGTTAATTCCTTTTTGAACCGGACATTGTTAAACCGGATTTGGGCGCTTCAGAGCTTTGTGGGAGAACAGATTTCCCTTGAACCGGATTGTAAAACCAGATATTTGAGAGCTTCAATGAGACTGACTTCCCTTGAGCCGGATATTAAACCGGAATCCTTTCTGATGACCCGGATCTTCTTCTTTGAGCCGGGATTTTGTAACTGTCACATACTTTCTAAGCCGGAAATTTTCTGACGGCCTTCAAATAACAGTAGCCTCCGGGACCGGGTTATCTTTCCCTTCATCGTCCTGGGGTTCTTAAATTTGCTGAAACTGGCAAGACTTGTTGCGTCATATCATCATAGCCCCCGAGTCTCAAGGTGACTCGAAGAGTTGGCTTGAGATTCTCCATATTTGACCGTCATATAAACCGACATAACTTGTATATCATTGGTGTTGATAGCATGATGTGAATCCACAGAAAGTTGAGGTGACTGCGGTGGGTTATAAATGATCCCTTATGAGCCGTGTCAGCAACTCGGCCAATGGTTCCTTCCAACTGGCGATTTCAAGTTAACCAAACTGTAGTGGCGGCGACTTGTGCGCCTGCCCATTGAGCCACCCAGTGCAGACGGCAGTTGATAGTATATGATAATTTCCCTCCATTTTATTGAAAGAAAATCGGGCTACCCAAGCTGTGTCTTGCTCATACTCATTAAACAGATCATGCAGACAGGTGCGGCCCGCTGTGTTGATGTAGACTGGATCGCGAGAGATGGATGGTAAATACGTCCGCCGTATCAGAGGCGGCACAGACAGATGAGTCGGCTGCGGCGTTGTAAACCAGCGTGGACGGACGAATTAGCCACGTCATACTGATGTAAACTGGTCTGCAGAATGGCGGTTTGCATATATATTCATCGAGCTTGATGGCATGGTAAGATACTAGCGCATTCATAATGGTGGCGCGAGTTTATACATCCATGACATAGCCATAGCTTTTACAGTGAACAATTGTCCTGCATAAACAATATTGCAGACCAAGGCAAAGGTAAACTGTTCTTGGACAAAAATAATATGTGTTAATAAAATATATTTTTAGATGGATATCACCTGATGCGCCGAGCCGGAAATTATCTGCCATGGAGTTGATGATCACCAGAGTGATGCTAAAATTAATCACGGCCGAGTTAACTGTAGGAGCAGACAGATGAGTCGGCCCGGCGTTGTAAGCCGGTGCGGTCAAGCAATTTGCTCTCGACGTTGTAAGCCGGCGTGTGAATCGGCCGCGGGGGCGGACGGGCGAGTTATCCATGGCGTTGTAAGATGGTGCGGACGGGCGAGTCAGCCGGTACGGTGACGCAAACCGGACCGCGACACCCTGTCCGTGAAGCCGCGCGATACAGCCGAACGTGCATCCGTGGTATAACACCACCCCTTTTTTTCTTTTAGTAGTTGCCCTGCGTAAAAATATTACAGGCCAGAGTAATTGTTGTCGGATGAATTAACATGTACTTGTAAAATACATGGAAAGGATAGCACCTGGTATATTTGCCGGATGCTGGCGCTGGATAATGCATAGTGCTGCTTTTGATTTTGACAAAAGAGTTGATTGGTTTTGTGTCTTCTAGTGCCTGAGCTCTCCATATCACCCGGCCGGTACTTTTTGAGCTGGAATTTCTGGAACCAGAACTTCTTGATAATCCGGCCGAAACTTTTGATAATCCAGAACTCTTGAACCAGAACCTCTTGATAATCTGGCCGGAACTTTTGATAACCCGGAACCTTTGAACCGGAACCTCTTGATAATCAGAAACCTTTGAATCGGAACCTCTTGATAATCCGGAACCTTTGAACCGGAACCTCTTGATAATCTGGAACCTTTGAATCGGAACCTCTTAATAATCCGGAACCTTTTAACCGGAACCTCTTGATAATCCGGAACCTTTGAATCGGAACCTCTTGATAATCCGGAACCTTTTAACTGGAACCTCTTGATAATCTGGAACCTTTGAATCGGAACCTCTTAATAATCCGGAACCTTTTAACCGGAACCTCTTGATAATCCGGAACCTTTGAATCGGAAGCTCTTGATAATCCGGGCGGAACTTTTGATAATCCGGAACCTTTGAACCGACAACTCTTGATAATCCAGCCGGTACTTTTTGCTAATCCGGAGGTATTTGATAATCTAGAACTTTTCTGTAGCCTAAATCGGAACTCTTTGACGACTCGGACAGAACCTTTCGGCGATGCGGTTGGAACCCTTAGGTTATTCGGACTGAACTTTTCGTCGAGGCGATCGGAACTCTTTGATGATTTAGACAGAACCTTTCGGCGATGCGGTTGGAACCCTTAGGTGATTCGGACTGAACTTTTCGTCGAGGCGATCGGAACTCTTTGATGATTCAGACAGAACCTTTCGTCGAGATGCTCGGAACTTTATAATGATCCGGCCGGAACTTTTCTACAAACCGGCGGAACCTTTCGATGAGCCTGACGGAACTTTGTCGGCAAGCCGGCTGGAACTCTCTGATGAACCGGCTGGAACTTTTTCATTGAACCGGACGGAGCTTCTCGATCCCTAGGATAGCGCCCTCCAAGAACTCAACACCACCGTGCGCAGGCCCCACGGTGGGTGCCAACTGTCGTGGATTGTCACGTCAGATGTCCTAAGATGAGGACTTAGTCGCGAGGCCAACGCATCTATATGGTAGCTTGAGAGGGGTTGAACGGAACGAGAGACGCAGCACACAAGACGAGGATTTAGACATCTTCGGGCCCCGGGAAACATCATCCGGTAAAAACCCTACATGCTATTTGAAGCTAGATCTCATTATCATCACGAGGGAGTCGCCGTAAACCGGCTCTCCTCTAGTTGTGTCTAGCCCTAGAGGTTGTTTCTTCTTGCCTGTAGCTTGTCTAACTTCTAACTTGTCCCTCTTTGGGGAGCCCCGCCCCTCCTTATATATGTTGAAGGGGCGGTTTACATGTGGAGTCCTATTAGGATTAGGACTAGTCTATTACAAGTGGAGTCCTAGTCTTGCTTCCTTTGTAGGAGAATAGTCCTTATGCTTTCCTCATAAACCGAACTACAATAGTTGAACCGGCCTTCATGAACCGACAGACAGGCCACCGGGTCTTGTTGCTCCTCTGGCCCGCCTGCCGGATTACCAATGAGCTGTAAACCGTCTGGTCTGTGCAGGTCGCCGGTGAATTGCCAAGTCCGGCCGGTTTATCCTTCCGGCCGGTTTACGCCGCGGGGCATATCCCCGACACTAACTGCTCATGTTTGGGTGCTCTATGGTGGAGACGGTGTTGTGTCAACTGGAACTGGGTTACTATCTGCCAGGGTTGGGGTTAGAAGGGGTGTAACTGGTTCTCTGTCCAACTGGGTAGGGGTACAATCTGCGAGAGTCTGGGTTATGTGTGGTGGATCTGGTCCTTGGGCAAGTACAACTCTGGTTCTATCTGCATCAACTGGTAGCACTATCTTTTCGGAAGACCGTGTTGTTACTCCCTTAGATACTGCCATCACGCTCTCCGATTCAAATGGCTGATAAACAAGAAAAGTAATTGAAAATATAGACATTGTATGATAGACAGGTGCAATGGATAGTGGGGAATAAAAGAGGGCATGCAATAATTCATATTTATGTTGTCTAACCAAACAGGATAGCATGACACAATTTCACATATATGATGGCTAACTGAACAGGATAGCATGACACAATTTCACATTATGATGGCTAAGTAAAAAAAGATGGAAAGACATAGTTCAAAATATGAGACTATGTAAATAGGATGACATGACATAACTATATAATGTGTTTATTAAATAGGTTGGCATGCCATAATTCACATACATTCACGGATAGAATGCCATAATTCAAAATATGATGACTGTAAACGCTAAACAGGATGAGATGATATAACTATATGATGTCTTTATTAAATGGGTTGCCATGCCATAATTCAGATAGATGATGTGTATGTACTATGTAAACATGATGGTATGATATAATTAAATATATGATTTATATAGTAATCAAGTAAGCAGATGGCAATCCATATATGATGTAAAAACTAAGCAATGCAAGACAACATGCATCACATGGGTAATATAACCCTGCCAAGTTCGAGCATAGACCTCAGGGGGGAAATAGGACTGGTCATTAGTCTTTGAATCCTCCTCTGAGGAGCTCTCTGTAACCAGCAAGATGTCTGCTTCAGCAGGTAGCATTGTCTGCTCTGAATACCTTGTTTTCACTCCAGATACTTCCGTCACCGTTTCAAATGGCTGATGCACAGGAAGAGTAGTTGAATATACAAACGTTGTTGACAAATGGAACACGTAATACAAAAAAATGATAGCATGATATAATTCACATACATGATTGCTACGTCTCGAGCTTGCGTTGGTTTTCCACAAAGAGGAGAGGATAATGCAGCACAGTAGCGTCAGTATTTCCCTCAGTTTTTGAGAACCAAGGTATCAATCCAGTAGGAGGTCACGCGCAAGTCCCTCGTACCTGCACAACACGATAGCAACTCGCAACCAACGCTTAGGGGTTGTCAATCCCTTCACGGTCACTTACGAGAGTGAGATCTGATAGAGATAATATTTTTGGTATTTTCGATAGATAGATGCAAAGTAAAAAGTAAAGGCAAAGTAAATACAAAGCAAGTAAATAAAGTGATATAGATTGATATGATGAGAATAGACCTGGGGGCCATAGGTTTCACTAGTGGCTTCTCTCAAGAGCATAAGTATTCTATGGTGGGTGAACAAATTACTGTTGAGCAATTGACAGAATTGAGCATAGTTATGAGTATATCTAGGCAATGATCATGTATATAGGCATCACGTCCGTGACAAGTAGATCGAAACGATTCTGCATCTACTACTATTACTCCACTCATCGACCGCTATCCAGCATGCATCTAGAGTATTAAGTTAAAAACAGAGTAACGCCTTAAGCAAGATGACATGATGTAGAGGGATAAATTCATGCAATATGATAAAAACCCCATCTTGCTATCCTCGATGGCAACAATACAATACGTGCCTTGCAACTCTTTCTATCACTGAGTAAGGACACCGCAAGATTGAACCCAAAGCCATGCACTTCTCCCATTGCAAGAACTACCAATCTAGTTGGCCAAACCAAACGGATAATTCGAAGAGACTTGCAAAGATAACTCAATCATACATAAAAGAATTCAGAGAAGAATCAAATATTTTCCATAGATAATACTGGATCATAAACCCACAATTCATCGGTCTCAACAAACACACCGCAAAAACAAGGTTACATCGAATAGATCTCCACGAGAGAGGGGGAGAACATTGTATTGAGATCCAAAAAGAGAGAAGCCATCTAGCTACTAGATATGGACCCGAAGGTCTGAAGTAAACTACTCACACTTCATCGGAGGGGCTATGGTGATGATGTAGAAGCCCTCTATGGTGGATGCCCCTTCCGGCGGAGCTCCGGAACAGGCCCCAAGATGGGATCTTGTGGATACAGAAGGTTGCTGCAGTGGAATTAGGTTGTTGGCTCCTGTGCTGATCATACGGGGATACATAGGTATATATAGGAGGAAGGAGTACGTCGGTGGAGCTCCGAGGGGCCCACGAGGTAGGGGGGCGCGCCCAGGGGAGGGGCGCGCCCTCCACCCTCGTGACCGCCTCGTGGCTTTCTTGACCGAGGGTCCAAGTATCCTGGATCTTATTTGATGAGAAAATCACGTTCCCGAAGGTTTCATTCCGTTTGGACTCCGTTTGATATTTTGTTTCTTCAAAACACTGAAAAAGGCAAAAAAAAACAGCAATTCTGGGCTGGGCCTCTGGTTAATAGGTTAGTCCCAAAAATAATATAAAAGTGGAAAATAAAGCCCATTATAGTCCAAAACAGTAGATAAAGTAGCATGGAGCAATCAAAAATTATAGATACGTTGGAGATGTATCAAGCATCCCCAAGCTTAATTCCTGCTCATCCTCGAGTAGGTAAATGATAAAAAAAGAATTTTTGATGCGGAGTGATACTTTGGCATAATTTCAATGTAAATATTCTTAATCATGGTATGAATATTCAGATCCGAAAGATTCAAGACAAAAGTTCATATTGACATAAAAATAATAATACTTCAAGCATACTAATCAAAGCAATCATGTCTTCTCAAAATAACATGGCAAAAGAAAGTTCATCCCTACAAAATCATATAGTTAGGCTATGCTTCATTTTTGTCACACAAAGATGTTTCCAACTTCTATACCCCCGATGACAAGCCAAGCAATTGTTTCATACTTAAATAATCTCAAACTTTTTCAACCTTCACAAAATACATGAGCGTGTGCCATGGATATAGCACTATGGGTGGAATAGAATATGATGATGGGGATTGTGTGGAGAAGACAAAAAAGGAGAAAGTCTCACGTTGACGAGGCTAATCAATGGGCTATGGAGATGCCCATCAATTGATGTCAACATGAGGAGTAGGGATTGCCATGCAACAGATGCACTCGAGCTATGAATGCTCAACAAAAGAAAACTAGTGGGTGTGCATCCAACTCGCTTGCTCACGAAGACCTAGGGCATTTGAGGAATCCCATCGTAGGAATATACAAGCCAAGTTTTATAATGAAAATTTCCCACTAGTATGAACAAGACAACTTAAGAGACTCACTATATGAAAAACATGGTGCTACTTTGAAGCACAATATATGAGACTCACTACATGAAGAACAAGGTGCTACTTTGAAGCACAAGTGTGGAAAACGAGATAGTAGCATTGCCCTTTATATATTTTTTTTATATATTTTTTGGGCCTTTCTTTTTTCTTTTCTTATTTTGGCCTTTCCCTTTTTTTGGGCCTTTCTATTTTTTTGGCATTTCTTTTTTTTATTTGGGCAATGCTCTAATGATGATCATCACACTTTCATTACAACTCGATACTAGAACAAGATATGACTCTATAAGAATGCCTCCGACGGTGTACCGGGATGGTGCAATGAATCAAGAGTGACATGTATGAAAAATAATGCATGGTTGCTTTTCCACAAATACGATGTCAACTACAAGATCATGCAATGGCAATATGACAAAAGTAATGCATGTCACGATGACGATGGTGGAAGTTGCATGACAATATATCTCGGAATGGCTATGGAAATGCCATGATAGGTAGGTATGGTGGCTGTTTTGAGGAAGATATAAAGAGGTTTATGTGTGATAGAGCGTATCGTATCACGGAGTTTGGATGCACCGGCGAAGTTTGCACCAACTCTCAAGGTGAGAAAGGGCAATGCACGGTGCCGAAGAGGCTAGCAAAGGCGGAAAGATGAGAGTGCGTATAATCCATGGACTCAACATTAGTCAAAAGAACTCATATACTTATTGCAAAAATTTAGAAGTCATAAAAAATCAAGTACTACGCGCATGCTCCTAGGGGGATAGATTGGTAGGAAAAGACCATCGCTCGTCCCCGACCGCCACTCATAAGGATGCACAAGCCAGGTACACTTCATGTTTCAAATTTGTTACACAACTTTAACCATACGTGCACGCTACGGGATTTGCTAACTTCAACACAAGTATTTCTCAAATTCATAATCACCCAACTAGCACGACTATGATATTATCATCTCCATATCTCAAAACAATTATCAAGCATCAAACTTATCTTAGTATTCAACGCACTCAAAAGAAAGTTTCACATATCTTGAATACCAAGTATATTAACATTAAGCAAATTACCATACTATTAACGACTCTCAAAATAATCTAAGTGAAGCATGAGAGATCAAGTTTCTTTAAAACAAATCCACCACCGTGCTCTAAAAGATCTAAGTGAAGCACTAGAGCAAAAATTATCACGCTCAAAAGATATAAGTGAAGCACTATGAGCAAAACTATCAAGCTCAAAAGATATAAGTGAAGAACATAGAGTATTCTAACAAATTCCAATTCATGTATGGCTCTCTCAAAAGGTGTGTACAGCAAAGATGATTGTGGTAAACTAACAAGCAAAGACACAAATAATACAAGACGCTGCAAGCAAAACACATATCATGTTGGTGAATAAAAATATAGCTCCAAGTAAATTACCGATGGAAGTGGACGAAAGAGGGGATGCCTTCCGGGGCATCCCCAAGCTTTAAGTTTTTGGTGTCCTTGGATTATCTTGGGGGTGCCATGGGCATCCCCAAGCTTAGGTTCTTGCCACTCCTTGTTCCATAATCCATCAATAGAATTCACCCAAAACTTGAAAACTTCACAACACAAAACTAAACAGAAATCTCGTGAGCTCCGTTAGAGAAAGAAAACAAAAGACTACTTCAAGGTACTGTGATGAACTCATTATTTATTTATATTGGTGTTAAACCTACTGTATTCCAACTTCTCTATGGTTTATGAACTAGTTTACTAGCCATAGATTCATCAAAATAAGCAAACAACACACGAAAAATAGAATCTGTCAAAAACAGAACAGTCTGTAGTAATCTGTAACTAACGCAAACTTCTGGAACTCTAAAAATTCTACCAAAATAGTAAGTCCTGGAAAATTGGTTTATTGATCAGAATCAAAAAGAATCAACACAAAATCACTCTCCAGTAAAAAATGGCAGCTAATCTCGTGAGCGCTAAAGTTTCTGTTTTTCAGCAGAATCAAATCAACTATCATCGTAGGTTATCCTATAGGTCCTACTTGGCACAAACACTAATTAAAACATAAAACCACATACAAACATAAGGTAGATGGATTATTTATTCTTAAACAGAAGCAAAAACAAAAAACACAAAATAAAATTGGGTTGCCTCCCAACAGGCGCTATCGTTTAACGCCCTTAGCTAGGCATATAAGCAAGAATAGATCTAGGTATTGCCATCTTTGGTAGGCAATCCATAAGTGGCTCTCATGATAGATTCATATGGTAATTTTATTTTCTTTCTAGGGAAGTGTTCCATACCCTTCTTTAAGGGAAATTGGAATCTAATATTCCCTTCCTTCATATCAATAATTGCACCAATTGTTCTAAGGAAAGGTCTACCAAGAATAATAGGACATGAAGGATTGCAATCTATATCAAGAACGATAAAATCTACAGGCACATAATTCCTATTTGCAACAATAAGAACATCATTAATTCTTCCCATAGACTTTTTAATAGTGGAATCCGCAAGATGCAAGTTTAGAGAGCAATCATCAAAATCACAGAAATCTAGCAAATCACATAAAGTTTTGGGAATAGTAGAGACACTAGCACCCAAATCACAAAAAGCATGAAACTCAAAGTCTTTAATTTTAATTTTAATAGTAGGTTCCCACTCATCATAGAGTTTTCTAGGGATAGAAACTTTCAACTCAAGTTTTTCTTCATAAGATTGCATCAAGGCATCAACAATGTGTTCGGTAAAGGCCTTATTTTGACTATAAGCATGAGGAGATTCTAGCACAGATTGCAACAAGGAAATACAACCAATCAAAGAGCAATTTTCATAATTAAATTCCTTGAGATCCAAAATAGTGGATTTAGCAACATCACGGTTTTTATTTATTTCAATCCCACTTTCATCAATTTCATCATCAAGATCTAGAAACTCCGAATTCTTAGAACGCCTTCTAGGTAAGGGAAGATAATCTTCAGATTCATCAAGATTCATATTGCAAAACAAAGATTTAATGGGGGACACATCAATAACTTTTAGATCTTCATCTTGATTTTCATAGGGATTGGAAGAACACGCTTTAATAAAGGCATCTTTGGAAACACGCATCCTAGCGGTTCTTTCCTTGCACTCATCAATGGAAATTCTCATGGCTTTGAGAGACTCATTGATATCATGCTTAGGAGGAATAGATCTAAGCTTTAAAGAATCAATTTCAAGAGAAATTCTATCAACGTTCCTAGCCAAATCATCAACTTTAAGCAATTTCTCTTCAAGCAAAGCATTAAAATTCTTTTGTGAACTCATAAACTCTTTAACACTACTCTCAAATTCAGAGGGCATCTTATTATAATTTCCATAAGAGTTATTGTAGGAATTTCCATAATTATTAGAAGGATTACTAGGATAAGGCCTAGGATTAAAATTCCCTCTATAAGCGTTGTTTCCAAAACTATTCCTACCAACAAAATTCACATCCATAGATTCATTATTATTCTCAAGCAAAGTAGATAAAGGCATATCATTGGGATCAAAAGAGGAGTATTTTTAGGAGCAAACATCTTCATAAGTTCATCCATCTTTTCACTCAAAATGTTGATTTCTTCTATAGCATGCACTTTTTTACTAGAAGATCTTTCGGTGTGCCATTGAGAATAATTAGCCATAATATTATCAAGCAATTTGGTAGCATCCCCTAGCGTAATTTCCATAAACATGCCTCCCGCGGCTGAATCTAAAAGATTTCTAGAAGCAAAATTCAATCCGGCATAACAATTTTGTATGATCATCCATAAATTCAAACCATGAGTAGGGCAATTGCGAAGCATTAATTTCATTCTTTCCCAAGATTGGGCAACATGCTCATGATCAAGTTGTTTAAAATTCATAATATCGTTCCTAAGAGTGATGATCTTAGCGGGAGGAAAATACTTAGAGATAAAAGCATCTTTGCACTTGTTCCAAGAATCAATACTATTTTTAGGCAAAGACGAAAACCAAACTTTAGCACGATCTCTAAGTGAAAACGGAAATAACTTCAATTTGACAATATTGTTATCCGTATATTTTTTCTTTTGCATTTCACACAAATCAACAAAATTGTTTAGATGAGTAGTGGCATCTTCACTAGGAAGGCCGGCGAATTGATCTTTCATAACAAGATTCAGCAAAGCGGTATTGATTTCATAAGACTCATCATTATTAAGAGGAGCAATCGGAGTACTAAGGAATCATTATTATTGGTATTCGAGAAATCACACAATTTGGTATTATCTTGCGCCGTGGCAA
Source organism: Triticum timopheevii (assembly GCA_963921465.1). NCBI lineage: Eukaryota > Viridiplantae > Streptophyta > Magnoliopsida > Poales > Poaceae > Triticum > Triticum timopheevii. The sequence continues at coordinate 430,216,702 of OY997268.1, read as the reverse complement.
CAAGTAATCCAACACACAAGCAAACAGAAAGGCAACAAAAAAAGGCAAACGAGAAAGAGAGGAGGAGATTGGAAAAGAGAGGGGGAATAAAACGGCAAGGGTGAAGTGGGGGAGAGGAAAATGGGAGGCAAATGGCAAATAATGTAATGCGAGAGGTAGGGATTGTGATGGGTACTTGGTATGTTGACTTTTGCGTAAGCCTCCCCGGCAACGGCGCCATAAATTCTTCTTGCTACGTCTCGAGCTTGCGTTGGTTTTCCCCGAAGAGGAGAGGATGATGCAGCACAGTAGCGTAAGTATTTCCCTCAGTTTTTGAGAACCAAGGTATCAATACAGTAGGAGGTCACGCGCAAGTCCCTCATACCTGCACAACACGATAGCAACTCGCAACCAACGCTTAGGGGTTGTCAATCCCTTCACGGTCACTTACGAGAGTGAGATCTGATGGAGATAATATTTTTGGTATTTTTGATAGATAGATGCAAAGTAAAAAGTAAAGGCAAAGTAAATACAAAGCAAGTAAATAAAGTGATATAGATTGATATGATGAGAATAGACCCGGGGGCCATAGGTTTCACTAGTGGCTTCTCTCAAGAGCATAAGTATTCTACGGTGGGTGAACAAATTACTGTTGAGCAATTGACAGAATTGAGCATAGTTATGAGTATATCTAGGCAATGATCATGTATATAGGCATCACGTCCGTGACAAGTAGATCGAAACAATTCTGCATCTACTACTATTACTCCACTCATCAACTGCTATCCAACATGCATCTAGAGTATTAAGTTAAAAACAGAGTAACGCCTTAAGCAAGATGACATGATGTAGAGGGATAAATTCATGCAATATGATAAAAACCCCATCTTGTTATCCTCTATGGCAACAATACAATCGTGCCTTGCAACTCTTTCTGTCACTGAGTAAGGACACCGCAAGATTGAACCCAAAGCCATGCACTTCTCCCATTGCAAGAACTACTAATCTAGTTGGCCAAACCAAACGGATAATTCGAAGAGACTTGCAAAGATAACTCAATCATACATAAAAGAATTCAGAGAAGAATCAAATATTTTCCATAGATAATACTGGATCATAAATCCACAATTCATCGGTCTCAACAAACACACCGCAAAAAGAAGATTACATCGAATAGATCTCCACGAGAGAGGGGGAGAACATTGTATTGAGATCCAAAAAGAGAGAAGAAGCCATCTAGCTACTAGCTATGGACCCGAAGGTCTGAAGTAAACTACTCACACTTCATCGGAGGGGCTATGGTGATGATGTAGAAGCCCTCCGTGGTGGATGCCCCCTCCAGCGGAGCTCCGGAACAGGCCCCAAGATGGGATCTCGTGGATACAGAAGGTTGCGGTGGTGGAATTAGGTTTTTGGCTCCTGTGCTGATCATACGGGGTTATGTAGGTATATATAGGAGGAAGGAGTACGTCGGTGGAGCTCCGAGGGGCCCACGAGGTAGGGGGGCGCGCCCAGGGGGAGGGGCGCGCCCTCCACCCTCGTGACCGCCTCGTGGCTTTCTTGACGGAGGGTCCAAGTCTCCTGGATCTTATCTGATGAGCAAATCACGTTCCCGAAGGTTTCATTCCATTTGGACTCCGTTTGATATTCTGTTTCTTCGAAACACTGAAAAAGGCAAAAAAACAGCAATTCTGGGCTGGGCCTCCGGTTAATAGGTTAGTCCCAAAAATAAAATAAAAGTGGAAAATAAAGCCCATTATAGTCCAAAATAGTAGATAAAGTAGCATGGAGCAATCAAAAATTATAGATACGTTGGAGACGTATCAATGATGATTGGCTAAACAGCATGGCATAGCATAATTCACATATATAATGCCTTTGCAACAAGATAGCATTGTATAATTCACATATATAATGTCTTCCAACAAGATGGTAATTAGACACTGAACAGGTGGCATTCACACAAAGCATGTCTAAACTAATCAAATGACATAGCAATGCGAGACACCATACGCATGATATGAGCAACATAACTCTGCCAAGTTAGAGCATACACCTCGGAGGGGGGGAATAGGACTGGTCATCTGTCTCTGAATCCTCCTCTGAGGAGCTATCCGTAACCAGCGAGATATGCGCTTCGTCAGATAGCATAGTCTGCTCTGAAGACCTTGTTCTCACTCCAGAATTTGCCATCACCGTGTCAAATGGCTGATGCACACGAAGAGCAGTTGAATGTACTAACATTGTTGACAAATGTAATATATAACGAAAAAAGGATGGCCTGATATAATTTACATATAAGATGACTGGCTAAGCAGGATGGCATTGCAAAATTCACATATATGATGCCTGGCTAAACAAGATGGCGTTGCATAATTCACATAAATGATGAATAAACTAAACAGATGGCATTCGCACAAAGGATGTCTAAACTAAGCAGATGACATATTTGATGTATAAAGTAAGCAATGCAAGACACCATATGCATGATATAACCAACATCAGCATGCCAAGTTAGAGTGAAGACCTCAGGGGGTAAATAGGAGTTGTCTTCTCCTTCTGAATCCCCCTCGAAACAGATATCTTCCTCTCGATTACAATCCGAAATGCATGGAGGGGGGGGGGGCTGCCTTTGTGCCTACCATGGAGCGACGTCTGCATGAAATTTTATTGCCACGCAAGGCTCGTCTCTTTTGCTCTACATGTTCAGTTCCATTGTTTACAATAACTGTCATGCATAGGAATAAAACATAGTGAGATTATGTAAGGAGTGCTTGCAGTAATAAAGAGTGATGGTAGCAACCTGTGGATAGACCCAAAACCAATAATAGCAGGCAGATAATGGCTTCAGTTAAAACATACAGATAATGGCTTCTTTACTGTTTGTTTCCCACCCAACATGAAACTCATAGTAGACACCGGAGATTAACCAGATAGTAGATAGATACTATTGATTGCGGCCCCGATATGTACCCCACAACCATTTAAAAACTCAAGTTTGACCATTAGTTTGGAGCTGACTCAGAGTCTAATCGGTGAACATGACGATAAAGTAGCATGTAATATTAAGCGATGCATAACTTAAGCAGACATGAAAGAGTGCGACCTCTCTTGCGGACCCGTGTAGTCCTCGAGGTCATCTGCTCGGTTGATGATGGTAATGCAGTTTTCATGGCTGTCGGTGGCGGGGAAGAAGATATGAGGTGGCGAAAGACAGTCTGGAGGCCGGATCCCTGCTGTGCTGGACCCTTCTATCGTTGGAGCAGCCGAGCTGGGGTGGATGAGGGCGCAACAGAAGCGGGACAAACCACGCAAGGTTTTCTTTGACAACTATCTGTAAGAGAAGTAATTCTGTAAGGGCTCATTTGAATTGGAGGATTCCAACAATGCAGGGATAGGAAATAGACAGGAATAGGATAGGAATGCACGTGCAAAACAGAGAATTTAAAAACACAGGATTTCTACCAATCTGGGTGTTTGATTCACAACAATTGGAAGATCACAGGATGCAAAGAAGCATGGCGAGATTAAGTCAAACCACAAGAAAATGTACGGTTATAATGCTATTATGCAACTATCTCTTAGTCTTGTGCTTCATGAATAGGAATTTGAAAAGGAGGACAAGTGAAAATTAAAATTCCTATGTTTTTCCTTTCAAGGAGACACTAAAGGAACAAATCCATGTGCTCAGTGGACAATATATATAACATGTATAGTAAAAAATAGATGCAACAAGTGTACAACCTCTTTGGCAAAGCCATGTCGATCTCAACGTGATTGGGTTGGCCGGTGAGGATGCTTCGGCTGACTTTGCTGTCGGAGGAGCGGAAGAAGATCTTAGGCATCTAGAGATGGAGTCCGAGGTACTGCTCCGCTGTGATGGAGGGTTTCGTTGTTGGAGCAGCTCCGGTGAGTTGTACGACACCGAGGCTGAAGCAGGACAAGAGAGACAACGAACAACGTTAACCTGAGTGGAATTCTAATAGCATCTCCAATACATGACATAAAACACATAACCACAAAGTGCTAGATGTAAAATACATCAGCCGCTCATCTCTGAGCTTAACTGTCGAAACTGAATTTAACTGTCGAAACTGAACTTAACTGTCGGAACTGAACTTAACTGTCAGAACTGAACTTTGCTGTCGAAACCGAATTTTGCTGTCGAAACTGAACGCACTAGCAAGGTGAGGCTACACGTCGGTCAACTGACTTTTTCATCTCTGGTCAGTCGATTTTGCAGCCGTTGGATACGAAATCAAGGGCGTGCGGTTCATCTTAAACCTCCACCCCCCTGAGCCGCCAGCCACCACCGGCCAAACAGCAGCCCCCCGCCGCCCGCGGCCGGCGGTGCGCCGCCCTGCCCGCCCCAAAAACACTCCCCACCGCTGGTCCGCCGCCGCCCCGGCCATCCCTCTAGGCCCCACCGTGCCGAGCTTTTTCTCCGGCGATCCCCACGCCACCGCCCCGCCAACGCCCCGCCACCGCCAGCGACCACCACCCCCACCCTGAACCCTAAGATAGATAGTGAGGTACCTCTCCAGCGAGCCCCCCTCCCCGCTATGGCTGGTTCTTCCTTCACCCCGGTGAGCCCCCCTTGAAAATCGACTGACCCAAAAATCGATTCAGTCAACTGAAGTGTAGCTAAATCGGAGCAGCATCGCAAGCAAGAGCAAGAGCGAGAGCAGCAGCGCGAGCAAGAGCAAGAGCAAGAGCAAACTAGGCAGGGGACCGAGAGCAAGAGCAGAGCAGCAGCGCAAGCGAGAGCTAAAGCAGCAACAGCTCCTACTGATGTGGACATCGCCGCCGAGGGAGCGACGCCATGGAGGAAGTGGCCGGCGATGCCGCCGTGGATGGAGCCGCGCCGTGTCGGCTTGGGACCGAGCGCCGGCAGCACCGTAAGATCGAATCAAGAAGAAAATGTGGCAATTAGTGTACAACCTCTTTGGTGGCGCCTTTTAGGCCGCAGCTTCATCCAAGGAAACGGTGATGATGATGCTCTTCCGGTGGTGCAGGTGAAGACGGCGGTGTGGGAATGGAGGTGGCACGAAAGACGAGGGGAACACCGGGGCAGCTCCTTGGAGGTGGAGGACGGGGTAGCTGAACCGGCGGGACGACGAGATTGACGACGAATCCTCATCCGGTACGGTGGATGAGGGACATCGAGGTGTTGCTGTGGACGACGTCGTCGGGGAAGAGGCTCCGGCTGGGTGGCGGACGGAGCAGGGTGTGGGGTTTCGTCGTGAGTTTTCGCAGCCTCGGTGTACGAATGGGTGGGTGAATGGGATGGTAGTGGGGAACCATGGCTTAGGGACGCGCTTGTCCGAAATGTGGGGTAAGTTACGAAAGTACCCCCACCGATTTGAGGCGGTTCTTTCGGTTCAGGGGTACCACAGGCATTTCGCGTTCGAGATTTCACAAGAGGTGGGAGTTTTCGCACGCGTTGTAATTTCGGAATAGCAAGGCACGGGTTGAGATGGAGGGAGTTGTCGGAGCACGACGAGACAAAGATATATCTTAAATATTTCGGGCTAACAAGGCGCAGGTTGAAATTTCCGGACAAGCCTAACGTGTACTGTACCAAATCAATGTGCACTACAAATGTCATTCAAAACTTTGAATTCATGTTATTTTCAATTAAAATATTCCGCTACGTGTATAATGCATGCAACCTACTACTCAAATGAATGTTTTAGTGCATTCCAAACGTATATACTACCGCTTCAATATGGACTAAATTTGAATAAGATCTACATTAATGATTGTTGTGAAGTCAAAGCATTTGAATTCGTTTCTCTATTTTAATAAGATCTATAATCATCATTATTGTCAAGTTAAACCATCGTTTGTGTATTATCTTCACAACACACCACATGATTAGTCTCGAGTTACATATGAACTATGTGTAATATATGAACTCGAACTCGACTTTTTGAATCCACTTTATTTTGATTTCAAATCACATTACATTTCTAGGTCTAGCTAGATCTTCATAATCTGAACCATGTCTCATATGTATAATGTGTTTATCACATTATGTATGTTGCCCCGCCCCCTACGCCTACAAGTATTTAGATGTGAGTTGCAAACACCACACATTACCACAAATTCAAATAAAATGTGAGAATGTTCGATATATAGTATTGTTTAGATTGTTCGATATTTAGTTGTAAGCTGTAAACGCCACACATTATCACAAATTCAAATAAATTGTGAGATTGTTTGATGTATAGTATGGTTTAGATTGTTTAGCATTTAGCTGTGAGTTGCAAACGCCATGCATTATCACATTATGGTATAACATGTGCACAGCATGTGTATCACCGCTATATTCATGCATGCAATGTTTAAAACACTATGATCTCCTATTCAAATATATGAATCCGCTTTCATATCAAATAATGATCCTTGTTGGTCTCTTACACCCACACAATCCTCTAACCTTTGTAGCTACCACTAACTTTCTCTCGTGCATGCACACGCCCTCCTCACCCTCCCCCTCCCTCGGCATTCTATCCACCGGGCACATTCATTTTTTTCTTTAGGTCGTTCTCCCAGAGTCTCCACAACTCCTTTCTGACACACACCGATCGATAAACCTCTCCAGTGATGCCTGCATACAACATACAAACACACCTTCAATCTCCTCCTTTATGTGTCCTTCCCTCGTGTCTCTCATACAGTCACACACACATGTAAACTCTCGCCCCTCTTTTCATCGATCTCACAACCGCACACTCCTCTCCCTATCTAGCTAGTAGCTGGGCCTCTCGCACCACCTCCTAGCTCCATTCTCTCTGTCTATCCGTCTCGCTGGGCCTTATTTGCCTCTAACAAATGGACGTACACCGACCGATCTCTCGCTATACATATAGCTAGCTAGGTCCTTATAACTCGTTTTTACCCACGCGTCGATCGATCTACCTCATTAGTTGTGTCTCTCCCTTCCTCCGACAAACAACAATTGATCTACCAATCTAGTTAGGTTTGCTTACCAAACACATGGTTCCCCTTCATCATCCATGGATGCGTCCCGACAGATCTATCATGCACAGGCACACACGGAAACACATCCCCACTCTTATTGATAACATTGCAGTTCCACTCTCAGTTTGTCTAGTAGGCCTCTCCCACCATCTTCAAGAAGCAACTCCATCACCCATCCAGCACTCTACCCCTCTCCCTCCCTCCCTCCCTCCCTCTCTCCTCTCTCTCTCACTCTGTCCCATCATATTTCCCGTCCTTTAGTTATGTATGGATGTCGACCGATCTCCCTCAAGACATAGCTGGGTCTCTCCTTCTCAACACATATACGAGTCGTTCTACCTCTATAGTTAGGCCTCTGCCTACCCCTCCCCCCACCCCCTCCCCCCACACACACCGATACATCGAGCGCTCTAGTCATGTCTCCCTGCCACACACAAACTTGACATGTGCCCTCTAATGTTCCGGTAGGCCAGTTGCCCTATATCTTTGACTTGCACACACACACACAATTTCGATGGCTCACTTCATCGATCTCGCACCCACCCACTTGATCCTCTCTTCGACTCTATCGATAGCTATGACCCCTCCCTCTCTTCTCGTGGATTGCCCGACCCTCTATATATGATATGGACAAGCCTCCATTTCACACACATTGCATGCAAAATTTTGTTTGAGATGTCATCGACACATATTCCCACAAATAATTCACGAAATCAACCCCCCACACCACCCCCACCCCCACCCCAAAATAAAAAACACTCACGAACGCGGTTTGTATCTCTCACACACACCCACGTAGGTGGGGGACGTGCACGAAGAGAAGAGGTGCATGCACGGCGCACGTACTCCCGTCTCTTTACCAACCACACCCATGCGGGTACACGGTGGAGCCCATTTCTGTACGAAAAAGGCAGCCCACGTGGTAATTTGGCACATGTACTGGTTGTCCACTTGGTGGAGGGAGGATCGTCTACCATGGGTGAACAAACAAATTGCGACTTGACGCGTTATGTTAAATTAAAAAAAGAGGCAAACCATGTGGGGCCTACCTTAGAGGCAAGGCTCTATACACTGGAGTACTTTTGATGTGTCCCGTCAACTCGCAGAACGAGGAGAAGCTTGCTTAGAACGCCGCCCCCCCCCCCCCCCGCCCATGGGCGCGGTGGATTGCAGGATGAGGTGAAGCTTGCTCCGTCTTACGCCCGCTCCCTCGCCCATGCGCGCGGTGGCTCGCAGAACGAGGAGAAAAATTTACTACTCCCTCCGTTAACTCCTCGTCCCTACTACCTTGGTTATAGAGATTATATCATATTGTTTGGAATATATATGTCCTTTAGTAGATTTCAATATGAACTACTAGTACATACTCCAAACACTGATGTATATAGACGTATTTTAGAGTGTAGATTCACTCATTTTGCTCCGTATGTAGCACTCTCCCTAGCCCCTCGACCCTCGCCCACGTGGTGGACGTGCAGCAATTCATTCGGTCTCATATAGCCAGAACGATATATACTGCACTACCATTATTGCTCGACTTCCCAAAGAGGCGAAGAGCCAATCGCAAGGTTAATATTTTGGAGATGCCAAGCGCAAGGTTATAGGAGAACGAGTAGTAGGTGCCACGTCATTTATAAATAAAGATTTTTTTCTTCAGTGGCACATACGCAATATGATAGGTTCATATGGAGAGAAAAGGAAACCGCTCTGTCGGTGTTCTGGGAACGGGGGTCCCCAGACTTGCCTGCCTGCGGCCTGCGGCGTGGCTCAAAGGAGGGCCGAGCGGCCCATCTTCATCAACACAAGATCAAGACCCTCGCAAGGGGCCAAGCCTCGCGGGGCGGATGAGAAGTAGCTTCCTTAGGCATGGCCTCATCAGGCTGGCTCGCGAGGAGGCGGAGAGTTCAAGGCGGGGTACTTCGCGAGGTGCCCATGACGCAAGCCATGACGACCAAGGGCGCCAGTCGGGCGCCAGCCCGCGCAGTGTCCTCCTTTCCTCTTTGGTGCAAAGGGAGCAAGCGCAGGCGAGAGCATCAATCAAAGGCATCCATTTCGGTGCAACAAGACCAAGACCAGCCCAACGGCAGGGAGGAAGTCATTGTGGAGCCCAAGCAGGCGTCACCACCAGAGCCTTTGACATGCGAGGACCAACTTTAGTCAGGATAAGTGTACCCGCTGTTCCCCTTCAAAATGGCCAATTGTTGGCGCCCTTCCCGCTCAATATTTGGGGAGAGGCCCAGGGCCTTTGCCTATAAATAGGACTAGCCACCCCCAGGGTAGGGAGAGAGGTGGACCTGGTATCTGGCATACATCTAGAATCGAGAGAGAGAGATAGAGGGACTGAACTCCTCCTAGCAGTTCATCGCGCCAGCCAAGAACAGACCCTCACGAGGCAGTTCTTCCTTGTATTGTTCATCATCAGCCCAAGAGGCAATCCACCACACCACACACTGGAGTAGGGTATTACACCACAATGATGGCCTGAACCAATATAAACCCTGTGTCTCCTATGTTGTTCTTTTAGTAGTTTAGATCCTAGCGATTCGGCGAGGAGCAGGTAGGTAGAGGGCGAAATCTCCATGCGCACCCCAGTGTTCGAACCTCAAGGGTCTGTCGCAACCCGAAATCCGACATTTGGCGCGCCAGATAGGGGTGCGCCGGGATCCACCTTCTGCCACTTCACGTCCCGTTGCATCGTCATCACCATGTCCGGCGACCAAGCGGGCAACCCTGATCCGTGGGCGGCTTGGCCCGCCCACGCAGAGCCGCTCGCCCCGGGCGACCCCGTGCCCCAGGCAGCTCGCGGTCCGCAGGGCGCTGCGGGCCATGGGTGACGCGGACAGGCCCCGACAGCTCTCACACCGCGGCAGACGCGGTCGGCAGCAAGGGCCTCCAACCACGCCGCGGCCACGACGCCGTACACCCGCCGGGAGCAGGCAAACTCAAGGGCCGCGCTCACGGTGGCCTGAGAGCTACTGCAGTGCAGGCTGATGGAAGGCGGCCGCGACGTGCTGCTAGAGCGGGTGGCAGAGCTCCTGGGCTTCGCCGCCTCGGGGGCTCACCCCTTTTGCACTCAGCTCCCGTCTCGGGCCCAGGGCGGCCCGCGCGGGGGCCCCACGTGCACCCACGGGCTCCAAGGCTACTCCAACACCAGCGAAGCTTTCAGCACCGGACCAGCGGCAGCACTGACTCTGCTCCCCGCCAGCGAAGGACTCGTCGCGACCCACGGCCCCAGTGAGCCGCCGCGCTACCACCCCCAGGTTGGCACATCAAGCAGAGCTGCATGGCACGCGGAGCACTATGGCGCGGCCTTCGGGATGACGGCCCCAGAAGAGTACGTGCCCCACATGATGGACCAAGGGCACCCACGTGAGGGCGAACAAGGCTCGCTCCTCAGCCCAAGCTGGGGGACGAGGCACCAGAAGCTGGGCTCTTCTAGGAGCCCAGGGACGGCCCCACCGGCCACGCTGGAAGCGACGATTATCGGGTACCACTAATCCCTCAGGAGCAGGCATACGCTAAGCATGGGTCGCAGGAGGTGCAGGTCGCCACAGCGGGCAGCTGCCCCGCTCCCGCAGTCTCCTATCTCTCAGGAGGAGGGCGTCGGGGGCTGCAGGGGAGGGGCCGGGATCCGACATCACCACCGCGGTGTTCGGAGCAAGGCGTTCCCAGGAGGTAGGCCCTCCGCTGGGGAGGTGCCTCAGGGCCTGCCCCTGGCGGAGGACCCGTGGTCATCGGTGGAACCGCTGGCAACCGCTCTACCCCATCGGCGGCGTCCTAGTTTCCGGTCGTCGTCGATGGCACTAGAGTGTGGCGCAAGGCGGGGCCCTCGTCTGGCGATATGAAGCAAGGCCGGTACCTGTGAAGAAGGCCCAGTGCATGTGAAGCTCGCCGCCCCGTGACACTCTCACGTAATAATGAGTGGGGCTGTCCACGCCCCGGAGTCTCAGGGGTGCCGGCCTCAGGCCCTGGGGCTCCCTCCCACGCCCAGTGGCAGCACTTAGCTCCGTGCTGGTGAGAAGACGTCCAAGACTAGACTAGGTGCCGGACGCGGCCTTTTTCTGCTTTCATTGCTTTTCCCTTGGTTGTTGCTTTCCCCTGCTGGATTTAAGTTGGACTCGAATTTGAGATTTGCGTGTGTTTGGGGAAGGGGTGCTTAGTCTCGTTCGAGCAATCTCTCGCGTTTTGGTCACGACCTCGCCTCAGCTGCCTCCCCTCGTGAGCCCCTCGCGAGCCGGGTCTGGCCCAGCTTGCGTGCAGCCCAGACTGCCGCCATCATATCCTCTCAAGAGGCTTTTCACTGCAGATCCTATGGATTCGATCAGGAGGCATTCGAGACACCGCAGCCTCCCACAAGTTATCTCAGGACCCGCACGGGACAAAGGTAAACTAGCCAGCCGGCTCGTCACCTAGCCAACCACTTGGCGTGGGCATATGGGTGATGTAGCATTCACTAGTACGTTGAACATAAGTTTTACATGAGGGGCACCCCTCCCAAAATGCTCTTACAACCATCACGACAAAAGCCTGAGTTCTATTCATGCAGGGTAAGGAAACAGGAGCAATGCGCTGTCAGTCGGATAAATCCCCCAATGCATCCTCAGGAGCACCGCCCGAACTGTCGTTGGCGTCGCTGGCCTCGCCATCGCCCTCTGCGTTGTCGTCGGCGGCATCAGGACCGTTCACCACACTGCCCTCGTCGGCGGCCACGATCGCGTCATCGTCATCTAAAGCGAAGGCCCTGACAAGAGCATCCACGTTGTCTTCCACCCAGTACGCCAGGTCGTCCCGGACGGCCTGGGGGACTGGGGCGATGGCGGCGTCGAAGTCGAAGTGAGGATCCATGTTCCGGAGATGGCTAAAGACGCGGGAAAAGGCGCGCCCGAGCAGGGCTCGGCTCCTCTCCTCCACCAACCTGTTGTCCCTGACCGACCGCGCCTCCAGCTGCGTCATGATGTCGGTGAAGAACTGAAGGTTGCCGGCGTAGTTAATGGCGTGCGGCTCGCCAACGGCCGCCTCGCAGATGTTACCTAAGGCCATGTTGGCTCTCTCCCGAAGCGTGGTGAGCATGGGGGCATGCTCATGTTCCAGGAGCCGCCGCTGACATATCTCGTCCGCACTCTGGCGCGCGACGGCCTCAGCCTCGTCCACCCGTTGGTGAAGAAGAAGCACCTCGGCATGGGAAGTAGTTGACTCCCCCTACGCCACCTCAAGTGCGGCCCGCAAAGCATCAACCCACCGTGTCGCTTCCTCCAGCTTGGTCCTCAGGACGGTGGTCCTACCTTCAGTCTCGGTCCGGATCAGCTCCAGCTTCTCCTCGAACTCGCGCTCGAGGTTCAGGCACACCGTCGCCACCCGATGTCCGACCTCCTCCGAGACACGGGTTTCCCGCGCAGCGACATCGTCCTCCGCCCGTGTCACCAAGAGCTCCCTTGTCTCCAGGCGCTCATACTTGCGTGCGCGTTCGGCGTCTTCCAGCGTCAGCGCCTCCTCAAGCTTCTGGAGCTCCGCTGGGTCGCCGGAAGCCACCTTCATCGACGCAAGGGCCGCCTCGCGCAGCTCCACCTGCTCCTCCAGTGAGTGGCACCGGGCCAGGAGTTCCCGTGCCCGCTCCTCCGTCGCCTCTTGCCGCCGGTCAGCTTCCCGGGCTTCCTTGACGGCCCAGGAACGGACCTCCCGAGAGGCCACCAGTGACGCCTTGGCCTCCTCATCGTCGAGATCGCGCTGACAGCGTGCGAGGGCGACAACCGCCTCCAGCTTGCGCCTCTCTGCAACCAGGCGTAGGCCCTCGGCCTCAAGGCGCGCGTCCTCATCAGCAAGCTCTTCACCAAGAAGGCTCACCGCGTCAGCCGCCCTCCAAAGAAACCCATGGCGAAGAGCGCGACGCTCCCGGGCGCACTCAAGTATGTCTTCTGCACCATCATCCACCCCAAGCGAGCGCTAGGGGGCACGGATCAGCACTCCCCCTTTGGGCAGGGGGGCTGGGGGCTGGCACCCTTGAGGCGACCGAGCACGCCTTGCCAGAAGCCCGGCCTGGAGCCAGTCCATCCCCAAGTGAAGAGCGCAGGGAGTACCCCAGCCAATCACGGTCCACGACCAGACGAGAAGCCCACAGCAGGCTGGCTATGCCACGAGAAGGCTCGCGAAGGAAGGTCGCGAGGCACGCAGGGCCGTGTTGCACCTCGGGATGGTTCGTCTCTCCAACCGGCCTCACCACAAGGGCTCTACTGCTCGAAGTGATCAAAAATAGTGGAGAGGGCGGAGGCGAGGGGGATGGCTCCTCAGTCATCTCCGTGAGCTCAGAAGGAAGGGCCCTGCGGAGCAAGGATCAGGAAAGGCAACAGAAGAATCTGGAGCTAGGAAGGGAGAAGGCTTACTCATCGATGGCGAAGTACTTCCTGCGCTTCAGCAGGCGACAAGGGTAATTGTCGCCCAGGGCCTCCCTTCTCTTCTGGAGGGCCTCAAAGTCCACGCGGAAGCGGCCCAAGAGTTGAGCGCAGGGGTCAGCCTGCCACGAGGAGGATGCGCCAAGACGACCCGCGTCAGGGGCGTCTGCCTGATGCGCGCCACCGGTCGCCTCACCAAGAAGAGCAGCTGGGGCCTCGGAGGCCTCAGCCGCAGGCATTGCGGGCGGCTGCTCACCGCCTTCAGCCACGGCAGCACGGGCCACAAGGGCTGCTCCCTCGTGAGCACCGCCTGGTGCTGTCACCTCGGCGGGGGCACCCTCGGCCTCCGGAGGCTCATGCCTCCCTGCTCCGCCACTTGAGGAAGAGTCGCCTTGGCCGACTGCAAGGGCGGCCACCACCACTGGGTTCTCGCGAGGCCCCTGGAGGCCAGCAGGGCGCGGCCCCCACTCATCGAAGATGGGCATCTGACTCACAAAGTCGCTTCTATTCGAGCAGAGGTACAGCAAGGCCCCCCTTGCCGGATGCCGCTGGGGGAAGGATCCCCAGTCAAGACCAAGAGCACCTTCCTCAGCGCTTCAGGCGTCAGGTCCTCTTCCTGGAGCCTCATACGATCCTCACGCCCGCTGAATGCCCACATCCGGTGAGAATGGCGTTGGAGAGGGGCAACGCGGCGTAGAAGGAACTCCTTCACCACCTTGGGCGCCGTCACGCCGAGCTCCCTCAAGAACGCGAAGCGACGCCAAACGAAGGCGAGCCGGGGGCTCGTGAGCGTCTCCTAGCCCCAGCCTGAGTTGGGGACAACAGGCGAAGATGGCTCCGACAGCAGGGGGCTGGGCACCCCCACGTCCACATACAGCCAACACTCGCGAAACCCAGGCGCGGGCGGAGGAAGACTGAAGTCGATTCCTGAAGCTGCTGTCTCAGGCGCAGCGATGAAGCTCACGCACCCCAAACATTGGGTGGGGTCGACAAGGCGCAAAGAGAAGAAGTGGCACAGCAAGGCAAACGAAAGAAGGATGCCCATCATTGCCTCACAAACAAAGGCGAAAACCGCAAGAAGAGTGATGGATTCAGGACCCAGAAGCATCATGTGGATCTGATAATGGGAGAGCACGGCGTTGAAGAAATCAGAAAAGGGGGGAACTAGTCCCGCCCACAGGGCATCGACGAAGTATCGAACCTCAGTGGCAATCCTGTCGATGGAGAAGAGGGACACGGGCCAGGCCGTCGTCCTCCCGCATTCGTTGAAGATGGTGGCCAGAGCCGAGCTGACCTTGCTCAAGCCCTCTCGATTGATTATGATCGACCGATCGACGGCGGGGGCCGCCGACGACGGTGAGCGAGGCGGCGGCATGGGCTTCTTCCCTCTTCCCTTCTTTGGCGGAGCCATGACGGCAGAAGGGGGGGGCGAAGGTTCAAGGTTGGATTGGATGCGGAAACTGGAGTTCGAGAGGAGAAATGACAGAGAGCGCTCGAGCAGCGGAAAGGGGAGCGGCTGTGTGCGGCTACGAGTCTGCCTAGCATGGCATAAAATAAGGAGGCGTGGGGGAACAGTGCCGCCCACGTCCAATCAACCGCCATGAGGAGCCCAAGGCCGCAGGCTGTTAGGGCCCGCGATGCTTCGCACTTGCCCTTTCGCCTCTCTGCTCGGCCAAGTCCGGGCGCCTTGGGCCCGGGGGCTACTGTCGGCGTTCTGGGAACGGGGGTCCCCAGACTTGCCTGCCTGCGGCCTGCGGCGTGGCTCAAAGGGGGGCCCAGCGCGGCCCATCTTCATCAACACAAGCTCAAGACCCTCGCGAGGGGCCAAGCCTCGCGGGGCGGACGACAAGGAGCTTCCTCAGGCACGGCCTCATCAGGCTGGCTCGCGAGGAGGCGGAGAGTTCAAGGCGGGGTACCTCGCGAGGTGCCCATGATGCAAGCCATGACGACCAAGGGCGCCAGTCGGGCGCTAGCTCGCGCAGTGTCCTCCTTTCCTCTTTGGTGCAAAGGGAGCAAGCGCAGGCGAGAGCATCAAGCAAAGGCATCCATTTCGGTGCAACAAGACCAAGACCAGCCCAACGGCAGGGAGGAAGTCATTGTGGATCCCAAGCAGGCGTCACCACCAGAGCCTTTGACAGGCGAGGACCAACTTTAGTCAGGATAAGTGTACCCGCTGTTCCCCTTCAAATGGCCAATTGTTGGCGCCCTTCCCGCTCAATATTTGGGAAGAGGCCCAGGGCCTTTGCCTATAAATAGGACTAGCCACCCCCAGGGTAGGGAGAGAGCTGGACCTGGTATCTGGCATACATCTAGAATCAAGAGAGAGAGAGATAGAGCGACTGAACTCCTCCTAGCAGTTCATCGTGCCAGCCAAGAACAGACCCTCGCGAGGCAATTCTTCCTTGTATTGTTCATCATCAGCCCAAGAGGCAATCCACCACACCACACACTGGAGTAGGGTATTACACCACAATGGTGGCCTGAACCAGTATAAACCCTGTGTCTCTTGTGTTGTTCTTTTCGTAGTTTAGATCCTAGCGATTCGGCGAGGAGCAGGTAGGTAGAGGGCGAAATCTCCGCGCGCACCCCAGTGTTCGAACCTCAAGGGTCTGCCGGAACCCGAAATCCGACACGCTCCACTATATACATAGTCAGGACGGGCCAGCCTACACGGTTGCTTGTTGGGGTTGCTCTCTTCACACTCTCTCGCACAAAATGACTGTGGCCACATCCCTAACATCCTGGCGGATCACATCCGCTGGGGGAAGGGGTGGATGCTTAGTGTAGATGCGGTCGCCGTCGCCGACGGGGAAAACCCACTATCGGCACGTCCCGATCAAGGGTCCCCGTCGTTCTCTCTCACAAAGCCTGTGAGGTTGCCTTCGTCCCTTGCTCACTGCCGTGACGTGGGCAGTTGCCGCCTCCCGCCGCCCTCCTCAAGGTTGAGCTACGTCCCTCAGGTACAACTCCCTTTACAGCCGGCTTGCGCCACTGCTCAAGCTGCCCACATCACTCCCTGTGGATATTTCTCTACTTCTTTGCCTTGCACATACCTCTACTGGCTTCTACGTACTGTATTTGTGATGAGTTTATGTCTCATCAACTAGTCCCAATAATCTTATTCTAATCATGCTTCTTCAATTTCTTTGCCACAGGGATGCTCATCTCGATTTTGGTGAAACTGCACAAAATGATCCGATGGTCAAAAGGTTGCAAACTTCATTTATTAGGAAGCTCGAACGTTGCCAGCAAATTGAAGCCTGGTTAGGGTTCACGGTTCAAGGGCTAGGGACTGCATGTATTGTTTTTTTATTTAGCTGCCTCTGTTCCAAAATAAGTGTCAACTTTAGTAGTAATACAACTTTGTACTAAAGTTTGCACAAAGTTGAGACACTTATTTTGGAACGGAGGGAGTACATATTTGCTATGATCTGTCAATCATTGAGATGCAATAGCATGCATGTTAGTCTCCTTTGTATTTGATGAATGTTGCAACGGGCAACCTTGGATGCAAGATACATGTAACAGAAGCTGGAAGCTTCATAGCATTGTACAAATTTATCTCGCTGATAAATTACAGTACGTACTATACTAGTACTTCCTCCGTTCCTAAATATAAGCCTTTGTAGAGATTTCACCATGAACCACATGCAGATGTATATATATGCATTTTAAGTGTAGATTCATTCATTTTGTTCTGTATGTAGTTCACCTAGTGGAATCTCTACAAAGACTTATCTACTAGTAATAGCTAGCCCCCACTACTAGGAATGCACTATCCTCTCCTTGAGCCACATCATCAAAATTAATGTAGCCGTTAGATGAACTAAATCAGTCCATAATAGCCGTCTGATCTAGACGTTGAGAGGCTCCGCACTAAGCCACATGCAAGCATGCAGAAATACCGTGGCATGCATGTGAGTGGGTTTTAAATCACATCAACATGTCTGCATGCAAGCATGCACCGGTAGCATGCATGTAAGTGAGCTTTTAAGTCCCATTAACATGTGAAAAAGAAAAATATAATCCCATTATGCAGTAGGAGTTGGCTGATCTTTTTTCCTTACGTGGGATGATCTAAATGATGATGGGAGTTTATTTAGTTTGGCTACCACATTTGTCATGCGGTTATAGAGTTTTTTTAGTTCTATGAAATTGATAATTTTGCGCAGAGAGATATACGGCTGTTTCGTGGCAACGCGCGGGGACTCATCTAGTAATATTTAGGAACGGGGGGGAGTACTATGTAAAGAGTTAGGTGTCGCACGGTGATAGTGTGAGGTAGGCCATGTAATCACTGAGCCTGCGTGTTTTCACTACTCTTGCACACCTCCGCTGTAAGAGTGGAGAAAATTGTAATCTAGTAGTACCTCCTTTCGCCGAAAGCGTGGGACATCCAGCAGTCCTACCACCTCAGTAATAAAGACCAATGAGCCATCAAATCACATAGACCCAACAGTAAGTTGGACAGACGAAGCAACCATCACTCTTGCGCCAGTGAGAGGTCGCGTCCGCTCTGCCCGGGCATGAATGCGGCACCGATTCTTTGAAGCGATGCTGACCGTTTTGGGCGAGAAGCGCGCACGGGCGATGGAGGGGCTTTGGGTGGGCCAGGCTGGTCAGGAGCGGGCGTGGCAACTGTCCGTATGTCCCTACCGGACACGCCCGAAAACGAGAGGATGCACCGACTCTCACGCACATGCTGAAGGAGTAGGTCGATCTGTCGCTCTCTCTAACACACACATGCTGTTAAGCACACACACACACACACGCACACGCATGCACCTAGGTCCCGTTGCACCTTATAACGTGACTTATTACACCTAGACGGAGGGAGTAGTAAGTATACGAGATATGGTGACACACTGACTTAAGTCGAATACAAGTGCCCAAAATTGTGTGCATGTTATAATAAGGATTCACTTAAAATAGTACGTGAGCGAACAGAGGGATCAATTGGACAGTGTTCCCGAGTAGTAGCGAGATGTGTGAGGTAAGATACACCGCTGGCGCTTTTAAGTTTTCTTATTAATTTGTTTGTTTCACCCTCTGACTAGTGGGACCCAACATACTACATGGAGAGAGGTAAGGTGACTGAGGTTGCATTATTTCTACACCACTTTGGATAGTCTTACCACCAAAGCCACATGACACGGTTATGATTGAAATCCCAATGACTCCCACACACACAAAAAAACACGGCATGCTTGTCACACGAATGCAGGAATGTATAAAAGGTTATTTTCCTCTCGTTGAACATAACGGGAGGGTTGTGTAGCTGGTTAGCCTGTTCGCTCATCAAACTTGAGGTCTCGGGTTCGATAACTACACTTGAGCATAATTTGTGCTAGGAGGATTCTTTGACTGGTCAAAATGGATGGATACGGAGCTATACGATCTTGTAGTGACCGTATAATCACCTCATCATGTATAAGCTGCAGCCTCGGCACTTGTTTTATAGGGTTTGCACGCTTCACACTCTCTCCAGTATATATATACACGCTGGAGCCTCAGTGCTTATAGTTGCTCTCTTCACACTCTCTCGCCCTCTCCAGATCTAAACAAGACTTCGTTGGCCTCTCTCTCCCCTTCCTGTTGTTCAAAGAGCCGGCAGGATCCGTCCGCCGGGAAGGGAAGGAGGCTTAACACTGTCGCCGTTGGCGAGGGAGGGAATCCACTACCGGCGCAGCTGTTCACTTTCACCCAGCGGTGGCGCGGGAGGGCCTCCTACCCCTTCTTCTTCGCCATCGTCCCGTCGCCCACCGAACCACGCCCCAAGAACCTTAAGGTATAATTTACTTACTCCACATGCATTGCTCTAGCTTCATGTATATCATGAATCTAGTACGTGGTTCAAAGAGGAAAGGAGTGGGGCAAAGTAGTGGGAAAAGTTGTATATAGCATGAATCTAGGACGTGGTTCAAAGATGAAATAAAGGGGGAAAGTTGTGGGGAAAGTTGTATCGCATAAATCTAGGATGTGGTTCAAAGAGGAAAGGAAGGGGCGAAAGTACTAGTGCAGACTGGCTATCCAGCACCTACGTTGGTCGAAAAGGGAAAACAATGACAAACGCAGTACGCACATCTATAACGAACTGATCTTTTGTTTTGAGGGACAAGGCTATAGAGATTGAGCAGGACTAGATTTGCTGCGCTCACATAGGGAAAGGTGTCTAAAGATAGCAAAACTGGGACCAACACAAATATGCTCCTTGGTTGTTTGTTCTTTGTTGCAACAGACTGTGGATGACCACAATACATCGGTAGATGAACATGGTGCTGGTGCGTCCACTGTCCCGTGCAACTCATTAGTTGTTGTTAATCTAAGGCCCTGTTTGGTTAAAAACTCCCTAGTCCCTACCTGCTTGGTTCCAGGGACTAAACACGGACTAGATGTTATTAAATGACATGCTAAAAGACCATGTTGCCCCTAGTAATGAACTAATAGAGACAAGGTGTGATGCGTGGCAGGGGCAACTGTTGGAAAAAGTCCCAAAAAGACTCCCTCGGGGTCTTCTTTCTTTAGTCCCAAATGCCCACTTTTAGTCCCTAAAAGTCCCTCCTGTTTGGTTTAGATGGGACTGACACAGAGTTTTTTTAGTCCCTACACCAAAATGTCCCTGTAAACAAACACCCTCTAATAATGCCGCTGGAAAATTGATGCAATGCCATAGTTAAAAGCAAATTACATGTTTAACGAATTTTATTGTTAATATAATCTCTATGTTAATATTAATCAATGCCACCGTTTGAGAAATGCTACTGTCTTGCTTTCTTTCCCATTTAGATAAGGTAGACGCTTCTTTTTGTTGGCTTCTGTGTCATCCACCGTTATTGACCACTAATTGTTTCCTTTGCACCTCTGTGTAAACAGGGTTATCTACTTCATCTCGTTGCCATTGTGACCTTTTGTTGCACTGCACAAAACACTTTTGTTTTAAGAGTGTTTTGTGTAGTTCAACCAAAATGTCACACCGACAACGTTGCTTGATTGCTTGATCTTAGTGGAACTGCACAAGAGGAGATCTTACTTCCTATCCGTGTTGGCAAATTTGGTTCAGATCTTCTTCTTGTGAGTTGTTTGAATTCTGCATCATGAGAGGTTAGTACTAGCCATCTTTCACATGATTCTGCAGTGTGCTTTCATATGTTGTGCTACTTGTACGATAATGTTGCTTGATTTTAGTGAACTGCACAAATGGAGACAAGACTTCCAATCTGTATGTGCACCATAATATTCCATTGAGGTAAGATAAGGATATTTCACAACTGTTGGCCTGTATTTTGCCACTTTCATCAGAAAATTAAGTTTAGTACTATACTTGTGCTCCCTAATTGACATGCCAAATCTCACATTGAAGGCGAAGCTTGTCTGTTATTGAACCAAGTGATGAAGGGGAAGAACAAGCGGAAGAAAAACAAAAATCAACTACCGCTGCTGTAATGAAGCACTGGAACTGTGATGACACAAGTAATGATATAGTTTTGCATCTTAATTTATTGCTATGGCTGGAACAAGCAATTATTTTGCCACTGATTTGATGCCACTCTTAATGTAATACGTAATTATCTCTACTTGTGCAAACAGGGATCTTCTTTGAAGATACCATATATTTTAGTGGAACTGCACAAGAAGATGTTGGAAACATTAAACTAATCGAGGAGTATATAGTAAGCATGGCCACCACCGTAGATAGCAACAGATGGTTCCGAAGAAGTGCTTCATCTGTATGCTCTACACAATAAGCCTCCTGACAAAGGTTGGTACTCGCCCACTGATTTCATCCATATGATTGAGCTTTGTCATCTCTATTGGTGTTGTGCTACTGTTTAGATACTGTCATAAAAAAGTGGTATTGTCCTTGAGAAGTGCTTCATCTATGTTGTTTTAAATATTTCCTTTCCTTTTTCGAGCAAACAGGGATGCTAGCATTTAGTAGTCCTCTTGTCTTTGCACAACAGGATCATCTTCCTCTGAAGAAGGATATGGAGTACGTGAAGTGACTAGTTCCGATTATGCCAGGATGAAGAAGCCCTGTCTATCCTCTCATCAGAAGGAGCAGTTGAAGGATGGTTACATTACTCCCCACAAGACCAAACTAACTTCAGCTCAGAAGGACTGACAAATCTTCAATTTTTTGCTGTGATGCGTGAGTACAATGTTGTTCTAGGATTCTTTCTGGTGAGTTCCATTTTTCTAAAAGTGTGCTCTACATGGACCATGTAGGTGCCTGTTTAAACTGTCAATTCATAGTACATTTTGCTTTATACTAATCACTTTTTTGTATTTGTGCAAACAGGGGTGCTCAGCTTGATTTCAATGGGAACTGCACAAAATGTTCATGAATACATCGAATCATTCATTTCCACCACAAGAAAGGAGGTGCCGATAAGTTCAAGACGTTGCAACATATAAGGGCGAAATCATACAAGCTACGCGCGAATTTGGTTGATTTTGGTGGAACTGCACAAAAAGAACAACTGGTTTATTTAGCACGAGGTGCCATGTCAATGTCCGAACTGATGGCAAACCGTGCCCATTCCACAATTGTAGGCATTTGATATTTTGGAATGGGACAACCTTGTCAAATTTTGCTCATTGATTTTAGCAAGACATGCGTTTGATATTTTTGAATGGGACGCCCTTTGCTGTCAGCAGTGTCGATCAATTTTTTCTTTATTCTTTAGTTGTGAAGTAAATATTGCCTCTGACATGTGAGTCGTTGAGATGCATAATCATCGATTGTTTTGAATGTTCTCTATGAATTGCCAGCCCTGTGTGTTTGATTGCAGTGTACAGAAACGCTAAAAAGCTGCTCAAACTCTTTGTACTCCTTCTATTCCTTTTTACTTCGCACATTGTGAAAGTGCATACTTTTTTGTATAAGATTGGTCAAAGTAGAGATACTTTGAATGCATACAAAACTTGTATGCAGACTAGATAGGACCAAAGGGAGTACATGTGAAACTGCTGCAAACGAGGTGATCACCCTGGGAATAATGCTAGTATGTATTGTTTTGCATGTTCATCCAATGCCAGTGATACAGGAATTCGAACTAATCAAAATAAATTCATTCATACATGGTCCGATTTCATATAAACATGTTGGATTTCATTACATTTCATACATTCTTCAACTAAAATGGGGTGCGCTGGAGGTATAATTAATTAACCGAAGCTACCCACCTGTGTCCCGCTGAGCCGAACAGAAGCTTAAGTGACTTAACTATAGGTGCAGTTGCGTAACTGATGTGTGGCCTGTTGGGCCCACGTGTCAGTTAGCCAACTGCACCATCAGTTAAGTAGAAGCAGCGTTCTTCTCTAGCGCAGCTCTCCAACTCCACGTGGCCGTCAAGAAGCTAACCGGCCATCAATGGTCAACCCGCCTAGCTTGGCTTCAACCGAAGGGTAGCAGCGGTGGCCTTACTTGGACCTGAGCGGCAGTGACCTACTATGTTCTACTCTTCCTCGTTTTTTGTGTGGCATGACCTCGTTGGCAACGGGGCGGGGCCTCGGCGGAGCCGGCGATGTCCTCTATCTCGTTACCGGCGGGCGGTGCCTCGGCGGAGTGGTGGAAATCCTCCCCCATGTTGCTGGCAGGGTGGGGCCTCGGCTAAGCCGGCGATGTCCTCTGCCTCATTGTTGGCGGGGCGGGGCCTCGGCGAAGCCGGCGGTGTCCTTTGCCTCGTTGTTGGCACCGCGGGGCCTCGACAGAGCAGGGCCTCATCGACGCCAGCAGAGCGGGGACTCGTCAGAGCCGACATTGTCCTCTGCCTCGTCCTCGGTCTCGCCAAACAGCGCCTCGCCCGCTTCATCGCCCTCTTTGTAGGCGGCCGCAGCCTCCGCCACCTGCATGTGGTACCGCCAGCGCTCGAGGCGGCCCTTGCGGGCGGAGCAGTACGAGTTGAGCAGCGCCTCCTGCTCCGCCTGCTCCACGGTGATCTGCTCCTCCGCCTGCAGGTGCTCCTGGAGGAGATGGTGGTTGTAGGCGGCGTCGGCCTGCGCCTCCTGGAACTGCTCCTCACGCATCTGCCTCACCGTGTCCATATATTGGGCACGGGCCTCGCCGATGGTCATGGTGCAATGCACCAGCGAGGATGGCGCGGAGGAGGGGATTGGCGCCGGATCATCGACTACCATGTGCTCCATTGGGACATCGTCGTCCTCCGGCTGCCTGCCGGCTAGCCGGTCGGCAGCAATGGCTGCCATCTCCTTGTGGTTCGTCGTCCACCCGTCCCGAAGAGCGCTAGAGCGCGAGGAAGCCATGGTGGGCAGTAGTGGTGTGGACAGGAGAAAGGGGACGGAAGCGGATGACTGCGGCTATGGCCGGCACAGCAGTTTATATAGCAATGGTGGGCGGCGGAGGGACGGACGTGTGGCGCCGGAATAGCCACCTCGGCAACCGCGTATCATTAATGTGGGCGGCAGATGGACGGACGGACGACACTTGTGTCGTTTGAAGGCAGAGCAATTGCCTGCACCGGGAAGCGGGGCGGGCGGTGCTGACTGTTTCGGGCGGAAAGCGCGCGCGGTCGAGGAGATGACTTTACTTGGAGAGGATGACAATGGGGACCCACCAGGGTCATAGCCTCACGTACGCAAGTGCCTCCTTATTATATATATATATAACTATAATTTATTTTGCTTCCTCCTGGTTTCCTGACATCACGGTCCCACACCATTGTCAACCGATGTACTCCCTCCTTTCCGGTTTATAGGGCTTATCTCAAAATTTTAGTTTTTCCATTTTATAAGGCTCAATTTGTTTGTTTTCCATCACATGTTCAGATTCCAAGGTGCATTAAATCATTGCATGCAAGTATTAAGAGAAAATTGACCAATGCATGTACTTTATGCATGCATGCATTGCAATTAATGCATTGATAAACATAATTTTTTTAGGATAACAAGAGCATTAATTAGGTGCTTTTACAAAACTACAAAAAGTATTCCACCACTCGCCATCTACCTTGATTGGTGAGATTTTTTTAATTGAGCACTATAAACCGGAAAGGAGGGAGTAGTCAATAAACGAGAGAATTGCACAAGAAGCGGCCGACAGCTGGGACCAAGCAGCTCGAGCAGTATTTGTGTTTTTGAGGTGTGATTACTGCAGAGTTTTTCGATGTTTATCCCAGATATTAATTTTTCTCCTCTGAACAACAATGAAAACATCGCTGCAGGTATTAACTGGGCGGGCTGTGGCCCGTCTAGCCCAGGCCAGATATCCAGCCCAGATATTAATTTTTTCAATCTGAAAATGGCTAGCCCAGCTATACTTTTTTTAGGAATACCTAGGCAAGGTCAAGTTGTTATTCTCCGCCCCGCTGGGCTGCAAATCTTTCCTAGGAGGGATGCATTAGGCTTAACAACAAAATGGGCTTTAAGAAATAATAAATGGGATGTAATTATAAAAACTGGGCAGTAACTATAAAAAAATGCACCAAACACGTAATTACTTTATAAAATATTATTTTTGGATATTGAAAACTTTAATTTCATTAATTGTTGCGAGCGCAATGTTTTGTTGGATTTTTACGTAATATAAATTTATATTGAAATTGTATTTAATCTGACTAGAAATTTCGGGATAAAAATATTTCGGATCCCATCAAAATGTGGGAAATTTTATTGAATTCTGTTTTGAATGGTTCGTTGAAATGGGTTGTACTTTTAACAAACTGTAAATGGGCTGTAGTAAATTCCATTAGAATTAAAAAATGGGCTGCACATTCTTACAAATCTCAAATGGACTATAAGTTCTCTGCCACACACTTCTGGCCTTACTAAGTTGACGCGTCCCCTAAAAAAACAGAGTTGACGCGTATGCAAGGCTTTGTCAACTTATAGTCAACACACGGTTCTAGCAGCAGTGGCCGTTGGATGTCCATCCAACGGATGCCGTGCTTCTTCTTCAATCTCGGATATTCTAGCTTCACCCACCCAAAAAATGATTCCTTCCCCTAACATCTAGGGCGCACCATTTCGGAAGCTGACCTGTGGACCTACTAAGTTGATGTACCAAGGGCTTTGTCAACTTAGTCAATATAAACGATTCTAGCTGCAGTGACCGTACGATGTCTATCCAACGGCCCCCATGCTTCTTCAACCTCTGGTCTTCTTGCTCCAGCCGCCCAAAGCAGCGCCGGTCGTGCCGCCTGCTCCTGCCTCCCGTGGCCGGCTGTGCTGCCGCGGAGGCCTCACCGCCCCTACTACTCCCACCGCCGGCCAGACCATCCCTCCACTCACCCACATCCCCTGTTATTCTGCGGCGACGGCAGCACATCCGAACCAGTGAACCCTCGTACACCTCTCCGCGTGTGCATCCACTGCCGCGTCTTCCCCAGCTCCGCGTCGTCCCCTTCCTAGGCCTCGCCGTCGTCCACCGCCGTGGTGCTCTCGGCGCGGTGTGGTCAACGTGGTCAAGGGACGACTTCCATCGGATGTGGACTGTACGTGGAGAGGCTGACAGCTGGGTCCACGGCAGCCGCAAGGAAGTGCCTCCTTATTACATGCAAAATAATTATTCCTCCACCTAACAGCGGGGATCCACCGTATTTCATGAAAAAAATGATTCGCCCCTGACTGCTGGGACCCACCAGCTACATCTTCGCACCCAAGGAAGTGCGTCCGGGAAAAAAACGATTCGCCACCCTGACTGCTGGGACCCACCAGCTACATCTTCGCACGCAAGGAAGTGCGTCCGGGAAAAAAAGATTCGCCCCCCTGACTGCTGTGACCCACCAGCTACACCTTCGCACGCAAGGAAGTGCGTCCAAGCAAAAAAAAACAAAACGATTCGCCCCCTGACTGCTGGGACCCACCAGCTACATCTTCGCTCGCAAGGAAGTGCCTGACAGTCGGGACCCACCTGGTCGAAGCGTACGTAGCGTTGTCATTCTGGCCGCGAACGTGTACGTACATATATACTGGTCGATGTAAAGGCGCGCACGTGTCGTAGTAGAGGCACGCACATAGCATGTACACGTACGTACAACGGCCAGGGTGCAAGAAAGAAAATACGGCCACGTACGTACATACGGGCGGGGTCTCGAACGCCTAATCGCGCATACGTACGGCCAGGGCTCGTGTACATGGCTGGGTCGGAACGGAGAAACAGCGTCGTCGTCGTGTTCATGTGGAGGCAATGGAATGCGTCGTGTTCATGGGGAGGCAACAGAATGCGTCGTGTTCATCGGGAGGCAACGGAACACTTGGGAGCCCATAGGCTGGGTCGGAACAGAATGCGTCGTCATGGTTCATCGGGAGGGCTTGGACGGAACAGGCGATGGAAACGAGGCCTGGCGTACTGCAGAACGGAGGAAACAGCCTTGTGTTCCACCGGCCACATTCGAAACAGGATCCTGTTCATTGGGAGGGGTGTGGCGTACCGCAAAACGGAGGAAACGGACCTCCTACGGTCAAAACGGGGGTCCTGTTCATCGGGAGGGGTCTGGCGTACCGCAAAACGGAGGAAACGGACCTCCTACGGTCGAAACGGGGGTCCTGTTGATCGGGAGGGGTGTGGCGTATCGCAAAACGGACAAAGCGGACTTGTGTTGGAGCGCTACGGTCGAAACGGGGGTCCTGTTCATCGGGAGGGGTGTGGCGTACCGCAAAATGGGACTCCACGAGATATTGTTCGTCTCCACCGTCGACCTCCTCCAGCCTCCACGTGCTACCGTCGACCTCCTCCAGCCTCCATGAGCTCCTGTTCATCTAGCCTCCACCGCGCGCTACTCCACCGGCTACTGTTCAACCACCCCTCCACGAGCACCCCTCCACCGTCTACTGTTCATCCAGCCCTCCACGAGGTCGTCCTGTTCATCCAGCCCACCACACCACGGGGTCCTGTTCATCCAGAGGCAACGCCACCGCTCACTGTTCATCCACCCCCCCTCCCCCCGCAACGCTCACTGTTCATCCCAGTGGCAGCATCGATCGGCTTCAGTTAGCAGCAGTAGCGAAGGAATCGCTTGATCGGGTTCATTTAACAGCCATCGATTGATCGCTCGGGTTCAGTAATGTGTAGCCTGCAATGCAATCGCTCGGGTTCAGTTAGAGCCCAACGCCTCGCTCGGGTTTAGTTAGAGCCAACGCCTCGCACACACGCGCGTATGTGTACAAGAGAAACGCGCATCGCTCGGCCCCCGACCTCCCACTGTAACCGGGAACTCCCCAAAATTTTCCTCGCCCTCGCTTCTACCACGGTTTTTTCCATCATGGACGGCCCAAAGAATGTCATGCAGCTGCGTCTCCGGCCCGCCCAGGACGAAAAGCCCATTTTCTATCATGATTTTTTGTCATAGAAGTAGGAGCCCACCACATCTATGATGATACCGGGTTTTGTCACAATTATCGTCATAGAAGTGTCATATGTATGACATAATTTTTTTTCGTCTGGCCCAAAATGTCACGGATGTGTCTTTTTTTGTAGTGCTAGTTGTGCTTCGTCCACAAGAATAGGTGTACTAACTGGTGGAGTTTTGGTTTGCCGTGGTAGTACCAGCGCTTTGGGCATTGGAGCTGGCATACTAACTACTCTTGTTTGGGAGCTCTGTGCTGGAGAGGGTGCTGTGTCAACTGGAACTGGGTTACTATCTTCTGTGGTTGGGGTTAGATTGGGTGAAGCTGGTTCTCTGTCCATCGAAGTAGGGGTACAATCTGCAAGAGTCTGGGTTATGTGTGGTAGGGCTGGTTGTCGTGCATGTACAACCGGGATGCTATCCTCACCAAGAGGTAGCACTGTTTTTTACTCCGCTAGATACTACCATCAACCCCTCTAATTCAAATCACTGATAATCAAGAAAAGTAGTTGAATGTACAGACATTGTATGAGAGACAGATGCAATAGGTAGTGTGGAGAAAAGAGGGCATGAAATAAATTCACATGTATATTTTTTAACTAAAAAGGATAGCATGACATAATTTCACATATATGATGTCTATCTAAACCGGATAGCATAACATGACATAATTCAAAGATATGATGACTAACTAAATAGGATGGCATGAGATAATTATATGATGTCTTTAGTAAACAAGTTGGCATGACATAATTCATATACATGTTATCTAAGTTAGGTTCACATGATATAATTCACACGTGCGATTTATATACTAAGCAGAGGGCATTCACATATATGATGTCTGACATAAGAACATGGTGTTGAATATTGTGTATATATGATGTCTAAACTATGCAATGCAACACACCATATGCATGAGATGAGCAGTATAGCCGTGCCAAGTTAGAGCATACACCTTGGTGGGGGAATAGGGCTGGTCATCTGTCTCTGAATCCATCTCCGAGGAGCTATCAGGACCCACCAAGAGATCTGCTTCAACATGTAGCACTGTCTGCTCTGAAGACCTTGTTTTCACTCCAGATTTTTCCATCACCCACTCAAATGGCTGATTCACAGGAAGAGTAGTTGAATGTACGAACATTGTTGACAAATGGAAATATAATGAAGAAAAGGATTGGCAAGATATATTTCAAATATATGATGCCTAGTTAAACAGGATGGATTGCATATTTCACATATATTATGGCCGGCTAAAAGAGATGTGATTGCATAATTCACATATATGATATAGAAACTAAACAGGTGGCATTATAGAACACCTCTAAACTAAGCAGATGACATATCGACATGTCGAAAGTAGGCACTGTAAGGCAACATATGCATTATATGACCAACATCATCATGCCAAGTTAGATCAAACACCTCGGGGGGGGGGGGGGGGGGTAAATAGGAGTGGTCAGCTCCATCTGAATCCGCCTCAGAACAGATATCTTCCTCTGGATTACAATCTAGAGGGGGGAGGGTTTGCCATTGCACCCACCATGGAGCGATGTCTACATGACATTGTATTACCGCACAAAACTCTTTTCTTTTTCTCTACATGTTTAGCATGAATGTGTACAATATCTGACATGCATACAAAAAATATAGTGAGATTATGCAAGGAGAGCATGCAGAAATCTAGAGTGATGGTAGCAACCAGTGGATAGATCCAAAAATAATGATAGCAGGCTAATGATAGCTTTACTTTAATAAAAAGACACACGATGATTGCTTTACTGTTTGTTTCCCACCCAAGATGAACAACATAGACATATCCTAGGTGAACCAGATAATAGACAGAGATACTATTCATTGCTGCCTCGATATGTGCCCCACAAGAATTTTAAAACTCAAGTTTGAACATTAATTCGGTCCTGACTTGGAGTCTAAGAGGTGAATAGGATGAAAAGTAGCAAGTAATATTAAGCAATGCATAACATAAGCAGAAACAAAAGAGTGTGACCACTCTTGTGGACCCATGTACTCCTGAGGTTCATCTGCTGAGTCGATGATGGTGATGCAACTGCGGTGGGTGCCGGCGGCAGGGAAGGAGATCTGAGGCGGCGAAAGACAATCGGGAGTCGTGATGTCTGGTATAGTGGATGCTTCTGTCGATGGAGCAGCTTAGTGAGGTGGACGACGTCGCGGCAGGAGCAGGACAAACCACACAAAGTTTTTTTGACACCTATGTGTAACTGAAGTAATTCTGTAAGGGCTCCTATGGCTTGCAGGATTCTAAAAACGCAGGGATAGGAAAAACACCGGAATAGAATAGGAATGCACGTGGGAAACACACATTTGTAAACACAAGATTTCTGTCAACTTAGGTGTTTGGTTCACAGAAATTGGAAGAGCAGGGGAATGCAAAGAAACATGGCCAAATTAAAGTGAAACCATATGAAAGTGTGTACAATTAGAATGTTATTCTGCCACTAATGCACTTAGTCTTGTTTTCATGCATAGGAAAAGTAGCTCCAGGTGGATGTTTTGCTCCATTCCTTTCAACCAAATGCATGAATAATTGAATAGTAGAGAACCATAGGAAAATTCCCTATTGCTATGTATTTCCTTCACTTTTTCCTTTGAACCAAAATAGCCCTAATGGATCAACATGAATGTAGAGTATTAAGTGATGTGACAAGTGTACAACCTCTTTGGCCTAGCCGTGTCGACCTCGGCATCATTGGGTTGGTCGCTGAAGAAGCTGCGGTAGAGGTGGCTATCGGAGGTGTGGTGGAAGATCTGAGGCATCTGTAGATGGCGTCTAGGGTACTGCTCTGTTGTGATGGATGGTTTCGTCGTAGGAGCAGCTCCGGCGAGCCGTAAGACATCGAGGCTGAAGCAGCACAAGACAGACATCGTTAATCTCAAGTGGGATTCTAATAGCATCTCTAATAGATGATGTAAAATACATTACCAAAAAGTGGTAGATGTAAAGTGTACATCACCAAAAAACACCAGACTACAACAGATGAGGTAAAAATTGTTGACTCTGAACTTAACTGTCGAAACAGAAATTTACTATGGAATCTAAATGTTACTGTCGAAACTGAACGCAGTGGTAGCAGAGATGCACTTCACATGTAGTTTATGCCACTCGAGCACCAGTAGTAGAGAATCAGTGATCTAAATCAGCAAGCGATACACAGGGAACACGGTAGTAGATAGCAGCCGGAGCAACACCGCCTGGAGCAGTAGCACGAATTAGAGCAAGAGCAGCAACTTGTGTAGCTGCAACAGCCTGCGTAGCAGCATCAGCAGCACGAGCGAGAGCACGAGCAGAGCAGAAGCATGAGCGAGGGGAAGAGCATAGCAGTAGCGCGAGCGAGCAAGAGCCAGAGCAGAAGCACGAGCGAGGGGAAGAGCATAGCAGTAGCGCGAGCGAGCAAGAGCCAGAGCAGCAGTAGCAGCTCCGACTGGTATGGACGCCGCTGTCGAGGGAGCCTTGCACTGGGGGAGAGCCGCCATGGAGATGTCGCCGGCGGCGCCGATTACGAGGTAGCCGCGCCATCGAGGAGCGAGATCGAGCACCGACAGTGCCGGGAGGTCAAGTTAAAGAGAAGATGTGATGCGATGAGTGTACAACCTCTTTGGTGGTGCCGAGCAGGCCTCGGCTTGAGGAGTCGATGAGGATGTTGCAGTTCCGGTGGAGCAGGTTAAGGTGACGCTAAGGGGATGGAGTAGCCGCGATAGACGAGGCGATCATCGGAGTAGCTCCTTGGAGGTGGAGGATGGGGCGGCTTAACCGGCGGGAAAACAAGATTGATGATGGATCCTCATCCGGGGCGGTGGATGAGGGACGTCGAGCTGTTACTATGGATGATGTCGTCGGGGAAGAGGCTTCGGCTGGGCCGCGGTGGGGTGGCAGACAGCGGAGGGTGGGGTTTCGCAGTTGGAGCAGAGAGGTTATGGCGGCCTGGGTTTTCGAATGGCGGAAAGGAGGTGATGGGAGGGGGGAACCATGACTTAGGGACGCGCTTCTCCAAAATGTAGGCTATGTTACGAAAGTGCCCCCCACCGATTTGAACTAGCGGCCATTTTGGCTTAGGGATAGAAGGGGGATTTCGCGTGTCGGGCTTGGCAGCTGGAGGGAGTTTTCGTGCGCGTTGTAATTTTGGGATAGCAAGGCGCTAGTTTTCGGAGCATGATATCTGAATTTTCGGGATAACATGGCGCGGTTTGAAATTTAGGTACAAGCCTCACGTGTACTAATGTACGTACCAAATCAATTTGCACTTCCCTCAATGAAAAAAATAAAACTATTCGCATCACACAAAGAGAGAGTCTTGTCCTGTTTTACTATACAAATGCTATTCAAAGCTATGATTCCATGTTATGTCTAATTAAATTTGTTTGTTGGCTATATAATGCATGTAACCTACTCATACAAACATTTTAGTGCATTCCAAATGTCTATACTACCGCTGCAATTTGAACTAAATTTGAATCTGTTTCTCTATCTGAATAAGAATCTACAATCATGATTTTTGCCAAGTTAAACCATCATTCATATATTATCTTAACTAGCAATGTGCCCGTGCGTTGCAACAGATCCAAAATAGAATAGTACTTGTTCATAAACTTGAAAGAAAACATTCTTGTTTTGATATACATATACCACTAAAAATATATTACATTCCACTCAAAATATACTTCTCAGGCTGTTTTGATGATGCGAGGGAGGGATGTGGTTGCTTTCAAGATAATAAGGGGTTTTCTGCAAATTGGAGCAGAGAAGTGGGCTATTGTTGCAAAAATGCCACAACTTACCTCACAACCGTTAGATGCAGATCTAATGGTCAGAAATGCACTATTGCAGGATGCTGCTAACGCGACACTACGATCAGAGACCCTTTGACGAAACTGTGTGCGATGCATTAATCGCAAATGGCGGTGTAAAAAACCCGTCAAAAAGGTGCAAAACGTTTGCGATGACGGATGCATCAAACACGGTTCAGATTTTAGTTCCGTGTGTGATGCAGGGCATACGGTTCAGTGCAATTAACTGTTTGCGATGAGGAGCAACAAAAGAGATGGGCAGCCCGATGAAGGTGTGTGCGATAAACAGCATATGGTTTACTAGGATGAACTGTTTGTGATTAGGCAACACAAAAGAAACGGTCAGCTAGATCAGGGTGTGTGCAATATACGGCATGCGGTTCACTCAGATGAATTGTTTGTGTTGAGACAAGAGAACATAAATGGTTCAATATAACAAGATGTGTGTGATACACAGCAAACAGGTCTATAATCAGAAATGTGTGCGAAGACCGATAATAACACAAACGATTGCTACTAATAAGACGTGTGTGTTGTGCGATGAGATTGCATACAGAACAACAATATATATATATAAGCTGGACTATTCTGTTACCCGTAACAGAATATTATTATGTTACCCTTGCCCCCTATAAGGCGCGACGCGTCAACGACCGACCTAGCCCCAATCCGACCCACTTCCTCCCGTCGGAGGCAGCCGTCGCGGGCGAGTGAGCGACGGCGGCAGCCGGAGCGAGGGAGCCCGCGGCGCCGTGACCCGCCGATGCGCCGCCATCTAGCCATGCCGCCGGCCCGACCATCGCCACCAGCGGTCGCCTCGTCTGGCGCCGGAGCATCCCCGCGCACCTCCCCACAGACGGGCGGTGGAGCCTCCCCGCGTGCTTCCCTGCCGCCGGGCGCCAGAGCCTCCCAGCACGCCTCCCTCCGTCTGGTGCAGGAGCCTCTCCGCTCGCCTACCCGCCGCCTGGTGCAGGAGCTTCCCCGCGCGCCTTCCCGCCGCCGTGCGCCGGAGATTCGCCTGGGCCGTGATCCACGCCTCCTGCCTCCGCCCCTCGACGGACCTCGTCGATAGAGCTCCACCACAAGAACGGTCGTCTCCCCAACAACAATGGCCGGAGATACTGGTATAGTCTAGTGCTAGATCCCAAAAACAACCAAATATAAAAAAATTGACCGCCCAATGACAAAAAAGTACCAGTCCAAGTTACTGGTGTAGTCAAGTACTAGATAAAAAACAAACAAAAAATAAGAAAAATTGACCGCCCAAGGACAGGAGCAGGCCCACACACGCATGGGCCTACCGTCCAGGGCCCACAGGTCGACAGAGAGATAGCGAGCGCCGTGTATAACCGCTCTGGTAAGTGTTCATATGAGTTCGACTGGTGAGCGTCGGCTGCGCTTATAAACAGGACCGGAGCCCCCTCGACTAGCGAGGTGGGACTAAACCCAAAGCGCACACGCACGCCGTGCTCCACAGCCGCGCGAGAGAAACTATTCGGGCCGAATACAGCGACCCAGGCCGATGGCCCAACAAAGTACTTCGCCCCATAACAAAAATCCAGTAGATCACGCATGACAAAAAATAAAAAATGAAGATAATTTTTGAAAAAAAACCCAGTTAATAAACAAAAATATTGTAAAAAGTTCAAACACATCTTAAAGGTAAGAACTAAAAAAATATATATATATATATGAGACTGTAAATAAAAATTTCAGGAACGAATTTACAAAAAAAATCAACTACTACAATTCATAGGGTTCAAGTACAAAATAAAAATAAGTACTGTGCAGCGAAGATTAATTTTATTTTATTTTATGAAATACTAAAACTATCATTGTTCATCTATTAAAAAAGGAAAAAACGTTCTCCAAAATTCATGTAAAAAAGTAAGGAAAAAATATTATACAACAAACAAATTTGATCGGTAATTGACAAACTAAAATAGATCAGTACAATCATTAAAAGGATGTAAGTTCAGCAAAACTCAAATAACAAAAAAGCGGTTCTAAAAAACTCATCAGTGTATAGCACCGTCTGCGAGTTATGAACATGAAAAATATATCAGTCAAAACAAAGGATGCCCATCAGTTCAACTATAGAAATTGTTCCATAACTAATAAAAACAATGTAAAAAACAGTTATACTTGAGCAGAACAATAGGAATAACATTACATAACTAGTTCCATACCATTCTGATAATACCATACAATTCAACCATCTCACATGCAAATGTTCTAAAAGAAAAAAATACTGCAACATAACCAACCACACACAAATCTCACAAAACCGGCGTCATTTGCCACATTTAAACCTACAACACATAGATTCTGAACGTCAGAGAGTCGTCTTCTCTCGAGAATATAACCATAACCACATCACCATCCTCAAATCCAGACTCAGCAACAAACTCCTTCCACCCATTAGTTAGGTTGATGCAACCATCAAAGTCGATGTGGTAGGCAACATCCATCAACTGATACTCATTCTTGTCTGAAGTCTCCATCTTCAGAACACCGGAACTAGGAGCAACAATCCTGATCCTCGATGACATTTTCTGCAAATGGGCATGGGAGTACAAAACAAAATGAACACCTGACATAACTGAATTTTTACATAGATATAGGAACGATTTGCATAACAAACTAAAATGGAAAAAATCTAAACCAAAACAATAACACAAAACTAACTAGACATGTGAACTGACTAAACTGAAGAAATATACAAATCAATACACCTACAGTAAAAACATCTATTCATAAACAGATCAAGGATTATACAAAAAATGGTTAAAATACTGTTAAGTAATGAACAAATACACATAGAAATCCCTACTGTTAAAATCTCACAAAACCAAATTAAAAAAATATAGACAAGCTATTCATTAGACAAAATTACAGATCCAGTCCATGGGATTCAAACAAAAACCATCAAGAAAGTAGGAACCAAAACGAATAGAAACACAAACCCATGATTCCTTCAAGTCACCATCCGTCAGGCGACAAACATAGGGTGTACGAAACCCATAGTTGTTGTATAGCAAACAAGAAAGTTGCCCACGCCGCTGAGTCTGAGTGAGCTCCAAACCAGACTCGTACACACAGCCGTCAGCTATGCGCGCCATCTTTGCCAGGCATCCGCATGAATAATCCTCCATGGAACACATAGGAACAGAGAAAAAGGCGACGAAGAGAAGAGAGAGGAACCTAGATCTGATTGTGGAAGAAGGAAGAAAAGGGAGGGGGAAGACTTGGCCACACACCACACATAGATGGATAGCGTTTATAGTTAGGGACACTCGCAGATTATAAAAATAATAAATAGGAAGATGGGCAGCCAGCTGGTAGGAAATAGTTATTAAACAAGCCATGCAACATTTGACCGCAAATCAATACAACTTCAGAAAAACAATCAGTTTAAAGGTGCACATGTCGAACATATGCAGACAAAACAACACATTCAGAGACAAAAACAAGTTGAATTCATTTAGTCATTCGAATATCTGCTCCCCCACAACAAAAATCTTAAAAACATAATGTTCACTACTTCAGTCATAACGATCAAAGAAACGATGCCATTTTGCCCTGGTGGATGGATGTGGAGCCGTGGCTGCTCTCGCCCTAGCCCAACTAATGATCTGAATATGGTTCCTTCCCCTGCCCTCTGGAAAAAGAAGATCCAATTCATTGGAGTTGCAAGTATCCATCACCTCACGCGCAAGCCGTCTGTTGAACTCTGCCTCCAATTCCTCCTCGGCAGCACGTCGCACCATCTGCCTGCGCCTGCGCCTCCTCCTCCTCTGCTCCGCTACTGCAGCCCTCACATCTATGGCGTCCCCCTCCTCCTCTGTGACCTCTCCCAGCTCAGGATCCATCCCCCCTTTTCTTTGGTTGCAGCTCGTAGAATGAAACTGACAGAGGGCTCGGGCTTTATAATCAAAGTGCAGAGCCATCAGTGCGGCTCCAATGTCAACACACAGTAATAAAACTTTGACACGCAGCAGTCCAACTACACATACGGCAGCAATTCAAAACAACACTGAAAACACGCAAATTAATTACGCAGTTTGACCAGATTACAAGAAATCGCAGCTTACAGTCAGCCGCCATACACCACCTCCGCCAACGACAAAATAACATGGGAATCCGAGGTAGAAACAACTAAAAAAGTAAAATTAACAACGCAAATCTTTTCATACAATCCTTATATCTCTCCCTGCAACACCAGTTCGAAAGTAAAAAAACAGAAAAAGAAGAACAGAATTCCATGCCGGGCGTCGAAAACGACCAAGAACACCAAAACTTGTAATCAAGAATTACAGATGAAAAATAATCTCAAAAAACCATAACATACCGATAATTCTCACATCAAAAAACGACAAACACGACATAATTTGAGGCCCGCGAACACCACAGTAAACACTGACGCCAAAAAACACGTCCGCCGCCAAAATGACCACGCCGTCACCTCCGGTGACTACAAATCGCAAAACACATCCAGATGAGCGCGCTCACGTGCGGAACCCCTTTATGTGTCTCCTCTAGCAATGAATGGCCCGCAGCATCGCGCCGGAGAACGCCCGGAAGCTCCACGTTGCATCCCCTGTTTCTGTCCGTCGTGCATGCAGGAACATCAGTTCTTGTTGAAAAACACGTCAGTCCAACCTGTGAACTACGTCAATACAGAAAGGGTAACAGAATAATATTCTGTTACGCGTAACAGAATAGCCCAGATGTGTATATATATATATATATATATATATATATATATATATATATAATACACACACACACACACACACTTACAAGGACATGGTTGCATAACCAAAATAAACATCCACTTACATAGGTGGCTACTACAACCATGGCATTTGCACACACCAAAGTAAACTATTACATGCATAATTACATAGGTGGTTACTACACACATGACATTTCCACACACCAAAGTAAACTATAGATTACATGCATGATTAACAAGCATAAACGATCATCTGATCATCATCAACTACTTGTGACGCTTGCTCTGCATATGGCTCGATCCAGGCTCGTCGATTTGGGTAACAAGGCACTTCCTCATGTCAACGATCCGCCTATGCATCTCGTAGCATCTGTACACGCTCTTGGCCGCGAACCTGAGGTGCGGTTCATCTAGTTGCCGCATCCAGGCCCTGTGCCAGGATACCGGACTTGTTCTCTGGGCATCATGCTTCATCTTTTCATAGTAGCAGTCGATGATGGCCGAGGCGAGTTCAACCAGGGAGTCCTTCTTCATGCTGCCCTAGACCCTGTAGTGCTCACGGATTTCAACAAGGTTTTTGCAGGCCAAGCCTGTAACCCTGAGCGCTTTTACATCATCGATGGTTTCCACCGTAGCGAACTTGTAGTCGGTGCTGTTGACAAACCTGGCGAAACGGACGCAAGGCTCTGTGGCCATGCAGTAGTGGTAGATGAGGACATGACGCATGCACAACTAGGCAACGACAACCTTCTGATCTTTGCTAGGAATACCGGCAGTGTACTGGAGGTTGATGCTGACCACCTTGTACTTGTCTCCAGCAAGCCACTGCTCAACGGTATTGATGTAGTCGTCCACCATGGCCGGGTCGATGGTGTACACCACCGAGAGGTCCATCTCCCTTGCGTGGATCTCCACTTTATGCTCGTCAAACTCCATTGGAGCATCGCTAAACATCCCCTCTCTATGTGTCGTCGTGGGTGTGCTTGTTGTGTTGTGGGACATGATCGAAAGGTTGAAGAGACTAAGGTTAGAATGGCCGCGGGAATTAAAGGGGAAGCCGAACGGCCTGGAATATCGATTGGCACGCCCTGATGGCAGTTCTAATTCGCAGTACGTAACTCCATCGTGCCGCATGTAACTGCATCGCGTGGCATGCGCGCGGCGCAACCGCATGCATATGGGCCCCCCGACGTGATCGTGCGCAGGCCCAACCGCTGGCAGAGCGTGCATAGAGGGACGCGAGCAGAGCGCTGATGTCTACTATGCAACCTTCTTCTTGTAGACGTTGTTGGGCCTCCAAGTGCAGAGGTTCGTAGGACAGTAGCAAATTTCCCTCAAGTGGATGACCTAAGGTTTATCAATCCGTGGAAGGCATAGGATGAAGATGGTCTCTCTCAAACAACCCTACAACCAAATAACAAAGAGTATCTTGTGTTCCCAACACACCCAATACAATGGTAAATTGTATAGGTGCACTAGTTCGGCAAAGATATGGTGATACAAGTGCAATATGGATGGTAGATATAGGTTTTTGTAATCTGAAAATATAAAAACACCAAGGTAGAAAGTGGTAAAGTGAGCGAAAACAGTATTGCAATGCTTCGAAACAAGGCCTAGGGTTCATACTTTCACTAGTGCAAGTTCTCTCAACAATAATAACATAATTAGATCATATAACAATCCCTCAACATGCAACAAAGAGTCACTCCAAAGTCAGTAATAGCGGAGAACAAACAAAGAGATTATTGTAGGGTACGAAACCACCTCAAAGTTATTCTTTCCGATCAATCCATTAGGCTATTCCTATAAGTCACAAACAGCCCTAGAGTTCGTAGTAAAATAACACCTTAAGACACATATCAACCAAAATGCTAATGTCACCTAGATACTCCAATGTCACCACAAGTATCCGTGGGTATGATTATAGAATATGCATCACACGATCTCAGATTCATCTATTCAAACCAACACAAAGTACTTCAAAGAGTGCCCCAAAGTTTCTACCGGAGAGTCAAGACGAAAACGTGTGCCAACCCCTATGCATAGATTCCCAAGTTAACGGAACCCACAAGTTGATCACCAAACATACATCAAGTGAATCAATAGAATACCCCATTGTCACCACATGTATCCCAGCAAGACATACATCAAGTGTTCTCAAATCTTTAAAGACTCAATCCGATAAGATGACTTCAAAGGGAAAACTCAATCCATTACAAGAGAGTAGAAGGGTAGAAACATCATAAGATCCAACTATAATAGCAAAGGTCGCGATACATCAAGTTCGTGCCATATCAAGAACACGAGAGAGAGAGAGAGAGATCAAACACATAGCTACTGGTACATACCCTCAGCCCTGAGGGTGAACTACTCCCTCCTCGTCATGGAGAGGGCCGGGATGATGAAGATGGCCGCCGGTGATGGATCACCCATCCGGCATGGTGCCGAAACAGGGTCCCGATTGGTTTTTGGTGGCTACAGAGGCTTGCGGCGGTGGAACTCCCGATCTAGGTTATGTTCTGGAGGTTTGGGGATTTATAGGAGGGGTTGGCGTCGAGAACAAGTTAGGGGCCCCCATAGGAAGTCCACGAGGGAGGGGGCGCGCCCTCCACCCTCATGGGGCCCATGGGACTCCCCTCTGGTAACTCTTCATCCCAGTATTTTTATATTTTCCAGAAAAAATCTCCGTTGATTTTCAGCGCATTCCGAGAACTTTTATTTCTGCACAAAAACAACACCATGGTAGTTCTGCTGAAAATAGCGTCAGTCTGGGTTACTTCTAACCAAATCATACCAAAATCATGTAAAAATGTTATAAACATGGCATGAATACATAAAAAATATAGATACACTGGAGAAATATCAAGCATCCCCAAGCTTAATTCATGCTCGTCCTCGAGTAGGTAAATGATAAAAATAGAATTTTTGATGTGGAATGCTACCTAACATGTTTATCAATGTAATCTTACTTATTGTGGCAAGAATATTCAGGTCCATAAGATTCAAAACAAAATTTTAATATTGACATAAAAATAATAATACTTCAAGCATACTAACAAAGCAATCATGTCTTCTCAATATAACATGCCCAAAGAAAGCTACCCCTACAAAATCATATAGTCTGGCTATGCTCTATCTTCATCACACAAAATATTTAAATCGTTTACAACCCCAATGACAAGCCAAGCAATTGTTTCATACTTTTGATATTCTCAAACTTTTTCAATCTTCACGCAATACATGAGCGTGAGCCATGGACATAGCACTATAGGTGGAATAGAATGGTGGTTGTGGAGAAGACAAAAAAGGAGAAGATAGTCTCACATCAACTAGGTGTATCAACGGGCTATGGAGATGCCCATCAATAGATATCAATGTGAGTGAGTAGGGATTGCCATGCAACGGATGCACTAGAGCTATAAGTGTATGAAAGCTCAAAAAGAAACTAAGTGGGTGTGCATCCAACTTGCTTGCTCACGAAGACCTAGGGCAATTTGAGGAAGCCCATCATTGGAATATACAAGCCAAGTTCTATAATGAAAAATTCTCACTAGTATATGAAAGTGATACCATAGGACACTCTCTATCATGAAGATCATGGTGCTACTTTGAAGCACAAGTGTGGCAAAAGGATATTAGCATTGCCCCTTGTCGGTGTCAAAACTGGCGGATCTCGGGTAGGGGGTCCCGAACTGTGCGTCTAGGCAGATGGTAACAGGAGACGAGGGACACGATGTTTTACCTAGGTTTGGGCCCTCTCGATGGAGGTAAAACCCTACATCCTGCTTGATTAATATTGATGATATGGGTAGTACAAGAGTGGATCTACCACGAGATCAAGGAGGCTAAACCCTAGAAGCTAGCCTATGGTATGATTGTTGTAATGTATGTTGTGTCCTACGGACTAAAGCCCTCCGGTTTATATAGACACCAGAGGAGGCTAGGGTTACACAGAGTCGGTTACAATGGTAGGAGATCTACATATCCGTATCGCCAAGCTTGCCTTCCACGCCAAGGAAAGTCCCGTCCGGACACGGGACGGAGTCTTCAATCTTGTATCTTCGTAGTCTTGGAGTCCGGCGGACGATGATAGTCCGGCTGTCCGGACACCCCCTAGTCCCGGACTCCCTCAGTAGCCCCTGAACCAGGCTTCAATGACGATAAGTCCGGCGCGCATAATGTTCGGCATTGCAAGGCGGGTTCCTCCCTTGAATAATCCAGAGAAGATCATGAACACCAGGATAGTGTCCGGCTCTGCAAAATAAATTCCACATTCCACCGTAGAGAGAATAAAATGTACACTAGTCCAATCTGCTGACGTATTATGCGGCGTGACATCACACCGCTACCAAGCCTTTGTTTGAATCGTTTTTTACTATACCACCTCAGCACGTTTAGCGAAGCGGTTTCCTTGGCACGTCTTGTCGAAGCAGAGATCGTGTTCCCCTTATTCCGGGATTCTCATAAATACATGCATGGGTAACCCAACCGTGCCCGTCGCCACGCCTCCTCCATCGAAGGTGAATCCCGAACGGTCACGGAGACGACCCTTGGTATTTTTCCCCTTTATAAGAGGACCAAGGACTGTTCCTTTTCTTCAATCTCGCATCGAATCTCCTCCTCGCTCCTAGTTCCAGCACCCAGAGCCCCAGATTCGAGCACTTCGGATTCTCAATCATGTCCGGCTCCGACCTCCAGGGCTGGTGGATGCCCTCCTCCGTCACGGAGGAGGACATATTGAAGTTACGTGAGGCCAAGTACCTGGCCTACGAGGTTTCGCACAGGTTGCCTGTCCAAGGGCAGGCCATGCCCGCCCCCGAGCCCGGCGAATACGTCATCTTCGTATCCCACCTCCGTTGGGGTTTAGGCTTCCCGACGGACCCCTTCGTGAGAGGGCTCATGTTCTACTACGGGCTGGATTTCCACGATTTGGCTCCGGAGTCCATCCTCCATATCTCCGCATTCATTATCGTCTGCGAAGCCTTCCTCCGCGTCACTCCCCACTTCGGCCTGTGGCTGAAGACCTTCAATGTGAAGCCGAAGATGATCGGGGGGCGTCAAGCGGAGTGCGGCGGGGCGGCCATAAGCAAAAAGGCCGATGTCCCGTGGCCCGAGGGTTCCTTCCAAGAGGAACTCAGACTGTGGCAGCAGGAGTGGTTCTATATCACCGCTCCGAAGGGCAGCAAGCAAAAGTCGCCGCCTTCATTCCGCCCGGGACCTCCACGCCAACTGATGTCGTGGGTCAACCAAGGGCTCAATTGGGGGCCGTCCGAAGACGTGCCCTCATTGCAGGGCCGGATTCGAGACCTCCAAGCGAGGGAGATCAATCTGGTCGTGGTGATGCAGGTTATGCTAATCAGGCATCTTCTGCCCTGCTAACGCCGTCCTCTCCGTCTATGGGAGTTCAACCCGGAGGGACCTCGGATTCTCCAACACTTCATGGGTGCAACACCCGTGGAGATGTACAAGTTGTTCTTCGGACCGCAGGTGGCGTGTCCGGAATTAGCCGAGGACGCAGGCCTAAGCCGCAATCGCCCGGATACTCAGGTAAATAGCTCAGAGTCCGGACATTCTGTTTATCTGCCTTTCTAGAGTTCGCCTCCTGACCCATTACTCTTCACAGGAGTGGGTGGCGCGATCAAGGCTGATAAGGTGTCCGGCCCCCCTCCCAGAGACCGCACTGGAGCTCGTGCTGGTCAGAATGTTGGAGGTCGCGCCCATAGAAGGGAGCGATTGGGAAAATAGAGGAGCTAATATTTCGCCCAAAGGGGCGTCTGAAGAGGGGGGAATTAAAAACCCCTCCCTCCAAGGGGAGAAGAGGACCGCCTCCGAAGATCCGGAGGCCAAAAACCCTAAGCGG
The DNA here is from genome assembly GCA_963921465.1 of Triticum timopheevii. NCBI lineage: Eukaryota > Viridiplantae > Streptophyta > Magnoliopsida > Poales > Poaceae > Triticum > Triticum timopheevii. The sequence goes on along the minus strand of OY997268.1, from coordinate 430,173,622 downwards.
GGGAAGAGATCTTCGCCGGGGGGTCCGGCGTCCGGGGAGAATCCGGACACACAATCATCGCCAAAGGATCAGCCCTCCAGCGAGCCGTGAGTAGGAAAAGGGGGAGTTAATTAGTAAGGAAATACCTTCATATGTGCTTCTGTGGGTGACCGAAATATTTATCTTGCAGGTCGGATCTGCAGCCTTCTCAGATGAGTTCATCTTCGGGGGACCTTCTTCCGGAGATGATGGAGAGCGAACCGCCTCCGTCTGCCGCGCCGTCAGATAAAGCGGACGAGCCTGAAGTATCGTCACAGAGGGTATCCCCGAGTCCGGAGGGGCCAGAGAGTTCGGCACACACTAGTATCCGGCCGGGAGAACTGAAGAATCTGCTTGAAAGGGCGTCCATTTCAGAAGATCACCGTGCGTTGATGTGTATGGTGATTGGAAGGATTTCGTCCGCCGAGAGCGGATTGCGCAATGCCGCCATGAGTTTGCTGGCGGGGTTTGAGGTACACAAAAATGACGCATCCCTTTGTCTATTAACAGTTTTGCGCATAAAAATGCGCCCTGTATAGATAGTAGCCCCCAAGACTCGGTAGGGTGTCGAAGACGACAGCGTGCCGAGGATCAAAATCGCAAGTAATTAATGTCGCCATTCCTATGCAGGTGGCGGATAGTCCAAGGGGTAGCCGGACTAGTGGAGTTGCCGAGTTAATGCGGCAACTTGACGTGGCGGATGCGGACATCGCGCTTGTCAACCGGCGACTTGATGAGTCGCAAGGTAAATGAATTCTCTGCAGTCGCCTTATTAAGGGGGTCAAAGCCCTCCTCTGATAAATTATATGCTGTTATACAGACGGTGCTGCTGCTGTGGAGAGCCTTCGGGCCGAACTTGCTCAAGCTAAGGAGCAAGCCCGAAGGAGTGACGTGGCTGCCTCGAGGGCGGCCGAGGAGTTGAAAGCCGAAAAGGCTGCTCACTGCCTAAGCAGGGAAGAGGTGGCCGAATTGGCCGTAAAAGTGAAAGATGCTGTCGACCGCAATGAGGCTCTTGAAAAGGAGCACTTATCGGAGTGGGAAGACCTGAAGAAGGCCACCGCCGAGGCCAAGGATGCCCGCTCTGCAATGCGGGCCATTAGGGAGGAGCTGCGCCAGGCCGGAGATATCGTGGCTGGCAAGCCTTATCTGCTGCGTCGCCGGTTTATGGATCAAAAGTATGCTCAATTTGATTGGCTGTGGAGTCCGGAGGATCCATATATGGACTTAGCGGCAAGTGCGGCTGATGCCGTTGAACACTTCCGGAGCCAGAAGGATCACAAGACGGAAGAGCTATTTTGGTCTCAATTCCATAGTCTGGATCGCTCACTTCCGTTGACCGACCGGTTGGCCGAATGGGCCGAGCTAAATAGGTTGTCCGGACTTGCCATGACTGACATCGTGGCTCATGTCTGGCCAGAGAGGCCCAAGTCGACGAGCTACTTCGGCTTACTGCAGCAATTCCTTGGAGCGGTGCCGCATATCAAGGAGATGAAGCGGTCGGCCTGCATCGAGGGCGCGCGGATGGCTCTTGCCCGCGTGAAGGAGCATTGGACGGAGATGGATGCCACCGCTGTTGCCGCCCAGGGCTCGGATGAAGACCGGCTCCCCGCCGAGCACTATTTCGGGGAAGTTATGTGTGGCGCTCGTGTAATAGAGTCGCAGTGCTCAAAAAATGTCACGTTCAAATGAACGTTTTAGCTTGTAAAACGATGATTATGCTATAACTACTTTTTATACTTGTGCGTCCCAAGTAGTAAAACTGCTCCTATGCGGCCGTTTACGTATACACTTGTATAACCTGAAAGATTGAAGCCTTCGGCTTCAGCCCCCACGCACAAGGTGCGGGGGTGTTCGCAAAAATAGTGCATTTTCACACTTAATCCGACGTCTCGGTCCTGTTAAGGAGGTGGTAGCGTAGCAAACAAGGCAATCCGGACTATAATGCTTTATCACTTTCACTTAGCTAGTGGAGTTCGAGGGTGGGGCTACGATATAGCCCCTTGGGGCACCGCACTTCTCCGAGTTCAGGGCGCGTGTGTGCCTGACCGGGAAAAAGTCCTTCGTCAAAGCGGGGAATTCTAAACATTCCGGTGGTCGATCGAGTGGTTGACCAGTCTCTCGCTATATCATGACAGTCAGTTTTCGGCTTTCTCTACTAAGGTGCTCGCCCAGCCGAACTGGGGCACAATCACAGTAGTTCTCCTGGTGCCGCGTTAGCCGATGATACGGAACGTAAGGCAGCAAAACACAGGAGCCGGGCAAACCCAACATTTGACCAAAGACATGATTCGGAGCTGATGCATATAATGCCTAACTCGAGACGCCGAACACTCCCTGAGGTGTTCGGTCTTTATAATAATGGGTAGAACAATGCCCTAAGCCCCTGGTGTCCAGGTACAGGCATGGTATTCTGACGCGGCCGATGCCAAAACGTCAGGCTCCACTTTGGCTATAGGAAGAAACCAAGGGATAATAACAACAAGAGGCAGTAAAAAAGGTCTACGCAGGGTCTTAATCTGAAAAGAATCCTCACAATGGGTCCCTACTGCACGTCTGCACCTGTGTCTCCGTTGCGCCGTTATCCTGGACGGGTATGTACGTTGTTCATCTGTAAAAAGAGAGGAACGCTCAGTTTGAAAACAATTTGTGCGAAAAATATATGTGTAAAAGAAGAAGTATAAATAAGTAAAGCGGGGTTTGTATGAACCCACGGTTGTTTGTGCGCGCAGCCCCCTGTGAAGAGGTGTGCGGCTAGGGAGCCCCTAGCCTGCTGAAGCCGGACTCGTCTATCCGAGTCTGGGGTCTTTGAGTGACCCTCGCACTGAAATGATGCCTCGAGGACCGGGCATCTTGAGTGTAAGAGACGCATAATGCGGTATGGCGTTAAAACGGACGAAAGCCTTTCGTCCCAAGAGTGCTTGATATTTACTTTTAAATGGGACGATATGAAAAATTAGTGTTTCACGCTGAAAATTGTTCGGTGATCCGAACACGACTTCTAGTAATAGGGAGCCTGTGCATTTGGCATAAGGGCCTGGCGTCACTCCTTTGAAGGAAGTGCGGTTGTGTCGAATTTTGGTAGGGTCTATCCCCATCTTGCGGATTGTGTTTGAATACAGCAGGTTTAAGTCGCTGCCTCCGTCCATTAGGACTTTAGTAAATTGTAATCCGTCGATTATGGGATTCAATATCAGGGCAGTCCGTCCCGCGCTTCGAACGCTTCTGGAATAGTCCAGGTGGTCGAAAGTGATTGGTTTTGATATCCAATCTCTATGGTCTGCTGGGTTGGACCGTGCGAGGCTCTTTTTAGGAAGTGCCGCACTATTTTTCCGCATTATCACATGAAGTGAGTTTACTGCTTTGACCTCTTGTGGGAAAGTCTTTTGTTTTCCGGAGCTCTGCTGGTGGGGTTTATCTTCTTCGCTTGACGCGTCGAGCCCCTTGTGTTCGGCGTTTAGTCGGCCGGACTGTTTAAAAACGCAACAATCCCTGTGGGTGTGATTTGCAGGCCTTCCGGGGGTACTGTGGATTTGACATATCCGACCCAAGATCTTTTTTAAGTTGGACAATTCATCGCTGTCATCCTTAAGAGGCTGTGTTTTGTTGTTTGGCCTCGAGCTTTTTAATCCGGCGTTGACTGCCGTGCTCTTTGGGCCTTTCTCTTTATTCCGGCGCTGCTCTTTTCTGCGCCGTGATTTTCCGTTTCCATCTCTTATCTCGGATGTACTTGGGTCGCTGGTGTTGCATCTTGCTAGCCAGCTATCCTCTCCCGCACAGAAGCGGGTCATGAGGCTTGTTAGTGCGGACATTGTCCTCGGTTTCTCTTGGCCGAGGTGCCTGGCAAGCCATTCGTCTCGGACATTGTGTTTGAAAGCTGCTAAGGCTTCGGCGTCCGGACAGTCGACTATTTGGTTCTTTTTGGTGAGAAACATGTTCCAGAATTTCCGCACTGACTCTCCGAGCTGTTGAGTTATATGACTTAGATCATCTGCATCCGGAGGGCGGACATAAGTCCCTTGAAAATTTGCTCTAAACGCGTCCTCGAGCTCTTCCCAACTTCCAACAGTGTTTTCTGGGAGGCTTTTAAGCCAATGACGGGCTGGCCCTTTGAGCTTGAGGGGTAGGTATTTTATGGCGTGGAGATCGTCACCGCGGGCCATATGGATGTGGAGAAGATAATCTTCTATCCAAACCGCGGGGTCTGTTGTGCCATCGTAGGATTCAATGTTTACGGGTTTAAACCCTTCAGGAATTTGATGATCCATTACTTCGTCAGTGAAGCATAGTGGGTGTGCGGCGCCTCTGTATTGAGCAATATCACGACGCAGCTCGAGAGAGCGCTGTCTGCTGTGCTCGGCCCTGCCGGGGTTATTGTATCCGGCGCGACAGTATTCATCGTGGGTCGTGGGGCGCCCACGTGATCCGTAGATGGATCTGGATTGTCTTGCTTTGTCCTCCAATATGTCTCGCAAGTCCGGCGCGTTCCCTCTTGGCTTCGTACTTTTGGAGCGATGCCGGGGTACGGTCTTGGCTGGGGGCCTTGATGCCTCTCTGTCACGACCACGGGGTGGTCGGTCAGCCATATCGTGCGCTGGTGATGGAGGTATGTATGCTTCCTCCTCTAATCGGGGGAGCAGCTTGCGTCTTGGGTAGCTTTTGGAGGGGCGTTCGAGTTTATACTCTTCGGCCGCGAGGACCTCGGTCCATCGATCGGCCAGCAGGTCCTGGTCAGCTTGAAGCTGCTGCTGCTTTTTCTTTAGGCTGTTTGTTGTGGCGATAAGCCTGCGCTTGAAACGCTCTTGTTCGACGGGATCCTCAGGTACGACGAATTCGTCATCGTTGAGGCTTGCTTCATCTTCGGAGGGAGGCATATAGTTATGATCCTCAACCTCTTCGTCTGCCGCCCTCTCGTGAGGGCTTGCTTCTGCATCCTCCTGCGCTGAGTCTTGCTGGAGGGGATTGTCTTCGACACTCTCTGGGGTATTATTATCTCCTGTGCCGGAATCTCCATTCTTGCTGTGGCGGGATTTAGAGCGGCGCCGCTGACGCCGGCGTTTGGGCTGCTTCTTTAAAGAGTCCGCCTCCGCTGCTTCTTCGCCGTCCCCGTCTTTTGGGGTATCCACCATGTATATGTCATATGACGAGGTGGTCTTCCAGTGCCCTGTGGGCACTGGTTCCTGTTCGTCTCCGGCATCATCGTCCATAGCGTCGATGTCTTGGGAGTCGTAGTCTAGCATGTCGGTTAGATCGTCGACAGTGGCTACAAAGTGGGTGGTGGGTGGGCTCTGAATTTCTTTGTCGTTCGCATCCCAACCATCCTGGCCATAGTCCGGCCAGGGCTCTCCTGATAATGAGAGGTGCTTTAGTGACTTCAGGATGTCGCCAAAAGGCGAGTATTGGAAGATGTCCGCGGTGGTGAATTCCATAACCGGCGCCCAATCCGATTTGGTTGGTAGGGGCGTGGGAGGTTCGGAGTCCGGCAAGGAGTCCGGCACCTCGGAATCACGAGTTTTGCGAGGGACAAGATCTGTGTTCGGCTCCATCGCCGTGGAAGTTGAAGCCCCCGAGGCGGTGTCTATCCACCGATCCTCTATCCGGGCAATCGGCTCCGGACTGATGGCCGGAGCGGATTCGTGTGCGGCCACCAAGGCACTGTTCGGCGGCAGAGCTAGATCATGCCCATCGCAACAGTGCGGCGCGCTTGGCTGTGGCTCGGGTCCGTCGAAGATCAAGTCTCCGTGGACATCGGCCGTGAAGTTTAGGCTTCCGAATCTGACCTGACGGCCAGGGGCGTAGCTTTCGGTCTGCTCCAGATGGCCAAGCGAATTAGCCCGCAGTGCGAAGCCGCCGAATACGAAGATCTGTCCGGGGAGAAAAGTCTCACCCTGGACAGCGTCGTTGGTTGAAGATGCCATCAAGCCTATCGGTGACGACACAGAGGAACTCTCAATGAAAGCACCAATGTCGGTGTCAAAACCGACGGATCTCGGGTAGGGGGTCCCGAACTGTGCGTCTAGGCGGATGGTAACAGGAGACGAGGGACACGATGTTTTACCCAGGTTCGGGCCCTCTCGATGGAGGTAAAACCCTACGTCCTGCTTGATTAATATTGTTGATATGGGTAGTACAAGAGTGGATCTAGCACGAGATCAAGGAGGCTAAACCCTAGAAGCTAGCCTATGGTATGATTGTTGTAATGTATGTTGTGTCCTACGGACTAAAGCCCTCCGGTTTATATAGACACCGGAGGAGGCTAGGGTTACACAGAGTCGGTTACAATGGTAGGAGATCTACATATCCGTATCGCCAAGCTTGCCTTCCACGCCAAGGAAAGTCCCATCCAGACACGGGACGGAGTCTTCAATCTTGTATCTTCGTAGTCTTGGAGTCCGGCGGACGATGATAGTCCGGCTGTCCGGACACCCCCTAGTCCAGGACTCCCTCACCCCTTCTCTCTTTTTCTCTCATTTTTTTTTGGGCCCTCTTTTTTTGGGGCCTCTTTTCTTTCTTTCTTTTTTATTTTTTTTATTTTTTGTCCAGAGTCTCATCCCGGCTTGTGGGGGAATCATAATCTCCATCATCCTTTCCTCTCTGGGACAATGCTCTAATAATGAAGATCATCACACTTTTATTTACTTACAACTCAAGAATTACAACTCGATACTTAGAACAAAATATGACTCCATATGAATGCCTTCGGCGGTGTACCGGGATGTCAATTAATCAAGAGTGATATGTATGAAAGAATTATGAAAGGTGGCTTTGCCACAAATACGATGTCAACTACATGATCATGCAAAGCAATATGAGATGGAGCGTGTCATAATAAACGGAACGGTGGAAAGTTGCATGGCAATATATCTCGGAATGGCTATGGAAATGCCATAATAGGTAGGTATGGTGGCTGTTTTGAGGAAGGTATATGGTGGGTGTATGGTACGGGCGAAAGTTGCGTGGCACAAGAGAGGCTAGCAATGGTGGAAGGGTGAGAGTGCGTATAATCCATGGACTCAACATTAGTCATAAAGAACTCACATACTTATTGCAAAAATCTATTATTTATCGAAACAAAGTACTATGCACATGCTCCTAGAAGGGTAGATTGGTAGGAAAAGACCATCGCTCGTTCCCGACCGCCACTCATAAGGAAGACAATCAATAAATAAATCATGCTCCAACTTCATCACATAACGGTTCACCATATGTGCATGCTACGGGAATCACAAACTTTAACTCAAGTATCTCTCAGATTCACGACTACTCCACTAGCATGACTCTAATATCACCATCTTCATATCTCAAAACAATCATAAAGAATCAAACTTCTCATAGTATTCAATGCACTTCATATGAAAGTTTTTATTATATCCCTCTTGGATGCCTATCATATTAGGACTAAATTCATAAACAAAGCAAATTACCATGTTGTTTAAAAATAATATAAGTGAAGCATGAGAGTTCATCTATTTCTTCGAAATAAAACCACTGCCGTGCTCTAAAAAGATATAAGTGAAGCACTAGAGCAAACGACAAACTACTCCGTAAGATATAAGTGAAGATCAATGAGTAGTCGAATAATTATGTAACTATGTGAAGACTCTCTAACATTTAAGAAGTTCAAATCTTGGGATATTATTCAAAGAGCAAGCAAAACAAAATAAAATAAAATGATGCTCCAAGCAAAACACATATCATGTGGTGAGTAAAAATATAGCTCCAAGTAAAGTTACAGATGAGTGAAGACGAAAGAGGGGATGCCTTCCGGGGCATCCCCAAGTTTAGGCTCTTGGTTTTCCTTGAATATTACCTTGGGGTGCCTTGGAAATCCCCAAGCTTAGTCTCTTTCCACTCCTTATTCCATAGTCCATCGTATCTTTACCCAAAACTTGAAAGCTTCACAACACAAAACTTAACAGAAAACTCATAACCTCCGTTAGTATAAGAAAATAAATCACCACATTTGGTACTGTTGTGAACTCATTTTAAATTCATATTGCTGTAATATCTACTGTATTAAAACTTCTCTATGGTTCATACCCTCCAATACTACTCATAGATTCATCAAAATAAGCAAACAACACATAGAAAACAGAATCTATCAAAAACAGAACAATCTGTAGTAATCTGTAACTCTCGAATACTTCTGTAAATCCAAAATTCCAGAAAAAATAGGAAACCTGATCCATTTGTGTACCAACCCATAGCAAAAAGAATCAGATCAAAAGCACGTTTCTGTGAATTTTCAAAACTAATTTACTGGGCGCAAAAGTTTCTGATTTTCAGCAGGATCAACACAACAATCACAGTAAGCTATACCAAAGGTCTTACTTGGCACTTTATTGAAACAAAAGCTACAAAACATGATTACTACGTTAGCTTAATCATGTGAACGCACAAAAACAGTAGGGGTATATATTAGGTTGTCTCCCAACAAGCGCTTTTCTTTAATGCCTTTTAGCTAGGCATGATGATTTCAATGATGCTCACTTGAAAGATAAGAATTCAAACATAATGGGAGTATCATGAAGAATATGACTAGCACATTTGAACTTGATATTATTGCAATTCCTACAAGCATATATTCCCCCCTCATAATAATTTTCAGTAGCATCATGAATGAATTCAACAATATAACTATCACATAAATCATTCTTTTCATGATCTATAAGCATAGAAATTGTGTTACTCTCCACAAAAGCAAATTTCTTCTCATGAATAGTAGTGGGAGCAAACTCAACAAAATAACTATCATGTGAGGCATAATCCAATTGAAAATTAAAATCATGATGACAAGTTTTATGGTTATTATTATTCTTTATAGCATACTTGTCATCACAATAATCATCATAGATAGCAACTTTGTTCTCGTAATCAATTGGAACCTCTTCCGAAATAGCGGATTCATCACTAAATAAAGTCACAACCTCTCCAAATCAACTTTCATCATTATCACAATAAGATTCAACACCCTCCAAAATAGTGGGATCGTTACTTCCTAAAGTTGACACTCTTCCAAAACCACTTTCATCAATAAAATCATCATAAATAGGAGGCATGCTATCATCATAATAAATTTGCTCATCAAAACTTGGGGGGCAAAAAATATCATCTTCATCAAACATAGCATCCCCAAGCTTGTGGCTTTGCATATCATTAGCATCATGGATATTCAAGGAGTTCATACTAACAACATTACAATCATGCTCATCATTCAAAGATTTAGTGCCAAACACTTTAATGCATTCTTATTCTAACACTTGTGCACAACTTTCCTTTCCATCATTTTCATGAAAGACATTAAAAAGGTGAAGCATGTGAGGCAACCTCAATTCCATATTTTTTGTAGTTTTATTTTATAAACTAAACTAATGATAAAACGAGAAACTAAAAGATTCGATTTCAAGATCTAAAGATATACCTTCAAGCACTAACCTCCCCAGCAACGACACCAGAAAAGAGCTTGATGTCTACTACACAACCTTCTTCATGTAGACGTTGTTGGGCCTCCAAGTGCAGAGGTTCATAGGACAGTAGCAAATTTCCCTCAAGTGGATGACCTAAGGTTTATGAATCCGTGGGACGCGTAGGATGAAGATGGTCTCTCTCAAACAACCCTGCAACCAAATAACAAAGAGTCTCTTGTGTCCCCAACACACCCAATACAATGGTGAATTGTATAGGTGCACTAGTTCGGCGAAGAGCTGGTGATACAAGTGCAATATGGATGGTAGATATAGGTTTTTGTAATCTGAAAATATAAAAGCAGCAAGGTAGCAAGCGGTAAAAGTGAGTGAAAACGGTATTGCAATGCTTTGAAACAAGGCCTAAGGTTCATACTTTCACTAGTGAAAGTTCTCTCAACAATAATAACATAATTAGATCATATAACAATCCCTCAACATGCAACAAAGAGTCACTCCAAAGTCAGTAATAGCGGAGAACAAACGAAGAGATTATTGTAGGGTACGAAACCACCTCAAAGTTATTCTTTCTGATCAATCCATTGGGCTATTCCTATAAGTGTCACAAACAGCCATAGAGTTCGTAGTAAAATAACACCTTAAGACACATATCAACCAAAACTCTAATGTCACCTAGATACTCCAATGTCACCCCAAGTATCTGTGGGTATGATTATACGATATGCATCACACAATCTCAGATTCATCTATCCAAACCAACACAACGTACTTCAAAGAGTGCCCCAAAGTTTCTACTGGAGAGTCAAGACAAAAACGTGTGCCAACCCCTATGCATAGATTCCCAAGGTCACAGAACCCGCAAGTTGATCACCAAAACATACATCAAGTGAATCAATAGAATACCCCATTATCACCACAGGTATCCCACGCAAGACATACATCAAGTGTTCTCAAATCCTTAAAGACTCAACCCGGTAAGACGACTCCAAAGGGAAAACATCATAAGATCCAATTATAATAGCAAAGCTCGCGATAGATCAAGATTGTGTCATATCAAGAACACGAGAGAGAGAGAGAGAGAGAGAGAGAGAGATCAAACACATAGCTACTGGTACATACCCTCAGCCCCGAGGGTGAACTACTACCTCCTTGCCATGGAGAGCGCCGGGATGATGAAGATGGCCACGGGTGATGGATCACCCCTCCGGCAGGGTGCCGGAACAGGGTCCCAATTGCTTTTTGGTGGCTACAGATGCTTGCGGCGGCGGGAACTCCCGATCTAGGTTATGTTCTGGAGGTTTGGGGATTTATAGGAGAGGTTGGCATTAAGAACAAGTCAGGGGTGCCCACAAGGAGTCCACGAGGCAGGGGCACACCCTAGGGGGGCGCCCTCCACCCTCGTGGGGCCCACGGGACTTTTCCAGAAAAAATCTCCGTTGATTTTCAATGCATTCCGAGAACTTTTATTTCTGCACAAAAACAACACCACGGTAGTTCTGCTGAAAACAGCGTCAGTCCGTGTTAGTTCTAACCAAATCATACCAAAATCTTGTGAAAATATTATAAATATGGCATGAATACATCAAAAATTATAGATACGTTGGAGACGTATCAAGCGCTCCGCGGTCGCCTCAACGGCGTGCAAACATATATATGCATATAGCAGTTGAACACGCAAGGAATAGCTGTCCACAACCCGAGCGCACCGACGGACCCGAGCAAAGCGCGCCACGGCGCCTAACGTTGAGCAGAGCTTGCCAAGAGACGCGAGCAGAGGCCGGCACAGTGATACGTGGAAAATAAGACAAACTGTGCAAGCGATGTCGGAGACATCAAGCATGAATCAGATTAGATTTGTGCGTGCAATATGTGGCATACAGTTGACCCATCCCAGCTGTTTGTGATGGAATAAGCCGTGTGTGTTGTGGGCAAACGCTTGCTGGTATATAACCGTTTGTGATTGATGAATTCATCGTTCACGGGTTACCTAGAGCGGTTCGTGTGCGAAGTGATATGCTCTGTGTGTAGAACATCTATGCTCCGTGTACATAAGAGCAACATATATATACTTGTAACATGACATGATTGCAATACCAAATTAAACATCCAATTACGTTATATAACAAATACCATAAATATTGCAAGGTTAAAATTCAAAGATTACAATGCCCAAATTAAAACATTGCAAACATCATCATTTCTGCAAAGGGATCAGCCGCTGACAAGTCATGTATGGGTTTGACACAATGAGTTCCGATTACTCTGTCATATGCTCTTCCAATACGAAGTTTAGCTATTTTGGAGCCTCTTCCATTCCGCGGTACCTGCCGGCTCTGATCAACATACCATTCATCTTTCCTAATTAAATGTGCATTCAACCACAGTACCCTCAGCACCCTTCCTCTGGCGAGAAAGAACCTGGCGAGTGTAATCTCCAGTAAGGTCCCTCGATAGGAGTTCAAAGTAATATTTGAGAGATGCAAATCTAGGCATTCGATGTGATTGTCGTTATAAACATTGTCCACCTCTGGGCCTATTATTATCTGCAAAAGAAGAGAATGTTTTAGTACCTACATGCAGTTTTGAACACTACTACACGCCTATTTGGGTTTGCAGGATTTGCCAAATGCACCAACGTGCCACATCTTTGATCTGACATGATAAATATGGTTTTTTTTGAGAAGGAGGTTATCCCCCGGCCTAACATGGGCATTTGATTACAATCTAGAAAAATGTAGCCTTCTTTCACAAGAGGTTGGATTGGATGAAAAAATCCCTAAAAAAACTAGTACAGATGAATCCAAAGGAGAAATGCTTATGGATTGTAACCATATGAATCAAGCAACCAATATGGGGTGGGGGGTTGTATGTCCTGAAATCCTCCAAAATTCTTTTAGAAATCGTAGTACATTGTCATTGTAAACTTGGGAAAATGTGCAAAACATTGAACTCCCTTATGGTTAACATTTAACAGGAAAGGAGCATCACCTCGATATACAGCTTCTTCAGGCACGGAAAGCATCTCAGGCAACTGACAACTTGGTCTAGGTTGGGGCCGACAGATTCTAGTGCCAAGACCTTCACTTTGCCCAGAATTTGGGTGAAGCATTGCTGGATGACAGACGAACATACATCTTCAAAACTAGAAATGATGTTGATATCAAGAAGGAGGGGTATAAGGCGACTGTTGTACCTAAAAGTAGTAATATTTGACAGACGAGTAGCCCACCGTTGTCAATTTCGGCGCAGAAATGACACTAATTCTTGTTGGACCTTATTGATCAACTACAAGTAATCTCTCAAGTGAAGGTGTGTCCTCAATGACCATATTGTGGTCCACCTTTTGTGATCTCTTGTTGCAGCACCAGCAACACACATAAATAGTCTGGAGCGTCCTGGAGGTGATGTGGAAGGTACGCGACCAATTCATCGCCTGAAGATGAAGGAACTCGGGTGTAGTACAGCCGTGGAGGAGGCGCTCCATGTCATCTTTGTGGTGCTGACGGTGACGAGCTCGAGGTGCTTCAGTCGTGGTAAAAAAAGAGCGGGCACGTCATTAAGGGAGGATGGCAGTTCATGAACTTGGCGACTGAGGGAGTCCTGGATTAGGGGGTATCCAGACAGCCGGACTATATACTTCATCCGGATTATTGGAGCACGAAGATACAAGACTCGAGACTCCATCCATGTCCGGATGGGACTCTCCTTTGCGTGGAAGACAAGCTTGGCGATCCGGATATTATATTTCCTTCCCTGTAACCGACTCCATGTAAACCCTAGCCCTCTCCGGTGTCTATATAAACCGGAGAGGTTGGTCCTTAGAAGGCCGATCACAATTACAATCATAATCATCATAGGCCAGCTTCTAGGGTTTAGCCTCTACGATCTCGTGGTAGATCTACTCTTGTACTACTCATATCGTCAATATTAATCAAGCAGGAAGTAGGGTTTTACCTCCATCGAGAGGGCCCGAACTTGGGTAAACATTATGTCCCTTGATTCCTGTTACCATCAGCCTAAGACGCACAGATCGGGACACCCTACCCGAGATCCACTAGTTTTGACACCGACATTGGTGCTTTCATTGAGAGTTCCTTTGTGTTGTCGCTGCAAGGCTCGATGGCTCCTTCAATCATCATCAACAACACGGTCCAGGGTGAAACTTTTCTCCCAGGACAGATCTTTGTGTTCGGTGGCTTCGCACTGCGGGCTAATTCGCTTGGCCATCTGGAGCGGGTCGACAGCTACGCCCCTGGCCACCAGATCTGGTTCGAAAACCTGAACTACACGGCGGACATTCGCGGAGACTTGATCTTCGACGGATTCGGGCTTGTGCCAGGAGCACCGGACAGTCACAATGAGCATGTCTTAGACCTGCTGTCGGACAATGCTCGGGATATCACCCCGGCAGTAACCCCGGACCTAAATCTGGAGTAGGCTGCGTTGCCTAAGGACGGAGGGATGGACCCCGCCTTGCAGGCCGCACACTCATCGGCGGTGGAGCCGAACACAGGTCTCACCTCTGTGGAAGCCTGTGACTCCGGACCCCCGGACTTGTATCCGGTTGTCGGTTTCAGACCGCGTGCCCCCGAGCCCACCGAGCCTGGTTGGGCTACGGTAATGGAGTTTACCGCTGCGGATATCTTCCAGCACTCGCCCTTTGGCGACATGCTGAACTCATTAAAGTCTCTCTCTTTGTTAGGAGGCTCTTGGCCGAACTATGTATGACTCGAGTGGGAAGCAAGCAACGAAGGAATTCGCTGCCCACCCACCATCCACTTCATTGCCATGGTCGATGATCTAACCGACGTGCTTGACTTCGATTCCGAAGACATCGACGGTATGGACGACGATGCAGGAGAAGTACATGATCCACCGCTCACAGGGCGGTGGACAGCCACCTCCTCATACGATATATATATATATGGTGGACACTCCGAAGGAAACCAATGGCGACGAGGCAACGGAGGATAACCCCTCAGGGAGAAAAACAAAGCATGGGCGTCGTCAACGCTGCTCCAAGCCCCGCCACATCAATACCGGCCCAGGAGAAGAAAACAATCCGGATGGTGCAAAAGAGGAATACAACCCTGATCAGCCAGCCTTCGAGCAGGCCGAGCAGGAAGATGAGCAGGTCAGCCCAGACGAACAGGCGACTGACGGATATCCGGAGGAGGACAACTACATGCCCCCCTCCGAAGACGAGATTAGCCTCGGCGACGACGAGTTCGGCGTGCCTAAGGACCCCATCGAGCAGGAACGCTTCAAGCGTCGGTTATGGCCACTGCGAGGAGCCTGAAAAAGAAGCAGCAGCAACTCCAAGCTGATCAAGATTGCTCACAGATAGATGGACTGAAGTCCTGGCAGCTGAGGAATATGGACTCGAGCGCCACACGGCTGACCGGCCACCTCGTGGCTGGGATAAAACGGCATATCAGCCCGAATACCAGCCCGCACCCCCACGCCAATACACTACGGTCCAGGGCAACAGGCAAGACCTGCAAGATATACTGGAAAACAACGCAGGACAGCCAAGATCGATCTACGGATCGCGGGGGCGTGCCACAGCACGCAACGATGACCGTCGCGATGGATACACCATAAACAAGTCCGGTCGGGCCGAACACGGCCACCCAGACCAATCCGAACTGCGTAACCACATAGCCCGGCACAGAAGCGCCGCACACCCCCTCCGCTTCACCGATGAAGTGATGGATCACGAATTCCCAGAAGGGTTCAAACCCGTAAACATTGAATCATACGATGGAACAATAGACCCCGCAGTATGGATTGAAGATTTCCTTCTCCATATTCACATGGCCCGTGGAGACGACCTACACGCCATCAAGTATCTTCCCCTTAAGATCAAAGGACCCGCCCGGCACTGGCTAAACAGCCTGCCCGCAAATTCCATTGGCAGTTGGGAAAACCTGGAAGACGCGTTCCTCGACAACTTCCAAGGCACATACGTGCGACCACTGGACGCTGATGATTTGAGCCACAGTACTCAACAGCCCGGAGAGTCAGCCAGGAAATTCTGGACTCGGTTCCTAACTAAAAAGAACCAAATAGTCGAATGTCCGGACGCCGAAGCCCTGGCGGCTTTTAAGCATAATATCCATGAAGAGTGGCTCGCCCGACACCTCGGCCAGGAAAAACCCAAGTCCATGGCAGCCCTCATGACACTAATGATCCGCTTTTGCGCGGGCGAGGATAGCTGGTTGGCTCGCAGCAGCACTACGCGACATTCTGGCACTTCGGATGTCCGCGACAATAATGGCAAGCCACGGTGCAACATACATAAGCGATGGAACAATGGCGACAACATTGAAGACACGGCAGTCAACGCCGGATTCAGCGGATCCAAGTCCGGTCAGCGAAAGAAGCCGTTCAAAAGAAACAATCAGGGACCGTCCAGTCTGGACCGTATACTGGAGTGCTCGTGCCAAATTCATGGCACCCCGGACAAGCCAGGCAACCACACCAACAGAGACTGCTGGGTGTTCAAACAGGCCGGCAAAATAAACGCCGAAAACAAGGACAAGGGGCTGCACAGCGACAATGCTGAAGAGCCCTGGCGTCCAAACACGGGGGGAACAGAAGAAATCGCCCCCCCCCCAGGTGAAAATGGTCAACATGATCTATGCCACTCACATTCCCAAGCGGGAACGGAAGCGAGCACTACGGGACGTCTATGCAATGGAGCCAGTCGCCCCCAAATTCAACCCATGGTCAGCTTGTCCAATGACCTTTGATCATAGGGATCACCCTACTAGCATAAGTCACGGCGGATTAGCCGCATTGGTCCTAGACCCAATCATCGAGGGATTCCACCTAACGCGATTCCTTATGGACGGCGGCAGCAGCCTGAACCTGCTTTATCACGACACAGTGCGCAAAATGGGCATCGACCCTTCAAGGATCAAGCCCACCAAAACCACCTTTAAAGGCGTAATTCCTGGAGTAGAGGTCTGTTGTACGGGCTCTAACATTGGAAGTGGTCTTCGGATCTCTGGATAACTTCCGAAGCAAAGAATTAATCTTCGATATCGTCCCTTTCCGTAGTGGTTACCATGCACTGCTCGGACGAACCGCATTCGCTAGATTCAATGCGGTACCACACTATGCGTACCTCAAGCTCAAGATGCCAGGACCACGCAGGGTCATAACAGTCAACGGAAATATGGACCGCTCTCTCCGTATAGAAGAGCATACTGCAGCCCTCACAGCGGAAGTACAATGCGGCCTCCTCTGACAAACCACCAATCCAGCGGCAACAACTTCGAGCACCGTCAAGTGAGTCTGGAGCACCCCACAACAGGAACATCAGGCACGCCAGGAGCATGACTAGCAATCCGGCCTACGCTCAAGCCCCATCAAAGCAGCATTCGTGCCACGCGTACACAATTACGCACTCAAAATACCATGGGCATAGGCGGAGGTGCAGCAATGACTCAGTCAACAGTGCGGTATAACTGCTACATACCCTCATAACCCTCCCTTTTTATTTTTCAGGACATTGCTTTAGAGCAGCCTCTTCAGAAGAGCCGGATTGTCGGACTTACATAGGAGAGAAAACCAAGGAGGCAACAGGCTTTGCGCACAAAAGGAAATACCCAGGTGGAATCTGTTCACGATCGTTATACCTGTTTTACATACCTACATGCAGCCTGCCCTTGGATAGGACATGTTAAATAGTCCTATTTACTTCTGCTTAAATGCTACCGTTGTAAAGATACGCTTAAACGTATTATTCATCAATGGGAGATAATATATAGCGTCAGCTTATTATTCCTATTTGTGCATTTTTCTTGAAAATATTTATTTACTATTGCATCCGTACACCTTGGTACGATCAGTTTGCCAGGGGCTTCATATGGCGCCTCATAATACGGCAAAGCAAGTCCGAACACTTTCATCATGCGGCACCCCGAACTTATAGCACTATATGCATCAGCTCCGGATCACGTCTTGGGTCAATAGTTGGGTTTGCCCGGCTCCCTTGTTTTGGTACCTTACGTTCCGTTATATCGGCTAAGGTAGCGCAGGGAGAACTATTGCGATTGTGTCCCGGTTCTTCCGGACAAGCACCTCAGTAGAGAAAGCTGAAAATTGACCGGTATGATGCGGCGAGAGCTGGTCACTGTTCGAGAGGTCTTGAAATCCTTAAAGATTTTTTCCGCTTTAGGCCATGAATCGGCCTCGTCCGATTTAGGCGTATATAGTGCCCCAATTCGGCCCTCCGAATTCTAGGGGCTTCGCCGAAATTTAAAATTATGGACTTCTATGGCTAAGTGAAAGTTATAAAGCCGCATAGTCTGATTGCCTTGTTCGTTGCGCCAGATACCTCCTTAAGGGGCCAAAAATTTGGATACAGAGTATCTGGGTTTTTCCAGGAACACCCCGGTACTAGTTACGTGGGG
Source organism: Triticum timopheevii (assembly GCA_963921465.1). Lineage (NCBI taxonomy): Eukaryota > Viridiplantae > Streptophyta > Magnoliopsida > Poales > Poaceae > Triticum > Triticum timopheevii. Next base: position 430,155,759 of record OY997268.1, on the reverse strand, counting down.
GCGGAAGCCGACGACTGGCCTACTTTCAGAATTCTATAAATAGCCGCACAGAAGGTAATATTTTAAATCAAACAGTGCTACATAGCACAAGTAACTTCGTCTTTATATTACAACAGCGACAAAGGTACATTTATTCAAAGATCTTGTCCTTGGTACATTCATCGGCCACGAGACGAGCACCCTTCATAACGCCATCATAATACTTCTCGGGATAGCGATGCGCCTTGCCCTCCGGCGGCCCGTCCTTCACCAGCTTCTCCACATCCAGCTTGCCCCAATGCACCTTCGCGCGGGCAAAGGCCCGGCGGGCACCCTCAATGCAAACGGATCGCTTGATAACTTCAAGCCGCGGACAGGCATTCACCATCCACTTGATCTGGCCGAAGTAGCTAGTGGGCAGGGGCTCACTAGGCCACATCCGGACTATGAAATCTTTCATAGCCACTTCGGCCGCCTGTGGAGTTCGACCAACTGCTTCAGTTGGTCACTCAGAGGCATTGGGTGTTCGGTCGCATCATACTGGGACCAAAACAGCTTCTCCGTTGAGCTCCCCTCCTTGGCATGGTAGAACTCTGCGGCATCTAATACGCTGCGTGGCAGATCTGCGAATGCCCCTGGAGAGCTCCGAATTCGGGTAAGTAAAAGAAACGCCTCCTCCACATGTTTGCTTTGCATAAAGAATGTCTTACCCGCCACTATCTTCTTGGCCACCTGGATTTCCTGCTGTGCCTTGTCGGCTTCAGCCTTGGTGTCTTTCATACTCGCAAGGGCCTTCGCAAGCTCGGGCTCTTTCATCTTAAGATCATGCTCCACGGACTCGAACTTCTTGCCGAGCTCCTGGAGCTCTTGCTGTACCTCGCCAACTCTAGCATCTTGCTCTTCGCGCTCCTTGCATTCCAAGGCTGCCTTGTCTTCGGCCTCGGACAGCGCTTTCTTCAGAGACGCCAGTTCGATGGTGGCCCCTGTTACACAGTCACGACGCTTCGTCGTTAGATTAACCAATTTTATCTATCCTTCATTACATGAGAGCAGGGAATCGCTCACCTTTGTTCTCTTCGAGCTGCCTCTTCGTGAGGTCGAGCTCCCCTGCGCCTGCTCCAGGTCCCGCTTTAGTCCGGCGACCTCGGCTGTGCGGACAGCAGCGGCAAGCAGCACAGCCTGCTTATTCACATACACACTTATTATTAGACTCTTGCGGATTATAATTGACCCTCCGTTTGGCTTTTCTTTTCGAACACCAAACAGAGTATCAGGGGCTACTACCTATCGGGTGGTAATTTCACACATTTTTATTACTTACCTCAAAGCCTGTCGGGAGGCTAGTGCAAGCTTCGGTTAGTCCGCTCTTGGCGGACAAAACCTTCTGAATCAGCGCACTCATAAGAGTACGGTGCTCTTCATCCATGGAAGCGCCGCGAAGCGCTTCCAGCAGATAATCTGACGCCTCGGGCGTAACGGAAGTCCTCGGCACGGACGGCTCGCCCTCCCTAACGAGGGGCTGCTCGCCTAAGTCCAGAACCATTCCAGGTTCCGGAACAGTGTTCGGCTGAGAGCCCGGCCTACTGCGGCCCTCATCGACACGATCCGCGGGGATCTTGAACCCCGCGTGTCCGACATCTGGAATTCCACCCTGGGGCATCTCCAGAGTCACCTCCCCCCGCTCTGGGAGCCTTCGGGACAACACCTCCGTGTCATCCGCGGACTGAGGAGTAGTGGCCGTCGGGAGCGAGTTCATCGCTGAATCGCTCAGGGACCCGTCCGAAGACGATACCTCGGGATGAACCCTGGCCGTACTGCATATATGTTCGTTGTTATAAAAGACTATGAAGTAAAATCACGATAGAGTGCGGATACTTACGATCGCGCTAGGGGCTTTCCCTTGGGCAGCCACCCCTCCTCGCTATGGGCGGCCGTGGCGGAGTAGTCCGGAAGGGACACCTTTCCCTTCTTGGACGTCCCAGCCTCCTCCTCCGGGGAGGCTTTCCTCTTTTTCTCCTCCCCAGTGTGGGGAGGTAGAGTTTCTTCTTGCTCCCCCCCCCCCCCCCGCCTCCACGAGAGGAATCTGCCTCATCATCATCGGACGATGAGGGTATGATGGCCTTGCGCCGGGGGCCCTTCCAGGCCCCTTGGCCCGCCTTCTCAGGCCCCTCATCCTCTCTGGATGGGGTGGGCCCTTCTTCTTCTTCCTCCCCTTCAGGGGAGGAGTGTGCCTCGTCGTCTTCGGACGAGGCTTCCGGTACAACCTTACACCGGAGACCCTTCCTGGTTCCCGAGGCCTTCTTTTTGGCCTTCTTCTCCGGTGCCTTGTAGGGCGCCGGGACTAGCATCTCTGTCAGGAGAGCATCAGTTGGGCCTTCTGGCAGCGGAGCCGGACAGTCAATCCGCTCCGCTATCTCCACATAATCCTGATCAAATAAGCACAATTATTTAAGACTCCCCCACGAATATATTGGGAAGAGCTGAACCCGGTGGTAGTCAGAAAACTCACCGGACAAGGAGGCCGTGCGGCATGAAGTCCGTGGTCCTCGGATGCGGGAGGAGGTATTTCAGAGGCCTTGAACAGCGCATTCCATGCGTCTTTATGCGTCATACCGTAGAGCCTCCGAAGCGTCTGGTGTTCGGTTGGGACGAACTCCCACAGATTAAATGCCCGCCTTTGGCACGAAAGAATCCGGCGAACGAGCATGACCTGGATTACGTTGACAAGCTTGATGTTCTTGTCCTTCATGCTCTTAATGCAGTTTTGGAGTCCGGTCAGCTCTGTAGGTTCTCCCCAGGCCAGGCCCTTCTTTTCCCAGGAGGTGAGCCGCATGGGGGTTCCGGATCGGAACTCGGGGGCCACCGCCCAGTTGGCACCGCGCGGCTCGGTGATGTAGAACCACCCCGACTGCCACCATTTCACGGTCTCCGCAAAGGAGCCGTCAAGCCAGGTGACATTAGGCATCTTGCCCACCATGGCCCCTCCGCACTCCACTTGCTGGCCGCTCACGATCTTCAGCTTCATGCAGAAGATTTGTAGCCACAGGCCGAAGTGAGGATTGATGTGGAGGAAGGCCTCACATACGACGATGAACGCCAAGATGTTGAGGACGAAATTCGGGGCTAGATCATGGAAATCTAGCCCGTAGTCGAACATGAGCCCGCGGACGAAGGGATGAAGTGGAAATCCCAGTCCACGGACGAAGTGGGCGACAAACACGACCCTCTCGTAAGGTTCTAGGGTTGGAATGGCCTGCCCTTTGTCCGGTAGCCGGTGCGTGATGTCTGCGGCCAAGTATCCGGTCGCCCGAAGATTCGCGATATGCTTCTCTTTCACGGTGGAAGCCACCCACTTGCCTCCTGCTCCGGACATGTTTAGCTGTGCGGAGAAGACTTGGGCTAGGGCGCTGGAGCTCAAGGGGGCGAGAGTGGGCAAAGGAGGAAGAAGGCGTGGGTAAAAATGGGGAACTCTTATCCCTTTATGAGAGGCGACGAAAGCGGTGCGCCTCCCCACTTGCCCGTTGAGAATCGCTTACTTCCCAAGCGTCATGATTGATGGCGCGATGGGATTACCCATACCTGTATTGATGAGAATCCCGTGATAAGGGGACACGATCTTTGCTTTGACAAGATGTGTCAAGGAAACCGCCTCGCAATATGCGCTGTGGCTGGTTGTGGGAAAACAGTTCGAATAATGACCCGACCATAATGACATGTCATGTTGTCTAAATTTTTTTCGGCAGATTGCATTTGTGAAATATCATTCTCTCTACGGTGGTATGTGAAGATCATTTTGCGGATCCGTACACAGTTTAATTGTTCGATAATTACTTTGGAGTATTCGGAGAAGGAACCCGCCTTGCAATGCCGAAGACAAGACTACACGCCGGACACATCGTCATTGAATCCTAGTTCAGGGGCTACTGAGGGAGTCCTGGATTAGGGGGTATCCGGACAGCCGGACTATATACTCCGTCCGGATTATTGGAGCGTGAAGATACAAGACTCGAGACCCCGTCCGTATGGGACTCTGCTTTGCGTGGAAGACAAGCTTGGCGATCCGAATATTATATTTCCTTCCCTGTAACCGACTCCATGTAAACCCTAGCAGTCTCCGGTGTCTATATAAACCGGAGAGGTTGGTCCTTAGAAGGCCGATCACAATTACAATCATAATCATCATAGGCTAGCTTCTAGGGTTTAGCCTCTACGATCTCGTGGTAGATCTACTCTTGTACTACTCATATCGTCAATATTAATCAAGCAGGAAGTAGGGTTTTACCTCCATCAAGAGGGCCCGAACCTGGGTAAACATTATGTCCCTTGATTCCTGTTACCATCAGCCTAAGACGCACAGATCGGGACCCCCTACCCGAGATCTGCCGGTTTTGACACCGACAGTGAGGCGCAGCATGGGCGCAAAGCAAAGCACTGATTGGCAGCGAGTGCATATGCCCATCATTAAAACTGAGCTCCTCGAGGTGATCTATGGTAGGGATCGGAACCACTCGTCAAGCTTGGCTCGGTCCTTGCCATTGGAACGGAACTTGCCCGAGATAAGGCCTCTGATTGGGCCATGGTGACTACTGAGGATCTGGGAGAACACATCCAAGCTTTTGTGATAGCCATGGCAGAGCTCATGGGCGTTGAGGAGGTCGACAGGGGTGAGGAGCCATAGGGGGCGCCACCGCTGGGAAAGGGCGGTTTTCCTCGCCCCATATTTGATTGGGAGTAGGGATATGATGACTCTCAACATATCATCGGGGAGGTTGCTGATGAAGTCTAGGCCTGCTGGAGTCGCTTGTGGTTCTTTCTCGACCCGCCTTTGCTTGTTGGCAGCCTCGTTCTCCACCTCATCGGCGGTGATGGAAACCTTTGTCCCCATATTCACGCTGGGGTCTGGTGCGGGTGGAGAGAGAGGATTGTGTGTGTGGCGAGGATGGGGGGCGGGGGGTGCGGCCACTTGGGCATGCCATTAATACAGACTAGTGGGAGCGAGGCGGGCGGTGGTCAAAGGCTGTCTCACTTCCCGATGAAAACGATTGCTTAATCTATGAATGAAATAGTGCTAGCGATTTTTAGCTGCATATTTTGACAAACCGCAGTGTTACAAGGTTGACAAATGGCAATGTTACTAGATCAAAAAATGTCAATCTTTCCAGTTTGCCAAACGGCAACATACCCAATATGACAGATGCAAATCTTGCCAAATTTTTAGTACGTGGTTGCACACGGGTCATCCAAAATAACCATTTGCGTTGAAGGGATGTACAAATCCTGCTCAGCACATTTTTCTTGGCTTAGCGTCGAAGTCTGGCATTGCATATGATATTCAATCTGAACCGTTTGCGTTGAAGAGATGCACAAATCTTGCGTTGGATAGCTCGCACGCTTCCCATGATAGCATGCCAAGTTTCATGAATTTTAGAAGAGTTTTGGATTTACTAGTATTTAGAAAGCATGTATCTCAATGTTTGCGGCCGAGTGACGGTGGCAGGGTGTTTGACATTCATTCCCATTTCTTGCATGGGACCTAAGCATGCAACCAAGGACACAGATTTGAAATTTCAACCAACTTATATGCATTAGAGCATGTGCCTATAGTTCAAATTTGAATTATGCATATAAATGCATTGAAAACTCAACTAATGTATAAAAATGTCCAAACGAACCCCAAAAATTCCAATTTTTAACACAACACTCCTGTTGTTCTATGTTGACACTAGAGAAAGAATTGAAAGCAATAACAAGCAACGGAGATCGTTTCGTCCCCAAAGGTGGCATGTTCCCTACTGAAACCATCGGGCTTGTTGTGAAAAGCTCTGATTTGTGAGAAGCTTATACCCAAACCTGCCCCAAATGGGACAAAAAAATTACCACGACATGTTGATGTCGCTCCATGATAGCATGCCAAGTTTCATGAATTTTAGACGAGTTTTGGATTCACTAAAATTTAAAAAGCAGGTATCTCAATGTTTGCGGACGAGTGACGGTGGTAGGGTGTTTGACATTCATTCCCATTTCTTGCATGGGACCTAGCAACCAAGGACACGGATTTGAATTTTCAGCCAATTTATATGCATTAGAGCATGTGCCTCTAGTTCAAATTTGAATTATGCACATAAATGCATTGAAAACTCAATTAATGTATAAAAATGTCCAAACGAACCCCGAAAAATTCCAAATTTTAGCACAACACTCTTGTTGTTCTATGTTGACACTAGAGAAAAAATTGAAAGCAATAACAGACAACGGATATCAAAGGTGGCACGTTCCCTACCGAAACCATCAGGCTCTTGTTATGAGAAGCTCTGGTTTGTGAGAAGCTTATACCAAACCCGCCCCAAATGGGACAAAAAATTTACCACGGCATGTTGATGCCGCTCCATGATAGCATGCCAAGTTTCATGAATTTCAGAAGAGTTTAGAATTTAAAAGCGGGTATCTCAATGTTTGCGGCCGAGTGACGGTGGCTTGGTGTTTGACATTCATTCCCATTTCTTGCATGGGACCTAAGAATGCAACCAAGGACACGGATTTGAATTTTCAACCAATTTATATGCATTAGAGCATGTGCCTATAGTTCAAATTTGAATTATGCACATAAATGCATTGAAAACTCAATTAATGTATAAAAATGTCCAAACGAACCCCAAAAAATTCCAAATTTTAGCACAACACTCTTGTTGTTCTATGTTGACACTAGAGAAAAAATTGAAAGCAATAACAGACAACGGATATCAAAGGTGGCACGTTCCCTACCGAAACCATCAGGCTCTTGTTATGAGAAGCTCTGGTTTGTGAGAAGCTTATACCAAACCCGCCCCAAATGGGACAAAAACTTTACCACGGCATGTTGATGCCGCTCCATGATAGCATGCCAAGTTTCATGAATTTTAGAAGAGTTTTGGATATACTAGAATTTAAAAAGCGGGTATCTCAATGTTTGCGGCCGAGTGACGGTGGCTTGGTGTTTGACATTCATTCCCATTTCTTGCATGGGACCTAAGAATGCAACCAAGGACACGGATTTGAATTTTCAACCAATTTATATGCATTAGAGCATGTGCCTATAGTTCAAATTTGAATTATGCACATAAATGCATTAAAAACTCAATTTAGTGTATAAAAATGTCCAAACGAACCCTGAAAAATTCCAAATTTTAGCACAACACTCTTGTTGTTCTATGTTGACACTAGAGAAAAAATTGAAAGCAATAACAGACAACGGATATCAAAGATGGCACGTTCCCTACCGAAACCATCAGGCTCTTGTTATGAGAAGCTCTGGTTTGTGAGAAGCTTATACCAAACCCGCCCCAAATGAGACAAAAACTTTACCACGGCATGTTGATGCCGCTCCATGATAGCATGCCAAGTTTCATGAATTTCAGAAGAGTTTTGGATATACTAGAATTTAAAAAGCGGGTATCTCAATGTTTGCGGCCGAGTGACGGTGACTTGGTGTTTGACATTCATTCCCATTTCTTGCATGGGACCTAAGAATGCAACCAAGGACACGGATTTGAATTTTCAACCAATTTATATGCATTAGAGCATGTGCCTATAGTTTAAATTTGAATTATGCACATAAATGCATTGAAAACTCAATTAGTGTATAAAAATGTCCAATGAACCCCGAAAAAAATCCTAAAACTAACACAACACTAATGTTGTTCTATGTTATCACTAGAAAAAAATTGAAATCAAGAAGAGGCAACGAATATCGTTTCGTCCAGAAAGGTGAAACATTCCCTACCGTAACCATGAGGCTTGTTGTGAGAAGCTCTGGTTTGTGAGAAGCTTATATGCCCAACCTGCCCCAAATGGGACAATATTTTTACCACTGCATGTTGACGCCATTCCATGCTAGCGTGTCAGGTTTCATAAATTTCAGATGCATTTGCAATTTACTAGAATTTAAAAACCATCTATTTCAATGTTAGCGACCGAGCGACAGTGGTAAGGTGTTTGACATTCATTCTCATTTCTTGCATGGGATTTAAACATGTAGCCAAGGACACACATTCCAATTTGGAACCACATTATATGTACTCGAGCATGTGCATGTAGTTCAAATTTGAATTATGCACATGAATGCATAGAAAACTCAGTTAATGTATAAGAATGTCCAAGCGAACCCTGAAAAATCCCAAAAAATGACACAACACTCGTGTTGTTCTATGTTGACACGAGAAAAAATTAGCAAGTAAGAAGAGGCAACCGATATCGTTTGACCCCAAGGTGGTGCGTTCCCTACCGAAACCATCAGGCTTGTTGTGAGAGAAGCTCCAGTTTGCGAGAAGCTTATACCCAAACCTCCCCCAAATGGGAAAATATTTTTACCACTGCATGTCGATGACGTTCCATGATATCATGTCAAGTTTCATGAATTTCAGCCGAGTTTGCGATTTACTAGAATTTTTAAAACCATTTCTTGCATGGGACATAAGCATAAACCCATGGACACATATACGATTTTACAACCCATGTTGGTGCACCTGGGCATGTGCATGTAGTTTAATTTTGAATTGTGCACCTGAAATGCCTAGAAAACCAAGTTACAAATGTCCAAACGACCCCTGAATAATTCCAGTTTTTGACGACACACCTATAGTTGCATGTTCACTGCAGATAAAAGTTCGAGCAATTCAAGCAATGTCCATTCCAGTTGTGACCCCATTACGTAATTAAAATCAAGACGAAAAATCAAGTAGATCGCACACAGTTTATTATCACCAACCGTGTGAGATGGAGTACATAATATCCTGAAGCACCATCAGTGTATAGTACACCTATGGCTTACGCGAGAAGGTGCCTCGGCTACAGTCCACAGCTAGCATGTCAAGCACACTAGCTTCCTCCCCAAATACTCCCGCCTCTATATCCCTCGCAATCTCAAAATTATCTGCTTGCCCTTGATCCAAATTTTCAGTAGCCCCGCCTTGTTACTCCCACCTAGTAAAATTTTCAGTTGCCGCAGTATTTCCTCAAACACCACCTTAACCCCATCCCCCCCCACACACACCACACACTCCCCAAGACCTTCGCTCACAGACGCACACCACCCCTGAAACCATTGGTAGGTTGCCGCCATCGCCGCCGCCTCCATCCTCAACCTTTGCCTGTGTGCTGGGGAGCTCAAGGAGCCAATGGTCCAAGAGATGTTTATCGCGGCCTCTTCGCCCAACGCCGGCTAAGTGGCCGCCAAGGTGTCCCCGTCGTCCTCTGCAGGCTCTTTATCGATCCGCCATCGCCGGTCCCCCGATCCGCCCGCCGCCGCGCCCCTACGCCGCTTCGAGGACTTCCCCATCCTCCCTCGGACCCGGCAGCCGACGAGGTCCTACCTCAGGGTCTGGCAGCGGCGGTGGGGGACGTGGGTCGCCGAGATTACAGATCAGGAGACCCACACCCATCGGTGGCTCGGTAGCTTCCTCGCAGCCATGGAGTACGACCGCTGGCAGGTCCGCTACCACGGCGCGACGGCTAGGCTCAATTTCCCCTTCGGCACACATCCGGTCCACCTCGTTCTGCCGGAGCCAGGGGTGGTGAGCTTGGCTATGGTGCGGGAGGACCGCAAGGCATGGGAGCACCCTCGAGGCCGAGGCTGCCGACGAGGCCTACATGCAAGAGCTCCGCCAGCAGCACCCGGAGCTCATGGAGGCGGAGCGGGCGATCTTTGCCGGCTCGGGAGGCGGTGAGGTTATCACGCTCTCCTCTCATGACGAGGTCAAAGGCGGCAAGGACGGCGGCGAGGTTATCGCGCTCTCCTCCGATGACAAGGTCGAAGGCGGTGAGGATGGCGGCGCGGAGGGCATCGAGGTGGGCAGCAAGGACGAGGATGTCGATGTTGATGAGTGGAGGAGTGTCTTCCCCAATGACCCCTACGACGGCACCGGCCCGGACCCAGCTTGCGGCACACCATACCTGACGAGGAAGGATTGGCTCGGCCTCCACTTCGACAGAAAGTAGTTTAGCTTAGTTCAAATTTATGTTTTATGTTCGGTTTATGCAAAACTATCTATGTTTATGTTTGAATGCATGCTACTTTTGGTTGAACCTGCTTTGAACTTGATCAAATTGAAGTTTACAACATTAAGTTTAGGGGACCAACTAGAAACGGCCAAAAATTGCTGGCCTTATGCCACTAAGGGTTTTAGTCCTTTAACTTTTAAAGGATCGGCTAGAGATGGCCTTATGCCTTGTTTATTTCAGTTCTTCACAATGTGATGCTCTATATGTGCAACTATTTGCCGTGTAGTTCAATTTCATCAATAATAGTTTCAACAATACCACTATGAATTACAATATTTGGTTGTTGTTAAGGATATTGCAGTTAACATGCCTTTTCATTTTTAACAATAACTAGTGTACTTTAGACCTGCACAATACCAGTTTGAATGATTATTTGTTTGTTTCTAAATGTTATGCCTCATGCAGTTAACACACCTTTCCACTTCTTGTTTTGCTTAACTAGCGTGCTTAAGCCTGCACACTGAAGCTATGATTTGTAGATTATGTTGTCTACCATTTATATATTTAGTTGATGTTTAGCCTGTTGTGCTTAACATGCCTTTATATGTACTCATACAGGACAATATTGAGAACAGTGTTGTTTTCCATGGAGGTTAGTTTCATCGCTTTGCTTATATGTACTCACTGTTCAGGATATCGGTAGCTGGTACCATATAGCCTGGGGGCTGATAAGGGATTAATCGTCGAATAGGACATTTCACTGAATATATCTAACCCATTTATCAGTAGGTTAACTAAGACCATATTTAATACTCCCTTCGTCCTAAAATAAGTGTCTCAACTTTGTCCTAGCTCTAGTGCAAATTTGTATTAAGCTCAAGACACTTATTTTGGGACAGAGGGAGTATATCTGAGGCTAAATAGCAACATGCTTTGTACTGAATGACTAAATATGCAATCCGAGGCTACATAGCAACAAGGAAGAGTGTTACCTTAGTGTTCTGATGATGTCTAGATATACATGTAATAAAATAATATATAATGGGATGGAGGGAGTGTTGTACTACATTATTTTTCAATTGTTTTTTAGCTTCTAATATTAACTTGGTGCTTTTAGGTACATATGTCATTGCCAAATATCCACACTTCGACCCTTTCTGCGCATGGGGCAATGAGATATTCATGAACCATCATCAAGTGAGGAAACTGATAAAGATTGTTATTAAAATGGGTCAAAAGATGTCAATCGAACTATTTGTTTACACTTTATGCAAGATAACAATGAACTATAGGATGGTAAGTAAGAACCCTATAGCCTTCTTTTTACTACCCGTAATGAGTTGTGTTAGCTGACAATTTCTAAATCTTTTTTCCTTTGCAGTAGATCCTGAAGCAGTTTACTCGAGATTACCTCTCAAACTACATGATTGGCCGCCGGCCATCACAAGGGGTTGGACTAGAGTCGTGTGTGCCTTCTGCATCCAGGAGAGCACAATAGGGCTATTCCGCTTCACCTTGTTCGGCAACCAGAATGTCTGTCACCTCTTTCTTTACCATCTGTAATAGTACAAGTATAGAACTATGGTTCATCATTCTTTATTTGGTGCTTATGTAATTCTTAAACATATGTACCTGTGAATCGAATAATGCATTGGTTGTTTGAACCTGATGGATATGAATAAATCTATATCCTACTTTCAAGTTTAAATTAGGTACAATTTTAAATAGCAGCAATTAAATTAGGGTGAAATTACGGTGTGCAAGTCATTACAGCGGACATAGTTAATAAAGCACAGCGTGTGCGATATACATCATAATCCGACACGGTTCACATAGAGGAAACGTGTGTAACAATGCACGCATTGCTGTTTGCAAAGAGTGTGTGATGTCAGACACTATCACACACGGTGCGGGAAAACTAAATGTGTGTGAATGTCTACCTATCATACACGGTTTATAATCATGAACTGTTGGTGATGTGCTAGGCATCATAAATGTAGAGCCAGTTTGGTAGGTGCCTAGAAAACTCCCGTGCCTGGAATCTGCCTGGTTTTAGGTAAAACTACAAAACTCTGACTGCGATGGAAATGCGGGCACAAACAAGTAGTAAGGATGAAGCGTTTGGGATATTTGAGACATCGGAAATGGTTATATAGGGGCAACTGTATGCATCAAGGCTCCCTATCCCCGACGGTTTCTAGGTCGTGTGGGAAGGACCCCCCTATCGCCCATACTCACTTGGCGATGGTTCCAAATGTCGTCGCGGAAAGGGGTTAAAAACCGTTTATATATCACCTTGTTGTACCAGTGATGACGGATGGAAGACACACCATCATCACTAACTGAGTCTTTTATAGGAGTAGACATAACACACCACATGATTACTGTAGACATAGATATCAACTATGTGTACTATATGAACTCAAATTCAAAATTTTGAATACACTTGATGTTGATTCCAAATAATAGTACATTTGATGTACTAACTAGATCTTCATAATCTAGACCATGTTTCATACGTGCACCGTGTTTATCACACAAAGTATAGTGCCCCACCCCCTACATTATGACAAGTATTTAGCCCTGAGCTGCAAAAGCCACACATTATCACAAATTCAAATAAATGTTCTATAAATTATATGTAGTATTCATAACCACACCATGCGTGTCACCATTATATATATTCATGCATGCATCAGTTTAAAATACTATGGTATCTTCTTCCAATATCCGAATCCACTTCTATAATGAATTATGATCTCTATTCGTCTTTTACACCCACACAATCCTCTAATCTCTGTAGCTAGCACTAACTTTCTCTCGTGCATGCACACGCCCGCCTCCCTCTCACCCTCCCTCATCATTCTCTATCTCCATCGAGCACATTCATCATTTCTCTTTAGGTCGTTCACCCATGGTGTGTATAGGCCCCCCAGCTCCTTCTTTCCAGCACACACCGATTGATCTACCTCTCTATCCAGGTGTGCCTACCACAAACACAAGCTTTCCCTCTTATCTTCTCACCGTCCATGCCCCCTCCGTCTAATACGGTTCCACACACGTGGATACTCCCGCCCTCTTTTCATCAATCTCATCCTCACACACTCCTTCCCCCTTGATATAGTAGGTCTCTCGCACCACCTCCTAGCCGCATCCCCCTCTCTCTATCCTTCTCTCTGGGCCTTATTTGCTTCTAACACATGCATGCATGTATACCTATCGATCTCCCTACATATACCTTGGTCGACTATAACTCTTTTTCCCCACACATCGACTGACGTACCTCACAAGTTATGCCTCTTCTCCGACAAAGGATGATTGATCTTACTATGTAGTTACGTCTGCTTACCACATCCATATCGTCCCCCTTCATCATTTGTGCATGCCTCCTGACCCGTCTCTCCCACGCACGTGCACAGACAGGCAGGTCCCTCTCTTACTGATATTGCAGGCGTGCCCCCCGTTTGTCTAGCGGACCTCTCCCACCATTTGTGAGAAGCAACTCCACCACCAACCCGTCCGACACTCTAGCTATGTCTCTCTCCCAACCTTATTCCTCTCCTACACATATGCATGGATGCTGATCAATCTCCCTCAATACATAAGGTAGGTCTCTCTCCTCGTCCACACATATACTAGCCGTTCTACCTCTATAGTTAGGTCTCTACCCCCCCCCCCCCCCACACACACACATCGATAGTCGAATAATGTAGGTAGGTATCCATGCCACAGAGATAAACTGCACCTATCCCCTCTCACGTTCTAGTAGGCTAGCCACCCTATATCCTTGACGTGGGCACACACAAATTTGATGGCACTCTTTATCGATCGTGCACACACACACTACATCCCTCTCTTATATTCTATGGATATCTCACGCCGATGATACCTCCACTCTCTTCTTATGGATCTCCCCCTCTATATATGCTATATCCAGGCATCTGTTTCACACACATTGAAGTAAATATGCCCTAGAGGCAATAATAAAGTTATTATTTATTTCCTTAATTCATGATAAATGTTCATTATTCACAAAGCACATACCTTGATAAAGTTTTTGAAGAAGTTCAAAATGGATCAGTCAAAGAAAGGGTTCTTGCTTGTATTACAAGGTGTGAAGTTGAGTCAGACTCAATGCCCGACCACTATAGAAGATAGAGAGAAAATTAAAGTCATTCCCTATGCTTCAGCCATAGGTTCTCTAATGTATGCAATGTTGTGTACCAGACCTGATGTGTGCCTTGCTATAAGCATAGCAGGGAGGTACCAAAGTAATCCCGGAGTGGAGCACTGGATAGCGGTCAAGAACATCCTGAAATACCTGAAAAGGATTGAGGATATGTTTCTCGTTTATGGAGGTGAAAAAGAGATTGTCGTAAATGATTACGTCAATGCAAGCTTTGACACTGGTCAGGATGACTCTAAGTCGCAAACCAGATACGTATTGTTATTGAATGGAGGATCTGTCAGTTGGTGCAGTTCCAAGTAGAGCGTCGTGGCGGGATCTATGTGTGAAGCGGAGTACATTGCTGCTTCGTAAGAATCAAATGAAGGAGTTTGGATGAAGGAGCTCATATCCGATCTAGGTGTCATACCTAGTGCATCGGGTCCAATGAAAATCTTTTGTGACAATACTGGTGCAATTGCCTTGGCAAAGGAACCCAGATTTCACAAGAGAACCAAGCACATCAAGAGATGCTTCAATTCCATCCGTCATCAAGTGTCAGAGGGGGACATAGAGATTTGCAAGATACACACGGATCTGAATGTTGCAGACCCGTTGACTAAGCCTCTTCCACGAGCAAAACATGATCAACACCAAAGCTCCATGGGTGTTAGAATCATTACTATGTAATCTAGATTATTGACTCTAGTGCAAGTGGGAGACTGAAGGAAATATGCCCTAGAGGCAATAATAAAGTTATTATTTATTTCCTTAATTCATGATAAATGTTTATTATTCATGCTAGAATTGTATTAACCGGAAACTTAGTACATGTGTGAATACATAGACAAAACATATAGTCCCTAGTATGCCTCTACTTGACTAGCTCGTTAATCAAAAATGGTTATGTTTCCTAACCATAGACATGTGTTGCCATTTGATGAACGGATCACATCATTAGGAGAATGACGTGATGGACATGACCCATCCGGTAGCTTAGCATTATGATCGTAACAGTTTCTTTGCTACTGCTTTTTCATGACTTATACAAGTTCCTCAGACTATGAGATTATGCAACTCCCGAATACCGGAGGAACACTTTGTGTGCTATCAAACATCACAACGTAAATGGGTGATTATAAAGGTGCTCTACAGGTGTCTCCGAAGGTGTTTGTTTGGTTGGCATAGATCGAGATTAGGATTTGTCACTCCGTGTTTCGGAGAGGTATCTCTGGGGCCTCTCGGTAATACTCATCACTATAAGCCTTGCAAGCATTGTAACTAATGAGTTAGTTGCGGGATGAAGTATTACGAAACGAGTGAAGAGAATTGCCAGTAACGATATTGAACTAGGTATGATGATACCAACGATCAAATCTCGGGCAAGTAACATACCGATGACAAGGGGAACAACGTATGTTGTTATGTGGTTTAGCCGATAAAGATCTTCGTAGAATATGTAGGAACCAATATGAGCATCTAGGTTCCGCTATTGGTTATTGACCGGAGACGTGTCTCGGTCATGTCTACATAGTTCTCGAACCCGTAGGGTCCGCACGCTTAACGTTTGATGATGATTGGTATTATGAGTTTAGGTGATATGATGTATCGAAGGTTGTTCGGAGTCCCAGATATGATCACAGACATGACTAGGAGTCTCCAAATGGCCGAGACATAAAGATTGATATATTAGACGACTATATTCAAACACCAAAAATGTTCCGGAGAAGTTTCGGATAAAACCGGAGTACCGGGGTTACCGGAACCCCCTCGAGAAGCTATTGGGCCTCATGGGCCTTTGTGGAGAAGAGAGAGGGGTGGCTAGGAGGTGGTGCGCGCCCCCTTGCCCTAGTCCGAATTGGACAAGGGGAGGGGGTGGTGCCCCCCTCCTTCCTTCTCTCCTCCTCCTCCTTCCCCCCTTCTCCTAGTTGCAATAGGAAAGGAGGGGCCGAAACCTACTTGGAGTAGGATTGCCCCCCCTTGGCACGCCTCCTCCCCTGGCCGACCTCCTCCTCCCTCCCTCCTTTATATACAGGGAGGGGGCACCCCATAGACACATAAGTTGATCAAGTTGATCTTTTAGCCGTGTGCGGTGCCCCCCTCCACAGATTTCCACCTCGGTCATATCGTCGTAGTGCTTAGGCGAAGCCCTGCGCCGGTAACTTTGTCAATACCGTCAGCACACCGTCATGTTGACGAAACTCTCCCTTGACCTCAGTTAGATCTAGAGTTAGTGGGATGTCACCGAGCTGAGCGTGTGCAGATCGTGGAGGTGCCATACCTTCGATGCTAGGATTGGTTGGATCATGAAGACGTACGACTACATCAACCGCGTTGTCATAACGCTTCTGCTTTCGGTCTACGAGGGTACGTAGACAACACTCTCCCCTCTCTTTGCTATGCATCACCAAGATAGATCTTGCGTGACCATAGGATTTTTTTTGAAATTACTGCGTTCCCCAACACACATTGCATATGTTTCATTTTTTGTTTGAGATATCATCGACACATATTCCATGTCTATCTCTCACGCACCCCGCTCCCAAAAAAATACTCATGAACCCACACACTATCTCTCTCTAGGTTTGTATTTCTCTCACACAAACTCATGTAGGTGGTCTACGTACATGAAGAGAATAGGTGCACTTACTCACGCTTCATGCCCAGCCACACCCGCGCGGGTACACGGTGGAGCTCATTTCTGTATGAAATGGCAACCCACGTGCTAACTTGAGAGTGTGTAGCGGTTGTTTACCTACAGAGGTCGTGTACCACGCGTGCACGAAACAAAGTTCGACTTGATGCGTTGGCGCGTTATTTTTAAATAAAGTTATATTGCTCAATGGCACGTACGCAGAATATAAAATGATTGTTATGGAGAAAAAGTAGTCTGCTCCACTATATACAATGGAGCCTGCCTGCCGAGGTTTGTCTCTCTTCACAGTATCTCACACAAGGCGGCGGTGGCCTCTCTCTCGCCGTTGGTCACTGATCCGGCCGCATCTCGTCCGCCGGCGAAAAGGGAGGATGTGCATCGTTTCTCCGTTCGACGGCGCCGAGGCAGCACGTCCTGATCTACGGTGCCCGCCGTTCTCTCTGACCAAGCTCCGACGCGGTAGGGCCTACGCCACTCGCTCGCTGCCGTAGTATGGGTAGATCCCGCCCGCCGCCGCCCTCCTAGTTCCATCCCGATGACCCCCAGGTATCCCCTCCGGCCTTGCTCCACTGCCCATCTTCCCATGTTGCTCCATGTGGAAAATCCTGCATGTAGATCTTCCCTAGTTCTTTTCACAAAACGTAGCTCGTCCGGCGTACTTTCCATCTTGCAATCTCGTCCTCACACCATTTTGGATAATCCACCATGCTGCTATCTTTCCCTTATGACATGGAATATGCTTCCTTTTTGTTGGTGTATGTGTCTTCAACCCTTTATTGGGCAGTAATTGTTTCCTTTCTACCTATTTTTGCAAATAGGGCTATCCGTTTCACCTCGTTGCTATTGCGACGTTTTGGTGAACTACACAGATCACTTTTTTCTTAAAGCATGTTTTGTGCAGTTCCGCCAAAATGTCACACGGGCAACGTTTTTACATTTTTGTGGGACTGCAGAAAGGGAGGTTGGTTTTGCTATCCTCCTCATCCAACTCTGAGCCTAATATTCTCTAACAAGTAGTTAGTCTTAAAGAGAGATCGTAGTGGTTATTGGCTTCTATTTGTGAGTGTTATGTTTCATCATCTAGTTCAACTATTATTGTAATCACACTGACTGAATATCTTTGCAAACAGGGATGATAAGCTCGATTTTAGTGGAACTTCACAAAATGATCAGATTTTCATGTCCTCCATACACCTCTTTCTTGGCTACACAACTGCATGAAACTAGCTACCAACCAATGAAAATTGCGGCCAGGA
Organism: Triticum timopheevii; assembly: GCA_963921465.1. Taxonomy (NCBI): domain Eukaryota; kingdom Viridiplantae; phylum Streptophyta; class Magnoliopsida; order Poales; family Poaceae; genus Triticum; species Triticum timopheevii. Next base: position 430,137,728 of record OY997268.1, on the reverse strand, counting down.
AATGGAGCCATTCCTATGAACAACATCGATCAATTATACTCCATTTTCCTTTATTTGACACCTTCTCACAACTTTGTCTTCAGTTGTGATGTGAATATTGGCGCTGATATGTGAATCATTGAGATGCATTAGCAGCCATGGTAGTTTCATTTGTATTTGATGGAATGTTGTAACGGGACATTGTTGAGGCAAGAGAACACATGAATCCTAAGTTGAAACCTTTTTTTCTGCGAGAACCAAAGTTGGAACCTTCATAGCATTACAGTACAATTTCATTATGCTGGAAAATTATGCCATAAACCATTCAACTCCGTTTTGCCGACATGTGGGACATCCTTCATCTGGCTCCACCTGCCATGCACCAATATTGAGTGCACAACTACAGGGGAGATTCACCCTGGTCGTTGCACCGCAGTAATAATGACTAGTGACAGTGAGCAGTCAAATCACAAAGCCCCACCTTCGCCACAATAATAAGTTGCTCGGACGAAGCAACCGTCACTTCACCTTTCCCATAGTAAGTACCTCTTTTTTTATTCTAGAAATCACCACACGCGAATATTGGACGGTAGCAACACAGCATCAAGTGTACTCACTACTCAATTAAAAAATTGAAACCAACCAATGAACTACTAGATGGTGAGCATTTGCTAGTACTCCCTCTGCCCACCTAGGGCCTAAGATAGTCACAATCCAAACAACCCCTACGTACACCTGTGCCCTCTCCCTATCCCACGCGCGTGGTGGCTCGTAGGACGAGGAGAGGGTTTTGACTACAACGCCCTCTCCCTCTCCTTCGCCCTCGCGGTGGGTGTACACCAGTTTAGCAGTATAGGACATGCAAGTTGCTCAAAGCATACCGTCAATTTTGTATGTGAAACTGTGAAAGGATCATCAAATTATATAATTTTCAATTTTATAAAATCTTATCAATAGTCAAAGCCAACCTCGAAGAGTACATTAGGCCCTATATGTATATGGATGAAGGGAGTAGAATTAATCGCAACGCATGCATGCATGAGGAGTACTACAATAAACAAGAATGTCTTGGGATAGGTTCTTAACTTGTTGGTGCTAAGCATCCTTCATTTAATGATTTTGCAACTCCGTGGCCCTCCGTCCTTCGGAGTGTAAATAGTTAAGCCAATGACATGTGGGTATACCACAAGAGGGCCCATATGCAAGTTAATAGAAGAGAGAGGTGCGTAGGCGTATTTGCGAAAGCGAACCTCTTGCGGAAGCGTGCTCCACTAGCAAACATGATGGCAGTACATGGTAAGAGCATGGTTAATAATTGATAACCCACAAGTGTAGGGGACCGCAACAGCTTTCGAGGGTAAAGTATTCAACCCAAATTTATTGATTGGACACAAGGGGAGCCAAAGAATATTCTTGAGTATTAGCAGTTGAGTTGTCAATTCAACCACACCTGGATAACTTAGTATCTGCAGCAAAGTGTTTAGTAGCAAAAGTGGTACGATAATAAAGGTAACAGTAGCAATAGTAAGATAATAGTTTTTAGGTTTTTGTAGTAGTTGTAACAGTAGCAACAGAAAAGTAAATAAGCGAAGAACAATATATGAAAATCTCATAGGCAATGGATCAGTGATGGATAATTATGCCGGATGCGATTCCTCATGTAATAGCTATAACATAGGGTGACACAGAACTAGCTCCAGTTCATCAATGTAATGTAGGCATGTATTCCGTAAATAGTCATACGTGCTTATGGAAAAGAACTTGTATGACATCTTTTGTCCTACCCTCCCCTGGCAGCGGGGTCCTAGCGGAAACTAAGGGATATTAAGGCCTCCTTTTAATAGAGAACCGGAACAAAGCATTAGCACATAGTGAATACATGAACTCCTCAAACTACGGTCATCACCGAGAAGTATCCCGATTATTGTCACTTCGGGGTTGTTGGATCATAACACATAATAGGTGACTATAGACTTGCAAGATAGGATCAAGAACACACATATATTCATGAAAACATAATAGGTTCAGATCTGAAATCATGGCACTCAGGCCCTAGTGACAAGCATTAAGCATAGCAAAGTCATAGCAACATCAATCTCAGACCATAGTGGATACTAGGGATCAAACCCTAACAAAACTAACTTGATTACATGGTAAATCTCATCCAACCCATCACCGTCCAGCAAGCCTACGATGGAATTACTCACACACGGCGGTGAGCATCATGAAATTGGTGATGGAGGATGGTTGATGATGACGACAGTGAAGAATCCCCCTCTCTGGAGCCCCGAACGGACTCCAGATCAGCCCTCCCGAGAGAGATTAGGGCTTGGTGGCGTCTCTGTCGTAAAACGTGATGAAACTTTCTCTCTGATTTTTTTCCCCGAATGTGAATATATGGAGTTGGAGTTGAGCTTGGTGGAGGTCCAGGGGGCCCACGAGATAGGGGGCGCGCCCTATAGGGAAGGGCGCGCCCCCTGTCTCGTGGACAGGGTGTGGGCCCACTGGTGTATTTCTTTCGCCCGGAAATTCTTATTAATTCCAAAAAGTGCCTCCGTGGATTTCCTGGACATTCCAAGAACTTTTCTTTTCTACACATAAAACAACATCATGGTAGTTCTGCTGAACACAGCGTCAGTCCAGGTTAGTTTCATTCAAATCATGCAAGTTAGAGTCCAAAACAAGGGCAAAAGTGTTTGGAAAAGTAGATACGTTGGAGACGTATCAACTCCCCCAAGCTTAAACCTTTGCTTGTCCTCAAGCAATTCAGTTGATAAATTGAAAGTGATAAAGAAAAACTTTTACAAACTCTGTTTGCTCTTGTTGTTGTAAACATGCAAAGCCATCATTCAGGTTTCAGCAAATATTATGAACTAACCATACTCACAATAACACTTAGGTCTCACAATTACTCATATCAATAGCATAATCAGCTAGCGAGCCATAATAATAAAACTCGGATGACAACACTTTCTCAAAATAATCATAACATGATATAACAAAATGGTATCTCGCTAGCCCTTTCTGAGACCGCAAAACATAAATGCAGAGCACCTTTAAAGATCAAGGACTGACTAAACTTTGTAATTCATGGTAAAAGAGATCCAGTCAAGTCATACCCAATATAAACCAATAATAATGAATGCAAATGACAGAGTGCTCTCCAGAGGGTGCTTTTTAATAAGAAGGGTGAAGACTCAACATAAAAGTAAATAGATAGGCCCTTCGCAGAGGGAAGCAGGGATTTGTAGAGGTGCCAGAGCTCGATTTTAAAATAGAGATTGAATAACATTTTGAGCGGCATACTTTCACTGTCAACGCAACAACTATGAGATGGCTGTATCTTCCATACTACATGCATTACAGGTAGTTCCCAAACAGAATGGTAAAGGTTTATACTCCCCCAACCACCAACAAGCATCAATCCATGGCTTGCTCGAAACAATGAGTGCCTCCAACTAACAACAACCCTAGGGGAGTTTTTTTTTAATTATTTTAATTTGCTTTGATCTTTTTGGATCATGGGACTGGGCATCCCGGTTACCGGCCCTTTCTCATGAATGAGGAGCAGAGTCCACTCCTCTTGAGAATAACCCACCTAGCATGGAAGATATAGGCATCCCTAGTTGAAACATGAGCTGCTCGAGCATACAAAACAGACTTTCATTTGAAGGTTTGGAGTTTGGCACATATAAATTTACTTGGAATGGCAAGTAAATACCGCATATAAGAAGGTATAGTGGATGCATATGGAACAACTTTGGGGTTTAAGGAGTTTGGATGCACAAGCAGTATTCCCGCTTAGTACAGGTGAAGGCTAGCAAAAGACTGGGAAGCGACCAACTGAGAGAGCGACAACAGTCATAAACATGCATTAAAATTAATTCACACCGAATACAAGCATGAGTAGGATATAATCCACCATGAACATAAATATCATGAAGGCTATGTTGATTTGATTCAACTACATGTGTGAACATGTGCCAAGTCGAGTCACTCAATTCATTCAAAGGAGGATACCATCCCATCATATCACATCATAATCATTCTAATAGCATGTTGGCATGCAAGGTAAACCATTATAACTCATAGCTAATCAAGCATGGCACAAGCAACTATAATCTCTAAATGTCATTGCAAATATGTTTACTTCATAATAAGCTGAATCAGAAACGATGAACTCATCATATTTACAAAAACAAGAGAGGTCGAGTTCATACCAGCTTTTCTCATCTCAATAAGTTCATCATATGTCGTCATTATTGCCTTTCACTTGCACGACCGAACGATGTGTATAATAATAAGAGTGCACGTGCATTGGACTAAGCTGGAATCTACAAGCATTCAACTCAAGAGAGAAGAAAGGGTAATATGGGCTCTAAGTTAAATAAACAATCATGCATATAAGAGCGACTAAGCATTTTCAATATAGTCTTCTCGACCCCCAAAAGAAAGAAAAGAAAATAAAACTATTTACACAGGAAGGCTCCCAACAAGTAAAAGAAGAACGAGAAATCTTTTTGGGTTTTCATTTTAATTTCTACTACAAGCATAGAATTTTAAACAAACTAATTTTTTTGGTTTTTTCTTAAAGTTTATCAAACACACAAGAAGAAAACTAGAAAAAGAAAATTAAACTAACATGGATAATACAATGAAAGAGTATGAGCACCGACAACTAGTGTGTGAACATGAATGTAAAGTCGGTGAGAAATACGTACTCCCCCAAGCTTAGGCTTTTGGCCTAAGTTGGTTTAATACCAAGGACCGCCGCTACTCTCCCCGGTGTACTGGGAGGTGTGATCAGGATACCACTGGCTGATCATCTCCGGATCCCACTGGAGAGATGATGCACGATAAGGGTCCAGTTCAGGTTCTGGCTCAAGTTCCGATTCTGGAGTAAAAGCTTGGGCTCGATGATTGTTCACCGCTTCCGGTGTGACAAGAAAATTTTCTGCAAGCAAATCAAACAACAGAGGCGCAGGCAAAATAATAATCTCAAAGTGTTTCTTATTAAATCTAAGTTTATACAAGAGCATCCTATCTTCGTTGTCAACAATAAACTTGTGTGCTGCCATGCTCTTGTAATCTAAAATCTGAGGAGGCAATTTTGTCTCCTCTTTCTCATGGTGCCTAATGGGTATTTGAAAATGTCTAGCAAGACGTGAAGCATAGATACCTCCAAATATGGGGCCTTTTGTACGATTCAGGGCTAGCCGTTTAGCAATGACGGCGCCCATACTAAAAGTATTGTCTCCAAGCAAGGCATGTTGAAGAATGATAATATCAGGAACGCTCAAGTTTCCACTATTTCCACGACCAATCAAGCATCTACTAGCAAATATGGCAAAGTAGCGTAAAACAGGAAAGTGTATGCTAGAGACTTTTGCCTCGGAACCCTTCTTTGGCTCCTCTACAGCGATAGTTTTAACAAAGCCATCCACATCTTCACGATGGGGTTCCTCTAATTCTACCTCATAAGGTATCCTACATACCACGAAATAATTACGTAAAGACATTTCTTTGAATTCATCATATAAATGAAATGATACTGCAGGCCGTGACTTCTTAGGATAATAATAGAAGTTTTGCACAAAAGTATTGGTGAGTAAGAGATACTGATCGATTCGGTCGTTCATGAAACCGGTGAGGCCTGCAGTCTCGATCAAAGAATAAAAATCTTCATGAATTCCAGCTTCTTTCAAGAAATCCTCACACAGCCATTCACACGACCGCACTTCCGCTAAGAGAGGAAGATTATACTTGGCTTTTTCCTTCTCTTTGGCTTGTTTTTCCTGAGAGCCTTGGCTAGAAGAGCCCCTCAACAATTTCCTTAACATTTTCTGAAATTTTAGTAACTTCAAAATAAAAGTGAATAAAACTAAACAAGATTGATAGCAACTACTCCTACAAGTGCCTAGAGCCTATATCATGCATTGGAATTGCTTGGGACCTCAAAAATTTAACATGCAAGCTCAAGAACATGGTCACCTATGCAGCAAAAATTTGCAATGAATAAAGCACTAGAACAAAAACTAATTGGACCAATGGAGGAGTCACATACCAAGCAAGAATCTCCCAAAGCAGTTTTGTGAATGGAGCTTTGAGCAAGGAGATCGAAAATCACAGCAAAATGAGCTAGAACTCGTGCTTGAGTTGGATGGGGATTTTTTTTGGGTAGAAGATGAAGTGTGTGGGTGATGGCATAAGTGGAGGGGGGCCACCAGGGGCCCACGAGACAGGGAGGCGTGCCCTATAGGGGGGGGGCGCCCTCCACTCTCGTGGCCTGGTGCTTGCCCCTCCTGTAGTGTTTTCAGTGCCTAAAATCCTCAAATATTCCATAAAAAATCATACCAAATTTGCAGGGCATTTGGAGCACTTTTATTTTCGGGATATTTTTTAATGCACGGATAATTCAGAAAACAGACAGATAATACTATTTTTTGTTTTATTTATTCTAAATAACAGAAAGTAAAAAAAGGGTACAGAAGGTTGTGCCTTCTAGTTGCATCCATCTCGTGATCATAAAAATGAATCCGCTAACAAGGTTGATCAAGTCTTGTTAAGAAACTCATTCCGAATAACATGGAACCGGAGAAATTTTGAATAACACTAAGTTACCTCAATGGGGATATGAAAATCCCCAACAATAAGAATATCATACTTTTTCTTGACAGTAGGGAGAGGAAATTCAAAACCTCCAATAATAATAGTTGGAGCTTTTCCAATAGAATTGATGCTATGAACTTGAGATTGCTTCCTCGGAAAGTGTACCGTATGCTCATTACCATTAACATGAAAAGTGACATTGCCTTTGTTGCAATCAATAACAGCCCTTGCAGTATTAAGAAAAAGTCTACCAAGGATAATCGACATACTATCGTCCTCGGGAATATCAAGAATAACAAAGTCCGTTAAGATAGTGACATTTGCAACTACAACAAGCACATCCTCACAAATACCGACAGGTATAGCAGTTGATTTATCGGCCATTTGCAAAGATATTTCAGTAGGTGTCAACTTATTCAATTCAAGTCTACGATATAAAGAGAGAGGCATAACACTAACACCGGCTCCAAGATCACATAAAGCAGTTCTAACATAATTTCTTTTAATGGAGCATGGTATAGTTGGTACACCCGGATCTCCAAGTTTCTTTGGTATTCCACCCTTAGAAGTGTAATTAGCAAGCATGGTGGAAATTTCAGCTTCCGGTATCTTTCTTTTATTTGTGATGATATCCTTCATATACTTAGCATAAGGATTTACTTTCAGCATATCAGTTAAGCGCATACGTAAGAAAATAGGTCTAATCATTTCAGCAAAGCGCTCAAATCCTCATCATCCTTTGTCTTGGATGGTTTAGGAGGAAAGGGCATGGGTTTCTGGACCCATGGTTTTCTTTCTCTACCATGCTTCCTAGCAACAAAATATCTCTTATCATAACGTTGATTCTTTGATTGTGGGTTATCAAGATCAACACCAGGTTCAATCTCTACATCATTGTTTTTGCTAGGTTGAGCATCAACATGAACATTATCATTAACATTATCACTAGGTTCATGTTCATCACCTGATTGTGTTTCAGCATCAGGAATAGAAATATCATTGGGATTCTCAGGTGTGTCTACAGTAGGTTCACTAGAAGCATGCAAAGTTCTATCGTTTTTCTTTTTCTTCTTTTTAGAAGAACTAGGTGCCTCTAGATTGTTTCTCTGAGAAACCTGCTCGATTCTCTTAGGGTGGCCTTCAGGATACAAAGGTTCCTGAGTCATTTTACCAGTTCTAGTAGCCACTCTAACAGCAAAGTCATTTTTATTATTTAATTCATCAAGCAAATCATTTTGAGCTTTAAGTACTTGCTCAGCTTGAGTAGAAACCATAGAAGCATATTTGCTAATGAGCTTGAGTTCACTTTTAACTCTTGCCATATTATCGCTCACGCGTCCTATCTCAAAAGCATTATTCTTTAACTCTCTACCAACATAAGCATTAAAACTTTCTTGTCTAGCCATAAAGTCATCAAATTCATCTAAGCATGGGTTATGGAATTTAGTAGAGGAATTTCAACTTTATCATATCTATAGAGAGAATTTACCTTTACTACCTGTGTCGGGTTATCAAGACAATGCGGTTCTTCAACAGGCGGTATATTAAGACCATGTATTTCTTCAATAGGAGGTAAATTCTTAACATCTTCAGCTTTAAAACATTTTTCTTTCATTGATTTCTTTGCCTCTTGCATATCTTCAGGACTGAGAAATAAAACACCTCTCTTCTTCGGAGTGGGTTTAGGAATAGGATCAGGAGTTGGCTCAATTGGTTCAGGAATTACTTCAGGAATTGGCTCGAGAAGAGTCCAATTATTTTCATTAGTCAACATATTATTCAGTAGTATTCCAGCTTCGTCGACTGTTCTTTCCCTGAAAACACAACCAGCACAACTATCCAAGTAGTCCTTGGAAGCATCGATTAGTCCACTATAAAAGATATCAAGTATTTCATTTTTCTTGAGAGGATGATCAGGCAAAGCATTAAGTAACTGGAGAAGCCTCCCCCAAGCTTGTGGCAGACTCTCTTCTTTGATTTGCACAAAATTATATATTTCCCGCAAGGCAGCTTGTTTCTTATGAGCAGGGAAATATTTAGCAGAGAAGTAATAAATCATATCCTGGGGACTACGCACACAACCAGGAGCAAGAGAATTATACCAAGTCTTAGCATCACCCTTTAATGAGAACGGAAATATCTTAAGGATATAAAAATAGCGAGACTTCTATAATTAGTAAATAGGGTGGCTATATCATTCAACTTGGTAAGATGTGACACAACAGTTTTAGATTCAAGGCCACAAAAAGGATCAGATTCAACTAAAGTAATAATTTCAGGATCAACAGAGAATTCATAATCCTTATCAGTAACACAGATAGGTGAAGTAGCAAAAGCAGGGTCAGGTTTCATTCTAGCATTAAGAGACTGCAGCTTCCATTTAGCTAATAATTTCTTAAGATCATATCTATCATTGCAAGCAAAGATTTCTCTAGCAGCTTCTTCATTCATAACATAACCCTCAGGAACAACAGGCAATACATAATCAATGGGAGAACCTTCATCATCACTATCATCAATAATAGCATCTTCAATAATTTCATTCCCCCTAACTCTAGCAAGTTGTTCATCAAGAAATTCACCTAATGGCAAAGTAGTATCAAGCACAGAAGTAGTTTCATCATGCATAGCAGAAGTGGCATCATCAATAACCTGCAACATATCAGAATTCATAGCAGTAGCAGGTTTAGGTGTCGCAAATTTACTAATAACAGAAGGAGAATCTAGTGCAAAGCTAGATGGCAGTTCCTTACCTCCCCTCGTAGTTGAGGGATAGATCGTAGTTCTGTCATCTTTCAAGTTCTTCATAGTGATCAACAGATATAAATCCCAAGTGACTCAGAGAATAGAGCTATGCTCCCCGGCATCGGTGCCAGAAATTAGTCTTGATAACCCACAAGTGTAGGGGATCGCAACAGCTTTTGAAGGTAAAGTATTCAACCCAAATTTATTGATTTGACACAAGGGGAGCCAAAGAATATTCTTGAGTATTAGCAGTTGAGTTGTCAATTCAACCACACCTGGATAACTTAGTATCTGCAGCAAAGTGTTTAGTAGCAAAAGTGGTATGATAATAAAGGTAATGCTAGCAATAGTAAGAAAATAGTTTTTGTGTTTTTGTAGTAGTTGTAATAGTAGCAATGGAAAAGTAAATAAGCGTAGAACAATATATGAAAAGCTCGTAGGCAATGGATCGGTGATGGATAATTATGCTGGATGCGATTCCTCATGTAATAGCTATAACATAGGGTGACACAGAACTAGCTCTAGTTCATCAATGTAATGTAGGCATGTATTTCGTAAATAGTCATACGTGCTTATGGAAAAGAACTTGTATGACATCTTTTGTCCTACCCTCCCGTGGCAGCGGGGTCCTAGCAGAAACTAAGGGATATTAAGGCCTCCTTTTAATAGAGAACCAGAACAAAACATTAGCACATAGTGAATACATGAACTCCTCAAACTACGGTCATCACCGAGAAGTATCCCGATTATTGTCACTTCGGGGTTGTCGGATCATAACACATAATAGGTGACTATAGACTTGCAAGATAGGATCAAGAACACACATATATTCATGAAAACATAATAGGTTCAGATCTGAAATCATGGCACTCGGGCCCTAGTGACAAGCATTAAGCATAGCAAAGTCATAGCAACATCAATCTCAGAACATAGTGGATACTAGGGATCAAACCCTAACAAAACTAACTTGATTACATGGTAAATCTCATCCAACCCATCACCGTCCAGCAAGTCTAGGATGGAATTACTCAGACACGACGGTGAGCATCATGAAATTGGTGCTGGAGGATGGTTGATGATGACAACGGCGACGAATCCCCCTTTCCGGAGCCTCGAACGGACTCCAGATCAGCCCTCCCAAGAGAGATTAGGGCTTGGCGGCGGCTCCGTGTCGTAAAATGCGATGAAACTTTCTCTCTGATTTTTTTCTCCCCGAACGTGAATATATGGAGTTGGAGTTGAGGTCGGTGGAGGTCCAGGGGGGCCACGAGATTGGGGGGCGCGCCCTATAGGGGGGGGGGCGCCCCTGTCTCGTGGACAGGGTGTGGGCCCCCTGGTGTATTTCTTTCGCCCAGAAATTCTTATTAATTCCAAAAAGTGCCTCCGTGGATTTCTTGGACATTCCGAGAACTTTTCTTTTCAACACATAAATCAACATCATGGCAGTTCTGCTGAAAACAGCGTCAGTCCGGGTTAGTTTGATTCAAATCATGCAAGTTAGAGTCCAAAACAAGGGCAAAAGTGTTTGGAAAAGTAGATACGTTGGAGACGTATCAATAATACAGCCAACGGTCGACTATAAGAAGTTGCCATGTCATCTAGAGCCAATCTCCTAGCCAGCATGTACAATAGTAGTTTAAAATGTGTACTACTTTATTAGTAGTTGGCCCACCTTACAACCTCACAAAGCATCTTGGGACTCGTGTTGCAGCTAGCTACTAACCAAGAGCCTGCTTCTCTTCTCTCCCCTCTTCTCTCTCCTCCAACTAAGCAAAAATATAATATTCTAATCCTTATAGCCTGCTTATGTCACCTTATTGTACTTGCTCTAAAGCTGATTTAGTAACGCCAACATGCTGGCTCAGCTTATTAATTGAGTGTCCCATCTGCTGCAGCGTGTATTGTCACTTCATTGACTAGGTGAATAAAGTAGTTCTCTATCGGGGAAACGACACTTATGGGATCCTGCGGATCCCTTCTATGGTTGGCAGGGAGAAAGGAGTGCACAAAGAGTAGGTCTAGCGATCAACACGATGAACTTTTACCCAGGTTCGGGCCGCTGAGGAGCGTAAAACCCTAGTCCTGCTTTGAGTGTATATTGAGTGTTCTTTTTGGCTGCGTCGACTAGATCACGAGAGCCTTGATCAAGAATACGTACCCAGAGGGGACCCATAAGGAGAAGTGGGAAGAGTGGCGTAGCAAGTGGTGCTGGATCATGGAGAAGGACCCGCAGCCGTTCTGCATGCCTCGGCAGACGAAATTGGTCCGCGGCAACAACTGGGATGACCTCGATGCTCAAGACGGGAAGTTCACGGTCGCAACTAGCAGAATTCTTCGCCTCAAAGCTATCGAGCTCACGCTCGAGATGATTGGGGCCGACTTCCTTTGCGCCCGCATCGCCCCTTTTCATAACAAAGGGAGGCTAGCTTGGGATTTCCGGAATGCGGCAGACATCATGAGGGTGCGCCCCGGCCTAAACTACAACTTTACAGTGATGCAGCATGCTGCTGTTTGCCAAAGGTTGTTTCGGCTCAAGGCCGACAAGACTGACAAGGCCAACAAGACTAACAAGGCTGGCAAGACTGACAAGGCCGGCAAGACCGACAGGCTATTTAGGTTGCCGGCGGGAGTGGTCCCCTTGTGCAACAACTCCGCCCTGACCTCAATCATCACCATGATGCCAATGTTTGATGCCCATGGCCTTGATCAGACCTGGTCCGAGCCAGATGCGGCGTGGGTGTAGGAGTTCTTTGACAATTTGTCGGAGAGGGCCATCCGGGAAGAGCCGCAGCTCATCGGCGCCACCACCAATGAAGAGGTGGCGTATATCGCCAGCAGGGCGGAAGAGGCAGCCCTTGCTGAGGAGGCCGGCAGCGCCGGCTCCATGGAGGATGAGGCTGATGCGGAGGAGGATTTTGCTGAGCACGAGGAGCCCTCCAGAGAGCATAGCGGCGCAGGCGTTGGGGTCCTCTTGCAGAAGAGGCGGCCGAGGAGACGGCCGAAGAGACAACTGAGGAGGAGGAGCCCCCAGCAAAAAGGAAAAAGCGTGTCCTTCTGTGAGCCATCTCCGGCAAGCCAGTCCAGCAGGCCTCTTCGCATGAAGAGGGCCCCGACAAGGGAGCGGCCGGCAAGGCCATGCGGCGGCAAGAGGCCCAATCGCAACATGTGCGCCATACGAGGCGCACAGCTACGATAACAAAGGAAGCAGCGGCTGCTGCCTCCATCATGGCCAAGCGGCACAAGTCTCCATCTCCCCTTCTCACACGGACACCATACTAGAGGCTGAATTCGACCTCTCCTCTTTCAGCTCGAGGAGGGAGAAGAGGCCAGAAGAAGAAGAGGCGGATGAGTAAGTATCTTGCCACGTTCTTCATCCTCTTAGTCTCTGTTTTGACTATCTTATCTCATTTGATCTTGTTTTGGCCTGCTCCCGTAGAGACATGGAGACGTTGGTGCAGAGGACGGCGAAGAGGGCCAAGACCTTGATGGACGACGTGCCCCGGCAAGCACTTCAAGTGCGCCGGATACGATCATGTTCAGCCCGGATCCCGGCCCACGACGCAGCCCCTGGCTCAGCCCCCAGCGTGAGCCCATTACTCACTTTTTGCTGGCAAGTGTTGGGGTATGTATCTTTACTGCTAACCTTGCCAGGTTTGTAGGAGAAGAACGGTAACAGGAGGTGCCACTGAGGGCCACCCTCGACATGCCGCCTCCGTCAACCACTCCACCTAAGGAGGGGTCCCCGGCAAGGGCTTCCATTGACAAGCCCACGCGCGTGGAGTCCGATCCGGTGAGCACAGGCGCCAACAGCTCAATCCCGGCAACGAGTGTTGCCGGGGAGGGAACCGCCCCTCAACATCTTGTTATAGGTAAGCCGCCTGCTTCCTGGCACTCGCCATTCTTGCTGTATGGCTTTCCTTCCTTCTCTTTCTATTTTGAGCTTTGGCTTTGGCTTCAGCTTCAGCTTTGGTTTCAGATCCCCCTTGACGGACCAGACAGACGTCGACGCCATCATCGAGGAGGCCACCAAGGATGTTGCCGCTGAGGTCGCCAAAGTCACTACCGATGAGGCCGCCAAGCATGCGCATGAAGAGGCCGCCAAGGGGTCTGCCGAGGAGGCCGGCAAGGAGACTGGCGACCGTCCTGCCGGTAACCCTGCCGCAGGAGCTCCTAGCGCTAAATCGGTCCCAGAGGTCTTAGCTACCGGGTAGACTGTGGTCGAAGATCATTCGTCAACTTCCGAAGCCCCCACCCCGAGCAGATACCTGAAGGTAGGCGACAATCTGTTTGTCAGCATCCCAGGGACGGCAAGCACCGGAGCGCCAACCGAGGGGGAGGTTTTTGACGAAGAAGTCATTGCCGCCGCCGGGCTCCAGGTCATTGACGAGCCGAGCGCCAGCGGCAGCGGTTCCAAGGAAGACCAGCTCCTCCAAGCTACGAGCAACAACTTTTAGAAGCTCCAGGCGCTTCACCGTGCCCACAAGGAGAAAGTGGACTCCAAGGTGGCAGTCGTCGACACGGCAGAGGCAGACTTCCAGGAGCGCTTCGGGTAGATACAGACCTGGTTTGCCGAGGCCCGTAGGAGCCGAGGACCAGCCAGGCGTAGCTGAGCGAGCATTGGAACAAGCTCCTCGTGAAGCAGCCTGACATTGAGAAGGCCCGGGAGGAGGCTGCTACACAGGCCACCAAGGACGATGCCAATTAAGGGAGCGCCGTAATCTACTCGACGCCTAAGAAGAGGACCTTGCCGATCGTGAAGAGGCGCTTGCCGCCAGGCTCCATGGCAAGGATGAAGAAATTGAGAAGCTTGTCACGCAGCGGACCCAGGAGCTGGAGCAGAAGCATAAGGACGCACTCGACGCTCTAGTCCTGGATCATGCCGGCAAGTTGAAAGAGGCCGTCGACGGCGCTGAGGCCATGAAGGCCGCCAAGAATGAGCTGGCCTGCAAGGTGGAGAAGCTGGAGGTGGAGCTGGAGAAGCACATCAAGGAGGTCTCGACGCTGAAGAGCGACAGGGAAAAGACTATCTACACCTTGGCAGAGTTGCAGGTTACCATATCCGACAAAACCAAGCTGCTCCCCAAAGCCAACGACTCCATTGTTGATCTCAAACTAAAGCTGACCACCCTGGAGGGGACCCTTAAGGACAGTAGGGATCATGAGAAGGCCCTGGCGAAGGACCTCCAGGATGAAAAGCTATTGCTTGAGAGTGCTACTGCCACCCACAACGATTATGTGCAGGGTGTGGAGATCTAGACTGCGTGCCTCCTTGATGTTGCAAAGAGGCTCACCATGCAACTGTCCATCATGAGCATGCCGAGCTTCAGGTTCTCCCACGAAGAGAAGGTGACCCAGAGCGCCAGACTGACCATGTTCTTCAAGGCCGTCCTTGATGCCCTGAAGCTGCTGCACTCCAACTGAGCAGCCCATCTAGACAACGATTCCCGGAAGCTTTGCCAGGGCGTCCTTCTCAAAGTTCTCACCAAGGTGGCACATTGGAACCTCGGCCTCGACCTCACCAACGTGCTCAAAAGCTTGCCGGAGGATGCGGACCGCCAGAAGCTTGAAGAACTTGTCACGCCCATCGTCAGCAGGGTCGACCACGTCAAAAGGGTGGAAGGCCTATGTGGGGACTAGCTGCTTCACTCCTCCTTGCCACTGTGAACTCGTGCCCAAGATAATTTTATCTTAAGTTAGAACTGCGGCAACCATCGATGTAATATAACTTGCAGTGTTTTGGATTGAATGCATGTTATCTTCCTGTTTGATCCCTCTTTGTATGGCATACACCCTACGCTTATTTGGAAAGGCTTGCTGGTGCACGCACCCTTGCCGCGAGCGCATCGAGGAACGGATCCTTAGTAGCCTGCTGGAGGTGTCGTTGCCGGCAAGACACCTTGCCGCTCTTAGTGCAGCCACTTGAACTGTCGAGCGGACTCAAAATAGAACAAGGGCGCAACTAATTGTGACAGGGTTCCTTCGTGTGCAGGTTTTCCATACAAGAATCGAAACTATTCGAGGAAAATAACCTTACATTTAAAATAAAATCACTCAAGGTTTTGTGACTTAGCTTTTCGCTGTTGTGCTCTTTTCCGCAAGACGCCACTTCGAATGGCGCATGTTGGTGCCCATACTCTCTATCCCCCACGGCAAACCTGGATGCGAGGGAAACCTTCTGGCCTTTGTGGAAAAGAAAGAAGAGAAAATAGGAATATGGAACCTTGGCGGTTCATCAGTACTTGCTGGAAACAAAGGTAGCACAATATCCTGCACAGGCATGCATATATATATATATATATATATATATATATATATATATATATATATATATATATATTGAATGGGACATAAGCATCAATCCATGGACACATATATCAGCATGTGCATGTAGTTTAATTTTGAATTGTGCACCTGAAATGCCTAGAAAACTAAGTTAATGTATAAAAATGTCCAAACGAACACTGAATAATTCCAATTTTTTTGACGACACACCTATAGTTGCATGTTCACTGCAGATATATATATATATATATATATATATATATATATATATATATATATATAAACATGGAAATCAACAAGAACTATACATACCTAAACTTATTCAACTGCGCACAGGGTCTGCGCCTGGCTCTATACATAGGGTTACATGCCTTGCCGGCAAGGCTAGTACAAAAGGGGGTTGCTGGGGGACCCGGCAACCACGCCTCATGGGTAAAACTTGTGAAGATGTTCGATGTTCCAGGAGTTGCTCACTGGAACACCATCTTCTGTCTCCAGGCGGACTGCGCCGGGCCTGGTGACTCAAATTACCCAAAAATGGCCTTCCCACTTTGGTGGCAACTTGTTGGAATTCTTGGCAGACTAAACACGCCGAAGAACAAGGTCGCCTTCCTCAAGGCTTCGGGCATGAACCTTGCGGCTATGGTAGCAGCGCAAGGCTTGCTGGTAGCACGCGACTCATACAGTAACCTGAAGACAATCTTCCTCAAGGAGCATAGCATCATCTTGTTGCAACTGCTCTTGCTCAAGCTCATCGTAAGTGAGCACTCGAGGTGACCCGTATATGAGTTCTGTGGGGAGAACTGCTTCTGCTCCGTACACAAGGGAGAAGGGCGTCTGGCCGGTGGCTCGATTTGGTGTCGTCCGGATTGACCAAAGAACCGCCGGAAACTCATCAATCCAGCGTCTTCCGCACTTGTGCAGCCTGTCAAAAGTCCTGGTTTTGAGGCCCCGCAACATTTCTGCATTTGCCCTTTCTGCATGGTCGTTGCTTCTTGGATGAGCAACAGAAGCAAAATATATTTTGCTGTCGAGGTCTTGGGTATACTGCATGAAGGTGCGGCTTGTGAACTGTGTGCCATTGTCGGTGATGACTCTGTTTGGCACATCAAAACAGCAAACTGGTCCCTTGAAGAACTTGATGGCTGATTGTGCTGTCACCTTTCTCACTGCTTCCACTTCTGGCCACTTTGTGAACTTGTCGATTGCGACGTACAAGTACTCAAAACCCCCGACAGCACGGGGAAAGGGACCCAATATGTCCAGCCCCCAGACCAAAAATGGCCAGGAAAGAGGGATCGTCTGAAGAGCTTGAGCTGGCTGATGGAGTTTCTTTGAATGGAACTGACACGCTTCACACTTGGTTACTAGTGCAGGTGCATCCTGGAGAGCAGTGGGCCAAAAGAAACCTTGCCGGAATGCTTTGCCGACAAGAGCTCTTGATCCTATGTGAGAGCCACATATGCCTCCATGTATCTCTGCCAACAGCTCCAGTCCTTCCTCCCGAGGAATGCACTTTAATTTCACGTCGTTCGGTCTTTTCCTGTACAAGACATCGTCCACAAGCTGGTACATGCTAGACCGACAGGCTACTTTCTCTGCGTCTTCCTGTTCCTCAGGGAGTTCCCCTATTTGGAGGAACTGAATGGTTTGTTGTGCCCATGCCGAAGCCTGAGGCTCGACAGCAAGGACTAAAGGCACGCCTTCTGCTGTGGGAGCAGTTGTCTCTATGGCAAGGGCTTGAGGCCCCGCCAGAGCCTGTCATTCCCCGGCAAGGCTTGGCGTCCCCGGCAACTTCCTTGTCGGCAGCTCTTGGGAGTTTGGCGGGAATGTACTTGCCGAGGCCTGACTTCCTTTGCTTATTATGTCCTGTCGGCGGTTCAACAGATGGTTGAGTCAATTGGAGCACAAAGGTTCCTGGTTCCACAGGTAACTTGAGGGCATCACGTTTTGTCAGGTCGTCAGCAATGTTGTTCTCTACTCGAGGAACATGCTCTGCTTGCAAACCGTCAAAACGCTCCTCCAACCTCCTCACTTCATCTACATAGGCTTCCATCAATGGGCTCTCATAATATTTGTTGAGTTGCTTGATGACAAGCTGTGAATCACCTTTGACGATGAGCTTCCTAATTCCGAGGTGTGTCGCGATCCTCAGACCGGCAAGCAATCCCTCATACTCTGCAGTGTTGTTTGTTGATCTCTCCTGATGAAAGTGCATCTGGACCACGTACTTGAGGTGATCTCCGGTGGGGGCGACAAGTAGCACACCAGCATCGGCGCCTTGCAGCGAGAAATCCCCGTCAAAGTACATAATCCATGCACGGCTCGTTTCCTTGCCGGGGAGAGTGGTCTCTTGAATTTCCCCGTCAGGCATTGAGGTCCATTCTGCAATGAACTCCGCCAAGGCTCCGCTTTGAATTGTCAAAGTACTTTCAAACCTGATACCAAAGCTTGACAGTTCCAACGCCCACTCAACAATCCTTCCGATTGCATCTAGGTTGTGCAAGATCCGTTGTAATGGGAAGCGGGTGATGACGGTGATCTCATGTGACTGAAAATAGTGACGCAGCTTCCTCGAAGCCATAAGGAGGCCGAAGAGCAATTTCTGCACACCAGAGTATCTTGATCTAGCCCCCTGCAAGAGGGAACTGACAAAATAAACCAGGTGCTGCATCATCTTCTTCTTCTGTATCACTTCATTTGCTTGTGCAGATCCTGCCTTGCCTACACCAGACTCCGCCTTGCCGGGACCAGACTCTGCCGAGGGTCTTGCTTTGCCGGCACCAGACCCTCCCGGGGAAGGCTCCAGCTCATCATCTGACGGCCTCGCTGCTGCCGTTTCTTCTTCCTCAACTTCTCTTTGTGCCACTAGCGCAGCACTGACCACTTGATTCATTGCCGTCAGATATAGCAGCAACGGCTCTTGCGGTTTAGGCACGACCAGTATTGGCGTAGAGGAGAGGTACCTCTTCAAATCTTGTCGCGCCGCCTCCTCTTCCGGACTCCATTTCATTGGACCTGCCTTTTTCAAGATTTTGAAAAAGGGCAGGGCGCGCTCAGCAGATTTGGAGATGAACCTACTTAAAGCAGCGATGCAACCAGCAAGCCAACACACATCTTTGACTCGTCTTGGTACTTCAGTTTGCTCAATCGCCTTGATCTTGCCGGGGTTTGCTTCGATCCCACGCTAAGACACAAAGAACCGAGAAGCTTGCCGAATGGGACACCAAACACACACTTCTCAGGGTTGAGCTTGAGATTGATCTTGCGCAAATTTGCAAATGTTTCTTCCAAATCTTGCACAAGTGTTGCCTTGTCCTTGGTTTTGACCACTATATCATCCACATAAGCTTCCATATTTCTATGCAGCTGGGGCTCAAAACCAACTTGAACTACTCTCACAAACGTTGACCCAACGCTTTTCAACCCGAAAGGCATTCATATAAAACAATGCGTACCACATGGGGTGATAAACAGAGTCTTCTCTTCATCTTCCTTCGTCATGAAGATTTTATGGTATCCTGAGTAGGGGTCAAGGAACAACAATAGGTCGCACCCGGCAGTCGAGTCCACGATCTGGTCAATGTGCGGTAAAGGGAAAGGGTCCTTTGGACAGGCTTTATTGATATCTGTATAATCGATGCACAACCTCCATTTCCCATTTGCCTTGCGCACCACCACCGGATTGGCCAACCATGTTGGGTGGAGCACTCCTCTGATCAAGCCTGCCGCTTCTAACTGCCTGATCTCTTCGATGATAAACTCTTGCCGCTCCAAAGCTTGCTTCCTGACCTTCTGCTTGACGGGCCGCGCATGAGGACAGACCGCAAGATGGTGCTTAATCACCTCCTTGGGAACGCCGGGGATGCCAGATGCTTGCCATCAAACACATCACTATTCGCCCGCAGGAAGGCGATGAGCGCGCTTTCCTATTTGATGTTAAGGGTGGATCTTATAGTGAAAGCTCCGCCCGTGTCGTCCTCCTTGATGGGCACCTTCTTGGTTTCTGGTGGTGCTACCTTGGACTTCTTTCTCTTGCCGGTGGAGCTCTCTGGCAGCTCACGGGTAAAAGCTAGACAACCTACCTCGCAAGGCAAGTCACCAGAATCCCCCGTCGCAGGCCTGTACCTGGTGGGCCCCGCACGCCTATCAGACTGATGGCGTGCTTCCCGCCGCCGCTCGATGGTAGTTCGGGCGTCCTCTTCGACCCGTTCCCGAAGAACTTGACGTTGGTCGCGATGAACTTCTGGATCAAACGACGCCGTGGATCCGTCGTGGTGGAGGGGAGTGCACCGTGGTTGCAGCGCCTCCTCCCTTTCCGCCATTGGCACACGCTGGCTCGGTGGAGCGACGTCGTGAAGGACCGCTCTCCTGGTGCCCATCTTTATTGGGCTGGCCAATAAGGCTCTGGATAGCAGCCCTCCACTCTTCTTGCTTCTCCACAGCAGGAGGAAAGTCGAGGAGTAGTTGCGCTCGTGCCAGCGCTTCTGCTCGTGTAGGTGGCAGTGACAAGCGCGAGGAATGGGAGGTGATCGGATTTCTAACCATGTTAGAAGGAGGTCCATCACGGTTCCGCGGCCGTGCGCCGTTTTCACCAGCTTCTTGGCGTGCATGCCGGCCCTGCGCATCTCGAGAATGATGTTGAGGGCTCTTTCCGCGGCGACGCCCAGGGTCACCAACATCGCGGCGCTGCTCGTCACGCACGACCTAGGAGGACCACGGTGTATGTGCCGGTGGCAGCGTCTTGGAGGTCGCATTTCCGCCCTTGGAGGTCCCCGCGCCGCCCGTAGGCAGCACGGCTCCGTCCTTGGATGCGGTGGTGCGCGGATCGTCGTCGCGGCCGTGGACGATGCCGCTCGCCTGGCTCCGGTTGGCAGAATGGCATGGGTGCTCGTGATCTCCACTGCCATCCAGAATGGCAGACGAACCGATCGCCGTAATCGTTTCTTCTTGGGAGACATGGTGATGAAGAAACTGACGCACTAACTACTTGACCAGTTTTTCACAACCTCTCCCCCTACCTGGCGCGCCAAAGATGCCGGGAAACGACACCTATGGGATCCCGCGGATCCCTTCTACGGTTGGCAGGGAGAAAGGAGTGCACAAAGAGCAGGTCTAGCGATCAACACGATGAAGTTTTACCCAGGTTCGGGCCGCTCAGGAGCGTAAAACCCTAGTCCTGCTTTGAGTGTATATTGAGTGTTCTTGAGCTTCAGCTAGCTGCTATGCATGCAAATTGCACCGAAGGGTCCAAAAAGTCTGAATCCTTCTCTAGTACGCCTTGGCTTTCCTTTTATATCAAGGAGCTACCATAGTGGCGAGCAAGCATACATGAGGTGTAAAGCTGCTACAGTGTCTATGTTTATCACTGACGTCTTAGGACAAACGCATTAAATGTGCTGCTTATGTGCCCCCTAACTTTATCGGGGACGGGAATAGAGCCCGTACCGTCCGTCGCCGCCTCACCCCGTCTTGACACGCATCTAGGCTGACTGGGCATGCAATGCCAAGCTGGCTGGCTAGCCACTACACTGGAATGGTGGCAGGATCTTCACGAAGATCTGCATGCCACCACGCAGGTGCTTGCCAGGCTGGTAGGTCAGTCGCTGCGCTGGAGCGGTGGTGGGGCGGTGGAGCCTTGTCGTGCACGAGTCTTGCCATGGCCTTGCAAACATCCCTGGCAAGAGTCTTGTCGGGGCCTTGCAAACGTCCCCGGCAAGGATCTTTCTACGAACTCTGCCTTCTAGTCTTCACAAAGATATGTATGCCACTATGCATGCGCCCCTGGATCTTGGCCTTGACATTGTTGATGGTGCTAGAGCTCTCAACCTAAAGGGTGGTGGCCTTGTCAGTGCTTCGCAAGCCGTCCCGGCAAGGAGCTTGTCGGGGCTTCGCAAGCAGCCCCGTCAAGGATCTTGGCGGGGGTCCAGCTTGTCTTGTGCTCTTTGGTTACTGGCTTGGATCCCGCCTTGGTCATCTTGTATTTTGCCTCCAACCGCCCCCGTTAAACCATGCCGTAGGTGCGGCTGCAACTACCCGTGCACAAGTAAGGGGTACAGAAGGGCCCAAACTTGTGTACACTGACATTCTCTCTGACCGAGATGGGGAATAATGGATCGCCAAGACTTCCTATCTATAGTATGCCTCTACTCTCATCCTGTCCAACAACAAGAACCATTGGCCAAGGCACACCTACTTCCTCCTTCCGGTTTATATGCAGGTCAATGAAAAAATCATCAACCAAGGTAGTAGAAAATGATGAGTGCTCGAAAGTTTTTTTCTTTCCAAAGTAGTACTCAATAATGGGCTTGCTTTCCTCAAGAAAATTGTGTTTACGAATGTATTAATTGGGATGCATGCGTGCATGCATGAAGAACAAAAGACTAGAACTTTTACATGCATCGGTGAGTTTTCTCCTAATTCTTGCATGCATCGTTTTAATGAAGCTTGAAATATGAACATGTCAATGGGAGGGAGTAGAAGCCTCATGCATGCATGCATGCAACCCTCACATGTACACATGCATGCATGCAACAAGCACGCATCCATGCGGCACACAGCACAAGACGCAACACACACGCTCATGCTCTCACCCTACTCTCTCCATCCGTGAAGATTGTACATATAGAGAATTACACATTGACCAAGAGGAACGGAACTCCACATCATTTAGAGCAAGTACTCCCTCCATTTCTTTCGCACATCATTTAGAGCAAGTACTAGGATTCTTAAAACGCAGGAATAGGAAAAAAAGATTCGAGTGGCATGTCCACTTGAATCCCATAGTATTAGCACTAAGTGTTTGATGCCACACGAGAGAGAAAGGAAGTGAATTTTTTTTTGCAGTGGATCCTAGACTTCCAATGAAATGTTGTAGTAGTACACATGATTCCATACTAGTAAAAATTCCTATAAGATTCAATCCTATGAATCAAACGACTAATGTACTAAGGTCCATGGTCAAGGTGGCACAGGGCGGACGCGATCTCTCATTGTGTCTGCCATTGAAGCGGCGCATTGGCCGAGGGCGCCGCCCGCTGCACGCCCGGCTGAACGAGCCTCCTTGCTGCATTTAAACGCCTACATTAAACCTGCATGGAATCCGAGAAACCTACTCCGCGTGGAAACCGACTATTTTATGATGTGGCGGTTGAACCAAACAAGTCTAGACTTGTTTACTACTCAATCCGCATGGAGTAAATGTAATGAAATCCGGTCGTGTCTGCACAAATTTGTTTACGTACAATCTGAGTGGATTGCTCTAGTGGTCATCACACGTGAGCCAACCGATTCGCACCCTTCCGCGCTCCATTTTGTCTTGCATTACTTCCTCCGTCCATCACGTTGACAAGTGGGCCCCATGCTCATTTATGCCAATGTGGTAGGCTATTATTTTGTCAGAGTCAGCTATCACACCCTTCCGTTGCCACGTCAATGAATCCACTAGAAACAAGTCTAGACTTGTTCAGTTCAACCACCTCACTAGGTGTATGGAGGGGGATTGGCTGGCGCTAGGCGGTTCTATAGGTGGGCAGGCGGCAAAAATAGGGGAAAACACGGGAAGCAGCTAGACGAGGGAGGGAAGCTTCTACATTAGCGGGGGACGTGGCATTTGCCATTGGGCGGCAACAGTCCATCATCCATGTACGCAATAAAGGATATGAAGAGGCATCCTATATCAGCAAGGACCAGCTTCCCTACCCATAGCTCATCTAACAGAACTCCCAAGTTAACTATGCTAAGGCTGGAGTAGTCATGAGATGGGTGATTGGATGGGAAGTGGACTCGATATTAACTAATTGGATGGGTCACTACAAATGTTTATTTGGCTTAGTTAAACCTTTACAATGCTCCTATTAGTTGAACCTTGAGGTCTTTGTTTTGTAATTTTTGAAATTTTTTGTTTGTTTTTTGAACACATGTTAATTGAAGGTTTATCGCGTTACTTTTTGATAATTTTTGTATGTTTGTAAAATTAACCTCGAGGTACTTGTTCTCAAATTAACCTCTGGGCCTTGCACGAGTGTTGCAATGTGTCCGCGTCAATTGCAAGATGAGCCACCAAGCTAGCAGTGGAGTTCCCAACATGCTCAAAGTGCACGCAACATTGAGTTGACAGAAGCATACCCACTACAACATATTTTGATGTCTCCTCTAGATTACGTGACATTCTTAAGATAAAACTGTCTTATCAAGCACTGTGCATGCTCTAACTAGTAAGAAATTAACATTTGGGTAGTTGATAATAACATGTGAGATTATGAATATATCTTTTTGTAAATATACCAGAACAAAGTGTTTTTTTGTCGATAGAAAAGAATGTTCAATGTAACTGATTAGCTCCATGCTAGTTTTGACTACTTTAATTTAAAAATGAACCCCGTGTTTTCTTTGGTAACACAAAATTAGTAACTAAGGGTCTGTTTGGTTGGAGACTAGTGTGGCCAAGCCAAAGTGGGGCCAGCCACACAAGTATGGCAAGCCACACAAGTGTGGCTGAGAAATTGGACGCCAAACTTTGGCAAACGTTGGCGAAAAAATTGTCTCTATGACACGTGGACCATAGGGGCAATAAAGTGTGTCAAGCCAAAGTGTGGCAAAAATCAAACACGCGCAACTAAACGATGGCTGCCAAATTTTGGCTTGGCAAACTGTGGCTGGGAACCAAACAACCCCTAAATGGAGATTGACACCATGTTGGTCCTACCACATACGTAAGTGCAGCAAGCAAGATTTATTCACGTACAGGGCAGGCTTGTACTTCTTAGAGAAAAGTAAAGAAAAGAAATGTGGAAGCTGACTACGACAACATGTGAAGTTCCACTACGAGGTTACTTGCTCCTTCACGGTCGTCGGGAATCTATGTTCTTCCACATTTTTATATGAGCTTTGTTCATCCTTTTGCCAACATGCGAGACATCTAGCATCAAGGTGCACGTGTCATGCAAGAAAACGGAGATAAGCAGTGCGTAAGTGAGTCGTGCACTTCGATGGCACGTACTATGCAATATTTTTTCTCCTCGATGGCACGTGAATCGTGCACGTACTCAATGACGGAGCGTGGGATGGTAGCCATGGACATGGTTGGCCCTTTTTGGAGAGAGTACTAAATAACTTCGATGTGTCCCGTCAACTCGCATAACAACGAGAAGCTTGCTTACTACGCCCTCTCCCTCGCCCACGCGCGTGTGGTGGCTCGCAGTACGAGGAGAAGATTTTGCTTTATACAAGTGGTGGACGTGCAACATTTCATTCGGTGTCAGATTGCCAGAAGTATATATAGTAGTAGTAGTG
Source organism: Triticum timopheevii (assembly GCA_963921465.1). Classification (NCBI taxonomy): domain Eukaryota; kingdom Viridiplantae; phylum Streptophyta; class Magnoliopsida; order Poales; family Poaceae; genus Triticum; species Triticum timopheevii. The sequence goes on along the minus strand of OY997268.1, from coordinate 430,112,819 downwards.
CTGTAGTACCATCATCATGGTTCGACTTCTAGAAGAGGCGAAGAGCCAAGCGCAAGGTCACCTAGTACTAACGTTTAGGAGTACAGTACTATATCCAAAGCTAGGCCACCATTTTAGAGCATGGTTAATTAATATAGGTGGCTCTTGCAGCGGCACATCATTTAGAGCAAGTACTCTCTCCATTCTGGAGAGGGACGCCGGACAAGCTCCTCCTTCCACCATTTTCTCCACTTTTCTGGCGGCATCCGATGAGCAAGAAGAGCAGTTCTCCGGCATAAACGCCGTCTGGGTGGCCCGCCGAGCCCGGCAGTTACGAGCGAGGCAGCTCGCTGCTCTACCCACCTCGCCTAGCCCGATGGAGCCAGTTGCTCCCTAAGCTAGCGGTGGTTCCGCACCTGGCCGCTCCAATCCTGCTCGAGGAAGAGTTCCAAGTTGCTGCACGCCGGCTTGTCAGGGAGCACGGCGGCATGGGCATCGTCGCTGCCCTTGACTCCGCCGCGTCGTACAGCGCCTCCACAACCTGCGACTGCGCCATCTGCCATCGACGCGCGCGTAACCGCGCCATGCAGGCAGAGAAAGAAGCCGTCGTGGATGTTGACGAGGTGACGTGGCTACGCGGATGTTGATGAGTTGACGGCCAGCACGTCCCTGTCCTCCGCCATGATCGAGGAGGAGTAGAACACGGGAGGCCGCCACCGATTGTATCCCATGAAGGCCACCGCCGAGGCGACGCCGGCAAAAACAACCGGTGTCTTGCACCATCCTTCTTCAGCTGGATGCTGGAGGAGGACAAAGAGATCGGCTGGCGACCATTTAGATTAGTGTATTAATTCTACCTTTAGCTCTGGACTAGCACAACTTATTTAATGTAAATGTAATGAAATTTGTCATGTTTATATGAAATCCGGTCGCGTTTACACGAATTTGCGTCCATGTTCGCGCTCTCAGGCGAGCGATGTCCGTCGCTGGAGTGGGACGACGGACTCCGTCTCTGACAACCCTGCAAAGTGCGTCACCACCTTTGTGATGGCATGATGCAGCGAAAGACCGACGTCCTTCATTCCGCAGGTGATGGCCATTACCGCGCGCTCGTCTAGACGGCTTGGTAGCTCATGAAGTAGCACCAACAACATGCCTTGTGTGTCTAGTACTCCATTGCAGTCATAGTTGCTGCATGCGCAACTCGGGTTGCAGTTGCAGGTGAGCAGGGCGATGATACGTGGCCATCCATCAATAGTGGCTGGTATGATGATGGCGTCACCATGTGCATCCTATTTGTACTCAAAATCATGAATGAAGAGTATAAACATGTTTACGTACAACCTTAGTCGATTGCTCTAGTGGTCACCGCACGTGTAGTGTCATGCAAAGCTTCATTTATTAGGTTATAGAGTGATTTTGTTTTGGTATGTCATAGAATGAGTAACTAGCTACTAAGTTACTACTACTCAATTTACCTCTCTCCTCATTAACTAGTTGCCACATAGGTGAATTTGCTGAGTTGGACCCAATGTTATTACTCTTGAAGTTACTCCCACTATGGTTAGTCTTAGGCCCCTCCCAGTGCTCCACCTTGTACAGGTGCTAAGGCTTCCATGTAGGCAAAAAGTCTGATGTGGCAAAGTAATTAAGAGGATATAGATGAGTGTGGTGACCCCAGGAAGAAACAATGTCAAGCGCGAGAACCTAGGCAAAACACTTAAGTAGAAGAATCCTACCAATGCATGAAGAACTTTTTGCAAAATCATTAAATGAAGAATGCTTAGCACCAACAAGTTAAACACCTATGCATTGAGGGCTTTAATTGCTAAAGTTTCAATGTGCTTAGCACCTCATGTAAGCACCAATGCATTGGAAGTAGCCTTAGGATAGTCATAGTGGTAGTAACATAGATGCCACATATACAAAAAGGGTGAGGTGGCAAATAGTTAATGAACAGAGAGGCAAATAGAGTAACATAATATGTTACTACAATCACATAGCGCTTCCCAATGCAAAATGAGTCTACAAAGTAATTAATGAACACATCTATGTTACCACACATATGACACTACCCACTATGAAGTTAGTAACATACTAGACTGGTAACATATGCATGTTACTAGTCTAAGTTACTCTCCACTATGACCAGCCTTAGGCCTTGTTCGGTTCAACCTCCTCCTAAGGGGTTTAGAGAGGAATGGAGGGGAATTTGGCTTGTACATGATTTAATCCCCCACAATCCCTGTTAATCCCCGCTAAAACCCCTTGAACCGCACATGCCCTTAAGGTTAAAAATTACCGGGATTGCAGAGGACAGGGTACAAACTTCAGGGATTTAAAGGTGAGGGTTTGTTTCCGACTAGCTCTACAACCTCAAGGTTTATAAATCGGACTTCACTCTCCCCTCACGCACACACATGGGTACACTCACCGTGGAGCACATTTGCACATGAAAAGGCAGGTAACGTGACAATTTGAGACATCTAGTCGTCCACTTAATGTGGGGTCTGGGACCAAATGTAAGCCATACCAAGTGCGACCTGACATGGTGGCGCGGTTATTGATCGAGTTTATTTTTACTAGTATGTTAAATGAAAAGATGGCTCCACGCGTATTCAATTAAAACGATCGCTACAGAGAGAAAAATAATTACTACTCCACTAGTCCACTTCGGGACTTGCTTGCTAGGGTTGCTCTCTTCTTCTCACTCTCTCACCCTCTCCAAATCTAAACAAGACGGCAGTGTCCACTCTCTTTGTCTCTCTATCCTCTCCGGTTGACACAGATCCGGCCGGATCACTTCCGCTGGTGGTCGCCGGTGGCAAGAGGAAGCCGACACACGTCGTCTTCTCTGACCTGGCACCAGCGTGGGAGGTCCTCCTCACTCTTGCTCCCCGCCGTCGAGTTAGCAGATCTGCCGCCTGCCTCGCCACATCCCACCGACTGGAGGTATTACTTATTTTAGAACCGGCCTTGTTCTAATGGCCCAGCTCCCCATGTCACTGCATCCCTTTTTTCAGCAAGTTAGGATTGCTCCCCACATCGCTGCATCCTGCATGTGAATATTCTTCTAGTATTACAAAGCTCCCCATGTAGCAAGCTTCGTCGGCTTGTCGAACACTCGAACACCACCTTAATTTTTACTATTAGAGGAAAAAAGGTACTGCAGATATTGGCTAACGAACCGATCTCTTGGTTGGAAAGGGAAATAAAGATGCTGGCCTGACTGGTCTCTTGGTCGAAAAAAGGATAGAAAGTGGGGGGGTGTTGGGTTGACAATGCAACCGAGAATGGGCACGTCTAGATTTCTTGTGGTCACATTGGAAAGGTCACTGACGAGAACAAAAAATGCACAAATCCAGACATGCTTTGCATGTTTGCCGCACTCGGCAACACCTGTGCCTCACCACTTTATGCCTCGGTCGATGTAAAACGTGCTTGTGCCTCCCCTGTCCCTATGCCTTTACTGCTGCTGTTAATCTAACATCATAGGTAAAATGAAACAATGCCATTGTTAATGTGATGTCACTGTTAAGTAATGCTGCTGTCAATCTATTGCCATTGATAAACTGAATCAATACCACCATCGTTTTGTGAAATTCTTCTATCTTGCTTTATTTCTCATAAAGAGTGTTTTGGGCCATCACACTAAACTCTTACACCGGTAACATAGTTGCATCTCCGTTGAACTGGACAAAATTTAATTGCACAATGGTTCACATGACGATGTGTTTCTCCTTTCCGTATCACCTTTTGTTAGAACGGTCATTCCTGTTAACCGTGCATGTACGTACTGATCAATTGCTACTCCCAATCTGTCATCACAGAGTAATAATGCAATTGTTATGCATGTTAATGTAAGCCCCCGTTAATCTAGTGCCAGTGTTGATTTGATGTGACGACACTTCTTAGTTAATGGCACTTTTTCATAATTTCACTGTAATGCCATTGATAACATATGAGATGTTGTTGTTAATCATATGCCGCCGCAAAAAAATGACACTGCTTAAATAACCCTGTTACATATTTGTACAAACAGGGTTATCTATCTCCATATGGTGTCTATTTGTGCAAACGTAAGCACAAACCTCAATTTTAGTGGAACCTGCTATCAGCTGACCTCACGGTGCTCCAGATATTCCAACATTCGTAACTAGGTAGAATGACCAGCGCAAGATGAAATAATCTTATTCGTACGTTGACTTGCTGTTTGCAGTGTGGAACGAGCCTGTCATGTGTGGAGGAGCAAACAAGCATTGCAGCCAGCGCCGTCAATGCAAGATAAAAGAGACTGAGTCACTGATGGCCTAGCTGGCGAGTAGGGGTCATGCAAACAGTGGTGCATTATTTTAGTGGAACTGCACAAAAAAGATATTGGGGTTAGTCGGACAAATTTTCCAAAGCCACACGAAAGGATATGCGCTCACCGATTGCATAGAATTTCCTGTGTGCCATCATAGGAGATCCCAAGGTGGAAATCAACTAACCACCTACAAAATTATGCATAATCTTCCTCACGGAGGCCAGTATCCCCTTCGTCCAGATGATCGTGTTTCGTCATGTCGAGCTATTGATATGTGCTACTATTTTGTGACATCATTTAAGTACAGCGTTGTCCTATCTTTTCACATTCAGGACAATGAATATGATTTAAGTGGAACTGCACAAAACAGTCTGATGTTGAGTGATCTCTATTATCTCCTCTGTTTGCTGCAACGTGTCAGCGTAAGTTGCAAGATGAGCCATCAAGCTAGCTGTGGAGTTGCCAACATGCTCAAAGTGCACGCAACATTGAGCAGAAAGAAGCATGCCCAAGGAATTAATGCGGGCGCAGGGAGGCCCTTTGCTCAGAGAAGCATCGATCGTTTTTCTTTATCTCTACACCTTCTCATAGCTTTGTGTTGGTTATAGTATGGTGAATCATTGAGATGCATAAACATGCTGAACTTTTGTGCTTGTGAATGTTAGTATGCATACCGTACCTTCTGAAGCTTAGTTTAATGTGAATGTCGACTAGCCTGTGAACCTTTACAATCTACTCCCTCCGTTCCGAATTACTTGTCGCACGTATGGATGTATCTAGATGTATTTTAATTCTAGATACATCCATTTTAGCGGCGAGTAATTTGGAACGGAGGGAGTACTAGTAAGTATATTGTGGGCCTGTTATTTGACACCTCATTTCGCCGTGCTACAACCAGTGTGAGTGTCTGCATGCAGTACCGCATCCTCTAATTTGGTGGATGCCAAGCCGGCCCGAGAAGTAGCGATAACTTTTTTCCAAGTTGAAAAATGTTACTGATGAGGAGCCATAAGCTGGAGGCATCTCTTTTTTTCTTTCAAATGGGCAATAAGATGGAGAGCTAGGGAGTGTCTCTAATGGGTTGCCTCTAGTACAAGGCCGTCCAGTACGAAACACGGGCAGCCGACTAGGTTGATACAAAAGCCTATCCATCTTAAAGCCCATTTGTTTTTGTTTTTGTTTTTTGTGAGGAAAAGCCCATATTTCTTGAAGAGGGGCGATCCCAGAAAAACCCTCCTTCCTCCTCGCATCCACTTACTGCAACTTACTGGACTCTCCAGCTTCCGTATCCCCCCAATCCCCCCCTCTCCCCATCTTCCTCACTTATACAGAAAACCCCCATTCACCTTCTTCCTCACTTGTACAGAAAATGCTTGCTCCTCTTCTTCCTCACTCCTACAGAACCCCAGCCCTCCTTCTTCCCCACTCGCACTGCCACTAGGTTCATCTCTCGCTACTCTTCTCAAACCTGTGAGCTCGGCGTGACGCCCGCAAGGAAAATGGAGTTGGCTTGCCCCAGCAATAAGAAGATGAGGCTCCCGCTAGCGGTGACGCCGGTTGTAGATCCTGCACCTGGCAGCGCGGGGAGAAGTGGCAAGCCCTCCCACCCGGATATGAGGAACCCATAGAATCTCTGGTGGACCGCATCAGCGATCTCCCAGATGCCATCCTTGGAGAGATCATATCGCTTCTCCCCACCAAGGATGGTTGCCGCACAGAAGTCCTCGCATCTTGCTGGCACACTCTCTGGCGCGCCACGCCTCTTAATCTCAACTGTCGTTAGATATCTGTCCTTCCTGAATTTGAACTCCTCAGAGCCATTGTCTCCTCCCACCAGGGCCCTGTTTAACACCTCTGCATCCCGACATGCTGCCTACTGTCCATAACCAGCATGGTGGACGCCTAGCTGACATCCTCTGAATTCGAAAAACTCCAGCAGCTTGAGTTCTACCATTACTAGAAAGATACATACCGCCACCCCAACTCCATATATTTGTGCCCACACCACCGTTGTCCATCTTGTGGTTTTCCTCCTCTCTCCACACCCTCACCATAGCCCGGTGCCATCTACTAGACAATATGGTACTAATGATTCAACTCCCACTGCTAAAAAGACTTTCGCTTGTGGTGGTTGATCCGTCGGCGGCCTCACTACACAACATCATCCAATCCGGTTGCCCTGCCCTAGAGCGCTTGCTGCTTGTTTCCGGATTAGAAATCCATATCCATTGTCTCCAAATAAAGTCGCCTCACCTTAAAAGCATTGGAATTTGTTTCGAAGGATAGCAACTCATCATTGAAGATGCCCCTTCACTTCAAAGGTAGCTCCTTGATTATTGTCATAAACCTTCACAAATAACTATCGTCTCTACGCCTAAACTTGAGGCCTTGGGTGTAATTCGTGATCCGTTTGAACATCACGACATGGTGTTTGGCTCCACACTTATTCAGGTATTGTATATTATCATCTACACTTTTGTAATCACAAGCTGCATTTTTCATTTGTGCGCATAAGCTTTATATCATCTTGGATATGCTCAAGGAAGAGTTCATCCATTGATAGCCTACCAATGGTGTTGAATTCTGTCAAGATCTTATATATCGGAATGTTTAGTATTGATTTGGACAAAATTATTGGCTTGCTGCGATGCTTTCCATGTCTACAGAATTTGTATATAGAGGTGATTATTTCATGCACATTGAAAGCCCATGTATATTGTACTGGAATTACCATTTCGATGTCGCTCTATCAACATACTATTTTTTAGACCTTAACTGTTTTCAATCTTCATGTCTACGTAGGCAGCAACACATGGAGAAAAACATATAACCAATCGGTGGCACAATAAGTACTAGGATTTTCTCAGTTCTCATGACATTAGTTTGAGGACAATAACGATGGAAGGTTATGCATCCAATCAGGCAAACAGAAACTTCGTCACATTCATCCTGTTGAATGCGAGGTTACTATTGTCCATGAGGCTTAAGTTTTTCAACAAGAAATTTCTCACGGATGGATATGTTGAACAGCAAAAAAAGAAGTTTGAGGTTGACAAATGGGCTTCTGAACGTGCTCAGCTTCTATTTACAACAACTTGTCATCATATGCCAGTAAACTTTTTGGCACAGGATGTTGATTTTATGGATCAGACTGACCCATTTGTTTGTGACTGCCAAAAATAGTGGTTCGATTAGATGTTATTGCCATGCATGTTCAGTCTGCGTTTTGTCTAAACCTGCTGAACAATTAATCCTTGGGCTTTTGTACCATTTGTAAGCTTGAGTTAGATGTTGTTGCCCTTTTCAACTCAGCTGTGACTGTCATATTTTCTTTGAAACAAGGCAAATGGCTTGCCATTTCCTTTATTAAAGAGAGAAATATTGTAATAAATCCCAACCAAGGGAAATACCATCACTCTCGCCGGTTGCTTGAGCTCATTGTGCATTACAGAACCCAAGTGATTAGCCCCCTCTAGTACCCACAAATTTATTTTGAACTAGCAGACCAAATGGGTTGTAAATTTTCATAAGAAAGGCTGCATGCCCGTGGCAGGTTTGGATTCTGACATTTGGGACCCACAAGAAAAAAGCCTATCCAAGGTGATGTCGACTTACTAGTCAACAAATGATTCTGCCTACCAGCCGTTGGACTGACATCCAACATCTGTCGTGTATCTTCTATCTCTTGTCTTCTTCCTCTAGCCGCTCAAACCAAACCACCCCATCGATTCCACCTGCTCCCACCTTCCATGGCTGGCTGCGCCTTCGCCGCCCTACTGTATCCTCAAACGTTCGCCAATCCATCCCTCTATTCCCCCACACGTCATGTTATTCTCCGGTGATGTCATCCCCAACACGCACCTGCACCCGCACCCGAACTAGTCAACCCTCATACTCCCCTCTGCCTGCGACTAGACTGTGCATCTTCCACGACTCCTGTTCATTCTGTTTGAGGCCTCGTAGTTGTCCTCCGCCTTGGTTCGCTCGCCATGCATGGTGCGCCGCCGTTTGGCATTATCAACATCGTCAACAACCGAGAGGAATAAGGAGATGATTGTATGTGGAGAGGATGGCAGTAGGGACCCACCAGGGTCATGGTAGTACACAAGCAAGTGCCTTGTTATTACAAGCCCAAAAATGGTTCCTCCTAATGGTTGGACATCTGGGGCCCACGCTATTGTCAACGTAGTCAATAAACGAGAAAATTACACAATGAGCGGCTGACACCAAGGACCCAGCAGGTTGTGCAGTTGTTATTTACTTTTTTGGAGGAACAATCAGTTGTTATTTACTAGTTTTAGAGATGGAACAGGGTAACATCAGGGCTATGTGGGGTTTGTGGCCCGTCTAGTCAGGGTTTTATTTTATATTTACCACATGATGAGCCCAGTTCTATTTTTTTTCTTTCTGAAAATGGCTAGCCCAGTTCTACTTTTCTTAAAGAAATACCCAACAGAGGCCTACTTGCTTTCTCAGCCCTGCTGGGCTGCAAATCTTTCAAGACGAGAGCGATGTATTCGCTTGCCCAGAAAATGAAGTAGTAAGAAATGGGATGTAAATTTTAAAAACACAGCAAACTGGCAATTAGTTTCAAATATCGTTTTTTTTAAGCTTTCGAGATTTCGAATTTACTTGTTTTTTGCAGGGAAAATTATGTTGGGTTTTAAATTGATATAAATTTATTATTTTTAAATTAGTTTGAACATGATTCAAAATTTTGGAATTAAAAACAGTTCGGACCGCACCGAAATATGAAAATCTCATTGAATTTTTAACTGTGGCCAGAATATGGGTCGTAATGGTCATATAAAGAATATGGGCTTCAAAGAAATCCTTAAGAATTAGCCAATAGGTTGTACATTTATTAGGGCAGATGGGTTGAATGTTGTTTTCCACATATTTGAGGCTGACTTGTGGGCCTACTAGGTTGACGCGTACACTTTCCTAAAAAAGGTTGACGTGCACGCTTTCCTAAAAAAAGGTTGACGCGCACGCAAGGTCATGTCAACTTAGTCAACACACGAGAGCAGTGAATGTTGGATGTCCATACAACGACCATCGTGCTTCTTCAATCTCTGCTCTTTCTGCTCCAGCCGCTCAAACCAGCGCCGGCGGGACTGCGTGCTCCCTCCTCCCGTGGCCGGCCGTGCTGCCGCGCAGGCCTCACCGCCCCACCCTACTCCCATCACTGGACTGTCCATCCTATTATTCTCCAGCAACAGCAGCCTCACACTGCAGCCGAACTAGTAAACCCTCGTACTCTTGTCCGCGTGGGAAACAACTGCCGAGTCTTCCCCAGCTCCGGGTCATTCCCTTCCTAGGCCTCGCTGTTGTCCACCACCTTGGTGCTCTCGGTGCGACGTGGTCAACGTGGTCAAGGAATGACTTCCATCGGAATAGGACTATACGTGGAGAGGCCGACAGCTGGGTCCACGTCCACAGCAAGGAAGTGCCTCCTTATTACACGCAAAATAATGATTCCTCCACCTAACAGCAAGGCCCCACCGGAAGATACATCATATTTTGCAAAAAAATGTTTCCCTCCTGACAGCTGGGACCCACCAGCTACAGCTTCGCACACAAGGAAGTGCCTCCTTATTACGCGTAAAAAAAATTATTTCTCCCCCTGACAGCTAACACCCACCACATAGATCTTTGCGCGCAAGGGAGTGCCTCCTTATCCTCCCTGACGGCTGGGACCCATCCAGTCGAACCGTACGTAGGGTTGTCTGTCTGGTCGCTAACGTGTACGTACTGTTGGGGAACGTTGCAGAAAATTAAAATTTTTCCTACGGTTTCACCAAGATCCATCTATGAGTTCATCTAAGCAACGAGTCATGGGAGAGAGTTTGCATCTACATACCACTTGTAGATTGCGTGCGGAAGCTTGCAAGAGGATGGTGATGATGGAGTCGTACTCGACGTGATTCGAATCACCGATGTCCAAGTGCTGAACGGACAGCACCTCCGCGTTCAACACACGTACGGGACGGGAGACGTCTCCTCCTTCTTGATCCAGCAAGGGGGAAGGAGAGGTTGAGGAAGCTCGCTCCAACGGCAGCACGACGGCGTGGTGGTGTTGGTGCAGCAGTACTCCGGCAGGGCTTCGCCAAGCGCTTACGGAGGAGGAGAGGTGTTGGGGAGGGGAGGGGCTGCGCCTTGGAGATGGGTACAGCAGCCCTCCCCCCACCCCTCTATTTATAGGGGAAGGGACAAGGGGGGCCGACCCCTCTAGATGGGATCTAGAGGGGGGGGCGGCGGCCAGGGAGGCGAGGCTTGCCCCCCAAGCAAGGGGGGCGCCCCCTCAGGGTTTCCCCCCCAACCCTAGGCGCATGGGCGCAAGGTGGGGGGCGCGCCCAGCCCTCCAGGGGCTGGCTCCCTCCCCTTTGCGGCCCATGTGGCCCTCCGGGAGGGGTGGCCCCTCCCGGTGGACCCCCGGAACCCCTCCGGTGGCCCCGGTACAATACCGATAACCCCCGGAAACTTTCCGGTGTCCGTATGACAACTTCCCATATATAAAACTTCACCTCCGGACCATTCCGTAACTCCTCGTGACGTCCGGGATCTCATCCGGGACTCCGAAACATTCGGTAGTCACATACTAGTCTTCCTAATAACCCTAGCGTCACCGAACCTTAAGTGTGTAGACCCTACGGGTTCGGGAGACACGCAGACATGACCGAGACGACTCTCGGGCAATAACCAACAGCGGGATCTGGATACCCATGTTGGCTCCCACATGCTCCTCGATGATTTCATCGGTTGAACCACGATGTCGAGGATTCGATCAAAACCCTGTATACAATTCCCTTTGTCAATCAGTACGTTACTTGCCCGAGACTCGATCGTCGGTATCCCAATACCTTGTTCAGTATTGTTACCGGCAAGTCACTTTACTCGTACCGTAATGCATGATCCCGTGACCAACACCTTGGTCACCTTGAGCTCATTATGATGATGCATTACCGAGTGGGCCCAGAGATACCTCTTCGTCATACGGAGTGACAAATCCCAGTCTCGATCCGTGTCAACCCAACAGATACTTTCGGAGATACCTGTAATGCACCTTTATAGTCACCCAGTTACGTTGTGACGTTTGATACACCCAAGGCACTCCTACGGTATCTGGGAGTTACACGATCTCATGGTCGAAGGAAGAGATACTTGACATTGGTAAAGCTCTAGCAAACGAACTACACGATCTTTGTGCTATGCTTAGGATTGGGTCTTGTCCATCACATCATTCTCCTAATGATGTGATCCCGTTATCAATGACATCTAATGTCCATAGTCAGGAAACCATGACTATCTGTTGATCACAACGAGCTAGTCAACTAGAGGCTCACTAGGGACATATTGTGGTCTATGTATTCACACGTGTATTACGATTTCCGGATAATACAGTTATAGCATGAATAAAAGACAATTATCATGAACAATGAAATATAATAATACTTTTATTATTGCCTCTAGGGCATATTTCCAACAGTCTCCCACTTGCACTAGAGTCCCCAATCTAGTTACATTGTGATGAATCGAACACCCATAGAGTTCTGGTGTTGATCATGTTTTGCCCGCAAGAGAGGTTTAGTCAACGGATCTGCGACATTCAGATCCGTGTGCACTTTGCAAATCTCTATGTCTCCATCTTGAACATTTTCACGGATGGAGTTGAAACGACGCTTGATGTGCCTGGTCTTCTTGTGAAACCTGGGCTCCTTGGCAAGGGCAATAGCTCCAGTGTTGTCACAGAAGAGTTTGATCGGCCCCGACGCATTGGGTATGACTCCTAGGTCGGTGATGAACTCCTTCACCCAAATCGCTTCATGCGCTGCCTCCGAGGCTGCCATGTACTCCACTTCACACGTAGATCCTGCCACGACGCTCTGCTTGGAGCTGCACCAGCTTACTGCTCCACCATTCAACATATACACGTATCCGGCTTGAGACTTAGAGTCATCCAGATCTGAGTCGAAGCTAGCGTCGACGTAACCCTTTACGACGAGCTCTTCGTCTCCTCCATAAACGAGAAACATGTCCTTTGTCCTTTTCAGGTACTTCAGGATATTCTTGACCGCTGTCCAGTGTTCCTTGCCAGGATTACTTTGGTATACTGCTACCAAACTTACGGCAAGGTTTACATCGGGTCTGGTACACAGCATGGCATACATAATAGATCCTATGGCTGAAGCATAGGGGATGACACTCATCTCTTCTTTATCTTTTGCCGTGGTCGGTGACTGAGCTGAGCTCAATCTCACACCTTGTAACATAGGCAAGAACCCTTTCTTGGACTGATCCATTTTGAACCTCTTCAAAATATTATCAAGGTATGTGCTTTGTGAAAGACCTATGAGGCGTCTCGATCTATCTCTATAGATCTTGATGCCTAATATATAAGCAGCTTCTCCAAGGTCCTTCATTGAAAAACACTTATTCAAGTAGGCCTTAATGCTGTCCAGAAGTTTTGTATCATTTCCCATCAAGAGTATGTCATCTACATATAATAGGAGAAATGCTACAGAGCTCCCACTCACTTTCTTGTAAACGCAGGCTTCTCCATAAGTCTGCATAAACCCAAATGCTTTGATCATCTCATCAAAGCAAATGTTCCAACTCCGAGATGCTTGCACCAGTCCATAAATGGATCGCTGGAGCTTGCATACTTTGTTAGTGTTCTTAGGATCGACAAAACCTTCCGGCTGCATCATATACAGCTCTTCCTTAAGATGTCCGTTAAGGAATGCCGTTTTGACGTCCATCTGCCATATCTCATAATCATAGTATGCGGTAATTGCTAACATGATTTGGACAGACTTCAGCTTCGCTACGGGAGAGAATGTCTCGTCATAGTCAATCCCTTGAACTTGTCGATAACCCTTAGCGACAAGTCGAGCCTTATAAATGGTAACATTACCATCCGTGTCCGTCTTCTTCTTAAAAATCCATTTGTTTTCTATCGCTCGCCGATCATCGGGCAAGTCTGTCAAAGTCCATACTTTGTTTTCATACATGGATTCTATCTCGGATTTCATGGCTTCAAGCCATTTGTTGGAATATGGGCCCGCCATCGCTTCTTCATAGTTCGAAGGTTCACCGTTGTCTAACAACATGATTTCCAGGACAGGGTTGCCGTACCACTCTGGTGCGAAACGTGTCCTTGTGGACCTACGAAGTTCAGTAGCAACTTGATCCGAAGTACCTTGGTCATCATCATTGGTTTCCTCTTCAGTTGGTGTGGGCATAACAGGAACATTTTCCTGAGCTGCACCACTTTCCCGTTCGAGAGGTAGTACTTCATCGAGTTCTACTTTCCTCCCACTTACTTCTTTCGAGAGAAACTCTTTTTCCAGAAAGCATCCGTTCTTGGCAACAAAGATCTTGCCTTCGGATCTTAAGTAGAAGGTATACCCGACAGTTTCCTTAGGGTATCCTATGAATACGCATTTTTCCAACTTGGGTTTGAGCTTTTCAGGTTGAAGTTTCTTGACATAAGCATCGCATCCCCAAACTTTTAGAAACGACAGCTTAGGTTTCTTCCCAAACCATAATTCATACGGTGTCGTCTCAACGGATTTAGACGGTGCCCTATTTAAAGTGAATGTAGCTGTCTCTAGAGCGTATCCCCAAAATGATAGCGGTAAATCGGTAAGAGACATCATAGACCGCACCATATCCAATAGAGTGCGATTACGACGTTCGGACACACCGTTTCGCTGAGGTGTTCCAGGCGGCGTGAGTTGTGAAACGATTCCACATTTCCTTAAGTGTGTACCAAAATCGTGACTTAAGTATTCTCCTCCACGATCTGATCGTAGGAACTTTATCTTTCGGTCACGTTGATTCTCCACCTCATTCTGAAATTCCTTGAACTTTTCAAAGGTCTCAGACTTGTGTTTCATTAAGTAGACATACCCATATCTACTTAAGTCATCAGTGAGAGTGAGAACATAACGATATCCTCCGCGAGCCTCAACGCTCATTGGACCGCACACATCGGTATGTATGATTTCCAACAAGTTGGTTGCTCGCTCCATTGTTCCGGAGAAAGGAGTCTTGGTCATTTTGCCCACGAGGCATGGTTCGCATGTGTCAAATGATTCATAATCAAGAGACTCTAAAAGTCCATCAGCATGAAGCTTCTTCATGCGCTTGACACCAATGTGACCAAGGCGGCAGTGCCACAAGTATGTGGGACTATCGTTATCAACTTAACATGTTTTGGCATCCACACTATGAACATGTGTAATATTACGCTCGAGATTCATTAAGAATAAACCATTGACCATCGGAGCATGACCATAAAACATATCTCTCATATAAATCGAACAACCATTATTCTCAGACTTAAATGAGTAGCCATCTCGTATTAAACGAGATCCAGATACAATGTTCATGCTCAAACTTGGCACTAAATAACAATTATTAAGGTTCAAAACTAATCCCGTGGGTAAATGTAGAGGCAGCGTGCCGACGGCGATCACATCGACTCTGGAACCATTCCCGACGTGCATCGTCACCTCGTCCTTTGCCAGTCTCCGTTTATTCCGCAGCTCCTGCTGTGAGTTACAAATATGAGCAACGGCACCGGTATCAAATACCCAGGAGTTACTACGAGTACTGGTAAGGTACGCATCAATTACATGTATATCAAATATACCTTTGGTGTTGCCGGCCTTCTTATCCGCTAAGTATTTGGGGCAGTTCCGCTTCCAGTGACCCTTTCCCTTGCAATAAAAGCACTCAGTCTCAGGCTTGGGTCCATTCTTTGACTTCTTCTCGGCAACAGGCTTACTGGGCGCGACAACATCTTTGCCGTCCTTCTTGAAGTTCTTCTTACCCTTGCCCTTCTTGAACTTAGTGGTCTTATTGACCATCAACACTTGATGTTCTTTCTTGATTTCAGCCTCTGCTGACTTCAGCATCGAGAACACTTCAGGAATGGTCTTCACCATCCCCTGCATGTTGTAGTTCATCACAAAGCTCTTGTAGCTTGGTGGGAGCGACTGGAGGATTCTGTCAATGACCGCCTCATCTGGGAGGTTAATGTTCAGCTGGGTCATACGGTTGTGCAACCCAGACATCTTCAGGATGTGCTCACTGACAGAACTGTTTTCCTCCATCTTACAACTGTAGAACTTGTCGGAGACATCATATCTCTCGACCCGGGCATGAGCTTGGAAAACAAGTTTCAGCTCTTCGAACATCTCATATGCTCCGTGATGCTCAAAACGCTTTTGGAGCCCCGGTTCTAAGCTGTAAAGCATGCCGCACTGAACGAGGGAGTAATCATCAGCACGAGTCTGCCAAACGTTCAAATCGTCTTGCAATGCTGGGAGAGCAGGTGGGTCACCTAACGGTGCTTCTAGGACATATTGTTTCTTGGCAGCTATGAGGATGATCCTCAGGTTCCGGACCCAGTCCGTATAGTTGCTGCCATCATCTTTCAGCTTGGTTTTCTCTAGGAATGCGTTGAAGTTCATGTTGACATTAGCGTTGGCCATTTGATCTACAAGACATATTTGCAAAGGTTTTAGACTAAGTTCATGATAATAAAGTTCTAATCAAATTATGAACTCCCACTTAGATTAGACATCCCTCTAGTCATCTAAGTGTTGCACGATCCGAGTCGACTAGCCCGTGTCCGATCATCACGTGAGACGGACTAGTCATCGTCGGTGAACATCTTCATGTTGATCGTATCTTCCATACGACTCGTGTTCGACCTTTCGGCCTCCGTGTTCCGAGGCCATGTCTGTACATGCTAGGCTCGTCAAGTTAACCCTAAGTGTTTTCGCTGTGTAAAACTGTCTTACACCCGTTGTATGTGAACGTAAGAATCCATCACACCCGATCATCACGTGGTGCTTAGAAGCGACGAACTGTAGCAACGGTGCACAGTTAGGGGAGAACACTTCTTGAAATTTTTGTAAGGGGATCATCTTATTTACTACCGTCGTCCTAAGTAAACAAGATGCATAAACATAATAAACATCACATGCAATTATATATAGTTGTGACATGATATGGCCAATATCATACAGCTCCATTGATCTCCATCTTCGGGGCTCCATGATCATCTTGTCACCGGCTTGACACCATGATCTCCATCATCGTGTCTTCATGAAGTTGTCACGCCAACGACTACTTCTACTTCTATGGCTAACGCGTTTAGCAATAAAGTAAAGTAGTTTACATGGCGTTCTTCAATGACACGCAGGTCATACAAAAATAAAGACAACTCCTATGGCTCCTGCCGGTTGTCATACTCATCGACATGCAAGTCGTGAATCCTATTACAAGAACATGATCTCATACATCACAATTCATCATTCATCACAACTTCTGGCCATATCACATCACATGATCAATCGCTGCAAAAACAAGTTAGACGTCTTCTAATTGTTGTTGCATCTTTTACGTGGCTGCAATTGGGTTCTAGCAAGAACGTTTTCTTACCTACGAATAACCACAACGTGATTTTGTCAACTTCTATTTACCCTTCATAAGGGCCCTGTTCATCGAATCCGCTCCAACTAAAGTGGGAGAGACAGACACCCGCCAGCCACCTTATGCAACTAGTGCATGTCAATCGGTGGAACCGGTCTCACGTAAGCGTACGTGTAAGGTTGGTCCGGGCCGCTTCATCCCACAATACCGTTGAAGCAAGAAAAGACTAGTAGAGGCAAGTAAGTTGACAAGATCCACGCCCACAACAAAATTGTGTTCTACTCGTGCATTAGAGAACTACGCATAGACCTAGCTCATGATGCCACTGTTGGGGAACGTTGCAGAAAATTAAAAATTTTCCTACGGTTTCACCAAGATCCATCTATGAGTTCATCTAAGCAACGAGTCATGGGAGAGAGTTTGCATCTACATACCACTTATAGATTGCATGCGGAAGCTTGCAAGAGGATGGTGATGATGGAGTCGTACTCGACGTGATTCGAATCATCGATGTCCAAGTGCTGAACGGACAGCACCTCCGCGTTCAACACACGTACGGGATGGGAGACGTCTCCTCCTTCTTGATCCAGCAAGGGGGAAGGAGAGGTTGAGGAAGCTCGCTCCAATGGTAGCACGACGGCGTGGTGGTGTTGGTGCAGCAGTACTCCGACAGGGCTTCGCCTAGCGCTTATGGAGGAGGAGAGGTGTTGGGGAGGGGAGGGGCTGCGCCTTGGAGATGGGTACAGCAGCCCTCCCCCCACCCCTCTATTTATAGGGGAAGGGGCAAGGGGGGCCGACCCCTCTAGATGGGATCTAGAGGGGGGCGGCGGCCAGGGAGGGGAGGCTTGCCCCCCAAGCAAGGGGGGCGCCCCCTCAGGGTTTCCCCCCCAACCCTAGGCGCATGGGCCCAAGGTGGGGGGCGCGCCCAGCCCTCCAGGGGCTGGCTCCCTCCCCTTTGCGGCCCATGTGGCCCTCCGGGAGGGGTGGCCCCTCCCGGTGGACCCCCGGAACCCCTCCGGTGGCCCCGGTACAATACCGATAACCCCCGGAAACTTTGCGGTGTCCGTATGACAACTTCCCATATATAAAACTTCACCTCCGGACCATTTCGGAACTCGTCGTGACGTCCGGGATCTCATCCAGGACTCCGAACAACATTCGGTAGTCACATACTAGTCTTCCTAATAACCCTAGCATCACCGAACCTTAAGTGTGTAGACCCTACGGGTTCGGGAGACACGCAGACATGACCGAGACGACTCTCGGGCAATAACCAACAGCGGGATCTGGATACCCATGTTGGCTCCCACATGCTCCTCGATGATTTCATCGGTTGAACCACGATGTTGAGGATTCGATCAAAACCCTGTATACAATTCCCTTTGTCAATCGGTACGTTACTTGCCCGAGACTCGATCGTCGGTATCCCAATACCTTGTTCAGTCTCGTTACCGGCAAGTCACTTTACTCGTATCGTAATGCATGATCCCGTGGCCAACACCTTGGTCACCTTGAGCTCATTATGATGATGCATTACCGAGTGGGCCCAGAGATACCTCTCCGTCATACGGAGTGACAAATCCCAGTCTCGATCCGTGTCAACCCAACAGATACTTTCAGAGATACCTGTAATGCACCTTTATAGTCACCCAGTTATGTTGTGACGTTTGATACACCCAAGGCACTCCTACGGTATCCGGGAGTTACACGATCTCATGGTCGAAGGAAGAGATACTTGACATTGGTAAAGCTCTAGCAAACGAACTACACGATCTTTGTGCTATGCTTAGGATTGGGTCTTGTCCATCACATCATTCTCCTAATGATGTGATCCCGTTATCAATGACATCTAATGTCCATAGTCAGGAAACCATGACTATCTGTTGATCACAACGAGCTAGTCAACTAGAGGCTCACTAGGGACATATTGTGGTCTATGTATTCACACGTGTATTACGATTTCCGGATAATACAGTTATAGCATGAATAAAAGACAATTATCATGAACAATGAAATATAATAATACTTTTATTATTGCCTATAGGGCATATTTCCAACACGTACATGCTGGTCGATCACTCTCTCTGCAACAACGAACCGTGGCCGAGCAAGCAGCGGCACATGTAGTAGTGAAGTCCCCAACATAGCAGTATTCTCTTAAATTGTGTACACATACGTAAAGCCAGATGCCAAAAAATACGGCCACATACGTACATACGGGCGGGGTCTCGAACGCCTACTCGTGCATACGTACGGCCAGGGCTCGTGTACATGGAGAGGCAGCAGATGGCAGCAATGGCGTCGTGTTCATCGAGAGCCAACCACCTTGACGGAACAACCGAAACGAGTTCTGACGTACCGTAGAACGGAGAAAACGGCTTTCTGTTCGACTGCGTATGGTCGAAATAGGGTCCTGTTCATCGGGAACGGTATGGCGTACCGCAAAATGGAGGAAACGGACTTCTGTTCGAGTGCCTACGGTCGGAATGGGGTCCTGTTGATCGGGAAGGGTGTGGCATACCGCAAAACCGAGGAACCAGACTTCTGTTGGAGCGCCTACGGTGAAACGGGGTCCTGTTCATCCATCATCTACTGCCTCGCTCCAGCCTCCATGGGTTACTGTGCATCCACCATTGACTTCCTCCAGCCTCCACCTGCTACTGTTCATCCATGGGTTGTTGTTCATCCAGCCTCCACGGGATCATGTTCATCCATCCCCAACCGACTGGGGTGTGGTGGCCTCCTTAGGGTCATGTTCATCCAGCGGCAACGACCTATTACCACGGGGTCTTGTTCATCCAACCCCCACCGGGAAATATTCATCCACAGCCAACCAACCGGCTTGACTCACCACGTCTCACTCGTTATACGTACCGCATGCACGATAGCAACGGTCTCTGTTCATTGAGAGGCAACCCAACATGGGCTAGCTACTCTCGGACGGGGGCTCAATCAGCTTCAGTAAGCAGCAGCAGTGATCGATCGCTCTGGTTCAGTTAGCAGCAACAACAAAGGAACCGCTCGGGTTCAATCAACAGCGAATGAATTGCTCGGGTTCAGTTAACAGCCAAGGGATCAATCGCTCGGGTTTAGTAACGTAGCTAGCAGTGCAATCGCTCAAGTTCAGTAAGTGAACGCCTCGCACACACGTGAGTACATGAGAGAAACGCGCAAACCTCCATGCATCGCTCGGCCCCGATCACCCACCGTAATCGGGAACTCCACAATATTTTCCTCGCCCTCACTTCTACCACGATTTTTTCCATCATGGACGGCCCAAAGAATGTCATGTAGGTGCGTCCCCGGCCCACCCAGGACGAAAAGCCCATTTTCTGTCATGATTTTTTTGTCATAGAAGTAGGATCCCACCACATCTATGATGATACGTGCTTTTGTCACAATTATCGTCATTGAAGTGTCATAAGCATGACAAAAAAAATCATTCAGGCCAAAATGTCACGGATGTGTCTTTTTTTTGTAGTGTGACCCATAAGTATAGGGGATCAATCATAGTCCTTTTCGTAAGTAAGAGTGTCGAACCCAACGAGGACCAGAAGGAATTGATAAGCGGTTTTTAGCAAGGTATTCTCTGCAAGTGTTGTAGAGTAATAGTAACAGATAGTCTGATAGCAAGATAATTGATAACAAGTAACCAAAGTAACAAGATGCAGCAAGGTGGTCCAATCCTTTTATTGAAACGGACAAGCCGGACATACTTTTTATAGTGAGAAAAGTGTTCTCGAGGACACATGTGAATCTCGTATAGTTAACTTCATCACGATTCGTTAATTCGCATTCACTACTTTAATAAATTATTATGTGGGTGGGTCGGTGCAAGGGTGCGTTTCTTACTTCAACCCACTTATGATTAACCCCTCTCGTAAGCATCCGCAACTATGAAATATGAATTAAGATAAATCTAACCATAGCATGAAACATATGGATCCAAATCGGCCCCTTACGAAATAGTGCATAAACTAGGGCTTAAGCTTCTGTCACTCTCGCAATCCAACATCTACTTACTAATCCCACATTGCCTTCCCCTAGGCCCAAGCATAGTAATGCGTCGTGTAGTTGACGTTCACACAACACCACTAGAGGAAGAACAACATAACATATCATCAAAATATTGGACAAAACCCAACTTCACATGATTACTTATAACTAGACTTCTCCCATGTCCTCAAGAACAAAAGTAACTAATCACGAATCATATTTGTGTTCATGACCAAAGGAGAATAATACATGATTAACAATCTAAACTTATGATCTTCCACCAAATACACCAACTAGCATCAACTACAAGATGTAATCAACACGACTAGCAACCCCCAGGTACCAATCTGAGGTTTTGGGCAAATATTGAATACAAGATATGAACGAGATGGTGATGGTAAAGACGTTGATGGAGATGTGTCCTCCCACAATGAGAGGAACGTTGGTGATGATGATGGATTCGATTTCCCCCTCTCGAAGGGAAGTATCCCTAGTGGAATCGCTCCGCTGGAGAGCAAAAGTGCTCCTGCCCAGGTTCCGCCTCAAGACGGTGGCGCTTCGTCCAGAAAGTCTTCCTCTTGTTTTTTCTAGGGCAATTGGCTTCATATAGGAGAATATGGGCCTCAAAGGCCTACTGGTGGTCCCACAAGCTCAAGTGGCGCGCCCCAAGGGGGCGCCAGCTGAGCTTGTGGCTCGCTAGTGGGTCCCCTCCGGGAGCTTTTTCTTCCAGTATTTTTTATATATTCCAAAATAAATCTCCATAAAATTTCAGGCCATTTGGAGCTCCAAAGAATAGCTATCTCTGTTGTAGACTTTTTAGGTCCATAATTCCAGTTGCCGACAATCTCCCTCTTGTGATAGAACTTGCAATTTAAGAGAGAAAGGGCATTAGAATAGCACCTAAAAGTTAAATATAACTTTAAAACAATATGAATAACAGTAGGAAAACATGATGCAAAATGGACGTATGAACTCTCCCAAGCTTAGACTCCGCTTGTCCTCAAGCGAATATCAAACTCGATAATCATGACCACAGGTTTATAGAGAGAGATGTCGATAATAAAATATGGACATGGTAGCATCATGACCATTATCATAACAGCAAGTATCAATCATAAAACTTTTTGTGATCAAGTGACAATTCATTCACAAGCTAAAGTGTAAACAATTGACGTGGCTTGAATCTACGTTGGTATTTCCCCAAAGAGGAAGGGATGATGCAGACCAGTGGTAGATTGCTTAAGAACAGATCTAGTATGAGCATTACAAATCCTGTACCAACCATCTTTTAGATTCTCCCCTCCCCTTTGCTTAAAATTGAGAACTTCGTTCTCGGGGGTGCACGCAATAGAGGAAGAACTAGCCATAGTAACAAGGTGGGCAAGCAAGATCACAAGCAAACAAGATATCTAACAAAAAAAGGTGAAGGAAAAAGAAGGCAAATAAAAAGGTATTTTTTTGTGAAGTGGGGGAGATGAAAACGAGAGGCAAATGACAAATAATGTAAATTGCAAGGAGATGAGATTTGTGATTAGGAATCTGATAGATGTTGATGATGTCTCCACGGCAACGGCCAGAAATTCCTTTGACGTGGCTTGAATATGCGTTGGTATTTCTCCAAAGAGGAAGGGATGATGCAGCACAGCTACGGCAAGTATTTCCCTCAGTTATGAAACTAAGGTTATCAATCCAATAGGAGAACCAAGCAACATTATGTAAATGGTACCTACACACAAAGAACAAATACTTCAGCCCAACGCGTAAGAGGGTTTGTCAATCCCTCCACGATAAAAATATAGATTAAATTGTATGAGATTGGATAAATAGATCTAGCAAAAACACAAAATAAAATAAGTAAAGAAAAAGTGCAACAAGGTATTTTTGGGTTTTTGGAATAATAGATCTGAAAACAATATGATAAAAATAGACCCGGGGCCCATAGATTTCACTAGTGGCTTCTCTCGAGAAAATAGCATACGGTGGGTAAACAAATTACTGTTGGGCAATTGATAGAAGAGCAAATAATTATGACGATATCCAAGGCAATGATCATGAATATAGCCATCACGTCCAAGATTAGTAGACCAACTCCTGCCTGCATCTACTACTATTACTCCACACATCGACTGCTATCCAGCATGCATCTAGTGTATTAAGTTCATGGAGAAACGGAGTAATGCAATAAGAACGGTGACATGATGTGGACAAGATCTATTCATGTAGGAATAGACCCCATCTTTTTATCCTTAATAGCAACAATACATATGTGCCTCGCTACCCCTTCTGTCACTTGGTGAGGACACCGCAAGATCGAACCCATCACAAAGCACCTCTTCCCATTGCAAGAAAAATAAATCTAGTTGGCCAAACCAAACCAAAGTTTCAGAGAAGAAATACAAGGCTATAAATAATCATGCATATAAGAGATTGAAGAAGACTCAAATAATATTCATGGATATAGATCTGATCACAAACTCGCAATTCATCGGACCCCAACAAACACACCGCAAAAAGTAATTACATCAAATAGATCTCCAAGAACATCGAGGAGAACATTGTATTGAGAATCAAAAAGAGAGAATAAGTCATCTAGCTACTGCCTACGGACCCGTAGGTCTATGGTGAACTACTCATGCATCATCGGAGGAGCACCAATGAGGATGATGAACACCTCCGTGATCGTGTTCTCCTCTGGCAGAGTGCCAGAATAGGGCTCTAGACTAGATCTCGTGGTTCTAGAACTTGCAGCGGCTGGAATTGTGTTTCGTCGACTCCCCCTAGGGTTTCTAGAGTATCTCCGAATTTATAGAGCTGAAAGGCGGTGGAAAGGACTCCCGTGGGCCCCACCACCCACCTGGGCGCACTAGGAGCCTCTGGCGCGCCCTGGTGGGTTGTAGCACCCATGGGCCTCCCCTCTGGTGCTTCCTTGGCTCCCAAGTTGTCTTGTGGTCCAAAAAAATCTCCGAAAAGTTTCGTGACATTTGGACTTGGTTTGGTACTGATATTCTGCGAAGTAAAAAAAACAAGGAAAAACAACAACTGGCACTAGGCACTATGTCAATAGGTTAGTCCCCAAAAATGATATAAAGTTGCTATAAAATGAATATAAAACATCCAAGAATGATAATATAACAACATGGAACAATAAAAAATTATAGATACGTTGGAGACGTATCAGATACTAGGGATCGAGCCCTAACAAATTGACTCGATTACATGACAAATCTCATCTAACTCCATCACCTTCCAGCAAACCTACGAAGGAATTACTCACTCCCAGCGGTGAGCATCATGGAATTGTTGATAAGATGGGTTGATGATGACGACGGCGACGAATCCCCCTCTCCAGAGCCCCGAACGGACTCCAGATCAGCCCTCCCGGTGAATAATAGGAGGTGGTGGCAGCTCAGTATCATAAAACATGATGGAACTTTCTCTCCAAAAAAATTCTCCATGATATGGTACTTACGGACTTGGAGGTAGGGCAAACGGAGGCTCGAGGGGCCCACAAGCTCAGGTGGCATGCACGGCGTGCCACCTGAGCTTGTGGCTCTGTGGTGGCCCCCACTCTAGTAGATCTTTTCGCCAATAATTTTTATATATTCCAGAAAAATTCTCTGTAAAATTTCAGCCCAATCCGAGAACCTTCATTTCTGCACAAAAATAACACCAAGGTAGTTGTACTGAAAACAGTGTCAGTCTAGGTTAGTTCCATTCAAATCATGCAAATTAGAGTCCAAAACAAGAGCAGAAGTGTTTGGAAAGTAGATACGTTTGAGACGTATCAGTGCAGCAAGATGGCCCAATCCTTTTATTGCAAAGGACAAGTTGGGCGTACTTCTTATAGTGAGCTAAGCGTTCTCAAGGACACATGGGTATCTCGTCTAGTTAACTTCATCATGATTCGTTAATTCGCGTTCACTACTTTAATAAATTGTTGTGTGGGTGTACCTGTGTTAGGGTGTCGTTCTT
Source organism: Triticum timopheevii (assembly GCA_963921465.1). Classification (NCBI taxonomy): domain Eukaryota; kingdom Viridiplantae; phylum Streptophyta; class Magnoliopsida; order Poales; family Poaceae; genus Triticum; species Triticum timopheevii. The sequence continues at coordinate 430,088,116 of OY997268.1, read as the reverse complement.
ACTTGAACAAACAACCCACTTATGATTACCCCCCCCCCCCTCTCACAAGCATTCGCAACTACAAAAGAAGAATTAAGATAAATCTAACCATAGCATGAAACATATGGATCCAAATCAGCCCCTTACGGAATAGTGCATAAACTAGTGTTTAAGCTTCTGTCACTCTCGCAACCCATCATCTACTCAGTAATCCCACAATGCCTTCCCCTAGGCCCAAGCATGATAATGTGTCATGTAGTGGACACTCACACGACACCACTACAGGAAGAACAACATAGCACATCATTAAAATATTGAACGAAAACTAACTTCACATGATTACTTATAATAAGACTTCTCCCATGTCCTCAAGAACAAATGAAACTACTCACAAATAATATTGATGTTCATGATCAGAGGAGAATAATATATGATTAACAATCTAAACATATGATCTTCCACCAAATAAACCAACTAGCATCAACTACAAGACGTAATTAACACTATTAGCGAACCCCATGTACCAATCTGAGGTTTTGGGCAAAGGTTGAATACAAGAGATGAACTAGGGTTTAGAGATGAAATGGTTCTGGTGAAGACGTTAATGGAGATGAGTCCCCCCATGATGAGAGGAATGTTGGTGGTGACGATGGCTCGATTTCCCCCTCCCGGAGGGAAGTATCCTTAGCAGAATCGCTCCGCCGGAGAGCAAAAGTGCTCCTGACCAGGTTCCGCCTCCAGACGGCGGAGCTTCGTCCCGAAAGTATTCCTCTTATTTATTTTTGTATGCCATTTGGCTTCCTATAGGAGAAGATAAGCCTCGGAGGCATGCTGGTGGTCGCACAAGCTCAAGTGGCGCACCCTAGGCTCGCTGGTGGGCCCCCTCAGGGAGCTTTTTCTTCCAGTATTTTTTATATATTCCAAAATAAATCTCCCATAAAATTTTAGGTCATTTGGAGCTTCGGAGAATAGCTATCTGATAATCTATCATAGTCCTTTTGATAAGTAAGAGTGTCAAACCCAACGAGGAGCATAAGGAAATAACAGGCGGTTTTCAGTAAGGTATTCTTTGCAAGCAGTGAAATTATTGGCAACAGATAATTTTGTGATAGGATAATTCGTAATGGGTAACAAGTAACAAGTGTAGAAAAGGTGCAACAAGGTGGCCCAATCCTTTTTGTAGCAAAGGACAAGCCTGGACGAACTCTTATATAAAGCAAAGCTCTCCCGAGGACACATGGGAACTATTGTCAAGTTAGTTTTCATCATGCTCATATGATTCGCGTTTGTTACTTTGATAATTTGATATGTGGGCGGATCGATGCTTGGGGTGCTGTCCTTACTTGGACAAGCCTCCCACTTATGATTAACCCCTCTCACAAGCATCTGCAACTACGAAAGAAGAATTAAGATAAATCTAACCATAGCATGAAACATGTGGATCCAAATCAGCCCCTTACAAAGCAATGCATAAACTAGGGTTTAAGCTTCTGTCACTCTAGCAACCCATCATCTACTTGTTACTTCCCAATGCCTTCCCCTAGGCCCAAAAAATGGTGAAGTGTCATGTAGTCAACGTTCACATAACACCACTAGAGGAAAGGTAACATACATCTCATCAAAATATCGAACGAATACCAAATTCACATGATTACTTATAACAAGACTTCTCCCATGTCCTCAGGAACAAACATAACTACTCACAAAGCATATTCATGTTCATAATCAGAGGAGTAATAAATATCATTAAGGATCTGAACATATGATCTTCCACCGAATAAACCAACTAGCATCAACTACAAGGAGTAATCAACACTACTAGCAACCCACAGGTACCAATCTGAGGTTTTGAGACAAAGATCGGATACAAGAGATGAACTAGGGTTTGGAGAGGAGATGGTGTCGGTGAAGATGTTGATGGAGATTGACCCCCTCTCGATGAGAGGATCGTTGGTGATGATGATGGCTTCGATTTCCCCCTCCGGGAGGGAAGTTTCCCCGGCAAAACAGCTCCGCCGGAGCCCTAGATTGGTTCTGCCCAAGTTCCGCCTCGAGACGGCGGCGCTTCATCCCGAAAGCTCTCCCTTGATTTTTTTTTCCAGGTCATAAGACACCATATAGCAGAAGGGGGCACCGGATACCTGCCAGGGGCCCCACAAGCCCTAGGGGTGCGCCCAGGGGGGTAGGGCGCGCCCCCCGACTTGTGGCCACCTGGTGGGTCCCCTCTGGTATTTTCTTCGCCCAATATTTTTTTATATTCCAAAATAATTCTCCGTAAATTTTCAAGACTTTTGGAGTTGTGCAGAATAGGTCTCTCCGATTTGCTCCTTTTCGGTCCAGAATTCCAGTTGCCGGCATTCTCCCTCTTTGTGTAAACCTTGCAAAAATAGAGAGAAAAGGCATAAGTATTGTACCATAATGTGTAATAACAACCCATAATGCAATAAATATCCATATAAAAGCATGATGCAAAATGGACATATCACTATCTCTGTTGTAGCTCTTTTCAGGTCCAGAATTCCAGCTCCCGGCAATCTCCCTCTTGTGATAGAACTTGCAATTTAAGAGAGAGAGCGCATTAGAATAGCACCTAAAAGTGAAATATAACTTAAAAAATATAAATAACAATAGGAAAACATGATGCAAAATAGACGTATCACTAACTACCTGCACTTCCCCTGAATTCGCTGTAGGTTAACGTGGCCAGGACATAATAGAATCCCCTCACTCGCTGGTGTTCCCACTTCGACCAGACATTGACCGCAAATGCGCACCTAAAATTAGGGTTCCAGATGAGTTTATGGGAAAGGGGTCCCGAAGGGCTTGAATAAGGTGGGCGGATCAGGATTGAAGAGCTTACTAAGAAATGCGAGCAATATCGCGATGTCGTTGCTCACTCTTCGATGGCAGAAGAATCTAGATCATCGGGGCGGGAACTCTACAAGCAGTAGGTTGGGCCTTGAGGGACAATGTGTGCAGAGGAAAGACTATTGGTGTCGTGGCGGGCGTTCATCGTTGTCATCCGTAGTTCACCGCTGGAGTCAGAGCATGCGATGCGAGCAGGCTTCGGCGATGGCTGGTCTCTGGGAGGTGGGGGATGCTACTCCAGGTAGTGTGCGGTCTGCCGTTCACAAATGAGAGAGAGAACAGACCCGACCTGTCATATGTTGCCTCAGCCTTACCTGTCATAAGCTACCTCAATTGCCTCAGCCCCACCTGTCATAATTTGCCTCGGTCCCACCTTTCAGGATTTAACGCGTCACCACTATGGGGGGGGGGGAGAGAGTGGCCCGACCCCGCCTGCCAGGATATAACACGCCCCGCTCGCCAAGAGGTAATGGTTAAAGGCTTTTACTGGACGACCGTGCTCCGTTTGGGCTTTTGTGAGTAGAGGGGTGAAGGAGGGAGGAGAAAAGTGAGCAATGTTAGATGACTGGGGTAAAACTGAGGACAAATAAGCAACCAGGGGCATGGAAATAGAAAACCCTAACTTTATACCTCTTGATGATGCCAATAAACCTTTTTGGACTCTTGAAGCTTATAGGATTTATCCTACTATATTCTTTTACAACAATCAAATGGGGTGGGGTTTCTACCCCTGGTCGGGACAAATCTGGAAAAATAACCGTTCCACACATATATATGGTGTTTGTTTAGTTGATGGTTCATATCAAAATCCTTACAAGAGACAATTTGAGTAAAAGAGAACACCGATTTAACTTGTCTCTTTTATAATGAGTATGAATATTGCCGGTCACTTGCTTTTGGTTGCATTATTGCAAGACATGTTTCGAAAGATATTGCTGAAGCTTTTCACTTTTATCTCTCTTGACAATATAAATGAATTATCTTCTTTGTGGGATAGAGATAATAAGAAATCTGTTATAGGTATGGCTTGTGTCGCCTTCATCTGGAGCTTATGGACCATGAGAAATTATTTGTGTTTCCAGGGAGCTGTGTGGAAAGATATCTGAATTCTTCTGAGAAGAGTAAGTGTGCTCCTTTATCGATGGATGATTATATGTTTGGATTCTCAATCAAAAATAATGAAAGACTGACTGCTACTGCTGGATTGAAGAAGAGGAGAGCTCCTAAGGATTGCCCGGTGATGAAGAATAATGTGGGCGCATGGATTGATCAACGAAGCTTCTATCAGAGAGCCCATTCCAGTTGATGTTGATGATTATGTAATACATAACTTTTGTTGCTGAATTTTCTTTGCTCATGTTGTTAGTTGTCTTCTTGTGAACCTTATCAGGTTCAACTACTTTGGCTATAGCCCGAGCTTTCGTGTGTTTTGCTTGCCTCGTTTTTAATAAAAAAAAAAGGCAGGAGTAAACCCTTTAAAAAAGGGTAACGATCTGCGCTGGTGCACCGGCCCAACTGTTGGGCCGATCGCACAGCAGCCGTTGGATCCCACCGCCTAGGCTGTTGGATCCCGACGAAGAAAATGATTCCCCCTTACCTTCTTCTTTCTCGCGCTGGGCCTCCTGCTGCGCCCGCCGCTCCAAGCGTTGCCCCCCGCCCCCCTCGTGCTAGTCAACGCCCTCCGTGCAAGTCGCCGCCGTCGTGGATCGAGCCCCACCACGCCGCCTCCGCCTCCGCCTCCGCACCCCGCACCGCCATGCTCGCACCCAATTGAAGCTTTTTTTCATCGCTGGTCGAAGCAAACGGAGACACATTTGTAGCAAAAAAGGGAGACAAGCCATGTCGTCGGGCCGTAGCTCCTGCATCTTCATCATGTCAGCGCCTGGTAGCCAGCTATTTTCTTTGCTGGTTCAAGCTTTTTCCTTCCCGGTTGAAACCTTTTGCACGTCTGAAGCTTTTTCTTCCCCGCCCATTGAAGCTTTTCCATGGTTGAAGCTTCCTCATTCAACGGTTGAAGCTTCCTCATTCAACGGTTGAAGCTTCTTCACACAACGGTTGAAGCTTTATTCCGCGCCGCTCGTAAGAATTTTTCCATGGTTGAAACTTTTTTTCCACCCCATTGAAGATTTTTCCCGTGGTTGAAGCTTTCTTTTTCGCCAGTTGAATCTTTTTTACACATCGATTTAAGCTTTTTGCCGCGCAAGTTGAAGACTTTTTGCATGGTTGAAGCTTTTCCCCACATGTTTATGATTTTTCCATGGTTGAAGATTTTTTTCATGGCAGATGAAGCCTTTTTACATGCCGGTTGAAGCTTTCAACATTATGCCCGTCGCCAGTCGGAACATTCCTCATTGCTGGTTCCAGCAAAAATTCACGCTGGATGCAGCTTTTTTTCCGGCCGGTTCCAGCTAAAAATCACACTGTTTGCAGCACCAGTCACCTCCGGTTGATGCTTGTCGCTGAGCTCCATCTCGCTGCTCGTAGCATATAGTCGCGACGGTTTGCAGCTTGTGCCATGCTGGTTGCAGCTCCGCCGGTCATATTTGCATCTCCCTCAAGGTCTGCCCCCGCCGCATCTTCCACAACCCATCACGCGCGGCCTTGGAGACAGGAGCGGCGCGAGGGCGCTGCCATGGCGACGGGTGCGACCATGGCGATGAGGTTGCAGCAAAAAAGGCAACAGGATTGGGCGCGCGAGGGGGCGCACAGCTGGGCGCGAGTCCACTGGCCGGTGGTGCTTGCCGGAGAAAGAGGAAAAGGGAGGGTGGGTCGAGGTGGAAGAAGATAAGGAAAAAAACTAGACGCGGGAGGACGTGGGATAGACACAGGATCCCTGTGGATCGAATGCTCGCGATAAGACCGGCCGAGCGTTCGGCCGGTGCACCGTCTGTAAACATTTCCTTAAAAAAATACTCCCTCCGATTCGGAATACTCGTCGAAGAAATGAATGTATCTAGATGTATTTTAGTTGTAGATACATCCATTTTTATGACAAGTAATTTCGAACGGAGGGAGTAGATGACTAAGATGCTTGCTTGTATTTACACTTTCGTGCTTGCATGTTTTTATAGGGGTAGTTTTCTCCGTGAGACTTGCTGAAAATGGCGCCTAAACCGACTCAATCTGGACCATCAGATTCATCCGTAGCTCTAGGCTTCTCCTTGTACCCCACCCCCACGCGTCCACCGTCCACGCCCCACTTCTTCTGGCACGCGCACGCGTCTTCACGCCCCGCCCGAAAAGCGCAACGCGCAGATCCCCTATACGCGATACCCCAATCGAAGAAGAGAGGAAAAAGAGAAAGCTCTGCGGCGGAGCCATGTCCGGCGCGGGGGAGTACCAGGAGATGGCCGCGTCGGTGCCGCCGGCGCTCAAGGCCATCACGCTCACCCACGTCCGCTACCACCGGGGCGACAGGGTCGGCCTCTTCCTCGCGTGGGTCTCCCTAATCCCCGTCTTCATCAGCCTCGGCGGCTTCATCTCCCACTTCATGTTCCGCCGCGAGCTGCAGGGCATCTGCTTCGCCTTGGGGCTCCTCGTCTCGCAGGTCCTCAACGAGCTCATCAAGCACTCCGTCGCGCAGTCCCGCCCGGCCTCCTGCGAGCTGCTCGAGACCTGCGACTCCCACGGCTGGCCGTCCAGCCACGCGCAGTACACCTTCTTCTTCGCCACCTACCTCTCGCTCTTCGTGCTCCGGCGATCGCCGGCGAGCCGCGTCATGGCCTCCTTCTCATGGCCTCTCGCGTTCCTCACCATGCTCTCCAGGGTGTATCTCGGCTACCACACCGTCCCGCAGGTCAGAGCCCCTGAATTTCGGATCCGATCTGCGCGGACGCGATGGGATTTTGATTATTGATTCATGCACTTCTACCCAATGATTAGGCATTACAATCAGATAATTTAAGACTTCTTCTAAATGCAGGATTTGCAAAACACTGGGGTAGAGAAGACATACTAATTGATATCCTACAGGAATTGAAAGAAATTTTAAAAAAAGTGATCTAACCTTTCTATAAATCAATCATATGGGATTGGGTGGAAAGCAATCCGTATGAATTTTGGCGCTTTCATTCCTTTGATCCGAAGGGCCTTCATAGGAAAAGTTCGTATGGTTGAAATCATAGGGATTATTCACATAGGAATTTGCGTGTCTGTTTGCATTTGAATTTCAATTGGTTGAAATCCATCAATTGAAGCATTCGGATCTAAAACTCAAGAATATTTCTTTGAAAACACAAAAATTACAGCTAAAGCGCTATCCTTATGGCCTCAATAGGTGAATGAAATTCATATGGTTAATCTGTTGGACCTATCTGTTTGCATATGAATTTGAACCATAGGACAATTACATTTTGGGTGGATATGTACTTGAAAGTTGGGTATTCTCTCTTCATAGTATACTTGTTCCCCAATCAGCAGTGTGATTCGGCTTAATGGCATCATCCTTGAGAAAAGTTGGTGGTCTCCCTCCATACCTGCTTGTTTGGAACATTGTTTGGTTTTATTGCTTTTAGAATAAGCGAAATGCCATGACTGCCACTAAAAAACTGACAGATATTTCAATTTGATGGGTTCATTAGGTTTTCGCGGGAGCAGTAGTCGGCCTTGTATTTGGTGCTATCTGGTACTGGTTCGCCAACGCCATTCTTGCTCAATACTTCCCAATGATCGAGGAGAGCGCAATTGGGAGGTGGTTTTATATCAAGGATACTTCACATATTCAAGATGTGCTCAAGTTTGAGTATGATAATGCAAGGGCAGCAAGGAAGAAAGTCGCTACTGATTGAGGATGTAAGCCACAGCATATCTTACCTTTTTGATCATCTGGCACATCTTGCTCCAACATGAATAACCATATCTCTACATCACAAGTACTCTGTTCTGCTCTTACATGAAGTATAAGCTGTGATCATCCATTAAAATGTGCTTCAGATTAGCAGTTTACAAATAGCATATGTAATTAAGTTAGATGCACATCATTTTACCTAGTTATTTTTATGGAAGGGTTTTAGGTTCTTTGTGATATGACTACCTCATAATTCCCACATATCAACTTCTTTCTCCAGGAGATAGAATCGCCTGACCTAGTCACATTATCTGCAAAGTTCAAAAAGGCACTAGGCATAAGTTGTTCGTTTTGGGACCTACTTGCGCCTAGCTCGCTTATGCGCTGCTTAGGCGCGCGCCTAAGTATCCCGTACAATACTGTACTGACACCATACAGACAAGCCAGCAGGACATAGCTGGGAACTTTTCAGCTGGGAAAATATAGGAATATCAATACATAGATCTCCATGTAGCAGATTACAACCATGTGCCCATCTATATACAACTAAAATGTAAATTGGAGCGGGATATAATCATTGAACAGATAAATACCTTGTCAATATATCGCTCTCATAGCCATGTGCTCATGTATATACTAATAGCAGATTATAGCCATACATCGCCAATAGCACAAGCACATCACAAATACACAACACAAGTGCACAGCACAAGTGCACAACACATTAGCACAGCCAACAACAGCAGCTAGCAGCTAGTGGCAGCAAATTTGAGTAGCAGTAGCTAGCCAGCCAGCTACAGAGCATGACCAGCAACAGAGGGAGCAGCACCAGCAGTGAGCAGCAGCAAATAGCAGCACCAACAGCAAACCAAGACAAAAGAGGAGAGGGAGGCACCGAGGCAGATAGCTCAAAAGGGGAGACGGGGAGGGCTCACGGGGTTTGCCTGCCTGAAGAGAAGAAGAGCACGAGGAGGGGCGTGAGATCCGTGGCGGGGCAAGGTCGGCGTCCAGCAGCCGGCGGCGTGAGGAGGGCGCGAGACGAAGGAGCTCCGACCGAGGCGAGGATGAGCTTCAGATCCATGGCGGCGCGAGGAAGGCCCGACGATGCAAGGAGAGGAGAGCCAAGGCGAACCCTAACACGAGCCATAATTTTGGGCTTTTGGCTCTCGTCCCGCGCATGCCTGCCTCGCCTTCTAATTCCTGCTGACCCCCTTCCCGCCATTCTGCGCCATTACACGTGATTTCTGGCATTCCGTGCGCCTAATCGTGCTTCAGCAGGAAAGTTGCTCAGCCTAGTCATGCGTTTCCGAGTGCAGATGGCCAAAGTGAGGCGTTATGCCAGCACCTTGTGCGTAGGCGCGCATAAGCGCACGATTAATAGTGCCTTTTTGAACTTTGATTATCTATCAAACCGTTGCTCATCATGTTCTTACTTCAGTGCAGGTTTCTGCTCATGGATTATATTGTTGGTCTATCTGAGGGAGGGTAAGAACTTGTGTGGCATGGCAAGATGTTTGCTTCGCTGAAGCTGCACGCGAACCCGTGTACTCCTAGCTGGACTTTTATTAGAAGAGAAGCCCGTTGGAGTTGTGGTGTTTTTTCGCTTTTCCTGGCCATAAGCCATTGTTCTTTTTAACCCCAGACCCTTGTATTATTTTGGCGATGAGTTGATTTCCGTGTACATTTGGACAAAGACCACAGTTTTTTGCTACTTGACTGAATTATATCTGTGCCATATGTTCATATAGATGGTGTATTTTTTGTTAACATGGGCAATGGGTGTGGTGTACGCTGTAATCTTCAGCTCTTCACCAATGGGCGGTCTGTTAACATCCGCAATTCCTCCACTCCCGATGTTTATGGGCCAGTTATTTTGGTCGATTGCGGGAGAATCGGCCCCCTCCCTGATGTTTATGGGCCAGTTATTTTGGTCGGGAGAATCGGCCCCCTCCCCGATGAACTAGAGCGCGAACTGAAGGGTGCGCATCGTTCAAGATGCAGTCGTTCCTGTGCTTCCAAATCATCCAGGACGTGAGGAGCGTCGTGGATGCCAGCCCTTTACGCATCGGCTTGGGCGTGACTTGTCTGCCGCCGTGCCACCGCCAGTCCAGAAGGGCGATTTCATTGTCCAGAGGTCTGCAGGTCATGCGCATCCAGGAGAGGATCTCAAACAAGACGTGGCGCAAAAAGGGGCAACTGAGAAGAATATGGCGCATCATCTCAGGCTCCGAGCGAGGTGGTCTGCCGTCCAGCATCAATCCAAGCTAACGAGCCCGCGAAAGAATTTCACTTTTGGGGGCGCCTAACTCTTCCAGATAAGCTTCTAGGTGCTGCAGGTGGTCGAATCGTGGAAGCAAGCCATGTAGGCAGATTTGGCAATGTAAGTACCGAACGCCTTCCACTTCCACACAAGCCGGTCGGGCACGTCGGAGAGCGCCGTGGCCTCGATCAGGCGCCACAGTAGGAGGTACTGGCCGATTTCGCCATGAATGTCTCGCGCCCATAGGTGTCCCGGCAAGCCCTCGGCGACCGTCCTGGCCTTTCTACACCTTTTGGAAATGCATGCGTAGAGAAGAGGGGCGATCTCGCGAACAGAGCGTCACTTGCGACTTGAGATGGTCTAATTTGTTTTATCTGTACGAACGAACAGGTAGTTAGCTAGTTTTCCTGTACAAGTTGAATGTGTTTGGCTTTTTGAGCAAAATAATGTAAAAACATTTACCTCGAAAGTACTCTTCTAGTCCCGAGCTTAGGTGAACAGTAAAATCAAAAAAATATTGAGAACAAAATTAAAAATTCTGAATTTTTTTAGTCAGAAATATTGAAGAAAGTTTTCAGCGCTTGCAAAATTTCAGTGTGAAACGATAATTGTAGAAGCTGTGGCAAAAAAAAACGCTCCATTTACCTTCTTTTTATCTCCCTGGAGACCAGGAGTATATATTGTTTGATTTCTTCCATATGAAGTACTCCCCCGATCCAACCTTAGTTCAAAGCTGCAACACTTATTATGGATCGGAGGGAGTACTAAGTATAAAACTGACTTAACACAGTGACAAAACACTCCTCGCTAATACAAGTATAAAACTTGCTTAACACAGAATGTTGATCAGTTCGCCAGTGCACACATTCGGTTTGTTTCTAAAAGACTGATGTTCTACCATCCAAACACACGAAAAAGGAACAAATTGTAACGCTGGTCTGGTTACAAACTCTAACTCAACAGCTTTTTGCACTTAGAAACCAAAGCCACTCTGAAATTGCTCAAACGATGAGATATTTAGGCAAATAGTTTCGGTTGGGTGTGTGATATACACATACCACAGCTCCCAGAGAATCACAAGCAAAGCAGGGTAAAAGTATCACATATATCCGTTTGCCAGGATTCAGAAAATCTCGCCGAGTTATACCATAGAGAGCAGCAGTACCAAGGGCATGCACCATGAAGCACCAAAACGCTATACCTCTGGCTGCTGACTTGTAACATCTTCTTGGTTAGAGGCGTCATCAGGAATACTGACAGATGGGCTTTGTTTCTGACTTGTGACATCTTCTTGGTAAGAGGCATCATTAGGAATACTGACAGATGGGCTTTGTTTCCTTTCTGCCTGTAGCGACCGGCACAGGGACTCGAGTTTGTCCTTTTGATTCTTATATTTGTCTAGTTGCTTCTTCATCACCTCACGCTGCACGCATGACCAAAAATAGGTTCTAGGTTAGCAACATGTGTGCCAACTTGCACAAAATTCTCCTAGTATGCAAGCTAAGGTAGATGAAACTGCGTAACCATAAAAATTAAATAAGGTGATATTACACACGGGTATGGTATAAAGGAGATTATTATGAGCTATCAAAGCATGTGGCTATTAGCTTCAAACAAATAAGATCAGGTAGGTGCGCCTGTTTTCGAACATCCTGACTAGTTTGTATAATGCATGCATTACCTCCTCAATGAGCTTCACAAGAGCAATATCTGAATTCTCACACTTGTTCTTCAGGGCTTCATTTTGCTTCCTGAAGTCTTTTATCGCCTTCACCATCTAATGTGGAGATAACAAAACAAATTTTAAGTTCTGTAGGCAGAGCAATTAATAAGAACAAAGGTTCAAAGCAGAATAGCAGATACAGTGATGAGTGTGAAGTGAGATGGGTAAAAACCTGTTCCATCTCCTTCTTGTAAGTTTCGAACACTTCATTGCTTTTTGACAAGGCATCCTGAAACAATATAATGGAACACAACATTTACACCTATAATCCCCATTAAAATGGATAAGCTGGAATGCTGCTTATGTGCTCATCTACTGGGGGAGGGGAAATCCACCATTAAGATAAACTGGAGCAGTAGAATTAAGAATTAAGAGTAGGATTTTCTCTGCAAAAGTACCTGAAACTGCTGAAATTTTTCACCATCAGCAGCTAGCTGCACCCGCAGGTTCTTCTCAGTAGTGACAAGTTGAGAAACTTGCTCAGCATACAATACCATTTGGGCATGTTCTTGAGCTGCTTTCGCTTGATGCTGTTGAATTTTCAGATCAGCAAGCTCAAGTTCCAGCGTCTTTTCTTTCAGCTGCATGTGTGATGAGCCAACGAGAAACAAAAGTTCATAGAAAGTACAATAAACAGCACATAAATCGTTGTTGTGGGCTTGTGGCAATATTGGATCCTTGGAGATACTGGTCAAGCATACCTGATGAGCATATTTCTGCTGAATGATATTATATTGATCAGCAAGGTCTTTGAGTTTATTTCTCAGCCTACAAAATAGCAGCCATCATTACGTATGTAACTTTGTTGTGAATCGAGGTTGTTTCAATTATTGAAACTCTTAAAACTGAAGACATGCCTAAGCTTAGTAGTCTTACGAATTGTTCTCTTCAAACTGAGCAATGCATTCATTTTTCTGCTCCTCAAGCTTGACACTGACAGCCTATAAAATATCATAAATATAATGGTAAATAAAGGATAAAAAGTACTCCATTTAATGACCAAGTCAAAGACAGGGATCAAGCTGGCCAGGAACGTAAAACAGGCTTTGCATTTAAGGTAATGAATTAAAAGGGACATTCATAAATATTTATTTCAGATTACTGTCATGTAATGTATTTGACCTTCATAGCATTCTCGAATTTGTCGGACATCTCCATCCGAAAGGTCTGCCCCTCTGTTGACACCCTTTGGCACTCTTCCTGAACCACAGACCTAAAATATATCACAGTTGAACAAAAGTGCAAAATACTTATGAAAACTAGTTTCACATCTCAGAACTAACTGAACATACCTTTAACATTTTGTTTTGACGCTGAAATTCTCTACAAAGAGATTCTAATTTTTCTTTAACTGCAATGGCTGCAAGAGACAAAATGCAAACAGCACATCTTAGTAGGTAGGAAGGATTTTAAGAGTACCATGTGCATACATGAGTAAAAACACAGAGTAATCATGTATTGAGTTATATCTATTTTGCTTTGTTCTAATGACATGTATATTATAGAACATTATACCAAGCAAAAAAAAGTGAAGCTGTAGTGTTTGGACAGTGAACCCTTAACTGTTGAAAAAACAGGCATGTAGTCGGGATCATGGTTTCACATAATACAAACTTGCCTGCATCCCCTCTCTGCTACAACTCTATGGAAATATGATTTCTAACCAATACACTTCCAGGCAATGATTTCTACTGCGGTCAAAATAATTTTGTGCCTCTTCTGAATACATCTCTCACGCGTTCCTTGGTGTCTTGGGTATTGCTCTTCGAGGTGCTGCGTAGGATCGGCTTTGGGCCTCCCTTGGACGCTTCCGCGAGTGGGTTGCCATCCTGCTGTCCTCGAGCAGCACAACGGTGATGCTCAATGGTGAGCTGGGCCGCCGATATGGCACCACAAGGGGTTGCGACATGGTGACCCACTATCCCCCATGTTGTTCGTGTTGGTGATCGACACCCTCAACAGGTTGTTTTGACCAGGGCTAGGGAGTTCGGGGTGCTCCGTAGTCACGCGCCTCGCACCTCGCTTTACGCAAACAACGTGGTCATCTTCAGTCACCCGGATAGGGGGGAGTTGCTCACTGTTAGCAGCTTCTTATCGCTCTGCAGGCACACGTCGGGGTTGCACAACAACTTCGCTAAATGCTTGGTGTCCACCATAGGTTGTTCGGACGAGGTGGCGTCGAGGCTGCATTGGTATGGAGTGTCAGCTGGCTACATTCCTGACCAAGTACCTCAGGATCCCCCTCGCCCTCCGGAAGTTGTCAAGTGCGGCTCTCGAGCCATTGGTTGACACGATCACGGATCGCCTCCCTACTTGGAGGGCATCGATGATGGCGAAGGTTGGGCGCCTAACTTTGGTCAGGTCGGTCCTAGCCACCATGCCATTGCACTAGGTGGTGGTTCTTGGCTTGAACAAGCGGCCACTACCACGTCAACTGACATTGGGTGTGTAGGCCCCTTCGTTTGGGCGGCCTGGGTGTTTTGAACCTCAGGAGGGTGGCGATTAGTCTCTGGGTCCACTGGCTCTGGAGGATGCTCACTAATCCCAACCGCCCCTGGAAAGGCCTCGGCCTCCAGTTCTCCTGGGATGAACATGCAGTGTTCACAACATCCACCAAGATGGTGGTTGGCGATGGAGCTACTGCCTTATTCTAGGAGGACTGCTGGCTTGATGGCCGGGCAATCTCGAAGATAGCACCCAAGCTACACCAGCTGGTCTCCCTGACTCTTCGGGATGCCCGAGCACATCGGCGCTGGATCTCGGATATCGGGGGCGGGGTGGGGCGCTGGCTATATGCCATCTGCTGGTTGCCCGCGTGGTGCAGCTTGCTCCCCACACGGACGCCCTCCAGTGGCGTTGGACGGTGGATGCGCAGTACATGTCCAAGAGTTGCTATGACGCTCTCTTTGAGGGCGCGGTTGGACCTCGCTCGTCAAGTTCTTGTGGTTCGCTTGACCAGATCAGAGCGTCTTGCGCGTCGTGGCTTGCAGTACACATCGAGTTTTGTGCTATGCGACCAGTCCAAGGAGACAATGGCCCACCTCCTCTCTGGCAAGTGCTCTCCTGGTTCAGGTCGATTGCTATTGGCCCAGCCGAGGGAGCGGACTTTGTGGATTGGTGGCAAGAAACTTGCCTCCGGGTTCCTACTACCTCGGGTCCTCGGCTCGGAAGGGCGCGTCCTCGGTCATCCAGTTGGTGGTTTGGTGCATCTGGAAGCATCATGACGCAATCATCTTCGACAATGCTCGGCTCAACCTTGACCGTCTCCTCAACACAATCAAGTCGGAGGCTAGGCAGTGGGCTCTGGCGAACGTGTCTGGGCTTGCGGCTTTGCTCCTGAAGGGAGCGACGACTAGCGTCTAGGGGCGTTGTGTTGTGCATTGGGTGTGGCCTTGCTTGGGCTATTGTACGTCGGCTGCGTCCTTCTTGGAGCTTGTAATGACTCTCTATCAATGCAATGAAACGCAAAGCTTTTGCGTTTTCTCAGAAAGAAAAAAAAGAATACATGACGGTAAACACATGAACAGAAAAATACACAATAACTAAATATCCTGACATATTGAATCCTGCAAGAATTGAAAACACATGAACAAGTTATAGAAACTATTTGATCATCTGGTTGCACCATAAAAAACACACATGAGTTTTCTTTAGGGATTATTAGATGTGATGCCATAGCCCACTGTTGCCAGACACAGAAAAAATTCTAGATCTCTAAGCCTTGGCTAGGAATTCTACGAAATTGGGGTGTATGGCCTATGGAAACCATAGGAATTTTGGTGTTCACAGTTTTTTAGTTTTCTGATCCCATGTGCCTCTATAGGAAAATTTTCTAGGGGTTGAAAATCCTTCCATCTAAAGGAGCTACAAAGAATCTTAACTGTGATTTTCATGTTTTCAACAAAAATGTTAATGAATTTTAAATCCTTTAATGAAATATGCACAATTGAGCTGTCTCCGTTTGGGGGGTGTTCATTGCTAACCCAAATTTCAAATAAATGGTACATTTATATAGTGATGGAACGATCATATAATGCATCTTTCCTATATAGAGTGGACAATTGCCCATGGAAGAAGCAGAATGGAGATTTCGCTATGTTCTTCTTGCTAAGTGTCTGGTCCACCAGATGTTCCATGCTATAATTTCTGATGAAAGACCAAAAGAATACATTTTAAGGTAGGAAGTATTTTGTGAGTGTGCATACAAAGGAAAAAAAACAGAGTAATCAGTATTTAGTTACATAGGTTTTGTTTTGTTTAATGAGAAGAATCCAGAAGTTTTCAAATTACCACACGTTATATATTAACATGGTTATTAGATAACTTTATTCCAAACAAAGGACAGCTGTGGGGTTTTTAACAGTGGATCCTTAACTGAGAGTAATCAATGGATTTATCCATTACATTCAACTGTTGGTCACATTTTGGATAATAGAAACTTGCCTGCATCCCTCTCCGCTACCACTCCATGGTACCTCTGGGCAAGTTGCAACAACTCCCTGTCCTTCTCTAGCTTACTGTTCCGCTTCACGACCTTACGCTTTGGCTCGCCACTATCCTACAAAGTCATGGAACCAATCCAGTTTAGCACACACTTATCTTCCCACCAACACCAATATAGCAGGCAGAGAAATCTAAACCATATCCATTTCTGCGTTGCCAACCTTTGGATTGGCCAGCGGTTCCGATTGCTCTACCACAAAGCTCTCCTTCATTGCATCTTTGGCACCTGTGCGAACAGCATCAAAACGAAGGTGAGCGGACATATTACAGACTTCAATGGCGATGGGCGAAGCCGCTTAATAAGTTGCCTCATTCACCCTAAACTGTAACTGACGATTTGATGTCGAAATTAGATGACATCAGATCAGGAAGCTGCCAGTGCGTGGGAGAGAGAGAGAGGGAGGGATCACCTCCTATGTCTGCGGCGGGGCCCTGCTGCTCGGGGGCACGCTCCGGCTCCGAAGCGGCGGCGGCCATGGAGAGGCTCCGCAGGGCATCGGCGGCGTCGGCGGGGCTGGATGGAGCGCCTAGGGTTTCCTCGCCGTCGGCGCGGGCGGCGCCCTCGTGATCAGGGCCGAGGGCGGGATGCAGGGGATCGCCGGCGGCGGGGGCGGGGGAGATTGGCTGGGCCTGGTCGGCGGAGGAACTCTCGACGAAGCCATCGGGGAGCGCGTCGGCCTCAGGGAGACGCGTCGCCGGCGAGCCTTCCATCGGTGGAGAGAGAGAGAGGGAGGGAGGGAGAGATGGTGTCGCCGCGCAGTCCCTTGCGCTGGTGTCCTGTGTTTCGTGTAACTCTGCTGCTGCGAACACGCGTTCGGCACAAGGCCGGTCATAACTCCGTCACTCCGTGTACGCTACTGGTAAATCCGCCGTATAAGATTCATGTTCAGAGAACAGAGATGAATTCATTTATGTTTGTTCTAGTTTCAGGAATCAAATCTGAATGATCCTCGATTCTGAAGTAGGGCTACTGGGCTGTCGCATTCAAACTTGGTTCATACGCAAAAAATAAAATAAAAAACAAACTTGGTTCGGAATACTAGTACATGGTAATATAGTTTCTACATGCTTGCAGATGATAACCTTAGCCAAAATACGCATACATTTGCATAATAAGTGCAAAATTGGTTTCGGTCATATGTACAACACGAACAAACACACACAGCAGCTAGTACATCCTTTGGCTGTGTGCATGCATCTTCAGATGCAGTGACCTGAAAAGTTTACTCTGTTCTACGTATCATCTAACACAAATGTTAGTGTCCAGTGACCATTTAAACTCGTCAATACCACTTCCTGTATTGCCCACGCTGCGCCACACGCAAAAACTCAGTCTGACACTCTGTAAGATACACTCAACACCTCATATGCGGACGTTAGCGTCCAATAGCCTCCATCTCCACGGGCTTGTAAAACATGGCCTGTGAACTCTTACTGATTGCTCAACTCATTGGATGCACATACTTTCAAATGGAAAGTTATGAGCTCAAGTATCAACTAGCGGATCGCAACGCTCCTCTCGAGTTTGTAGGATATGCGGCAGAGGGGCGGTTATCTTCAGCATCTGCAAAGCCAACCACAAAAATATAAGGGAAACACATACATGGTGTTCAGTCATTATCGTTTGTTGCTCAGTGAACCTAAAAGGAAAGGGACTAACAAGAAAAATATCATGTCAACACTCCTATGAAAGAAAGGATGAATAGATGATCAAACATTCAATTGCATAGTTCGTTCTGCCAGCCAGATCACCTAAAGTGTACAACTAGAAAGTGTCCAACAAACTGAACAACAATACTTAAGTTTATATTTACAATTCTAATGTTAGATTGAAAATATTTGAGGTATTTCTTGCACGACTATAACTGCATCGACAAAAATAAGCAGTGTTGATCTTTCTCTGTTTCTCTCCATTGATGGGGATTTTTTTCTTCTTCTTCCCTTTTTATTAACAATGCAAAAGCTTGCTTCCTCATGCACTGATAGAATGAAAGAATCGTTTTGTAAATGAGACTAGACAACACCCATGACCATGTCTTCGTGTAGATCTGCAGTCACCTGCTGCACGTCCGGTCACTTACCCCCACAGACGCAGTGACTGCGTAGTTAGTATAAGAATTTAGACTCTCAGAGGAACCATTGAAGCTTCTTTTAACATCATTTTGCATCTTGGTAATATGATTGGCAGCATATCCTACCTGCTTTGTTCAGTCTAACAATCTAACAAAATAGTAGCATATACATTTATACAGGAGCAAACCTAATTATTCATTCTTTTAGGGAAAGAAAATACTATTTGTCATTTGTTAAGATTTACTCATAGTTGTACTGAAAAATAAAACCCTACAATCATGTCTTATTCAGAAATAAATCACAAAAGTAGTTGTAATTCATTCCTCATCAAATAAAACAGTTCTTAAGGCCCATAAGCTATTGCGCATGTTAGGCGGAGAACACTACCCAATTTAGAAAGATTAAGTTCTCATTACCTTATTCGTGGTTGGATGAGAAAGGACCAGCCAATGAGCATGCAAGTGATACCCACAGTCTCCGGGAACAGGCTGTAAAGGCCTCTCATAACCTCTAAAAAGAATTAGTAAGGTTAGTTAAACTAGATAAAAGAACAGGGGGGGGAGGGGGGGGGGGGGGGCATACATGGACATACTTCGCAGCACAACTAAAAGATGAAAGAATTACCCGTCATATGCAAAAGAAATATCCGTAGTTGTAGATTCCAGGTCATGAAATTTAGGCTGCCCACCAATACAATAGAGAGGATCATCTGGGGAAAAAATCATGCAGTGTCTGAACTTTGGAATCTATTTAATGAAAATAAGATCTGCCATGCCATTTATTTAGATTTTTTTTACCGATGATATGCAAAACGCTTTTAGCTAAGCCTGGAAGAAAGAGCTCAAGTAAAATCATGCCCATCACAATAACAAAAGTGTTTTGGCTCACCGACAAGAGGGTGTCCAATGTATGCAAGGTGTATTCGGATTTGGTGAGGCCGTCCTGAATGAATTTCAACCTGCACCAGTCAAGGAAAAGAAACAGTGACATATATAAGAAATCATAATCTAAGCCTTGTACACATCAGTAATTCGAGAGAACGATGTGCATATATAAATGAATATGTAAAAGCAGGACACAGAACCCCATCATACCTGGACCAGCGTTTGATTTTGGTGCGCAAGTCTCTCAAGAACACACACTTTGCTCATGGCTGGCTTCCCTGAGAATTAATAATGCAAGATAAAACCACATAAGGCCATGCCCAATGCAGCGCTAACAGCAGGCAGTAATCACGGTCATTTTGCCAGTTTTGGCCTTATTCCTGGTATCAGTGCTGGCATCGCTGCTGGAACTAGAGACGGACACTCTGAGCTATTTATGTAGGCGGAATTGTTTGCCAGGCAACAGCACTACGCTGTGATGATCTCCATTTGATTTGTTAGCATGTTTGTTACGATCTCGACTGTATTCATCTATCGAAATACAAGTACTATACCGGTACTCCTTGGCATATTAGATTTGTGCGCTAGATGTCTGCCTTAATTAATGCCATCTCCTGCATGCAGCTTTAACTAACAACATTTTTCTTTTCTTTTAGAGAGTCCTTAATTAGCTAACAGAATTGTCTGAGAAGCTGAGAGCCCTAGAGACTTCAGCTAAAACCAGTAAAACAAATGCAGCCAACTTGGTTGTTTGAGGGATATAGGCACTTGCAAAATTTGCATTGGAATTAATAGACGCTTAAATCAAAATTTACTGCCTAAGTGTCTGTAAAATAATTGCCTGGATTGGAGATCGAGGCTCTTACGCTAGACGCTTACTGCACTGGAGATGCATTAATAAATCAAGCAAGATTTGGTCGAACCTATATTGTCGATTTTAGTAAGCCCATTCTTGGTTCGGTAAACTTGTAGTACCTGAGGAACATGCCACATAAAGTCCCTCTGCAACTCCAGGGTAATGAACCAATCCTATGGGTTGAGTAACCACATCCTGCAGGTGCAAAGAAAAAAAAATCATACCATAAATATTGGTTTGCAAGAATATGGCCATTACACACATTTTTGAAGCAAGATATCAGTTAGGATAGTGTAATTCACAGGCGTGAGTGGGGAAAGGACAGCACCTCATCGTGTTCAAGTATACCAGTTACTAATGCTCGATAGAATTTTGAAATTTTCCGTTCTTTGCCAGCCTCAGTTCCATCCCTGTAAATTAAATTAATCACTTAACCAATACTGGGTGGTGCTAACGATACAGATACTCTTTCCAAATTTAAAAGAGAAGATTGTACACCTTTTCTTCTCTGCATTTGCAGCACCTTCTGCAAAATAAGATGCAAGTTGAACTTTGGCAAGCTTTGTCTTGGCACAAAGCAGTAGACCTAATAACATGGAACATGCAGGTCATCAGCAAGAGTTTCACTTTTACATATGGCAATGCAGCGGTAACAAACATTTTTCTATGAGACACATTTTATAACCAAAAAATTAGTAGGAAAATGAGGCTTCATTGCAGAAGAGCTCTTTGTTACAGGATGGTAAAAAAAAAAGAGCTCCAGAAACAGCAAATATGTATTTCTCCTAGATTCCTGGTTTCATAGGCAAGGAACAAAATTCACATCTGCTAGGCCTCAACTGGTCAGAGTAAACTAAACAAAAAGCTACAAACCTGACGTGCCCCTTCCTAATCGATGAACAGGTACAGGATGTAACTGCACATTTTTTCTCTTAGAGCAGCTTGATGGGGGCATCTTCCACTCTTTCCACTGAAGCTGTGCTAGAACAGTGCGCTGCTGGAAGATTCCTTTTGGCAGAACTTGCAAACCGGAAGGCTTATTAAGGGCGACCTGGAAAAAAAATCGTGAGCTGATTTATGGCTATGATTATATATCTTTAAGTGTTACAACTAATTTTATTAAACATACATAGGGATGAAGGAAGATTCATACTTGCTGAAAATCGGTACCAAGATTTGCAACTACCATAGCAATAACAGACAAACATGACAATGGGAAAAAAGCATTTGGCTCGCAAAAAATAGATGAAAAACAGATAGGACTTGAACCTTGACAACAAGCTAGGCTGAACGACAGTTGGATAGAATGTATTTATGTGCGATTTAGCAAGAATACCAGGTTGACGTGCATACCATGTCATCATCTTCATAAAGCACTTGCAGCAAATGTGGTGCAAATGGCTCCTTCCATGCGAGGCGATGATATACCAACTTAGAACCCTCCCTGAAAAAGGGGATCCAAATGAAATACATATTAGTTTCGAAAGGTAGCTACTAACATAAAGGAAACGATGAAGGAAAATAAGAATGGTAACACTCTTGTTGCAAATGTCTACTGCAAACAGCATAAGAGGATACCTGAGAATCATATCTGGATCAGTGACAACTTGGCCATCAACCGTTATCTGCAAAAAAATCTCAATGCCTTCATTTGTATTTCAACACGAGTGACTTACAATGCAGAAACATACTACTAATTAGCTACAGGATACCACATAAATTTTCTTATGCATGCATTTGAAGCTCAAAAGGGCAAAGAGAAAAAGCATCAGGATGAAGGATTCATAAACCTAACAGCTAGCACTTCATAACAACAAAAAACGACTAATTGCAAACAGCATGATTAATTTACCCACACACACAAAAAAAAAACAGCATGACTAATTAACCACTGGTTGCTGCGTATGCTACCTGTCCATTGCGAATCCTATGAATCCACCTGCAGAGGCGTGCAACCACCACAATCAAATCAACACGGCGTCCCAGCCTCCAGTTCAGAGAAACCAAATACAAAAGGAGAAGGAAGCCACGGAGATTAACAAGTGAGCTTGGGCATCAGATACGTACCCTGGCAATGGCGCCGAGCTCTTGTAGTTCTCAGAGTAGAAGTTGATCAAGGTGGCGGTGGTTTCCGCATCTGCTCGCATGTGGGTAAATCAGAGGAAGTGAAAAAGCAAAACAGGAAGAGAGCTGGGGAGAGGAAGGGGAGGCTGACCAGCGCCGCGGAACGTATCGGTGTAGGAGAGTCCTTCGTTGAGATCCGGCCATGCCCTCCCGAAGACGTAGTTCGCCTGCAGCGGCAGAGTCTCTCCGGCGGCGGCGGCCATCGCGTCGGCCATCAGGTGGGAGAATACAGCTTTAAGAGTGCAATTTGCATATTGGTCCACAAGGTAGTTTTATTTTTAGATGAGTCCGCTAGGTTTTTGCTTTTTCCTGGGGACGAAACGTTTGTGCTCATAGTTTCAAATTGAGAGCTTCATCATGAGTTTTTTTTTGGGCGGGAAATCATGAGAGCTTTATTCAAACAAAAGAGCTCCTGGGATCATCAGCCATCAGGCTATTGATTAGGAACGAGGGTTTAGAGTCGAGCCAACTCTCGGTCACCATCAGCGAGCTGGCACGCTTTGCACAAAGGTGGACCGGGATATTAACTGATCTGTTTACATGCTGAATAACAAAGAAATCAAAAGACAAAGCATGCTCTCCAATCTCTACAAGTAAAGGGGCCACAACCGAACGGGAGTTGTGGCGAGTGTTCCAGAGATTCACAATCTCCAGGCAGTCGTTTTCCATTATCACGTGTGAGAATCCTCGCAAGCGAGCAAAGAGAACTCCCCCCCTTAGTGATAAGGCTTCGGCAATGAGTGGGTCTGTTACTCCCACATGTGGTTTGCACCATGAAGTGATCAATGACATAGAAGAGCGAGCAACACCGCCGGCACCAGCGACATCTGCTTCATAATTTATAGCACCATCAACATTGATCTTGATAAATCCAATATCAGGGGGTCGCCAACCGTGCCCTGGCAGTATAGTAGCTTGTGCAGCTGGTATATCTAGCAAGGCCAGATCTTCTCTTATGCGACGAACAGAGTACACCGGATCCACATGTTCCTTCTCATGAGTCCAACGGTTCCGTGAATGCCAAATAGCCCACATCACCGATATGATTTTTGCTCTAACTTGGTCCGTGAACCTATCATCACACAAAATATCTCTCGCCCAAGTGGTAGGATGCAGCCTTGGAAGACGAAGAACCATATTTGCGCTTCATCCCAGAATCTACGTGCATGGGAGCAGGAGACCAAAGCATGCATGAGATCCTCCTCTATAGCGAGGAAAACATTGGAAATGCTAAGAGGTTTAATGTGTTTATGCTTAAGGGTAGCTTCATCAGGGAGAATTCCACGCAGCACTCTCCATCAAAATACCCTCACCTTAGGCACAACTTTGAGCTTCCAGAGAGATGTCCACATCTGTTGTTCTGATTTTGAGGTACCGGTAACCGTCCCTTCCTCTAGAGCAAAACGCTCTTTTTGATTCACGAGAGCACGGTACGCCGACTTTACAGAGTACACACCTGAATTTTCGAAAGCCCAAGCAAAGAAATCCTCCCCACCACCAGTACGTATTGGTATATTCAGTATAACTTCTGCATCCAGGGCTAGGAATGTTTCACAGACAAGCTCCGTTTTCCATGTCCAAGTACCATCATCAATGAGTTCGTGCACTGATTGTAGAGATGTATTAGTTGGTTTGAGCATAGGGGACATACGTATGGTACCTAGGATCCATTTGTCATCCCAAATTGATATAGAACGACCATCGCCAACACGCATGATCATGCCTGATCGAAGAGCCTCCCGTCCGGCCACAATCGCTCGCCAAATAGGAGAAGCAGACTGCGGAACAGTAGCTTGCATAAAATTTGAATCCGGAAAGTATCTGCCCTTCATGACGCGGGCACACAAGGAATCGGGATTGACCATGAACCTCCAACCATTCTTGCCAAGAAGCGCTAAATTGAAGAGTTCCATGTCTCAAAATCCCATTCCACCATTGACTTTGGGGGATGCAAGCGCCTTCGAGGAAATCCAGTGCAAAGACCTTTTGTCCAGAGAGCTACTCCACCAGTATTTAGCCATATTTGAGGTGTATTTTTTACATACTTTTTTCATAAACCGAAAACATGACATGCTGAAAATAGGGATAGCTTGGATGATAGACTTCAGCAAAGTCTCTCTTCCTGCGCAAGCAAAGTTACGTTCAGACCATCCCTGCATACTGCCACGAGCTCTTTCTCCAATGTGATCGAAAGTCTCGCTGGTGATCCTTCCCACAGCTGTAGGAAGACCAAGATATCTTTCACTAAAAGCCTCCACAAAAATACCAAGCCTCTGTTTCACTCTATGCTGGACTGGAGTTGGAGTATTTGTAGTGAAGAAAACTGAGCTCTTATCTTTGTTGACACTCTGACCGGAGCAGTCTGCATATAGTTGCAGAATTTGGTTTAGCCTATCAACACTGAAAGATCGTGGATGTCGCCTAGAGGGGGGAGTGAATAGGCGCTTTAAAGTAATTACGGTTTAGGCTTGAACAAATGCGGAATAAACCTAGAGGTTAATTTGTCAAGCACAAAACCTACAACAACTAGGCTCACCTATGTGCACCAACAACTTAAGCAAAGCAAGACAAACAACTAAGTGATAGCAACATATATGACAAGAAACAATATGGCTATCACAAAGTAAAGTGCATAAGTAAAGGGCTCGGGTAAGAGATAACCGAAGCACGCAGAGACAATGATGTATCCCGAAGTTCACACCCTTGCGGATGCTAATCTCCGTTTGGAGCAGTGTGGAGGCATAATGCTCCCCAAGAAGCCACTAGGGCCATCGTAATCTCCTCACGCCCCCGCACAATGCAAGATGCCGTGATTCCACTAAGGGACCTTTGAGGGCGGTCACCGAACCCGTACAAATGGCAACCCTTGGGGGCGGTCACCGAACCCGTACACTTTGGCAACCCTTGGGGGCGGTCACCGGTACCGTCAAATTGCTTGGGGCGATCTCCACAACCTAATTGGAGACCCCGACGCTTTCCCGGAGCTTTACACCACAATGATTGAGCTCCGAACAACACCAACCATCTAGGGCGCCAAGGCACCCAAGAGGAACAAGCTCTAGGGTGCCCAAACACCCAAGAGTAATAAGCTTCTCAAGCTTCACTTCCACGTATCACTGTGGAGAACTCAAACCGATGCACCAAATGCAATGGCAAGGGCACACAGAGTGCCCAAGTCCTTCTCTCCCAAATCCCACCAAAGCAACTAATGCTAGGGAGGAAAATGAGACGAAGAACGAAAGAAGAACACGAAGAACTCCAAGATCTAGATCCAAGGGGTTCCCCTCACTTAGAGGAGAAAGTGATTGGTGGAAACGTGGATCTAGATCTCCTCTCTCTTTTCCCTCAAGAACTAGCAAGAATCATTGGAGGGACTGAGAGTTGGCAAGCTCGAAGAAGGTCAACAATGGGGGAAGAACACGAGTTGAAGAGATTAGGTCCATTGGGGAAGAAAACCCCCTTTTATAGGTGGGGGAAAATCCAACTATTATCCTCACAGCCCGCACAGAGCAGTACTACCGCTCCAAGGAGCCGTACTACCGCTAGGGCGGTAGTAGCCCTTTGAAAAACAACAGCAAGGAGGAAAAAGGCCAGTAGAACCGTCGGAGCGGTACTACCGCTCGTCCTCACGGTACTACCGCTAGGGATAGCGGTACTACCGCAAAGGGTAGCGGTACTACTGCTTGCGAGCGGTACTAAAAAAACACATCCGTGCTGAAAGATCGAGGATGTCGCCTAGAGGGGGGGGTGAATAGGCGCTTTAAAATAATTACAGTTTAGGCTTGAACAAATGCGGAATAAACATAGCGGTTAATTTGTCAAGCACAAAACCTAAAACAACTAGGCTCACCTATGTGCACCAACAACTTATGCTAAGCAATATAAGCAACTATATGATAGCAAGATATATGACAAAGAACAATATGGCTATCACAAAGTAAAGTGCATAAGTAAAGGGCTCGGGTAAGAGATAACCGAGGCACGCGGAGACAACAATGTATCCCGAAGTTCACACCCTTGCGGATGCTAATTTCCGTTTGGAGCGGTGTGGAGGCACAATGCTCCCCAAGAAGCCACTAGGGCCACTGTAATCTCCTCACGCCCTCGCACAATGCAAGATGCCGTGATTCCACTAAGGGACCCTTGAGGGCGGTCACCGAACCCGTACAAATGGCGACCCTTGGGGGCGGTCACCGAACCCGTACACTTTGGCAACCCTTGGGGGCGGTCACCGGTACCCGTCAAATTGCTCGGGGCGATATCCACAACCTAATTGGAGACCCTGACGCTTGCCCGGAGCTTTACACCACAATGATTGAGCTCCGAACACCACCAACCGTCTAGGGTGCCAAGGCACCCAAGAGAAACAAGCTCTAGGGTGTCCAAACACCCAAGAGTAACAAGCTCAAGGGTGCCAAGCACCCAAGAGTAATAAGCTTCTCAACTTGTAGCTTCCACGTATCACGTGGAGAACTCAAACCGATGCACCAAATGCAATGGCAAGGGCACACGGAGTGCCCAAATCCTTCTCTCTCAAATCCCACCGAAGCAACTAATGCTAGGGAGGAAGATGAGAGGAAGAACAAGAAGGAGAACACCAAGAACTCCAAGATCTAGATCCAATGGGTTCCCCTCACATAGAGGAGAAAGTGATTGGTGGAAATGTGGATCTAGATCTCCTCTCTCTTTTCCCTCAAAAACTAGCAAGAATCCACGGTGGGATTGAGAGTTAGCAAGCTCGAAGAAGGTCAACAATGGGGGAAGAACACGAGCTCAAAGGATAAGTCTCAATGGGGAAGAAGACCCCCTTTTATAGGTGGGGAGAAATCCAACCGTTATCCCCCCACTCAGCCCGCCCAATGCGGTACTACCGCGGTTGGCTGCGGTACTACCGCATGTGCAGCACTGGCCAGATGAAGGCCTGTTGCACAGGGCAACGAGCAGTAGAACCGCCGGAGCGGTACTACCGCGCGCCCCTACAGTACTGCCGTAAGGCAGGCAACACTAGGCGCAGAGAAAGCACGGAAGTAAAAAATTACTTCCGTACCTACTTCCGCTGAGGGAGGACCTGTGCAAAAATCCGGCATGGTACTACCACACACGAAGAGCGGTACTACCGCGTAGGGCGCGGATGTAAAAAATTACATCTGCCCCTACTTCCGCTCATGCTGCTAAGCCTGGCCAGAGCCCACGGTACTACCGCGCCCGCGGCGCGGTACTACCACGTAGGGCGCGGATGTAAAAAATTACATCCGCCCCTACAGCCGCTCGAGCAGCTGCGCCTGGCCTGAGGCCACGGTACTACCGCTCCCACAGAGCGGTACTACCGTGAGCACCTGCAGTACTACCGCAGGGGACTGCGGTACTACCGCAAGGGCCTGCGGTACTACCGCTCCGGAGAGCAGTACTACCGCATTCCCCAGATCAGCAACACTAGGAGTCCTTCATTTTGCAGAGAAGACAACAGAGGGAAACAATAAAATTAGAACTGCCATAACTTCTCCAAATGAGCTCCGAATTGAGCAAACTCAAGCTTGTTGGATAGAGGAAGACGAGTAGCATCAAAACAGCGAGGTAGCTTAACAAACAAAGGAGTGAAACCTCCAACAGAGAAGAACCGGCATACCCTCCAACATCGAAAACATCATAGAAGAAGCATGTGAACTCCGTTTTCGATGAACTCGAGCTTGTCATAAAAATGACCATAAGCTCCAAATCTCACAAGGAGAAGAACCAAACAAGAACAAATAAAGATGATGCAAGGATGCAATGGTTTGAGCTCTCTACGAATGATACGATCAAGCAACCCATCGAGAGCCCCCCTTGATAGTACAACAATCGATCCTATAACCCGGTCTCCCACAACTACCATGAGACCGGTAAAATAGAAAACCTATCAAGGGCAAACCTTTGCCTTGCACAAAGTCCACTTGAGCTAGATGATGACGATCTACTCCTCCTCAAGATGGACCACCTTTCTTGATTGCTTTGGCTCGATGAAGACTAGTTGATTGCTCCCCCATACTCCACTATGGGTGAGCCACTCTTCCGCTCATCTTCACAAGTCCATTGTCACCACAATGGACGGCAAGCTTCAAGCATTTGATCTCTTCGTGATGCATCACTTGAACGTGCACACTGCAACCTAACCCTACAAAGAACTCTCACGAAGACCATGGGTTAGCACACAAAGCGTAATGGACAATGCTTACCATACCATGGGATCACTTGATCCCTCGGTACATCTTGTGCGCTTTGTGTGTTGAATCTTTCCAACTCTCTTCATTTGGATGATGTCTTGAAGGTAGACATGAATGATCACACAATCTTCTTCTTCAAGACATGCTTGCAATAAGCTCAACACTCACATGGCCGATCTTTGGATAAGTCCTTAATAGCACCATGGTCATCACAAACTCTCCTTGAAACCAACAAATGGACTCCAAGAAAAGCCTATGGACAAACCCTTCAAATATAACTCAAGGCAACCATTAGTCCACAGAGATTGTCATCAATTGCCAAAACCAAACATGGGGGCTCCGCATGTTCTTTCACGTGCCTACCACCGCTAGACCTAATACGAGATTTTGGTCCGGAGCAGTACTACTGCTGTAGTAGCCATGGTAGTACTGCTCAGGAGCAATAGTAAAAAATTACATCCGCTCCAATCCGCGGTAGTACCACTGCAGCCTTTTCAGAACACCAAAACTGCCACAACTTCTGCAAACGGACTCCGAATTCAACGAAACCAAGTTTGTTGGAAAGCTAACGGCATGGGCTAACACAAAATAATAATAAGAAGCAAATTAGAAAAGTCCCATGAGAAAATGGTGAGAACCCTTCCTCGAAAAAGACCGGTAAAACCTCCAACACCGAAAACGCGATAGAAGAAGCATATGAAATCTGTTTTCGATGTACTAGAGCTTGTCACGAAGATAACCACAAGCTCTAAAACCTCAAAAGAAAATACAAATAAGAATGAAGAAAGATGATGCAAGGATGCAATGGTTTGAGCTCTCGACAAACAATACGATCACGCTACTCACTTGAGAGCCCCCCTTGATAGTACGGCTATCGATCCTATAACCAAGTCTCCAAACTATCACCATGAGACCAGTAAAATAGAAAACCTATAAAGGGCAAACCTTTGCCTTGCATGAAGTCCACTTGAGCTAGATGATGATGATCTTGACTCCCTCAAGTTGAACCACCTTTCTTGATTGCATTCGCTCGATGAAGACTAGTCAATTGCTCCCCCATACTCCACTATGGGTGAGCCACTCGTTGGCACATTTTCACAAGTCCATTGTCACCACAATGGACGGCAATCTTCAAGCACTTGATCTCTTCGTGATGCATCACTTGAACGTGCAGACCGCAACCTAACCCCACAAAGAACTCTCACGAAGACCATGGGTTAGTACACAAAGCGTAATGGACAATGCTTACCATACGATGGGATCACTTGATCCCTCGGTACATCTTGTACGCTTTGTATGTTGATCAACTTGATTCACTCTTGACTTAGTCTTGATCGACCTTGAATCTTTCCAACTCTCTACATTTAGTTGATTCTTGAAGGTAGACATTGTCGTCATGGGATCCGCAAACCCTTGAGAGGTTCGAACTCTGGGGTGCGTGCGGAGATCTCAACCTACCCAGCCTGCCTACTCGTGATCCTCCTAAGCCTAGCGTGTCGAGCTCAAAGAGGCACAGAGACACATCAGTTTATCCTGGTTCGGGCCACCTTGCGGTGTAATACCCTACTCCAGCATTTTGGTGGATTGCCTCGGAGGGCTGAGGATGAACCAATATAGTGGATGAGCAGGCCTCAGGAGGTGAGGTGTTCTCGAGCTGGTGTGGTGTGGTGTGTTCTAGTTCTACTTCACCTCTACTTGTCCCGTCCCCTTTCTATGGTGGTGGCTAGTCCTATTTATAGTGTCCTTGGTCCTCTTCCCAAATGTTGGCGGGAAGGGATCCCACAACGGCCGGATTTGAAAGGGGACAAGTAGTACAGCTTATCCTGACAAAAGTAGTCTTCGCCTGCGAAAAGCCTCTGGCCGTGACGCTGCAGTGGGCTCGTGGATGACCTCCAACCTGGCGGTCTTGGTCTCATTGCACCGAAATGGAAACCTTTGGTTGATTCCTCGGGACTCCGCGCCCGTGGCTTGCCTCCCTTGCACTAAAGAGGAAACCTGCGCTCTGTGCCCGCCTGGCGCCCGCCTGGCCTTGGTCGTCATGGCTCACGTCAGCTGAGCCTCGTGAGGTAACCTTGCATAGAACTCTCCGCCCCTCATGAGCCAGCCTGAGGAGGCGGATCCCCTCGGGGGTCTTGGCATTGCCCGCCTCGCAAGGCTTGGCCCCTCGCGAGGGTCTTGTGGTGTTGATGTTGAAGCTGGGCCATACTAGGCCGTTGATGGAGCCACGTGGTGGGCCGCAGGCAGGCAGGGCTGGATAACCCCAAATCCAAGACGCCGACAGTAGCCCCCGGGCCCAAGGCGCGCTCGGACTTGGCTTCCAAGCGAAGCCAAAGGGTAAGTGCAGAGCGCTGCGGGCCCTAACCGCCTGCGGCCTTGATGACGCATGGCGACTGATGGGACGTGGGCGACTCCGCTTCCCCATGCTGCCTTGGCAAATGTTTGACTTGACAACTGCATGCTGCATGTAGGGAGAATCATCATTTCTGGAGATCGTGGGAGACTGACGACTTACCTTCTCCTGGCTATAAATGTGCGAGCGGGCGGGGCCCTTGCCCATCTCTCTTTCGTCTTGCTCCTGCCCACTTCTTCTCTTCTCTACCTTGCCTCCATGGCCTTGATCAGGAGGTATTCTACGGCCGAGAAGGGGAAGGCCCCTAGGGAGGGGCCCGATCCTCTCCCGCCGAAGAAATGGCTCCGCCTTCCTCATGATGCTGGCACGAGGCAAGAGGTGACCAGGCCTTGGCAATCGAGGCCTCCGCCTGGCTTCCCCCTCCCCATATATGCCCGTGTTCAGGGCAAAGGAGTGCGCCATCGAGTGGCACCTGACGAAGATGGCAGGGCTGCCGTTGCCCTCTCGACCGCACCACGGACCCATGCTGAGGGCAGCTCGCGTGAGTTCGTGGTGTGGGCGGCGATGCCTCCCGACACCTGGATCCGACTCCCGCGGTTCTTTGCCAACGAGCTGCCTCCGAGAGGGCCAGTCGAGTTGTGGCTGCAGCACGCAGGGTGCCGCAGCTTGGCCACCGGAGCTGAAGTTGAGGTGGTGCTGCCTGGAGATGTCTTCATGATGCGAGGATGGGGCAAGATTGCTCGGGCTTGCCACGCAGAGGGAGCCCTGGAGATCTACTTCGAGTATGATGGCGCGGCCACCCTGTTCTTCAAGGTCTTCAATGAGGAGGGCGAACGACTGGAATGCTGCCCCAGAGGAGACAACGCGAGGGATGATGCAGCATGTGCTGGACCTGCTGTTGTCCCCTTCGGTACTTCGTCCAGCAGCAGTGACGACTACTGGGAATCCAGCAACTCTCTTGAGCCCAGTGATTCTTCGGAGTCGAGCGATGACAGCTACGTGCCGCCAAGCTCCCGCCGAGGCCAGAGCGCGGTTGCTGCTGCCGCCCAGCATCGACGGTGGTACCGTAGGGCCCAGTAGTTGCTTTCCCTGCGCGGAATGAGATCAGCCCCCACGGGGTTTGTAAGGATCGGAATGTACTTAAAACCAACGCTGCTTCTTTTGATCTTGTAATGGATGCGCGTATCCCATCTCGTCTCGGTTTCCCCCTTTTCTTTTCCCTGGGCTGCGTGCCGCTCCACGCCAACAGGACCGAGTCCCCAGGCAGGCTTCAGCCGTCGCTAGTATGCCAGGTCGCGATGCTGTGGTCAAGGCTAGGAGGTAAGCGGCCCGGGGTCCGGTAAAAGCTCATGAGATGCGATGCTCACGAGGTCCCCCTTGGCGTGCAAGCAGCTGCATAGAAAATCAAAAAGGGGAGTAGAACTGCCGAAGTGGAACTGCGAAGCAGGGCGTGCGGGGAGCGAAACTGATGCTGTAGCGAGCCGAGACTTATCTTTTGGTGTCTTGGTCCATTAAGGAGGTGATGCTTGCTTTCGCGCCTGTGGTACCGTTGGGCGCAGCCTGCATTGGCCATCCTCTTGCCTTGCTTGCCAAGGTGCTCTACGTCCTCGGGACCCGGCCCTCAAGCGAGCTCAGCCGCTACTGGTATGCTAGGTCGTGATGCTGTGGTCAAGGCCAAGGGGTGAGGGCTGGAGAGCCAGTAGGAGCTCCCGAGACGTGATGCTTGGGAGGCCCCCCCTTTAACGTGCAAGCGACTCGCAAGGCCAGATGATGGTTGTCCAAGCCGACCCGTGGCCCATCGCCAGGTGAACCTGCAGGTTAGATGACAGGGAAGGCCGGGAGCCCCCAGGGCCTAAGGCAGAGGCACCGAGGACCTGGCGAGGTGGTGTACGCGAGGCGGGCCGCGGACCAGAGTTTGATCCCGGGGTTTATCAGCGCTGTAGGGACGGACCCGAGCACAAGCGTCGTGCCGACGTGAGTTATCATGCAGCGATGCGGGAGAGGTACCAGCCAGCACCTATGAGGGGCCGCTTGGAAATATGCCCTAGAGGCAATAATAAAATGGTTACTATTATATTTCCTTGTTCATGATAATTGTCTATTGTTCATGCTATAATTGTATTGACCGGAAACCGTAATACATGTGTGAATACATAGACCACAACAAGTCCCTAGTGAGCCTTTAGTTGACTAGCTCGTTGATCAACAGATGGTCATGGTTTCCTGACTATGGACATTGGATGTCATTGATAATGGGATCACATCATTAGGAGAATGATGTGATGGATAAGACCCAATCCTAAGCATATCACAAGATCGTGTAATTCATTTGCTAAAGCTTTTCTAATGTCAAGTATCATTTCCTTAGACCATGAGATCGTGCAACTCCCGGATACCATAGAAATGATTTGGGTGTACCAAACGTCACAACGTAACTGGGTGGCTATAAAGGTGCACTACAGGTATCTCCGAAAGTGTCTGTTGGGTTGGCACGAATCGAGACTGGGATTTGTCACTCCGTATGATGGAGAGGTATCTCTGGGCCCACTCGGTAATGCATCATCATAATGAGCTCAATGTGACTAAGTAGTTGGTCACGGGATCATGCATTACGGAACGAGTAAAGTGACTTGCCGGTAACGAGATTGAACGAGGTATCGGGATACCGACGATCGAATCTCGGGCAAGTAACGTACCGATTGACAAAGGGAATTGTATACGGGATTACTTGAATCCTCGACATCGTGGTTCATCCGATGAGATCATCGTGGAACATATGGCAGCCAACATGGGTATCCAGATCCCGATGTTGGTTATTGGCCAGAGAGCTGTCTCGGTCATGGCTACATGATACCCGAACCCATAGGGTCTACACACTTAAAGTTCGATGATGCTAGGGTTATAAGGAAGATTTGTATGTGATTACCGAATGTTTTTCGGAGTCCCGGATGAGATCCCAGACGTCACGAGGAGTTCCGAAATGGTCCGGAGGTGAAGATTTATATACGAGAAGTCATCATATGGTCACCGGGAATATTTAGGGGTATACCGGTATTGTACCGGGACCACCGGAGGGGTTCCGGGGGTCCACCGGGAGGGTCCACCTGCCCCGGAGGGCCTTATGGGCTGTAGGTGGAAGGGAACCAGCCCCTAAGTGGGCTGGGTGCCATCCCCCTAGGGCCCATGCGCCAAGGGTTGGGGGGAACCCTAAAGGGGGCGCACCCCTTGCTTGGGGGGCAAGCCCCCTCCCCCTTGGCCGCCGCCCCCCTCTAGATCTTGTCTAGAGGGCTCGGCCCCCTTCCTCCTTCTCCCTATAAATAGAGGGGTGGAGGGAGGGCTGCAGCACCACATCCAAGGTGCAGCCTCTCCCCTCCCCAACACCTCTCCTCCTTCGCGTGAGCTTGGCGAAGCCCTGCCGGAGAACTGCCACTCCATCACCACCACGCCGTCGTGCTGCTGCTAGAGCCTTCTTCCTCAACCTCTCCCTCCTCTTTGCTGGATCAAGGCGCGGGAGACGTCACCGGGCTGCACGTGTGTTGAACACGGAGGTGCTGTTGTTCGGCGCTTAGATCGGAATCCGCCACGATCTGAATCGCTACAAGTACGACTCCTTCATCCGCGTTCTTGTAACGCTTTCGTCTCACGATCTTCAAGGGTATGAATATGCACTCCCCTCTCTCTCGTTGCTAGTTACTCCATAGATTGATCTTGGTGATGCATAGAATTTTTTTAATTTCTGCAACGATCCCTAACAGTGGCATCATGAGCTAGGTCTATGTGTAGTTTCTATGCACGAGTAGAAGACAAGTTGTTGTGGGCGTCGATTTTGTCAATTTACTTGCCACTACTAGTCTTATCTTGATTCGGCGGCATCGTGGGATGAAGCGGCCCGGACTGACCTTACACGTACGCTTACGTGAGACAGGTTCCACCGACTGACATGCACTAGTTGCATAAGGTGGCTAGCGGGTGTCTGTCTCTCCCACTTTAGTCGGATCAGATTCGATGAAAAGGGTCCTTATGAAGGGTAATTAGCAATTGGCATATCAAGTTGTGGTTTTGGTGTAGGTAAGAAACGTTCTTGCTAGAAACCTATAGAAGCCGCATAAAAATAACGTGCAACCACAATTAGAGGACGTATAACTTGTTTTTGCAGCATATGCCGTGTGATGTGATATGGCCAAAAGGATGTGATGAATGATATATATGTAATGTATGAGATTTATCATGTTCTTATAATAGGAATCACGACATGCATGTCGATGAGTATGACAACCGGCAGGAGCCATAGGAGTTGTCTTAATTTATTGTATGACCTGCGTGTCATTGAATAACGCCATGTAATTACTTTACTTTATTGCTAAACCGTTAGCCATAGTAGTAGAAGTAATAGTTGGCGAGACAACTTCATGAAGACACGATGATGGAGATCATGATGCTGGAGATCATG
Source organism: Triticum timopheevii (assembly GCA_963921465.1). Lineage (NCBI taxonomy): Eukaryota > Viridiplantae > Streptophyta > Magnoliopsida > Poales > Poaceae > Triticum > Triticum timopheevii. The sequence goes on along the minus strand of OY997268.1, from coordinate 430,053,060 downwards.
GTGTCATGCCGGTGACGATGATGATCATTGTCAGGACCCCGACTCAATGCCACATTGATCTAGCATGTAACACCTCATATCACTTTGCGGCCTCACGCACGGTATCCCCACGGGTGTCGCCTTACCTTTGCCCGGGACCGTTTGCGCCTTTTGGCACACGTATATGATAGTGTCGCTAGCATCCATATGATAAGGAGCCCGGGCTGACATGGCTAGTCGTAAACCCAAAGTGGCACAAACTTACAGGGACAGGCATCCATGACCCAGCATCGAACGTGTCGGTCATCAGCGAGTGAATCCAGGCTGTAGCGCTGGGCTAACAGGACTCCGGTGAACCGGGCTGTAGCGGGCTAACAGGACTCCGGTATTCATCGCGTGACATTTCCCCGAAGGGACAGACACAGGATCGAAGAAGGACACATGCCGGCCAGCCTAAGTGTTCCGGAGCAGTAGCAAGCTACCAGGGCTCAGTGGAAGCACTAGGAGACATTTCCCGGTAAGAGGGACTACTAAGGATAAACAACTAGATAGTCAGATCCCACACATAGCAATACACATTACACGTACGCATAACATGCAAGTATGTGTTGTACAACATGGCATCACAGCATAACTCAACAACTCATATAGATAAAGGCTCAGAAGAGCCATCATAGCATTTATTGCAAACAGGGGTCGCAGGACCCATCATACAGAGCATACAAGCAACAAGCGGAAGCATTACATGTCTGGGTACAGACATCTACAAATGAAAAAGGCTAAAGAGCCTGACTATCTACAACGTCCGATCAAGATCGTAGCTGAGGTACAAGCTACTTGTCGAAGTCCACGAGAACACTAGTAAGACCGAAGTCTCCGCTTCAAAAACATAAATAAAGCAACATGAGTACAAAGGTACTCAGCAAGACTTACATCAGATCCTATCATACATGCATTTGTATCAAGAGGGTAACGTGGAGTTTAGTTGCAGCAAGCCAGCTTTGACCCTGTGGCTAAACTATTCCACGACTACCAGAGCTTCTTTGAGGTGATATGGCGCACACGAGTCCACTAATCACCACACAATACACCACTATGGATTCATCCCCGTCTCCCTACGAGAAGGCCATCCATAGTACTCACACTTGTCTTGAGCATTTTATAGTATCCACTTCAAGTTGTCTATGTACCATGTAAGCATCCAAGAAGTCCATAACCGCGGACCCGGCTATTCGAATAGATCATGTTAACCCTGCAGGGGTGTACTTCGTCACACACGCTCTCGCCACTTACCACCATGTACACGTCATGTATCTCGGCAACCTTCAAGCGGAAGCCTGGCGAGGGTGTCGGCCACGACCTGACTAACCACACAAGACTCTAGCCCAGGTTTATCGCCTATTCGGGTTCCATCCGTAAGGAGATCCGGCCGGGGTGTCGCTCACGGCCCCAAACGATGTGAGCAGGGTTCCCAAGCCCACCATCCGGGTGCCACTTGGTACACCGTGCCACCTGTGCCTAGTCTGTCCCAAGCCCACCCTGCCGGGTGCCACCTGGTAGAAAAATAGCACTACCTACAAACACCAGATACTAGTTGCGACTCCTGGACAGAGATCAAGTTGGTTAATAAGTCGAGAGGGGTCGAGTTACCGGAACCCAATGTGTGGTAGTATCGAGTCATTGGACAACATACATAGAACTCAGTGCTTAAGGACGGTTCCAATGAGACAACCCACCATGTACTCCTACATGGCCTCTCACCGCTAACTTTACCAAATTGTGTTCACACGTTCACTCTCAGCATCAGAACATAGAGCACTGTACTCCAATTCATTCCCAATGAATCAGACCTAACACAACTCTAAGCAATAGCAGGCATAGCATGGTAGGAACACAACATGGCTCAATCAACTCCTACACATGCTAGTGGGTTTCAACTATTTACTGTGGCAATGACAGGTCATGCAGAGGAATGGGTTCAACTACCGCAGCACAAAGTAGCAGATGAATCGTTGTTGTCCTAATGCAATAACTGAGAGCAGGAGCGAGAGAGTAGGATTTTATCGGAATGAACAAGGGGGTTTGCTTGCCTGGTAGATCAACAGAGGAGGCACTGCTTCACAGACAGGTACTCTGGAACGGCTCCGGAGCAAGACCTATCGAGAAGGAACGGTGCCAACAATCAATACACAAGCATATGCGACAATATGATGCATGAACATGTCATGAAGATGTGATGTTGTTTGAGCTAATGCAACTAGTATTCATTTGGTTTGAAGTCCATTTGAACCAGAAGCTCAAATGCACCTCCAAAATAAGCTCTTATATATGCCATAATGTGTTTTCTCATATACAGCATGCATAAGTTGGTTTGTCATGCATGAAACTAGTACAGATGGAAAGGTTGCATTTTTCTGATAATTTTTCATATATAAATTATTTCAATCTGAGCTACGGTTGAATTTCTATGATTTTTTGAAGTTTAAAACATTTTCTGGAATTTCCTGATTTATTTTAAATCCAAAAAATAACTAATTGCGTCAGCACTGCGTCATGCTTGCGTCAGCAAGTCAACTGCGGCTGACTGGGGTCAAACCTGACGTGTGGGGTCCACACGTCAGTGACAGGGGGTTAAACAGGGTTAGTTTAATCCTAATTAAAAAGATTAGTGGCGCTGGGGCCCACTGTCAGTGTCAGGGGGTTAACTAAGCGGTGATTAGCACTAATCTAACTTAATTAGCCGGGGGGGGGTTAGTTAGCTGGGTTGACCCGGTCAATCCCGCCGGCGTTTAGCCGCCGGCGACCACGGGGCTCGGCGGAGTCCCCGCTGGAGGCCACGAGAGCGGCGGCTGGGGGCACCAGAAGGTCGCCCGCGCTCCCGCGCATCCAGGGGAACCAGCGAGAGGCGGCGGAGGTGGCGGAGCTCACCGGAGCGGAGCTCGGGGCGGCGGCCGGAGTCCGGCCGAGTGCGCGCGGGTGCTGCGGGGCACGGGGAAGTGAGCGGAAAGGCTCTACGGCCTCCTGGCGTCACCAGGAACACGGTGACGCGCGCGGAAGTGGCTGGCTCGGGCTCTGGCCACCGTGGCGCCATCGCCGGCGGCGAAGAGCTTGCGGGCACGGTGGTTGTGCTAGCTACACAGGGCAAACGAGCACGGGGAGGAGGGGAAAACGAAGTAGAGCTCACGGCGGATCCAGCGAAGGCGTCAGCGAGCTCGGGGAAGCACTGGTGCGGCCGGAGCGTCGTCGGCGATCTCGGGCAGCCGGTGACGAAGACGATGGCGATGGCGGCGCTCCAGGGCTTCCCGCGTCTTGCGGCTTGGCGGAGAGGACGAGGACGACGGCGCGGAGCTCGGGGACGGCTCAGATGCTCTCGAGGGGCGCGGTGGCTACGGCTACGGCGAGCGGTGGCGACGGGCGCGTTCGGGCGGTCGGGAGAGAGAGAACCAGGGGAGGGGGAGGAATGAGAGAGAGGGAGAGAGGTGCGGGGCGTCGCGTGGCGTCGTCCGGTCCATCCAGAGCGACGAGGGGGAGGACAGGCAGGCAGGGAGGGAGGTGGCGTGGCGCGGCGGAGCGCGCGCGCGTCGTGCACGTGCCCGTCCCCCTGTCGAGGACGAAGACGACAGAGGAGGGGCGGCTGGGCCGGGCTGGCCAGTTGGGCCGGCCAGGCCGCACAGGAGCTGCGCCGCAGGTAAGTCTCCCTTTTTATTTCTGTTTCCTTTTCTATTTTACTGACATATGTTTTGATTTAATAATAATACTAAATCAATTTATTTCCTTATGCCCATTTTTGTAGGAACTAATGGCATTATTCCAGAGCTCCCCAACAAGTGGCATAATTTTTGGACATATATTAATATATATAACTAATATATTTCCAATGCAAATATTTATGCATTAATTCCAAATGCCCAAAATAAATACTTATGAGCTCCTAGAAATATTGGTTTGATTTTTACCTCTGACCAATATTTTCAGAGAGCAACATGAACATTTCCTTGGACCTTTTTGGAACAATTTTTATTTGGGTCATTTTCAGAGATGATTCTGAGGGTTTCACAAATCCTCATTTCAAAATTAAATGGAATTTAAACATGATGCACAAATGACTAGCTAGTCTAGGTCATACCAGACTAGGGATGTGACAACTCGCCCCCACTTGGAAGAATCCCGTCCCGAGATTCAGGGGTCGACGGAAAGAAAGTGGGGTACTCCAGTCGAAGACGATCTTCTCGCTCCCAGGTAGCTTCTCTCTCGGAATGATGAGACCACTGAACCTTGAGAAACTTGATGTTCTGACGTCGGGTAACACGCTCTGCTTGATCAAGAATGCAAACCGGGTACTCTCGGTATGTGAGGTTATCTTGGAGATCAAGCGTTTCGTAGTCCACTCTGCGGATGGGATCCGAGAAGCAACGCCTGAGTTGAGAGACGTGGAAGACATCATGAACTCGAGAAAGATGTGGGGGTAGTTCCAACTGGTAGGCAACCTCTCCTCGTTTAGCGAGAATGCGAAAGGGACCAATGTAACGAGGAGCCAACTTGCCCTTGATACCGAAACGATGGGTACCCTTCAAAGGAGTAACCCAAAGGTAAGCCTTGTCGCCAATTTCATAAGCCACTTCCTTATGACGACGGTCATACTGACTCTTTTGACGAGATTGGGCTATTTTCAAATTCTCACGAATGATGCGAACTTGCTCTTCTGCCTCCTGGATCATGTCCGGTCCAAAGAATTGTCTTTCACCGGTTTCTGACCAGTTCAGAGGTGTTCGACATCTTCGTCCATAGAGAATCTCAAAAGGAGCTTTCTTGAGACTGGATTGATAGCCATTGTTATAAGCAAACTCGGCGAAAGGAAGACATTTCTCCCAATCCATACCGAATGAGATAACGCAAGCTCTGAGCATGTCTTCGAGAATTTGATTGACCCGTTCCACCTGACCACTCGACTGAGGGTGGAAAGCGGTACTGAAGGAAAGATGGGTTCCCATGGCAGTTTGAAAACTCTCCCAGAAATGAGAAGTGAAAAGACTGCCATGGTCTGAATTGATCTCTAGTGGAACACCATGAAGTGATACTATTCGAGAAATATATAAGTCAGCGAGCTGACTAGCAGTGATACTCTCTCGAACAGGAAGGAAGTGAGCCACTTTGGAAAGACGATCAACGACTACGAAGATAGCGTTATTCCCTCTCTTGGTCCTGGGAAAGCCGGTGATGAAGTCCATACCAACTTTATCCCATTTCCATTCAGGAATAGCTAAAGGCTGAAGGGTGCCAGCAGGTCTTTGATGCTCTGCCTTAACACGACGACAAACATCACATTTAGCAACGAAGTCGGCGATTTCTCTCTTCATCCTAGTCCACCAGAACCTCTGGCGTAGGTCCTGATACATCTTAGTACTACCGGGATGAATCGTGAGAGGAGATTCATGCGCCTCCTTAAGAATTAATTGTCGAAGATGTTGCTTCTTGGGAACCACCAGGCGGTTCCCAAAGAAAACAACACCTCGATTATCTATAGAGAAGCTACCAGCAACACCTTTGGCAATGTTTCTCTTGATCCGGGTAATCCCCGTATCATGCTTCTGGGCTTCTATAATATGATCTACAAGAGTAGGTTTCGCCACCAAGGTAGAAAGGAATCCGTGAGGAGCAATGTGAAGGTTAAGTTTACGAAATTCCTCATGGAGAAGGGGTTGGCCTTGCTGCAACATGAGATTGTTGCAATAGGATTTACGGCTTAGAGCATCAGCCATGACATTGGCTTTGCCTAGGGTGTAGGTAATCCCTAGATCATAATCTGTGATCAACTCCAACCAACGTCTTTGCCTAAGGTTCAGATCCGGTTGGGTGAAGATATACTTGAGACTCTGGTGATCGGTGTAGATCTCGCAACGTTTACCAAGAAGGTAATGTCGCCAGGTCTTGAGTGCATAGACTACGGCTGCAAGCTCTAGATCATGTGTAGGATAATTATCCTCATGTGGATGCAACTATCGAGATGCATAGGCAATCACATGACGATCCTGCATAAGAATGCAACCTAGTCCCTGTCGTGAGGCGTCACAATAGATAACAAAGTCCTTTGTGAAATCCGGTGGCACAAGTATGGGAGCAGAAGTCAGGCGTCTTTTCAGTTCCTGAAAACTGTACTCACACTGTGGGGACCACTCAAACTTTTTATCCTTCTTGAGAAGTTCCGTGAGGGTTTTGGCTACTTTGGAGAAGTTTTCAACAAAGCGGCGACAATAGCTGGCTAGACCAAGGAAGCTCCTAACTTGTTTAACGGTTTCAGGTGGAGTCCAATCGAGAACAGCCTGAACTCTCTCGGGATTGACAGCAATGCCCTTACCAGAGATTACGTGGCCTAGGTAGGTAACTTCTGGCAACCAAAATTCACACTTGGAGAACTTGGCATAAAGGCGGTGCTCTCTGAGTTTTTCTAATACAAGTCTAAGATGTTCGGCATGCTCTCCTTCGTTCTTCGAGTAAATAAGAATATCATCGAGGTAAACCACGACGAACTTATCTAAGTACTCCATGAAGATCGAGTTCATCAAGCGGGAGAATGTAGCTGGAGCGTTGGTTAGACCAAAGGACATGACGGTGTACTCGTACTGACCATAACGAGTAACAAAGGCTGTCTTGGGAATGTCCCCGTTTCTGATTTTGATTTGGTGGTAACCTAACCTTAAATCCATCTTGGAGAAGACTGAGGATCCAGCGAGCTGATCATACAGGTCGTTGATCCTGGGGAGCGGATATTTGTTCTTTATCGTGACCAAATTAACGGGACGATAATCTACAACCATCCGATCCGTACCATCCTTCTTCTTAACAAAAAGGACGGGGCAAGCCCAAGGAGAAGAACTAGGACGGATGAAACCCTTTTGCAAGGACTCATCAAGTTGTTTCTTAAGCTCGGCTAGTTCTAAGGGTGCCATCTTGTAAGGTCTCCTAGAGATCGGAGCTGTTCCTGGGATAAGATCTATGACGAACTCTACATCTCTGTCAGGTGGAACACCTGGCAGTTCCTCTGGAAAAACATCCGGAAAGTCACGGACTACCGGGATATCTTGAAGGTCTGGAAGAGGGCTGGCATTAAGAGAATAGAGCTGACGCTTTGCAACTCTGGTGGAGACAGTGACTATCTTGCCAGATGGGTGTGTAAGCTGAACATATCTGGTGTAACAATCAATCTTGGCATGTTGAGCTGTCATCCAGTCCATACCCAAGATGATGTTAATATCTGAGGACTTGAGGGCTACAAGTGATGCCAGAAATACAAGTCTATCAACAAGGATTTCGTTACCATGGCTTACACTAGAGGTTTGCCATTTGGATCCGGGAGTTTGAATGACTAGTGGAGAGGGCATATCACAAAATGACATGTTGTGCAAGTTAGCATAGCTCTCAGAAATGAAAGAGTGAGATGCTCCAGTATCGAACAGAACCGATGCTGGATGACAATTCACAAGGAGTGTACCAAGAACGACATCCGGATCATCATGAGCGTCTTTAGCTGAGACGTGATGCACACGTCCACGTTTAGTGTGAACTGGCTTGGCTTTGATTGTCTTACTCGGCGGCTTAACACAGCCAACAGTCTTCTCGGGCTGGGGTGGAGCATAACTAGTTTGAGAACAGTCACGTGCATAGTGTCCTGGCTTCCCGCATGTGAAGCAAGTCCCCGAGGTTGGACGTGGACCCGCACTGACAAATGGTCTACCAGTAGGCCTGGGTGGAACATACGACTGAACTGGGGGAGGCACCACGTAAGATGACCTCGGTGTATAATCGGAAGGAAGAGCGGAGTTTGTAACCCAAATCCGGCGCTTCTGCGAGCCTGAACCGGAAGAAGATCCCAACTCACGGGTGTGCTTACGAGACTCCTCATAAGTGAGTTGAGCTGTGTCTGCATTGATGGCCTTGTTCACAAGAGCCTGGAATGTATCACAATGATGTAGGTGGAGATCACGACGCAACTTGGGGTTGAGACCCTTCCGGAACCTAGCCTGCTTCTTGGCGTCCGTGGACACTTCTTCTGTGGCATAGCGGGCGAGGTTCTCAAACTCTCTGCTGTAAGCATCAACATCCATCTTACTCTGGGTGAAGCTACAGAACTCTTCTCTCTTGCAATCAAGGAGGGCCTGGGGAATGTGATGCTCGCGAAAAGCCTCAGTGAAAACCCTCCAGGTTGGAATCTGGCTAGCTGGAAGCATAGCCTCATAGTTCTGCCACCAAAGACTAGCAGGACCTTCCAGGTGGTATGTGGCAAAGGTGACCTTGTCATCTTCAGCTACGTTCGCGGAATGCAGCTTATGAGTGATGCTACGGAGCCAGTCATCTGCATCGAGTGGCTCAATAGAATGATGAAAGGTAGGTGGGTGCAAGCGAATAAAGTCATGAATGGTCACAGATCCTTTGAACTGATGTGCGGTGTTCTCCTCAATACGTGCCAACAAGCGGTTAGACTCACGCTTGTTTTCCTCCATCTCTAACATGAACTCTGCCAACGAAGGTTGGTCGGGAGGATCCTCATCCCTACCATATCCGTGGTTCTGGCTACGAGCAACAGAACTTCGCTTAGCTGATGACATCCTGAGAAACGAAACCAAGGACGGATCAGCATCAACTATAGGTTATAGAATGTAGGATAAGGAAATTAGTAGCTCTCGAACTACTAGGGCAATTCCGGCAGCATAACGGCAATAAAATGCTCAGAATGAGACATCCTACTAAAATGGGATAGCACATAATCAACATCATCACCCAAAGTTCTGAGATCATACTAAACAGGCTACACCGGAAGTACTCGAAACTGGGGGTAAGACTCTGATCAACCAATCCTATGGGACTACGGAGTAGTAACACGTGATCCTGATAGACGAAAGAGAATGCCTAGTTCCTTAACCCCGTAGGAAAGATAAGATGACTCAGATCAGAGGGCATGAGGTATAAGGAGTAAAAAGAGCCTTACGTTCCAACCCACAATCAATTCCCTTACATAACTAAAGAATTTCTAGACTCAACTTCGACCAGTTTGGCTTGGTAATCCTACAGGCAGTCAGGCTCTGATACCAAAGCTGTCAGGACCGCGACTCAATGCCACATCGATCTAGCATGTAACACCTCATATCACTTTGCGGCCTCACGCACGGTATCCCCACGGGTGTCGCCTTACCTTTGCCCGGGACCGTTTGCGCCTTTTGGCACACGTATATGATAGTGTCGCTAGCATCCATATGATAAGGAGCCCGGGCTGACATGGCTAGTCGTAAACCCAAAGTGGCACAAACTTACAGGGACAGGCATCCATGACCCAGCATCGAACGTGTCGGTCATCAGCGAGTGAATCCAGGCTGTAGCGCTGGGCTAACAGGACTCCGGTGAACCGGGCTGTAGCGGGCTAACAGGACTCCGGTATTCATCGCGTGACATTTCCCCGAAGGGACAGACACAGGATCGAAGAAGGACACATGCCGGCCAGCCTAAGTGTTCCGGAGCAGTAGCAAGCTACCAGGGCTCAGTGGAAGCACTAGGAGACATTTCCCGGTAAGAGGGACTACTAAGGATAAACAACTAGATAGTCAGATCCCACACATAGCAATACACATTACACGTACGCATAACATGCAAGTATGTGTTGTACAACATGGCATCACAGCATAACTCAACAACTCATATAGATAAAGGCTCAGAAGAGCCATCATAGCATTTATTGCAAACAGGGGTCGCAGGACCCATCATACAGAGCATACAAGCAACAAGCGGAAGCATTACATGTCTGGGTACAGACATCTACAAATGAAAAAGGCTAAAGAGCCTGACTATCTACAACGTCCGATCAAGATCGTAGCTGAGGTACAAGCTACTTGTCGAAGTCCACGAGAACACTAGTAAGACCGAAGTCTCCGCTGCAAAAACATAAATAAAGCAACATGAGTACAAAGGTACTCAGCAAGACTTACATCAGATCCTATCATACATGCATTTGTATCAAGAGGGTAATGTGGAGTTTAGTTGCAGCAAGCCAGCTTTGACCCTGTGGCTAAACTATTCCACGACTACCAGAGCTTCTTTGAGGTGATATGGCGCACACGAGTCCACTAATCACCACACAATACACCACTATGGATTCATCCCTGTCTCCCTACGAGAAGGCCATCCATAGTACTCACACTTGTCTTGAGCATTTTATAGTATCCACTTCAAGTTGTCTATGTACCATGTAAGCATCCAAGAAGTCCATAACCGTGGACCCGGCTATTCGAATAGATCATGTTAACCCTGCAGGGGTGTACTTCGTCACACACGCTCTCGCCACTTACCGCCATGTACACGTCATGTATCTCGGCAACCTTCAAGCGGAAGCCTGGCGAGGGTATCGGCCACGACCTGACTAACCACACAAGACTCTAGCCCAGGTTTATCGCCTATTCGGGTTCCATCCGTAAGGAGATCCGGCCGGGGTGTCGCTCACGGCCCCAAACGATGTGAGCAGGGTTCCCAAGCCCACCATCCGGGTGCCACTTGGTACACCGTGCCACCTGTGCCTAGTCTGTCCCAAGCCCACCCTGCCGGGTGCCACCTGGTAGAAAAATAGCACTACCTACAAACACCAGAAACTAGTTGCGACTCCTGGACAGAGATCAAGTTGGTTAATAAGTCGAGAGGGGTCGAGTTACCGGAACCCAATGTGTGGTAGTATCGAGTCATTGGACAACATACATAGAACTCAGTGCTTAAGGACGGTTCCAATGAGACAACCCACCATGTACTCCTACATGGCCTCTCACCGCTAACTTTACCAAATCGTGTTCACACGTCCACTCTCAGCATCAGAACATAGAGCACTGTACTCCAATTCATTCCCAATGAATCAGACCTAACACAACTCTAAGCAATAGCAGGCATAGCATGCTAGGAACACAACATGGCTCAATCAACTCCTACACATGCTAGTGGGTTTCAACTATTTACTGTGGCAATGACAGGTCATGCAGAGGAATGGGTTCAACTACCGCAGCACAAAGTAGCAGATGAATCATTGTTGTCCTAATGCAATAACTGAGAGCAGGAGCGAGAGAGTAGGATTTTATCGGAATGAACAAGGGGGTTTGCTTGCCTGGTAGATCAACAGAGGAGGCACTGCTTCACAGACAGGTACTCTAGAACGGCTCCGGAGCAAGACCTATCGAGAAGGAACGGTGCCAACAATCAATAGACAAGCATATGCGACAATATGATGCATGAACATGGCATGAAGATGTGATGTTGTTTGAGCTAATGCAACTAGTATTCATTTGGTTTGAAGTCCATTTGAACCAGAAGCTCAAATGCACCTCCAAAATAAGCTCTTATATATGCCATAATGTCTTTTCTCATATACAGCATGTATAAGTTGGTTTGTCATGCATGAAACTAGTACAGATGGAAAGGTTGCATTTTTCTGATAATTTTTCATATATAAATTATTTCAATCTGAGCTACAGTTGAATTTCTATGATTTTTTGAAGTTTAAAACATTTTCTGGAATTTCCTGATTTATTTTAAATCCAGAAAATAACTAATTGCGTCAGCACTGCATCATGCTTGCATCAGCAAGTCAACTGTGGCTGACTGGGGTCAAACCTGACGTGTGGGGTCCACACGTCAGTGACAGGGGGTTAAACAGGGTTAGTTTAATCCTAATTAAAAAGATTAGTGGCGCTGGGGCCCACTGTCAGTGTCAGGGGGTTAACTAAGCGGTGATTAGCACTAATCTAACTTAATTAGCCGGGGGGGGTTAGTTAGCTGGGTTGACCCGGTCAATCCCGCCGGCGTTTAGCCGCCGGCGACCACGGGGCTCGGCGGAGTCCCCGCTGGAGGCCACGAGAGCGGCGGCTGGGGGCACCAGAAGGTCGCCCGCGCTCCCGCGCATCCAGGGGAACCAGCGAGAGGCGGCGGAGGTGGCGGAGCTCACCGGAGCGGAGCTCGGGGCGGCGGCCGGAGTCCGGCCGAGTGCGCGCGGGTGCTGCGGGGCACGGGGAAGTGAGCGGAAAGGCTCTACGGCCTCCTGGCGTCACCAGGAACACAGTGACGCGCGCGGAAGTGGCTGGCTCGGGCTCTGGCCACCGTGCCGCCATGGCCGGCGGCGAAGAGCTTGCGGGCGCGGTGGTTGTGCTAGCTAGATGGGGCAAACGAGCACGGGGAGGAGGGGAAAACGAAGTAGAGCTCACGGCGGATCCAGCGAAGGCGTCAACGAGCTCGGGGAAGCACTGGTGCAGCCGGAGCGTCGTCGGCGATCTCGGGCAGCCGGTGACGAAGACGATGGCGATGGCGGCGCTCCAGGGCTTCCCGCGTCTTGCGGCTTGGCGGAGAGGACGAGGACGACGGCGCGGAGCTCGGGGACGGCTCAGATGCTCTCGAGGGGCGCGGTGGCTACGGCTACGGCGAGCGGTGGCGACGGGCGCGTTCGGGCGGTCGGGAGAGAGAGAACCAGGGGAGGGGGAGGAATGAGAGAGAGGGAGAGAGGTGCGGGGCGTCGCGTGGCGTCGTCCGGTCCATCCAGAGCGACGAGGGGGAGGACAGGCAGGCAGGGAGGGACGTGGCGTGGCGCGGCGGAGCGCGCGCGCGTCGTGCACGCGCCCGTCCCCCTGTCGAGGACGAAGACGACAGAGGAGGGGCGGCTGGGCCGGGCTGGCCAGCTGGGCCGGCCAGGCCGCACAGGAGCTGCGCTGCAGGTAAGTCTCCCTTTTTATTTCTGTTTCCTTTTCTATTTTACTGACATATGTTTTGATTTAATAATAATACTAAATCAATTTATTTCCTTATTCCCATTTTTGTAGGAACTAATGGCATTATTCCAGAGCTCCCCAACAAGTGGCATAATTTTTGGTCATATATTAATATATATAACTAATATATTTCCAATGCAAATATTTATGCATTAATTCCAAATGCCCAAAATAAATACTTATGAGCTCCTAGAAATATTGGTTTGATTTTTACCTCTGACCAATATTTTCAGAGAGCAACATGAACATTTCCTTGGACCTTTTTGGAACAATTTTTATTTGGGTCATTTTCAGAGATGATTCTGAGGGTTTCACAAATCCTCATTTCAAAATTAAATGGAATTTAAACATGATGCACAAATGACTAGCTAGTCTAGGTCATACCAGACTAGGGATGTGACAATCATGGCGCCCCGAAGATGGAGATCAAAAGGAGCAAAACGATATTGGCCATATCATGTCACTATTTGATTGCATGAGATGTTTATCATGTTTTTGCATCTTATTTGCTTAGAACGACGGTAGCATAAATAAGATGATCCCTCATAAAATTTCAAGAAAGTGTTCCCCCTAACTGTGCACCATTGCGAAGGTTCGTTGTTTCGAAGCACCACGTGATGATTGGGTGTGATAGATTCTAACGTTTGAATACAACGGGTGTAAGCCAGATTTACACATGCAAAACACTTAGGTTGACTTGACGAGCCTAGCATGTACAGACATGGCCTCGGAACACAAGAGACCGAAAGGTCAAACATGAGTCATATAGAAGATACGATCAACATGAAGATGTTCACCGATGATGACTAGTCCGTCTCACATGATGATCGGACACGGCCTAGTTGACTCGGATCATGTATCACTTAGATGACTAGAGGGATGTTTATCTGAGTGGGAGTTCATTAAATAATTTGATTAGATGAACTTAATTATCATGAACTTAGTCTAAAATCTTTGCAATATGTCTTGTAGATCAAATGGCCCACACTAATGTTGCCCTCAACTTCAACGCGTTCCTAGAGAAAACCAAGCTGAAAGACGATGGTAGCAACTATATGGACTGGGTCCGGAACTTGAGGATCATCCTCATAGCTGCCAAGAAAGCATATGTCCTAGATTCACCGCTAGGTGAAGCACCCGTTTTCCTAGCAACTCAAGACGTTATGAACGCCTGGCAGTCGCGTAGTGATGATTACTCCCTGGTTCAGTGCGGCATGCTTTACAGCTTAGAACCGGGGCTCCAAAAGTGTTTTGAGCAGCACGGAGCATATGGGATGTTCCAAGAGCTGAAAATGGTTTTCCAAGCTCATGCCCGTGTCAAGAGATATGAAGTCTCCGACAAGTTCTATAGTTGTAAGATGGAGGAGAATGGTTCTGTCAGCGAGCACATACTCAAAATGTCTGGGTTGCACAACCGCTTATCTCAGCTGGGAGTTAATCTACCGGATGATGCGGTAGTCGACAGAATCCTTCAGTCGCTCCCACCTAGCTACAAGAGCTTTGTGATGAATTTCAATATGCAGGGGATGGTGAAAACCATTCCTGAGGTATATTCAATGCTGAAATCAGCGGAGGTGGAGATCAAAAAGGAACATCAAGTGTTGATGGTCAATAAAACCACTAGTTTCAAGAAAGGCAAGGGTAAGAAGAACTTCAAGAAGGATGGGAAGGGAGTTGTCGCGCCCGGTAAGCTAGTTGCCGGGAAGAAGCCAAAGCATGGACCCAAACCTGAGACTGAGTGCTTTTATTGCAAGGGAAACGGACACTGGAAGCGGAACTGCCCCAAGTACTTAGCGGACAAGATGGCCGGCAACACCAAAGGTATATGTGATATACATGTTATTGATGCGTACCTTACCAGTACTCGTAGTAGCTCCTGGGTATTTGATACCGGTGCGGTTGCTCATATTTGTAACTCAAAACAGGAGCTGCGGAATAAGCGGAGACTGGCGAAGGACGAGGTGATGATGCACGTCGGGAATGGTTCCAAGGTCGATGTGATCGCCGTCGGCACGCTACCTCTACATTTACCTACGGGATTAGTTTTAAACCTCAATAATTGTTATTTAGTGCCAGCTTTGAGCATGAACATTGTATCTGGATCTCGTTTAATGCGAGATGGCTACTCATTTAAATCCGAGAATAATGGTTATTCTATTTATATGAGAGATATGTTTTTTGGTCATGCCCCGCTGGTCAATGGTTTATTCTTAATGAATCTCGAACGAGATGTTACACATATTCATAGTGTGAATACCAAAAGATGTAAGGTTGATAACGATAGTCCCACATACTTGTGGCACTGCCGCCTTGGTCACATTAATGTCAAAGGCATGAAGAAGCTCCATGCAGATGGACTTTTGGAGAATCTTGATTACGAATCATTTGACACATGCGAACCATGCCTCATGGGCAAAATGACCAAGACTCCGTTCTCCGGAACAATGGAGCGAGCAACCAACTTATTGGAAATCATACATACTGATGTGTGCGGTCCAATGAGCGTTGAGGCTCGCGGAGGCTATTGTTATGTTCTCACCCTCACTGATGACTTAAGTAGATATGGGTATGTCTACTTGATGAAACACAAGTCTGAGACCTTTTTGAAAAGTTCAAGGAATTCCAGAATGAGGTGGAGAATCAACGTGACAGAAAAATAAAGTTCTTACGATCAGATTGGAGGGGAGAATATTTGAGTCACGAATTTGGTACGCACTTAAGGAAATGTGGAATCGTTTCACAACTCACGCCACCTGGAACACCTCAGTGTAATGGTGTGTCCGAAAGTCATAATCGCACTCTATTGGATATGGTGCGATCTATGATGTCTCTTACCGATTTACCGCTATCATTTTGGGGATACGCTCTAGAGACAGCTACATTCACTTTAAATAGGGCACCGTCTAAATCCATTGAGATGACACCGTATGAATTATGGTTTGGGAAGAAACCTAAGCTGTCGTTTCTAAAAGTTTGGGGATGCGATGCTTATGTCAAGAAACTTCAACCTGAAAAGCTCGAACCCAAGTCGGAAAAATGCGTCTTCATAGGATACCCTAAGGAAACCATTGGGTATACCTTCTACCTCAGATCCGAAGGCAAGATCTTTGTTGCCAAGAACGGGTCCTTTCTGGAGAAAGAGTTTCTCTCGAAAGAAGTAAGTGGGAGGAAAGTAGAACTTGATGAAGTACTGCCTCTTGAACCGGAAAGTAGCGCAGCTCAGGAAGATGTTCCTGTGGTGCCTGCACTGACTAGAGAGGAAGTTAATGATGATGATCAAGGTACTTCAGATCAAGTTGCTGCTGAACTTCGTAGGTCCACAAGGACACGTTCCACACCAGAATGGTATGGCAACCCTGTCCTGGAAATCATGTTGTTAGACAACGGTGAACCTTCGAACTATGAAGAAGCGATGGCGGGACCAGATTCCAACAAATGGCTTGAAGCCATGCAATCGAGATAGGATCCATGTATGAAAACAAAGTATGGACTTTGACAGACTTGCCCAATGATCGGCGAGCGATAGAAAATAAATGGATCTTTAAGAAGAAGATGGACGCGGATGGTAATGTTACCATCTATAAGGCTCGACTTGTCGCTAAGGGTTATCGACAAGTTCAAGGGGTTGACTATGATGAGACCTTCTCACCCGTAGTGAAGCTGAAGTCCGTCCGAATCATGTTAGCAATTGCCGCATTCTATGATTATGAGGTATGGCAAATGGACGTCAAAACAACATTCCTTAATGGCTTCCTTAAGGAAGAATTATATATGATGCAGCCGGAAGGTTTTGTCGATCCTAAGAATGCTAACAAGGTATGCAAGCTCCAGCGCTCCATCTATGGGCTGGTACAAGCATCTCGGAGTTGGAACATTCGTTTTGATGAAATGATCAAAGCGTTTGGGTTTATGCAAACTTATGGAGAAGCCTGCGTTTACAAGAAAGTGAGTGGGAGCTCTGTAGCATTTCTCATATTATATGTGGATGGCATACTCTTGATGGGAAATGATATAGAACTTTTGGAAAGCATAAAGGCCTACTTGAATAAATGTTTTTCAACGAAGGACCTTGGAGAAGCTTCTTACATATTAGGCATCAAGATCTATAGAGATAGAACGAGACACCTCATAGGTCTTTCACAAAGCACATACCTTGATAAGATATTGAAGAGGTTCAATATGGATCAATCCAAGAAGGGGTTCTTGCCTGTATTGCAAGGTGTGAAATTGAGCTCGGCTCAAAGCCCGACCACAACAGAAGATAGAGAAAAGATGAGTGTCATCCCATATGCCTCAACCATAGGGTCTATTATGTATGCCATGCCGTGTACCAGACCTGATGTAAACCTTGCCGTAAGTTTGGTAGGAAGGTACCAAAGTAATCCCGGCATGGAACACTGGACAGCGGTCAAGAATATCCTAAAGTACCTGAAAAGGACTAAGGATATGTTTCTCGTTTATGGAGGTGACGAAGAGCTCGTCGTAAAGGGTTATGTTGATGCTAGCTTCGACACAGATCTGGATGACTCCAAGTCACAAACCGGATACATGGATATTTTTAATGGTGGGGCAGTAAGCTGGTGCAGTTGCAAGCAAAGCATTGTGGCGGGATCTACATGTGAAGCGGAGTACATGGCAGCCTCAGAGGCAGCACATGAAGCAATCTGGATGAAGGAGTTCATTACCGACCTAGGAGTTATTCCCAATGCGTCGGGCCCGATGACTCTCTTCTGTGACAACACTGGAGCTACTGCCCTTGCCAAGGAGCCCAGGTTTCACAAGAAGACCAGGCATATCAAGCGTCGCTTCAACTCCATTCGTGAAAATGTTCAAGATGGAGACATATATATTTGTAAAGTGCATACGGATCTGAATGTCGTAGATCCCTTGACTAAACCTCTTCCACGAGCGAAACATGATCAACACAAGAACTCTATGGGTGTTCGATTCATCACAATGTAACTAGATTATTAACTCTAGTGAAAGTGGGAGACTGTTGGAAATATGCCCTAGAGGCAATAATAAAATGGTTATTATTATATTTCCTTGTTCATGATAATTTTCTATTGTTCATGCTATAATTGTATTGACCAGAAACCGTAATACATGTGTGAATACATAGACCACAACAAGTCCCTAGTGAGCCTCTTGTTGACTAGCTCGTTGATCAATAGATGGTCATGGTTTCCTGACTATGGGCATTGGATGTCATTGATAATGGGATCACATCATTAGGAGAATGATGTGATGGATAAGACCCAATCCTAAGCATAGCACAAGATCGTGTAATTCGTTTGCTAAAGCTTTTCTAATGTCAAGTATCATTTCCTTAGACCATGAGATCGTGCAACTCCCGGATACCATAGAAATGATTTGGGTGTACCAAACATCACAACGTAACTGGGTGGCTATAAAGGTGCACTACAGGTATCTCCGAAAGTGTCTGTTGGGTTGGCACGAATCGAGATTGGGATTTGTCACTCCGTATGATGGAGAGGTATCTCTGGGCCCACTCAATAATGCATCATCATAATGAGCTCAATGTGACTAAGTAGTTGGTCACGGGATCATGCATTACGGAACGAGTAAAGTGACTTGCCGGTAACGAGATTGAACGAGGTATCGGGATACCGACGATCGAATCTCGGGCAAGTAACGTACCGATTGACAAAGGGAATTGTATACGGGATTACTTGAATCCTCGACATCGTGGTTCATCCGATGAGATCATCATGGAACATGTGGGAGCCAACATGGGTATCCAGATCCCGATGTTGGTTATTGGCCAGAGAGCTGTCTCGATCATGTCTGCATGATACCCGAACCCATAGGGTCTACACACTTAAGGTACACTTAAGGTTCGATGACGCTAGGGTTATAAGGAAGATTTGTATGTGATCACCGAATGTTGTTCGGAGTCCCGAATGAGATCCCAGATGTCACGAGGAGTTCCGGAATGGTCCAGAGGTGAATATTTATATATGGGAAGTCATCATATGGTCACCAAAAATATTCGAGGGTATACCGGTATTGTATCGGGACCACCGGAGGGGTTCCGGGGGTCCACCGGGAGGGTCCACCTGCCCCGGAGGGCCTTATGGACTGTAGGTGGAAGGGAACCAGCCCCTAAGTGGGCTGGGCGCCATCCCCCTAGGGCCCATGCGCCTAGGGTTGGGGGGAACCCTAAAGGGGGCGCCCCCTTGCTTGGGGGGCAAGCCCCCTCCCCCTTGCCCCCCTCTAGATCTCGTCTAGAGGGGCTGACCCCTTCCTCCTTCTCCCTATAAATAGAGGGGTGGAGGGAGAGCTGCAGCACCACATCCAAGGCGCAGCCCCTCCCCTCCCCAACACCTCTCCTCCTCCGCGTCAGCTTGGCGAAGCCCTGCCGGAGAACTGCCACTCCATCACCACCATGCCGTCGTGGTGCTACTGGAGCCTTCTTCCTCAACCTCTCCCTCCTCCTTGCTGGATCAAGGCGCGGGAGACGTCACCGGGCTGCACATGTGTTGAAAGCGGAGGTGCCGTTGTTCGGCGCTTAGATCGGAATCCACCGCGATCTGAATCGCTACGAGTACGACTCCTTCATCCGCGTTCTTGTAACGCTTCCGTCTCGCGATCTTCAAGGGTATGAAGATGCACTCCCCTCTCTCTTGTTGCTAGTTACTCCATAGATTGATCTTGGTGATGCGTAGAATTTTTTTAATTTCTGCAACGATCCCCAACAAAACGATACATTTCGTAGGGCCGGACCCATACGGCCTGGGGATGATGCAGCCCGAGGGGCGCCCCCAAACTGAACGAACTAGAGAGATGTCACCTGGTACCATTGCTGAAGAGGTGTCGAAGTAGCCAAAAAACGCGTGCCGCTGGAGTCGTTCCTGTTAGAAGGGAGAGAGGGATTTGGTGGAATAGTTTGATGTATTGCTTGAGCCTCATGGGCATATATATAGGAGTACATGATCATCTTGGAGTACAAGGCAAGGTAGAATAATATCCTACGCTATCCTAGCTTTCCTAATAATCACGATACTCAACATCCCCCCGCAGTCACAACGGTAGCGATGCAGATGGTGAGACTGGAGAATAATCCAAAGGTAAGCCAACAGACACCCCCCCCTAGTCGTAACGGTCGATGCATCACGGAGTTGTGGTTGGAGTGAAAACCGACGAGGTTGCTCAAGCAAAGCGATAGCCCTTTGTGCCGACCACGGCTACCTCGACCACGGCTCCACCACCCACGCTCTTGGCTACGTTGACAAACGGCACAAAGGGCTATCGCGTTGCTTGAGCAACCTCGTCGGTTGCCACTCCAGCCACGACTCCGCGATGCGTCGACCATTACGACTGTGGGGGGGGGGGTGTCCGTCGGCTTGCCTTCGGATTCTTCTCCAGTCTCACCGTATGCGTCGCTACCGTTGTGACTGCGGGGGGATGTTGAGTATAATGTTTATTAGGAAAGACGAGATAGACTAGGATTTGTTCTGGCTTGTCTTGTACTCCAAGTAGATCATTGTACTCCTATATATATGCCCACGAGGCTCAAGCAATACAATGAACTATTCCACCAAACCTCTCTCTCCCTTCTAACAGTTCCTCACGAGCCGCCCTGGTGCCGAGCCTCGGGAGACTCGGAGGGACCGAGAGGCTCCTGAAGGTGCTCCTCCATCTCCGCCAGGACCACCTGGTGCCTGGCCTTGCAAGCCGTCTGAGCGTCCCTCAGGCAGCGCTGGAACAATTCAGCTACACCCAGCAGGCTGAAGGGCATGCGGAAGTAGCTGTGAGGCGGGCCCTCGCACCGGCCGACACGAGATGGCCAGATGAGCTGCCGAGACGCGGCCCTGTGGAGCCCGGGGATATTGATGCAGACATGGAAATCCTTACCCTCGCTGGGGCAGTGAGCTGCGCCTCGCGGTAGGTGGCGATCGCCTTGCAGAACCCTTCCTTCTTGAATCTCCTCGATTGCCTTGCCGATGAACTCCTGAACGCCTGGTGCCTCACATCTGCTGCCTTCTCCTAGGAAGTGTGCTCTGAACAGCGCCTCCACATGGTGCCCGAGCGCCTCCCTCGAGACCCTGGTTAGGTCTAAGGCCCTCCAAAGGAGAGCCCCCGAGCCTAGCCTGAGACGGGCGCCGGGCGCGCCTTCCTGTCGCCTCCGGAGACGCGAGGCTCAATGTTGTGTCCTCGAGTGCTGCTCCTTCACGAGAGCCCTGTCCCAGCCGCAGCTTCTTCGTCTTGGGGGCGACCTCAGGAGGGAAGGCGCCATCCTCGTCTTCAGGGTTCTCAACCACTACAGCCTGGAAGGCGCGCTCGAGGGAGCACATCGCATCCTTCTCTTGACAGCCGACCGTGATGACACCGCCGCTTCTTGGCATCTTGAGGATGTTGTAGCCGTGGTGCGTAGCCACCATGAAAGTGCTGGGTACCCTAGGATGGCGTTGTAGGGCAGGCGGATGTCGGCGACGTCGAAGTCGATGAGCTTGGTGTGGTAGTTGTTGCGTTTGTCGAAGGTGACAGGGAGGTGAACCTGCCCTATCGGGTGTGTAGAACCGTCGGTCACTCCTGAGAATGGCTTGGTGGGGTGAAGCTGGTAGTATGGCACTTGGAGCCTATCGAACGTCTGAGCAGATAGAACATTGAGCCCCGCTCCTCCATAGATGAGAGTCTTGGTGACGACCATGTTGCTGATGACGGGGGAGCAGAGCATGAGGAGCGCGCCAGCGGTGGCCGCACTTGAGCTGGTCGGAGGACTCGAAGGTGATGGCGCACTTGGACCACCTGAGAGGGCGAGTTGCTTCAGGCTTGGTGATAACCCACAAGTATAGGGGATCGCAACAGTTTTCGAGGGTAGAGTTTTCAACCCAAATTTATTGATTCGACACAAGGGGAGCCAAAGAATATTCTCAAGTATTAGTAGTTGAGTTGTCAATTCAACCACACCTGGATAACTTAATATCTGCATGAAAGTATTTAGTAGCAAAGTAGTATGGAAGTAACGGTAATGGTAGCAAAAGTAACAGTAGCAGTTTTGTAGTAATTTGTAACAGTGGCAACGGTAAAGTAACTAAGCAAAGAGCAATATGTGAAAAGCTCGTAGGCATTGGATCAGTGATGGATAATTATGTTGGATGTGATTCCTCATGCAATAGTTATAACATAGGGTGACACAGAACTAGCTCCAGTTCATCAATGTAATGTAGGCATGTATTCCGAATATAGTCATACATGCTTATGGAAAAGAACTTGCATGACATCTTTTGTCCTACCCTCCCGTGGCAGCGGGGTCCTATTGGAAACTAAGGGATATTAAGGCCTCCTTTTAATAGAGTACCAGACCAAAGCATTAACACTTAGTGAATACATGAACTCCTCAAAGTATGGTCATCACCGAGAGTGGTCCCGATTATTGTCACTTCGGCGTTGTCGGATCATAACACATAATAGGTAACTATAGACTTGCAAGATAGGATCAAGAACTCACATATATTCATGAAAATATAATAGGTTCAGATCTGAAATCATGGCACTCGGGCCCTAGTGACAAGCATTAAGCATATAAAAGTCATAGCAACATCTATCTCAGAACATAATGGATACTAGAGATTAAACCCTAACAAAACTAACTCGATTACATGGTAAATCTCATCCAACCCATCACCGTCCAGCAAGCCTACGATGGAATTACTCATGCACGGCAGTGAGCATCATGAAATTGGTGATGGAGGATGGTTGATGATGACGACGGTGACAGATTCCCCTCTCCGGAGCCCCGAACGGACTCCAGATCAGCCCTCCCGAGAGAGATGAGGGCTTGGCGGCAGCTCCGTATCGTACAACGCGATGAATCCTTCTCTCTGATTTTTTTCTCCCCGAACGTGAATATATAGAGTTGGAGTTGAGGTCGGTGGAGCACCAGGGGGCCCACGAGGCAGGGGGTAGGCGCGCCCCCACCCTCGTGGACAGGGTGTGGGCCCCTTGGACTTGATTCTTTCGCCAGTATTTTTTATTAATTCCAAAAATATTCTCCATGGAGTTTCAGGTCATTCCGAGAACTTTTATTTCTACAAAAAAAATAACACCATGGCAATTCTGCTGAAAACAGCGTCAGTCCGGGTTAGTTTCATTCAAATCATGCAAGTTAGAGTCCAAAACAAGGGCAAAAGTGTTTGGAAAAGTTGATACGATGGAGACGTATCAACTCCCCCAAGCTTAAACCTTTGCTTGTCCTCAAGCAATTCAGTTGACAAACTGAAAGTGATAATTAAAACTTCTACAAACTCTGTTTGCTCTTGTTGTTGTAAATATGTAAAGCCAACATTCAAGTTTTTAGCAAATATTATTAACTAACCATATTCACAATAACATTTAGGTCTTATGTTAACTCATATCAATGGCATAATCAACTAGCGAGCAATAATAATAAATCTCAGATGACAACACTTTCTTAAAATAATCATAATATGATATAACAAGATGGTATCTCACTAGCCCTTTCTGTGACTGCAAAACATAAATGCAGAGCACCATCTGACGATCAAGGACTGACTAAACATTGTAATTCATGGTAAAAGAGATCCAGTCATAGTCATACTCAATATAAATTAATAGTAATGCATGCAAATGATAGCGGTGCTCTCCAATTGGTGCTTTTTAATAAGAGGATGATGAGCCAACATAAAAGTGAATAGACAAGCCCTTCACAGAGGGAAGCAGGGATTTGCAGAGGTGCCAGAGCTCGATTTTGAAAGAGGTAAATAATATTTTGAGCGGCATACTTTTATTGTCAACATAACAACCAAGAGATCTCGATATCTTCCATGCTACACACATTATAGGCGGTTTCCAAACAGAATGGTAAAGTTTATACTCCCCCACCACCAACAATCATCAATACATGGCTTGCCCGAAACGACGGGTGCCTCCAACTAACAACAATCCTGGGGGAGTTTTGTTTGCAATTATTTAGATTTGATTTGAGCATGGGACTGGGCATTCCGGTTACCAGCCATTTTCTCGTGAGTGAGGAGCGGAGTCCACTCCTCGTGAGAATAACCCAACTAGCATGGAAGATATAGACAACCCTAGTTGATACATGAGCTGTTTGAGCATACAAAACAGAATTTCATTTGAAGGTTTGGAGTTTGGCACATACAAATTTACTTGGAACGGCAGGTAGATACCACATATAGGAAGGTATGGTGGACTCATGTGGAATAACTTTGGGGTTTATGGATTTTGGATGCACAAGCAGTATTCCCGCTTAGTACAAGCGAAGGCTAGAAAGAGACTAGGAAGCGACCAACTAGAGAGCGACAACAGTCATGAACATGCATTAAAATTAATAAACATTGAGTGCAAGCATGAGTAGGATATGATCCACCATGAACATAAATATCATGGAGGCTATGTTGACTTTATTTCAACTACATGTGTGAACATGTGCCAAGTCAAGTCACTCGAATCGTTCAAAGGAGGATACCACACTATCATACCACATCACAGCCATTTTAATAGCATGTTGGCACGCAAGGTAAACCATTATAAACTCCTAGCTAATTAAGCATGGCATAAGCAACTATAATCTCTAATTGTCATTGCAAACATGTTTATTCATAATAGGCTGAATCAGGAATGGTGAACTAATCATATTTACAAAAAAAGATAGGGCGAGTTCATACCAGCTTCTCTCATCTCAAGCAGTGCATCATATATCATCATTATTGCCTTTCACTTGCACAACCGAACGGTGTGTAAAATAATAATAGTGCAGGTGCATTGGACTAAGCTAGAATCTGCAAGCATTCAATTCAAGGGAGAAGACAAGGTAATATGGGCTCTTGGTTAAATCAACAATAATGCATATGAGAGCCACTCAACATTTTCATCGTGGACTTCTCCTCTCGACCCCCAAAGAAAAGAAAAGAAATAAAACTATTTACATGGGAAAGCTCCCAACAAGCAAAAGAAGAACGAGAAATCTTTTTGAGTTTTCTTTTAATTACTACTACTACAGTCAAGGAAAGTAAACTAGCTAAAACTACAACTAATTTTTTGGTTTTTCTTAAGATTATTCAAACTCACAAGAAGAAAGCAAGAAAAGGAAATAAACTAGCATGGATAGTACAATGAAAAAGTATGAGCACCGACATCTAGCATGAGTGTGTGAACATGAATGTAATGTTGGTGAGAAATACGTACTCCCCCAAGCTTAGGCTTTTGGCCTAAGTTGGTCTATGCCCACAGATCGAGGCTACTCTCTCCGGTGTACTGAGTAGTGTCATCTGAGTGCCACTGGTTGGCAATCTCCTCCGGATCCCACTGATAAAAGGACTGTCAATAAGGGTCAAGTGGTGGTTCCGGCTCAGGCTCTAGAGCTGGCGTCAGGCTCCGGTATGCGTAAACGGCCTTCGATAATATGAGGTATGTGCCTGAAGATATGTTAAACAAAGAGGGTGCAGGCAAGATAATAGTCTCACTGTGAGTTTTATTAAATCTCAAATTATATTTAAGCATCATCTCATTATTTTTAACAATAAATTCATGTTCTACCATACTCTTATAATCTAGAAAAATAGGGGGCACAACTTTTCCTCTTTCTCATAATGCCTAATAGGTATCCTAAAGTGTTTAGCAAGGCGTGAAGCAAAGATGCCTCCAAAGATGGGGCCCTTTGTACGGTTCAGACTTAATCGTTTAGCAATAATAGTGCCTAAACTAAAAGTGTTATCGCGAAACAAAGCATGGCACAAAATAACAATATCAGGGGCACTAAGGTTTCCACAGTTCCCCCGACCAATTAAGCATCTGCTAGCAAATATTGCAAAGTAACGTAGAACAAGAAAGTGTATGCTAGTAATTCTTGCATCAGAAACCTTCCTCGTTTCCCCTACAACAATCATATCAATAAATCCATCCACATGACTATGATGTGGTTCCTCTATGTTGCCCTCGAAGGGTATCTTGCAAACCCCACAAAAATCATATAGTGACATCTCCTTAACCCCATCATATAAATGAAACTCCACTGAAGGTGGTGATTTCCTAGCATGAAAGTAAATTTTTTGCATGAAAGTATTAGTGAGTAGGAGATACTGATTGAGCTGGTTATGGAGGAAGTCGGTGAGGCCTGCATTCTCAACCATCACACGGCCAAACCTCCGCGGTGCGAGGGAGATTAAATTTGGGCTTTTTATCCTCTTCACTTTGCTTATCCTTCGAGCTTCGGCTCGAAGAGCCCCTCAAAAATCTCTTCATCATTTTTTGAAAATTTCTGAAATTTTAGTAATTCAAAATAAAAGTGAACCAAACTCAATAAAATTGATAGCAACTACTCCCACAAATGCCTAGAGACTATATCATGCATTAGAACTACTTGGGACCAAATAAATTTGACATGCAAGCTCAAGAACAGGGACACCTAGGCAGTTAAAATTTGCAATGAATAAAGCACTAGAACAAAAACTAATTGGACCATTGGAGGAGTCACATACCAAAGAACAATCCCCCAAAGCAGTTTTGTGAGTGGAGCTTTGAGCAAGGAGATCGAAAATGGCAGCAAGATGAGCTAGAACTCGTGCTTGAGCTGGTTGGTGATTTTTTTGGGAGGAAGAAGAAGTGTGTGGGTGCAGGAATAAGTGGAGGGGGGCCACCAGGGGCCCACGAGACAGGGGGCACGCCCTGGACCCTCGTGGCCAGGTGCTTGCCCCCGCTGGTGTGTTCTCAGTACCAGATATTCTCAAATATTCTAGAAAAAATCATATTTCATTTTCAGGGCATTTGAAGAACTTTTATTTTCGGCGTGTTTTTTATTGCAAGGATAATTCACAAAACAGACAGATAATACTATTTTTGCTTTATTTAATCTAAATAACAGAAAGTAAAAGGAGGGTACAGAGAGTTGTGCTTTCTAACTTCATCCATCTTATGCTCATCAGAAGGAATCCACTAACAAGGTTGATCAAGTCTTGTTAACAAACTCATTCCGAATCGCATGAAACCGGAGAATTTTCGAATAGCACTAGGTTACCTCAACAGGGATATGTATGTCCCCAACAATAAGAATATCATATTTCTTCTTGACAGTAGGAAGAGGAAATTCAAAACCTCAAATAGTAATAGTTGGAATTTTTCCAATAGAATTGATACTGTGAACTTGAGGTTGTTTCCTCGGAAAGTGTACCATATGCTCATTACCATTAACATGAAAAGTGACATTGCCTTTGTTGCAATCAATAACAGCCCCTGCAGTATTCAAAAAGGGTCTACCAAGGATAATCGACATACTATCGTCCTCGGGAATATCAAGAATAACAAAGTCTGTTAGAATAGTAACATTTGCAACCACAACAGGCACATCCTCACAAATACCGACAGGTATAGCAGTAGATTTATCAGCCATTTGCAAAGATATTTCAGTAGGTGTCAACTTATTCAATTCAAGTCTACGATATAAAGAGAGAGGCATAACACTAACACCGGCTCCAAGATCACATAAAGCAGTTTTAACATAGTTTCTTTTAATGGACCATGGTATAGTTGGTACACCTGGATCTCCTAGTTTCTTAGGTATTCCACCCTTAAAAGTATAATTAGCAAGCATGGTGGAAATTTCAGCTTCCGGTATCTTTCTTTTATTTGTGACAATATCTTTCATGTACTTAGCATAAGGATTCATTTTAAGCATATCAGTCAAACACATATGCAAAAAGATAGGTCTAATCATTTTAGCAAAGCGCTCAAAATCCTCATCATCCTTTTTCTTGGATGGTTCAGGAGGAAAAGGCATGGGTTTCTGAACCCATGTGTCGGTGTACAAAAGTAGGGGCTCTCCTTTTGACCCCTTTACTTGTGCACGGGCAGTTCAGAGCCACCCGCCATTGCCACGCATAACAGGGCAGGAAAGGGAAGCCGGAGAGAAGCCGAAGGCACAAGACAAACTAAGCAACAACAAGGACCAAGGCCACAAAGATCGGATGGACGAAGTAGGTTTCCCCGGCAATGACCCTTGCCGGGGCAACCTCAGTGGCCCCAGCAAGGCCCTTGCCGGGGGAGCTCGCCCCCACCAGCCGAGCGAGCCACCTTTGAGCCCACCAATGCTAGACAAACGCATTGGGACAGGGCTGAGGAGGCACCTCCGTGATGGCATGTAGATCTTTGTGAAGACAAAGAACAATCAAGATCAAATGAGGATAAGAAGGCAACCATCCTCACCGAAGAAAGCCACAAGACTCCCGGCAAGATCCTTACCGGGGACGCCAGCGCGCCACGGCAAGACCCTTTCCGGGACACCCGGCAAGACCCTTGCCAGGCCAACCGACAAGACCCTCGCCAAGCGTGCCGGAAGGGCCACTGCCAGGCCCACGCCAGCCAAGTCTCCGCCGTCGTTCACATGCAGCTGCCGACCCAACCAGCTGGGCAGGCACCTGCGTGGCAACGTGCAGTCCTTCGTGGAGGCTCCACCACCGCGCCACCTCAGCTGCCTGCCTGCCTACATGGCACCGCATGCACCGCTGGCCAGGGCGCGTGTCGAAGCAAGGAGGAGCGGCGACGGACGGGACGGGCCTCGCTCCCGCCCCCTATAAAGTGAAGGGATACCTAAGCCTCGCATTAAATGCGCTTTGTCTTGTAATACCAGCGATAAGCTCACAACACTGTAGCACTTTCCACCTCCTGTGTGCCACTGTGGCAGCCCCTTTCGCCTATAAAAGGAGGCCCATGGCGCACGAGAGAAGGATTCGGCTCTTTCGAACCTAGCAGCACCCAGAGCTAGTTCAAGAGCTTCAGAACACTAAATACATCCACCAAAGCAGGATCGTAGGGTTTTACGCATCTTTGCGGCCCGAACCTGGGTAAATCCCCTTTGTGCTGTCCACTAGTCCCGCTCTTCTCACGAACCCCGTGCCCCGCAACCGTAGTAGGGATTCTAGTGATCCCATAGGTGTCGTTTCCCACCGACATCTTTGGCGCGCTAGGCAGGGGGCGCGCAATTGTGAGAATCGGGTCCAGTGGAATGGGCCCTGGAGCTGTCAAGTTTCGGTTTGAAGTTCGAAAGTACCTCGACGATTCAGAGCAGTGTCTTGGCGGAGTTTGTTGTAGAATGGACCTCGACGCCCGACGAAGAGGTACAGGAGACCACTCTCCCCGGCAAGGAAACAAGCTGTAGCTGGATCATGTACTTTGATGGTGCCTTTTCACTGCAAGGCACCGGTGCTGGTGCGCTGCTTGTCGCACCCACCGGAGAGCACCTCAAGTATGTCATCCAGATGCACTTCCCCCGGGAGATGTCAACCAACAACACCGCCAAGTACGAGGGTTTGCTTGCCGGTCTCAGGATCGCGGCGGACCTCGGAGTTAAAAAGCTCATCGTCAGGGGCGACTCACAGCTTGTCGTCAGGCAGATCAATAAAGATTATCAAAGCCCATTGATGGAAGCTTACATACATGAGGTGAGGAAACTGGAGGAGCGCTTTGATGGTATACAAGCGGAGCATGTCCCTCGGGCAGAGAACGACATCGCCGACTACCTGTCAAAGTGCGCTGCCCTCAAGCTACCTGTGGAACCAGGTACTTTTGTGCTTCAATTAACTCAACCATCCGTTGAGCCGTCGACCGGGCAGAGCAAGCGGAGGAAGCTAGGCCCCAGCAAGTACTTCCCCACCGAGCTCCCCGGGGCCGCTGGCGAAGATGTTGCCGTGGATGCCGATCCTGCCGCGGGGCAACCGACTCCGGCAGGACCTCAGGTCATGGCCATGGAGGCGTCCGCTCTCGTGGCAGAAGAGACGCCTTTGGTCCTTGTTGTCAAGCCACAGGCTCCGGCATGGGCGCAGCCTACCGTCCGATTCCTTCAAAAAGGAGAGCTTCCTGAGGAGCAGGAAGAGGCCGAAAGAGTAGCCCGCCGGTCTGCTCTGTACCAATTCGTTGACAATGTATTGTACAGAAAAAGACCGAATGGGGTGAAATTGAAGTGTATCTCCTGGGAGGAAGGACTAAAGCTGTTAGCAGAGATACATGGAGGCATATGTGGCTCCCACATAGGGTCGAGGGCCCTTGCCAGCAAGGCTTTCCGGCAAGGTTTCTTCTAGCCCACCGCCCTCCAGGATGCGACGGCACTAGTAACCAAGTGTGAAGCATGCCAGTTCCATTCGAAGAAGCTCCATCAACCAGCTCAAGCCCTTCAAACTATCCCTCTCTCCTGGCCCTTCTCGGTCTGGGGGCTCGACATATTGGGCCCTTTCCCCCATGCTGTCGGGGGCTTTGAGTACTTGCACGTTGCAATCGACAAGTTCACAAAGTGGCCAGAGGTGGAAGCAGTGAGGAAGGTGATAGCGCAGTCAGCCATCAAGTTCTTCAAAGGACTAGTGTGTCATTTTGGGGTGCCCAACAGTATCATCACCGACAACGACACACAGTTCACAAGCCATGCCTTCATGCAGTACATTGAGGATCTCGGCAGCAGGGTCTGTTTTGCTTCCGTGGCACATCCACGGAGCAATGGCCAAGTGGAGAGAGCAAATGCTGAAGTCCTGTGAGGCTTAAGAACGAAGACTTTTGACAGGCTGCACAAGAGTGGAAGGCACTGGATTGATGAGTTGCCGGCGGTTCTTTGGTCGATCAGAACAACGCCAAATCGAGCCACCGGCCAAACACCCTTTGCCCTGGTTTACGGGGCAGAAGCAGTTCTCCCCACAGAACTCATATACGGGTCACCTCGAGTGCTCGCTTATGATGAGCTTGAGCAAGAGCGATTGCGGCAAGAGGATGCAACGCTCCTTGAGGAAGATCGTCTCTGAGTGGCTGTGAGAGCAGCACACTACTAGCAAGCCTTGCTCCGCTACCATAGCCGCAAGGTTTGTGCCCGGAGCTTTGAGGAAGGAGACCTTGTTCTTCGGCACGTTCAGTCGGCCAAGAATTCCAACAAGTTGACACCGAAGTGGGAAGGCCCTTACCGGGTAACACGAGTCACCAGGCCCGGCGCAGTCCGGTTGGAGACCGAAGATGCCATTCCAGTGAGAAACTCCTGGAACATCGAGCATCTCCGCAAGTTTTACCCATAAGGTGCGGCTGCCGGGCCTCCCGGCAAGCCACCCTTTTGTACAAGCCTTGCCGGCAAGGCATGTAACCCTTTGTACAAAGCCAGACGCAGACCTTGAGCATAAATAAACGAAGCGCTGGCGCCCTAAGTTATAGCATGCATGATAGATTGAGTCTCTTCCTTGGTTAGGGTTGATAGTGCTTGGCGGCGGCTAACCCCTAGCTTAGAGGTTGAGTGCGCGTCTCTCTATTCTTCTCTGTCTTCTTTGGTTCGCAGGACACATAAGTACTCTTGCCGAGCTATTTTGGGAGGAAGGGGACGGACCGACGTATAGGCCCCGACAAGCCAGAGTTGCCAGGGGCTGCAAGAACAAGGATCCATCCGCGACAAGCCAAGGTTGCCGAGGGGCTGCAGATCCAGATAAGTTCTCTATCCTCTATCATGCATTTCGTTATGGACTCGGATACGTGAAATCTCGTTTTATCCCTAGGCTACCGTGCTCCCCTTTTTCCGCACCCTAGGACTTCTCCTGGGGCCGGATTTGGTCGCAGCCGTGGCGGCATGGAAATGAAACGAGGAGCATAAGCCCACCTCATCCCTGCCTCCGCCAAGGGCGAGATAAAGGTCGAGTGAAGTGGGGGGACGGCAAGGCCTGTTGCCGGGCAAAAAAATGTTTATCTTAAAAGTAACAAGGATTCCTTCCTTGTCGTGGGTTCCACCCGCGAACGAAAATCCCGACAAACATCCCTTTTTCATTAAAAAACATCCCGTACAGGTACAGTCCATACGAAATGAAAACATGAACAAGGGGATTACAAGTTCTAAAGTTAACAAAGGCCCGAAGGCTTATAAGACTAAAAAGAGATAAGGTGCCCGTAATCCCTTTCTTGTCCCTCTCCTCAGGAAATGGAACAAGAAAGCAGAAGGGCAAAAGGGGCGCCTAGGCGAGCTACGAGTGGCATAAGACACCAAGAGAACATCTTGGTGGCCGTCCAAGGGCTGGATGGTGATGGTGGCGCTGGAGGCAGAGCTCGAAGACGAGGCAGCAGGACGCCAATACGCGACGAATGCGTCGGTGCCCGCGTACTCTGACTTGGCGGCCTTGCCGCCTGCCCTCTTCCTGTTCCGTAGCCTCCCCACGCCAGCCGCCCAAGGAGGCGACCCCGAGAAGTTCAAGGAGCCGGCGACACGGATGATGGGGTCGTTGGTGCCACCCGGAGTGGCGCCCAACGCCTAGTCGGACCCGTCATCCTGCCGCCCGCTGCCCTTGTCATCGTTGCCGCTGTCCTCCTCGTCACCCTCGCTCGAGGAGGAATCTTCATTGTCAGAGGAGCTCTCCACGCAGCACCTCGCGCGAGTCCCGAGGTGCCCCAAGATCTTGACATAGAGGAGGCCACCCTCCATTAGTTTGAAATGGAGAGTGAGCCCCTCCGTCAAGCTGTGGATGCGAGCGAAGGTCTTCCACCCTCGATGGAGATACATGACGTGAGGGGCGGGAACTCGATGTTGGCCCATGTGCCACTGTTCCCACAACCCCTCATATGCAGCCGCAACGCATGCAGCGGATCTAGCTCCATCTCCCGTGCAAACGGAGTCGGGAGGCGAAGACAACGACGCGGCAGCTGGCGCAGCCTGATGAAGAACTCGCAAGGGTTGTCCCTGACGTGGCCCTCCACCGGGGGAGGGGCCGCTGGCGGAGGCAAAGCCGATCTGCCGCCCCGTCCTCCTCTCCCTCGAGCGCCACGGCAGCCTCGACCTCGCCCCCTTCCCCTTCCTCTAGCGGCCGGCTCCGCCGCTACGAGCTCTTGGGGAGGAGCGATGCGCTGTCTGGCCGAAACCCTCGCCGCCACCGATGAAGCATCGCCACGCCCCCTCGCCATGGCAGAAGAAAGGAGGAAGCGGGAATAGGGAGAGGCAGGTGGCGAAGGGTTGAGAGGCACCGTTCCTCCTGCCCCCTCTTTATAAAGGGGCGGGGGCGAGGCTCGGCCGCCCCCTCTCGGCCAATCCGGCCCATGGAAGTGACATCAAGCGGGGCCGTCGACCGCCCTCCCCACTCCATTGAAGGCGTGTGGGAATCGACCCACGCACGCGCACAACTTTTTACATCCCGCGCGCCTGTCATTCGCCCTGCGTCGTGCATGCAGCAAACATGGCGCGAGGGATGGGCGCAGTGGGATGCGTGGAGCGACGGTTCCCAAGGGGCAGTGAATGAGTAGCGGCCCTACGGTTTCAAAGAGACACGCAAGCCTCCTCTTTACTGTCCACCCCGGGATGACGCCAGCATGCTTCCGTCATGCGCGCGCATGACCCCCACGTCGTGCGTTCAACACGGGTCATGGGGAAGCGTAGCGGACGGGGCAGTTACCGCGGTAAAAGTCCGCCCCAACTGCCCGCGCACCATTCTGGGCCCGGCCCAACAACGTGCTGCGCTTATGTGTGGCCCAGGCCCGGGGGCTCCTATCGGTGTACAAAAGTAGGGGCTCTCCTTTTGACCCCTTTACTTGTGCACGGGCAGTCAGAGCCACCCGCCACGGCCACGCATAACAGGGCAAGAAAGGGAAGCCGGAGACAAGCCGAAGGCACAAGACAAACAAAGCTATAACAAGGACCAAGGCCACAAAGATCAGATGGATGAAGTAGGCAACCTCAGCAGCCCCGGCAAGGCCCTTGCCGGGGGGGGGGGGGGGGAGCTCGCCCCCACCAGCCGAGCGAGCCACTTTTGAGCCCACCAACGCTAGACAAACGCATTGGGACAGGGCTCGGGAGGCACCTCCGTGGTGGCATGCAGATCTTTGTGAAGACAAAGAACAGTCAAGATCAAATGAGGATAAGAAGGCAACCATCCTCACCAAAGAAACCCACAAGACCGCCGGCAAGATCCTTACCGGGGACGCCAGCGCACCACGGCAAGACCCTTGCCGGGCCACCCGGCAAGACCCTTGTTGGGCCACCCGACAAGACCTTCGCCAAGCACGCCGGCAGGGCCACTGCCAGGCCCACGCCAACCAAGTCTCCGCCGCTGTTTGCATGCAGCTGCCGACCCAACCAGCTGGGCAGGCACCTGCGTGGAAACATGCAGCCCTTCGTGGAGGCTCCACCACCGGGCCACCTCAGCTGCCTGCCTGCCTACATGGCACCGCATGCACCACTGGCCAGGGCGCGTGTCGAAGCGAGGAGGAGCGGCAACGGACGGGACGGGCCTCTCTCCCGCCCCCAATAAAGTGAAGGGACACCTAAGCCTCGCATTATATGCGCTTTGTCCTGTAATACCAGCGATAAGCTCACAGCACTGTAGCACTTTCCACCTCCCGTGTGCCACTGTGGCAGCCCCTTTCGCCTATAAAAGGAGGCCCATGGCGCACGAGAGAAGGATTCGGCTCTTTCGAACCTAGCAGAACCCAGAGCTAGTTCAAGAGCTCCAGAACACTAAATACATCCACCAAAGCAGGATCGTAGGGTTTTACGCATCTTTGCGGCCCGAACCTGGGTAAATCCCCTTTGTGCTGTCCACTAGTCCCGCTCTTCTCACGATCCACGCACCCCGCAACCGTAGTAGGGATTCTAGTGATCCCATAGGTGTCGTTTCCCACCGACACCATGGTTCTCTTTCTTTACCATGCTTCCTAGCAACGAAGTCTCTCTTATCATAACGTTGATTCTTTGTTGTGGGTTATCAAGATCAACATCAGGTTCAATCTCTACATCATTGTTATTGCTAGGTTGAGCAACAACATGAACATTATCATTAACATTATCACTAGGTTCATGTTCATCACCAGATTGTGTTTCAGCATCAGAAATAGAAATATCATTGGGATTCTCAGGTGTGTCTACAACAGGTTCACTAGAAGCATGCAAAGTCCTATCATTTTTCTATTTCTTCTTTTTAGAAGGACTAGGTGCATCAACATTAGTTCTCTCAGAGTATTGCTCAATTCTCTTAGGGTGGCCCTCAGGATACAAAGGTTCCTAAGTCATTTTACCCCCTCAAGTCATAACTCTAACAGCATTATCATTTCTCTTATCATTTAATTCATTGAGCAAATCATTTTGAGCTTTAAGCACTTGTTCTACTTGAGTGGTAACCATAGAAGCATGTTTACTAATAAGTTTAAGTTCACCATTAACTCTAGACATATAATCACTTAAGTGTTCGATCATATAAGCATTTATTTTCAATTGTCTACCAACATAAGCATTGAAGTTTTCTTGTTTAGCCATAAAGTCATCAAACTCATCCAAGCATTGGCTAGCAAACTTAGTAGATGGGATTTCAACTTTATCATATCTATAGAGAGAATTTACCTTCACTACCTGTGTCGGGTTATCAAGACCATGTATTTCTTCAATAGGTGGTAAATTAAGGCCATGCATTTCTTCAACAGGAGGTAAATTCTTAACATCTTCAGCCTTAATACCCTTTTCTTTCATAGATTTCTTTGCCTCTTGCATATCTTCAGGACTGAGGAATAGAATACCCCTTTTCTTTGGAGTTGGCTTAGGAGTTGGTTCAGGAAGTGTCAAATTGTTTTCATTAGTCAACATATTATTCAATAGCAATTCAGCTTGATCAACAGTTCTTTCCCTAAAAACACAACTAGCACAACTATCCAGGTGGTCTCTGGAAGCATCGGTTAGTCCATTATAAAATATATCAAGTATTTCATTTTTCTTGAGAGGATGATCAGGCAGAGCATTAAGTAATTGGAGAAGCCTCCCCAATCTTGCGGGAGACTCTCTTCTTTAATTTGCACAAAATTATATATTTCCCTCAAGGCAACTTGTTTCTTATGAGCGGGGAAATATTTAGCAGAAAAGTAATAAATCATATCCTGGGGACTACGCACACAACCAAGATCAAGAGAATTAAACCATGTTTTAGCATCACCCTTTAATGAGAATGGAAATAGCTTAAGGATATAGTAGTAACGAGTTTTCTCATCATTAGTGAATAGGGTGGCTATATCATTTAACTTAGTAAGATGTGCCACAACAGTTTCAGATTCATAGCCATAGAAAGGATCAGATTCAACCAAAGTAATTATCTCAGGATCGACAGAAAAATCATAATCCTTATCAGTAACATAGATAGGTGAAGTAGCAAAAGCAGGGTCATATTTCGTTCTAGCATTCAGAGACTTTTCTTTTAGTTTAGCTAATAATTTCTTAAGATTAGACCTATCATTGCAAGCAAGAAAATCTCTAGCAGTTTCTTCATCCATAACATAACCCTCAGGCACAACAGGCAATTCATATCTAGGGGGAGAATCTTCATCATCACTTTCATCAATATTATCAGTTTTAATAATTTCATTCTCTCTAGCCCTAGCAAGTTGTTCATCAAGAAATTCACCTAATGGCACAATATTATCAAGTATAGAAGTAGTTTCATCATAAGTATCATGCATAGCAGAAGTGGCATCATCAATAACAAGTGACATATCAGAATTAATAGCAGAAGCAGGTTTAGGTGTCGCAAGCTGATACGTCTCCGTCGTATCTACTTTTCCACACACTTTTGCCCTTGTTTTAGACTCTAACTTGCATGATTTGAATGGAACTAACCCGGACTGACGCTATTTTCAGCAGAACTGCCATGGTATTATTTTTGTGCAGAAATAAAAGTTCTCGGAATGACCTGAAAATCCACGGAGCAACTTTTCAGAATTAATAAAAATACTAGCGAAATAATCAACGTCAGGGGGCCCACACCCTGTCCACGAGGGTGGGGGGCGCGCCCCTCCCCTAGGGCGCGCCCCCTGCCTCATGGGCCCCCTGGACGTCCACCAACCTCAACTCCAACTCCATATATTTGCTTTCGTGGAGAAAAAATCAGAGAGAAAGTTTCATTGCATTTTATGATATGGAGCCGCCGCCAAGCCCTAATCTCTCTCGGGAGGGCTGATCTGGAGTCTGTTCGGGGCTCCGGAGAGGGGATTCCGTCGCCCTCATCATCATCAACCATCCTCCATCACCAATTTCATGATGCTCACCGCCGTGCGTGAGTAATTCCATCGTAGGCTTGCTGGACGGTGATGGGTTGGATGAGATTTACCATGTAATCGAGTTAGTTTTGTTCGGGTTTGATCCCTAGTATCCATTATGTTCTGAGATTGATGTTGCTGTGACTTTGCTATGCTTAATGCTTGCCACTAGGGCCCGAGTGCCATGATTTCAGATCTGAACCTATTATGTTTTCATGAATATATGTGAGTTCTTGATCTTATCTTGCAAGTCTATAGTCACCATTTATGTGTTATGATCTGACAACCCCGAAGTGACAATAATCGGGATACTTCTCGGTGATGACCGTAGTTTGAGGAGTTCATGTATTCACTAAGTGTTAATTCTTTGGTCCGGTACTCTATTGAAAGGAGGCCTTAATACCCCTTAGTTTCCATTAGGACCCCACTGCCACGGGAGGGTAGGACAAAAGATGTCATGCAAGTTCTTTTCCATAAGCACGTATGACTATATTCGAATACATGCGTACATTACATTGATGAATTGGAGCTAGTTCTGTGTCACCCTATGTTATAACTATTACATGAGGAATCGCATCCGACATAATTATCCATCACGGATCCAATGCCTACAAGTTTTCAGATATTGTGTTTTTCTTATTTACTTTACCGTTGCTACTGTTACAATTACTACAAAACTGCTGCTGTTACTTTTGCCACTGTTACCACTTCCATACTACTTTGCTACTAAATACTTTGCTATAGATACTAAGTTATTCAGGTGTGGTTGAATTGACAACTCAACTGCTAATACTTGAGAATATTCTTTGGCTCCCCTTGTGTCGAATCAATAAAATTGGGTTGAATACTCTACCCTCGAAAACTGTTGCGATCCCCTATACTTGTGAGTTATCAAGACTATTTTCTGGCACCGTTGCCGGGGAGCATAGCTCTATTCTTTGAGTCACTTGGGATTTATATCTGCTGGTCACTATGAGGAACTTGAAAGATGAAAGAACTAAGATTTATCCCTCAACAACGAGGGGAGGTAAGGAACTGCCATCTAGCTCTGCACTAGATTGTCCTTCTGTTATGAGTAAGCTTGCGACACCTCAACCTGCTTCTGCTATTAATTCTGATATGTCGCATGTTATTGATGATGCCACTTCTACTATACATGATACTTATGATGAAACTACTTCTGTGCTTGATACTACTGTGCCATGAGGTGAATATCTTGATGAACAACTTGCTAGGGTTAGAGAGAATGAAATTCTTGAAACTGATATTATTGAAGATAGTGATGATGAAGGTTCTCCCCCTAAATATGAATTGCCTATTATTCCTGAGTGTTATGTTATGGATGAAGAAACTGCTAGAGATTTTCTTGCTTGCAATGATAGATCTGATCTTAAGAAGTTATTAGCTAAGCTGAAACAGAAAACTCTGAATGCTAGAATGAAATATGACCCTGCTTTTGCTACTTCACCTATCTTTGTTATTGATAAGGATTATGAATTCTCTGTCGATCCTGAGATAATTACTTTGGTTGAATATGATCCTTTTTATGGCTATGAATCTGAAACCGTTGTGGCACATCTTACTAAGTTAAATTATATAGCCACCCTGTTCACTAATGATGAGAAATCTCGCTACTATTATATCCTTAAGATATTTCCATTCTCATTAAAGGGTGATGCTAAAACTTGGTTTAATCCTCTTGATCCTGGTTGTGTGCATATTCCCCAGGATATGAATTATTACTTCTCTGCTAAATATTTCCCTGCTCATAAGAAACAAGCTGCCTTGAGGGAAATATACAATTTTGTGCAAATTGAAGAAGAGAGTCTCCCACAAGCTTGGGGGAGGCTTCTCCGGTTGCTTAATGCTTTGCCTGATCATCCTCTTAAGAAAAATGAAATACTATAATGGACTAACTGATGCTTCCAAGGACCACTTGGATAGTTGTGCTGGTTGTGTTTTCAGGGAAAGAACAGTCGATCAAGCTGAATTGCTATTGAATAATATGTTGACTAATGAAAACAATTGGACACTTCCTGAGCCAATTCCCGAGCCAACTCCTAAACCAACTCCAAAGAAGAGGGGTGTTCTATTTCTCAGTCCTGAAGATATGCAAGAGGCAAAGAAATCTATGAAAGAAAAAGGTATTAAAGCTGAAGATGTTAAGAATTTACCTCCTGTTGAAGAAATACATGGTCTTAATATACCACCTATTGAAGAAACACATGGTCTTGATAACCCGA
The DNA here is from genome assembly GCA_963921465.1 of Triticum timopheevii. NCBI lineage: Eukaryota > Viridiplantae > Streptophyta > Magnoliopsida > Poales > Poaceae > Triticum > Triticum timopheevii. Next base: position 430,014,047 of record OY997268.1, on the reverse strand, counting down.
CATAGGTAGTAAAGGTAAATTCTCTCTACAGATATGATAATGTTGAAATCCTGTCTACTAAGTTTGCTAGCCAATGCTTGGATGAATTTGATGACTTTATGGCTAGACAAGTGCTTATGTTGGTAGAGAGTTAAAGTGTAATGCTTACATGATTAGACACTTGAGTGATTATATGGCTAGAGTTAAAGGTGAACTTAAGCTCATTAGTAAATATGCTTCTATGGTTACCACTCAAGCAGAACAAGTACTTAAAGCTCAAAGTGATTTGCTCGATGAATTAAATAATAAACATGATTTTGTTGTTAGAGTGGCTACTAGAATGGGTAAAATGACTCAGGAACCTTTGTATCCTGAAGGACACCCTAAGAGAATTGAGCAAGATTCTCACAGAAATAATGTAGATGCACCTAGTCCTTCTAAAAAGAAGAAAAATAAAAATGATAGGACTTTCCATGCTTCTAGTGAACCTGTTGTAGACACACCTGAGAATCCCAACGATATTTCTATTTCTGATGCTGAAACACAATATGGTGATGAACATGAACCTAGTGATAATGTTAATGATAATGTTCATGTTGATGCTCAACCGAACAATAATAGTGATGTCGAGATTGAACCTGTGTTGATCTTGATAACCCACAATCAAAGAATCAACGTTATTATAAGAGATACTTTGTTGCTAGGAAGCACGCTAAAGAAAGAGAACCATGGGCTCAGAAACCCATGCCTTTTTCTCCTAAGCCATCCAAGAAAATGGATGATGAGGATTTTGAGCGCTTTGCTGAAATGATTAGACCTATCTTTTTGCGTATGCGTTTGACTGATATGCTTAAAGTAAATCCTTATGCTAAATAAATACATGAAAGATATTATTACAAATAAAATAAAGATACCGGAAGTTGAAATTTCCACCATGCTTGCTAATTATACTTTTAAGGGTGGAATACCTAAGAAACTTGGAGATCCAGGAGTACCAACTATACCATGCTCCATTAAAAGAAACTATGCTAAAACTACTTTATGTGATCTTGGAGCCGGTGTTAGTGTTATGCCTCTATATTTATATCGTAGACTTGAATTGAATAAGTTGACACCTACTAAAATACCTTTGCAAATGGCCAATAAATCAACTGCTATACCTGTCGGTATTTGTGAGGATGTGCCTGTTGTGGTTGTAAACGTCACCATCTTAACGGACTTTGTTATTCTTGATATTCCCGAGGACGATAGTATGTCGATAATCCTTGGTAGACCCTTTTTGAATACTGTAGGGGCTGTTATTGAGTGCAACAAAGGCAATGTCACTTTTCATGTTAATGGTAATGAGCATACGGTACACTTTCCGAGGAAACAACCTCAAGTTCACAATATCAATTCTATTGGAAAAATTCCAACTATCATTAGTGGAGGTTTTGAATTTCCTCTTCTTACTGTCAAGAAGAAATATGATATTCTTATTATTGGGGATGTGCATATCCCCGTTGAGGTAATCTAGTGTTATTCGAAATTTCTCCGGTTTTATGTTATTCGGAATGAGTTTGTTAACAAGACTTGATCAACCTTATTAGTGGATTCCTTTTGATGAGCATGAGATGGATGAAGTTAGAAGGCACAACCTTCTGTACCCTCCTTTTACTTTCTGTTATTTAGATTAAATAAAGCAAAAATTGTATTTTCTATCTGTTTTCTGAATTATCCATGCAATAAAAAATACCCCGAAAATAAAAGTTCTCCAAATGCCCTGCAAATTTAGTATGGCTTTTTCTGGAAAATTTGAGAATATCTGGCACTGAGAACACAGCAGGGGGAGCTGGCACCTGGCCACGAGAGTCCAGGGCACGCCCCCTGCCTCGTGGGCCCATGGTGGCCCCCCTCCACTTATTCCTGCACCCACACACTTCTTCTTCCTCCCAAAAAAATCACCATCCAGCTCAAGCACGAGTTCTAGCTCACTTTGCTGCCATTTTTGATCTCCTTGCTCAAGGCTCCATTCACTAAACTTCTTTGGGGGATTGTTCTTTGGTATGTGACTCCTCCAATGGTCCAATTAGTTTTTGTTCTAGTGCTTTATTCATTGTAAATTTTTGCTGCCTAGGTGACCCTGTTCTTGAGCTTGCATGTCAAATTTATATGGTTCCAAGTAATTCTAATGCATGATATAGTCTCTAGGCACTTGTGGGAGTAGTTGCTATCAATTTTGTTGAGTTTGGTTCACTTTTATTTTGAGTTACTAAAAATTTTAGAATTTTTTCAGAGGAAGAAAATATGTCCAGGAAAATGTACCACCATGATTCTTCAAGGAAGAAAGGACCCAGGCTCGCAATACGTGAGCAGGACGACGAACCACCGAGGGAAGCTGACGTGCGGCCTTGTGAATGGCCGTCAGAGGAGTTTATGGTCAAAGCAGGCATCAAGGATGAATTTGATGCATATGTGCGTAATGCTGACCTTGAGGACTTCATGCAATATAAGTTCCCTCAATACTACCATTTGATTGACTCCTTTGTGAGAAGGTTTAAATTTACATCTTCGCGCAATTCTCAGAATGTCCTGTTTGATCTTTATGATAAATCATATACCATGGACTTAGAAGACTTTACTACTACTTGTAAACTCCCGCAATGGGGCAGTGTTAATGAACCTCGTAAATCCAAATATAGACTTTCTTGCTAGTATCACTCTGGGAGAATCTAGAGAAATAGCACAAGCTACCATAGGGAGCATTCACTTTCCTGCTATACATTATTTTGCTCTCTTCATAGGTAGATGCATTAACGGTAAAGATGAAGCATGTCACATGTGTGTTCCTGATCTTTGTGTTCTCAAGAGTGTTGTATTAGGTGATAAACAATACAACTTGGGGGCAATTGTTGCATGTAGGTTGCATAATAATGGTTTAACTAGAGATTTATTTGGGGGGATTTATGCAACCCGCGTGGCTAATTTTCTTGAGATACCCATACATGAAATAATATGGAGTTGCCTCCTGCTTATTTAGATTATAATACCATGGTTAGCCATCAGTTTCTTGAGAGGAATGAACAATCCCTCCAGTATCGACTAATATTTGACAGACGTCGCGCTGTCCATATTACTCTCCCTGCTCCTGCCCTCTTTGACTATCAGGCAAAAGGAAGATATGTTATAACCAAGGAGGAGGCGCACGAGTACGAGAGGAGGATGGAGGCAGCTCGCCGCCAGGATGCAGCTCAGGAGGCAATGGCTGCTGCATCTCAGTACGGCCCCAGTTACAACTTCGGATATCAGCCAGGCTACCCATGGCCATAGACCAACTTAGGCCAAAAGCCTAAGCTTGGGGGAGTATGTATTTCTCACAGACATTACATTCATGTTCACACACTCATTCTAGTTGTCGGTGCTCATACTTTTTCATTGTACTATCCATGCTAGTTTATTTTCTTTTTCTAGCTTTCTTCTTGTGTGTTTGATAAACCTTAAGAAAAACCAAAAAAATAGTTAGCTTACTTTCCATGGTTGTAGTAGTAATTAAAAGAAAACCCAAAAATATTTCTCGTTCTTCTTTTGCTTGTTGGGAGCTTTCCCGTGTAAATAGTTTTATTTGTTTTCTTTCCTTTGGGAGTCGAGAGGAGAAGACCTTGATGAAAATGTTGAGTGGCTCTCATATGCATTATGGTTGATTTAACCAAGAGCCCATATTACTTTGTCTTCTCCCTTGAATTGAAAGATTGCAGATTCCAGCTTAGTCCAATGCACGTGCACTATTATTATTATCCACACTGTTCGATCATGCACGTGAAAGGCAATAATGACGATATATGATGGACTGATTGAGATGAGAGAAGCTGGTATGAACTCGACCTATCTTGTTTTTGTAAATATGATTAGTTCATCGTTCCTGATTCAGCCTATTATGAATAAACATGTTTGCAATGACAATTAGAGATTATAGTTGCTTATGCCATGCTTAATTAGCTAGGAGCTTATAATGGTTTACCTTTTGTGCTAACATGCTATTAAAATGGTTGTGATGTGTTATGATAGGGTGGTACCCTCCTTTGAATGATTCGAGTGACTTGACTTGGCACATGTTCACGCATGTAGTTGAAACAAAATCAACATGGCCTTCACGATATTTATGTTCATGGTGGATTATATCCTACTCATGCTTGTACTCGGTGTTGATTAATTTTAATGCATGTTCATGACTACTGTCTCTCTCTAAGTTGGTCGCTTCCCAGTCTCTTGCTAGCCTTCACCTGTACGAAGCGGGAATACTGCTTGTGCATCCAAACTCCATAAACCCCAAAGTTATTCCATTTGAGTCCACCATACCTTCCTATATGCGGTATCTACCTGCCGTTCCAAGTAAATTTGTATGTGCCAAACTCCAAACCTTCAAAAGAAATTCTGTTTTGTATGCTCAAACAGCTCATGTATCAACTAGGGCTGTCTGTATCTTCCATGTTAGGCTGGTTATTCTCAAGAGGAGTGGACTCCGCTCCTCATTCACGAGAAAATGGCTGGTCACCGGGATGCCCAGTCCCAGGCTCAAATTAACTCAAAATAATTGCAAACAAAACTCCCCCAGGATTGTTGTTAGTTAGAGGCACCCGTTCTTTCGGGCAAGCCATGGATTGATGCTTGTTGGTGTTGGAGGAGTACAAACTTTACCATTCTGTTTGGGAACCGCCTATAATGTGTGTAGCATGGAAGATATCGAGATCTCTTAGTTGTTATGTTGACAGTGAAAGTATACCGCTCAAAATGTTATTCATCTCTATTTCAAAATCGAGCTCTGGCACCTCTACAAATCCCTGCTTCCCTCAGCGAAGGGCCTATCTATTTACTTTTATGTTGAGTCATCACCCTCTTATTAAAAAGCACCCGCTGGAGAGCACCGCTGACATTTGCATGCATTACTATTAGTTTATATTGGGTATGACTATGACTGGATCTCTTTTACCATGAATTACAATGTTTAGTCAGTCCTTGATCTTTAAAGGTGCTCTGCATTTATGTTTTGCGGTCTCAGAAAGGGCTAGCGAGATACCATCTTGTTATATCATATTATGATTGTTTTGAGTAAGTGTTGTCATCCGAGATTTATTATTATTGCTCGCTAGTTGATTATGCCATTGATATGAGTAAACATGAGACCTAAGTGTTATTGTGAATATGGTTAGTTCATAATCTTTGCTGAAAAATTGAATGCTGGTTTTACGTATTTGCAACAACAAGAGCAAATAGAGTTTGTAAAAGTTTTTCTTTATCACTTTCAGTTTGTCAACTGAATTGCTTGAGGACAAGCAAAGGTTTAAGCTTGGGGGAGTTGATACGTCTCCGTCGTATCTACTTTTCCAAACACTTTTGCCCTTGTTTTGGACTCTAACTTGCATGATTTGAATGGAACTAACCCAGACTGACGCTGTTTTCAGCAGAACTGCCATGGTGTTATTTTTGTGCAGAAATAGAAGTTCTCGGAATGACCTGAAAATCCACGGAGCAACTTTTCAGAATTAATAAAAAATACTGGCGAAATAATGAACGTCAGGGGGCCCACACCCTGTCCACGAGGGTGGGGGCGCGCCCCCTCCCCTAGGGCGCCCCCCTGCCTCGTGCCCCCCTGGACGTCCACCCACCTCATCTCCAACTCCATATATTTGCTTTCATGGAGAAAAACAAAGAGAAAGTTTCATCGCGTTTTACGATACGGAGCCGCCACCAAGCCCTAATCTCTCTCGGGAGGGCTGATATGGAGTCCGTTCGGGGCTCTGGAGATGGGGATTCATCATTGTCATCATCATCAACCATCCTCCCTCGCCAATTTCATGATGTTCACCGCCATGCGTGAGTAATTCCATCATAGGCTTGCTGACGGTGATGGGTTGGATGAGATTTACCATGTAATCAAGTTAGTTTTGTTAGGGTTTGATCCCTAGTATCAACTATGTTCTGAGATTGATGTTGCTATGACTTTGCTATGCTTAATGCTTGTCACTAGGGCCCGAGTGCCATGATTTCAGATCTGAACCTATTATGTTTTCATGAATATATGTGAGTTCTTGATCCTATCTTGCAAGTCTCACTACAAAAAAATACACTTCCGTGATGATGCGTGTTTGTCACAGTAGGTCGCGTTTTTTGTCATGCATGTACATCCATGACAAATTTATGATAGAATCAAGATAGTCATACATGTGTTGTCATAGAAGTGTTCCATGACATTACCAAAATTATCATCACAGAAGTGTCCACTTCCATGACGATAAATCGCGCGTCACAAAAGTGCTTTCGTCAAGGGTGACCGACACGTGGCATCCACCGTAACGGAACGCCGTTAAGCTATCGGGTCGGGTTTTGGATCCGATAACCCGTTAACAGCCCCGACCAATGGGGATTTTCCACGTGTAAAATCATCATTGGCTGGAGGAAACACATGTCGGCTCATTGCTGGGACAGATGTCATCCACTCATTGGACAGAAGGCACCTATGATACGTCGACATGTGGCACGACCCAACAGAGGCCCATTGCTGTGAAAAGGCCGGCCTGTTTGACTTGGTCAAAAGGTGGCGGGCCGGCCCATCGAAAGCCTGTTAACGGCCTGTTCGCATATAGCCCATTTACAACCCGCTAACCAAGGCCCGTTACACCCTATTCGAATTAGGCCCAGTAGCGTCATCTGGGCCATCCAATATGATTCCAGCCCATTTTCACTTCTGGCCCATGTTTGGCCCATGACGTCTTTCGGCCCATATGAGGCCCTATGTAACTCTTGGCCTATTAACGGCCCATGGTGAAACTGGCCCGTAATGAACAATGTATCACTTTACACCCATTAATGGCCCGTGGTGAAACTGGCCTGTATAGAACAGTGTATCACTTTATACCCATTAACGGCCCGTTATTCCGTTGGGCCGTTTCCAGCCCATGTTATCTTTCAGCCTTCTCAAAGCCATTTATTCTTGGGCTCATTTCTAGTATTCGTTTACTTACGGCCCGTTATTGTCATTTTCTACTTGTGGGCCAAATTCATCCCGTTACAGTCGGCCCGTTTGTGGTGCGTTAATACGTTGGGCCGTTTTCATAGCGTCATCAAATACGGCCTATTAATGATGGCCCGTTATGGTCGGCCCATGAACGGACGATTCCAACTCTAGCCCGTTTACGGCTAGAATGCAGTCTGTTTGGCCCATGTTTGGCCAATCGATCATACGACACGTATAAGGCCCATTGATGATACGGCCCGTAGAAGGCCCATTGTTTCTACGGCCCGTAGAAGGCCCACTGCTTCTATGACCCGTAGAAGGCCCACTGTTTCTATGGCCCGTAGGTCCAATGTCACTACAGTAAATATTAGCCAATGGTTATTGTGGCCTAGTTTTAAAAAATAGGTTATTGCAGCCACTAGCAAACCGCAGAAAAAGAACTGCACTGACTACAAGCAAACAAATAAACAAGACAATAAGGAAATAAATAAGCAAGCAACTTACACCAGGCTATCACGGCTATTACACATATTACATCCACTGGGCGTCAAAGTTCGCCACCAGTGCAAATATAGGGAACACAACAGCATATAAACGCTGCAGCAAAACAAGTCTAGAACTGAAACCACTTCAGAAGAGCTCAAGAAAAAATATCCTGGGTACCCATAATGCTGGCAAGATGCTTAGCAAGCTTATTAGCTTTCTCTTGTTTGGCGCTTAAGTCCTCCAGCGCTTGCTGTTGCACCAGAAAGTATGCATCTGAATTCTGCAGGGACTTCCTCAGTCCTTCGGCTTCCTGTCGCATAACATCTGATCGATGTCTTTCAACTTGAAGTTGAGACTCAAGAAGCCGAACTGATTCAGGCAACGAGTTCGAAGAGCTGGTGCCAGCAGTGGTAGCCAGTAACTCGAACACTACATCAAGACAGGACTTTGGGGTTGTCTCGGTGTCTTCAATATAGTTTTTATCAGCTTTCTTACAGACCAACAGGGATGTCTCACTATCTTGAACCTTATCTGCATTACTTCCTTTACCACTGCATAATAGGGTACTCTTCTCCAATATTTTATCCACGTTCTAAAAGATAAACAAACAAACACATCTCAGGTTTACAATGTAGTATATGAAACTCATTTTGGTAAACCGGTTCAGTAGTAAGGTGGACAGGATAACAGCATGAAACAAACATATATCTATGTAGTATGGTCACTGTATGGTCTATATCATTCTAGTTTATGTTTCCAAATCAAGATAGATACAGTTCGAATCATATCTATTTAAGACAAAGCAGCATAGACAGAATATAAGTGAGGGAAACTACATAGCAATAACAACACTTGTAATGTGCATGGCATGAGAACATAACTGTTTATTCAATTGAAACTGAAATCAACATAGAGCAAGTTGCAACAGCAAACAGCCAAACACGTTGAAGAAACAGGTTTAAAACATACCTGTTGCACCATTGGAGTTTCAATTGCATCCTTCAAATTTGAAATTGGTTGGTATCAGTAAATACAGTGATGCAAGAGCAAAGTAGTATGAACCATAGCTATGGAACCTGACCTGAGAACAATTCTTCTTCTGCTTTAAGCGTTGACTTCGGTTTCGGAGTGGTGGTCCTTGTGATTTGGGCACTGCAGTTGCCTTACTAACTGCTCGTGTTTGGGTGCTCTGTGGTGGAGACGGTGTTGTGTCAACGAGAACTGGGTGTCTATCTGCCGGGGTTGGGGTTACAAGGGGTGTATCTGGTTCTCTGTCCAACTAGGTAGGGGTACAATCTGCATGAGTGTGGGTTATGTGTGGTGGGGCTGGTTCTTGGGCAAGTACAACCGTGGTTCTATCTGCATCGACAGGTAGCACGATCTTTTCTGAAGACCGTGTTTTTACTCCCATAGATACTGCCATCACTCCCTCCAATTGAAATGGCTGATAAACAAGAAAAGTAATTGAATGTACAGACATTGTAAGATAGACAGGTGCAATGGATAGTAGGGAAGAAAACAGGGCATGAAATAATTCACATTTATGTTGTCTAAGCAAACAGAATAGCAGGACATAATTTCACATATATGATGGCTAATTAAACAGGATAGCATGACACGATTTCACATGTATGATGGCTAACTAAACAGGATAGAATGACATACTTCAAAATATGATGACTATGTAAACAGGATGACATGATATAACTATACGATGTGTCTATTAAAGTGGTTGGCATGCCATAAATCACAAACATGCCGTCGATGGAAACATGATGGCATGATATAATTCACGGATAGAATGACATAATTTAAAATATGATGACTATGTAAACAGGATGAGATGATATAACTATATTATGTCTTTAGAAAATGGGTTGGCATGCCATAATTCAGATACATGCTGTCTATGTAAACATCATGGCATGACATAATTCAAATATATGATTTATATACTAAGGAAGTGAGCAAAGGGCAATCGCATATATGATGTGTCAACTAAGGAGATGGCATTCAATATTGTGTATATGATATAAAAACTAAGCATTGCAATACAACATATGCATTATATGAGTAATATAACCCTGCCAAGTTTGAGCATACACCTCAGGGGGATAATAGGACTGGTCATCTGCCTCCGAATCCTCCTCTAAAGAGCTATCTGTAACCAGCAAGATATCTGCTTCAGCAGGTAGCATTGTCTGCTCCGAAGACCTTGTTTTCACTCCAGATTTCTCCATCACCAATTCAAATGGCTGATGCACAGGAAGAGCAGTTGAATATACAAACATTGTCGGCAAAAGCAATGAGAAATACAAAAAAAAGGACGACATGATATAATTCACATATATGACGCTTGCCTAAACAGCATGGCATTGCATAATTCACATACATAATGCCTTGAAACAAGATAACATTGCATAATTCACATATATAATGTCTTGCAACAAGATGGCATTGCATAATTCACATATATGGTAATTAGACACTAAACAGGTGGCATTCACACAAAGCATGTCTAAACTAAGCAAATGACATAGAAATGCAAGATACCATACGCACGATATGAGCAACATAACCCTGCCAAGTTAGGGCATGCACCTCGGGGGGGGGGGGGGAATATGACTGGTCAACTGTCTCTGAATCCTCCTCTGAGGAGCTATCGATAACCAGCAAGACATGCACTTCGTCAGATAGAATTGTCTGCTCTGAAGACCTTGTTTCCACTCCAGATTTTTCCATGACCGTGCCGAATGGCTGATGCACAGGAAGAGTAATTGAATGTACTAAAATTGTTGACAAATTTAACACATAATAAAAAAATGATGGCATGATATAATTCACATATAAGATGACTGGCTAACCAGGGTGGCATTGCAAAATTCACATATATGATGCCTGGATAGACAAGATGGTATTGCATGATTCACATATATGATAAAGAAACTAAACATATGGCATTGACACAAAGCATGTCTAAACTAAGCAGATGACATCTTTAATGTATACAGTAAGCAATGCAAGGCACCATATGCATGATATTACCAACATCAGCATGCCAAGTTAGAGAGAAGACCTCATGGGGTAAATAGGAGTGGTCTTCTCCTTCTGAATCCCCCTCAGAACAGTTATCTTCCTCTTGATTACGATCCGAAATGGGTGGAGGGGGGCTGCCTTTGCGCCCACCATGGAATGACGTCTGCATGAAATTTTATTGCCACGCAAGGCTCGTCTCTTTTGCTCTACATGATCAGTTCCATTTTGTACAATAACTGGCATGCATAGGAATAAAACATAGTGAGATTATGTAAGGAGTGCATGCACAAATCCAGAGTGATGGTAGCAAACTGTGGATAGACCCAAAACCAATGATAGCAGGCAGATCATAGCTTTAGTTAAAAAATACAGATAATGGCTCCTTTAATGTTTGTTTGCACCCTACATGAAACTCATAGTAGACACCGGAGATTAACTAGATAGTAGACAGATAGTACTGATTGCTGCCCCAATATGTACCCCACAACCATTTAAAAACTCAAGTTTCAGCATTAGTTTGGACCTGACTTGGAGTCTAATAGGTGAACACGATGATAATGTAGCATGTCATCATATTAAGCGATGCATAACGTAAGCAGACACGGAAGAGTGCGGTCTCTCTTGCGGACCCGTGTAGTCCTCAAGGTCATCTGCTCAGTTGATGATGGTAATGCAGTTGTCGTGGCTGCCGGCGACGGGGAAGAAGATCTGAGGCGGCGAAAGACAGTCTGGAGAGCGGATCCCTGCTATGGTGAACCCTTTCGTCGTTGGAGCAGCTGAGCTGGGGTGGAACACAGCGCCGCAGGAGCAGGACAAACCACACAAGGTTTTCTTTGACACATATCTGTAACAGAAGTAATTGAGTAAGGGCTTGGTTGAATTTGAGGATTCTAACAATGCAGGGATAGGAAATAGACAGGAATAGGATAGGAATGCACGTGCAAAATAGAGAATTTAAAAACACAGGATTTCTGCCAATCTGGGTGTTTGATTCACAACAATTGGAAGATCATAGGATGCAAAAAAGCATGGTGAGATTAAGTCAAACCACAAGACAATGTACGGTTATAATGCTATTATGCTACTATCTCTTAGTCTTGTGCTTGATGAATAGGAATATGAAAAGGAGGAGAAGTGGAAACTAGAATTCATACAGTTTTTCTTTCAAGGAGAGACTAAAGGAACAAATCCTACAGTTTTCCTTTGCTCCATTCCTTTGCACCAAATTCATGAAAAGTAGTACCATAGGAAACTTTCCATTTCCTATGTTTTTCATTCACTTTCCCTTTCAAGCACTGGCGATTCTAGTAGGCAGGCTTGAGCAAGGAAAATCCTACACTAAAAAAATGTTTTTGTGCTACTTCTATTACTTCGGACCCAGGCCACTGCCATACTAGCTCAACTCCCAGGCCCATCGACAAATGCACAACTCAAACGCGCAGAGATAAATAATGATGGCGTTCAAGAGAGCCCATCACGGATAGCTAAGTTGCCTGGTACCTCACTGCTTGTCATATAGTAGGATAAAATAATCGTATTTCCTGTTACTACGGGTGCTCAGTGGACAATATATATAACATGTAGAGTAAAAAAGAGATGCAACAAGTGTACAACCTCTTTGGCGAAGCCATGTCGATCTCAGCGTGATTGGGTGGGCCGGTGAGGATGCTCCGACTGACTTTGCTGTCGGAGGAGGGGAAGAAGATCTTAGGCGTCTGGAGATGGAGCCCGAGATACTGCTCCGCTGTGATGGAGGGTTTCGTTGTTGGAGCAGAGGCTAAAGTAGGACAAGAGAGACAACGAACAACGTTAACCTGAGTGGAATTCTAATAGCATCTCCAATACATGACGTAAAATACATAACCACAAAGTGCTAGATGTAAAATACATCAGCGGCTCATCTCTGAACTTAACTGTCGAAACTGAACTTAACTGTCGAAACTGAATTTTGCTGTCGAAACTGAATTTCGCCGTCGAAACTGAACGAACTAGCAAGGTGAGGCTACATGTCGGTCGACTGACTTTTTCATCTCTGGACAGTCGATTTTGCAGCCGTTGGATACGAAATCAAGGGCATGCGGTTCATCTTCAACCTCCACCCCCCTGAGCCGCCAGCCACCACCGGCCAAACAGCAGCCCCCCGCCGCCCGCGGCCGGCGGTGCACCGCCCCGCCCGCCCCAAAAACACTCCCCACCGCCGGTCCGCCGCCGCCCTGGCCATCCCTCTAGGCCCCCCTTGCCGAGCTTTTTCTTCGGCGATGCCCACGCCACCGCCCCGCCAACGCCCTGCCACCGCCGGCGACCACCACCCCCATCCTGAACCCTAAGATAGATAGTGGGGTACCTCTCCGGCGAGCCCCCCCTCCCCGCTGCGGTTGGTTCTTCCTTCACCCCGGTGAGCCCACCTCTTTAAAATCGACTGACCCAAAAGTCGATTCAGTCGACTGAAGTGTAGCCAAATTGGAGCAGCATCGCAAGCAAGAGCAAGAGCGAGAGCATCAGCGCGAGCAAGAGCAATAGCAAGAGCAGACCAGGCAGGGGACTGAGAGCAAGAGCAGAGCAGCAGCGCAAGCGAGAGCTAAAGCAGCAGCAGCTCCTATTGATGTGGACGTCGCCGCCGAGGGAGCGACGCCATGGAGGAAGTGGCCGGCGACGCCGCCGTGGATGGAGTCGCGCCGTGTCGGCTCGGGACCGAGCGCCGGCAGCACCGTGAGATCGAATCAAGAAGAAAATGCGGCAAATAGTGTACAACCTCTTTGGTGGCGCCGATTAGGCCGCAGCTTCATCCGAGGAAACGGTGATGATGATGCTCTTCCGGTGGTGCACGTGAAGATGGTGGTGTGGGAATGGAGGTGGCGCGAAAGACGAGGGGAACATCGGGGCAGCTCCTTGGAGGTGGAGGACGGGGTGGCTGAACCGGCGGGACGATGAGATCGACGATGGACCCTCATCCGGTACGGTGGATGAGGGACGTCGAGGTGTTGCTATGGACGACGTCGTCGGGGAAGAGGCTCCGGCTGGGTGGAGGATGGAGCAGGGTGTGGGGTTTCGTCGCGGTTTTTTGCGGCCTCGATGTATGAATGGGTGGGCGGATGGGATGGCAGTGGGGAACCATGGCTTAGAGACGCTCTTGTCCGAAATGTGGGGTAAGTTACGAAAGTACCCCCCACCGATTTGAGGCGGTTCTTTCGGTTCAGGGGTACCACGGGCATTTCGCGTGTCGGGATTCCACAGGAGGTGGGAGTTTTCACATGTGTTGTAATTTCGGAATAGCAAGGCGCGGGTTGAGATGGAGGGAGTTGTCGGAGCACAACAAGACAAAGATATATCTTAAATATTCGGGCTAACAAGGCGCGGGTTGAAGAGGCGGGAGTTTCGCAGCATGATAGACAGAGGCGCTAGCTTCAATTTTCGGCATAACAAGGCGCGGCTTGAAATTTCGAAAGAACAAGCTTAACGTGTACCCCCCAAAAAAGACAATTTGCACCTCAACACGCACAACACACACACAAACACCATTTAGACTAGAGTAAGGTACACGTGCATTGCACGCATGAGATTTGGCAACCAAATTATGAATAAATACCACATTATAGCATGCAAGCTTTGAGTCATATATGCATGATGTAGATGTTCGTTTAATTCTTATAGTTCATTTCATTCAAAATCATCTAGTTTTTATAAGAAAGCTAATCTATTTTAAGATTCATGGAATTGTGCGTTGTAAGACATAAAGTAAAAACAAATAATGGCAAATCATGTAGAAAAACAGTTGGGCAATTCTGATACGGAAGATTCTAGAACAAATAAGAAGTGCTTGAGTTTTGATGTTTGTGCATTATGCTTAAGTTTAACTATGAAGTCTTCTAGATTATACATGTGGCAAAATCTGGTGGAATCTAGATGATATCCAATGGCCAATAGTGCTCAAATTTTCCATCTTTGGACCATCGGATTCGGCTCATCCAACTGTTGGGGAACGTAGTAATTTCAAAATTTTCCTACGCACACGCAAGATCATGGTGATGGCATAGCAATGAGAGGGGAGAGTATTGTCCACGTACCCTCGTAGACCGTAAGCAGAAGCGTTATGACAACGCGGTTGATGTAGCCGTACGTCTTCACGATCCGACCAATCGAAGTACCGAACGTACGGCACCTCCGAGTTCAGCACACGTTCAGCTCGATGACGATCCCCGGGCTCCGATCCAGCAAAGCGTCGGGGATGAGTTCCGTCAGCACGACGGTGTGGTGACGATGATGATGTTCTACCGGCGCAGGGCTTCGCCTAAACTCCGCGACGATATGACCGAGGTGGAATATGGTGGAGGGGGGCACCGCACACGGCGAAGGAACGATCCGTAGATCAACTTGTGTGTCTATGGGGTGCCCCCTGCCCCCGTATATAAAGGAGTGGAGGAGGGGAGGGCCGGCCTCTCTATGGCGCGCCCTAGGGGAGTCCTACTCCCACCGGGACTAGGATTCCCCCTTTCCTAGTCCAACTAGGAGTCCTTCCAAGTAGTAGGAGTAGGAGACAAGGAAGGGGAAGAGGGAGGAAAAGGAAGGAGGGGGCGCCGCCCCTCCCCCTAGTCCAATTCGGACTAGTCAATGGGGGGGGGGCGCGACCTGCCTCTCCCTCTCCCCTAAAGCCCAAAAAGGCCCATATACTTCTTCCCCCGTATTCCCGTAACTCCCCGGTACTCCGAAAAATACCCGAATCACTAGGAACCTTTTCGAACTCCGAATATAGTCGTCCAATATATCGATCTTTACGTCTCGAGCATTTTGAGACTCCTCGTCATGTCCCCGATCTCATCCGGGACTCCGAACTCCTTCGGTACATCAAAACTCATAAACTCATAATATAACTGTCATCGAAACCTTAAGCGTGCGGACCCTACGGGTTCGAGAACTATGTAGACATGACCTAGAACTATTCTCGGTCAATAACCAATAGCGGAACCTGGATGCTCATATTGGCTCCTACATATTCTACGAAGATCTTTATCGGTCAAACTGCATAACAACATACGTTGTTCCCTTTGTCATCGGTATGTTACTTGCCCGAGATTCGATCGTCGGTATCTCAATACCTAGTTCAATCTCGTTACCGGCAAGTCTCTTTACTCATTACGTAATGCATCATCCCGCAACTAACTCATTAGTCACATTGCTTGCAAGGCTTATAGTGATGTGCATTATCGAGAGGGTCCAGAGATACCTCTCCGACAATCGGAGTGACAAAACCTAATCTCGAAATACGCCAACCCAACATGTACCTTTGGAGACACCTATAGTACTCCTTTATAATCACCCAGTTACGTTGTGACGTTTGGTAGCACCCAAAGTGTTCCTCCGGTAAACGGGAGTTGCATAATCTCATAGTTACAGGAACATGTATAAGTCATGAAGAAAGCAATAGCAACATACTAAACGATCAAGTGCTAGGCTAACGGAATGGGTCATGTCAATCACATCATTATCCTAATGATGTGATCCCATTAATCAAATGACAACTCTTTTGTCCATGGCTAGGAAACATAACCATCTTTTATAAACGAGCTAGTCAAGTAGAGGCATACTAGTGACACTATGTTTGTCTATGTATTCACACATGTATTATGTTTCCGGTTAATACAATTCTAGCATGAATAATAAACATTTATCATGAAATAAGGAAATAAATAATAACTTTATTATTGCCTCTAGGGCATATTTTCTTCAGTCTCCCACTTGCACTAGAGTCAATAATCTAGTTCATATCGCCATGTGATTTAACACCAATATTCATATCTGTATATGATTAACACCCATAGTTCACATCGTCACGTGACCAACACCCAAAGGGTTTACTAGAGTCAAAAATCTAGTTCACATCGCTATGTGATAAACACCCAAAGCGTACTAAGGTGTGATCATGTTTTGCTCGTGAGAGAAGCTTAGTCAACGGGTCTGTCATATTCAGAGCCGTGTGCATTTTGCAAATATTCTATGTCTACAATGTTCTGCACGGAGCTACTCTAGCTAATTGCTCCCACTTTCAATATGTATCCAGATTAAGACTTAGAGTCATCTGGATCAGTGTCAAAACTTGTATCGACGTAACCTTTTACGACGAACCTTTTTGTCACCTCCATAATTGAGAAACATATCCTTATTCCACTAAGGATAATTTTGACCAATGTCCAGTGATCTACTCCTAGATCACTATTGTACTCCCTTGCCAAACCAGGGCAGAGTATATAATAGGTCTGGTCCATAGCATGGCATACTTTTATAAAACCTATGACTGAGGCATAGGGAATGACTTTCATTCTCTTTTCTACTTTCTGCCGTGGTCGGGATTTGAGTCTTACTCAATTTCACACCTTTGCAACACAGGCAAGAACTTTTTTTTTTGACTGTTCCATTTTGAACTACTTCAAAATCTTGACAAGGTGTGTACTTATTGAAAAACTTATCAAGCGTCTTGATCTATCTCAATAGATCTTGATGCTTAATATGTAAGCAGCTTCACCGAGGTCTTGCTTTGAGAAACTCCTGTCAAACACTCCTTTATGCTTTGCAGAATAATTCTACATTATTTCCAATCAACAATATGTCATTTACATATACTTATCAGAAATGCTGTAGTGCTCCCACTCACTTTATTGTAAATACAGGCTTCACCGCAAGTCTGTATAAAACTATATGCTTTGATCAACTTATCAAAGCGTATATTCCAACTCTGAGATGCTTGCACCAGTCCATAGATGGATCGCTGGAGCTTGCACATTTTTTTAGCACCTTTAGGATCAACAAAACCTTCTGGCTGCATCATATACAACTCTTCTTTCAGAAATCCATTCAAGAATGCAGTTTTGACATCCATTTGCCAAATTTCATAAAATGTGGCAATTGCTAACATGATTCGGACAGACCTAAGCATCGCTACAGTTGAGAAAATCTCATTGTAGTCAACACCTTGAACTTGTCAAAAACCTTTTTCGCCAAGTTTAGCTTTGTAGTTAGTAACACTACTATCAGCGTCTGTCTTCCTCTTGAAGATCCATTTATTTTCTATGGTTGCCGATCATCGGGCAAGTCCACCAAAGTCCACACTTTGTTCTCATATATGGATCCTATCTCAGATTTCATGGCCTCAAGCCATTTTGCGGAATCTGGGCTCATCATCGCTTCCTCATAGTTCGTAGGTTCATCATGGTCTAGTTACATGACTTCCAGAACAGTATTACCGTACCACTCTGGTGCATATCTTATTCTGGTTGGCCCACGAGGTTCGGTAGTAAATTGATCTGAAGTTTCATGATCAATATCATTAGCTTCCTCACTAATTGGTGTAGTGGTCACTGGAACTGATTTCAGTGATGAACTATTTTCCAATTCAGGAGAAGGTACAATTACCTTATCAAGTTCTACTTTCCTCCCACTCACTTCTTTTGAGAGAAATTCCTTCTCTAGAAAGGATCCATTTTTAGCAACGAATATCTTGCCTTCGGATCTGTGATAGAAGGTGTACCCAACAGTTTCCTTTGGGTATTCTATGAAGACGCACTTCTCCGATTTGGGTTTGAGCTTATCAGGATGAAACTTTTTCAAAAGCATCGTAGCCCCAAACTTTAAGAAATGACAACTTGGGTTTCTTGCTAAACCACAATTCATATGGTGTCATCTCAACGGATTTAGATGGTGCCCTTTTAACGTGAATGCAGCTGTCTCTAATGCATAACCCCAAAACGACAATGGTAAATCAATAAGTGACATCATAGATCGCACCATATCCAATAAAGTGCGGTTATGACATTCGGACACACCATAACGTTGTGGTGTTCCAGGTGGCGTGAGCTGTGAAACTATTCCACATTGTTTTAATTGAAGACCAAACTCGTAACTCAAATATTCATCTCCACGATCAGATCGTAGAAACTTTATTTTCTTCTTACGATGATTTTCCACTTCACTCTGAAATTCTTTGAACCTTTCAACTATTTCAGACTTATGTTTCATCAAGTAGATATACCCATATCTGCTCAAATCATCTTGTGAAGGTCAGAAAATAACGATACTTGCCACAAGCATCAACACTCATTGGATCGCATACATCGGTATGTATTATTTCCAATAAGTCAGTAGCTTGTTCCATTGTTCTGGAGAATGGAGTTTTAGTCATCTTGCCCAAAAGGCATGGTTTGCAAGCATCAAATGATTCATAACCAAGTGATTCCGAAAATCCATCTTTATGGAGTTTCTTCATGCGCTTTACACCGATATGATCCAAACGACAGTGCCACAAATAAGTTGCACTATCATTATTAACTTTGCATCTTTTGGCATCAACATTATGAATATGTGTATCACTATGATCAAGATTCAATAAACCATCACCATTGGGTGTATGACCATAGAAGGTTTTATTCATGTAAACAGAATAACAATTTATTCTCTATTTTAGATGAATAATCGTATCACAATAAACATGATCTTATCATATTTATGCTCAACACAAACACCAAATAACATTTATTTAGGTTTAATACTAATCTCGAAAATATAGGGAGTGTGTGATGATGATCATATCAATCTTGGAACTACTTCCAACACTCATCGTCACTTCCTCTTTAACTAGTCTCTGTTTATTCTGTAACTCCTGTTTCGAGTTACTAATCTTAGCAACCGAACAAGTATCAAATACTCAGGGGCTACTATAAACACTAGTAAGGCACATATCAAAAACCTGTATATCAAATATACCTTTGTTCACTTTGCCATCCTTCTTATCCACCAAATGTTCAGGGCATTTCCGCTTCCAGTGACCATTTCCTTTGCAGTGTAAGCACTCAGTTTCAGGCTATGGTCCAGCTTTGGGCTTCTTCGCAGGAGTGACAACTTGCTTGTCTTTCCACTTGAAGTTCCCTTTCTTTCCCTTTATCCTTTTCTTGAAACTAGTGGTCTTGTCAATCATAAACACTTGATGCTCTTTCTTGATTTCTACCTTCGTCGATTTCAATATCACGAAGAGCTCGGGAATCGTTTTCGTTATCCCTTGCATACTATAGTTCATCACGAAGTTCTAGTAACTTAGTGATGGTGACTAGAGAATTCTGTCAATCACTATTTTATCTGGAAGATTAACTCCCACTTGATTCAAGCGATTGAAGTACCCAGACAATCTGAGCACATGCTCACTAGTTGAGTGATTCTCCTCCATCTTTTAGCTATAGAACTTGTTGGAGACTTCATATCTCTCAACTCGGGTGTCGGTGTCAAAACCGGCGGATCTCGGGTAGGGGGTCCCGAACTGTGCGTCTAGGCGGATGGTAACAGGAGACAAGGGACACGATGTTTTACCCAGGTTCGGGCCCTCTTGATGGAGGTAAAACCCTACGTCCTGCTCGATTAATATTGATGATGTGTATTACAGGAGTGGATCTACCACGAGATCAAGGAGGCTAAACCCTAGAAGCTATCCTATGGTATGATTGTTGTAATGGAGGTTATGTCCTACGGACTAAAGCCCTCCGGTTTATATAGACACCGGAGAGGGCTAGGGTTACACAGAGTCGGTTACAATGGTAGGAGATCTACATATCCGTATTGCCAAGCTTGCCTTCCACGCCAAGGAAAGTCCCATCCGGACACGAGATGGAGTATTCAATCTTGTATCTTCGTAGTCTTGGAGTCCGGCAGACGATGATAGTTCGGCTGTCCGGACACCCCCTAGTCCAGGACTCCCTCAGTTGCCCCTGAACCTGGCTTCAATGACGATGAGTCCGGCGCGCATAATGTTCGGTATTGCAAGGCGTGTTCCTCCTTTGAATAATCCAAAGAAGATTGTGAACACCAGGATAGTGTCCGGCTCTGCAAAATAAATTCCACATTCCACCGTAGAGAGAATAATATATACACACGTTCAATCTGCTGACGTTTTTTGTGGCATGACGTCACACCACTACCAAGCCTTTACTTGAATCGTTTTTTATTATACCACCTCAGCGCGTTTAGCGAAGCGGTTTCCTTGGCACGTCTTGTCGAAGCAGAGATCGTGTTCCCCTTATTCCGGGATTCTCATCAATACGGGCGTGGGCAACCCAACCGCGCCCGTCGCCACACCTCCTCTATCGAAGGCGAATCCCGAACGGTCACGGAGACGGCTCTTGGTATTCCCCTTCTTTATAACAGGACCAAGGCTCGTTCTTTTCTTCAATCTTCCACCGAATCTTCTCCTTGCTCCAAGTTCCTACACCCAGAGCCCCAGATTCGAGTGCTTCGGACCTTCAACAATGTCCGGCTCCGACCTTCAGGGCTGGTGGATGCCTTCCTCCGTTACGGAGGAGGACGTGCTAAAGCTGCGAGAGGCCAAGTACCTGTCCTACGAGATTTCGCACAGGCTGCCTGCCGAAGGGCAGGCCATCCCCACCCCCGAGCCCGGCGAGTATGTCGTCTTTGTATCCCACCTCCGTCGGGGTTTAGGCTTCCCGACGGATCCTTTTGTGAGAGGGCTCATGTTCTACTACGGGTTGGAATTCCATGACTTGGCTCCGGAGTCCATCCTCCATATCTTCGTATTCATCATTGTCTGCGAAGCCTTCCTCCGTGTCACCCCCCACTTCGGCCTGTGGCTGAAGACCTTCAATGTGGAGCCGAAGATGGTCGGGGGGCGCCAAGCTGAGTGCAGCGGGGCGGCCGTAAGCAGGAGGGCCGATGCCCCGTGGCCTGAGGGCTCCTTCCAAGAGGAGCTCGGCTTATGGCAGCGGGAGTGGTTCTATATCACCGCTCCGAGGGGCAGCAGGCAGAAGCCGCCGCCTCCGTTCCGCTCGGGACCTCCACAACGGTTGATGTCGTGGGTCAACCAAGGGCTCAATTGGGGGCCGTCAAAAGACGTGCCCCTATTGCAGGGCCGGATTCGAGACCTCCAAGCGAGGGAGATCGATCTAGTCGTGGTGATGCAGGTGATGCTAATTAGGCGTCTCCTGCCCTGCAAACGCCGTCCTCTCCGGCTATGGAAGTTCAACCCGGAGGGACCACGGATTCTCCAACACTTCATGGGTACGACACCCGTGGAGATGTACAAATTGTTCTTCGGACCACAAGTGGCGTGTCCGGAATTGACCGAGGATGCCGGCCTAAGCTGCAATCGCCCGGATACCCAAGTAAGTAGCTTCGTGTTCGGACGAACCATTTGTTTGCTTTTCATAATTCGCTTTTTAACCCGATATCCTCCAACAGGAGTGGATTGCGCAAGCAAAGCTGATAAGGTGTCCGGCCCCACTCCCAGAGACCGCACGGGAGCCCGTGCTGGTCAGAATGTTGGAGGTTGCGCCTTCAGAAGAAGGCGAGGGGGAGAACAAAGGAGCTGCAGCCCCACCAAAGGGGGCGCTTGAAGAGGGGGGGATCGAGAATCCCTCCCTCCAGGAGGAGAAGAGGACCGCCTCCAAAGACCCGGAGGCCAAAGCCCCTAAGCGGGGTAAGAAATCTTCGCCGGAGGGTCCTGCGTCCGGGGAGGCCCCGGCCGCACAGTCTTCTCTAAAGAATCAGCCCTCTAGCGAGCCGTGAGTAGGAAAAGGGGAATTCATTAACGAAAAACATCCCTATTTGTGCTTCTGAGGATAACCGAAATTTTTACCTTGTAGTTTGGATCTGCAACCTTCTCAGATGAGCTCATCTTCGGGGGATCTTCGTCCGGAGATGATGGAGAGCGAAACGCCTCCGTCTACTGCGCCGTCGGATAGGGCGGACGAGCCTGAGGTGTCGTCCCGGAGGGCATCCCCGAGCCCGGCAGGGCCGAAGAGTTCGGCGCCGACTAGTGTTCGGCCGAGGGAGCTGAAGGATCTGCTTGAGAGGGCGTCCGTCTCAGAAGATCACCGTGCGTTGATGAACATGGTGATCGGAAGGATTTCGTCCGCCGAAAGCGGATTGCACAATGCTGTCAGGAGTTTGCTGGCGGGGTTTGAGGTACGTAGAAACGACGCGCTTTTTTGACAGTTTTGCACATAAAAGTGCGCCCTGTATAGATAGTAGCCCCTGAGACTCGGTAGGTTGTCGAAAGCGACGGCGTGCTGAGGATCAAAATCGCAGGTGTTTGAGTGTCGCCTTTCCTATGCAGGTGGCGGATAGTCTGGGGGCTAGCCGGACTGATGGAGTTGCCGAATTAATACGGCAGCTCGATGTGGCGGATGCAGACATCGCGCTAGTCAACAGGCGACTTGACGAGTCGCAAGGTAAATTAATTCTCCGCAGTCACCTATTAAGGGAGCTAAAGCTCACCTCTTACAATATTTATGCTTGACGCAGATGGTGCTGCTGCTGTGGAGAGCCTTCGGGCAGAACTTGCTCAAGCCAAGGAGCAGGCCAGAAGAAGCAATGCGGCTGCCTCGTGGGCGGCCGAGGAGTTAGAAACCGAAAGGGCTGCACACTGCCGAAGCAGGGAAGAGGTGGTCGAATTGGCCGCTAAATTGAAGGATGCTACCGACCGCAATGAGGCTCTTGAAAAGGAGCGCCTATCGGAGGGAGAAGACCTGGTGAAGGCCACTGCCAAAGCCAAGGATGCCCGTTCTGCAATGCGGGCTATGAAGGAGGAGCTGCGCCAGGCCGGAGACATTGTGGCTGGCAAGCCTTTTCTACTGCGTCGCCGGTTTACGGATTCAAAGTATGCTCAGCTTGGCCAGTTGTGGGGTCCGGAGGATCCATATATAGACTTAGCGGCAAGTGCGGCGGATGCCGTTGTGCACTTCCGGAGTCAGAAGGATCACAAGACGGAAGAGCTGTTTTGGTCTCAATTCCATAGTCCGGATCGTTCACTTCCGCTGACCGATCGATTGGCCGAATGGGCTGAGCTGAACAGGCTGTCCGGACTTGCCATGACGGATATCGTGGCTCATGTCTGGCCAAAGAGGCCCAAGGCGACGAGCTATTTTGGCTTATTGCAGCAATTTCTTGGGGCGGTGCCGCATATCAAGGAGATGAAGCGGTCGGCCTGCATAGAGGGTGCATGGATGGCCCTTGCCCGTGTGAAGACACATTGGACAGAGATGGATGCCGCCGCTGAAGCAACCCAGGGTTCGGACGAAAGCCGGTTACCCGCCGAGCACTATTTTGGTGAAGTTATGCGTGGTGCTCGTGTAATAGAGTCGCAGTGCTCGAAAAATGTCACGTTCAAATGAACATTTGTAAAACAATGGTTATGATGTAATCGCTTTTTATACTTGTGCGTTCCAAGTATTGAAATATCTCCTATGCGGCCGTTGATGTATACATGTGTATAACCTGAAAGATGGCAGTCTTTGGCTTCAGCCCCCACGCACAAGGTGCGGGGGTGTTCGCAAAAATAGCGCACTTTCACACTTAATCCGACGTCTTGGTCCTGTTGAGGAGGTGGTAGCATAGCAAACGAGGCAATCCGGACTATGATGCTTTATCACTTTCACTTAGCCATTGGAGTTCGAGGGTAGGGCTACGATATAGCCCCTGGGGGCACCGCGCTCTCCGAATTCGGGGCGTGTATGTGCCTGACCGGGAAACGGCCCTTCGTCAAAGCGGAGGAATTCTAAACATTCCGGTGGTCGATCGAGTGGTTGACCAGTCTCTCGCTGTATCATGACAGTCAGTTTTCGGCTTTCTCTACTGAGGTGCTCGCCCAGCCGAACTGGGGCACAATCACAGTAGTTCTCCTGGTGCCGCGTTAGCCGATGATAGGAACGTAAGGCAGCAAAACACAGGAGCCGGGCAAACCCAACATTTGACCAAAGACATGATTCGGAGCTGATGCATATAATGCCTAACTCGAGACGCCGAACACTCCCTAAGGTGTTCGGTCTTTATAATAATGGGCAGAATAATGCCCTAAGCCCCTAGTGTCCAGGTACGGGCAAGGTCTTCTGACGCGGCCGATGCCAAAACGTCAGGCTCCACTCTGGTTATAATGAGAAGCCAGGGGATTATAGCAACAAGAGACAGTAAAAAAGGTTTACGCAGGGTCTTAATCTGAAAAGAATCCTTGCCACGGGTCCCTACTGCACGTCTGCGCCTGTGTCTCCGTTGTGCCGTTATCCTGGATGGGTATGCACGTTGTTCATCTGTAAAAAGAGAGGAACTTAGTTTGTAAGAAAATCGTGTGAAAGAAGAAAAAAAGGTATATGAAAAATATTAATAAGTAGAGCGGGGTCTATATTAGCTCGTTGTTTCTTATACGCTCAGCCCCTTGTGAAGGGGCGTGCGGCTAGGGAGCCCCTAGCTTATTTGTGCCGGACTCATCTAGCCGTGTCCAGGGTCTTTACATGACCCTCACAATGAAATGATGCCACGTGAACCGGGCATTTTAAGTGTAAGAGACGCGTAATGTGGTATGGCGTTGAAGCGGACAAAGGCTTCACGCCCCAATAGTGCTTGATAGCCACTTTTGAATGGGGCGACATGAAAGATGAGCTTTTCGCGTTGGAAGTTGTTCGGTGACCCGAACACAACTTCTAGTAATAAGGAGCCTGTGCACTTGGCGTAAGGGCCTGGCATCACTCCTTTAAAGGAAGTGCGGCTATGTCGAATTTTGGTAAGGTCTATCCCCAATTTGTGGATTGTGTTTGGATATAGCAGGTTTAAATCACTGCCTCCGTCCATCAGGACTTGTGTAAATTGTAGTCCGTCGATTATGGGATCCAATATCAGAGCAGTCCATCCTGCATTCCCAATACTTCTGGAGTAGTCCAGGCGGTCGAAAGTGATTGGTTTTGACATCCAATCTCGAGGTGCCGCTGGGGTGGACCCTGCGAGACCCGTCTTAGCGTGTGCCACGTTGTTTTTCCGTGTTATCACATGAAGTGAGTTTACTGCTTTGACTTCTTGTGGGAAAGTCTTTTGTTTTCCGGTGCTCTGCTTGTGGGGTTTATCATCATCCTCGCTGGATGCGTCGAGCCCCTTGTGTTCGGCATTTAGTCGGCCGGACTGTTTGAAAACCCAACAATCTCGGTGGGTGTGGTTTGCAGGCCTTCCGGGGGTACTGTGGATTTGACATATCCGACCCAAAATTTTGTGTTGGATAGCTCATCACTGTTATCCTTAAGAGGTAGTGTTTTGTTGTTTGGCCGCGAGCTTTTGAATCCGGCGTTGACCGCCGTATTCTTTGGGCTTTTTTCTTTATTCCGGCGCTGATCCTTTTTCCGCCATGATTTTCCGTTTCCATCTCTACTTTCGGATGTACTCGGGTCGCTGGTGCTGCATCTTGCTAGCCAGCTGTCCTCCCCTGCGCAAAAGAGGGTCATGAGGCTTGTTAGCGCGGACATCGTCCTTGGCTTCTCTTGGCCGAGGTGTCTGGCAAGCCATTCGTCTCGGACGTTGTGTTTAAAAGCTGCTAAGGCTTTGGCGTCCGGACAGTCGACTATTTGGTTCTTTTTAGTAAGGAACCTGTTCCAGAATTTGTGCGCAGACTCTCCGGGCTGTTGAGTTATACGACTTAGATCATCTACATCCGGAGGGCGGACATAAGTCCCTTGAAAATTTGCTCTAAACGCGTCCTCAAGCTCTTCCCAACTTCCAATAGTGTTTTCTGGGAGGCTTTTGAGCCAATGACGGGCTGGCCCTTTGAGCTTGAGGGGTAAATATTTTATGGCGTGGAGATCATCTCCTCTAGCCATGTGTATGTGTAGTATATAATCCTCTATCCAGACTCCAGGGTCTGTTGTTCCGTCGTAAGCCTCTATGTTTATGGGTTTAAACCCTGCTGGGAATTCATGATCCAGCACCTCATTGGTGAAACATAGTGGGTGTGCGGCGCCCCTGTATTTGGGTGTGCCGTTGTCTTCGAACACTTGACGTGTTGTGCTGCTTCCTGGGGCCCTCTTTTTTGGCCCGTAAATGGACCTGGCTGGGCCATCTATTTTCCCAGGGTCATTAGTCGGCTTATGTGCGGCGCCGTTTGTAGATTTTGGCCTGGCATGTGGTTGTCTATCCGGCCAGGCGGCCTCTTTGTTTTTTGACTGTGAGGGCTCTATGGCTTCCTCGTCAAATTCTGGCAGCAGCTTGCGCTTCAGATAGCTCTTTGATTGGTGGTCATTGCCATATTTGTCTGCGGTCTTGAGTACTTTGCTCCACCTCATTATGAGTATGTCTTCCGCTGTTTTGAGCTTCCGTTTTTCCTTCTTCAAGCTTCTTGCGGTGGCGATGAGTCTTCCATGAAGGTTTTTATGCTTCGGTGGTATGTCCGGCGTGAGGTCGTCTGGACTGTTGGTTTCGCCGGGATTGGATTGATTATCTGGTTCGCCCTGTTCGGACGGCTGCTTGGTTGCATGTTCGTCGTCCACTGGTTTGCCCTGCTCTAGCGCTGGGTCATTAGGGGTGCTGTCTTTGTCGAGGCGGGGCTTAGGGCGGCGTTTGTGTCGCCTCTTTGGTTGTTTGTCGGCGGGATTATCCTTAGCCGCACCCCGTTGTTCCCCGTCGTCGCTTCCTTTTGGGGTATCCACCATATATACGTCATGTGACGAGGTGGTTTTCCAGTGCCCTGTAGGCACTGGTTCCTGTTCGTCTCCGGCATCGTCGTCCATACCGTCGATGTCTTCGGAGTCGTAGTCTAGCATGTCAGTTAGATCGTCGACAGTGGCTACAAAGTGGGTGGTGGGTGGGCTCTGAATTTCTTCGTCGTCCGCATCCCAACCATCCTGGCCATAGTCCAGCCAGGTCTCTCCGGATAGCGAGAGATGCTTTAGCGAATTTAGGATGTCGCCAAAAGGTGAGTGCTGAAAGATGTCCGCCGCGGTGAACTCCATGATCGACGCCCAATCGGATTCGATTGGCAGGGGCGCAGGAGGTTCGGAGTCCGGCAGGGAGTCTGGCACCTTGGAGTCACGAGCTTTACAAGGGACGAGGTTAGTGTTCGGCTCCATCGCCGCGGAAGTTGCAGCCCCCGAGGCGGTGTCCAGCCACCGGTCCTCGATCTGGGCGATCGGCTCCGGACTGAAGGTCGGAGCGGATTCGTGTGCGGCCACCAAGGCACTGTCCGGCGGCAGAGCTAAATCATGCCCATCGTGACAGCACGGCACGCTCGGCTATGGCTCGAGTCCGTCGAAGATCAAGTCCTCGCGGATGTCGGCCGTGAAGTTTAGGCTCCCGAACCTGACCTGATGGCCAGGGGCGTAGCTTTCGATTTGCTCCAGATGGCCAAGTGAGTTGGCCCGCAGTGCGAAGCCGCCGAATACGAAGATCTGTCCGGGGAGAAAAGTCTCACCCTGGACGGCATTGTTGGTTGAAGAAGCCATCGAGCCTATTGGCGACGACACAGAGGAACTCTCAATGAAAGCACCAATGTCGGTGTCAAAACCGGTGGATCTCGGGTAGGGGGTCCCGAACTGTGTGTCTAGGCGGATGATAACAGGAGACAAGGGACATGATGTTTTACCCAGGTTCGGGCCCTCTTGATGGAGGTAAAACCCTATGTCCTGCTCGATTAATATTGATGATGTGTATTACAAGAGTGGATCTACCACGAGATCAAGGAGGCTAAACCCTAGAAGCTAGCCTATGGTATGATTGTTGTAATGGTGGTTATGTCCTACGGACTAAAGCCCTCCGGTTTATATAGACACCGGAGAGGGCTAGGGTTACACAGAGTCGGTTACAATGGTAGGAGATCTACATATCCGTATTGCCAAGCTTGCCTTCCACGCCAAGGAAAGTCCCATCCGGACACGGGACGGAGTCTTAAATCTTGTATCTTCGTAGTCTTGGAGTCCAGCGGACGATGATAGTCCGGCTGTCCGGACACCCCCTAGTCCAAGACTCCCTCATCGGGTATTTGCTTGAAATATTAACTTCAATTCCTGGAACATCTCATATGGTCCATGACGTTCAAAACGTCTTTGAAGTCCCGATTCTAAGCCGTTAAGCATGGTGCACTAAACTATCAAGTAGTCATCATATTGTGCTAGCTAAATGTTCATAACGTCTGCATCTGCTTCTGCAATAGGTCTGTCACCTAGCGGTGCATCAAGGACATAATTCTTCTGTGCAGCAATGAGGATAATCCTCAGATCACAGATCCAATCCGCATCATTGCTACTAACACTTTTCAACACAATTTTCTCTAGGAACATATCAAAATAAACATATGAAAGCAACAACGCGAGCTATTGATCTACAACATAATTTGCCAAATACTACCAGGACTAAGTTCATGATAAATTTAAGTTCAATTAATCATATTACTTAAGAACTCCCACTTAGACAGATATCTCTCTAGTCATCTAAGTGATTACGTGATCCAAATCAACTAAACCATGTCCGATCATCACGTGAGATGGAGTAGTTTCAATGGTGAACATCACTATGTTGATCATATCTACTATATGATTCACGTTCAACCTTTCGGTCTCCGTGTTCCGAGGCCATATCTGTATATGCTAGGCTCGTCAAGTTTAACCTGAGTATTCCGCGTGTGCAACTGTTTTGCACCCGTTGTATTTGAACGTAGAGCCTATCACACCCAATCATCACGTGGTGTCTCAGCACGAAGAACTTTCGCAATGGTGCATACTCAGGGAGAACACTTCTTGATAATTATTAGTGAGAGATCATCTTAAAATGCTACCGTCAATCAAAGCAAAATAAGATGCATAAAGGATAAACATCACATGCAATCAATATAAGTGATATGATACTTGTGATCTCCATCTTCGAAGCACCGTCGTGATCACCATCGTCACCGGCGCGACACCTTGATCTCCATCGTAGCATCGTTGTCGTTATGCCATCTATTGCTTCTACAACTATCGCTACCGCTTAGTGATAAAGTAAAGCAATTACAGGGCGTTTGCATTTCATACAATAAAGCGACAACCATATGGCTCCTGCCAGTTGCCGATAACTTCGGTTACAAAACATGATCATCTCATACAATAAAATATAGCATCACGCCTTGACCATATCACATCACAACATGCCCTGCAAAAACAAGTTAGACGTCCTCTACTTTGTTGTTGCAAATTTTACGTGGCTGCTACGGGCTTAGCAAGAACCGTTCTTACCTACGCATCAAAATCACAACGATAGTTCGTCAAGTTAGTGCTGTTTTAACCTTCGCAAGGACCGGGCATAGCCACACTTGATTCAGCTAAAGTGAGAGAGACAGACACCCGCCAGCCACCTTTAAGCACGAGTGCTCGTAACGGTGAAACCAGTCTCGCGTAAGCGTACGCGTAATGTCGGTCCGGGCCGCTTCATCTCACAATACCGCCGAACCAAAGTATGACATGCTGGTAAGCAGTATGACTTGTATCGCCCACAACTCACTTGTGTTCTACTCGTGCATATGACATCTACGCATAAAACCTGGCTCTGATACCACTGTTGGGGAACGTAGTAATTTCAAAATTTTCCTACGCACACGCAAGATCATGGTGATGGCATAGCAATGAGAGGGGAGAGTATTGTCCACGTACCCTCGTAGAGTGTAAGCGGAAGCATTATGACAACGCGGTTGATGTAGTCGTACGTCTTCACGATCCGACCGATCCAAGTACCGAACGTACGGCACCTCCGAGTTCAGCACACGTTCAGCTCGATGACGATCCCCGGGCTCCGATCCAGCAAAGCGTCGGGGATGAGTTCCGTCAGCACGACGGCGTGGTGACGATGATGATGTTCTACCGGCATAGGGCTTCGCCTAAACTCCGCGATGATATGACCGAGGTGGAATATGGTGGAGGGGGGCACCGCACACGGCTAAGGAACGATCCGTAGATCAACTTGTGTGTCTATGGGGTGCCCCTGCCCCCGTATATAAAGGAGTGGAGGAGGGGAGGGCCGACCTCTCTATGGCGCGCCCTAGTAGGATTCCCCCTTTCCTAGTCCAACTAGGAGTCCTTCCAAGTAGTAGGAGTAGGAGACAAGGAAGGGGAAGAGGGAGGAAAAGGAAGGAGGGGGCGCCGCCCCTCCCCCTAGTCCAATTCGGACTAGTCAATGGGGGGGCGCGCGGCCTGCCTCTCCCTCTCCCCTAAAGCCCAAAAAGGCCCATATACTTCTTCCCCCGTATTCCCGTAACTCCCCGGTACTTCGAAAAATACCCGAATCACTCGGAACCTTTACAAACTCCGAATATAGTCGTCCAATATATCGATCTTTACGTCTCAACCATTTTGAGACTCCTCGTCATGTCCCCGATCTCATCCGGGACTCCGAACTCCTTCGGTACATCAAAACTCATAAACTCATAATATAACTGTCATCGAAACCTTAAGCGTGCGGACCCTACGGGTTCGAGAACTATGTAGACATGACCTAGAACTATTCTCGGTCAATAACCAATAGCGGAACCTGGATGCTCATATTGGCTCCTACATATTCTACGAAGATCTTTATCGGTCAAACCGCATAACAACATACGTTGTTCCCTTTGTCATCGGTACGTTACTTGCCCGAGATTCGATCATCGGTATCTCAATACCTAGTTCAATCTCATTACCGGCAAGTCTCTTTACTCATTACGTAATGCATCATCGCGCAACTAACTCATTAGTCACATTGCTTGCAAGGCTTATAGTGATGTGCATTACCGAGAGGGCCCAGAGATACCTCTCCGACAATCGGAGTGACAAAACCTAATCTCGAAATACGCCAACCCAACATGTACCTTTGGAGACACCTGTAGTACTCCTTTATAATCACCCAGGTACGTTGTGATGTTTGGTAGCACCCAAAGTGTTCCTCCGGTAAACGGGAGTTGCATAATCTCATAGTTACAGGAACATGTATAAGTCATGAAGAAAGCAATAGCAACATACTAAACAATCAAGTGCTAGGCTAACGGAATGGGTCATGTCAATCACATCATTCTCCTAATGATGTGATCCCGTTAATCAAATGACAACTCTTTTGTCCATGGCTAGGAAACATAACCATCTTTGATAAACGAGCTAGTCAAGTAGAGGCATACTAGTGACACTATGTTTGTCTATGTATTCACACATGTATTATGTTTCCGGTTAATACAATTCTAGCATGAATAATAAACATTTATCATGAAATAAGGAAATAAATAATAACTTTATTATTGCCTCTAGGGCATATTTCCTTCACCAACGACCATCTTTCAAAGTTAAAGTTACCCGCACACAATATAAAAATATAATATATATATATAGGGGTATAGATATAGATATGTGATGCGAAAGCCGCCCATCATCTCCAATTAGAATAGTGTGTCCATGCACGGATGCGACGTGGCCAAATGATGTCTGCCATCGGTATCTCAAATTCAAATCAGTCTGACCTTGTTCAATGTGTATACATTACAACATGCTCGTTTCCAAACCACACCGCGCAGATCTCCGTTATATTCATGCATGCATGGGTTTCAAACATTAGGATATCTTATTCAAATATTTGAATTCAACTTTACATTGATTATGAGCTCACCTATTCTTTTACACCCACACAGTAGTCTTCTCTTTATAATTGTACCACTAACTTTCTCTCGTGCATGCATGCACACACACTACCAGTCGGCATTATCCATCGCACGCATGCAATCTTTTTCTTCAGGTCGGTCTCCCATGAAGGCACACACCCACACACATCCCCTCTCCATCATATCGGGCATTCTTTATCTCTCACGCGTCCATGCGCAACAATCGATGTTCCTTTATGTATGTGTGTATATAGCTAGGTCTTTCATAGTTTTCCACACAAACCGATCAATCGATATATCCAGTGAGGTCTCACCCTCTTTCCCACGTCCACATCAATCAATCTATACCTCTCTATATAGGATTAACATATATAGCTAATACACCCACATTAATTATATATCCAACCTCCCCCTCTCATCATCCATGCCTTCCGCTTCATCTCTCAGACGCGTGCACAATGGCGAAGACAGGGGCAGTAAGGACCATGCCCCCCCTAACATCACTATATATCGAGGCTAATATGAATGTGATCATTAGACAATTGCTGCTAAAAAAGGTTTAATTTCATGAATTGACCCTCCTCGTAAAGGATTAGCAATGCTTGGCCCCCTGGCTCATTTATTTTTCATGGCTCCGCCACTGCGTGCAACAACGCACGTGTTTGCCCCCTCTATCTAAATATCGATCTCACACTTGTGCATTCCTTCATAGTCTCCCTCCACTCGGCCCCTCGCACCATCTTCTAGCCCCCACCGGATTTTGCCACATGTACAATCTAGCAGACTCCATGGTTGAACTTAAGCATAATGCACAAACCTCAAAACAACAGTGGTTCTCTTTTGTTCTACTTCCGTATCATAACTGCCCAAACTTTTTTTCTAGTTGAATTGCCATTATTTGTTTTTATGTTGTGCTTTAGAACGCACAATTCCATGAATCATAAAATAGATTAAGGGCTTCTTTGATTCAAAGGATTCTCAAAGGAATTTTGGAGGATTCTAATCATTAGGAATTTTTCCTATCTTGGTTGTTTGATTCGTAGGATTGTAAACCATAGGAATTTTTCCATATGATTCATTTGCACTAGATTTAATAGGAAACATCCCATCCACTCAAACCTCTTTGAAAGAATTCTGCGTTTTTTCCATGCACAATCAAACACTCGTACAATCATGTAGGATTCAAGACGACATTCCACTATAATCCCATGTTTTTCCTACTCCGGTGTTCTTAGCTTTTTTATAAAAACTAAGAGGGTGCTTAGATCCAAGGGACCTATTTTAGTCTGACTAAAAATCGTCTCTCTAAGAGACTAAAGTTCCAAGCACCCCTGACTAAAGAGGGGCTAAAACTAGTCTTAAGACTGAAAAAATTTAGTCAGGGATACCCCTACTAAAATGTGGATTAGTCCTCTCTCTCCTCATTTAACTCCTCTCCTTTAACACGGGCAAGTTCTGGATTGGAGGGCTTGGAGGATAATAAATGCTCATTAACTTGATTTTAGTCTCCTTAGTATTTGGATCCAAGCATGGATGAGGCTAGCATGTTTTAGTCTCACTACTTTTAGTCATGGGACTAAAACGTATCCAAGCACCCTCTAATTGATTTTGAATGAGATGAACTATAAGAATTAAACGAAGGGCTACATCAGGCATATATGACTTAGAGCTTACATGCTATAGTGTGGTATTTATTTATAATTTGGTTGCAAAATCTGATGTGTGCAATGCACGTGTACCTTACTAGTACTTCGAGTATGTGCAAAACACGTAAATTAGAATACCAATGGCATGCTACACAGTGTCTTTCTTACAGTTCATGAAACCACGTGGCACATGTGGAGGCGTTGTCGCGACCTCCTTGCGTTGATTGATCACAGTGACGTGCTGCTGGTTCCAGAAGAATGTACTCGTCCTCCCTGAGCCATACTGGCGGTACATGCACGAAGCGAAGATGTGCACGCACGCCATGCACGCACTCATTCCCTCGCACGCACACACGGGTACACGGGCGGACGCAATTTTGTACCAAGATCCAGCCCATGTGATAATTTGACGCGTGTAAAGTCGTTCACTTCATTGATGGTCAATTAATACAGCGCATGCAAATTGAGTGGACGTGAGGGCGGAAGAAAGACATTATTACTCCACCGCGCGCATGCGAGTAGTTAAATCGTGGGTTGCTAGTAGTACTTCCATTGGTCTCGTTCGTATTTTGTGCCAATTTTTGACAGTAACATACTATTTACGCATTTGAGCAGTGTAGTACTTGAAATTTATGTTCCGCTAAACTCATCGGGAGTCGTTTCGGGCCTCGAAACCAAAACCATCAATTAATCTTTACCTTGTTCCCATCACATTCGAAAGCCTGCTCACACCTACTAGTACGTACCAAACCCGAACGTGTTCCCACTATGCAGGTATTAGTACTAGTGCTAGTACTTAGGTTATAAAAAGGGGAACTACCTAACCGAAAATTACTCTACCTTTACTCCTCATAAGTGCTTCTTCTTCGTCCGTCGTTGCCATGGCCGGTGAGCAGAGCTATAGGTCAAGAACTACTCGTAACAAGGGAGCGGCAACCAAGGCTGCGGAAAAAAAGAGGGCTCGCCGCCACGCAGAGACCTCGAAAGATCTGTCACGGGCAGGCGATGGCTCCCAGGAGCGCCCTAGCCGCGGAGGCAAACATGCCGAGCCGGCGGAGCTGGAGTCGTTATCCCTCGACGGCATGCCCGATCAGCCCAATAAGCACCTCAATAAGCAGAAGGAGTTCATCCAAGGCTTGATGGAGTTGCTGAAGGAGAGCCTCGACGACATGCCCGCTGAGCTCAATCAGCAGGGGGAGTTGACCGCCGACTTGGTGATGCTGCTGAAGAAGAGCATTGCCTCGGAGAAGAAGACGACCGGCGAAATCCTGCGACTTCAGGAGGACAAGGTGAAGCTCACCTGTTGAAGGAGAAGAATGCCGGCTGGAAGAAGCTGCATGCGAATAGTAGTTCCTCGATGAAGATGTTGCAGGCCCTCGTCATGAAACAGAAGGAGGAGTTGGCGAAGCTCCGCATCGAGCACCCTACTGCTATCAAGGTACGTAATGCGGCCATGGAACAGATGATGAAGGCTCGCATCGAGAAATCCCGCGTCATGGACAAAATGAAGAAGATGGCGGAGGAGACGCGCAAGGAGATGGAGGTCGTGGAGGCGATGAAGAAGCAGTTATGACTCCGTGGCGAATTAGATCATTGGGGGTGATAATCTTCCTTCTTCTTTTGCTGCTGTGTTTCATCTTTTGCTTCGGGTGTTTCGCCGCGCGTGTCACGTTCTCTGCGAGGCATGCATAGAACAATGTTTTTTTTGAGGGAATGAATAGAACAATGCTAACAATGAGATGTCTAGCAAATTAGATCATTTTTTATCGCCATATGGCACTGGGCTGCTGTGTTTCGTGCTCCTCCGTCGCAGTACTACTCCAGTGGAAAACTTGAGTATACCACACGGTTCTTTGCTCCTCCTCGATCAGGTCGTCGGCGCATTTATACCAACAGTCAAATCACAAGGCCTCGCCTTCCAGCAGTAATGAGCCGTCAAATCACAAAGGCCCTCGCCTCTCATGAAACCGACCAAGCTAGACTGCCCCGCCCTCTAGCCTTTTAAAAAATGTATACTTTTGTACAACAGTAGTATCGATGGATTGCGCCATGGAGCAAAACTTGAAATTAAAAAAAAGGTTTTACATATAGAGAGCACTCATCGCCAAATTATGCATATAGTACTATTAAAAAGGCTAGTCACAATAATGGTGTCCAGCACAACCCACCCCTCAAATAAAACTAAGCACCCTGGAATTCTTTGACAAAACTAAGCACCCTAAAATTCTTTGACAACTAAACTGTTGGCTATATGATGTTGGCCATGTATATTGTACGTATATAATGTGAAGAAACGAGTGGTAGTACTATACCAACTAAAAGATGAAATGTAAGAAATACTAGTATGTACGTACTGAAGAGTTAAAGTAACAAGAAGAAACATAACATAGTTCTGCTGGGGGCTCAGCACAACACACCCCTCAAATTAAATTAAGCACACCTGAAATTAAACTTTACAACTATTCCGGTAGACACTGCATTGGAACCACCATGAGCAACGACATTGCCACCTTACTCGGAGTCCTCATCCACGTCCTCGACTTCGTCCTTGTCCCTCTTCCTCTTGGCCAATACTTCTTTGCTTGAACCGCCAACTTGGCTGTTGCTCTTCATCCAACCCTTGTAGATATTGAAACAAAGGTAGCCATCCATTGAAGCATAGTGGATGTGGTCTATATCTAGTACATTCCGCTGCCATGCATGACGATGAAACGTGTATGGAGTTTTCTCCAGTTTACCGTACGAAGGATGAACCATGGCTCCTGCCAGGGTCAGCATTGAAGGCTGACGAGAGGACACCAGCTGATTCTTTTGGAGGTCGAAGGTGTTGCCGACAACGAGGCCTATCTGATGCGGGACTTCTTTGTCGTTACAAAAGTCTACAATAACGAATTTGACTAGGTTGCTCTCGAGGAAGTCCTTAAAATCCTGTCACTCAACGTCGGCATGGCATATGTGGTAGACCAAGCATAAGTCATGCACACAAACCTGGATCACGGCGGGCTTCTTCCTCTCTTCGTCCTTTAGATCCTTCTCTCGTCCCATGACTGTGGTGTACTCAACATCTAGCCCAGCAACCCACTCATCATCTGAGTCTTCAAACATGCGTCTGAAGCGAGAAAGGGATCCTTTCACCGTCGCGGAAGAACGGGTGTAGATGACCTCGATCTCATCGCCGGTGATGGTTCTAACCTTGTACTCACCGCCGATCAGGGAGATTTGGGACGCCATGGATTTGGGAGGAGGGTTAGGATTAGTGGAACTTCCGTAATGTGAATGGACGGGACGACTAGGAGCGAACCGTCGTAGTATTAAAGGACGTGCGGGGACGAGTAGGAGCGAACTGCCAGCGTGCGGACGGCAGGGTAGTGGCTTTCCATTCTCCCATGATACGGGCTTCCGAGAGCCCTTGGATCTGAGATCGAACGGTTGCATGGCGTGATTCTAGACCTATGGGTGAATATCCTATCCTGGAGGGTTATTCTGCAAATTTTCAGCAACTTAGCATGCGACCGTTTGATCTCAGATCCAAGGGCTGCCAGCAGCCCGTATCATGGTCGCGCCTACCACGACCATCGCTTCGCTCGCGCGGTCGCGCCCTTGGAGATTTAACACGGTGCGTTAGGCTATCCGATGTTGGCATGTCATACATAGTCATCACTTACTCACTCATCTACAACAAGGTTGGCTATAAATTTGGCTATAAGTGTATTTTTTTACTCCTCTCTATCTCTTTCTTCGTACTCCCTCCGTTCCATAATATAAGAACATTTTTGACACTAGTGTAGTGCCAAAACACTAGTGTCAAAAACATTCTTATATTATGGGAGACAAGGAGTACTAGTATTTATTGCATTTGCCAAGGAGTGACCTCTTCCAATGAAATGGTGTTGCTAAGTTTGCTCATTTAATTAGCTATAGACTCAAAATTGTCTTTTCACCTAGGTACACACGCTTAGCACCGTTTCTTCCTTGGGTCACCAAACTAGTCTCTCTCTTCTTGATTAACTTGCCACATCAGACTTTATGCCTATGTGGCAAGCTTAGGCACCTGTAGGAGCAAGTAAGGTGCCCGTCCGTTGCACGGAAGAGTGAAATGCATTGATCGGGGTGTTGTTTATTTTGACAAATGATGTGGGGGTCATCTCATGTGTAACAGGTATCGGTAGGTTTCTTTGGATATTATTTCATCTCTAGAGCTCAGAAACATCCGGGTGAAATAGATAAAAAAGTATCTTTTGCAAACAAAAGCGTTCAACTGTTCAACCTGCATCCAAAACTTGTGAAGAAATAACTCTTATTGTGCTTTGCAGGAAATGGTTCCTCATAAGTCTTTCACTGGTACTGTAGTAAAAATTCATACATGGAAGATTCTAGACTAAACCATAAATTGATACACTTTTATTCATGCGCGATACTCCAATAGAGCAAGATCATGCATGGAAGTCTCCACATGCTTAGACAGCGGATTACATTGAGCGAAGACTAATGATCAACATTTAACTTGGTAATGCATATTTCTAGGTGAACCTCCTTGGAGTCCCCGTGCACATTGTTGGGGGTCAAATAATACCATGCGTCTTCCATGTCCACATCGGCGGGAAGGTCCCAGCTCGGCAGAGTCCAAGTCAGCTTGACGTAGCCAGTGCCGCCACCCATGGACCTCCGAGGGGTAGTAATAGTGAGCACGCACCCGTACATCTGCCTCGTGTCAGTGTCAGCGTTAGCGGGGTCGCCCCTGATGCACAATACAGAGATGTGGCGGCGGCCTGCGCGGGCCTCGCCGGTGGCCACGATAAAGAGGAAGACGCTGCCGTCCTCCTCCGAAACTAGCAGGCGGCGCTGATCCTCCAGCGACTCCGGCACGGTGAACGGGTAGCACGTCTTGTACTTGATGTTCTTCACCAAGGGCCAGTAGTGATCGCCGCACGCCTGCGTCAGGTGATGCACGATGTCCGCCGGCGAGCCCCAAAACGGCACCGGGCACTCATAGCAGTAGACGAAGGGCTCCTTGGAGGCATCGACCAGGCCGTCCATGAAACGGGAGTGGCTGTAGGGGACGTTCCGCCAGTTGAATATATGAGCAAGTTACTACGAGATTTACTACAAAATAAATCATGACGGTTATAACAGAGATTAAACTAATCATGCAGACTAGCATAGTAGATGAACAGATCGAGTCTAGGACATAGAGTAGAAACATGAATTCTACCACGATTTCGAATAGGAAGGACAAAAACACATACGGTGCAACGGGAGCAGCACCATTGGCGTTGAGGTTGTCGCCCATGTCATTGAGGAAGAGGTTGCCGAGGTCGGGGAAGAA
Organism: Triticum timopheevii; assembly: GCA_963921465.1. Lineage (NCBI taxonomy): Eukaryota > Viridiplantae > Streptophyta > Magnoliopsida > Poales > Poaceae > Triticum > Triticum timopheevii. The sequence goes on along the minus strand of OY997268.1, from coordinate 429,975,198 downwards.
GTCGTCGTCGGTGAAGTCGTGGCTGCTAGCAGTCGCGAGAGTGCGCTCCCCAAATGTCAACAGCGCCCGCCAAATGGAGCGTAGGAGGGAGTGGCTGTAGGGGACGTTGCGGCCGCCGAATGGAGTGCAGGAGTAGCCCACGAAGCAGTAGATGGTGCTCCTCCCTAGTCTCTATTCTTATATCTATACTACTCTTCTTTGTTTTTTATAATATACTAGTTGTAGTTGTCAAATCGAATAGTACTGTGCCGTCCACTCCACGCCCGGCTGAACACGCCTCCTCGCCTCCATTAAACCCGCATGCAAACCGAGAAACCACTCCGGCCCGTGGGAGGAAATTTGTCAGTTGTCGCGGGAGGGTTATTCTACAAATTTTTAGCAACTTAGCATGCGACCGTTTGATCTCAGATCCAAGGGCTGCCAGCACCCCGTATCATGGTCGCACCTACCACGACCGTCGCGTCGCACACGCGGTCGCAACCTTGGAGATTTAACATGGTGCGTTAGGTTATCTGATGTTGGCATGTCATACATAGTCATCACTTAGTCACTCATACTACAACAAGGTTAGCTATAAGGTTGGCTATAAGTGTATATTTGTTTTTACTCCTCTCTATCTATTTCTTCGTACTCCCTCCGTCCCATAATATAAGAACGTTTTTGACACTAGTGTAGTGCCAAAAACGTTCTTATATTATGGGACACAGGGAGTACTAGTATTTATTGCATTTGCCAAGGAGTGACCTCTTCCAACGAAATGGTGTTGCTAAGTTTGCTTCATTCAATTAGCTATAGACTCAAAATTGTCTTTTCACCTAGGTACACGCGCTTAGCACCATTTCTTCCTTGGGTCACCAAACTAGTCTCTCTCTTCTTGATTAACTTGCCACATCAGACTTTATGCCTATGTGGCAAGCTTAAGCACCTGTAGGAGCAAGTAAGTACAATAGTGCGCTTTACATGGAATTTTTGCATATGTGGAGGAAAGAGAGGCAAGGAAAAAGTGGAGAAGTGGGCTCTCATGCAAGAGCCAGCCTCTACTACATGGTGGAGCATTGGGAGAGGCACCTGTATGGAGGTGGTCAGGAATCGGGAGACTCACGCCGGTCGTAGCGCCGCAGTTAAAATGATAATGGCAAGTCAAATCATGGGGCCCCACCTGTCCAGCAGTAACTCGCTGTCAAATCACACAGCCCTATGTTTGCAGCAACCTACTACCTCGTCTTCTTGCGTCTCTATCGAACCGACTAGGCAGAACTGCCCCGCTGCCTACCGCGTAGGAAAAGCCCCGCCCTTGACTTTTAAATAGTATACAATATACTAATTTTGTATCCATGGATTGCGCCCGCGCCATGGAGCAAAGCTCTAGAAAACGGCGGTACACATGTACGGAGTATAGAGCACGCCCGGCGCGTTCGCGTCACACCCCAGACGGTCGGTCGGTCTGGCACGCTGTTCTCCGAATGGAACGCGCGTCATATTGCGTTCGCACACACATGTGGGACGGCAATTGAGAACCGAGCATAGGCACACTCCCCGGCCCCGCAAGTCGGGTGACTTAATAGAAGAGGGAGACGAGCGATAGTACTAGAGAAGTGTTGTACTACGTTGGTGCCTGGACGATCCCTGCAAGACACGAAAGATCAGTTCGTCCATGCATGTGACCAGACTCCAGCAGACACGCCTGGATTGGCTATCGTCTACATATCATGCAGGCTGTGTTGTACATGGTGGTAATTGTGGTGAGAAATCTAAAAAAAGGTTTCTTGTCATCTCACAAAATTAGGTGTCATGTGCTTCGGATCACTGCGAGGGTTAAACAGCGACAACTGAGTTGGGCTAGTCATTGGGGGCACATGCACGAGCAGTGACTACTCGGCTGCCATCTAGGTCAAGTCGGCTATGTTAATTAGGACATCTATCGACGGACCCCTTTTCTACGAGTTTATCTTTAATTTAAGCTTTGTTCCTCATCTAGTTTGTCCGTCGGGATTCATGTTGTCTCCTTTGGGTAGTGAGGTTATGATTTCTTGTCATGCGGCATTTTTTCGTGTTATATGTTATAATCCGGCACTTCAGATCAAAATGACGACAATTGCGCCTCTGGGCCACGTGTATGAAGACTTCTCGACAGTCATTGACGAGGTCAAGCCGGCTCCGGTAGACAAAAGAAAACTAGTACTACTCCACTATATAGGCAGGAGCCTCCGCGCTTGGTTGCTAGTGTTGCTCTCTTCACACTGTCTCGGCCTCTTCAGATCTAAACACGACAGCGGTGGCCACACAAACACTCTCTCTCTCTCTCTCTACTCACCGCTGGTCATAGATCCAGCCGGATCCTCTCCTTCGGGGAAGGTGAGAAGGTGCAACGTTCACGCGGTCGTCCTCGGCGACGGCTCTTACCCACTGCTGGGCGTGTCCCGATCAGCCTGCCTTGCTGTTCTCTCCCAAGCACTGCTGGCGAGGGAGGGCCTCCGACCCCTTCTTCCTCGCTGCCGTAGTGTGGGCAGATCCAGCCTCCCGCCGCCCACCTAGCGACATCCCGGCGACCATCAGGTATAACTTCCTTCAAAACCGTCCTTGCTCTACTTCCCGAGTGTTGGGGAATGTAGTAATTTCAAAAAATTTCCTACACACACGCAAGATCATGGCATAGCAACAAGAGGGGAGAGTGTTGTCCATGTACCCTCGTAGACCATAAGCGGAAGCATTATGACAACGCGGTTGATGTAGTCGTACGTCTTCATGATCCGACCAATCCAAGCACCGAACGTACGACACCTCTGAGTTCAGCACACGTTCAGCTCGATGACGATCCCTGGACTCCGATCCAGTAGGGTGTCGGGGATGAGTTCCGTCAGCACGACGGTGTGGTGACGATGATGATGTTCTACCGACGCAGAGCTTCGCCTAAGCACCGCAACGATATGACCGAGGTGGAATATGGTGGAGGGGGGCACCGCACACGGCTAAGGAACGATCACGAAGATCAACTTGTGTGTATAGAGGTGCCCCCTGCCCCCGTATATTAAGGAGCCAAGGGGGAGGGGACGGCCGGCCAAGGAGGGCGCGCCAAGGGGGAGTCCTACTCCCACCGGGAGTAGGACTCCCTTCTTTCCGAGTTGGAGAAGGAGAAGGGGGAAGGAGGAGGAAGAGGGGAAGGAAAGGGGGGGCGCCACCCCCCTCTCCTTGTCCTATTCGGACTAGGGAGGGGAGGGGGCGCAGCCCACCTCTTGCCTCCTCTCCTCTTCTCCCTTAGGGCCCATGAAGGCCCAATAACCGCCGGGAGGGTTCCGGTAACCCCCCGGTGCTCCGGTAAAATCCCGATTTCACCCGGAACCATTCCGATATCCAAATATAGGCTTCCAATATATCAATCTTTATGTCTCGACCATTTCGAGACTCCTCGTCATGTCCGTGATCACATCCGGGACTCCAAACAACCTTTGGTACATCAAAACTTATAAACTCATAATAAAACTGTCATCGTAACGTTAAGCGTGCGGACCCTACGGGTTCGAGAACTATGTAGACATGACCTAGAACTATTCTCGGTCAATAACCAATAGCGGAACCTGGATGCTCATATTGGCTCCTACATATTCTACGAAGATCTTTATCAGTCAAACTGTATAACAACATACTTTGTTCCCTTTGTCATCGGTATGTTACTTGCCCGAGATTCGATCGTCGGTATCCTATACCTAGTTCAATCTCGTTACCGACAAGTCTCTTTACTCGTTACGTAATGCATCATTCCATAACTAACTCATTAGCTACATTGCTTGCAAGGCTTATAGTGATGTGCATTACCGAGAGGGCCCAGAGATACCTCTCCGACAATCGGAGTGACAAAACCTAATCTCAAAATACGCCAACTCAACATGTACCTTTGGAGACACCTGTAGAGCTCCTTTATAATCACCCAGTTACATTGTGACGTTTGGTAGCACACAAAGTGTTCCTCCGGTAAACAGGAGTTGCATAATCTCATAGTTATAGGAACTTTGTATAAGTCATGAAGAAAGCAATAGCAACATACTAAATGATCAAGTGCTAAGCTAACGGAATGGGTCAAGTCAATCACATCATTCTCCTAATGATGTGATCCCATTAATCAAATGACAACACATGTCTATGGCTAGGAAACATAACCATCTTTGATTAATGAGCTAGTCAAGTAGAGGCATACTAGTGACATTATGTTTGTCTATGTATTCACACATGTATCATGTTTCCGGTTAATACAATTCTAGCATGAATAATAAACATTTATCATGATATGAGGAAATAAATAATAACTTTATTATTGCCTCTAGGGCATATTTCCTTCACCGAGCTCCTGACGTCGTTGCATTTGTATCTTTTACTATTTCTCAGGCCCCCTCGTAGATAGGATCAATCGGCTGTTCGAAAACAACCTAATTTTTTTACGTTTAAAAGGTAAAACTAGTTCATGCACTCGAATCTAGTACTACTTGGTTCAAACAAGGAAGAAAGGGGGTGGGGTGGGGGAGGATTTGTTACCTGAATCTAGGACTTGGTCGAAAGAGGAAATAATGGGGGCGAAAAGTAGCAGAGACTGGCTATCTAACTGGTCTCTAGGTCTAATTGGGAAATAAAGGGAAACGCAGTACAAACTCAATATAAACCCAATCTATTGGTTGAAAAAGGAAAGAAAGTGGGGACTGGGGGACAAGTCAACAGAGTAAGTCCAGCACTAGATTTGCTAGCCTCACACAGTATAAGGTGGCTATACCAAAGAAAAATGGGACCAACCCAGATATCCTGTTCTGATGTTTGTTGCCCCGAGCCACTCTTATGTAATGTCACTGGTAAAATGTAGCAGTCGCACTGTTAAAAGTAAGGACACGTTAAACCAATGTTTTTTTCAATGTAATGCCTCCAGTAATATGAATCAATGGCACTTCTTTACATGTCCTGCTAAAATTTCCCATTAAGATAAGTTGGTTCTTTTCGTTAGAAATGCAACTGTCCTGGTCCGCCTACTCTCCCGTGCCCAAAGTAATGTCGTATTTAACGGTTGTCATAGTTAATCCTAATGCCCACACTAATATCTAGCAATGCCACGGCTTTAGAAATTGCTATTGTCCTTGTAGGATTGCCATTCAGATAAGGAACATGCTTCTTTTCATTTGATGCATGTTTCATCACTTGTTAGTCACCCTCCTTTCCACCTTTTTTGTGCAAACAGAGATATACATTTCACGCTCGATCTTAGTTGAACTGCACAAATGATATCCAAATTATAGTTGAGCATTTCAGGAGCTTCACAACCAACCTTGATGTTGCTCAATTTTATTGCAACTAATGAAGAAGAAGCTCTGTGGGTTTCGTTTTCTGATGGAAATGGAACCGGGGCTGGAGCCCTTTTCTTAAAAAAATTGAAGAAGAAGCTGCTAGCTCACGGGACATTGCTTCATTTTAGGTGAACTGCACCAAAAGGTCCCATGAATGGACTCATCCATGTTGGTGACAGAAAGAGCCAGCTTCAGCATCCCAGTCTAAGCACCCCCGGCCTCCATCCTTGTGACGCACGGTACACCTCGTTTGCCACCTGCTCGACCCTAGTGTCATTGATAAAATGAAGTAATAATACAGTTAAAATAGAGCGAGTGTAATCTCTATCATTTCATTTCCAATGTAGATAAAGAAAGTGCTTCTCTTTGTTAAAGTATGTTTCATCAACTAGTCCCATCATTAATGTTTAAGCGTTTCTGCAAACTGGGGTGCTTAACTTTAGTTGATATGTACAAAGATAGAGATTTGAATGTCTCAAGGCGCCTCCTTGTACTACTGCTGTACACTGATGTTCATCACTGGCAGAAGGTGTATCTGGGAGACTTGGGATGATGTCCAGTATGAGGCATACCGTATGAGGCGTCGCAGGGCCCATCTCGCCCTCGCAGCATGGCATACTATGATACTATCACAATATTTTCTTCTATTTATTTTGTGTGTTTCATCAACTAGTGCCACTATAATGTAATCACGCTTTTTCATTATCTGTGCAAACAGGGTTATTCAGCTGCATTTTGGTGGAACTGCACAAATGTACGTATGGAACCGGCATATATGCAGAGTGCGGGGTGTGCCAAGTAAAAATTACTGACACCAACCATGCTGCATGCATGCATTGGCATCCACCACCACCAGTGGGATGTGTGGCGCTCTCTGTGGACGGATCTTTCTCAGTAGCAAATCCTCTAACCAAATACTAGTAGCTTATATTGGCAGTTTTCTAGGGAGTACTCTTTTCTGAAAGAAGCACCAATCTATTTTTCTTTATTTGTACACTGTGTCACAACTTTGACTCAAAGGTACAGAGCTATTTTAGGGTGATTGGTTTAGTACTCAGAGACTGATTGTAAGAATGATTTTCATTAGCTGTCACACTGATTGTAAGCATGAGCAGGTGGAAGATTAGGTTAGTGCGAAGCTTACCTTAAACCCTACCGCCGCCGTTGAAACGAGGCGAGCATCGAGGGAACCGTGGAGAACGACAGGGAAGCGGCGTCGCGCCATCCGGCCTCCTCTTGCGGTGGGAGAACGAATACTCCTGTGGCTCCGGCTGGCTCAGCACCCTCACGAACGGCACACCATACTCGATCTATTCGTTATCCTCTGGGTGCTCGACCTTCGACCTGTACGCCCACCACCTCTGCCTGACTGTCGCCTCGGGCGAATATGTTTGCTCCATCGCCCATAGGAGATACTCAATGAACTCGGAGGACTGCGACGTGACAACCGCCGAGGAGTACATGTACATCGCCGCCCTCATCGCCGCCATCTCGCTCTTTCGCATACATTGCCACATGACCCGCACCATCCTCGAAATCTCCCACTCATTGTCAAACCAACTAAGGATCTCCTTCAACCTGGCTAACTTTGCATGGTCGCCGCCGGCGATCTGCCTGATTCGCTGCTACATCCTCTCCATGAATGTCCTTTTGAGTGGTCCGGTGCTAGCTTTGGAAGATGGGAGGAGAGATGATGGTCTTGCAATAGAGAAGAGGGAGAGGCAAGACGGTGGTTTTGGAAAGGAGATGATGGAGAGGAGAGGAGGTGGTTTTGCAATGGAGAAGATCAGAAGAGGGAGAGGCGAGACGGTGGTTTTGGAATGGAGATGGTGGAGAGGAGAGGAGGTGGTTTTGGAATGGAGATGATGGAGAGGAGAGGAGGTGGTTTTGCAATGGAGAAGATCAGAAGAGAAAGAGGCGAGACGGTGGTTTTGGAATGGAGATGATGGAGAGGAGAAGAGGTGGTTTTGCAACGGAGAAGAGGGAGAGGAGCATGCGGCAGTGATTTAGGATTAAGCGAGAGGGCCGGCGCGCTGTGACTGTATCAAAATCAAAATCAATTTACCCTTCAATTAAGAAAGCGACCCCACATTAACTAGTCTCCCTTTTATTCTGGGTCATAATTGACCATGATTTTCGCACATAAAATATATGTTATACATTGCAAAAATAATATAATTTGAAAGTACATTCAGATACAAACCAAACGATACAATTTTTGGTGACATGCATTCACATTTTGCTTGTCAAATGCAGTATGTGGTCAAACTTTGACCCAAAATACGCAAAACAACAAAAAATACTTCCAAGACCAGCGCCGCTCTTCCGCTCTTCTCCTTTTAAACCACCGCCGCTCCTCTCCTGTTCCAATCTAAAAATAGCACCGCTCCTCTCCTCTTCCATTTCAAAACCACCGCCCCTCCTCTCCTGTTCCAGTCCAAAACCAGCGTCGCTCCTCTCCCATTCTAATCCAAAACCAGCGCTGCTCCTCTCCTCTTCCATTCCAAAACCACCGCCGGTGAGTGAAGGTGTTGTGGAGAAGTAGATCGATGGAGGAGTACAACCGATACGTGAGGATCATAGATGGCGACCCTGTGAAGCTAGATAGGATGTTGGAGATACAGTCTTGGTTTGAAAACAAGGACTGTAGGACCTTGAGAAGAGGTGTCTAGAGGGGGGGTGATTAGACACTAAGTACCAAGATTGCAGTTTTTAAGATTCTTTGGGTTTAAGTGGAGTTTTAAGCACAATTTCAACAATCACAATACATATCAAGCGAGCATGCAAAGAGTGTATGGGCAGCGGAAAGTAAAGCATGCAACTTGCAAGAAAGTAAAGGGAAGGGTTTGGAGGATTCAAACGCAATTGGAGACACGGATGTTTTTGGCGTGGTTCCGATAGGTGGTGCTATCGTACATCCACGTTGATGGAGACTTCAACCCACGAAGGGTAACGGTTGCGCGAGTCCACGGAGGGCTCCACCCAAGAAGGGTCCACGAAGAAGCAACCTTGTCTATCCCACCATGGTCGTCGCCCACGAAGGACTTGCCTCACTAGCGGTAGATCTTCATGAAGTAGGCGATCTCCTTGCCCTTACAAAATCCTTGGTTCAACTCCACAATCTTGTTGGAGGCTCCCAAGTGACACCTAGCCAATCTAGGAGACACCACTCTCCAAGAAGTAACAAATGGTGCATTGATGATGAACTCCTTGCTCTTGTGCTTCAAATGATATTCTCCCCAACACTCAACTCTCTCTCATAGGTTTTGGATCTGGTGGAAAGAAGATTTGAGTGGAAAGCAACTTGGGGAAGGCTAGAGATCAAGATTCATATGGTAGGAATGGAATATCTTGGTCTCAACACATGAGTAGGTAGTTCTCTCTCAGAAAATGTATGCTGGAAGTGTAGGTTCAGTCTGATGGATCTCTCCATGAATGAAGAGGAGGTGGAGGGGCATATATAGCCTCCACACAAAATCTAACCATTACACACAATTTACCAAACTCGGTGGGACCGAATTGTTAAACTCTGTCAGACCGATTCAGCAAATAATGTGACCGTTAGGGTTTTCGGTGGGACCAAAATGCAACTCGGTGAGACCGATATGGTTAGGGTTAGGGCATAACGTAATCTCGGTAAGACCGATTACACAAACTCGGTGAGACCGATTTTGGTAAGAAGCTTTCCAGAGAGTTGATCAGGCAGACTCGATGGGACCGATTACTCAAACTCGGTAGGACCGATTTTGGTAATAAGTTTCCAGAGAGTTTGCATTGTAATCTCGGTAGTACCGATTGCTCAAACTCGGTGAGACCGATTTGATAATGGACATACACAGAGAGATTACAATCCCATCTCGGTGAAACCGAGATCCCTACCGGTAAGACCGATTTGCTTAGGGTTCGTGGCAGTGGCTATGACTTGTGGACTCGGTGGCGCCGGATAGGAAGTTTTGGTGTGACCGATTTTGGCTATGGGTTTAGGTCATTTGTGGAAGTGGGAAAGTAATTGAGAGTTTAGGAGCATATCTCAAATCACACGAAGCAAGAGGCTCATTAAGCAACACCTCATCCCTCCTTGATAGTATTGGCTTTTCCTATAGACTCAATGTGATCTTGGACCACTAAAAATGTAAAATGAAGAGTCTTGAGCTTGAAGCTTGAGCCAATCCTTTGTCCTTAGCATCTTGAAGGAGTTCCCACATCCTTTAGTCCATGCCACTCCATTGTTGAACTTATCTGAAATATAGTAGATAAAAGTGTTAGTCCAACAAGAGATATGTTGACATTAATTACCAAAACCACCTAGGGAGCACTTGTGCTTTCAATCTCCCCCTTTTTGGTATTTGATGGCAACATACATCAAAGCTTTAGATAAGGATATAAAGAATAGCAAGTAAAGCTTTGGAAAGACATGCAACAAACATAGGCTCCCCCTACATGTATGCAATCATGTGAATATGGAATATAGAAGCATGTGAGAGCATAAACATGATGGAGCAGGCAATGTGTTACATGTATCTTGGCCATATGCATCAGAGCAAAGAATGTTGAAGAAAATACCTTCATGCTCATGAGTCCTTGCAAACAATATGTACATCAGCAAGAAATTCCTCATACACATGATTGTGATGCATATACTTACCTTGTAGTCTTGAGTTGTCTTAGGATGAAATGAACCTCTGTAAACAAGGTTAGATAACACAGATACATCTACTAGCCAGAGCAAATAGAAGAAACCACAAGAATACCAAGACTGGGATGACATGTAGAGAGTGAGTACCAAGTACCACATTGAATTAGATATGTACCCAAGAGTAAAGATATGCAATGAATTTAAATGATCTCTTTCCCTTAGATATATTTCTCCCCCTGAATCTAACATGGGATACTGGGAGAAGATAGGGAACAGAAAATCAGAGCTGAAAGATATGAATGATGATCAGAGCTAATGTATGCTAATGCAAATAAGCACAATAGATCATATGAACATGTCTCTCCCTTCAAGAAGACATGTGGACATCTCTCCTCTTGAATACCAAGAAGACATGTGGACATCTCTCCTCTTGAACACCAATCATCTGGGATCCTTGAGAAATACTTTGTACTTAAGTATCCTCTCCCCCTGGAGATCTCTCTCTCCTTTTGAGGGTCTCTCTCGCCCTTAGGTCCCTCTCCCCCTTACGAAGGAAGGTGATAAGCTTTGATGCTCTCTCTCTCTCAGATGATAAGCTTTGATGTTCTCTCTCTCCCCCTTTGACATCAATTTCCAAGAAGGATCTTCTGGAATCTGTCGAATGGGTTTGGTCCTTGAGACATAGAACAAAGCAGTGATAAAAATGTGATGCTTGAGAGGACAAGATTCATTGAGTGGAGCTGGATCAGAAGAAACACAGAATTATGTGGCAAACTGTTTTTCCTGTTATGAAATCGGTGACACCGAATGAGTTGCTTTGGTTGGACCGAAAGGATTCGGTTGGGCCGAAAATAAGAAATCGGTGAAACCGAGTTCATCGCAGAGAAAACACTTGTCACCTCAGCTCACTAGACTAGTAAGATCTCACAAGGAATTGCAAGGAATTTACTGAAAGATGTGCAATGAATTGGAATGCAGAAAATGCAGAACAAACAGAGAGAAAGAAATCTAGATGAAGTTTTTTTGAAAGGGGAAACAAATATGCATGAGACAAATGCAAAAACACAGAAAAGAACACAAGAGAACTTCATCTAGAGATGGTCGGCGACAAAGTCACCTATGTTAGAGTATATTGACTTAGGAGCCAAGTGAGATCACTTGATCATAGGTCATACTCATCGTTTAAGCTCAAAATGGGGTTGCCGTTTTTCGTTTAAGCATCTTAATGTATTCACATCTTTTCGAGTCGCTTTAGCTCATGACTTGGAGTAAAGCTTCTCTAAGATGGAATAACATACCTTGGTTGGTGGTGTAGTCCATGTAGTTGAACTTGTGTGGGTTGCTCAAAGTTGATGTAGCTCACAACTTGGAATTTGAGTCCATCTACCTACATGGGTTAGTTCTTGCAAGGAAGAGCACTTGTGTATCCAAAAATGACAATCATGAAGCTCAACATAGACTTTTGTCAAAGGATATGTTTGAGTGGTTCCGTGCTTCCTTGTATTCAACCACCATAGTGGAGAGACTTGGTGATGTAGAGATTGCTCAAGATATGAGTAGATTACAATCTCATGGAATGTGATCCCACCAAGTACCTACAAGAGTTAGATGACATGCAAGATGCAAATATATCCAAGACATAAGATATTCATCATAAGAGAAATATCAAGGATTAGTCATAAGCTCATGTCTTGCATGTATCCAATGGAGTTTCTACTCCAGGTTTGAAGCATCAATGATGTTCAATTCTCCTCTTAACCTGCAAAACACTTTCTCATCAAGAGGTTTAGTAAATATATCCGCTAATTGCTTTTCGGTGCGAACATGCTTAAGATCAATGTCACCCTTAGCAACATGATCTCGAATGAAATGATGACGAACTTCAATATGCTTGGTTCGAGAATGTTGCACAGGATTATGACCAATTTTGATAGCACTTTCATTGTCACAAAGCAATGGAACATGTCTCACATATATCCCATAATCTTTAAGAGTTTGGGTCATCCAAAGTAAATGAGCACAAAATGAACCATCGGCAATATATTCAGCTTCGGCAGTGGACAAGGATACCGAGTTTTGTTTCTTGGAGGACCAAGACACAAGAGATCTACCAAGAAATTGACAAGTACCCGAAGTGGACTTTCTGTCAACCTTGTCTCCGGCATAGTTCGAGTTGGAATAGCCAACAAGATCGAAAGAGGCCCTCTTAGGATACCAAATGCCAAAGTTTGGTGTATGGATTAAGTATCTCACTATCCTTTTCACGGCCTTAAGATGACATTCATTAGGAGCAGCTTGATATCGTGCACACATGCACACACTTAGCATGATATCAGGACATGAAGCACATATATATAACAACGAACCGATCATAGAGCGATAAACCTTTTGATCAACCGGTTCACCATCTTTGGTCAAGTCATTATGTCCACTAGTAGGCATAGGTGTAGACATACCTTTGCATTCTTGCATATTGAACTTCTTGAATAAGTCCTTGGTGTAATTCGTTTGAGAAATAAAGGTACCTTCCTTAGTTGCTTGATTTGCAGCCCAAGGAAGAATTTGAGTTCACTCATCATGGACATCTCAAACTTCTGCGACATTAGCTTCCCAAACTTTTCACTAAAATGAGGGTTGGTTGAACCAAATATGATATCATCAACATAAATTTGGCACACAAATAGTTCTCCATTAACCCTTTTAGTAAAAAGAGTAGAATCAATTTTCCCAATTTCAAAGCCTTTTTCAATAAGAAACTTGGTCAAGCATTTATACCAAGCTCTAGGAGCTTGTTTAAGACCATAAAGAGCTTTGTGAAGTTTGTAAACATGATTGGGTTTCTTAGGATTGACAAAGCCGGGAGGTTGCTTAACATAAACTTCCTCCTCTATTTCACCATTTAGAAATGCACTTTTAATGTCCATTTGGTACAAGGTGATATCATGATGATTAGCATAGGCAAGTAAGATGTGAATGGACTCAAGTCTAGCAACGAGGGCGTACGTCTCACCATAGTCCATACCTTCGACTTGTGTGTAGCCTTGGGCGACGAGACGTGCTTTGTCGCGAACTACTTGTCCATCTTCATCTTTCTTGTTGCGAAACACCCATTTGGTACCGATGACGTTGTGATTGTTGTCGGGCTTCTCAACCAATGTCCAAACTTGGTTCCTCTCAAAGTTGTGTAGCTCTTCATGCATAGCATTTATCCAATCCGGATCTTCCAATGCTTCTTCAACCTTCATAGGTTCAATGTTGGAGATGAAAGAATAGTTTTCACAAAAGTTAGCTAAACGAGTTTTAGAGCGAGTGATTCTCCCGGTTTGAATGTCATTGTAGATTTGCTCGACGGGATGATCTTTAGCAATTCTTGCTCGAACTCGTGAAATCTTTTGCTTGGGTCTTCGTTGAACATCTTCTTCATCTTGTTCTTCTTCTTCTTGGCCTTCTTCATTGTTGGCATTGTCGTTTTCTTGTCGTGGTGGAGAAGGAGGTTGGTGACGTTCATCTTGATGCACTTCCTCGTTTTCTTCATCTTGGTGTGTCCCACTTGTGGATGCTTCCATATCAACTCTTGGTTCACCCTGTTGTGAAGTAGAAGCTTCCACTTGGACGGGCGAGGTACTCTCCTTCACCTCTGTTGGACGAACCTTGCCAATAGCCAAGTCTTGAATTGCTTCCGAAGGATCTTTGTCTCCTACATCAATTGGCAATTGCTCTACTTGCGAGCCGTTAGATTCATCAAACTTCACATCTACCGTCTCTTCAACTTTTCGGGTGAAATTGTTGTAAACACGGTAAGTGTGAGAGTTTGAGCCATAACCTAGTAGGAAACCTTCATTAGACTTAGGAGCACATTTAGAGCGACGATGCTTATCAAGAATGTAGCACTTTGAGCCGAATACTCGAAAGTATCCAACTTGGGGTTTGTTACCGGTGAGAAGCTCGTATGCCGTCTTGCCGGGTAGCTTGTGAAGATACAAGCGATTTGTTGCATGACAAGCTGTCTCAACCGCTTCCGCCCAAAAGTGCTTCGACGTCTTGTACTCATCAAGCATCGTTCTCGCTATTTTGATGAGCGTCCGGTTCTTCCTCTCAACAACTCCGTTTTGTTGAGGTGTGTACGTAGCCGAGAACTCGTGTGAAATCCCTTCTTCGTCAAGAAAGGTGTCCACATTTGCGTTCTTGAACTCCGTTCCGTTGTCGCTGCGGACCTTCTTGATCTTCACTTCAAATTGATTTTAGGCCTTCCTAGCGAAGTTTTTGAAGATCTTTTGAACCTGCGATTTATCATCGAGAAAGAACACCCACGTAAATCTGGAAAAATCATCAACTATAACTAGACCAAAAGAATTTCCACCGAGACTCTTGTAAGAGTTGGGACCAAAGAGATCCATGTGAAGTAGCTCGAGTGGCCTCCTTGTAGTCATGATGTTCTTCACGGGATGCCTTCCTCCAACCTGTTTACCTGCCTGACAAGCGCTGCAAAGTCTATCCTTATCAAATATGACATCGTTAAATCCAAGGATATGATTTCCTTTAATAAGCTTGTCAAGGTTTCGCATACCAACATGACCAAGTTGTCTATGCCATAACCAACCTTTTGAGGATTTAGCAATGAAGTAAGTTTTAGGTTGAGCCTTTTTAGTGAAATCAACAATGTATAGATCACCTCTACGCACACCGGTAAAGACCATTTTATGATTATCTCGATGAAACACTTGGCAATCTACTTCAGTAAATAGAACATTGAAACCGAAATCAGCAAGTCTAGATACTGAAAGTAAGTTGTAACCAAGAGATTCAACGAGCATGACATTTTGTATGGAGCTATCATGTGATATGACCACCTTACCGAGGCCGACCACCTTACCCTTTGAGTTGTCACCGAAAGTGACATACTTTCGAGGACTATCATTATCAGCAAGCTCACGAAACATGTCTTTATCTCCGGTCATGTGATCGGTACATCCACTATCAAGAACCCATTCCTTTCCTCCTGACATATATCCCCGAAGATTTGCCATCAGACCAAAATGTCTCATTGCATCATCAAGATCGAAGTCACTCTCATCATCCTCATCATAGTATCCATGTTCAACATCGTCATGTGGTGGATCAAGTCCTAGAGAGGGTGATTCATTAGAATGAGTTTGATAATCTTGCTTATGAATTTTTATAGCTTCGGAAATAATATCACTAATAATACCAACATTTCCTTTGGCACGCATAAGGTTTGTAAGCTCAAATAGACGATCACCAAACATAGGATCACTAGTATTCATCTTACTCAAGGCAATAGACTTATGGAGAATTTCATCAAGATTTTTCAAGGAATAATCTAGAAATCATTCCTCAAGAAATTTCCATATGGTGTAGGCACACTTAAAAGTAGGCAAACATCCAATCAAGTTTCTAGGCAATCCTCTAATGATAAGATCGGCTGTTCTAAGATTCCTAATCATGTCAATTGACTCATCATGGGTAGGATGCATAGGATCAACATGAGGTGCACAAAGACTAGCAATGTACTTGTTAAAATGATATTGATTGAAAATAACAAGCATCTCATTTTTCCACTCATGAAAATACTCCCCATCAAGAATAGGCACTCTATGTCTAATACTCCCAATAGTAGACTCATCCATCTTCCTCCAATGGTGATTAAACCAAAGCAATGGAGACCAATGCTCTGATACCACTTGTAGGACCTTGAGAAGAGGTGTCTAGAGGGGGGGGGGTGATTAGACACTAAGTACCAAGATTGCAGTTTTTAAGATTCTTTGGGTTTAAGTGGAGTTTTAAGCACAATTTCAACAATCACAATACATATCAAGCGAGCATGCAAAGAGTGTATGGGCAGCGGAAAGTAAAGCATGCAACTTGCAAGAAAGTAAAGGGAAGGGTTTGGAGGATTCAAACGCAATTGGAGACACGGATGTTTTTGGCGTGGTTCTGATAGGTGGTGCTATCGTACATCCACGTTGATGGAGACTTCAACCCACGAAGGGTAACGGTTGCGCGAGTCCACGAAGGGCTCCACCCAAGAAGGGTCCACGAAGAAGCAACCTTGTCTATCCCACCATGGCCGTCGCCCACGAAGGACTTGCCTCACTAGTGGTAGATCTACACGAAGTAGGCGATCTCCTTGCCCTTACAAACTCCTTGGTTCAACTCCACAATCTTGTTGGAGGCTCCCAAGTGACACCTAGCCAATCTAGGAGACACCACTCTCCAAGAAGTAACAAATGGTGCGTTGATGATGAACTCCTTGCTCTTGTGCTTCAAATGATAGTCTCCCCAACACTCAACTCTCTCTCATAGGTTTTGGATTTGGTGGAAAGAAGATTTGAGTGGAAAGCAACTTGGGGAAGGCTAGAGATCAAGATTCATATGGTAGGAATGGAATATCTTGGTCTCAACACATGAGTAGGTAGTTCTCTCTCAAAAAATGTATGCTGGAAGTGTAGGTTCAGTCTGATGGCTCTCTCCACGAATGAAGAGGAGGTGGAGGGGTATATATAGCCTCCACACAAAATCTAACCATTACACACAATTTACCAAACTCGATGGGACCGAATTGTTAAACTCGGTCAAACCGATTCAGCAAATAATGTGACCGTTAGGGTTTTCGGTGGGACCGAAATGCAACTCGGTGAGACCGATATGGTTAGGGTTAGGGCATAACGTAATCTCGGTAAGACCGATTACACAAACTCGGTGAGACCGATTTTGGTAAGAAGCTTTCCAGAGAGTTGGTCAGGCAGACTCGGTGGGACCGATTACTCAAACTCGGTAGGACCGATTTTGGTAATAAGTTTCCAGAGAGTTTGCATTGTAATCTCGGTAGTACCGATTGCTCAAACTCGGTGAGACCGATTTGATAATGGACATACACAGAGAGATTACAATCCCATCTCGGTGAAACCGAGATCCCTACCGGTAAGACCGATTTGCTTAGGGTTTGTGGCAGTGGCTATGACTTGTGGACTCGGTGGCGCCGGATAGGAAGTTTCGGTGTGACTAATTTTGTCTATGGGTTTAGGTCATTGTGGAAGTGGGAAAGTAGTTGAGAGTTTTGGAGCATATCTCAAAGCACACGAAGCAAGAGGCTCATTAAGCAACACCTCATCCATCCTTGATAGTATTGGCTTTTCCTATAGACTCAATGTGATCTTGGACCACTAAAAATGTAAAATGAAGAGTCTTGAGCTTGAAGCTTGAGCCAATCCTTTGTCCTTAGCATCTTGAAGGAGTTCCCACATCCTTTAGTCCATGCCACTCCATTGTTGAACTTATCTGAAATATACTAGATAAAAGTGTTAGTCCAACAAGAGATATGTTGACATTAATTACCAAAACCACCTAGGGAGCACTTGTGCTTTCAAGGACCAACTAGCGGCGACGGCGACATCCATGGCCAAATATCTGCAACAGAGCGAAAAGGCGGCGATACTCCCGGAGGGAGTCGCGCCGGAGTACATAGAGCTGCTCCTCTGGGCCATGGAGCAAACAGATTCACCGAATCCGATCGTGAGGGAGCGGTGGTGGGAGTATCGATCCCAGATGGAGCATCCACCAGAGATTGAAGGATCGAGCATCTACAGGGTGCTGTTTGTGAGGGTGTCTTGCCAGAGCGAGCCGGTGGAGTCTTCGTCGACCGAACCAGCTGCAAGAGGAGAAAAGTAGTTGGCCCGACGATGCTTCCCCGCCATCGTCTCCCTCGCCGTTCACATCGTCTCACAGGGCGGCTGTCTGCCGCCGATGAATAGGAGGGGGCTGCCCCCCAGCCCAATAGTCGGGCAGGTTGTGAATTGTCAGGAGGAGCTTAGGGTTGTCAGTATTTGCAGGTTGTGAATTCTGTTTGTGTTGTGTATTTTGAGAGTACTTTCAAATATGAATGTATTTTGAATTTCAGATTTGCAGTATTGAGCATATGAAGAATTTTATGAATTCTAGAGATCTATTTTTAGCACTTAAAAAAAGTAGTTTCATAGGAGTATAAAAGTGCAGACAATGTGATTCTCAGAGAAGAAACTGCAAGTTTCAGTTTCAGATAAGAAACTACAAGTTCAGTTTCAGATAAGAAACTGCAACTTTCAGAGGCAGAGCATTTATATTAACACGGCCTTTTCAAACAGGGTTAACATCATGTTGGAAGTTTTATTCATGGTCGAAAATAGAACTACCAGCCAGTTAACATCATGCTGATCAACATTCATGCATAGCACATCTTCATATGATGCACAGTCAAAATGCCCACACAATGTCGAGTGTGCGAAACACAGAGAAAATGAGGGACGAAGTTTTGGCAAGTGTTGGACGTGGTTTTGGGCTGCCCCGTCTAGGCTTTCATTTTTAACATGTGCAGCCCACGACCTCGGATGGGAGGGCCTGTTTGTATTTTCTTAGGGCCGTCATGTATCGACCGGCCTATGGACATCCCATCCGAGGTTTTATTTTTGGCAGCCCAATTTATGTATTTTTTTGAAGACAACGCAGAGGTCTATTCAATTTTTCTATATAAGAATAGGAACGCCAGGTCCAACTTATGTTTCCCTTCTAACTATATTATATATATTTAAATTATTTTATATGTTATTATATATTATTTTATTGTCATCATATATTTAACAGATACTTACATATGTAAGAAAACAATATCCCACATCTTATTAACTTATAAAAATAATTTCTTAACAAATAAAATCCTGGATTGTTTTGGCACGAAAATCCTAGTGATTGTGTACAAAAGCTTGGTAAGATTTAAGGACGAATGTAATAATATCACTTATTATTTGAATATATTTATAACAAAATGCTCAGCCCCTTTTTATTTTTTGATAACATTGCTGGCCCAACCCAACATTATAATTAGAATCAGCCCAGCAAAATCGTGTATTTCGAGAAAGTGCAAATGGCCTGTAATTTTTTAGGAAATAAAATAAATGAGCCGCATGGATGCTACATTATTTGTTCACCCAGCCTAGCTAATGGCTGTAATTCAAAAAAAAAAGATCAAATTGACTGTAAATTCTACAGCGCAAAAAAAAGACTATAAATTCTGAAAAATGGGTTGAATACGTGCCACATTTTTGGAGGCTGAAATGTGGGCCAATAGGTCAAAGCCAACGCAAGTCGTTGTCAATTTAGTCAACAAATGATTCTGACATGTTAGCCGTTGGATTTACATCCAACGATCGGCATCCATCTTCAATCTCTCGTCTTCTTCCTCCAGTGCCGCCGGGACCACCTCCCGCCTCCTGCTGCTAGCAGCTCTGCTTAGCACGCTTCTCTATGAAGCGCTACTCCACCGTTGGCCATGCCATCCCTCCACCCCTCCACACCTCCTGTTCTTCTCCACCGACTGCCGAACCACACCGCACTAGAACCAGTTAACCCTCGTACACCTCTCCGTCTGCGACTCTACTCCTGCGTCTTCCCATCTCTGGCTCGTTGCTGTCCGGGGCCTCGCCGTCGTCCACCACCTTGGATGCGCTCAGCGCGGCGTGGTCAACATGGTCAACGGACGACACCATCGGAAGTAGACTGTGTGTGGAGAGGCTGACAGCTGGGTCCACGGCCGCACACAAGGAAATGCCTCCTTATTACGCGCAAAATAATGATTCCTCCACCTGACATCTGGGACCCACCAGAAGGGCCTTCGTATTTCGCGAAAAAATGTGCCCCCGCTAACATGTCGGACCCACCAGCTATCTTCGCACGCAAGGAAGTGCCTCCTTATTACGCACAAAAAATGAATACTCCCCCTGCCAGCTGGAACCCAGCATACTGGGAGGCTGACTTGTGGGCCTACCAAGTTAATGGGGACGGAGGGCTTTGTCAACTTAGTCAATATGAACGATTCTATCTCCTGTTACCATATGATGTTCATCCAACGGTCGTAGTGCTTCTTCAACCTCTGGTCTTCTTGCTCCAGCCACCCAAACCAGCGCCAGTCGTGCCGCGTGCTCCTGCCTCCCGTGGCCGGCTGTGATGCCGCGGAGGCCACACCGCCCCTACTACTCCCACCGCTGGCCAGGCCATCCCTCTACTCACCCACACCCCTGTTATTCTGCGGCGACAGCAGCCTCGCACCGCAGCCGAACCAGTGAACCCTCGTACTCCTCTTCGCGTGGGCATCCACTACTGCGTCTTCCCCGGCTCCGAGTTGTCCCCTTCCTAGGCATCACCGTCATCCACCGTCGTGGTGCTCTCGGCGCGGCGTGGTCAACATGGTCAAGGAACGACTTCCATCGGACATGGACTGTACGTGGAGAGGCTGACAGCTGGGTCCACGACTGCAGCAAGGAAGTGCCTCCTTATTATGCGCAAAATAATGATTCCTCCACCTGACAACGGGGACCCACCGGATGGGCCACCGTATTTCATGAAAAAACATTTCCCCCTAACTGCTGGGACCCACCAGCTACATCTTCGCACGCAAGGAAGTGCGTCCGGGCAAAAAAAACGATTCGCCCCCTGACTGCTGGGACCCACCAGCTACATCTTCGCACGCAAGGAAGTGCGTCCGGGCAAAAAAAACGATTTGCCCCCCTGACTGTTGGGACCCACCAGCTACATCTTCGCACGCAAAGGAAGTGCGTCCGGGCAAAAAAACGATTCGCCCCTCTGACTGCTGGGACCCACCAGCTACATTTTTGCACGCAAGGAAGTGCCTGACAGTCGGGACCCACCTGGTCGAAGCATACGTAGTGTTGTCATTCTGGTCGTGAACGTGTACGTACATACTGGTCGTTGTAGAGGCACGCACATGTCGTAGTATAGGCACGCACGTAGCATGTACACGTACGTAGAGCGGCCAGGGTGCAAGAAAGAAAATACGGCCATGTATGTGTACATACAGGCGGGGTCTCGAATGCCTACTCGCGCATACGTACGGCCAGGGCTCGTGTACATGGGGAGGCAATGGAATGCGTCGTGTTCATGTGGAGGCAACGGAATGCGTCGTGTTCATCGGGAGGCAACGAAACGCGTGGGAGCCAACCGGCTGGGTCAGAACGGAATGCGTGGTCGTGTTCATCGGGAGGGCTTGGACGGAACAGGCGATGGAAACGAGGCCTGGCGTACCACACAACGGAGGAAACGGACCTCCTACGTTCGGAATGGGATCATGTTGATCGGGAGGGGTGTGGCGTACCGCAAAACGGAGGAAACGGACCTCCTACGGTCGAAACGGGGGTCCTGTTGATCGGGAGGGGTGTGGCGTACCGCAAAATGGATGAACGTACCTCCTACGGTCGAAACGGGGGTCCTGTTGATCGGGAGGGGTGTGGCGTACCGCAAAACGGACGAAACGGACCTCCTACGGTAGAAACGGGGGTCCTGTTCATCGGGAGGGGTGTGGCGTACCGCAGAACGAGACTCCACGGGATACTGTTCATCTCCACCGTCGACCTCCTCCAGCCTCCACGGGCTACCGTCGACCTCCTCCAGCCTCCACGGGCTCCTGTTCATCCAGCCTCCACCACGCGCTACTCCACCGGCTACTATTCAACCACCCCTCCACGGGCACCCCTCCACTGTCTACTGTTCATCCAGCCCTCCACACCACGGGGTCTTGTTCAACCACCCCTCCACGGCCACCCCTCCACCGTCTACTATTCATCTAGCCCTCCACACCACGGGGTCCTGTTCATCCAGAGGCAACGCCACCGCTCATTGTTCATCCAACCCCCCCCCCCCCCCCCCGCAACACTCACTGTTCATCCAATCAATCGGCTTCAGTTAGCAGCAGTAGCGAAGGAATCGCTCGATTGGGTTCAGTTAACAGCCAGCGATCGATCGCTCGGGTTCAGTAACGCGTAGCCTGTAGTGCAATCGCTCGGGTTCAGTTAGAGCCCAATGCCTCACTCGGGTTTAGTTTAGAGCCAATGCCTCGCACACACACGCGTACGTGTACGAGAGAAACGCGCATCGCTCGGCCCCCGACCTCCCACCGTAACCAGCAACTCCCCGAAATTTTCCTCCCCCTCGCTTCTACCACGGTTTTTTCCGTCATGGACAGCCCAAAGAATGTCATGCAGCTGCGTCTCCGGCCCGCCCAGGACGAAAAGCCCATTTTATGTCATGATTTTTTGTCATAGAAGTAGGAGCCCACCACATCTATGATGATACCGGGTTTTGTCACAATTATCGTCATAGAAGTGTCATATGTATGACAGAAAAAAATTCGTTCGGCCCAAAATGTCACGGATGTGTCTTTTTTTGTAGTGTCTACAGTCACCTATTATGTGTTATGATCCGACAAACCCGAAGTGACAATAATCGGGATACTTCTCGGTGATGACCGTAGTTTGAGGAGTCCATGTATTCACTAATTGTTAATGCTTTGGTCCGGTACTCTATTAAAAGGAGGCCTTAATATCCCTTAGTTTCCATTAGGACCCCACTGCCACGGGAGGGTAGGACAAAAGATGTCATGCAAGTTCTTTTCCATAAGCACGTATGACTATATTCGGAATACATCCTACATTACATTGATAATTGGACCTAGTTCTGTGTCACCCTATGTTATAACTATTACATGAGGAATCGCATCCGACATAATTATCCATCACTAATCCAATGCCTACGAGCTTCTCACATATTGTGCTTTGATTATTTACTTTACCGTTGCTATTGTTACAGTTACTACAAAACTGCTACTGTTACTTTTGCCACTGTTACCGTTACTTCCATACTACTTTGCTACTAAATACTTTGCTGCAGATACTAAGTTATCCAGGTGTGGTTTAATTGACAACTCAACTGCTAATACTTGAAAATATTCTTTGGCTCCCCTTGTGTCGAATCAATAAAATTGGGTTGAATACTCTACCCTTGAAAACTGTTGCGATCCCCTATACTTGTGGGTTATCACAAGCTTACTCAAAACAGAAGGTGAATCAAGTGCTGAGCTAGATGGGAGTTCCTTACCTCCCCTCGTAGTTGAGCGAAAAATCTTAGTTCTTTCATCTTTCAAGTTCCTCATAGTGATCAGCAGATATAAATCCCATGTGTCTCAAAGAATAGAGTTATGCTCCCCGGCAATGGTGCCAGAAAATAGTCTTGATAACCCACAAGTATAGGGGATCGCAACAGTTTCCGAGGGTAGAGTATTCAACCCAAATTTATTGACTCGACACAAGGGGAGCCAAAGAATATTCTCAAGTATTAGCAGTTGAGTTGTCAATTCAACCACACCTGGATAACTTAATATCTGCAACAAAGTATTTAGTAGCAAAGTAGTATGGAAGTAACGATAACGGTAGCAAAAGTAACAGTAGCAGTTTTCTAGTAATTTGTAACAGTGGCAACGGTAAAGTAACTAAGCAAAGAGCAATATGTGAAAAGCTCATAGGCATTGGATCAGTGATGGATAATTATGTCGGATGCGATTCCTCATGCAATAGTTATAACATAGGGTGACACAGAACTAGCTCCAGTTCATCAATGTAATGTAGGCATCTATTCCGAATATAGTCATACGTGCTTATGGAAAAGAACTTGCATGACATCTTTTGTCCTACCCTCCCGTGGCAGCGGGGTCCTATTGGAAACTAAGGGATATTAAATCCTCCTTTTAATAGAGTACAGGACCAAAGCACTAACACTTAGTGAATACATGAACTCCTCAAACTATGGTCATCACCGAGAGTGGTCCCGATTATTGTCACTTCGGGGTTGTCGGATCATTACACATAATAGGTGACTATAGACTTGCACGATAGGATCAAGAACTCACATATATTCATGAAAACATAATAGGTTCAGATCTGAAATCATGGCACTCGGGCCCTAGTGACAAGCATTAAGCATTGCAAAGTCATAGCAACATCAATCTCAGAACATAATGGATACTAGGGATTAAACCCAAACAAAACTAACTTGATTACATGGTAAATCTCATCCAACCCATCACCGTCCAGCAAGCCTATGATGGAATTACTCACGCACAGTGGTGAGCATCATGAAATTGGTGATGGAGGATGGTTGATGATGACGACGGCGACGGATTCCCCTCTCCGGAGCCCCGAACAGACTCCAAATCAGCCCTCCCGATAGAGATTAGGGCTTGGCGGCGGCTTCGTATCGTAAACCGCGATGAATCCTTCTCTCTGATTTTTTCTCCTCGAACGTGGATATATAGAGTTGGAGTTGAGCTCGTTGGAGCACCTGGGGGCCGACGAGGCAGGGGGGTAGGCACGCCCCCACCCTCTTGGACAGGGTGTGGGCCCCCTGGCCTTGATTCTTTCGCCAATATTTTATATTAATTCCAAAAATATTCTCTGTGGAGTTTCAGGTCATTCCGAGAACTTTTATTTCTGCAGAAAAATAACACCATGGCAATTCTGCTGAAAACAGCGTCAGTCCGGGTTAGTTCCATTCAAATCATGCAAGTTAGAGTCCAAAATAAGGGCAAAAGTGTTTGGAAAAGTAGATACGATGGAGACGTATCACTTGGGGAGCGCTGCGTTCACCTCACGCATGAACTGCTTGAAGATGCGGTGGGAAGCTGGGGCCTGTGAGCTGCCCAAGATGCAGGCAATGGCCCGAGGCTCCTGCACGCCTCCAGCCCCCTCGTCTTGGTGGTGATCTTCATTCCTTCTTGGCGGTGGAGGCACAGGAGGCAGAGCTGCGTTGCCTTGGGGCGCTCCTCACAAGGCTGCTCCCTCCAGTTGCCCTCGCGAGGCTGGCCCTGCCAGCTGTCCTCATGAGGCTGGTCGCACCACTCCTGACGATGGTCGCATCCGTCCCAGCGTCCTCCACCTAGGTCGCCTCCACGATTGTAGCCTTGATCGTTGCGCTCAAGGCGTCGACCAAGGCACCCTTCGCGGAGGGTCCTGAGCTCCTGGCATTCGTTGGTGTTGTGGCTATGAACATTGTGGAAGACGCAGAATGACCGGTTGCTCTTGGATGACTCGGGTGGTCGCAGCCGCGCTTCGTTTCTGGCTCGGCCGCAAGCACGGCTGGCCCCTTGCGCTTCACGTCCTTGGTCTTGGTCTTCTTGTCTTCTGGATCAGCATCGGGGAGCTCAAGTAGGGAGAGGCGTCCCTCCTTAGCCTCCTTGTGCAGAGATCCTCGTGGATGGCGAGATCCCCCTTCATCTTGACATCGCGGACGCCATCGGCGAATGCGGAGATGATGGCCTTGTCCGACACCTTGGGGATCTTGAGGCGAACGTTGTTGAAGTGCTGGATATACTTCTGCAGTGTCTCTCCAGGTTGATGCTTGATGCGACGCGGATCACCCGCAGCCGGCGGACGGTCACGAGTGCCCTGGAAGTTGGCGATGAAGTGGCTGCGCATCTCCTCCCAGGAAGAAACTGGCCCCTCGGTCAAGTTCAAGAGCCAAGAATGCATGCCATCCTTGAGGGCCATCGGGAACCAGTTTGCCATGATCTTCTTGTCGCCGCTAGCCGCCTCGATGCTCAGCTCGTAGAGCTGTAGGAACTCGGCGAGGTCGGCAGTGTTGTCTTAGCATGGAGGCAGGTCAGGCTTGAACTTGCTTGGCCAGACGACGTTGCGGAGCTCCAGAGTGAATGTGCGGCATCCTGCCATGGCTACCAGAGGTCGTAGAGGGGTGGAAACTGGTCCTAGTGCACGTGCACTGCCACCTCCTGCGGTGGTACGCGGGCCTAGTGCTGAGGTGCTGGAAGCATGCACGCTTCTCCCTAAGGACGCTGCACCACCTGGTAGCTCATGTCATCCCGAGCCGGCGCGGGGCGAGGTGGGTCGCCCCGTGGAGCCACACGCCTCAGCTCGATGGTGATGCCCTGGACCGGAGGTGGTGGAGGAGCCCCGTGCGCCACGTCACCCGCTACAGGTGGGTGCTGAGACAGCAAGCGAGCCGGCTCGGTGGAGCCCCCGTGCGCGACGCTAACGAGCTCAGCAATCCGCTCGAGCCACTACTCATAGAGGTCGCTGATCGGGCGGTAGTGAAGGAGCTCCCGCGCCATGAGCAGAGCGGCCTGCACATCCGCCAGGAGGCGACGCGCGTGGGGTGATGAAGCTGCTGGGGTCAGTGACGGAGTAGCAGTGCACCCATCATGGTGCACCGATGTGTGCAGCGATGAATCTTGCTGCTCGTCGCCGGCAGGGCCCGTGGCGGCATTGGCCACCAGAGACGGAGTGCGATGGGCACAACCATCACCCGTCGGAGCCGTCTGAGCGATGCGGGTGGCGACTGCAGCCTGACGCTCGGCACGAGCCCGGCGCGCGTCGGCCATGGAGGTGTCGGAGTGATGGTGGATCGGTCGATGGAAGAGAGGATCCGACGCACCCCTACCTAGCGCGCCAAATGTCGGATTATGGGATCCGCAAACCCTTGCGAGGTTCGAACTCTGGGGTGCGTGCGGAGATCTCAACCTACCCAGCCTGCCTACTCGCGATCCTCCTAAGCCTAGCGCGTCGAGCTCAAAGAGACATAGAGACACAATAGTTTATCCTGGTTCGGGCCACCTTGCGGTGTAATACCCTACTCCAGTGTTTTGGTGGATTGCCTCGGAGGGCTGAGGATGAACCAATACAGTGGATGAACCGGCCTCAAGAGGTGAGGTGTTCTCCAGCTGGTGTGGTGTGGTGTGTTCTAGTTCTACTTCACCTCTACTTGTCACGTCCCCTTTCTATGGTGGTGGCTAGTCCTATTTATAGTGTCCTTGGTTCTCTTCCCAAATGTTGGCGGGAAGGGATCCCACAACGGACAGATTTGAAAGGGGACAAGTAGTACAGCTTATCCTGACAAAAGTAGTCTTCGCCTGCGAAAAGCCTCTAGTCATGACGCTGCGGTGGGCTCGTGGATGACCTCTGTTCTGCCGTCCTGGCGGTCTTGGTCTTGTTGCACGGAAATGGAAACCTTTGGCTGATTCCTCGGACTCACGCACCTGTGGCTTGCCTCCCTTGCACCAAAGAGGAAACCTGCGCTCTGCGCCCGCCTGGCACCCGGCTGGCCTTGGTCGTCATGGCTCACGTCAGCTAAGCCTCGTGAGGTAACCTTGCATAGAACTCTCCGCCCCTCATGAGCCAGCCTGAGGAGGCCGATCCCCTCGGGGGTCTTGGAATTGCCCGCCTCGCGAGGCTTGGCCCCTCGCGAGGGTCTTGTGGTGTTGATGTTGAAGCTGGGTCATACAAGGCTGTTTATGGAGCCACGTGGTGGGCCGCAGGCAGGCAGGGCTAGATACCCCCAAATCCAGGACGCCGACAGTAGCCCCGCGCCCAAGGCGCGCTCGGACCTGGCTTCTAGGCGAAGCCAAAGGGTAAGTGCGGAGCGCCGCGGGCTCTAACCGCATGCGGCCTTGATGACGCATGGCGATTGATGGGACATGGGTGACTCACTTCCCCATGCTGCCTCGGCAAATGTTTGAGTTGACAACTGCATGCTGCATGTAGAGAGAATCATCATTTCTGAAGATCGTGGGAGGCCGACGATTTACCTTCTCCTGGCTATAAATGTGCGAGCAGGCGGGGCCCTTACCCGTCACTCTTTTGTCTTGCTCCCGCCCGCTTCTTCTCTTCTCAACCTTGCCTCCATGGCGTCGATCAGGAGGTATTCTACGGCCGAGAAGGGGAAGGCCCCTAGGGAGGGCCCCGATCCTCTCCCACCGAATAAATGGCTCTGCCTTCCTCATGACGCCGGCACGGGGCGAGAGGTGACTAGGCCATGGCAATCGAGGCCTCCGCCTGGCTTCCCCCTCCCCATATACGCTCGTGCTCAGGGCGAAGGAGTGCGCCATCGGGTGGCACCTGACGAAGATGGCATGGCCGCCGTTGCCTTGCCGACTGCACCACGGACCCACGCTGAGGGCAGCTCGCGTGATTTCGTGGTGTGAGCGGCGATGCCTCCCGACACCTGGATCCGACTCCCGCGGTTCTTTGCCAGCGAACTGCCTCCGAGGGGGCGGTCAAGTTGTGGCTGCAGCATGCAAGGTGCCGCAGCTTGGCCACCAGAGCTGAAGTCGAGGTGGTGCCGCCTAGAGATGTCTTCATGACGCGAGGATGCGGCATGATCGCTCGGGCTTGCCACGCAGAGGGAGCCCTGGCGATCTACTTCGAGTATGATGGCGCGACCACCCTGTTCTTCAAGGTCTTCAACAAGGAGGGCGAACGGCTGGAATGCTGCCCCGGAGGAGACAGCGCGAGGGACGCCGCAGCAGGTGCTGGACCTGTTGATGTCCCCTTCGGTACTTCGTCCAGCAGCAGTGACGACTCCTGGGAATCAAGCAACTCTACTGAGCCCACTGATTCTCCGGAGTCGAGCGACGACAGCTATGTGCCGCCAAGCTCCCGCCGAGGCCGGAGCATGGCTGCTGCTGCCGCCGCCCAGCGTCGACGGCGGTACTGTAGGGCCCAATAGTTGATTTCCCTGCGCGGAATGAGATCAGCCCCCATAGGATTTGTAAGGATCGGAATGTACTTAAAATCAACGCTGCTTCTTTTGATCTTGTAATGGATGCGCGTATCCCAGTTCGGCTCGGTTTCCCCCTTTTCTTTTCCCTGGGCAGCGTGCCACTCTACGCCGACAGGACCGAGTCCCCAGGCAGGCTTCAGCTGTCGCTAGTATGCCAGGTCGCGATGCCGTTGTCAAGGCTAGGAGGTGAGCGGCCCGGGGTCCGGTAAGAGCTCATGAGACGCCATGCTCACGAGGTCCCCCTTGGCGTGCAAGTAGCTGCATAGAAAATCAAAAAGGGGAGTAGAACTGCCAAAGTGGAACTGCGAGGCGAGGCGTGTGGGGAGCGAAACTGGTGCTATTGCGAGCCGAGACTTATCTTTTGGTGTCTTGGCCCATTAGGGAGGTGATGCTTGCTTTCGCGCCTGTGGTGCCATTGGGCGCAGCCTGCATTGGCCATCACCAGGTGAACCTGCAAGTTAGATAACAGGGAAGGTCGGGAGCCCCCAGGGCGTAAGGCAGAGTCATACGTCTCCAACGTATCTATAATTTTTGATTGCTCCATGCTACTTTATCTATTGTTTTGGACCATATTGGGCTTTATTTTCCACTTTTATATTATTTTTGGGACTAACCTATTAACCGGAGGCCCAGCCCAGAATTGCTGTTTTTTGCCTATTTTAGTGTTTCGAAGAAACGGAATATCAAACGGAGTCCAAACGGAATGAAACCTTCGGGAACGTGATTTTCCAACCGAACGTGATCCAGGAGACTTGGACCCTACTCCAAGAAGTGCCAGAGGCGGTCACGAGGGTGGAGGGCGCGCCCCCCTACCTCGTGGGCCCCCTGACGCTCCACCGACGTACTCCTTCCTCCTATATATACCTAGGTATCCCTGAACGATCAAAACAGGAGCCAAAAACCTAATTCCACTGCCGCAACCTTCTGTATCCACGAGATCCCATCTTGGGGCCTGTTCTGGAGCTCCGCCGGAGGGGGCATCCACCACGGAGGGCTTCTACATCAACACCATAACCCCTCCGATGAAGTGTGAGTAGTTTACTTTAGACCTTCGGGTCCATAGCTAGTAGCTAGATGGCTTCTTCTCTCTTTTTGGATCTCAATACAATGTTCTCCCCCTCTCTTGTGGAGATCTATTCGATGTAATCTTCTTTTTGTGGTGTGTTTGTTGAGACCGATGAATTGTGGGTTTATGATCCAGTATTATCTATGGAAAATATTTGATTCTTCTCTGAATTCTTTTATGTATGATTGAGTTATCTTTGCAAGTCTCTTCGAATTATCCTTTTTGGTTTGGCCAACTAGATTGGTAGTTCTTGCAATGGGAGAAGTGCTTAGCTTTGGGTTCAATCTTGCGGTGTCCTTACCCAGTGACAGAAAGCGTTGCAAGGCACGTATTGTATTGTTGCCATCGAGGATAACAAGATGGGGTTTTTATCATATTGCATGAATTTATCCCTCTACATCATGTCATCTTGCTTAAGGCGTTACTCTGCTTTTAACTTAATACTCTAGATGCATGCTGGATAGCGGTCGATGAGTGGAGTAATAGTAGTAGATGCAGAATCATTTTGATCTACTTGTTTTGGACGTGATGCCTATATACATGATCATTGCCTAGATATACTCCTAACTATGCTCAATTCTGTCAATTGCTCAACAGTAATTTGTTCACCCACCGTAGAATATCTATGCTCTTGAGAGAAGCCACTAGTGAAACCTATGGCCCCCGGGTCTATTCTCATCATATCAATCTCTATCACTTTATTTACTTGCTTTGTTTTTACTTTGCCTTGTACTTTTTACTTTGCATCTATCTATCAAAAATACCAAAAATATTATTTATCATCTCTATCAGATCTCACCCTCGTAAGTGACCGTGAAGGGATTGACAACCCCTAATCGTGTTGGTTGCGAGTAGCTATCGTTTTGTGTAGGTACGAGGGACTTGTGCGTGGTCTCCTACTGGATTGATACCTTGGTTCTCAAAAACTGAGGGAAATACTTACGCTACTTTGCTGCATCATCCTCTCCTCTTCGGGGAAATGCAATGCAGTGCTCAAGAGGTAGCAAGAAGAATTTCTGGCGCCGTTGCCGGGGAGGCTCACGCAAGCAAGTCAGCCATACCAAGTACCCATCGCAATCCCTATCTCTCCCATTACATTATTTGCCATTTGCCTCTCGTTTTCCTCTCCCCCACTTCACCCTTGCCGTTTTATTCGCCCTCTCTTTTCCGTTCGCCGTCTTCCTGTATGTATCTTTGTTTGTGTTTCCACGTGCCCTCTATTTGCTTGCATCTTTGCTTGCTAAAAATCTATTGATATGGATCCACTTAAAGTGTTCTACTTGGATCATCTTCGATCCTTATGCGCTCGTGCTGAAACCCCAACTAGCATAGTTGATGGAAAATCCTTAGATGAGCATGCTCATTTTGTGCGTCATTGTTTGTCTGAAAAAGGGAGACTCTTATGGTATCATATAAATAGCTTGCTATGCTATGCTTGGAACCTTTGTGAAATTTGTGATTTTACTTGTTGCTCTAAGAACCCTAAAAAACACCTTCCCTACCTATGTGAGTTCAATGATAATGAAATCTTATATTCTTATGCAAAGGGTGTTTATAGTTACTATGATATCGAACAAATTGAAGAATTTGTCATTTTTAAGGGTGCTCATGAAGTTGCTTCTTTGATTGAAAAGTATGATTTTACTCTCAACAAATCTGAAAATTCCGTCATACTTAAATATTGCAATGAAAACCTTGCTCATAATGTCTATGTCCAAGAGTTTATTGAAAGAATGACCGTTGCTTTGGAAGAAAATAATGATATGCATGAATCTATAGATAATGATGATTCCGATGATTTGGTTGAAATATCCCTTGATGAACATGATGCTTGCTATTCTTGTGGCCATGATGCCAATATTTATGAAGATGAATTTGCTATAGTTCCTTATGTTAAACATGAGATCGTTGCTATTGCACCCATACTTGATAGTTCTTTCGATAAAAAGCATGATTGCAATGATTTTATTATAAATTCTCTTGATGTCAATTGTGCTAAAAATATGCAAAACCCTAAGCTTGGGGATGCTAGTTTTGCTATGTCTACTATTTGTTGCAATGATCACGATTGGGGTGATTTTTCTTATGATCTTGAAAATTTATTTAATCCCGATGATAAATATGAGATTGATAATATTGTTTGCAATGATATTAAAAGTGGGTCTGGAAGAGTGTCAACTTTAGATCCCACATATTTGGAGAATGTTCAATCTTATGAAATTTTTGATAAAAGTGGGTTTGGAGAGGTCATGACTTTAGTTAATGTTAATCCCACTATTTTGGAAGAGTGTCAACTTTGCATGCATCTGGATCGTGTTGAAAATATTTTATATGATAGCTATTTTGTTGAATTTTCTTATGATCCCGCATGTAACTATTATGAGAGAGGAAAATATGGTCGTAAAATTTTTCATGATAATAAATTACCTCTCGTTATGTTGAGATTGCTATTGTTTCTTTCCGCTTCCTTGCATATGCTAGTTTTTGCTTGCTATGATAATGTGTTTGCCTATAAGATTCCTATGCATAGGAAGTATGTTAGACTTAGATGTGTTTGTCACGTGTTTCATGATGCTCTCTTTGTGCTTTAATTCTTGTCTTTGACGTGAGCATCGTTAAAATTATCAATGTCTAGCTAGGGGCGTTAAACGATAGCGCTTGTTGGGAGGCAACCCAATTTTATTTTTGTTTTTTGTTTTTACTTATGTTTAGGAATAAATAATCCATCTACCTTCTGTTTGGATGAGGTTTTATGTTTTAATTAGTATTTGTGCCAAGTAGAACCTATAGGATAACCTACGATGATAGTTGATTTGATTCTGCTGAAAAACAGAAACTTTGCGCGCACAAATATAATTTTGTTAAACCACAGGAACGTGCTTTTGCGTTGATTCTTTTTGCTGCTGTTCAATAAACAAATTTTCCAGGACTTCCTGTTTTGGTAGAATTGTTAGAGTTCCATAAGTTTGCGTTAGTTACAGATTGCTACAGACTGTTCTGTTTTTGACAGATTCTGTTTTACGTGTGTTGTTTGCTTATTTTGATGAATCTATGGCTAGTAAAATAGTTTATAATCCATAGAGAAGTTGGAATACAGTAGGTTTAACGCCAATATAAATAAAGAATGAGTTCATTACAGTACCTTGAAGTAGTCTTTTGTTTTCTTTCTCTAACGGAGCTCACGAGATTTCTGTTGAGTTTTGTGTTGTGAAGTTTTCAAGTTTTGGGTGAATTCTTTTGATGGATTATGGAACAAGGAGTGGCAAGAGCCTAAGCTTGGGGATGCCCATGGCACCCCCAATATAATCCAAGGACACCAAAAAGTCAAAGCTTGGGGATGCCCCGGAAGGCATCCCCTCTTTCGTCCACTTCCATCGGTAATTTACTTGGAGCTATATTTTTATTCACCACATGATATGTGTTTTGCTTGGAGCGTCTTGTATTATTTGCGTCTTTGCTTGTTAGTTTACCACAATCATCCTTTCTGTACACACCTTTTGAGAGAGCCATATATGAATTGGAATTTGTTGTAATACTCTATGTGCTTCACTTATATCTTTTGAGCTTGATAGTTTTGCTCATAGTGCTTCACTTATATCTTTTGAGCTTGATAGTTTTGCTCATAGTGCTTCACTTATATCTTTTGAGATTGATAGTTTTGCTCATAGTGCTTCACTTATATCTTTTGAGCGTGATAATTTTTGCTCTAGTGCTTCACTTATATCTTTTAGAGCACGGTGGTGGATTTGTTTTAAAGAAACTATTGATCTCTCATGCTTCACTTAGATTATTTTGAGAGTCGTTAATAGCATGGTAATTTGCTTAATGTTAATATACTTGGTGTTCAAGATATGTGAAACTTTCTTTTGAGTGTGTTGAATACTAAGATAAGTTTGATGCTTGATAATTGTTTTGAGATATGAAGATGGTGATATTAGAGTCATGCTAGTTAAGTAGTTATGAATTCAAAGAATACTTGTGTTGAAGTTTGTGATTCCCGTAGCATGCACGTATGGTGAACCATTATGTGATGAACTCGGAGCATGATTTATTTATTGATTGTCTTCCTTATGAGTGGCGGTCGGGGACGAGCGATGGTCTTTTCCTACCAATCTATCCCCCTAGGAGCATGCGCGCAATACTTTGCTTTGGTAACTTCTAGATTTTTGCAACAAGTATATGAGTTCTTTATGACTAATGTTGAGTCCATGGATTATACGCACTTTTTCCCATCCTTCCACCTTTGCTAGCCTCTCTAATACCGCACACTTTTCGCCGGTATCATACACCAACATATACCTTCCTCAAAACAGCCACCATACCTACCTATCATGGCATTTCCTTAGCCATTTCGAGATATATTGCCATGCAACTTTCCACCGCTCCGTTTATTATGACACGCTCCATCATTGTCATATTGCTAGCATGATAATGTAGTTGACATTGTATTTGTGGGAAAGCCACCGTTCATAATTCTATCATACATATCACTCATGATTCATTGCATATCCCGGTATATACCGCCGGAGGCATTCATATAGAGTCATACTTTGTTCTAAGTATCGAGTTGTAATAGTTGAGTTGTAAGAAAAATAAAAGTGTGATGATCATCATTATTAGAGCATTGTCCCAAGTGAGGAAAGGATGATGGAGACTATGATTCCCCCATAAGTCGGGATGAGACTCCGGACGAAAATAAAAAAAATAAAAAAAAGAGGCCATAAAAAAAGAGAAAGGCCCAAATAAAAAAAATGA
This sequence comes from Triticum timopheevii, assembly GCA_963921465.1. NCBI lineage: Eukaryota > Viridiplantae > Streptophyta > Magnoliopsida > Poales > Poaceae > Triticum > Triticum timopheevii. Next base: position 429,941,012 of record OY997268.1, on the reverse strand, counting down.
GACAAAAAGAGAGAAGGGACAATGCTACTATCCTTTTACCACACTTGCGCTTCAAAGTAGCACCAAGATCTTCATGATAGAGAGTCTCTCATTTTGTCACTTTCATATACTAGTGGGAATTTTTCATTATAGAACTTGGCTTGTATATTCCAATGATGGGCTTCCTCAAAATGCCCTAGGTCTTCGTGAGCAAGCGAGTTGGATGCACACCCACTTAGTTTCTTTTGTAGAGCTTCCATATACTTATAGCTCTAGTGCATCCGTTGCATGGCAATCCCTACTCACTCACATAGATATCTATTGATGGGCATCTCCATAGCCCGTTGATATGCCTAGTCGATGTGAGACTATCTTCCCTCTTTTTGTCTTCTCCACAACCACCCTTCTATTCCACCTATAAGTGCTATATCCATTGCTGATGCTCATCTATTGCGTGAAGATTGAAAAAGTTTTGAGAATGTTAAAGTATGAAACAATTGCTTGGCTTGTCATCGGGGTTGTGCATGATTTAAATATTTTGTGTGGGGAAGATGGAGCATAGCCAGACTATATGATTTTGTAGGGATAACTTTCTTTGGCCATGTTATTTTGAGAAGACATGATTGCTTTGATTAGTATGCTTGAAGTATTATTATTTTTTATGTCAATATGAAGTTTTGTCTTGAATCTTTCGGATCTGAATATTCATATCACAATTAAGAAGATTTACATTGAGATTATGCCAAAGAATCACTCCGCATCAAAAATTCTTTTTTATCATTTACCTACTCGAGGACGAGCAGGAATTAAGCCTGGGGATGCCTGATACATCTCCAACGTATTTATAATTTTTGATTGCTCCATGCTACTTTATCTACTGTTTTGGACCATATTGGGCTTTATTTCCCACTTTTATATTATTTTTGGGACTAACCAATTAACCGGAGGCCCAACCCAGAATTGCTATTTTTTTGCCTATTTCAGTGTTTCGAAGAAACGGAATATCAAACGGAGTCCAAACGGAATGAAACCTTTGGGAATGTGATTTTCCAACCGAACGTGATCCAGGAGACTTGGACCCTACTACAAGAAGTGCCAGAGGCGGTCACGAGGGTGGAAGGCGTGCCCCCCTACCTCATGGGCCCCCTGACGCTCCACCGACGTACTCCTTCCTCCTATATATACCTACGTATCCCCGCACGATCAGAACAGGAGCCAAAAACCTAATTCCACCGCCGCAACCTTCTGTATCCACGAGATCCCATCTTGGGGCCTGTTCCGGAGCTCCGCCGAAGGGGGCATCCACCACGGAGGGCTTCTACATCAACACCATAGCCCCTCCGATGAAGTGTGAGTAGTTTACTTCAGACCTTCGGGTCCATAGCTAGTAGCTAGATGGCTTCTTCTCTCTTTTTGGATCTCAATACAATGTTCTCCCCCTCTCTTGTGGAGATCTATTTGATGTAATCTTCTTTTTGCGGTGTGTTTGTTGAGACCGATTAATTGTGGGTTTATGATCCAGTATTATCTATGGAAAATATTTGATTCTTCTCTGAATTCTTTTATGTATGATTGAGTTATCTTTGCAAGTCTCTTTGAATTATCCTTTTTGGTTTGGCCAACTAGATTGGTAGTTCTTGCAATGGGAGAAGTGCTTAGCTTTGGGTTCAATCTTGCGGTGTCCTTACCCAGTGACAGAAAGGGTTGCAAGGCACGTATTGTATTGTTGCCATCGAGGATAACAAGATAGTTTTTTTATCATATTGCATGAATTTATCCCTCTACATCATGTCATCTTGCTTAAGGCGTTACTCTGCTTTTAACTTAATACTCTAGATGCATGCTGGATAGCGGTCGATGAGTGGAGTAATAGTAGTAGATGCAGAATCATTTTGATCTACTTGTTTTGGACGTGATGCCTATATACATGATCATTGCCTAGATATACTCATAACTATGCTCAATTATGTCAATTGCTCAACAGTAATTTGTTCACCCACCGTAGAATATCTATGCTCTTGAGAGAAGCCACTAGTGAAACCTACGGCCCCCGGGTCTATTCTCATCATATCAATCTCTATCACTTTATTTACTTGCTTTGTTTTTACTTTGCCTTTTACTTTTTACTTTGCATCTATCTATCAAAAATACCAAAAATATTATTTATCATCTCTATCAGATCTCACCCTCGTAAGTGACCATGAAGGGATTGACAACCCCTAAGCGCGTTGGTTGCGAGTAGCTATCGTTTTGTGTAGGTACGAGGGACTTGTGTGTGGTCTCCTACTGGATTGATACCTTGGTTCTCAAAAACTGAGGGAAATACTTATGCTACTTTGCTACTTCATCCTCTCCTCTTCGGGGAAATCCAACGCTGTGCTCAAGAGGTAGCACAGAGGCACCAAGAACCTGGCGAGGTAGTGTACGCGAGGCGGGCCACGAACCAGAGCTCGATCCCTAGGTTTATCAGCGTTGCAGGGACGGACCCAAGCACAAGCGCTGTGCCGACGTGAGTTATCATGCAGCGATGCGGGAGAGGTACCAGCCAGCACATATGAGGGGCCGCCAATCGGTGGTTATAGGGTGACAATCATAGATAAACTCGCAGAATCGGTTAGATAGTCTTGGTGAATGCAAAACGATACATGTCGTAGGGCCGTACCCATATGGCCTGGGGATGATGCAGCCCGAGGGGCGCCCCCATACTGAATGAACTAGAGAGATGTCACCTGGTACCATTGCTGAAGAGGTGTTGAAGTAGCCAAAAAAACGCGCGCTGCTGGAGTCGTTCCTCACGAGCCGCCCTGGTGCCGAGCCTCGGGAGACTCGGAGGGACCGAGAGGCTCCTAAAGGTGCTCCTCCATCTCCGCCAGGACCACCTGGTGCCTAGCCTTGCAATCCGTCTGGGCGTCCCTCAGGCAGCGCTGGAACGCTTCAGCTGTGCCCAGCAGGCTGAAGGGCATGCAGACGTAGTTGTGAGGCGGGCCCTCGCACCGGCCGACATGAGATGGCCAGATGAGCTGCCGAGACGCGGCCCTGCGGAGCCCGGGGATGTCTATGCAGGCGTGGAACTCCTTACCCTCGCCGGGGCAGTGAGCTGCGCCTCGCGGTAGGCGGCGATTGCCTTGCAGAACCCTTCCTTCTTGAATCTCCTTGATTGCCTTGCCGATGAACTCATGAACGCCTGGTGCCTCATGTATGTTGCCTTCTCTTGGGAAGCGTGCTCTGAAGAGCGCCTCCACATGGTGCCCGAGCGCCTCCCTCGAGACCCTGGCTAGGTCTGAGGCCCTCTAAAGGAGAGCCCCCGAGCCCAGCCTGAGACGGGCGCCGGGCGCGCCATCCTATGCAATGGGTGAAGGTGCTGCGTCGAGAGACGCGAGGCTCAACGCTGCGTCCTCGAGTGCTGCTCCCTCATGAGAGCCCTGTCCCAGCTGCAGCTTCTTCGTCTTGGGGGCGACCTCAGGAGGGAAGGCGCCCTCCTCGTCTTCAGGGTTCTCAACTGCTGCAGCCTGGAAGGCGCGCTCGAGGGAGCACACCGCATCCTTCTCAACCGACCATCACGACACCGCCGCTTCCTGGCATCTTGAGGAAGTTGTAGCCATGGTGCGTAACCACCATGAACTTGGCCAGTGCTGGGTACCCTAGGATGGCGTTGTAGGGCAGGCGGATGTCGGTGACGTCGAAGTCGATGAGCTTGGTGTGGTAGTTGTTGCGTTCGCCAAAGGTGACAAGGATGCGAACCTGCCCTATCGGGTGTGTAGAACCGTCGGTCACTCCAGAGAATGGCTTGGTGGGGTGAAGCTGGTAGTATGGCACTTGGAGCCTGTCGAACATCTAAACAGACAGAACATTGAGCCCCGCTCCTCCATCGATGAGAGTCTTGGTGACGACCACGCTGCTGATGATGGGGGAGCACAGCATGGGGAGCGCGCCAGCGGTGGCCGCGCACTTGAGTTGGTCGGAGGAGTCAAAGGTGATGGTGCACATAGACCACCTGAGAGGGTGAGTTGCTTCAGGCTTGGCGATAACCCACAAGTATAAGGGATCGCAACAGTTTTCGAGGGTAGAGTATTCAACCCAAATTTATTGATTCGACACAAGGGGAGCCAAAGAATATTCTCAAGTATTAGCAGTTGAGTTGTCAATTCAACCACACCTGGATAAGTTAATATCTGCAACAAAGTATTTAGTAGCAAAGTAGTATGGAAGTAACGGTAACGGTAGCAAAAGTAACAGTAGCAGTTTTGTACTAATTTGTAACAGTGGCAACGGTAAATCAACTAAGCAAAAAAGCAATATGTGAAAGCTCGTAGGCATTGGATCAGTGATGGATAATTATGTCGGATGCGATTTCTCATGCAATAGTTATAACATAGGGTGACACAAAACTAGCTCCAGATCATCAATGTAATGTAGGCATGTATTCCGAATATAGTCATACGTGCTTATGGAAAAGAACTTGCATGACATCTTTTGTCCTACCCTCCCATGGCAGCGGGGTCCTATTGGAAACTAAGGGATATTATGGCATCCTTTTAATAGAGTACAGGACCAAAGCATTAACACTTAGTGAATACATGAACTCCTCAAACTATGGTCTCTCATCGAGACTGGTCCCGATTATTGTCACTTCGGGGTTGTCGGATCATAACATATAATAGGTAACTATAGACTTGCAAGATAGGATCAACAACTCACATATATTCATGAAAACATAATAGGTTCAGATATGAAATCATGGCGCTCGGGCCCTAGTGACAAGCATTAAGCATAGCAAAGTCATAGCAACATCAATCTCAGAACATAATGGGTACTAGGGATCAAACCCTAACAATACTAACTCAATTACATGGTAAATCTCATCCAACCCATCACCGTCCAGCAAGCCTACGATGGAATTACTCACGCACGGCAGTGAGCATCATGAAATTGGTGATGGAGGATGGTTGATGATGACGACGGTGACGGATTCCCCTCTCCGGAGCCCCGAACGGACTCCAGATCAGCCCTCCCGAGAGAGATTAGGGCTTGGCGGCGGCTCCGTATCGTAAAACGCGATGAATCCTTCTCTCTGATTTTTTTCTCCCCGAACATGAATATATAGAGTTGGAGTTGGGGTCGGTGGAGCACCAGGGGGCCCATGAGGCAGGGGGGTAGGCGCGGCCCCCACCCTCATGGACAGGGTGTGGGCCCCCGGCCTTGATTCTTTTGCCAATATTTTTTATTAATTCCAAAAATATTCTCCGTGGAGTTTCAGGTCATTCCGAGAACTTTTATTTCTGCACAAAAATAATACCATGGCAATTCTGCTGAAAACAGCGTCAGTCCGGGTTAGTTCCATTCAAATCATACAAGTTAGAGTCCAAAACAAGGGCAAAAGTGTTTGGAAAAGTAGATACGATGGAGACGTATCACTTGGGGAGCGCTGCGTTCACCTCGCGCGTGAACTGCTTGAAGATGCGGTTGGAAGCTGGGGCCTGTGAGCCGCCCAAGATGCAGGCAATGGCCCGAGGCTCCTGGCAACCCCAGCCCCCTCGTCCTGGTGGTGATTTTCATTCCTTCTTGGCGGTGGAGGCAGAGGAGGCAAAGCTGCGTTGCCTTGGGGGCGCTCCTCACGAGGCTGCTCCCTCCAATTGCCCTCGCGAGGCTGGCCCTGCGAGTGGTCCTCACAAGGCTGGTCGCGCCACTCTTGACGATGGTCGCATCCGTCCCAGCGTCCTCCACCTCAGCCGCCTCCACGACCGTAGCCTCGATCGTTGCGCTCAGGGCGTCGACCGAGGCACCCATCGCGGAGGGCCCTGAGTTCCTGGCAGTCATTGGTGTTGTGGCTGTGAACGTTGTGGAAGACACAGAACGGCCGGTTGCTCTTGGATGACTCGGGGTGGTCGCAGCCACGCTTCGTTTCTGGCTTGGCCGCAAGCACGGCTGGCCCCTTGCGCTTCACGTCCTTGGCCTTAGTCTTCTTGTCTTCTGGATCAGCATCGGGGAGCTCAAGGAGGGAGAGGCGTCCCTCCTCAGCCCTCGCACACTTGTTCGCCATGTTGAACATTTCCAGAGCGGTGCAAAGATCCTTGTGGATGGCGAGCTCCTCCTTCATCTTGACATCGCGGACGCCATCGGTGAACGCGGAGCTGATGGCCTCGTTCGACACCTTGGGGATCTTGAGGCGAACATTGTCCGAGCGCTGGATATACTTCTGCAGGGTCTCTCCAGGTTGCTCCTTGATGCGACGCAGGTCACCCGCGGCCGGCGGACGGCCGCGAGTGCCCTGGAAGTTGGCGATGAAGCGGCTGCGCATCTCCTCCCATGAAGAAACCAACCACTCGGTCGGGTTCAGGAGCCAAGAACGCGCGCCATCCTTGAGGGCCATCGGGAACCAGTTTGCCATGATCTTCTTGTCGCTGCTGGCCGCCTTGATGCTCAGCTCATAGAGCTGCAGGATCTCGGTGGGGTCGGCGGTGCCGTCTTAGCGTGGAGGCAGGTCAGGCTTGAACTTGCTTGGCCATACGACGTTGTGGAGCTCTGGAGTGAACGCGCGGCATCCTGCCATGGCCACCGGAGGACATAGAGGGGGTGGAAACTGGTCCTCGTGCACGCGCACCGCCACCTCCTGCATCGGTATGCAGGCCTAGTGCTGAGGTGCTGAAAGCACACGCGCTTCTCCGTGCGGACGCTGCACCACCTGGCAGCTCACGTCATCCCGAGCCGACGCGGGGCGAGGTGGGTCGCGCCGTGGAGCCACACGCCTCGGCTCGATGGTGACGCCCTGGGCCGGAGGTGGTGGAGGAGCCCCATGCACCACGTCACCCGCTGCAGGTGGGTGCTGAGGCAGCAAGCGAGCCGGCTCGGCGGAGCCCCCATGCACGACGCTGACGAGCTCAGCGCTCCGCTCGAGCCACTCCTCGTAGAGGTCGCCGACCGAGCGGTAGCGAAGGAGCTCCCACGCCATGAGCAGAGCGGCCTGCGCATCCGCCTGGCCGCGACGCGCGTGGGATGACGAAGCTGCTGGGGTCAGTGACGGAGTAGCGGTGTGCCCGTCATGGCGCACCGACATGTGCAGTGATGAAGCTTGCTGCTCGTGGCCGGCAGGGCCCGTGGCGGTGTTGGCCACCGGAGACGGAGCGCGACGGGCATAGCCATCACCCGTCGGAGCCGTCTGAGCGACGCGGGCGGCGACTGCAGCCCGACGCTCATCGCGAGCCCGGCGCGCGTCGGCCATGGAGGTGTCGGAGTGGTGGTGGATTGATCGACGGAAGAGAGGATCCGACGCACCCCTACCTGGCGCGCCAAATGTCAGATTATGGGATCTGCAAACCCTTGAGAGGTTCGAACTCTGGGGTGCGTGCAGAGATCTCAACCTACCTAGCCTGGCTACTCGTGATCCTCCTATGCCTAGCGCGTCGAGCTCAAAGAGACACAGAGACACAATAGTTTATCCTGGTTCGAGCCACCTTGCGGTGTAATACCCTACTCCAACGTTTTGGTGGATTGCCTCAGAGGCTGAGGATGAACCAATACAGTGGATGAACAGGCCTCAGGAGGTGAGGTGTTCTCGAGCTGGTGTGGTGTGGTGTGTTCTAGTTCTACTTCACCTCTACTTGTCACGTCCCCTTTCTATGGTGGTGGCTAGTCCTATTTATAGTGTCCTTGGTCCTCTTCCCAAATGTTGGTGGGAAGGGATCCCACAACGGCCGGATTTGAAAGGGGACAAGTAGTATAGCTTATCCTGACAAAAGTAGTCTTCGCCTGCGAAAAGCCTCTGGTCGTGACGCTGCGGTGGGCTCGTGGATGACCTCCGTCCTGCCGTCCTGGCGGTCTTGGTCTCGTTGCACCGAAATGGAAACCTTCGGTTGATTCCTCGGACTCTGCGCATGTGTCTTGCCTCCCTTGCACCAAAGAGGAAACCTGCGCTCTGCGCCCGCCTGGCACCCGCCTGGCCTTGGTCGTCATGGCTCACGTCAGCTGTGCCTCATGAGGTAACCTTGCATAGAACTCTCCGCCCCTCCTGAGCCAGCCTGAGGAGGACGATCCCCTCGGGGGTCCTGGCGTTGCCCGCCTCACGAGGCTTGGCCCCTCGCGAGGGTCTTGTGGTGTTGATGTTGAAGCTGGGCCATACCAGGCCGTTTTTGGAGCCACGTGGTGGGCCGCAGGTAGGCAGGGCTGGATACCCCCAAATCCAGGACGCCGACTGTCGGTGTCAAAACTGGCGGATCTCGGGTAGGGGGTCCCGAACTGTGCGTCTAGACGGATGGTAACAGGAGACAAGGGACACGATGTTTTTACCCAGGTTCGGGCCCTCTCGATGGAGGTAAAACCCTACTCCTGCTTGATTGATATTGATGATATGGTAGTACAAGAGTGGATCTACCACGAGATCAAGGAGGCTAAACCCTAGAAGCTAGCCTATGGTATGATTGTTGTAATCGTTGTTCGTCCTACGGACTAAAACCCTCCGGTTTATATAGACACCGGAGAGGGCTAGGGTTACACAGACTCGGTTACAATGGTAGGAGATCTACATATCCGTATCGCCAAGCTTGCCTTCCATGCCAAGGAAAGTCCCATCCGGACACGGGACGAAGTCTTCAATCTTGTATCTTCATAGTCTTGGAGTCCGGCCGATGATGATAGTCCGGCTATCCGGACACCCCCTAGTCCAGGACTCCCTCAGTAGCCCCTGAACCAGGCTTCAATGATGATGAGTCCGGCGCGCATATTGTTCGGCATTGCAAGGCGGGTTCCTCCTCTGAATAATTCATAGAAGATTGTGAACACCAGGATAGTGTCCGGCTCTGCAAAATAAATTCCACATACCACCGTAGAGAGAATAATATGTACACAAGTTCAATCTGCCGACGTATTTTGTGGCATGATGTCACACCACCACCAAGCCTTTACTTGAATCGTTTTTATTATACCGCCTCAGCGCGTTTAGCGAAGCGGTTTCCTTGGCACGTCTTGTCGAAGCAGAGATCGTGTTCCCCTTATTCCGGGATTCCCATCGATACGGACGTGGGTAACCCAACCGTGCCATTGATTGTGGCGCTTGGGAGATAAGCGAGTTTTACCAGGCCGATGGGGAGGCATAGTCTTCGTCCGCCCATATATAAGGGAATAAGGATCCGCCTTTTTTACCTACGCCTTATTCCTCCTTTGCTTATCCATCTCCGCGCACTCGAGCTCCAGCGCCCAAGTCCGCACATCTCGTCTCAACCTTCTCCAGCCATGTCCAGAGCGGGAGGCAAGTGGATGGCCTCCTCTGTTACGGAGGGGCACATCGAGAAGTTGTGCGGCGCCGGATACCTATCCAGCGACATCGCGCACCGGCTGCCCGAAGAGGGGCAGCTCATCCCCACCCCCAGGCCTCATGAGAGGGTCGTATTCCTTCCCCACTTCCTCCGCGGACTGGGCTTCCCACGTCATCCCTTCGTCCGGGGGATCATGTACTACTACGGCCTGGACTTCCACGATCTGGTGCCAAACTTCATCCTCAACATCTCGGCGTTTATCGTCGTGTGCGAGGCCTTCCTCTGCATCCAGCCCCACTTCGGCTTGTGGCTAAAAACCTTCAATGTCAAGCCGAAGGTGGTGAAGGGCGTTCAAGCGGAGTGCGGAGGTGCCATGGTGGGAAAAATTCCCAACGTCATCTGGCTCGAGGGTGCCTTCGTGGAGTCTGTCAAATGGTGGCAATCGGGGTGGTTCTATATCACCGAGCCGCGCAACCCTAAATGGGCAGCGGCCCCCGAGTTCAGATCTGGTATCCCCATGCAGCTCACCTCCTGGAAAGAGAAGGGCTTGCTATGGGGTAGTTCGGAGGAGCTCACAGGACTCCAGTCCTGCCTCCAGACCCTGGTGAACAAAAAGCTTAAGCTTGTCAACGTGATCCAGGTCATGCTCGTCCGTCGGATTCTCCCCTGCCAGCAACGGGCCTTCAATTTGTGGGAGTTTGATCTAGCACAGCACCGGACCCTTAGCGGGCTCTTCGACACAACGTACGAAGCGGCCTGGAGGGTGCTGTTCAAGGGGGGAGAGGCCCGCGCATCCACAACTAAAGATCGCGGATTCAGCACGCAGCGCCCGGCCGGCGCGGTAAGATATGTTATCCTTTACGGGACATTCATTTCTTTCATAGTTTGACTCTGTGTGGGATTTAAAATTCCCCATGCCTTTAACAGGACTGGCAGAGGACGTCCAGATAGGTTAACTGCCCGGCTCCCCTCCCCGAAGACCCAGCGGATACCCGCTTGACGGGGCTGCTAGTCCCGGCACTTTATGTGGTGCCGGAGAAGAAGGCCAAGAAGAAGGCCACGGGAACCCGAAGAAGTTCCCGGCGCCAGGTGGTATCGGACTCGTCGTCCGATGGCTCCGAGGCGGACTCCTCCCCCGAAGACGAGGAGGAGAAAGAGGCCTCTTCCCAAGAGGGGGGAGAGAAGAGAAGGAAGGCTTCCCCAACGGGGGAGGCCGAAGGGTCCAAGAGGGGAAGGACCCTTCCTCCGGACTGCTCCGCCAACGCCGATGACGGCGACGAGGGGTGGCCCTCAAGGGCCAAGCCCCCGGCAAGATCGTAAGTATCCGGATTCCTGAATGATTTATAATTTCTCTTCGTGCCATGCAGTGTCCTTCTAATGCCGCATACTACCTGTAGTCCAGCCGAGGATGATCTTCCCGCTTCATCGAGCGGGTCCTTGGCTCCGTCGGATGTGGATTCCCTTCCGACCGCCTCAACTCCCCGTGACATTGACGATGCCGAGGTGGGGTCCCAGGAGGGGACCCATCAGGAGGAGGAGGCTCCGGAGGTGCCGCAAGGCAGCCTCCCGGACTTTGCGCCGGACTCCGGACCGGAACCAGCAGTGGTTCCGGAGTCCGGCAGGCGGCCCCTTCGTGAGAAGGGCAAGACCATGGCACCGGCGGCCTCCGTCCAACCGGAGGCGCCGGACAACTTGTTGGAGGCGCTCAACGGCGCTTCCATCGAGGAAGAACACCGCACTATCATGAGTGCGGTGATTCAGAAGGTTCAGCTCGCCAAGAGCGGGCTGACCGAAGCCTGCAGCAGCCTTCTAACGGGCTTTGAGGTAAGAAATTTAAAATATGTAATGTAGTACCGCATAGACAGTAGCCCCTGATGCTCGGTTCGGTGTTCGGAAAGAAAAGCCGGAATGAGGATCTAAAAAGATATACGCAGGAGTTCTAAAAATTATGTCAATATGGGATTGCAGGCTGCGCTGCTGACCTCTGCCGCACTGACTGCGGAGGTCGATGCTTTGAAGAGGACCTCGAGCGGTCCGAGAATGAGCTCGGCCTTGCCAAGAGGCAGCTCGAGGACAAAGAAGGTGAGTAACACCGTATTAAATTTGTACCTTACAGAAAAGGATTTTGGTTGCAAGAGAAATAACAAGGATAACGTGGGCACTGCAGGGGCCACGAACGAGGTGGCGACCCTGAAGGAGGCCGTGTCCGCGGCCGAGCGTAATGCGGCCGCGGAACGAGCGGAGCGAGAGAAGCAGGAGGCGCGGGTGGCGGAGGTGCAGCAAGAGCTCCAGGCTCTCATGAAAAAGCATGAGAGTTTGGAGCGCGACTCGAAGACTCGAGAGTCCGAGCTTGCCTTGGCTCTTGAGAGTGCCAAAACCGCTAAGGCCGAGGCCCATAAGGCCCTCCAGGAGATTGAGGCGGTGAAGAAAATAGCGGCGGGTAAGGCAATTTTCATGCAAAGCAAGCATGTTAAAGTGAATTACCTGTTACTTACCCGAATTCGGAGCTCTCCAGGAGCGTTTGCAGATCTTCCTCGCAGCGTGTCCATGTTGGGGAACGTTGCAGAAAACAAAAATTTTCCTACGGTTTCACCAAGATCCATCTATGAGTTCATCTAGCAACGAGTCATTAGATGCATCTACATACCTTTGTAGATCGCGCACGGAAGCGTTCAAAAGAACGGTGATGATGTAGTCGTACTCGACGTGATCCAAATCACTGATGACCAAGCGCCGAACGGACGGCACCTCCGCGTTCAACACACGTACGGGACGGGAGACATCTCCTCCTTCTTGATCCAGCAAGGGGGAAGGAGAGGTTGATGAAGATCCAGCAGCACGACGGTGTGGTGGTGGATGCAGGGCGTCACAGAAGCAGGGCTTCGCCAAGACTACGAGGGAGAGACGTAACGGGGAGAGAGGGAGGCGCCAGGGGCTGGTGTGTCAAGTCCCTCCTCTCCCCACTATATATAGGGGTGCTAGGGGGGGCGCCGGCCCTAGTAGATGGCATCTACTAGGGGGGGCGGCGGCCAAGGGGAGGTTTCCCTCCCCCCCAAGGCACCTGGGGTGCCTTCCACCACTTGGACTCCTCCTTTGTGGAAACCCTAGGCGCATGGGCCTATAGGGGCTGGTGCCCTTGGCCCATCTAGGCCAAGGCGCACCCCCTACAGCCCACGTGGCCCCCCGGGACAGGTAGCCCCACCCGGTGGGCCCACGGGACCCCTCCGGTGGTCCCGGTACAATACCGATAACCCCGAAACTTGTCCCAATGCCCGAAACTTCACTTCCTATATATGATTCTTTACCTCCGGACCATTCCGGAACTCCTCGTGACGTCCGGGATCTCATCCGGGACTCCGAACAACATTCGGGTTACTGCATATACATATCTTCACAACCCTAGCGTCACCGAACCTTAAGTGTGTAGACCCTACGGGTTCGGGAGACAAGCAGACATGACCGAGACGACTCTCCGGTCAATAACCAACAGCGGGATCTGGATACCCATGTTGGCTCCCACATGCTCCATGATGATCTCATCGGATGAACCACGATGTCGAGGATTCAATCAACCCCGTACGCAATTCCCTTTGTCAATCGATATGTTACTTGCCCGAGATTCGATCGTCGGTATCCCAATACCTCGTTCAATCTCGTTACCGGCAAGTCACTTTACTCGTAGCGTAATGCATGATCCCGTTACCAGACACTTGGTCACTCTGAGCTCATTATGATGATGCATTACCGAGTGGGCCCAGTGATACCTCTCCGTCATACGGAGTGACAAATCCCAGTCTTGATCCATGTCAACCAAACAGACACTTTCGGAGATACCCGTAGTCTACCTTTATAGTCACCCAGTTACATTGTGACGTTTGGTATACCCAAAGCACTCCTACGATATCCGGGAGTTACACGATCTCATGGTCTAAGGAAAAGATACTTTGACATTGGAAAACACTAGCAAACGAACTATACGATCTTGTGCTATGTTTAGGATTGGGTCTTGTCCATCACATCATTCTCCTAATGATGTGATCTCGTTACCAATGACATCCAATGTCCATAGTCAGGAAACCATGACTATCTATTGATCAACGAGCTAGTCAACTAGAGGCTTACTAGGGACATGTTGGTGTCTGTTATTCACACATGTATTACGATTTCCGGATAACACAATTTTAGCATGAATAAAGACAATTATCATGAACAAGGAAATATAATAATAATGCTTTTATTATTGCCTCTAGGGCATATTTCCAATAGTCTCCCACTTGCACTAGAGTTAATAATCTAGTTACATTGTGATGAATCGAACACCCATGGAATTCTGGTGTTGATCATGTTTTGCTCTAGGGAGAGGTTTAGTCAACGGATCTGCTACATTTAGGTCCGTATGTATTTTACAAATCTCAATGTCTCCATCTTGAACATTTTCACGAATGGAGTTGAAGCGACGCTTGATGTGCCTTGTCTTCTTGTGAAACCTGGGCTCCTTGGCAAGTGCAATAGCTCCAGTGTTGTCACAGAAGAGCTTGATCGGCCCCGACGCATTGGGTATGACTCCTAGGTCGGTGATGAACTCCTTCACCCATATTGCTTCATGTGCTGCCTCCGAGGCCGCCATGTACTCCGCTTCACATGTAGATCCTGCCACGACGCTTTGCTTGCAACTGCACCAGCTTACTGCCCCACCATTCAAAATATACACGTATCCGGTTTGTGACTTAGAGTCATCCAGATCTGTGTCGAAGCTAGCGTCGACGTAACCGTTTACGACGAGCTCTTCGTCACCTCCATAAACGAGAAACATTTCCTTAGTCCTTTTCAGGTACTTCAGGATATTCTTGACCGCTGTCCAGTGTTCCTTGCCGGGATTACTTTGGTACCTTCCTACCAAACTTACGGCAAGGTTTACATCAGGTCTGGTACACAGCATGGCATACATAATAGAACCTATGGCTGATGCATAGGGGATGACACTCATCTCTTCTATATCTTCTGCCGTGGTCGGACATTGAGCTGAGCTCAATTTCATACCTTGTAACACAGGCAAGAACCCCTTCTTGGATTGATCCATATTGAACTTCTTCAATATCTTATCAAGGTATGTGCTTTGTGAAAGACCTATGAGGCGTCTCGATCTATCTCTATAGATTTTGATGCCTAATATATAAGCAGCTTCTCCAAGGTCCTTCATTGAAAAACTCTTATTCAAATAGGCCTTGATGCTGTCCAAGAGTTCTATATCATTTCCCATCAAAAGTATGGCATCTACATATAGTATCAGAAATGCTACAGAGCTCCCACTCACTTTCTTGTAAACGCAGGCTTCTCCATAAGTCTGCGTAAACCCAAACGCTTTGATCATCTCATCAAAGCGAATGTTCCAACTCCGAGATGCTTGCACCAGCCCATAAATCGAGCGTTGGAGCTTGCACACCTTGTCAGCATTCTTAGGATCGACAAAACCTTCCGGCTACATCATATACAATTCTTCCTTAAGGAAACCATTAAGGAATGCCGTTTTGACGTCCATTTGCCATATTTCATAATCGTAGAATGCGGCAATTGCTAACATGATTCGGACGGACTTCAGCTTCGCTACCGGTGAGAAAGTCTCATCGTAGTCAACCCCTTGAACTTGTCGATAACCCTTAGCGACAAGCCGAGCTTTATAGATGGTCACATTACCATCCGCGTCTGTCTTCCTCTTAAAGATCCATTTATTTTCTATGGCTCGCCTCTCAACGGGCAAGTCAGTCAAAGTCCATACTTCGTTTTCATACATGGATCCTATCTCGGATTTCATGGCTTCTAGCCATTTGTCGGAATCCGGGCCCGCCATCGCTTCTTCATAGTTCGAAGGTTCACCGTTGTCTAACAACATGATTTCCAGGACGGGGTTGCCGTACCACTCTGGTGCGGAACGTGTCCTTGTGGACCTACGAAGTTCAGTAGCAACTTGATCCGAAGTACCTTGATCATCATCATTGATTTCCTCTACAGTTGGTGTGGGCATCACAGGAACATTTTCCTGAGCTGCACCACTATCCCGTTCGAGAGGTAGTACTTCATCGAGTTCTACTTTCCTCCCACTTACTTCTTTCGAGAGAAACTCTTTTTCCAGAAAGCATCCGTTCTTGGCAACAAAGATCTTGCCCTCGGATCTTAAGTAGAAGGTATACCCGACAGTTTCCTTAGGGTATCCTATGAAGACGCATTTTTCCGACTTGGGTTCGAGCTTTTTAGGTTGAAGTTTCTTGACATAAGCATCGCATCCCCAAACTTTTAGAAACGACAGCTTAGGTTTCTTCCCAAACCACAATTCATACGGTGTCGTCTCAACGGATTTCGACGGAGCCCTATTTAAAGTGAATGCGGCAGTCTCTAAAGCATAGCCCCAAAAAGATAGCGGTAAATCGGTAAGAGACATCATAGATCGCACCATATCTAATAGAGTGCGATTACGACGTTCGGACACACCATTACGCTGAGGTGTTCCAGGCGGCATGAGTTGTGAAACTATTCCACATTTTCTTAAGTGTGTACCAAACTCGTGACTCAAGTATTCTCCTCCACGATCTGATCGTAGAAACTTGATTTTCCTGTCACGTTGATTTTCAACCTCACTCTGAAATTCCTTGAACTTTTCAAAGGTTTCAGACTTGTGTTTCATTAAGTAGATATACCCATACCTACTTAAATCATCAGTGAGGGTGAGAACATAACGATAGCCACCGCGAGCCTCAACACTCATTGGACCGCACACATCAGTATGTATGATTTCCAATAAGTTGGTTGCTCGCTCCATTGTTCCTGAGAATGGAGTCTTGGTCATTTTTCCCATAAGGCATGGTTCGCACATGTCAAATGATTCATAATCAAGAGACTCTAAAAGTCCATCTGCATGGAGCTTCTTCATGCGTTTGACACCTATGTGACCAAGGCGGCAGTGCCACAAGTATGTGGGACTATCATTATCAACCTTACTTCTTTTGCTACTCACATTGTGAACATGTGTAGCATCACGTTCGAGATTCATAAAGAATAAACCATTCACCATAGGAGCATGACCATAAAACATATCTCTCATATAAATAGAACAGCCATTATTGTCGGATTTAAATGAGTAGCCATCTCGAATTAAACGAGATCCCGATACAATGTTCATGCTCAAAGCTGGCACTAAATAACAATTATTAAGGTTTAAAACTAATCCCGAAGGGAGATGCAGAGGCAGCATGCCGACGGCGATCACATTGACCTTGGAAACATTCCCGACGCGCATCGTCACCTCGTCCTTTGCCAGTTTCCGCTTATTCCGCAGCCCCTGCTTTGAGTTAAAAATGTGAGCAACTGCACCGGTATCAAATACCCAGGAGCTACTACGGGCACTAGTAAGGTACACATCAATTACATGTATATCACATATACCTTTTGTTTTGCCGGCCTTCTTGTCTGCTAAGTATTTAGGGCAGTTCCGCTTCCAGTGACCGCTTCCCTTGCAATAAAAGCACTCAGTCTCAGGCTTGGGTCCATTCTTTGGCTTCTTCCCGGCAGCTTGCTTGTCGGGCGCGGCAACCTCCTTGCCGTCCTTCTTGAAGTTCTTTTTACCCTTGCCTTTCTTGAACTTAGTGGTTTTATTGACCATCAACACTTGATGTTCCTTCTTGACTTCTACCTCTGCTGATTTCAGCATAGCAAATACTTCAGGAATGGTCTTTTCCATCCCCTGCATATTGAAGTTCATCACAAAGCTCTTGTAGCTTGGTGGAAGCGACTGGAGGATTCTGTCAATGACCGCATCATCCGGGAGATTAACTCCCAGCTGAGTCAAGCGGTTATGCAACCCAGACATAGTGAGTATGTGCTCACTGACAGAACTGTTTTCCTCCATCTTACAGCTGAAGAACTTGTCGGAGACTTGATATCTCTCGACCCGGGCATGAGCTTGGAAAACCATTTTCAGCTCTTCGAACATCTCATATGCTCCGTGTCTCTCAAAACGCTTTTGGAGCCCCGGCTCTAAACTGTAAAGCATGCCGCACTGAACGAGGGAGTAGTCATCGGTACGTGCCTGCCAAGCGTTCATAACATCTTGTTCTGCAGGGAGAACGGGTGCGTCACCAAGCGGTGCTTGTAGGACATAATCTTTCTTGGCATCTATGAGGATGATCCTCAGGTTCCGGACCCAGTCCGTATAGTTGCTGCCATCGTCTTTCAGCTTAGTTTTCTCTAGGAACGCGTTGAAGTTGAGGACTACGTTGGCCATTTGATCTACAAGACATATTGTAAAATATTTAGACTAAGTTCATGATAATTAAGTTCAACTAATCAAATTATTAATGAACTCCCACTTAGATTAGACATCCCTCTAGTCATCTAAGTATTGCATGATCCGAGTTAACTAGACCGTGTCCGATCATCACGTGAGACGGACTAGTCAACATCGGTGAACATCTTCATGTTGACCGTATCTTCTATACGACTCATGCTCGACCTTTCGGTCTTCTGTGTTCCGAGGCCATGTCTGTACATGCTAGGCTCGTCAAGTCAACCTAAGTGTTTGCATGTGTAAATCTGTCTTACACCCATTGTATGTGAACGTCTGAATAAAACACCCGATCATCACGTGGTGTTTTGAAACAGCGAACTGTCGCAACGGTGCACAGTTAGGGGGAACACTTCTTGAAATTAGTATGAGGGATCATCTTATTTACTACCGTCGTCCTAAGTAAACAAGATGCAAAACATGATAAACATCACATGCAATCAAATAATAAACGTGACATGATATGGCCATTATCACATAGCTCCTTTGATCTCCATCTTGGGGCTCCATGATCATCTTGTCACCGGCTTGACACCATGATCTCCATCATCATGATCTCCATCATCGTGTCTCCATGAAGTTGCTCGCCAACTATTACTTCTACTACTATGGCTAACGCGTTTAGCAATAAAGTAAAGTAATTTACATGGCGTTTCTCAATAACGCGCAGGTCATATAAAAGAATAAAGACAACTCCTATGGCTCCTGCCGGTTGTCATACTCATCGACATGCAAGTCGTGATTCCTATTACAATAGCATGAACATCTCATACATCACATATAGATCATTCATCATTCATCACAACTTTGGCCATATCATATCACAAACCACTTGCTGCAAAAACAAGTTAGACGTCCTCTAATTGTTGTTGCAAGTTTTACGTGGCTGAATTAGGGTTCTAGCAAGAACGTCTTCTTACCTACGTTAAAGCCACAACGTGATTTGTTAACTTCTATTTACCCTTCATAAGGACCTTGTTCATCGAATCCGCTCCAACTAAAGTGGGAGAGACAGACACCCGCCAGCCACCTTATGCAACTAGTGCATGTTAGTCGGTGGAACCGGTCTCACGTAAGCGTACGTGTAAGGTTGGTCCGGGCCGCTTCATCCCACAATACCGCTGAAGCAAGAAAAGTCTAGTAATGGCAAGAAAGTTGACAAATCCACGCCCACAACTAATTGTGTTCTACTCGCGCAAGAAGAACTACGCATAGACCTAGCTCATGATGCCACTGTTGGGGAACGTTGCAGAAAACAAAAATTTTCCTATGGTTTCACCAAGATCCATCTATGAGTTCATCTAGCAACGAGTCATTAGATGCATCTACATACCTTTGTAGATCGCGCACGGAAGCGTTCAAAAGAACGGTGATGATGTAGTCGTACTCGACGTGATCCAAATCACCGATGACCAAGCGCCGAACGGACGGCACCTCCGCGTTCAACACACGTACGGGACGGGAGACGTCTCCTCCTTCTTGATCCAGCAAGGGGGAAGGAGAGGTTGATGAAGATCCAGCAGCACGACAGCGTGGTGGTGGATGCAGGGCGTCACAGAAGCAGGGCTTCGCCAAGACTACGAGGGAGAGACGTAACGGGGAGAGAGGAAGGTGCCAGGGGCTGGTGTGTCAAGTCCCTCCTCTCCCCACTATATATAGGGGTGCTAGGGGGGCGCCAGCCCTAGTAGATGGCATCTACTAGGGGGGGCGGCGGCCAAGGGGAGGTTTCCCTCCCCCCCAAGGCACCTGGGGTGCCTTCCACCACTTGGACTCCTCCTTTGTGGAAACCCTAGGCGCATGGGCCTATAGGGGCTGGTGCCCTTGGCTCATCTAGGCCAAGGCGCACCCCCTACAGCCCACGTGGCCCCCCGGGACAGGTAGCCCCACCCGGTGGGCCCACGGGACCCCTCCGGTGGTCCCGGTACAATACCGATAACCCCGAAACTTGTCCCGATGCCCGAAACTGCACTTCCTATATATGATTCTTTACCTCCGGACCATTCCGGAGCTCCTCGTGACGTCCGGGATCTCATCCGGGACTCCGAACAACATTCGGGTTACTGCATATACATATCTTCACAACCCTAGCGTCACCGAACCTTAAGTGTGTAGACCCTACGGGTTCGGGAGACAAGCAGACATGACCGAGACGACTCTCCGGTCAATAACCAACAGCGGGATCTGGATACCCATGTTGGCTCCCACATGCTCCATGATGATCTCATCGGATGAACCACGATGTCGAGGATTCAATCAACCCCGTACGCAATTCCCTTTGTCGATCGATATGTTACTTGCCCGAGATTCGATCGTCGGTATCCCAATACCTCGTTCAATATCATTACCGGCAAGTCACTTTACTCGTACCGTAATGCATGATCCCGTGACCAGACACTTGGTCACTCTGAGCTCATTATGATGATGCATTACCGAGTGGGCCCAGTGATACCTCTCCGTCATACGGAGTGACAAATCCCAGTCTTGATCCATGTCAACCCAACAGACACTTTCAGAGATACCCATAGTCTACCTTTATAGTCTCCCAGTTACGTTGTGACGTTTGGTATACCCAAAGCACTCCTATGATATCCGGGAGTTACACGATCTCATGGTCTAAGGAAAAGATACTTTGACATTGGAAAACACTAGCAAATGAACTATACGATCTTGTGCTATGTTTAGGATTGGGTCTTGTCCATCACATCATTCTCCTAATGATGTGATCTCGTTACCAATGACATCCAATGTCCATAGTCAGGAAACCATGACTATCTATTGATCAACGAGCTAGTCAACTAGAGGCTTACTAGGGACATGTTGGTGTCTGTTATTCACACATGTATTACGATTTCCGGATAACACAATTTTAGCATGAATAAAGACAATCATCATGAACAAGGAAATATAATAATAATGCTTTTATTATTGCCTCTAGGGCATATTTCCAACAGTCCGATGCTACCGCATTCTACCGGGCCGAGGAGGGGAGCTCAACGGAGAAGGTCTTCTGGTCTCAGTATGCTGAGGCCGGACATCCGGTGCCCCTTAGCGACTAGCTGAAGCAGCTTGTCGAGCTCCACAAGGTAGCCGAGCAGGCCATGAAGGGCCTCATAGTCCGGCTGTGGCCTGAAGAGGCCATGCCTGGGAGCTACTTCGGCCTGGTGCGGCGACTGGTGGATGCGTGTCCCTGGGTGGAAGTTATCAAGCGCTCCGCCTACATTGAAGGTGCCCGTCGGGCCCTTGCCCACGCAAAGGTGCACTGGGGCAAGCTGGATGCTGAGAAGCTTCTGACGGACGCGCCGCCGGCGGGCAAGGAGTATCAAACGCCCGAAATGTATTATAAGAGTGTCCTGAAGGGTGCCCGCAAGATTGCGGATGAGTGCTCCAAAGATGTAATATTTGAGTAGACTCGCAATGTGTTATCCTGTGCGCTGAAAACTTTGTTCATATGCGCTAAGCAACGCTTATTAATTTAAAATATTACCTTCTGTGCGGCCGTTTATCAAATCTGAGAGATGGCAAGTCGTCGGCTTCAGCCCCCATGCCACGAGTGCTGAGGTGTTCGGGATAAACTTGAGCGCTCTTGTTCCCATTTTTGGGTCCATCTAGGGAGGCGCTCAACACGACGAACAAGGCAACCAGACTTATAGTGCTTGAACACTCTCACTTAGCCATAGAATTCTATAATTTTAAATTTCGGCGAAGCCCCTAGTGTTCGGAAGATCGAGTTCGGGGCGCTATCCACGCCTGGGCCGGACAAAGCCGGTTCCTCGCTCTAAGCGGCATAAGTCTTTAGGGACTCGAAAGGACCTCTAGAACAGCAACCAGCTCTCGCCTTATCATGACGGTCAGTTTTAGCTTTCTCCACTGAGGTGCTCGCCCAGCTCAACCGGGGCGCAATCGCGGTGGTTCTCCCAATGCTACCTTAGCCGATAGAACGGAACATAAGGTACCAAAACATGGGAGCCGGGCAAACCCAACTATTGACCCAAGACATGATTCGGAGCCGATGCATATAGTGCTATAAGTTCGGGGTGCCGCACTTGTGAAAGTGTTCGGACTTATCACACCATAATGCGGGGAACATAAGCCCCTGGTGTATTCGGCCGTAGCAAAGTGTACGGATGCAAAACATCATAAATGAACATATATGTAAGAAAGGAATGCAATTATAAGCGAAAAAGTGATGCATTGTTTATTCAAGGAATTCTGCCATGAGTGCAGAACGATACAAATAGTGCAGTAAGCAAGGGCTTGGACTATTAGAAATGTCTCCCTCCAGGGGTAGGCTGCGGAATGGTGTATTAAACAGATTTAATGCTCATAATGGAGACCACCTGAGTATTCGTCGTAGCCTTCGTCCTTCCCTGGCTGTTGCATCGTGAGTTCGGCCGATCCAGTGCCGGACAGGGCCTCTGGTGAATGGAGTCCTGCGGATAATAAAAGAAGAAAAAGAGCGACACACTTGGGAGCCCTTGGTGTGGTTGAGCCGCACTCTGGGCCTGTCGTGGTCGTGCCCCTCCCCCTATGCCCATGGTATCTCCAGAGTGTAATGATGTACGCGAAGGGCCAGTCTTGCAATCATGTAGGGGCTGGGGTTGGGGCCGCATTGCTACGCGTGCTCGGAACGTGCCAGGTGATCTTGATGTATGTTACTCCGGACGCGTTTGGCCATGTCCGGTCGTTTAACGGCCGGACTCGAAAATTGCCTTAAGAGGCTGCTCTGTACTTCTGCCGCGAGAGCCGCTGTGTGTTCCTCCGTTCGGAGGGAGCTTTCAGTATTTCCGTTGACCGTGATGACTCCACGAGGGCCTGGCATCTTGAGCTTAAGGTATGCATAATGCGGCACCGCGTTGAACTTTGCAAACACGGTTCGTCCGAGCAGAGCGTGATAGCCACTGCGGAACGGGACTATGTCAAAGATTAACTCCTCGCTTCGAAAATTATCCGGGGATCCGAAGACCACTTCCAGTGTGACAGAGCCTGTACAATTGGCCTCTACACCTGGTATGACGCCTTTGAAGGTCGTCTTTGTAGGTTTAATCCTTGAGGGGTCTATGCCCATCTTGCACACTGTATCTTGATAAAGCAGGTTCAGGCTGTTGTCACCGTCCATCAGGACTCTGGTGAGGTGAAATCCATCGACAATTGGGTCTAAAACCAATGCGGCGAATCCGCCATGGCGGATACTGGTGGGGTGGTCACTTCGATCGAAAGTGATCGGGCAAGAGGACCATGGATTGAATTTTGGGGCGACTGGCACCATCGCATATACGTCCCTAAGTGCACGCTTCCGCTCCCTCTTGGGTATGTGGGTTGCGTATATCATGCTTACAGTCCGCACTTGTGGGGGGAAACCCTTCTGTCCTCTACTGTTCGGCAGCCGGGTCTCCTCCTCGTCATCGCTATGCAGCCCCTTGTCATTGTTTTCGGCAATTAACTTGCCTGCCTGCTTGAACACCCAACAATCCCTGTTGGTGTGATTAGCTGGCTTTTCGGGGGTGCCATGTATCTAGCAAGAGCGGTCGAGTATTCAGTCCAAATTGGACGGACCCGGAGTAGTTCGTTTAAATGGCTTTTTCCGCTGACCGGGTTTAGAGCCTCTGAATCCGGCGTTGACTGCCGTATCCTCAGTGTTATCGCCGTTAACGCGGCGTTTGTTTTTGTTACGACGCGACCTGCCATTGCGGTCCTTGTTGTCCGGACTGCCAGAATTTTTGCTGAGGTTGTTACTGCGGGCTAGCCAGCTGTCCTCCCCTGCACAGAAGCGGGTCATGAGTGATGTGAGGGCTGCCATGGATTTCGGCTTTTCCTGTCCTAGGTGCCGGGCCAGCCACTCATCGCGGATGTTATGTTTGAAGGCTGCGAGGGCCTCTGCATCCGGACAGTCGACGATTTGATTTTTCTTTGTTAGGAACCGTGTCCAGAACTGTCTGGCCGATTCATCTGGCTGCTGAATTATGTGGCTTAGGTCATCGACGTCTGGTGGTCGCACATATGTGCCCTGGAAGTTGTCGAGAAATGCGGCTTCCAGGTCCTCCCAACACCCAATTGACTCTGCTGGCAAGCTGTTAAGCCAATGCCGAGCTGGTCCTTTAAGCTTGAGTGGGAGATACTTGATGGCGTGGAGATCGTCACCGCGGGCCATATGTATATGGAGGAGATAATCTTCGATCCAAACCGCGGGGTCTATTGTGCCATCGTATGATTCAATGTTCACGGGTTTAAACCCTTCAGGGATTTGATGATCCATTACTTCATCTGTGAAGCATAGTGGGTGTGCGGAGCCTCTATACTGGGCAATATCACGACGTAGCTCAAGAGAGCTTTGTCTGCTGTGTTTGGCCCGGCCGGAGTTGCTGTATCCGGCGCGACGGTAGTCGTCGCGGATCGTGGGTCGCCCACGTGATCCGTAGATAGATCTTGATTGTTTTGCCTTGTCCTCCAATATATCTCGCAAGTCCGGCGCATTCCCCCGTGGCTTCGCGCTTTTCGAGCGGTGTCGGGGTACTGTTCTGGCGGAGGGCCTAGATGCCTCTCTGTCGCGGCCACGAGGTGGTCGGTCTGCCGTATTGTGCGCTGGTGATGAAGGTTTATATGCCTCCTCCTCTAATCGGGGGAGCAACTTGCGTTTTGGGTAGCTTTTGGAGGGGCGTTCGAGTTCATGCTCTTCGGCCGCGAGGACCTCGGTCCATCTGTCGGCCAGCAGGTCTTGATCAGCTCGAAGCTGTTGCTGCTTTTTCTTTAGGCTGTTTGCCGTGGCCATTAGCCTGCGTTTAAAACGCTCTTGTTCGGCGGGATCCTCGGGCACGACGAATTCGTCGTCATTGAGGCTTGCCTCGTCTCCGGAGGGGGCATGTAATTATCATCCTCTACCTCCTCGTCTACCGCTCTCTCTTGAGGACTGGCTACTCCGTCCTCCTGTGCTGAATCTTGCTGGAGGGGGTTGTCTTCGGCACTCTCTAGGGTGTTATTATCTCCGGTGCCGGAATCTCCATTCTTGCTGTGGCGGGATTTAGAGCGGCGCCGCTGACGTCGGCGCTTGGGCTGTTTCTTAGAGGAATCTGCCTTCGCTGCTTCTTCGCTGTTCCCATCCTTTGGGATGTCCACCATGTATATGTCATATGACGAGGTGGTCTTCCAGTGCCCCGTAGGCGCTGCTTCTTGGTCGTCTCCGGCATCGTCGTCCATACCGTCGATGTCTTCGGAGTCGTAGTCTAGCATGTCGGTTAGATCGTCGACAGTGGCTACAAAGTGGGTGGTGGGTGGGCTTTGAATTTCTTCATCATCCGCATCCCAACCATCCTGACCGCAGTTCGGCTAGGGCTCTCCTGATAACGAGAGATACTTTAGCGAATTCAGGATGTCGCCAAAGGGTGAGTGCTGAAAGATGTCTGCAGCGGTGAACTCCATGATCGGCGCCCAATCGGATTCGATTGGCAGGGGCGCAGGAGGTTCGGAGTCCGGCAAGGAGTCCGGCACCTCGGAGTCACGAGCTTTGCAAAGGACAAGGTCAGTATTCGGCTCCATCACCGTAGAAGTTGCGGCTCCCGAGGCGGTGTCCAGCCACCTGTCCTCGATCTGCGCGGTCGGCTCTGAACTATGGGTCAGAGCGGACTCATGTGCGGCCTCCAGGGTACTGTCCGGCGGCGGAGCTAAATCATGCCCATCGTGACAGCGCGGCGCGCTCGGCTATGGCTCGAATCCATCAAAGATCAAGTCTCCGCGGATGTCAGCCGTGAAGTTTAGGCTTCCAAACCTGACCTGATGGCCAGGGGCGTAGCTTTCGATCTGCTCCAGACGGCCAAGCGAATTGGCCCGCAGTGCAAAGCCGCCGAACACGAAGATCTGTCCGGGGAGAAAAGTCTCACCCTGGACTGCGTTGTTGTTGATTGAAGAAGCCATCAAGCCTATCGGTGACGACACAGAGGAACTCTCAATGAAAGCACCAATGTCGGTGTCAAAACCGGCGGATCTCGGGTAGGGGGTCCCGAACTGTGCGTCTAGGCGGATGGTAACAGGAGACAAGGGACACGATGTTTTTACCCAGGTTCGGGCCCTCTCGATGGAGGTAAAACCCTACTCCTGCTTGATTGATATTGATGATATGGTAGTACAAGAGTGGATCTACCACGAGATCAAGGAGGCTAAACCCTAGAAGCTAGCCTATGGTATGATTGTTGTAATCGTTGTTCGTCCTACGGACTAAAACCCTCCGGTTTATATAGACACCGGAGAGGGCTAGGGTTACACAGAGTTGGTTACAATGGTAGGAGATCTACATATCCGTATCGCCAAGCTTGCCTTCCACGCCAAGGAAAGTCCCATCCGGACACGGGACGAAGTCTTCAATCTTGTATCTTCATAGTCTTGGAGTCCGGCCGATGATGATAGTCCGGCTATCCGGACACCCCCTAGTCCAGGACTCCCTCACCGACAGACATGAATGATCACACAATCTTCTTCTTCAAGACATGCTTGCAATAAGCTCAACACTCACATGACCAATCTTTGGATAATTCCTTAATAGCACCTTGGTCAACTCATAAACTCCTTGAAACCAACACATGGACTTCAAGAAAAGCCTATGGACAAATCCTTCAAATATAACTCAATGCAACCATTAGTCCATAGAGAATGTCATGAATTACCAAAACCACACATGGGGGCACTGCATGTCCTTTCAAACACTTTCTTCGGTTACACTGATGAAAATAAGACTAAACCTGTGAATAGTTTGGGTTGGAACCTAAGTTTTAGTTCAGTTTTCTAGTAGATTGTCTTTGGATTAGTTTAAATGGTCTGAGGCCCTAATATAATCTGGTCTAGTTTGGGCTTTAACATTTATTGGACTGGATTGGATCGGTCTGGACACGGACCAATCGATCTCAAATCATTTCAATCTCTAATCTCATGAACAAACCAGCGAGGCAGCGACCAATCTAGACCTAACGAGCATACGAGACCAGCACACAGTACACTAAACTTCCATGCGCTCGCCGCTAGAGTGTCGTGGGGCCGCCATTGCTGCCTGCTGGAGATCCGGTGGTTGCGTTTCCCTCCCTTTGCCTCCATCCGACCATCTCTCTCTCTCTCCCTCTCCCTCTCTCTCTCTCTCCCTCTCTCTCTCCCTCTCTCTCTCTCTCTCCCTCTCTCTATCTCTCTCTCCCTCCCTCCCTCCCTCCCTCAAGCGAACAGACCAGCAACTGCAGCATCACCATGTCTCTCTCCATTAAGCGTATGGACGTCCGAGCAGGTGACTAGTAGCTGCACGGTTGCAAAACAGCAGCTTGTCCATAGTTTGAAACTATGGATTTAATCAAAAAATGAAACAGTTTGGATTGGTTTGGATGGAAAATACACCTAGCTTAGTTCAGTTTGGATTCTAGACCTCAATGCTTGGTTTGTATTGGATTGGTAGCTGGGAAGGAAGTCGTGTGGTTTGGGTTGGTTTTAATCTAGATCTGAAACTATTCACAGGTTTAAATAAGACTGTCATCGGGAAACAAGAGGCGATTAACCCACGGCGCTCTGGAGGAAGCGCGGACCCCTCTATCAACAAAATTTCCACCATAATGATTCAGCAAGGAGGTAAGCCCTTCTGCCTAGAGCAAGAATAGAAAAGGTGATACAGGGCATCCTTGTCTTAACCCCCGCGAGGGTGTAAAGAGAGGTAACAACTCCCCATTCATCCTTACAGAGAACCTGACTGGCATGACACACTTCATAATGAGCCTAACAAAATCATGTCCAAAACCCAGTCTGAGAAGCATGGCCTCCAGGTAATGCCACTCAACCCGGTCATAAGCTCTCATCATGTCTAGTTTAATAGCACATGAGAAATTTTTCCCTTTTTTCCTTCTCTTCATGAAATGAGTGCTTTCAAAACCAACCAACACATTGTCTGTAATCAAGCGCCCGGGGACAAACGCACTTTGTTCCTCTCCCACAATTGAATCCATCCACGGTTTCAAGCGGTTAGTAATAGCTTTGACAACAATCTTATATGGTACCTGGCAGAGAGATATGGGACGGAATTGTGTAATGGACTATGGATGCCGAACCTTGGGGATCAATGTAATAGATGTGTCATTAAGGCCAGTTGGCATCTCCCCACCGTTCAAGAAATCTAACACAGCCGGTACTAGTCTTTCCCAACAACAGACCAGTGTCGCTAGAAGAAACCCTCTGTAAAACCATCAACTCCAGGAGCCTTGAATGGAGCCATTTGGAAAAGTGTCGTACGTACTTCAGAGGCTTCAAATGGTTTCCGAAAATCCAGATTCATCTCCGGCGTCACTCGTTCTGGAACAAACTGTAATAATTGATCCATATTGCGAAAACCCTGTGAAGTATAGAGATTTTGGTAGAAAGCTTGCACTTAGGCCTTGTCTTCATTAGGATTCTCACAAACAGTACCATCTTGTCTCTTCAGACCAACAATACGATTCATACGTTTCCGTTGCTTTGCCTGGGCTTGAAAATAGGATGTATTGCGATCACCAGCACGTAGCCATTGGACTCGCGAACGTTGTCGCAGCCAAACCTCCTCCTGCCGAAGGGCCTCTCTCAGTTTCTGGGCTGTTGCCAGCTCCTCAGCTGATGGTCCCCGGCTAACCGCATGCCGGTGCAAATTTTCAATTTTTTCTGTAGTTTTTTGACAGTCTTTGAGAGATTTCCGAACTCACGTGTGCCCATGCACCCAGCTCACCCTGTATCTTCCCCAGGGTGCTCGCAATACCAGCGAGGCCTTGCCCCTGGTGGAGCCGCTGCCATGATTCACTAATAAGCTCATCATAGTCGGCATGAGATTGCCACACATTTTCTTAACGGAAATGCTTCACCCCTTTTTTATTCCAATTGTTTTGATGCTCACGCAATTCAATTACAAGAAAACAGTGGTCTGATTCTATGGAGCTAACATGTCTAACTCGAGACTCCACAAAAAATGTCCAGCAGTTCTGTATTGGCTAGTGCTAGATCTAGACGTGCCTTTACATTAGCGGCACCCTGTTGCATGTTATCCCATGTATACTCCACACCCACCCATCCAAGATCTTGGAGAGCACAGTCATCAATGACTTCATGGAAAGCTCGCATTTGCCACTCCTGCCGTGCAGCTCGGCTGAAGTGTTCAGTCCCATACAACGTTTCATTGAAGTCACCAGCGCACATCCATGCTTGATGTTGGATGTCGTTCAAAGTTCTCATGAAGCGCCAGCTATGATGCCGTTTTTCTGCTCTCGGAGCTCCATAGAAACCAGTAAATCTCCAACCTGGAGAGTCATGACCAATTTTTTTGACCACCACATCAATGTGGCTCACACTGTAATTTTTTCCTTTCAACTTTAACTTCCTTCCACCAGAACAGTCCAACACCACCGCTGAGGCCGTTACTGTCGACAGCAAAACATCCTGCAAAACCCAAAGTGCTCTGCAGATTCTCAACCTTCTTCGCCCTGATTTTTGTTTCCATGACGAACACAAGGGTAGGACCTTCTTGCTTCACAATACTACGAAGCTCCTGAACTGTCGCATGGTTCCCAAGCCCCCGGTAGTTCTAGCTGATGCAATTCATTGGGACGAGCAGGGCTGACCAGCAGCCTCTGCCGAGTTGTCGGGAGTAGGTTTCTTCTTCTTTCTTCTGTCCTCCTCTCTCTGCCCGTCCGTGACATCCTCTTCCTGCCTCGAACTCTCTACATGTTCGACTTGTTCAGCACCTGAGCTCAACAGGAGCAAAGGGCCATTGACCCTCCTGTATTCCTGCCTTGGCACCTCCTTACATTTGATGGGGCGATTCTTTATCGGGGAGGTAACTTCAGCGGCAGACTTGCTTGCAGCAACATTGCTCGAGTTTTTTGATTCCCTCTTAACGTTATTGGATGCAGCAGTTTCTTTACTCGAACTGTCCCCAGATAAACCTTTCTTCCTATCATCCGGAGCCCGCAGACTAGTTCCAAATGGAAGCTTACCATTCTTGTCTCGCTTGCCCGGAGTAGGACAGTAGAGATCAGAGTGACCCAACCGGCCACAGGAGAAGCAAAAGTGTGGTACATTCTTGTACTGTATGTCATAGAGATCTCGCCATTGTCTCTGTGCCAAATCAATAACGATCCATCTCCTGAGAGGTTTGCTCACATCAACAGAAACCCGCCCATGCAAATAACCACCAATGTGGTCGAACTGGACAGATGTAGCCTCCTTGTCTATTTGCTTTGCAATCTCCTTACCCCATGCATCATCTCTTAGATTGTAGGGTAGATTGATGACCCGAGCCCAAAGGTGCAGCCGGTCAAATTTCACTTCGTCAGGGCGCATGCAATCCTCAAAGTCAGCTAGAATCACCGCATGCTTAATGACATGCCAAGGTGATCCTACCCAAATACGATCTCTATCTCTCTTGGAATCCAGCTCTGCCACAAACATGTTGTCCCCTAGAGATCAAAACTGCAGACCTCGAGGGTTCTCCCAGGCTGGGCGAAGTGCGTTGGTTATGGTCTGAATATGCAGAAGATTTCGGTGTAGTACCTTCCCTGCAAGTAGCCACTTCGTCGGAGCCTCATCTTCTCGATCATCAAGGACTAATGGAGTTGCCTCCTCATTAATGATACCGAGCTTTCCTAGGGCTTCCTCCAGATGAGCCCTAGCCATGCCGGGTGAACCTAGGGTCGCCCGCGCCTCCTTCCCGCGTTGGGAGCCCTCCGAGGTGGAGAAGCATCCCCCGTCCCTTTGCCAGAGCCCGGTGAGGCCATCTTGCTCGGACCGAGCGCGCCCCGCCGATGGAGATCGAGTGTGCGCTGCCGTCTCTACTCGGAAACCCTAATCGCCTCCAGGAGCTTCATCATGAGTTGCGGATACATCGATATGGGCATGGAACTCCACGGGCATGTACACAGCCTCCTCGGCATACACGATGATGTGTGAAGGAGGGATCAAGTTCCATCTAGAAATACCGGGGCCCCCTTGCATGCAAAATGCTCATGTGGCTTGCCCTCGGTATAGGTTATGGACGTCGGATAGGCGAGCTAGGCACGGCTTGCAGGACACGACCTCACCTTGCTTTCTCTTTGAGCAGGACGAGGATACGGTAGACCACATCCTTGTGCAATGTGTGTTCGCCAGACAGGTGTGGTACCAATGCTTAATCAAGACAGGGATCAATCTGAAAATGTTGCCATATGGACATGTAACACTACAGGAATGGTGGGCGACGACAAGGAAGCTAATTCCCAAGACCAAACGCAAGGACTTTGATTCCTTTGTTATGCTAGTTTGCTGGTGTTTGTGGAAGCAAAGGAACGACAGAGTGTTTGTCAGGAGCGCATCAGATATCACAGGAGAGTTGTCCACCGATGGCCTAATCCAGCTGATCCAGCTGTGAGAGATCATGTTGAACATCCAGCTAAACCCTAACCAGCAAGACGAGGCGATTTGGCCATGGAATGAACGCGGAGTTTACACATCTGCATCGGCTTACAAGATGCTCTTCATGGGTGCAATTAAGGCCACTTTTGTTAGCTGGATCTGGAAGTGCTGGGCTCCCTTACCTATCAAAATCTTCATGTGGCTCGCAATTCAATATCGCATTTGGACGTCTGACCGGAGGCTGAGACATGGCCTGCAAGAACAAACATCGGCTTGCTTTCTTTGTGACCAAGAAGAGGACAACGTAGACCACATACTGCTTCAGTGTGCCTACTCCAAGCAAGTGTGGTTCATGACTTTCTCCAGGAGCAGGATAGATCCACTCCTCACACCCGAGGGCAATGTTACTCTGGAGAATTGGTGGGGTACTACTCGCAAACACATTCACAGAACACACACCCGTGCTTTCTGACTCGCTAGTGAGCCTGGTTTGCTGGAGCCTCTGGAAACAAAGAAACAACCGCGTGTTCCGCGATAATTCCAGTTGGATGAATGCTACGGAGCTAGTAACAAAGATCTTTGAGGAACTACATCTTTGGACCCTAGCAGGAGGAAGAGGAGTCAGTGTGTGGTGTGAGTAGTAGTGTGAGTTAGGAGTAGGAGTGGAGTGTC
Source organism: Triticum timopheevii (assembly GCA_963921465.1). Classification (NCBI taxonomy): domain Eukaryota; kingdom Viridiplantae; phylum Streptophyta; class Magnoliopsida; order Poales; family Poaceae; genus Triticum; species Triticum timopheevii. The sequence goes on along the minus strand of OY997268.1, from coordinate 429,909,413 downwards.
TTTCTTGCCTTAGCCGACCTGTGGCTTCGAGGCATCAAAATTCTTGTATATACGCTTTCTATCTTCTATAAAGCTACGGTACGCATTTTGCGTACTCTCAAAAAAAAAAGGTATGTAACGAGCAAGGTACAGTACAGATCATATTTAAGGAGCGCAGTCTATGGGCGCTAGCAAGCAGTAGTGGAGTTTTGCATATTTTTTTAGTAGTCCCTTAGTGATCTTGGGGGTGTGGGAGGGTGTGCACATTTGAGGTGTTGCTTGCCCAATTGTAATATCTTGTACATATTTTTCTATCTTCTACTCCCTCCGTTCCAAAATAAGTGTCTCAACTTTATACTAACTTTACTACAAAGTTATACTAAGCCTAAGACACTTATTTTGAGACAAAAGGAGTATAAAGCTAAGGTACGTCTTTGGCGTGCTCTTGAAAAAAAAATTGAGCCGAGTGATCTGACAGCCGAATACGAGCTTCAGAGTCTCAAAATATACATATGAAATATGAACTTTCCTGTTTCCTCCCCTTTGTCTAGTGATCATGACACAGCTGATTAGCTTCCAAGAAATGGCATACAAAATTTGATTGCTCGCACGTCAGAGTACTGTGTTACAATTTATTGGCCCGTTGGTAAAGAAGGCAGTATTCGATCAACTAAAATAAAACTCGCTTGGTGGACCATGAAAATGCCTATCTCCCATCGGCCATGGCTACAAAGATTATTCCTACGGTTCAAGCCTTCACAAGGATCCTCGACTAACTCTCTACTGCTAATGGCTGACGAAGCACAGAGTTCTGATGATAATGTCTCCGCAATCTCATTTTGACACTTGGACAACATCCCAAGGAACTCATGAAGAAACAGGACCAAGAAACTACTTCAAGGCTTTTAAGAAAATGCCCCACTCCTTAGCATGATAAACAGTGCATTACTTCACTTGTTTTCATTTTGTTTGGGAATTCTCTTGTAGTCGTAGCTGTTTATGTCCACCTTTTGCTGCAAAGCCTATGATAATACAGAGGGGGGGGGGAGAGAGAGAGAGAGCTCATCAGCCAGACCAATCATGAAAAAATGGCAGGCCTGGTTTCTTAAGCATATGAACAAACCATTACCTTCAGTTCGTCCTCTAGCGAGAGCTTCTTAGGCTTATAAGCCCCTTCCACCGGTCCTGTTCGGCTCAGAGCTTTTGTTTTCTCTACGACCTCCCATTCCATATCCTCCTTTTCCTTTGTTACTTCTTTGCTGCAAAATAAAAATGAACCGGCACCGTCAAATATGTGAAACAAAAGGATATTTAGATACAATTACAGCCCATATTGGTTTCCTGTATTTTGGCCAGTGCAGAATGGTAAATGCCTTACCTTCCCTGTATGAGATGAGCTAGACCAACCGCACCAAACACTGTCAAAGAAATGAGTGGAAGGCCATATCGAACAAACGGATGCTTGCGTCCCCATCGTTTGAACTGTGAGGCTTGCTGAGAAATCTTAGCAGCTGGTTCCGTTGGATCAACTTTCTGAGTGGTATTCATGACAGAATTTGACCTTTGCAAATGTAACAACTGCCACACACAAAAAGGTTGGCTTAAGGTCACGAAGTCGATAACACAGGAAGAAGGATATGTTCTCGGATAATTAGTATGTTCTGGTGTACAATGGTTCATGACCATTCACTTTTTCAGATTAGAGTGTAGACTGCAGCTCATCCCTTTTAGCGTTGAATTAATTATCAACTATACATGTAAGCTTCATTGAAAGCACCAGATTACTCACAGCGCTCAATAACCAGAAAAGAATATTCAAAGCACTCAAATCATCTTTTGGTGATCCAGACAGGCAGAAGATGTAAGACAGTAGAGCAGACAAAGTTTAAGCAAACTGACTGCAGTTTGTCAACACTTTGGTCTAATTCACAACAATGAGTCAACAATATCAAATGGAGTAAGCTAGTCTTGGGGTTAACTATAACAGCTACGCAATCATTTGGAATGAGCCCCTGGCTGGCAATTGATACCTCATATTTGCCTTGATTCCATGGGGTTGCCTCCAACATTAGCAGTAAAATCACTAACGAAATCACAAACATTACAGGATCACTCTGTTTCTGATTGTCCTCAAGAATTTGCAATTAAAAAGTTATCTACACAGTGAGCACCAAATACTACTACATCAATACTATCACAGGTTCATATACACAGGTTCATATACAATACAATGAGCATCTACAAATCTCATTGCATCTCAACACATCTACACATGTGCATATTATGTTTACCCGCATTCAAAAATTAGGGCAACCAACACCAACCTTTGTGGCGGGTGGTTTCTGTCAAGGCAGAGAGAGCTAGGAATTTAATCTTTTGTCACTCCTTAATTTGTACTTCCTCTGTTCCTAAATATATGACATTTTGGTAGTTCAAATGAACTAGTATGTATTTAGGAACGGAGGGAGTATTTGATCTTTTGCCACTCTATTTTTTGCACTTTGATATTTTGCCCTTTTCCCCTAAAAAACAATCATTTCAGTAGTAATTGAAAGTATATGCCCAAAATCATTAACCAAATTGCCCTTTGTACACGTTTGACTGAATAATGAACAGGTCACGTAAAATCCCCCAAATTCCCCAAGTTGCCCGATGAGCCCAGCTTCCTCCGCCCTTGCTGCTCCCCGCAGGCGCACGTTGCTGCTGCTCGCTGCCGCTGCACCTTGCTGCTGCTCGTCGCCGCACCTGCAGCTCTCTGGCGCCGTCCCTTGCTGCTCCCCATTGCTCCCTACAAGCAGCAGCAGCAGCAAGCCAGGGGCAGCGGCCATGTCGTGGACGCGGAAGACGACCAAGGGGCGGCGGCCAGGCCGAGGACGCAGGACGCAGGATACAGCTAGGGGCGGCGGCAGCTTACAGAGGAGCACTCCACGGCGGCCAACAGGGGCGCGGGGCGGCGGCGACGCGACCTCCTAAACCTAGCCCTAGGTCGCCGCCGTGGGACATGGGGACGAGGCGAAGAGGGGAGAAGAGAGGAGACTCACCGTCGCTTTCGCCGGGAGGGATCCGCCAGTGTGTCGCCGTGGAGACCTCCCGTCGGCGTCGACGAATGGCAGGGAGCACGAACGCAAAACCGGGATTTCAAGCGGGCCCCACCTGTAAGATAGACTCACAGAAAACCACCAGTTTGAGGGCTAGGTTTGCAGCTACGTTACAGTTTCTTGGCAAAAAACACCACCTCTCTTGTAAACAATTTGTAAATACTACTGACCGGCGGATCGGGCACCGATAAGTGGGTTTATGACAGGTGGGCCCTTTTTTGCCGACGTGGCACTATCGGCTGGTCGGACAGCCGTTAGACGGCGCCGTTCGTTCTGTTTCGTTTTATCCCCTCCCCCTCCCCCTCCCCCGTTTCCCCCGTCTTCTTCCCCCGTTTCCCCTTCTTCTCCCATGTACCCGCTCATGCGACACTAGCGGCGCACCGTCTCCGCCCCCGTCGCAGACATGGCTCCGGCGAAATCGAGTGATGCTGGCGGCGGCGCCCCGCCGTCCACCGGCGAGATGTGCGGGAGCTCGAACCAAACGAAGGCGACGGTAGAAGAAGAGGAGGAGGAGGACCCGCAGTACTCGGCGGAATTCCGGGCGGCCATCTTTTGCCGCGACGATGAAGGCAAATCCAGTTGGAAGCCATTGAAGGAAATATGCCCTAGAGGCAATAATAAAGTTATTATTTATTTCCTCATATTATGATAAATGTTTATTATTCATGCTAGAATTGTATTAACCGGAAACATGATACATGTGTGAATACATAGACAAACATATAGTCACTAGTATGCCTCTACTTGACTAGCTTGTTAATCAAAGATGGTTATGTTTCCTAACCATAGACATGTGTTGTCATTTGATTAGTGGGATCACATCATTAGAAGAATGATGTGATTGACATGACCCATTCCGTTAGCCTAGCACTTGATCGTTTAGTATACTGCTATTGCTTTCTTCATGACTTATACATGTTCCTATAACTATGAGAATTATGCAACTCCCGTTTACCGGAGGAACACTTTGGGTACTACCAAACGTCACAATGTAACTGGGTGACTATAAAGGAGTACTACAGGTGTCTCCGAAGGTACATGTTGAGTTGGCGTATTTCGAGAATAGGTTTTGTCACTCCGATCGTCGGAGAGGTATCTCTGGGCCCTCTCGGTAATGCACATCATTATAAGCCTTGCAAGTAATGTGACCAATGAGTTGGTTACGGGATGATGCATTATGTAACGAGTAAAGAGACTTGCCGGCAACGAGATTGAACTAGGTATTGGATACCGACGATCGAATCTCGGGCAAGTAACATACCGATGACAAAGGGAACAACGTATGTTGTTATGCGGTTTGACCGATAAAGATCTTCATAGAATATGTAGGAACCAATATGGGCATCCAGGTCCCGCTGTTGGTTATTGACCGAGAATAGTTCTAGGTCATGTCTACATAGTTCTCGAACCCGTAGGGTCCGCACACTTAACGTTACGATGACAGTTTTATTATGAGTTTATAAGTTTTGATGTACCGAAGTTTGTTCGGAGTCCCGGATGTGATCACGGACATGACGAGGAGTCTCGAAATGGTCGAGACATAAAGATCGATATATTGGAAGCCTATATTTGGACATCGAAATCGTTCCGGGTGAAATCGGCATTTTATCGGAGTACCGGGAGGTTACCGGAACCCCCGGGGGGGTTATTGGGCCTACATGGGCCTCGAGGGAGAAGAGGGAAGGAGCCAGGAGGGGGCCGCGCGCCCCTCCCCTTCCTAGTCCGAATAGGACAAGAGAAGGGGGGGGCGCCCCCCCTCCCCTTTCCTTCCCCTCTTCCTCCTCTTTCCCCCCTTCTCCTACTCCTACTTGGAAAGAAGGGAGTCCTAGTCCCGGTGGGAGTAGGACTCCCCCCTTGGCGCGCCCTCCTTGGCCGGCCGCCTCCTTCCCCTGGCTCCTTTATATACGGGGGCGGGGGGGCACCCCATAGACACACAAGTTGATCTACGGATCGTTCCTTAGCCGTGTGCGGTGCCCCCCTCCACCATATTCCACCTCGGTCGTATCGTCGCGGAGTTTAGGCGAAGCCCTGCGCCGGTAGAACATCATCACCGTCACCACGCCGTCGTGCTGACGGAACTCATCTCCGGAGCTTTGCTGGATCGGAGGCCGGAGATCGTCATCGAGCTGAACGTGTGCTGAACTCGGAGGTGCCGTACGTTCGGTGCTTGGATCGGTCGGATCGTGAAGACATACGACTACATCAACCGCGTTGTGCTAACGCTTTCGCTTACGATCTACGAGGGTACGTGGACGAACACTCTTCCCTCTCGTTGCTATGCCATCACCATGATCTTGCGTGTGCGTAGGAATTTTTTTTGAAATTACTACGTTCCCCAACAGTGGCATCCGAGCCTAGGTTTTTTGCGTTGATGTTATATGCACTAGTAGAACACAAGTGAGTTGTGGGCGATACAAGTCATACTGCTTACCAGCATGTCATATTTTGGTTTGGCGGTATTGTGAGATGAAGCGGCCCGGACCGACATTACGCGTACGCTTACGCGAGACTGGTTTCACCGTTACGAGCACTCATGCTTAAAGGTGGCTGGCGGGTGTCTGTCTCTCTCACTTTAGCTGAACCGAGTGTGGCTACGCCTGGTCCTTGCGAAGGTTAAAACAGCACCAACTTGACGAACTATCGTTGTGGTTTTTGATGCGTAGGTAAGAACGGTTCTTGCTAAGCCCGTAGCAGCCATGTAAAATTTGCAACAACAAAGTAGAGGACGTCTAACTTGTTTTTGCAGGGCATGTTGTGATGTGATATGGTCAAGACATGATGCTAAATTTTATTGTATGAGATGATCATGTTTTGTAACCGAAGTTATCGGCAACTGGCAGGAGCCATATGGTTGTCGCTTTATTGTATGAAATGCAAATGCCCTTTAATTGCTTTACTTTATCACTAAGCGGTAGCGATAGTTGTAGAAGCAATAGATGGCGTAACGACAACGATGCTACGATGGAGATCAAGGTGTCGCGCCGGTGACGATGGTGATCATGACGGTGCTTCGAAGATGGAGATCACAAGCACAAGATGATGATGGCCATATCATATCACTTATATTGATTGCATGTGATGTTTATCCTTTTATGCATCTTATCTTGCTTTGATTGACGGTAGCATTTTAAGATGATCTCTCACTAATAATCAAGAAGTGTTCTCCCTGAGTATGCACCGTTGCGAAAGTTCTTCGTGCTGAGACGCCACGTGATGATCGGGTGTGATAGGCTCTACGTTCAAATACAACGGGTGCAAAACAGTTGCACACGCGGAATACTCAGGTCATACTTGACGAGCCTAGCATATACAGATATGGCCTCGGAACACGGAGACCGAAAGGTCGAGCGTGAATCATATAGTAGATATGATCAACATAGTGATGTTCACCATTGAAACTACTCCATCTCACGTGATGATCGGACATGGTTTGGTTGATTTGGATCACGTGATCACTTAGATGACTAGAGAGATGTCTGTCTAAGTGGGAGTTCTTAAGTAATATGATTAATTGAACTTAAATTTATCATGAACTTAGTACCTGATAGTATTTTGCTTGTCTATGTTTGTTTGTAGATAGATGGCTCGTCTTGTTGTTCCGTTGAATTTTAATGCGTTCCTTGAGAAAGCAAAGTTGAAAGATGATGGTAGCAATTACACGGGCTGGGTCCGTAACCTGAGGATTATCCTCATTGCTGCACAGAAAATTTACGTCTTGGAAGCACCGCTGGGTGCCAGGCCTGCTGCTGATGCAACTGACGACATTAAGAACGTCTGGCAGAGTAAAGCTGATGACTACTCGATAGTTCAGTGTGCCATGCTTTACGGCTTAGAACCGGGTCTTCAACGACGTTTTGAACGTCATGGAGCATATGAGATGTTCCAGGAGTTGAAGTTAATATTTCAAGCAAATGCCCGGATTGAGAGATATGAAGTCTCCAATAAGTTCTACAGCTGCAAGATGGAGGAGAATAGTTCTGTCAGTGAACACATACTCAAAATGTCTGGGTATAATAATCACTTGATTCAACTGGGAGTTAATCTTCCTGATTATAGTGTCATTGATAGAATTCTCCAATCACTGCCACCAAGCTACAAGAGCTTCATGATGAACTATAATATGCAAGGGATGAACAAGACTATTCCCGAGCTCTTCGTGATGCTAAAAGCTGCGGAGGTAGAAATCAAGAAGGAGCATCAAGTGTTGATGGTTAACAAGACCACCAGTTTCAAGAAAAAGGGCAAAGGGAAGAAGAAGGGGAACTTCAAAAAGAACGGCAAGCAAGTTGCTGCTCAAGAAAAGAAACCCAAGTCTGGACCTAAGCCTGAAACTGAGTGCTTCTACTGCAAGCAGACTGGACACTGGAAGCGGAACTGCCCCAAGTATTTGGCGGATAAGAAGGATGGCAAAGTGAACAAAGGTATATGTGATATACATGCTATTGATGTGTACCTTACTAATGCTCGCAGTAGCACCTGGGTATTTGATACTGGTTTTGTTGCTAATATTTGCAACTCGAAACAGGGACTACGGATTAAGCGAAGATTGGCTAAGGACGAGGTGACGATGCGCGTGGGAAATGGTTCCAAAGTCGATGTGATCACGGTCGGCACGCTACCTCTACATCTACCATCGGGATTAGTTTTAGACCTAAATAATTGTTATTTGGTGCCAGCGTTGAGCATGAACATTATATCTAGATCTTGTTTGATGCGAGACGGTTATTCATTTAAATCAGAGAATAATGGTTGTTCTATTTATATGAGTAATAATTTTATGGTCATGCACCCTTGAAGAGTGGTCTATTCTTATTGAATCTCGATAGTAGTGATACACATGTTCATAGTGTTGAAACCAAAAGATGCAGAGTTGATGACGATAGTGCAACTTATTTGTGGCACTGCCGTTTAGGTCATATCGGTGTAAAAAGCATGAAGAAACTCCATACTGATGGGCTTTTGGAATCACTTGATTATGAATCACTTGGTACTTGCGAACCGTGCCTCATGGGCAAGATGACTAAAACGCCATTCTCCGGAACTATGGAGCGAGCAACTGATTTGTTGGAAATCATACATACTGATGTTTGTGGTCCAATGAATGTTTAGGCTCGCGGCGGGTATCGTTATTTTCTCACCTTCACAGATGATTTGAGCAGATATGGGTATATCTACTTAATGAAACACAAGTCTGAAACATTTGAAAAGTTCAAAGAATTTCAGAGTGAAGTGGAAAATCATCGTAACAAGAAAATAAAGTTTCTACGATCTGATCGTGGAGGAGAATATTTGAGTTACGAGTTTGGTCTGCACTTGAAACAATGCGGAATAGTTTCGCAACTCACGCCACCCGGAACACCACAACGAAATGGTGTGTCCGAACGTCATAATCATACTTTACTAGATATGGTGCGATCTATGATGTCTCTTACTGATTTACCGCTATCATTTTGGGGTTATGCTTTAGAGACGACTGCATTCACGTTAAATAGGGCACCATCAAAATCCGTTAAGACAACGCCTTATGAACTATGGTTTGGCAAGAAACCAAAGTTGTCGTTTCTTAAAGTTTGGGGCTGCGATGCTTATGTGAAGAAACTTCAACCAGATAAGCTCGAACCCAAATCGGAGAAATGTGTCTTCATAGGATACCCAAAAGAGACTATTGGGTACACCTTCTATCACAGATCTGAGGGCAAGATTTTCGTTGCTAAGATCGGATCCTTTTTAGAGAAGGAGTTTCTCTCGAAAGAAGTGAGTGGGAGGAAAGTAGAACTTGATGAGATAACTGTATCTACTCCCTTATTGGAAAGTAGTTCATCACAAGAACTGGTTCCTGTGACAACTACACCAATTAGTGAGGAAGCTAATGATATTGATCATGAAACTTCAGATCAAGTTTCTACTGAACCTTGTAGGTCTACCAGAGTAAGATCCGCACCAGAGTGGTACGGTAATCCTATTCTGGAAGTCATGTTACTTGACCATGATGAACCTACGAACTATGAGGAAGCGATGAAGAGCCCGGATTCCGCAAAATGGCTAGAGGCCATGAAATCTGAGATGGGATCCATGTATGAAAACAAAGTATGGACTTTGGTTGACCTGCCCGATGATCGGTAAGCCATTGAGAATAAATGGATCTTTAAGAAGAAGACTGACGCTGATGGTAATGTAACTGTCTATAAAGCTCGACTTGTTGTGAAAGGTTTTCGACAAGTTCAAGGAGTTGACTATGATGGGACTTTCTCACCCGTAGTGATGCTTAAGTCGGTCCGAATCATGTTAGCTATTGCTGCATTTCATGATTATGAAATTTGGCAAATGGATGTCAAAACTGCATTCTTGAATGGATTTCTGGAAGAAGAGTTGTATATGATGCAGCCAGAAGGTTTTGTTGATCCAAAACGTGCTAACAAAGTGTGCAAGCTCCAGCATTCCATTTATGGACTAGTGCAAGCATCTCGGAGTTGGGATAAACGCTTTGATAGTGTGATCAAAGCATATGGTTTTATACAGACTTTTGGAGAAGCCTGTATTTACAAGAAAGTGAGTGGGAGCTCTGTAGCATTTCTGATATTATATGTAGATGACATATTATTAATTGGACATGATATAGAATTTCTGGATAGCATAAAGGGATACTTGAATAAAAGTTTTTCAATGAAAGACCTCGGTGAAGCTGCTTACATATTGGGCATCAAGATCTATAGAGATAGATCAAGACGCTTAATAGGACTTTCACAAAGCACATACCTTGACAAAATTTTGAAAAAGTTCAAAATGGATCAGGCAAAGAAAGGATTCTTGCCTGTGCTACAAGGTGTGAAGTTGAGTCAAACTCAATGCCCGTCCACAGCAGAAGATGGAGAGAAAATGAAAGATGTTCCCTATGCTTCAGCCATAGGCTCTATCATGTATGCAATGCTGTGTACCAGACCTGACGTATGCTTAGCAATAAGCTTGGCAGGAAGGTACCAAAGTAATCCAGGAGTGGATCACTGGACAGCGGTCAAGAACATCCTGAAATACCTGAAAAGGACTAAGGATATGTTTCTCGTATATGGAGGTGACAAAGAGCTAGTCGTAAATGGTTACGTCGATGCAAGCTTTGACACTGATCCGGACGATTCTAAATCGCAAACCGGATACGTGTTTTTATTAAACGGTGGAGCTGTAAGTTGGTGCAGTTCTAAACAAAGCGTCGTGGCGGGATCTACATGTGAAGCGGAGTACATAGCTGCTTCTGAAGCAGCAAATGAAGGAGTCTGGATGAAGGAGTTCATTTCCGATCTAGGTGTCATACCTAGTGCATCGGGACCAATGAAGATCTTCTGTGACAATACTGGTGCAATTGCCTTGGCAAAGGAATCCAGATTTCACAAGAGGACCAAGCACATCAAGAGACGCTTCAATTCCATTCGGGACCAAGTCCAAGTGGGAGACATAGAGATTTGCAAGATAAATACGGACCTTAATGTTGCAGACCCGTTGAATAAGCCTCTCTCACGAGCAAAACATGATCAGAACCAAGACTCCATGGGTGTTAGAATCATTACTATGTAATCTAGATTATTGACTCTAGTGCAAGTGGGAGACTGAAGGAAATATGCCCTAGAGGCAATAATAAAGTTATTATTTATTTCCTCATATCATGATAAATGTTTATTATTCATGCTAGAATTGTATTAACCGGAAACATAATACATGTGTGAATACATAGACAAACATATAGTCACTAGTATGCCTCTACTTGACTAGCTCGTTAATCAAAGATGGTTATGTTTCCTAACCATAGACATGTGTTGTCATTTGATTAGTGGGATCACATCATTAGAAGAATGATGTGATTGACATGACCCATTCCGTTAGCCTAGCACTTGATCGTTTAGTATACTGCTATTGCTTTCTTCATGACTTATACATGTTCCTATAACTATGAGAATTATGCAACTCCCGTTTACCGGAGGAACACTGTGGGTACTACCAAACGTCACAACGTAACTGGGTGATTACAAAGGAGTACTACAGGTGTCTCCAAAGGTACATGTTGAGTTGGCGTATTTGGAGATTAGGTTTTGTCACTCCGATCGTCGGAGAGGTATCTCTGGGCCCTCTCGGTAATGCACATCATTATAAGCCTTGCAAGCAATGTGACCAATGAGTTGGTTACGGGATGATGCATTATGTAACGAGTAAAGAGACTTGCCGGCAACGAGATTGAACTAGGTATTGGATACCGACGATCGAATCTCGGGCAAGTAACATACCGATGACAAAGGGAACAACGTATGTTGTTATGCGGTTTGACCTATAAAGATCTTCGTAGAATATGTAGGAACCAATATGGGCATCCAGGTCCCGCTGTTGGTTATTGACCGAGAATAGTTCTAGGTCATGTCTACATAGTTCTCGAACCCGTAGGGTCCGCACGCTTAACGTTACGATGACAGTTTTATTATGAGTTTATAAGTTTTGATGTACAGAAGTTTGTTCGGAGTCCCGGATGTGATCACGGACATGACGAGGAGTCCCGAAATGGTCGATACATAAAGATCGATATATTGGAAGCCTATATTTGGACATCGGAATCATTCCAGGTGAAATAGGCATTTTACCGGAGTACCGGGAGGTTACCGGAACCCCCCGGGGGGTTATTGGGCCTACATGGGCCTCGAGGAAGAAGAGGGAAGGAGCCAGGAGGGGGCCGCGCGCCCCTCCCCTTCCTAGTCCGAATAGGACAAGGGAAGGGGGGCGGCGCCCCCCCCCCCCTTTCCTTCCCCTCTTCCGCCTCTTTCCCCCCTTCTCCTACTCCTACTTGGAAAGAAGGGAGTCCTACTCCCGATGGGAGTAGGACTCCCCCCTTGGCACGCCCTCCTTGGCCGGCCGCCTCCTCCCCCCTGGCTCCTTTATATACGGGGGCTGGGGGCACCCCATAGACACACAAGTTTATCTACGGATCGTTCCTTAGCCGTGTGCGGTGCCCCCCTCCACCATATTCCACCTCGGTTGTATCGTCGCGGAGTTTAGGCGAAGCCCTGCGTCGGTAGAACATCATCACCATCACCACGCCGTCGTGCTGACGGAACTCATCTCCGGAGCTTTGCTGGATCGGAGGCCGGAGATCGTCATCGAGCTGAACGTGTGCTGAACTCGGTGGTGCCGTACGTTCGGTGCTTGCATCGGTCGGATCGTGAAGACGTACGACTACATCAACCGCGTTGTGCTAAGGCTTCCGCTTATGGTCTACGAGGGTACATGGACGAACAATCTCCCCTCTCGTTGCTATGCCATCACAATGATCTTGCGTGTGCGTAGGAATTTTTTTGAAATTACTACGTTCCCCAACAGTGGCATCCGAGCCTAGGTTTTATGCATTGATGTTATATGCACGAGTAGAACACAAGTGAGTTGTGGGCGATACAAGTCATACTGCTTACCAGCATGTCATACTTTGGTTCGGCGGTATTGTGAGATGAAGCGGCCCAGACCGACATTACGCGTACGCTTACGCGAGACTGGTTTCACCGTTACGAGCACTCGTGCTTAAAGGTGGCTGGCGGGTGTATGTCTCTCTCACTTTAGCTTAACCGAGTGTGGCTACGCCCGGTCCTTGCGAAGGTTAAAACAGCACCAACTTGACGAACTATCGTTGTGGTTTTTGATGCGTAGGTAAGAACGGTTCTTGCTAAGCCCGTAGCAGCCACGTAAAATTTGCAACAACAAAGTAGAGGACGTCTAACTTGGTTTTGCAGGGCATGTTGTGATGTGAGATGGTCAAGACATGATGCTAAATTTTATTGTATGAGATGATCATGTTTTGTAACCGAAGTTATCGGCAACTGGCAGGAGCCATATGGTTGTCGCTTTATTGTATGAAATGCAAACGCCCTTTAATTGCTTTACTTTATCACTAAGCGGTAGCGATAGTCGTAGAAGCAATAGATGGCGTAACGACAACGATGCTACGATGGAGATCAAGGTGTCGCGCCGGTGACGATGGTGATCATGACGGTGCTTCGAAGATGGAGATCACAAGCACAAGATGATGATGGCCATATCATATCACTTATATTGATTGCATGTGATGTTTATCCTTTTATGCATCTTATCTTGCTTTGATTGATGGTAGCATTTTAAGATGATCTCTCACTAATAATCAAGAAGTGTTCTCCCTGAGTATGCACCGTTGCGAAAGTTCTTCGTGCTGAGACGCCACGTGATGATCGGGTGTGATAGGCTCTACGTTCAAATACAACGGGTGCAAAACAGTTGCACACGCGGAATACTCAGGTCATACTTGACGAGCCTAGCATATACAGATATGGCCTCGGAACACGGAGACCGAAAGGTCGAGCGTGAATCATATAGTAGATATGATCAACATAGTGATGTTCACCATTGAAACTACTCCATCTCACGTGATGATCGGACATGGTTTGGTTGATTTGGATCACGTGATCACTTAGATGACTAGAGAGATGTCTGTCTAAGTGGGAGTTCTTAAGTAATATGATTAATTGAACTTAAATTTATCATGAACTTAGTACCTGATAGTATTTTGCTTGTCTATGTTTGTTTGTAGATAAATGGCTCGTGCTGTTGTTCCGTTGAATTTTAATGTGTTCCTTGAGAAAGCAAAGTTGAAAGATGATGGTAGCAATTACACGGACTGGGTCCGTAACCTGAGGATTATCCTCATTGCTGCATAGAAAAGTTACGTCCTGGAAGCACCGCTGGGTGCCAGGCCTGCTGCTGATGCAACTGACGACGTTAAGAACGTCTGGCAGAGCAAAGCTGATGACTACTGGATAGTTCAGTGTGCCATGCTTTACGGCTTAGAACCGGGTCTTCAACGACGTTTTGAATGTCATGGAGCATATGAGATGTTCCAGGAGTTGAAGTTAATATTTCAAGAAAATGCCCGGATTGAGAGATATGAAGTCTCCAATAAGTTCTACAGCTGCAAGATGGAGGAGAATAGTTCTGTCAGTGAACACATACTCGAAATGTCTGGGTATAATAATCACTTGATTCAACTGGGAGTTAATCTTCCTGATGATAGTGTCATTGACAGAATTCTCCAATCACTGCCACCAAGCTACAAGAGCTTCGTGATGAACTATAATATGCAAGGGATGAACAAGACTATTCCCGAGCTCTTCGTGATGCTAAAAGCTGCAGAGGTAGAAATCAAGAAGGAGCATCAAGTGTTGATGGTTAACAAGACCACCAGTTTCAAGAAAAAGGGCAAAGGGAAGAAGAAGGGGAACTTCAAAAAGAACGGCAAGCAACTTGCTGCTCAAGAGAAGAAACCCAAGTCTGGACCTAAGCCTGAAACTGAGTGCTTCTACTGCAAGCAGACTGGACACTGGAAGCGGAACTGCCCCAAGTATTTGGCGGATAAGAAGGATGGCAAAGTGAACAAAGGTATATGTGATATACATGTTATTGATTTGTACCTTACTAATGCTCGCAGTAGCACCTGGGTATTTGATATTGGTTCTGTTGCTAATATTTGCAACTCGAAACAGGGACTACGGATTAAGCGAATATTGGCTAAGGACGAGGTGACGATGCGCGTGGGAAATGGTTCCAAAGTCGATGTGATCGCGGTCGACACGCTACCTCTACATCTACCATCGGGATTAGTTTTAGACCTAAATAATTGTTATTTGGTGCCAGCGTTGAGCATGAACATTATATCTGGATCTTGTTTGATGCGAGACAGTTATTCATTTAAATCAGAGAATAATGGTTGTTCTATTTATATGAGTAATAACTTTTATGGTCATGCACCCTTGAAGAGTGGTCTATTCTTATTGAATCTCGATAGTAGTGATACACATATTCATAGTGTTGAAACCAAAAGATGCAGAGTTGATAACGATAGTGCAACTTATTTGTGGCACTGCCGTTTAGGTCATATCGGTGTAAAAAGCATGAAGAAACTCCATACTGATGGGCTTTTGGAATCACTTGATTATGAATCACTTGGTACTTGCGAACCGTGCCTCATGGGCAAGATGACTAAAACGCCGTTCTCCGGAACTATGGAGCGAGCAACTGATTTGTTGGAAATCATACATACTGATGTTTGTGGTCCAATGAATGTTGAGGCTCGCGGCGGGTATCGTTATTTTCTCACCTTCACAGATGATTTGAGCAGATATGGGTATATCTACTTAATGAAACACAAGTCTGAAACATTTGAAAAGTTCAAAGAATTTCAGGGTGAAGTGGAAAATCATCGTAACAAGAAAATAAAGTTTCTACGATCTGATAGTGGAGGAGAATATTTGAGTTACGAGTTTGGTCTGCACTTGAAAAAATGCGGAATAGTTTCGCAACTCACGCCACCCAGAACACCACAACGAAATGGTGTGTCCAAACGTCGTAATCGTACTTTACTAGATATGGTGCGATCTATGATGTCTCTTACTGATTTACCGCTATCGTTTTGGGGTTATGCTTTAGAGACGGCCGCATTCACGTTAAATAGGGCATCATCAAAATCCGTTAAGACAACGCCTTATGAACTGTGGTTTGGCAAGAAACCAAAGTTGTTGTTTCTTAAAGTTTGGGGCTGCGATGCTTATGTGAAGAAACTTCAACCAGATAAGCTCGAACCCAAATCGGAGAAATGTGTCTTCATAGGATACCCAAAAGAGACTATTGGGTACACCTTCTATCATAGATCTGAGGGCAAGATTTTCGTTGCTAAGATCGGATCCTTTCTAGAGAAGGAGTTTCTCTCGAAAGAAGTGAGTGGGAGGAAAGTAGAACTTGATGAGATAACTCTATCTGCTCCCTTATTGGAAAGTAGTTCATCACAAGAACCGGTTCCAGTGACAACTACACCAATTCTTGAGGAAGCTAATGATATTGATCATGAAACTTCAGATCAAGTTTCTACTGAACCTCGTAGGTCTACTAGAGTAAGATCCGCACCAGAGTGGTACGGTAATCCTATTCTGGAAGTCATGTTACTTGACCATGATGAACCTACGAACTATGAGGAAGCGATGATGAGGCCAGATTCCGCAAAATGGCTAGAGGCCATGAAATTTAAGATGGGATCCATGTATGAAAACAAAGTATGGACTTTGGTTGACCTGCCCGATGATCGGTAAGCCATTGAGAATAAATGGATCTTTAAGAAGAAGACTGACGCTGATGGTAATGTAAGTGTCTATAAAGCTCGACTTGTTGCGAAAGGTTTTCGAAAAGTTCAAGGAGTTGACTATGATGAGACTTTCTCACCCGTAGCGATGCTTAAGTCGGTCCGAATCATGTTAGCTATTGCTGCATTTCATGATTATGAAATTTGGCAAATGGATGTCAAAACTGCATTCTTGAATGGATTTCTGGAAGAAGAGTTGTATATGATGCAGCCAGAAGGTTTTGTTGATCCAAAAGGTGCTAACAAAGTGTGCAAGCTCCAGCGTTCCATTTATGGACTAGTGCAAGCATTTCGGAGTTGGAATAAATGCTTTGATAGTGTGATCAAAGCATATGGTTTTATACAGACTTTTGGAGAAGCCTGTATCTACAAGAAAGTGAATAGGAGCTCTGTAGCATTTCTGATATTATATGTAGATAACATATTATTAATTGGAAATGATATAGAATTTCTGGATAGCATAAAGGGATACTTGAATAAAAGTTTTTCAATGAAAGACCTCGGTGAAGCTGCTTACATATTGGGCATCAAGATCTATAGAGATAGATCAAGACGCTTAATAGGACTTTCACAAAGCACATACCTTGACAAAATTTTGAAAAAGTTCAAAATGGATCAGGCAAAGAAAGGATTCTTGCTTGTGCTACAAGGTGTGAAGTTGAGTCAAACTCAATGCCCGACCACAGCAGAAGATAGAGAGAAAATGAAAGATGTTCCCTATGCTTCAGCCATAGGCTCTATCATGTATGCAATGTTGTGTACCAGACCTGACGTATGCTTAGCAATAAGCTTGGCAGGAAGGTACCAAAGTAATCCAGGAGTGGATCACTGGACAACGGTCAAGAACATCCTGAAATACCTGAAAAGGACTAAGGATATGTTTCTCGTATATGGAGGTGACAAAGAGCTAGTCGTAAATGGTTACGTCGATGCAAGCTTTGACACTGATCCGGACGATTCTAAATTGCAAACCGTATATGTGTTTTTATTAAACGGTGGAGCTGTAAGTTGGTGCAGTTCTAAACAAAGCATCGTGGCGGGATCTACATGTGAAGCGGAGTACATAGCTGCTTCTGAAGCAGCAAATGAAGGAGTCTGGATGAAGGAGTTCATTTCCGATCTAGGTGTCATACCTAGTGCATCGGGACCAATGAAGATCTTCTGTGACAATACTGGTGCAATTGCCTTGGCAAAGGAATCCAGATTTCACAAGAGGACCAAGCACATCAAGAGACGCTTCAATTCCATTCGGGACCAAGTCCAAGTGGGAGACATAGAGATTTGCAAGATACATACGGATCTGAATGTTGTAGACCCGTTGACTAAGCCTCTCTCACGAGCAAAACATGATCAGCACCAAGACTCCATGGGTGTTAGAATCATTACTATGTAATCTAGATTATTGACTCTAGTGCAAGTGGGAGACTGAAGGAAATATGCCCTAGAGGCAATAATAAAGTTATTATTTATTTCCTCATATCATGATAAATGTTTATTATTCATGCTAGAATTGTATTAACCGGAAACATGATACATGTGTGAATACATAGACAAACATATAGTCACTAGTATGCCTCTACTTGTCTAGCTCGTTAATCAAAGATGGTTATGTTTCCTAACCATAGACATGTGTTGTCATTTGATTAGTGGGATCACATCATTAGAAGAATGATGTGATTGACATGACCCATTCCGTTAGCCTAGCACTTGATCGTTTAGTATACTGCTATTGCTTTCTTCATGACTTATACATGTTCCTATAACTATGAGAATTATGCAACTCCCGTTTACCGGAGGAACACTTTGGGTACTACCAAACGTCACAACGTAAATGGGTGATTATAAAGGAGTACTACAGGTGTCTCCGAAGGTACATGTTGAGTTGGCGTATTTTGAGATTAGGTTTTGTCACTCCGATCGTCGGAGAGGTATCTATGGGCCCTCTCGGTAATGCACATCATTGTAAGCCTTGCAAGCAATGTGACCAATGAGTTGGTTACGGGATGATGCATTATGTAACGAGTAAAGAGACTTGCCGGCAACGAGATTGAACTAGGTATTGGATACCGACGATCGAATCTCGGGCAAGTAACATACCGATGACAAAGGGAACAACGTATGTTGTTATGCGGTTTGACCGATAAAGATCTTCGTAGAATATGTAGGAACCAATATGGGCATCTAGGTCCCGCTGTTGGTTATTGACCGAGAATAGTTCTAGGTCATGTCTACATAGTTCTCGAACCCGTAGGGTCCGCACGCTTAACGTTACGATGACAGTTTTATTATGAGTTTATAAGTTTTGATGTACCGAAGTTTGTTCGGAGTCCCGGATGTGATCACGGACATGACGAGGAGTCTCGAAATGGTCGGGACATAAAGATCGATATATTGGAAGCCTATATTTGGACATCGGAATCGTTCCGGGTGAAATCGGCATTTTACCGGAGTACTGGGAGGTTACCGGAACCCCCCGGGGGGTTATTGGGCCTACATGGGCCTCGAGGGAGAAGAGGGAAGGAGCCAGGAGGGGGCCGCGCGCCCCTCCCCTTCCTAGTCCGAATAGGGCAAGGGAAGGGGGGCGGCGCCCCCCCCCCCCCCCGTTTCCTTCCCCTCTTCCTCCTCTTTCCCCCCTTCTCCTACTCCTACTTGGAAAGAAGGGAGTCCTACTCCCGGTGGGAGTAGGACTCCCCCCGTGGCGCGCCCTCCTTGGCCGGCCGCCTCCTCCCCCCTGGCTCCTTTATATACGGGGGCGGGGGGCACCCCATAGACACACAAGTTGATCTACGGATCGTTCCTTAGCCGTGTGCGGTGCCCCCCTCCACCATATTCCACCTCGGTCGTATCATCGCGGAGTTTAGGCGAAGCCCTGCGCCGGTAGAACATCATCACCGTCACCACGCCGTCGTGCTGACGGAACTCATCTCCGGAGCTTTGCTGGATCGGAGGCCGGAGATCGTCATAGAGCTGAGCGTGTGCTGAACTCGGAGGTGCCGTACGTTCGGTGCTTGGATCGGTCGGATCGTGAAGACGTACGACTACATCAACCGCGTTGTGCTAACGCTTCCGCTTACGGTCTATGAGGGTACGTGGACGAACACTCTCCCCTCTCGTTGCTATGCCATCACCATGATCTTGCGTGTGCGTAGGAAATTTTTTGAAATTACTACGTTCCCCAACAGCCATCACATTGCTTCATCTTTCGGCGGCGTCTAGTGAGATCCCAATCCCATTCCCTTTCCCAGTCACATTCCCCTTCTGTTGCTAGGGTTAGGGTTAATGTAGTTCTAGGGTTTGTGTGTGTTATAGTTCTATAATTAGAATGATAAAGTTCTTTAATTAGATGCTTACAACTAGGGTTTCTATAAATAGAAGGATATGAATTGTTGCACTCTAGTGATGTTCTGCTCTGGTCTGCACTAGCTTGCTTCACTTTCCCTTAAGTACTTATAGTGCACTGTTGTATTATTATTTGCAGTCTTGAAGATGAGGTTTGGGAATTGCAGATGCATTTTCATGATAGAGATAATATTGAAACGAGTATGATGATGTCAGACATCACATATTACAATTTGGTAGCACTGATGGAGAAAGAAGGGTGTGGTTTTAGAGATTATATGTATTATGTGAGGGACCCTGGGCTAGGGATTGAAGGAATGGAAGAAATAGATGATGATGATAAGTTAGAGGAAATTTTAGACCACGTAGCAGAGCAGAATAACAAGATATTGAATATGACAATAGTTAGGGCCGGTGCAGAGAAAGTTCCCAATATAAATATCAGTGTTAATGTCATTGAGTAGCAGACCCTAATAGAACAAATTGGAGAGCCCAAATTGTATCAGATTGATGATGAAGGAGTGTTGTTCAATGCTAAAAATTTGCATGTAGAAGTTGAGAGTTGTGATGCAGGAGGAGAAAAAGAGCCAATGCCCTTGAAGTTTGACACACAGTAGAGTAGAATTAATGTGAGCCTACAACCTGCTTTAGGTGATGCAGTAGTGGAAGAATACCATGTGACTGACAATCCAATGGAGCAACTGTTAATAGAGCAAGAAATGGAGGAGGCAAGGAGAAAGGAAATTGAAATGTTTAGGAAGAACAAGAAAGAAAGATTGAAGGAGACATGTTTGAACAGGAAAGCTGCAGCGATGGACAATGAAGAGGACAGTGATGATGATGATCTGATAGAATATGGTGATATCTTAGCTAGGCTTGAGGAGATGAGAAGACATAGGAATGACCCAGAACTTCATTTTGAAGGGGACACAGATGTTGAGGAAATGTGTGACTCAGAGGAGAGGTGGATGATGAGCTTTATGTGCCACAAGAAGAAGAAGAGGATGTAGATGAGGAAGAGGAGGAGGAGGAATTGGAGGAAGAGGAACAGGAGGATGAGGTGGGGCAAGATGTACCAAAGAAGAAAAGGGCCAAGAGACAAAGAAAAGGCCCGACAAACAATTCACATGGGAGTATAGACCACATGTTAGAGGAGGGCTGGATTCCATCATCTAATAAGGACAAGAAACCACAAGACCTTGGTGTGGAAGATGATGATGGTGCTGAGGCATTGGCATATGTGTTGCCCAATGGTAGAAAAAGCAGAGCAAAGAAGATGAAGAAAAGGATATGGTTTGATGAGGACAGAGCTCATCCAAAGGAGCAATCTGTGAAGCATCTTTGCTTCATAAATGTGTACCAGTTCATAACTGCACTGCAAACCCCGCACATTGCTCAAGATGGGAACTTTGTCTACCATAGAAACTGCAGTTATAGGGTGATAGCACATTGCATAGATGAGCAATGCCCCTTCTATATACAAGCTTCTCAGATTGCAAATGAGAAGTCATTTACAATTAGGAAGCAGTATTTGGTGCACACATGCCCTTCTATGTCAGAGAACACTAAAGTCACTGCTAAGTGGGTTTCAAAATTCTGTAAGGAGGCTATCAGAAATGACCCATGCACAACAATCACAACTATTATTAATTATGCAAAGAGCAAGTATGGTGTGGATATATCAACACACATGGCATACAGGGCAAAGAGGGCAGCAAAGAGTGTTGTGTTAGGAGATCAGAAAGCCTAGTACACCAGGATTAGGGATTATTTACAGGTTGTGTTGGATACTAATCCAGGTTCAAGATGCATTGTGACAACAAGATATCTGAAGGAGCATCCAAGCACTAACCCTAGGTTTCATGGACTGTTCATATGTTTGAATGGATGCAAAGAAGGGTTTCTCAATGGCTGCAAACCATTCATAGGTAAGTTAATAGTATTTTTGCTAAGTGCTACTAATGTTTGATTTCATGTGCTAATCAGTAGTGATTTCATTTATTTGTTGTAGGTCTGGATGGTTGTTTCATCAAGCTGACTACTGGTCAACAAATTCTAGCTGCAACTGGAAGAGATGGGAACATAATATTTTCCCCATTGCTATTGGAATTGTTGATAAGGAGGACACTAACTCCTGGACCTGGTTTTTATACCGGTTGAGACAAGCATTAGGTGGAGAATATGGGAAGTTTGGGAACTACACAATCATCTCAGATAGGCAGAAGGTAATCAGTTGTATTTATTTTCTTGTAATTACTTTAGTTATACATCACAAGCATAGATAATAAGTTTTATGTACTATCACACACAGGGCCTTTTAAAAGCCATTACCAGAGTGTTTCCCAATTGTCCCCAAAGGTTTTGTCTTAGACATATCTACCAGAACTTTCAAAATGCTGGGTTTAGAGGGCCTGAATTAAAGCAATACATGGATGCAGCTAGTTATTCATACACTGAACATGGTTTTAAAACTGCAATGGCTGACTTAAAGAATGAGTCTGAGGCTGCTTGGGAATGGCTCAGAAAATACCTAAACACACTTGGGCCAGACATGCAACAGATATGAACTGCAAAACAGACTTAGTTGTTAACAATTTAAGTGAGGTTTTCAACAAGTGGGTTCTAGATGTCAGGGCTAAACCAATTAAGACCATGGTGGATGGAATTAGGACAAAGTTAATGGTCAAGTTCAATGCAAATAGAACAAAGATCGAGACTGCAAGATGGGAAATTTTCCCAACATATGCTGAGAAATTAGAGGAAGCAAAGAAGTTTGCAAGGAACTGTCATGCTTTGATGGCTGGGCCCAATCTTTACCATGTCAGTAGTGGGGAGAGAACTTATGTTGTGAACCTACAACATAGGACTTGTGGGTGTAAGAAGTGGGATATGACAGCAGTTCCTTGCAATCATGTTGTTTCTGCCATACACAAGGCTAAGCTTCAGCCAAAGGACTTTGTTCATGATTTCTTCAAAAAATGTACCTGGCAACTTACAGTCCAATTATATATCCTGTACCTGGACCTGATATGTGGCCAAGGACAGGCAGTATGGACACTGAGGCTCCAATTTTCAAAGAACACAGGGGAAGGGCCCAAACTAAGAGGAGAAAGGGCCAATATGAGAAGCCAGCTCCCAAAGACACCTCAAGGATGGCCTCAATTACCTGCTCTAATTGCAAAAAGGTTGTCCATAAATACACCAACTATAATGATGCTTTGGAACCATCACTGGCAATGAGAAAGAATAGGCATGAGGTAACCAATGTCCTAATAATGACTAAATTTCATCTTCCTGTTCATCTTTGTAGTTCTTACACTTTTTGATCTCATTGTAGCCAAGCAGCAGCTCCTATGAACCTGATGCATCCACACCAGCAGGGAGGGCCTCTTTTGCTGCTGCTACTTCAACAGGAGCAACGAAGAGGGCCTATACTGCTGCTGCTAGTGCACCTAGACCAGCAAAGAAGAGGGCCTCTTCTTCTTCTGCTACAACACCTGGACCAGCAAATAAGAGGGCCTCTTCTGCTTCTGCTACAGCACCTGGACCAACAAAGAATAGGGCCACCTCTTCTGTTGCTTCTACTGCACCACCAAAGAGGACAGGTACTGGTAGTTCATCAGCTGGTGCAAAGGGTAAAACACCAGTAACTAGATCTTCAACTACTGCAAAGGGAGCAAGGGCATCTTTCTTGCCTCCAAGGCCAACTGGTGTTTCCCAGAGAATCAGGAAGCCCACCCAGAAAATTAGAGATTACTTGACTACTTCAGGTGCTCCATGGGAATGATGCATTTTAGGTGTGTGAAAACTCTTGTGATGATGGTCAGTTTGGTTCTGTGAAAACACTTATGATGGTCAATTTGGTTGTGTCAAACTATTGTCATGTAGTTGAGATGTTTAAGTTAAGTTGTGATTGAAGGAAATATGCCCTAGAGGCAATAATAAAGTTATTATTTATTTCCTTATATCATGATAAATGTTTATTATTCATGCTAGAATTGTATTAACCGGAAACATGATACATGTGTGAATACATAGACAAACATATTGTCACTAGTATGCCTCTACTAGACTAGCTCATTAATCAAAGATGGTTATGCTTCCTAACCATAGACATGAGTTGTCGTTTGATTAACGGGATCACATCATTAGTAGAATGATGTGATTGACATGACCCATTTTGTTAGCTTAGCACTTGATCGTTTAGTATGTTGTTATTGCTTTCTTCATGACTTATACATGTTTCTACAACTATGAGATTATGCAACTCCCGTTTACCGGAGGAACACTTTGTGTGCTACCAAACGTCACAACGTAACTGGGTGATTATAAAGGAGCTCTACAGGTGTCTCCAAAGGTACATGTTGGGTTGGCGTATTTCGAGATTAGGATTTGTCACTCCGATTGTCGGAGAGGTATCTCTGGGCCCTCTCAATAATGCACATCACTATAAGCCTTGCAAGCAATGTGACTAATGAGTTAGTTGCGGGATGATGCATTACGTAACGAGTAAAGAGACTTGCCAATAACGAGATTGAACTAGGTATTGAGATACCGACGATCAAATCTCGGGCAAGTAACATACCGATGACAAAGGGAACAACGTATGTTGTTATGCGGTTTGACCGATAAAGATCTTCGTGGAATATGTGGGAGCCAATATGAGCATCCAGGTTCCGCTATTGGTTATTGACTGGAGATGTGTCTCGGTCATGTCTACATAGTTCTCGAACCTGTAGGGTCCGCACGCTTAAGGTTTCGATGACAGTTTTATTATGAGTTTATGAGTTTTAATGTACCAAAGGAGTTGGAGTCCCGGATGTGATCTGGGACATGACGAGGAGTCTCGAAATGGTCAAGACGTAAAGATCGATATATTGGACGACTATATTCGGACTTCAGAAAGGTTTCGAGTGATTCGGGTATTTTTCGGAGTACCGGAGAGTTACGGGAATTCGCCGGGAGAAGTATTGGGCCTTATTGGGCCATACGGGAAAGAGAGAGGGGCTGCCTAGGGCAGGCCGCGCGCCCCCCAAGGCCTAGTCCGAATTGGACTAGGGGGAGAGGCTGCGCCCCCTCCTTCCTTCCCTTCTCTCTTCCCTTTCCTTCTCTCCTACTCCTACTACATGGAAGGGCTCCTAGTTCTACTAGGAAAGGGGGAATCCTACTCCCGGTGGGAGTAGGACTCCTCTAGGGCGCGCCATAGAGAGGGCCGGCCCTCCCCCTCCTCCAGTCCTTTATATACGGGGGCAGGGGGCACCCCATAGACACACAAGTTGATCTACGTGATCGTTCCTTAGCCGTGTGCGGTGCCCCCTCCACCATATTCCACCTCGGTCATATCGTCGCGGAGTTTAGGCGAAGCCCTGCGCCAGTAGAACATCATCATCGTCACCACGCCATCGTGCTGACGGAACACATCCCCAACACTTTGCTGGATCGGAGTCCGGGGATCGTCATCGAGCTGAACGTGTGCTGAACTCGGAGGTGCCGTACGTTCGGTACTTGGATCGGTCGGATCGTGAAGACGTACGACTACATCAACCGCGTTGTCATAACGCTTCCACTTACGGTCTACGAGGGTACGTGGACAACACTCTCCCCGCTCGTTGCTATGTCATCACCATGATCTTGCGTGTGCGTAGGAATTTTTTTGAAATTACTACGTTCCCCAACAGTGGCATCCGAACCAGGTTTTATGCGTAGATGTCATATGCACGAGTAGAACACAAGTGAATTGTGGGTGATACAAGTCATACTGCTTACCAGCATGTCATACTTTGGTTCGGCGGTATTGTGAGATGAAGCGGCCCGGACCGACATTACGCGTACGCTTACGCGAGACTGGTTTCACCGTTACGAGCACTCGTGCTTAAAGGTGACTGGAGGGTGTCTATCTCTCTCACTTTAGCTGAATCGAGTGTGGCTGCGCCCGGTCCTTGCGAAGGTTAAAACAGCACTAACTTGACAAACTATCGTTGTGGTTTTGATGCGTAGGTAAGAACGGTTCTTGCTAAGCCCGTAGCAGCCACGTAAAATTTGCAACAACAAAGTAGAGGACGTCTAACTTGTTTTTGCAGTGCATGTTGTGATGTGATATGGTCAAGACGTGATGCTATATTTTATTGTATGAGATGATCATGTTTTGTAACCGAAGTTATCGGCAACTGGCAGGAGCCATATGGTTGTCGTTTTATTGTATGAAATGCAAACGCCCTGTAATTGCTTTACTTTATCACTAAGCGGTAGCGATAGTCGTAGAAGCAATAGATGGCGTAACGACAACGATGCTACAATGGAGATCAAGGTGTCGCACCGGTGACGATGGTGATCACGACGGTGCTTCGAAGATGGAGATCACAAGCACAAGATGATGATGTCCATATCATATCACTTATATTGATTGCATGTGATGTTTATCCTTTATGCATCTTATCTTGCTTTGATTGACGGTAGCATTTTAAGATGATCTCTCACTAAAATTATCAAGAAGTGTTCTCCCTGAGTATGCATCGTTGCGAAAGTTCTTCGTGCTGAGACACCACATGATGATTGGGTGTGATAGGCTCTACGTTCAAATACAACGGGTGCAAAACAGTTGCACACGCGGAATACTCAGGTTAAACTTCACGAGCCTAGCATATAACAGATATGGCCTCGGAACACGGAGACCGAAAGGTCGAGCGTGAATCATATAGTAGATATGATCAACATATTGATGTTCGCCGTTGAAACTACTCCATCTCACGTGATGATCGGACATGGTTTAGTTGATTTGGATCACGTGATCACTTAGATGACTAGAGAGATGTCTGTCTAAGTGGGAGTTCTTAAGTAATATGATTAATTGAACTTAAATTTATCATGAACTTAGTACCTGATAGTATTTTGCTTGTCTATGTTTGTTTGTAGATAGATGGCTCATGCTGTTGTTCCGTTGAATTTTAATGCGTTCCTTGAGAAAGCAAAGTTGAAAGATGATGGTAGCAATTACACGGACTGGGTCCGTAACCTGAGGATTATCCTTATTGCTGCACAGAAAAGTTACGTCCTAGAAGCACCGCTGGGTGCCAGGCCTGCTACTGATGCAACTGACGATGTTAAGAATGTCTGGCTGAGAAAAGCTGATGACTACTCGATAGTTCAGTGTGCCATGCTTTACAGCTTAGAACCGGGTCTTCAACGACGTTTTGAACATCATGGAGCATATGAGATGTTCCAGGAGTTGAAGTTAATATTTCAAGCAAATGCCCGGATTGAGAGATATGAAGTCTCCAATAAGTTCTATAGCTGCAAGATGGAGGAGAATAGTTCTGTCAGTGAACATATACTCAAAATGACTGGGTATAATAATCACTTGATTCAACTGGGAGTTAATCTTCCTGATGATAATGTCATTGACAGAATTCTTCAATCACTGCCACCAAGCTACAAGAGCTTCGTGATGAACTATAATATGCAAGGGATGGACAAGACTATTCCCGAGCTCTTCGCAATGCTAAAAGCCGCGGAGGTAGAAATCAAGAAGGAGCATCAAGTGTTGATGGTTAACAAGACCACCAGTTTCAAGAAAAAGGG
Source organism: Triticum timopheevii (assembly GCA_963921465.1). Taxonomy (NCBI): domain Eukaryota; kingdom Viridiplantae; phylum Streptophyta; class Magnoliopsida; order Poales; family Poaceae; genus Triticum; species Triticum timopheevii. Next base: position 429,882,236 of record OY997268.1, on the reverse strand, counting down.
CAAAGGGAAGAAGAAGGGGAACTTCAAAAAGAACAGCAAACAAATTGCTGCTCAAGAGAAGAAACCCAAGTCTGGACCTAAGCCTAAAACTGAGTGCTTCTACTGCAAGCAGACTAGACATTGGAAGCGGAACTGCCCCAAGTATTTGGCGGATAAGAAGGATGGCAAAGTGAACAAAGGTATATGTGATATACATGTTATTGATGTGTACCTTAATAATGCTCGCAGTAGTACCTGGGTATTTGATACTGAAGGAAATATGCCCTGGAGGCAATAATAAAGTTATTATTTATTTCCTCATATCATGATAAATGTTTATTATTCATGCTAGAATTGTATTAACCGGAAACATAATACATGTATGAATATATAGACAAATAGAGTGTCACTAGTATGCCTCTACTTGACTAGCTTGTTAATCAAAGATGGTTATGTTTCCTAACCATAAACAAGGAATTGTTATTTGATTAACAAGGTCACATCATTAGTTGAATGATCTGATTGACATGACCCATTCCGTTAGCTTAGCACCCGATCGTTTAGTATGTTGCTATTGCTTCCTTCATGACTTATACATGTTCCTATGACTATGAGATTATGCAACTCCCGTTTACCGGAGAAACACTTTGTGTGCTACCAAACGTCACAACGTAACTGGGTGATTATAAAGGTGCTCTACAGGTGTCTCCGAAGGTACATGTTGAGTTGGCGTATTTCGAGATTAGGATTTGTCACTCCGAATGTCAGAGAGGTATCTCTGGGCCCTCTCGGTAATGCACATCACTTAAGCCTTGCAAGCATTTCAACTAATGAGTTAGTTGAGAGATGATGTATTACGGAACGAGTAAAGAGACTTGCCGGTAACGAGATTGAACTAGGTATTGGATACCGACGATCGAATCTCGGGCAAGTAACATACCAATGACAAAGGGAACAACGTATGTTGTTATGCGGTTTGACCGATAAAGATCTTCGTAGAATATGTAGGAACCAATATGGGCATCCAGGTCCCGCTATTGGTTATTGACCGGAGACGTGTCTCGGTCATGTCTACATTATTCTCGAACCGTAGGGTCCGCACGCTTAAGGTTTCGATGACAGTTATATTATGAGTTTATGTATTTTGATGTACCGAAGGTTGTTCGGAGTCCCGGATGTGATCACGGACATGACGAGGAGTCTCAAAATGGTCGAGACATAAAGATTGATATATTGGATGGATATATTTGGACACCGGAAAGGTTCCGGGTGAGATTGGAAATATACCGGAGTTCCGGGAGGTTACCGGAACCCCCCGGTAAGTATATGGGCCTTATTGGGCCTTAGTGGAAGGGAGGGAGAAGGAGCAAGGGAGGGGGCGCGCCCCCCCCCAAGCCCAATCCGAATTGGGAGAGGGGCCGGCCCGCCCTTTCCTTCTCTCCTCCCCCCTCTTCCTTCCTTCTCCTACTCCTAATAGGAAAGGGGGGACAAACCTACTTGGAGTAGGTTTGCCCCCCCTATGGCGCGCCTCCTCCCTAGGCCAGCCTCCTCCTCCCTCCCTCCTTTATATACGGGGGCGGGGGGGCACCCTAGACACACAAGTTGATCATTGAGATCGTTCCTTAGCCGTGTGCGGTGCCCCCCTCCACAAGAATACACCTCGGTCATATTGTAGTGGTGCTTAGGCGAAGCCCTGCGACAGTAGAACATCAAGATCGTCACCACGCCGTCATGCTGACGGAACTCCTCCCCGCGCCTCTGCTGGATCGGAGATCGGGGTGCGTCATCGAGCTGTACGTGTGTCAAGAACTCGGAGGTGCCAGAGTAACGGTGCTTGGATCGGTTGGATCGGGAGGACGTACGACTACTTCCTCTACGTTGTGTCATCGCTTCCGCTTCGGTCTACGAGGGTACGTAGACAACACTCTCCCCTCTCGTTGCTATGCATCACCATGATCTTGCGTGTGCATAGGAATTTTTTTGAAATTACTACGTTCCCCAACAGATACTGGTTCTGTTGCTAATATTTGCAACTCGAAACAAGGACTACGGATTAAGCGAAGATTGGCTAAGGACGAGGTGACGATGCGCGTGGGAAATGGTTCCAAAGTCGATGTGATCGCGGTCGGCACACTACCTCTACATCTACCATCGGGATTAGTTTTAGACCTAAATAATTGTTATTTGGTGCCAGCGTTGAGCATGAACATTATATCTGGATCTTGTTTGATGCGAGACGGTTATTCATTTAAATCAGAGAATAATGGTTGTTCTATTTATATGAGTAATATCTTTTATGGTCATGAACCCTTGAAGAGTGGTCTATTTTTATTGAATCTCGATAGTAGTGATACACATATTCATAGTGTTGAAACCAAAAGATGCAGAGTTGATAATGATAGTGCAACTTATTTGTGGCACTGCCGTTTAGCTCATATCGGTGTAAAGCGCATGAAGAAACTCCATACTGATGGGCTTTTGGAATCACTTGATTATGAATCACTTGGTACTTGCGAACCGTGCCTTATGGGCAAGATGACTAAAACGTCGTTCTCCGGAACTATGGAGCGAGCAACTGATTTGTTGGAAATCATACATACTGATGTTTGTGGTCCAATGAATGTTGAGGCTCGCGGCGGGTATCGTTATTTTCTCACCTTCACAGATGATTTGAGCAGATATGGGTATATCTTCTTAATGAAACACAAGTCTGAAACATTTGAAAAGTTCAAAGAATTTCAGAGTGAAGTGGAAAATCATCGTAACAAGAAAATAAAGTTTCTACGATCTGATCGTGGAGGAGAATATTTGAGTTACGAATTTGGTCTACACTTGAAACAATGCGGAATAGTTTCGCAACTCACGCCACCCGGAACACCACAACGAAATGGTGTGTCCGAACGTCGTAATCGTACTTTACTAGATATGGTGCGATCTATGATGTCTCTTACTGATTTACCACTATCGTTTTGGGGTTATGCTTTTGAGACGGCCGCATTCACGCTAAATAGGGCACCATCAAAATCCGTTGAGACGACGCCTTATGAACTGTGGTTTGGCAAGAAACCAAAGTTGTCGTTTCTTAAAGTTTGGGGCTGCGATGCTTATGTGAAGAAACTTCAACCAGATAAGCTCGAACCCAAATCGGAGAAATGTGTCTTCATAGGATACCCAAAAGAGACTATTGGGTACACCTTCTATCATAGATCTGAGGGCAAGATTTTCGTTGCTAAAATCAGATCCTTTCTAGAGAAGGAGTTTCTCTCGAAAGAAGTGAGTGGGAGGAAAGTAGAACTTGATGAGATAACTGTATCTGCTCCCTTATTGGAAAGTAATTCATCACAAGAACCAGTTCTTGTGACAACTACACCAATTAGTGAAGAAGCTAATGATATTGATCATGAAGCTTCAGATCAAGTTTCTACTGAACCTCGTAGGTCTACCAGAGTAAGATCCGCACCAGAGTGGTACGGTAATCCTATTCTGGAAGTCATGTTACTTGACCATGATGAACCTACGAACTATGAGGACGCGATGATGAGCCCAGATTCCGCAAAATGGCTAGAGGCCATGAAATCTGAGATGGGATCCATGTATGAAAACAAAGTATGGACTTTGGTTGACTTGCCCGATGATCGGCAAGCCATTGAGAATAAATGGATTTTTAAGAAGAAGACTGACGCTGATGGTAATGTAACTGTCTATAAAGCTCGACTTGTTGCGAAAGGTTTTCGACAAGTTCAAGGGGTTGACTACGATGAGACTTTCTCACCCGTAGCGATGCTTAAGTCTGTCCGAATCATGTTAGCTATTGCTGCATTTCATGATTATGAAATTTGGAAAATGGATGTCAAAACTACATTCTTGAATGGATTTCTGGAAGAAGAGTTGTATATGATGCAGCCAGAAGGTTTTGTTGATCCAAAACGTGCTAACAAAGTGTGCAAGCTCCAGTGTTCCATTTATGGACAGGTGCAAGCATCTCGGAGTTGGAATAAACGCTTTGATAGTGTGATCAAAGCATATGGTTTTATACAGACTTTTGGAGAAGCCTGTATTTACAAGAAAGTGAGTGGGAGCTCTGTAGCATTTCTGATATTATATGTAGATGACATATTATTAATTGGAAATGATATGGAATTTCTGGATAGCATAAAGGGATACTTGAATAAAAGTTTTTCAATGAAAGACCTCGGTGAAGCTGCTTACATATTGGGCATCAAGATCTATAGAGATAGATCAAGACGCTTAATAGGACTTTCACAAAGCACATACCTTGATAAAATTTTGAAAAAGTTCAAAATGGATCAGGCAAAGAAAGGGTTCTTGCCCATGCTTCAAGGTGTGAAGTTGAGTCAAACTCAATGCCCGACCACAGCAGAAGATAGAGAGAAAATGAAAGATGTTCCCTATGCTTCAGCCATAGGCTCTATCATGTATGCAATGCTGTGTACCAGACCTGACGTATGCTTAGCAATAAGCTTGGCAGGAAGGTACCAAAGTAATCCAGGAGTGGATCACTGGACAGCGGTCAAGAACATCCTGAAATACCTGAAAAGGACTAAGGATATGTTTCTCGTATATGGAGGTGACAAAGAGCTAGTCGTAAATGGTTACGTCGATGAAAGCTTTGACACTGATCCGGACGATTCTAAATCGCAAACCGGATAAGTGTTTTTATTAAACGGTGGAGCTGTAAGTTGGTGCAATTCTAAACAAAGCGTCGTGGCGGGATCTACATGTGAAGCGGAGTACATAGCTGCTTCTGAAGCAGCAAATGAAGGAGTCTGGATGAAGGAGTTCATTTCCGATCTAGGTGTCATACCTAGTGCATCGGGACCAATGAAGATCTTCTGTGACAATATGGTGCAATTGCCTTGGCAAAGGAATCCAGATTTCACAAGAGGACCAAGCACATCAAGAGACGCTTCAATTCCATTCGGGACCAAGTCCAAGTGGGAGACATAGAGATTTGCAAGATACATACGGATCTGAATGCTGCAGACCCGTTGACTAAGCCTCTCTCACGAGCAAAACATGATCAGCACCAAGACTCCATGGGTGTTAGAATCATTACTATGTAATCTAGATTATTGACTCTAGTGCAAGTGGGAGACTGAAGGAAATATGCCCTAGAGGCAATAATAAAGTTATTATTTATTTCCTCATATCATGATAAATGTTTATTATTCATGCTAGAATTGTATTAACCGGAAACATAATACATGTGTGAATACATAGACAAACATAGCGTCACTAGTATGCCTCTACTTGACTAGCTCATTTATCAAAGATGGTTATGTTTCCTAACCATGGACATGTGTTGTCATTTGATTAATGGGATCACATCATTAGGAGAATGATATGATTGACATGACCCATTCCGTTAGCCTAGCACTTGATTGTTTAGTATATTGCTATTGCTTTCTTCATGACTTATACATGTTCCTGTAACTATGAGAATTATGCAACTCCCGTTTACCGGAGGAACACTTTGGGTACTACCAAACGTCACAACATAACTGGGTGATTATAAAGGAGTACTACAGGTGTCTCCGAAGGTACATGTTGAGTTGGCGTATTTCGAGATTAGGTTTTGTCACTCCGATTGTCGGAGAGGTATCTCTGGGCCCTCTCGGTAATGCACATCACTATAAGCCTTGCAAGCAATGTAACCAATGAGTTGGTTACGGGATGATGCATTACGTAACGAGTAAAGAGACTTGCCGGTAACGAGATTGAACTAGGTATTGGATACCGACGTTCGAATCTCGGGCAAGTAACATACCGATGACAAAGGGAACAATGTATGTTGTTATGCGGTTTGACCGATAAAGATCTTCATAGAATATGTAGGAACCAATATGGGCATCCAGGTTCCGCTATTGGTTATTGACCGAGAATAGTTCTAGGTCATGTCTACATAGTTCTCGAACCCGTAGGGTCCGCACGCTTAACGTTACGATGACAGTTTTATTATGAGTTTATAAGTTTTGATGTACCGAAGTTTGTTCGGAGTCCTGGATGTGATCACGGACATGACGAGGAGTCTCAAAATTGTCGAGACATGAAGATTGATATATTGGACGACTATATTCGGACACCGGAAGTGTTCCGGGCGATTTCAGAGAAAATCGGAGTGCCAGAGGGTTACCGGAACCCCCCCCCCCCCCTCGGGAGAGTAATGGGCCTTATGGGCCTTAGTGGGGAAGAGAGAGGGGCGGCCAGGGTGGGCCGCGCGCCCCCTCTCCCTCTGGTCCGAATTGGACTAGGAGGGGGGCGGCGCCCCCCTCTTTCCTTCCCCCTCTCCCCCTTCCTTCCCCCTCCTAGTAGGAGTAGGAAAGGGGGAGTCCTACTCCTACTAGGAGGAGGACTCCTCCTCCTGGCGCGCCCCCCTTGGGCCGGCCGGCCTCCCCCCTTGCTCCTTTATATACGGGGGCAGGGGGCACCCCATAGACACACAAGTTGATCTACGGATCGTTCCTTAGCCGTGTGCGGTGCCCCCCTCCACCATATTCCACCTCGGTCATATCGTCGCGGAGTTTAGGCGAAGCCCTGCGCCGGTATCATCATCGTCACCACGCCGTCGTGCTGACGGAACTCATCCCCGAAGCTTTGCTGGATCGGAGCCCGGGGATCGTCATCGAGCTGAACGTGTGCTGAACTCGGAGGTGCCGTACGCTCGGTACTTGGATCGGTCGGAACGTGAAGACGTACGACTACATCAACCGCGTTGTGCTAACGCTTCCGCTTACGGTCTACGAGGGTACATGGACAACACTCTCCCCTCTCGTTGCTATGCCATCACCATGATCTTGCGTGTGTGTAGGAAATTTTTTGAAATTACTACGTTCCCCAACAGTATGTGGTCCAATGAGTGTTGATGCTCGTGGCGGGTATCATTATTTTCTGACCTTCACAGATGATTTGAGCAGATATGCGGATATCTACTTAATGAAGCACAAGTCTGAAACATTTGAAAAGTTCAAAGAATTTCAGAGTGAAGTGGAGAATCATCATAACAAGAAAATAAAGTTTCTACAATCTGATCGTAGAGAAGAATATTTGAGTTACGAGTTTGGTCTTCATTTTAAACAATGTGGAATAGTTTCACAGTTCACATGGAACACCACAGCATAATGGTGTGTCCTAACGTCGTAACCGCACTTTATTAAATATGGTGCGATCTATGATGTATCTTACCGATTTACCACTATCGTTTTGGGGTTATGCATTAAAGACAGCTGCATTCACTTTAAATAGGGCACCATCTAAATCTGTTGAGACGACACCGTATGAACTATGGTTCAGCAGTAAACCTAAGCTGTTGTTTCTTAAAGTTTGGAGTTGCGATGCTTATGTGAAAAAGGTTTCAACCAGATAAGATCGAACCCAAATCGGAGAAGTGCGTCTTCATAGAATACCCAAAGGAAACTGTTGGGTACACCTTCTATCATAGATCCAAAGGCAAAACATTTGTTGCTAAGAATGGATCCTTTCTAGAGAAGGATTTTCTCTCGAAAGAAGTGAGTGGGAGGAAAGTAGAGCTTGATAAGGTAATTTGTACCTTCTCCCGAATTGGAAAGTAGTTCATCACAGAAATCAGTTCCAGTGATTCCTACACCAGTTAGTGAGGAAGCTAATGATGATGATCATGAAACTTCAGATCAAGTTACTACAAAACCTCGTAGGTCTTCCAAAGTATAGTTCGCACCAGAGTGGTACGGTAATCCTGTTCTGGAAGTCATGTTACTAGACCATGATAAACCTACGAACTATGAGGAAGCAATGATGAGCCCAGATTCCGCAAAATGGCTTGAGGCCATAAAACCTGAGATAGGATCCATGTATGAGAATAAAGTGTGGACTTTGGTGGAGTTGCCCGATGATCGGTAAGCCATATTGCATAAATGGATCTTCAAGAGGAAGACGGACGTTGATAGTAGTGTTACTATCTACAGAGCTAGATTTGTCGAAAAAGGTTTGACAAAGTTCAAGATGTTGACTACGATGAGTTTTTTCTCACTCGTATCGATGCTTAAAGTCTGTCCGAATCATGTTAGCAATTGCCACATTTTATGAAATCTGGCAAATGGATGTCAAACTGCATTCCTTAATGGATTTATTAAAGAAGAGTTGTATATGATGCAATCAGAAGGCTTTGTCAATCCTAAAGATGCTAACAAAGTGTGCAAGCTCCAGCAATCCATCAATGGACTGGTGCAAGCATCTCGGAGTTGGAATATACGCTTTAATGAGTTGATCAAAGCATATGGTTTTATGCAGACTTTTGGAAAGGCCTGTATTTACGATAAAGTGAGTGGGAGCACTACCGCCTTTCTGATAAATATATGTGAGTAACATGTTGTTGATCAGAAATGATGTAGAAATTTTCTGGAAAGCATAAAGGAGTATTTGAAAGAAATTCTTTAAAAAGAAAGACCACAGTAAAGCTACTTACATATTGAGCATCAAGATCTATTGAGATAGATCAAGACGCTTGATAAGTTTTTCAATAAGTACATACATTGTCAAGATTTTGAAATAGTTCAAAAATGGAACAGTCAAAGAAAGAGTTCTTGCCTATGTTGAAAAGGTGTGAAATTGAGTAAGACTCAAATCCCGACCACGGCAGAAAATAGAAAAGAAGAATGAAAGTCATTCCTTGTGCCTCAGTCATAGGTTCTATAAAGTATGATATGCTGTGTACCAGACCTATTGTATACCTTGCTCTGAGTTTGGCAATGGAGTACAATTTTGATCTAAGAGTAGATCATTGAACAGCGGTCAAGAATATCCTTACTGAGGACTAAGGAAATATTTCTCGATAATGGAAGTGATAAAAGAGCTCATCGTAAAAAGTTACAACGATGCAAGCTTTTACACCAATCCAGATGACTCTAAGTCTCAATCTGGATACATATTGAAAGTGGGAGCAATTAGCTAGAGTAGCTCCATGCAGAGCATTGTAGACATAGAATATTTGCAAAATACATACGGCTCTGAATGTGACAGACCCGTTGACTAAACTTCTCTCACAAGCAAAACATGATCATACCTTAGTACTCTTTGGGTGTTAATCACATAGCGATGTGAACTAGATTATTGACTCTAGTAAACCCTTTGGGTGTTGATCACATGACGATGTGAACTATGGGTATTAATCATATACAGATATGAATATTGGTGTTAAATCACATGGCGATGTGAACTAGATTATTGACTCTAGTGCAAGTGGGAGACTGAAGGAAATATGCCCTAGAGGCAATAATAAAGTTATTATTTATTTCCTTATATCATGATAAATGTTTATTATTCATGCTAGAATTGTATTAACCGGAAACATGATACATGTGTGAATACATAGACAAACATATTGTCACTAGTATGCCTCTACTAGACTAGCTCATTAATCAAAGATGGTTATGTTTCCTAACCATAGACATGAGTTGTCATTTGATTAACGGGATCACATCATTAGTAGAATGATGTGATTGACATGACCCATTTTGTTAGCTTAGCACTTGATCGTTTAGTATGTTGCTATTGCTTTCTTCATGACTTATACATGTTTCTACAACTATGAGATTATGCAACTCCCGTTTACCGGAGGAACACTTTGTGTGCTACCAAATGTCACAATGTAACTGGGTGATTATAAAGGAGCTCTACAGGTGTCTCCAAAGGTACATGTTGGGTTGGCGTATTTCGAGATTAGGATTTGTCACTCCGATTGTCGGAGAGGTATCTCTGGGCCCTCTCGGTAATGCACATCACTATAAGCCTTGCAAGCAATGTGACTAATGAGTTAGTTGCGGGATGATGCATTACGTAACGAGTAAAGAGACTTGCCAGTAACGAGATTGAACTAGGTATTGAGATACCGACGATCAAATCTCGGGCAAGTAACATACCGATGACAAAGGGAACAACGTATGTTGTTATGCGGTTTGACCGATAAAGATCTTCGTAGAATATGTGGGAGCCAATATGAGCATCCAGGTTCCGCTATTGGTTATTGACTGGAGACGTGTCTCGGTCATGTCTACATAGTTCTCGAACCTGTAGGGTCCGCACGCTTAAGGTTTCAATGACAGTTTTATTATGAGTTTATGAATTTTGATGTACCGAAGGAGTTCGGAGTCCCGGATGAGATCGGGGACATGACGAGGAGTCTCGAAATGGTCAAGACATAAAGATCGATATATTGGACGACTATATTCGGACTTCAGAAAGGTTCCGAGTGATTCGGGTATTTTTTCGGAGTACCGGAGAGTTACGGGAATTCGCCGGCAGAAGTATTGGGCCTTATTGGGCCATACGCGAAAGAGAGAGGGGCTGCCTAGGGCAGGCCGCGCGCCCCCCAAGGCCTAGTCCGAATTGGACTAGGGGGAGGGGCTGCGCCCCCTCCTTCCTTCCCTTCTCTCTTCCCTTTCCTTCTCTCCTACTCCTACTACATGGAAGGGCTCCTAGTTCTACTAGGAAAGGGGGAATCCTACTCCCGGTGGGAGTAGGACTCCCCTAGGGCGTGCCATAGAGAGGGCCGGCCCTCCCCCTCCTCCAGTCCTTTATATACAGGGGCAGGGGGCACCCCATATACACACAAGTTGATCTACGTGATCGTTCCTTAGCCGTGTGCGGTGCCCTCCTCCACCATATTCCACCTCGGTCATATCATCGTGGAGTTTAGGCGAAGCCCTGCGCCGGTAGAACATCATCATCGTCACCACGCCGTCGTGCTGACGGAACTCACCCCCGACACTTTGCTGGATCGGAGTCCGGGGATCGTCATCGAGCTGAACGTGTGCTGAACTCGGAGGTGCCGTACGTTCGGTACTTGGATCGGTCGGATCATGAAGACGTACGACTACATCAACCGCGTTGTCATAACGCTTCCGCTTACGGTCTACGAGGGTACGTGGACAACACTCTCCCCTCTCGTTGCTATGTCATCACTATGATCTTGCGTGTGCGTAGGAATTTTTTTGAAATTACTACGTTCCCCAACAGTGATACTATGATCTGTTCTGGTACATTTGGTGATGATGGCTAGATGTCGACAAAACCCCCAAAGATGCAAAAATATCCTAGTGGTGGCTAGATGTCGACAAAACCCCCAAAGATGCCAACATACCCTAGTGGTGGCTAGATGTCGACAAAACCATCAAAGATGCCAACATACCCTAGTGATGGCTAGATGTCGACAAAACCATCAAAGATGCCAACATACCCTTGTGATGGCTAGATGTCGACAAAACCCCCAAAGATGCCAACATACCCTAGTGATGGCTAGATGTCGACAAAACCATCAAAGATGCCAACATACCCTAGTGATGGCTAGATGTCGACAAAATCATCAAAGATGCCAAAATACCCTAGTGAAGGCTGGATGTCGACAAAACCCCCAAAGATGCCTAAAACCCTATTTGATGCCTCAAATACATAAATTCTAAACAGATCAGATTTCATCCATCAACTCTAAATATCATCACATTTAGCATTAATTCAAAGTCATACATAGTCATAGTACTAGATTAGTACATTACAGATCCATAGTTCGGGAAATTATAACCATAATCTCATTACAGCACAGCCAACCACACCCTACAAAATGTAAGCAAATGCCAAATGATAGTGCCCTCATCCACAGCCAGGTGATCATTCATTTAAGATGGCCTTGATCCCCTGCAGCTTCAAATTGCTCTCCTCCAGCTTCACATTGCTCTCCTGCAGCTTCACATAGCTCTCTTCAGCACTCTTCCGCAGCTCATCAATTTGGATCTACAAGTTCTTCCTCTCTTCAGCTAGCTTGAGCTTCATGTTCCATGACACTGGCCTGAGTAGCTGCCAGGTTCTTCACCGTGCCATACTTCTCCTGCAACTTCTTGGTTTCAGCATCTGTCTTTTCTATATCTGCCCTATGTTGCTCGGCATCCACAAGTGCATTGACATCTTCAACCAGCTTCTCATAGCTGGCCTGCAGCTTATTCTTGTCTTGTGTCAGGTTATGAACAACAAAAGAATTCATCAGAGTGTCCTCAGTCCTCTGTCTCTTGCACTCTTCATACTTCAACCATAACTTGTGCAATGCATTCTCAAGGGTATTGGGCCAAGCAGGATCAATCCATTGAACTAGTCCACATTCTCTACCTTCCTGAAATAGTATTCAATACCATATTAAAACCTTTCATCACAACCAAAGTTAAAGATACTATATTTAAAAGCTTCCAAGCTAAAGGTACATCATAAAGAAAGCACTGATGTTCTGCTCTCAATTATACAATGATGTGCCGCTATTAGGAATAAACTAACCCATGCATCCACTGTCCTTTAATCTAATTAACATTGTTGCCAGAGTAAAAAAATGACTGGCTAAACACTCTCCTCAGAGTAAACAATGACTGACTCATCACTCTCCTGAGAGTAAACAGTGGCTGCCTCAACACTCTCCCAACTTAACAATAAATAAACAATGGCCAAATCCTAACAATTATTGTGTTGTCACTTAGAAGCATATACCTTCTCAGAGCAACAGAGAAACCTCCTGCCAGTTAGAATTCCTTCAAAAGCAACGCGCCTCTCTGCTAACTTCCCGTGACCATGGCACAAAACAGGCATCTCATCTTCAGGCCCCTCGAAATCGGGGTCCTCAATTGAATCAGGGACCTGGGAGTGCAAAGAAATGCATAACATTTGATGAGCTAACACACAAGCTCCTTTGAGGAAAAAAATCCCCAAATCGTTGAACAAACTCTAACCCTAATCCTTGGTCGAGAACTTACCTGCACTCTGCCGTCATCAGAACCAGAGCTGACGTACTCAATGGTGTGCCCGCTGATGTCGCTTTCACTCCAGGACACCATGACGATGCGGCGGCGGCGGCGACGCGACGCGGAACGGAGCGGTGGCGGCGAGCAAGAACAGAGCGAGAGCGAGAGCGTGCGAGAGCAGAGTAAGAGAGAAACAGAGGGTGAGAGCGAGAGCGTGCGAGAGCGGATCGATTCACTTATTCAAGCGCCGTCTAACGCCATCTAACGGCTGTCCGACCAGCCGACAGTGCCACGGCGGCGGCCCCACCTGTCATAAACCCACTTATCGGTGCCCGATCCGCCGATCGGTGGTATTTGCAAAATGTTTACGAGAGAGGTGGTGTTTTTCGCCAACAAACTGTAACGTAGTGATTTCTGCAAACCTAGCCGAAAAACTGGTGGTTTTCTACAATTTACTCCAAAAAAGACCTACGTTCCTTTCCCCCTCCCTCTGGTCTGGACCCTCTCTCTCCCTTTTGTGCTCTCCAATTCACCGTCTCCGGCAAGCCGCGAAGGGGGGGGCTCCTTTGGCCTTTGCCTCGTCAAGTCTCCCTGCTCCTACGGTGACACGAGGGAGGGGGATCCAATTCAAGTCCGGAAGAAAATTCGACATAGATCTTCTCCGGCCAGATCAAGGGTCTGTTTGGTTTTTGCCCACGTTGGCCCTGCCAACGCACGGGCGAGCCAAAACATTGGCGTTGCTTTTCTGCGCCCCCGTCTTGCCATCGCGTTGGCAAGAAATTGAACTGGAGAGCCGAGGGCAGCGTTGGCACGCCAAAATATGGGCTTCGATCCAAACACCGCTGGAGCACTTGGTCAACGCCAATTATTTGGCTTGGCACGCTGGGGCTTCGAACCAAACAGACTCCAAACCTATGGCGTTCTTCAAAAAATAAAAAGGAAAAGGTAACACACGAGAGAGGAAGCAAATGCTATATTTCAGGAATCAGGAGGGGCTGGCACACCCAAGGCCACTTTACTTCTGCATAGCATAGCATAGCTGAGAGCGCAATACAACCAACCATCCCATTACATCACATGATAAGCAAATGTGCAGAATGCCCAACACAGGCCAATCGAATGCCCAACACAGGCCAGTCGAGTGCCCAACATCGAGAGAGCTACGCTAGAGGCGCACCAAGCAGGTGATTTCTTTCGCAGACCTTTCAAGACTTTTCCTGTACATTATACCGAACCAGCACAATCGGTGCAAGCCCCCCATCCAGACCCCAGACACAGAGCTTTGTTTTACACTCGGCGCTCTACACCGATTATCGGTCAGCATTTTCTCCACTGGCGGCAAGGAAGGAAGGAAAAGCCTATCTTTTCTCTGAGGTTCCTACTAGTAACGTCTTGTTGTACCCTTGTATCTATACTCATGATCCTGAGGCTGAACATGGTCAGGCCAGGCCTGATGCTTCCTGCTCCCGCTCTGCAACTTCTTCGTCGTACGCAGGGCTTGTTTCTTCCGCCGGTTCCGGGGCCACTTCGCTGGATTCCGGTGCAGGATTGAGAGGGCCCTGCGGGGTGCCAAACAGGGTGGAGAATATCTGCCGGTGGCACTCGTCGCAGAAACAGAAGTATGAGAAGTGGCCTTCGTCCAGAAGCTTGTGGACAGTGGCTCCTGGAACCATCCTCCGGGCAAACTCGGTCGCCGACGGGGGCACCACCCGGTCATCCATTCCCTGTTAAAAGATTGAATGGAGTTTAGTGCTTCAGGAAGAAAGAACTCAGCCGAAAGGCGATGCAAAACATGTAGCCTGAGGAGAATATCACTCATCAAGCAATACGCCGGACAAATAGCGGTTTACTATGTCCAATGACGACACCACAGTGATGATTTCTGTATAATAATGCACATTTATCAATTATACTACCATTTGATTCACCCGACCTCCCTACTCCGAACTCTGTCATGCACTAAGTGTACATGACAAAACTAGTGTGTTCATTCTCTTTTGTACTAACCACAAGTCACTCTCATTCAAATAGAAATTAAGCTCAAATATCCATATGATTGGAATAAACTACAACTGCGCACGAATATGCCAACTCGATTCAAAATCAATAATTATTTGTAGCAAACAGAGTGCAAACCTGCCAAATGTGGATTGGGCCCAGAAATCCCACCCACTCTCGTTCAGCCTGACTGAACAGAGACTTGATAAATTCAAATACTCCCTGATCCTCTTTCTTCTGCATTTGAATGTCTGACAAGCTGAAACCCCAATCAGATACTTGCAGCACAGCTTCCTCGACAAATGGCTGCGCATCTCCCTGGCGCACAGACTCTGCAACATCCTTTTCCCAGAATGCGTTGAATGTAGGAGCTTCCAGTAAAGTTTTGTCCTGAGTAATGCATAAAGGATTAGTATTTGGCATGCAAAAGGGTGAATGCTCAAGCTTCGAAAATGAATCAGTTACTAACACTTCCATGCAGCAAAACAATGGTGAGGATGTTGCTATCCTTTATGAAACTGATGCTGCAATTACGGTATGACAAGGACAAAATAACATGATTCGTAGGGCATTGCAGTGCAGGCATGACAAACCGATGCCACTAACAGTAATGATTCGTTAATTCACTCAAGAACTAAAGCTAAAAATGCTGTATCTATAGGGTCTTATATTGGTTAGATAAGGAGAGTTGAGTTGCAATTTTATTCAAATGTGATGTTATATTTTCCTATAAAGATCACAAGTTTCTCTTTTCCTAACTTCAACACATGGCCTACTCTTGTATCATTGTCTGAGGTATCCCACTACAATAAAATGTGATCTTCCATGTCTACAAGATACCCCACTACAAATCCTGCATCTGGTTCACCTAATGGGCGGGAATAGTACAGCAAACAATGGCACATAATGGTACCAATTCCCATATTTACACAAGAAAACCAAGATAACATTTGCACCTGAAGATTGTACAGAACATTTTGTCTAAAAAACAGATTGTATGAAACACTGATAACAGCATACCTTCTTTCCCATTGACAATGATAACCAACTCTCAGGCTGTCCTTGCTTTCCAGAAAGGAAGCTTCGGTGATAGAAGAGGCGTAATAGTGATGGGAACCTCCGAGCTAAAATGTGCATTAGTTTTCGTTTAGTTGACCATCTGTCCCATATTTTACGTTTCTCGTCCTTGGTCATCTTGGAGTCATATGGATTTGCCATAGGGGCGAACATTGCTGCACCTGGATTTACGGCAATGTGTCACCGACAAGAATTATATAGTAAGCGTAAAATATCACAAATACTTCAATAAAAATATGTAGGATCTAGTATGTTGTTAGAATATAACCCAAAAATGATTTTGACTGAACATAATTTTACAGCTTAAGATGGAATAGTGATAGACATGGAAGTAAAAACAGTCATTACTATAAAGAACAGGACAGACCCAGTGCATAGAAGCTCCCACACAGGGTGGGGTCTGGGGAGGAATTATAGGAACCTAGTCTTACCCCTGCAAAGTGCAATGCAGAGAGGACTTCACCACTGCGCCAGGCCTGCCCTCAAAAATAGTCATTACTATGTCTTGACAAAACTAAAATCCCAAAGAAGGAACAGGCATGTGGTGCCCTATATTAGAAGCATATCCTGTTGTTTTGCTTAACGAATGAAAATTAAAAAAAAAATCTCGAAGACAGTATTAGACGATGTTTGGTCATCTGATTCTGTAACCATTACATTCTTATCAAATCAAAAGGATGATAATTTGCTTAAGAGCGTCTGAAATACTGCTTTTTCTCAAGTCATGCCAGTAAGAACAAACATTAAGTAACAATCATAAGAAAGTATGATGTCGATACCAGACACTCAGAAGGCGCAATCACAAAAAATATAACTAACTACCGGTGATATCAGCATCATGACCTATTTATCAAAGTAAGGGGAGGATACATA
Organism: Triticum timopheevii; assembly: GCA_963921465.1. Taxonomy (NCBI): domain Eukaryota; kingdom Viridiplantae; phylum Streptophyta; class Magnoliopsida; order Poales; family Poaceae; genus Triticum; species Triticum timopheevii. The sequence continues at coordinate 429,865,539 of OY997268.1, read as the reverse complement.
TACGGAATAGGGAAGGCTTATGAACAGAACACTGCAAAAGAACATAGAATAGCAGCTGGTGTAGGCTACCTGCCACCCGGTCAGGAATGTAGCGCAGAGCACTCCAAGCATGCATGCCACCTCCAGAATAGCCTACAACCCAGAACTTGTCCACAATCCCAAGGGCATCGGCCAAATGAAGCATGTCTAATGCAGAAGAATTCAGATTTCGGCCTGGATGAGGATCACTTTCACCAAAACCAGGAAGATCATAGGTCACAAGTCGTGCCCCAAATTCCTCTAGAAGGGATGAGCTGATTCCAGGGATTCCTACATAGAAAGGAGCACAATGGATAAAAACAGCAGCATGGCGCAATACAATAGCCCAGAAGCAATGTAACAGCTGTTCTTACCTGCTAGCCTTGACGAAAGAAATGAATGGGGAGCAACCAGTGAAAATCTTGCCCTGTCAGCTGAAATTCCTTTTTCTTCGTAAGCCAGATGCCGTCCATCAGGAAGTTGGAATCTTTTAGCATTTGGTGGGCTTATGTAAAGTTTCTTCGGTTGCTCCACTGGGGTATCATCGCTACTTCCTACACCTAACACTGCACAGAAATAGTGTCACTAATGAAGTAATCAAATTAGGAGTAGTGCGTGCTCTTATTCTACATGCACATAAAATTTCACTGTTGACTGAAACACTTCATACAAGAGGGTTCTTCCGGTCACTGTGCAATGACAAAATGATTGTGCAATGACTATAAGTATTTGCAATGGCACTGTGGATAGATGTTCTATACTGCTATTCTTTTTATTTTCCTTGCCTAACAGGATAACAGGAATGGTGAGATCACCACGAATTTAGAAAATTGAACAAAATACCTAACGTTTAGACACTGAACAACACCTGCCACTTAACAAGCAAAAGGCTTTATGTTCGCACCGAGACCTGACACTACAGTAACCCATTAGAATTAGCAATAGAACCCGAAGTAAGCAGCTAGGCTCACACAATAGTAAAACAATTGACTGCCTGTAACATTATTCATTAGGTTGACTTGGCAAATCTAACAGAATTTTAAAAGAGACGATGGTGGCTTTTATATTTAGGACCCCGATAAATCCCAAACGTTCGGATTTTAATCATATCCCCGAAAACGTTTTTTCATGGCAACTTTAGTTGACGCAAGGTGGCAACTTTAGTTGTTAAAATATGGCAACTTTGTCCAAGTTCGTTTTTTTGTCAGAAAATTGCCATGTTTGCCAACCTCGCGTGAACTAAAGTTGCCATGAAAAACGTTCGGGTTGCCATGCTTGAAATCCGAACGTTCGGGATTTATGATTTCCGTATATTCATTATTTTTAGAGAAACAACGGAAGCTCATTCACTAATCATTTAAGAGAGCATTAACAATTGTCCGGTACGAATTGGAAAGGAAGACTGGCACAGGACCAACCCAAAGTCCTCCTATACTCAGGACTAGACTGTTTGGCCACAAGTGTTGCAGCACCCACCCATGGTGTACTGCTTTGCTTTTTACCCCGTCAACAAATGTTTGCCCAAGCACACTAGGCAGTAGGCATGGATCCCACATTGGAACCCTTTTCTCGTCAACATTCGGAAAAACAAAAGCCGGTAGAGAACGAGTGGGACTGATTCTGTAATCCGAAGCAAACCCTCGCCAAAAAAAAAAAGCAGCACAGGACTCTAGTTCGAACCCCCAGAGTTACTAGTCAGTTAGATCCATCCCCTCAAACCAGGAAATACTGCGCATAACGCGCACATCATGATGCGCGAGGACACGGCACGCGCTACACGCTCGGCCGGAGGTAGAGAGAGACGTGCACGCGAGGTAGAGAAGAGCGGCGGATGAGAGATCAGCGGCGGTTACCGAGGAGCGCGACGAATGCGACGGCGGCAACGACGACCCAGCACCTGACGGGGTCGCGGTCCTCGGGGAGGTACTCGTTCATGAAGCTGAGGCGCTTGCCCGCGGCCGCCGCCGGCCGCCGGAGCCGCCGCGCGAGCTCGCTGTCCTCGGCGCCGGCGAGGCTCTGCGCGGCGACGTCCCACACGCCGAGCCCCAGCTCCCGCAGCATCTCCGCGGTGGACTCGGCGAAGCCCCTCGCCTGCTGCGCCCACCCCTCCTCCACCTTCCCCTCCTCCTCCTCCCCGTACCAGCCGCCCCCGACCGCCGCCGCCGAATTGGGCGCCGGCGCTGCGGCGGCAGGGAGGCGCACGCCCGTGTCGCCGACGAGCGTGGCCAGCTCCTCGTGCCACGTCATCGTCGTCGCCGCCGCCATCTCGCCGCCACGACGCCGATCACTGCCTCCCCTCGTGTGCGTTTGGTGGGTGTAACTGCGCAGCGCAGCGAGGAGTGGCGAGTGAATGGAGAGGAGACGGGGTTGAAATTGAAATGGAGGCGAAACTGGGAACTGTGGGAGTAGCAGCGCTGGTGGGTTGGGTCCCACCGGCGTGCTTGGGTGGTTTGCCTGGTTGGTTGTTCTGGGGTTGCTTTCGTCTCCGCGGGCGTCCGCGGATCTGCGCCGTAGGGTGCGAGGATCCGACGGCGGACGATGTTAATGAGCGGTTCGATTGGCGCGGAATGGCGTATGGGCACCCCATCGTTTGCACCGGAAAATGCATGCTAACGTACCCCTCTCCCTTTTTATTTACTTCGCATATTAAATTTGTCTTGGATCAAACTTTTAAAATTTGACAAATTTTATTCAAAACATTATTAACATCCACAATACCAAATCAATATCATTAGAATCATCTTTCAATATATTTGCATACCATGTTTTTAACCTTAATACCATATACTCCCTTCGTTTCTAAATATTTGTTTTTTTAGAGATTTTAAATGGACTATCATATACGGATTTATATAGACATATTTTAGAGTGTAGATTCACTCATTTTGCTCCGTATGTAGTCATTTGTTGATGTTGGAAATATGCCCTAGAGGCAATAATAAATTGGTTATTATTATATTTCTTTGTTCATGATAATAGTCTTTTATTCATGCTATAACTGTATTATCCGGAAATCATAATACACGTGTGAATACATAGACCACAATATGTCCCTAGTGAGCCTCTAGTTGACTAGCTCGTTGTGATCAACAGATAGTCATGGTTTCCTGGCTATGGACATTGGATGTCGTTGATAACGGGATCACATCATTAGGAGAATGATGTGATGGACAAGACCCAATCCTAAGCCTAGCACAAAGATCGTGTAGTTCGTATGCTAAAGCTTTTCTAATGTCAAGTATCTTTTCCTTAGACCATGAGATTGTGCAACTCCCGGATACCGTAGGAATGCTTTGGGTGTACCAAACGTCACAACGTAACTGGGTGGCTATAAAGGTGCATTACAGGTATCTCCGAAAGTGTCTGTTGGGTTGGCACGAATCGAGACTGGGATTTGTCACTCCGTGTAAACAGAGAGGTATCTCTGGGCCCACTCGGTAGGACATCATCATAATGTGCACAATGTGATCAAGGAGTTGATCACGGGATGATGTGTTACGGAACGAGTAAAGAGACTTGCCGGTAACGAGATTGAACAAGGTATCGGGATACCGACGATCGAATCTCGGGCAAGTATCGTACCGATAGACAAAGGGAATTGTATACGGGATTGATTAAGTCCTTGACATCATGGTTCATCCGATGATATCATCGTGGAACATGTGGGAGCCAACATGGGTATCCAGATCCCGCTGTTAGTTATTGACCGGAGAGTCATCTCGGTCATGTCTGCATGTCTCCCGAACCCGTAGGGTCTACACACTTAAGGTTCAGTGACGCTAGGGTTATAGAGATATTAGTATGCGGTAACCCGAAAGTTGTTCGGAGTCCCGGATGAGATCCCGGACGTCACGAGGAGTTCCGGAATGGTCCGGAGGTAAAGAATTATATATAGGAAGTGCTATTTCGGCCATCGGGACAAGTTTCGGGGTCATCGGTATTGTACCGGGACCACCGGAAGGGTCCTGGGGGTCCACCGGGTGGGGCCACCTGCCCCGGGGGGCCACATGGGCTGTAGGGGGTGCTCCTTGGCCTACATGGGCCAAGGGCACCAGCCCCAAGAGGCCCATGCGCCAAGAGAAGAGAAAAAGGGGAGAGTCCTAAAGGGGGAAGGCACCTCCGAGGTGCCTTGGGGAGGATGGACTCCTCCCCCCCTTGGCCGCACCCTTTCCTTGGAGGAAGGGGCAAGGGCTGCGCCTCCCCCCTCTCCCTTGGCCCTATATATAGTGGGTAAAAGGAGGAGCAACCATACCTAAGGCCTGGCGCCTCCCTCTCCCTCCCGTGACACATCTCCCTCCTCCTGCAGCGCTTAGCAAAGCCCTGTTGGAATCCCGCTACTTCCACCACGCCGTCGTGCTGCTGGATCTCCATCAACCTCTCCTCCTCCTTGCTGGATCAAGGCATGGGAGACGTCTCCGTTCCGTACGTGTGTTGAACGCGGAGGTGCCGTCCATTCGGCGCTAGGATCATCGGTGATTTGAATCACGACGAGTACGACTCCATCAACCCCGTTCACTTGAACGCTTCCGCTTAGCGATCTACAAGGGTATGTAGATGCACTCTCCTTCCCCTCGTTGCTGGTTTCTCCATAGATAGATCTTGGTGATACGTAGGAAATTTTTTGAATTTCTGCTACGTTCCCCAACAGTGGCATCATGAGCTAGGTTTATGCGTAGATTCTTTGCACGAGTAGAACACAAAGTAGTTGTGGGCGTTGATTTTGTTCAATATGCTTGCCGTTACTAGTCTTATCTTGATTCGGCGGCATCGTGAGATGAAGCGGCCCGGACCAACCTTACACGTACGCTTACGTGAGACCGGTTCCACCGACAAACATGCACTAGTTGCATAAGGTGGCTGGCGGGTGTCTGTCTCTCCCACTTTAGTCGGATCGGATTCGATGAAAAGGGTCCTTATGAAGGGTAAATAGCAATTGGCATATCACGTTGTGGTTCTTGCGTAGGTAAGAAACGTTCTTGCTAGAAACCCATAGCAGCCACGTAAAACATGCAAACAACAATTAGAGGACGTCTAACTTGTTTTTGCAGGGTATGCTATGTGATGTGATATGGCCAAAAAGGATGTGATGAATGATATATGTGATGTATGAGATTGATCATGTTCTTGTAATAGGAATCACGACTTGCATGTCGATGAGTATGACAACCGGCAGGAGCCATAGGAGTTGTCTTTATTTATTTATGACCTGCGTGTCAACTTAAACGTCATGTAATTACTTTACTTTATTGCTAACCGTTAGCCATAGTAGTAGAAGTAATAGTTGGCGAGGCAACTTCATGAAGACACGATGATGAAGATCATGATGATGGAGATCATGGTGTCATGCCGGTGATGATGATGATCATGGAGCCCCGAAGATGGAGATCAAAAGGAGCAAAATGATATTGGCCATATCATGTCACTATTTGATTGCATGTGATGTTTATCATGTTTATGCATCTTGTTTACTTAGAACGACGGTAGTAAATAAGATGATCCCTTACAACAATTTCAAGAAGTGTTCTCCCCTAACTGTGCACCGTTGCTACAGTTCGTCGTTTCGAAGCACCACGTGATGATTGGGTGTGATAGATCCTTACGTTCACATACAACGGGTGTAAGACAGATTTACACATGCAATACACTTAGGGTTAACTTGACGAGCCTAGCATGTACAGACATGGCCTCGGAACACGGAGACCGAAAGGTCGAGCATGAGTCGTATAGAAGATACGATCAACATGAAGATGTTCACCGATGTTGGCTAGTCCGTCTCACGTGATGATCGGACACGGCCTAGTTAACTCGGATCATGTAATCACTTAGATGACTAGAGGGATGTCTATCTGAGTGGGAGTTCATAAGATGAACTTAATTATCCTGAACATAGTCAAAAGGATTTTGCAAATTATGTCGTAGCTCACGCTATAGTTCTACTGTTTAGATATGTTCCTAGAGAAAAATTAGTTGAAAGTTGATAATAGCAATTATGCGGACTAGGTCCGTAAACTGAGGATTGTCCTCATTGCTTCATAGAAGGCTTATGTCCTTAATGCACCGCTCAGTGTGCTGAACCTCGAACGTTGTATGTGGATGTTGCGAACATCTGACATACACATTTTGATAACTACGTGATAGTTCAGTTAAACAGTTTGGAATTGAGGCACCAAAGACGTTTTTGAAACGTCGCGAAACATATGAGATGTTTTGAGGGCTGAAATTGGGATTTCTGGCTCGTGCCCACGTCAAGAGGTATAAGACCTCCGACGATTTTCTTAACCTACAAACTAAGGGAGAAAAGCTCAATTGTTGAGCCTGTGCTCAGATTGTCTGAGTACAACAATCATTTGAATCAAGTGGGAGTTGATCTTCCAGATGAGATAGTGATGTTTCTCCGAAAGTCATTGCCACCAAGCCGCTAGAGCTTCGTGATGAACTATAATATATCAGGGACATATATGATGATCCTTGAGATATTCGCGATGTTTGACACCACAAAAGTAGAAATCAAGAAGGAGCATCAATTTTTGATGGTTGGTGAAACCACTAGTTTCAAGAAGGGCAAGGGCAAGAAGGGATACTTCATGAAACGGCAAATCAGCTGCTGCTCTAGTGAAGAAACCCAAGGTTAAACCTAAACCCGAGACTAAGTGCTTCTGTAATAAGGGGAACAACCACTGGAGCAGAATTACCCTAGATACTTGGTAGATGAGAAGGCTGGCAAGGTCGATAGAAGTATATTGGATATACATTGTATTAATGTGTACTTTACTAGCACTCCTAGTAGCACCAGGGTATTAGATACCGGTTTGGTTGCTAAGTGTTAGTAACTCGAAACAAAAGGCTACGGAATAAACGGAGACTAGCTAAAGGTGAGCTGACGATATGTGTTGGAAGTTTTTCCAAGCTTGATATGATCAAGCATCACACGCTCCCTCTACCAAAGAGATTGGTGTTAAACCTAAATAATTGTTATTTGGTGTTTGCGTTGAGCATAGACATGATTGGATTACGTCTATCGCAATACGGTTATTCATTTAAGGAGAATAACGGTTACTATGTTTATTTGAATAATACCTTCAATGGTCTTGCGCCTAAATTGAATGGTTTATTGAATCTCGATCGTAGTGATACACATGTTCATGCCAAAAGATAGTAATGATAGTACCACCTACTTGTGGCACTGCCATGTAAGTCATATTGGTATAAAACGCATGAAGAAGCTCCATGTTGATGGATCTTTGGGCTCACTCGTTTTTGAAAGGTTTGAGACATGCGAACCATGTCTATTGGTGTATATGCATGAAGAAACTCCATGCAGATGGACCGTTTGAACTCACTTGATTTTGAATCACTTGAGACATGCAAATCATACCACATGGGCAAGATGACTGAAAGCCTCGGTTTCAGTAAAATGGAACCAGAAAGCAACTTGTTGGAAGTAATACATTTTGATGTGTGCAGTCCAATGAGTGCTGAGGCATGTAGTGGATATCGTTATGTTCTTACTTCACAGATGATTTGAGTAGATGTTGAGTACATTTACTTGATAAATCACGAGTCTGAATTATTGAAAGGTTCAAGTAATTTCAGGGTGAAGTTGAAAGATCGTCGTGACAAGAGGATAAAAGATCTATGATATGATCATAGAGATGAATATCTGAATTACGAGTTTGGCACAGAATTAAGACATTGTGGAAATTGTTTCACAACTAATACAGCCTGGAACACCATAGTGGGATGGTGTGTCCGAACATCATAGTTGCACCCTATTGGATATGGTGCGTACCTTGATGTCTCTTATCAAATTACCACTATCGTTAATGGGTTAGGCATTAGAGACAACCGCACTCACTTTAATAGGGCACCACGAAACTCCGTTGAGACTGTCATTCCTTAAAAGTTTGGGACTGCGACGCTTATGTGGAAAAGTTTCAGACTGATAAGCTCGAACCCAAAGCGGATAAATGCACCTTCATAGGACACCCAAAACAGTTGGGTATACCTCCTGTCTCAGATCCAAAAGCAATAAGGGATTGTTTCTAGAATCAGGTCCTTTCTCGAGGAAAAGTTTCTCTCGAAATAATTGAGTGGGAGGATGGTGGAGGCTTGATGAGGTTATTGAACCATCTCTTCAACTAGTGTATGGCAGGGCACAGGGAGTTGTTCCTGTGGCACCTACACCAATTGAAGTGGAAGCTTATGATATTGATCATGAGACTTCGGATCAAGTCACTACCAAACCTCGTGGGATGACAAGGATGCATACTACTTCAAAGTGGTACGTGATCCTGTCTTGGAAGTCATGTTGCTAGACAACAATGAACCTACGAGCTATGGAGAAGCGATGGTGGGCCCGGATTCCGACGAATGGCTCAAAGCCATATAATCCGAGAAATGATCCATATATGAAAACAAAGTGTAGACTTTGGAAGAACTACTTGATGGTCGTAAGGCTGTTAGGTACATATGGATTTTAAAAGGAAGACGGACAATGATGGTAAATATCACCATTAAGAAAGCTCGACTTGTCATTAAGATGTTTCCCGACAAGTTCAAGGAGTTGACTACGATGAGACTTTCTCACTCGTAGCGATGCTAAGAGTCTGTTGGAATTATATTAGCGATTACTGCATTATTTATGAAATCTTGCAGATAGGATGTCAAAACATTGTTTCCTCGACGATTTTCTTGAGGAAAGGTTGTATGTGATACAACCGGAAGGTTTTGTCAATCCTGAAAGATGCTAATAAGTATGCAAAGCTCCAGTAATCCTTCTAAGGACTGGAGTAAGCATCTCGGAGTTGGAATGTACGCTTTGATGAGATGATCAAAGATTTTGGGTTTATACAAAGTTTATGAGAAACTTGTATTTCCAAAGAAGTGAGTGGGAGCACTATAGAATTTCTGATGAGTATATGTTGTTGACATATTGTTGATCAGAAATGACGTAGAATTTCTGGAAAGCATATAGGGTTATTTGGAAAGTGTTTTTCAATGGAAAGCCTGGATTAAGCTACTTGAGCATTGAGCATCAAGATCTATAAGGATAGATCAAAACGCTTAATGGTACTTTCAAATGAGCACATACCTTGACATGATCTTGAAGGTGTTCAAGATGGATCAGTCAAAGAAGGAGTTCTTGCCTGAGTTGTAAGGTATGAAGTTAAGACTTAAAGCTCGACCTCGGCAGAAAAGAGAGAAAGGACGAAGGTCGTCCCCTATGCATAAGACGTAGGCTCTACAGTATGCTATGCTGTGTACCGCACCTGAAGTGTGCCTTGCCATGAGTCAGTCCAGGGGTACAAGAGTGATCCAAGAATGGATCACGGGACAGCGGTCAAAGTTATCCTTAGTAACTAGTGGACTAAGGAATTTTCTCGATTATGGAGGTGGTAAAGGGGTTCGTCGTAAAGGGTTACGTCGATGCAAGCTTAACACCTATCCGGATAGCTCTTAGTAGAGATACCGGATACGTATAATGGAGCAACAATTTAGAATAGCTCCAAGTAGAACAGTTATTTGGAATAGCTCCAAATAGAACGTGGTAGCTGCATCTAGGAGATGACATAGAGATTTGTAAAGCACACACGGATCTGAAAGATTCAGACCCGTTGACAATAACATCTCTCACAAGCATAACATGATCAAACCCAGAACTCATCGAGTGTTAATCACATGGTAATGTGAACTAGATTATTGACTCTAGTAAACTCTTTGGGTGTTAGTCACATGGGGATGTGACCTTGAGTGTTAGTCACATAGCGATGTGAACTGGATTATTGACTCTAGTGCAAGTGGGAGACTGTTGGAAATATTCCCTAGAGGCAATAATAAATTGGTTATTATTATATTTCTTTGTTCATGATAATAGTCTTTTATTCATGCTATAACTATATTATCCGGAAATCGTAATACACGTGTGAATACATAGACCATAATATGTCCCTAGTGAGCCTCTAGTTGACTAGCTCGTTGTGATCAACAGATAGTCATGGTTTCCTGGCTATGGACATTGGATGTCGTTGATAACGGGATCACATCATTAGGAGAATGATGTGATGGACAAGACCCAATCCTAAGCCTAGCACAAAGATCGTGTAGTTCGTATGCTAAAGCTTTTCTAATGTCAAGTATCTTTTCCTTAGACCATGAGATTGTGCAACTCCCGGATACCGTAGGAATGCTTTGGGTGTACCAAACGTCACAACGTAACTGGGTGGCTATAAAGGTGCATTACAGGTATCTCCGAAAGTGTCTGTTGGGTTGGCACGAATCGAGACTGGGATTTGTCACTCCGTGTAAACGGAGAGGTATCTCTGGGCCCACTCGGTAGGACATCATCATAATGTGCACAATGTGATCAAGGAGTTGATCACGGGATGATGTGTTACGGAACGAGTAAAGAGACTTGCCGGTAACGAGATTGAACAAGGTATCGGGATACCGACGATCGAATCTCGGGCAAGTATCGTACCGATAGACAAAGGGAATTGTATACGGGATTGATTAAGTCCTTGACATCGTGGTTCATCCGATGATATCATCGTGGAACATGTGGGAGCCAACATGGGTATCCAGATCCCGCTGTTAGTTATTGACCGGAGAGTCATCTCGGTCATGTCTGCATGTCTCCCGAACCCGTAGGGTCTACACACTTAAGGTTCAGTGACGCTAGGGTTATAGAGATATTAGTATGCGGTAACCCGAAAGTTGTTCGGAGTCCCGGATGAGATCCCGGACGTCACGAGGAGTTCCGGAATGGTCCGGAGGTAAAGAATTATATATAGGAAGTGCTATTTCGGCCATCGGGACAAGTTTCGGGGTCATCGGTATTGTACCGGGACCACCGGAAGGGTCCTGGGGGTCCACCGGGTGGGGCCACCTGCCCCGGGGGGCCACATGGGCTGTAGGGGGTGCGCCTTGGCCTACATGGGCCAAGGGCACCAGCCCCAAGAGGCCCATGCGCCAAGAGAAGAGAAAAAGGGGAGAGTCCTAAAGGGGGAAGGCACCTCCGAGGTGCCTTGGGGAGGATGGACTCCTCCCCCCCTTGGCCGCACCCTTTCCTTGGAGGAAGGGGCAAGGGTTGCGCCTCCCCCCTCTCCCTTGGCCCTATATATAGTGGGGAAAAGGAGGAGCAACCATACCTAAGGCCTGGCGCCTCCCTCTCCCTCCCGTGACACATCTCCCTCCTCCTGCAGCGCTTAGCAAAGCCCTGTTGGAATCCCGCTACTTCCACCACGCTGTCGTGCTACTGGATCTCCATCAACCTCTCCCTCCTCCTTGCTGGATCAAGGCATGGGAGACGTCTCCGTTCCGTACGTGTGTTGAACGCGGAGGTGTCGTCCGTTCGGCGCTAGGATCATCGGTGATTTGAATCACGACGAGTACGACTCCATCAACCCCGTTCACTTGAACGCTTCCGCTTAGCGATCTACAAGGGTATGTAGATGCACTCTCCTTCCCCTCGTTGCTGGTTTCTCCATAGATAGATCTTGGTGATACGTAGGAAATTTTTTGAATTTCTGCTACGTTCCCCAACAGTTGAAACCACTAGAAAGACAAATATTTAGGAATGGAGGGAGTATATTGTTTATTGTGAAATTTCGATTTTTTTTATGAACTTGATCAAAATTTATAAAGTCTGTTTTACGTCAAAACTAATATGTGGAGTAAATAAAAACGGAGGGGACACGTGATTCTGCCGAGGGTTCTCACACCCAAGAGCCAAGTTTTTCTTTCTCCTCTTGCAAGGTGACTAGGGAAAGTCTTCTTCCCTTCGATCTCCGCCGACGAGTCCGTGGATTCGCCTCCCCTCCCCTCCGCCTGCCGCTCTGGCAGCCGGTGGCGGGGAGGGTATTCCTGGTGCCTTTGCTTAGACAGGTCGGGTTTTAATTCTCACAAGGGCGGCGCTCGGACGGATGATGACGCTTCTTCTTCGAGTTAGTCTTTCGGGCTCCGATCCTCCTCAAGTTTGTTCGCCAGGACGGATTAGACGGAGCTCCGGTCTAGATTCATGCCAGCTCCTCGGAGCGGCGAGGTTAGGGTTTCTCGTCGTGCATACGCAACGACGAGATTTGGTGTCAGATTCTTCAGATCGATTCAGGATTCAATGACGACGATTGCAGCTACCGAACGCTGGTCCTTAGGGGCACGTGCACGAAGACTTCCCGACTATCATCGGCAAGGTCATGCCGGCTCCAGTATGGGGGCGGCGACAGCGGCGCCTCGGCGGCTCGTTCTGGCGGCGACAATGGTCATTCGGTTGTCCATGGACCTGGATGTAATTTTTATTATGTTTGGGGTGCTTTATACTTCCGGTGCATCTTTATAATAGATCTGATATTTTCGCAAAAAAAGAAGGGAGTACGATAAGTAGAGAGGGTTCATTTTGTTCGGCGGTTATTATATTTTTACAAAAAAATTGATTTGTTCATCAAACATCATGCTAATACAAAGAACATCATTTTTAACAAAAAATTGCATCCATGTACATAGCCCACCTAGCGATGATTATAATCACCGGAGTGAGCCGAAGGTGCACCACCGTCCCTCACCCGAATCGGGCTAACCTTATTATAGTAGACAGCTGAGAAGTCGTCCCAAAGAACTAGCGCATCAGTCGGAAAAGATCCAACCTGTAAACGCACAAACGCAGAGGAATGAAGACCAAATCCACGTAGATATACCGAAGACAAACACAAGTCTAATCCCGTAAGATCCATCAAAAAACCACCTCCATATACCCTCCGTCGATACAAGACGTACCGCCGGGCGGGGGCTAAGCGAAAAAACTTTATTCCATCTTTAAGGAGTTGTTGCCACCTCACTTTTCTGAGGAGAATACAAACTCTAAGGCCATAGAAGATGGGGCAGATTGACGGAAGTGCCAACAAAAGGCGTGGAAACCCTAGACGTGGATAGACACATGGAGTCATGTGGGGTGGAGAAAAATTCTTCGTAACCCGACGGTTATTATATTTATTTAGATATACGAGCCTACGAGCCACGTGGCATTCTTTTATGCTGTACTTTTGTTGATCAACAAAGATAGCTGTAAATGTAATTTCAACGCTTCCGCAAAACAAAGGCACTTCTTTGTATCTTTTTTGTCGAATTTTTTTTATGTATTCATCAATTGTTTAGATAGTAGAAAGAAGATTAGAAGTAAAAAACTACATGTAGGTATGTAGACCACCCCGCGACGACTACAAGCACTCGAGTGAGTCGAAGGCGCGCCGCCATCATGCTCCTTCCTCACCAGTCGGGCAAACCTTGTTGTAATAAACAGTCAAGAAGTCGTCGTGCTAAGACCCTACAGAGTCGGTGCATCGGAACAGCAACCGCCGCTGATGAAAAGAAGTGTAGATCGAAAGGATCCAACCTATAGACACACGAATACAGACGAACGGAGATTGGGTCCATGTGCCAAAGACAAACGTCGATCGAATCCGGAGAGATCCACCGGAGGCAAATCTTCACACGCCCTCCGACGACGCTAGAAGCACCATCGGATGGGGGTTAAGCCGAAAGAACCCTATTCATCTTCGGATATGCGCCATCGCCTCAACGCTTCAAGCAGAACACAAACCCTAATAAAACTAAAAAAATATCTAAAGACAAAAACCTCCTGCCGGCAAGGACCAGGATCCACCGCGCCTTCATGGCCCTAAGGCCACAGGAGATGAGGCAGACCGGCGGCAGCACCGGCGCCGGCGGGAGGCACAAGAAACCCTAGCAGCTGGAGCCCTTCCGTACCACGCCAAGGTGGATGAGTGCCTTCGTTTTGTTCTGTCACTTCTTTATATATGTGCTTGAAAAAAACCCGCATGGCATGGCAAACCCTTACGCAAGGCGAGTTGGAAAGGTGTGCAAGGAAAACGTATGCGCATTATCATTCGTTGTTCTTTACCTTTATTTTTCCTTTTGCATGAGAACATGGCAAACAACTTCAACAAGATTTTTTTTAGGGGAACAAGAAATGATTTTTAACAAAGGCAGCGCCGACGATGTCTTGCAAGGGCAACAAAGCTCAAATCTTATTTTGTTGGCGTCTAGGAGCATTTGCTCTGCTTGGAACCGATCGATCGTGGTCGCCTGATTTGCACCCTTGGGTTCCCTTTGCGTGAAGATGTCAGAAAACCGTTCTTGTATCCATCCCCAAACACCTACTGTAAAAGGTAGTAGTCTGGCTGAGAACGAAACGGCGGCACAAGCCGACGCGCAGACCGGACGGTCGCGTCGCGGCGGGTGGACTGGGCTGGGCGGAGAAGACTGCCCCCGGCGACCGTCCATCCCTCGGACCCCACCTCTCGGGCATATCGATGGCAACTCGGTCCCACAGAATAAGCCGCAAAGGCACGGGCCGCAGCTGGTTCCGCCGTAGTACAGAGGATCCGAGCCACCCACGCGCGCGTACGTCGTGTCGCTCGGTGGCCGTCCCGCGGAGGGATCCGGTGCGCCCGCCCGCCCGCACATCCAGCAGCCGCGCGTTTTCCTATTCCTGGATGGTGGATCTTGGATTGGGCGGTGGGGTCTGTGCAGGGGAGGACGGTTTATGCGCTTTTTTCTACGTTTGTGTCTTTGAGGTTACGGTCCTATGGACCCCCCGCCGTGCTTTGCTTACTTTAAATTTCGGGGAAGGGGTGGCGTGTTGGCCAGTAGGGTCGTGCCAAGTCTTGGATTAGCAACGGCTATTATTGCGTGGCCGTTTAGAACTCGCCCTGCGTGGGGCGAACGTGGCTGAGGTGGCTGAGGCGATCCATCGGCCCGATGGTAATTGTTCTTGATTATCTTAACACTGGCAGCAACTAACATAATTTTCTTGATTAGCACACATATCCCATATCCCATGTGCTATACCACCTACTATCAGGGAATTTTTTGATAGTACTCTACTTTAGTTGTGATAAAAGAGGATTAAGGTTCCAGTCTTCCAGCCCCCCGAAAAAAAGGTTTCAGTCTTCAAGAGAAGGTATGAATAAAATGGTGAGGGCTCTTTTTTTTGATAAAAATAGAGAGGACTCTCATCTGGAAAAAAAGAGTTGGGAGTGGTGTTTTGGCTCCCGGGCTTAGATGAGCCCTCGAGTGAACAAAAAATCATTAAAAATACTCCCAACGTATCTAAACGCTCTTATATTTCTTTACGGAGGGAGTACTAAATAAATTTTAAAAATTATGATTTTTTTTGTGTGTATAAAGATGACTAAGTGTGCGATGTCCATGTCAAATTTCAGAGCTTTTGGATGTCTGAGTAGCTGTCAGCAAACGAGACAAATTTGGGGTCTGTGGAAAAGTATATAGTTTGTGCGCTGTTCGGACCCGGGTTTTTATTTTTGTTGAGAGCTATCCAAATGTCGAAATGCTTTGAAATTTAGCACGCACTCAAACATCTTCCATGCAAAAAAAGTACACTTCTTTCAGTTTTTTAGTATTTGTTTTGAATTTACACCAAGTGCAGATAGCCCGGGCTCATAATTGAATATTTTTGATGAATCATTCATTAACGTGTGAAAGTATGTGTAAAATCAATTTATATTTTTTGGGGGGTTTTATCATTTATGCCACTAGCGTGTCTCACTATCCAGTTTTACCATTAGAAATTACAACTGCTAAAAAATGCCATCGTTCCGTGAGATGTTTTCTCAAAAATGTCATTAGATATCTAAAAAATGTCATCGTTCCATTAGATGTTTGCTCAGAAATGCCATTAGACATCGTTATTGTCAGGTCAAACTCATTGACCATGTTATATGACAAAAATACCCCTATACCCACATGTCAGCTCTCTCTATCTCACAATGATAAGTGTGGACCCACTTGTTAGGAGTAAGCAAGCGGATAATTTTAGAGAAAATAAGAAGGTTGTTGGGATCAAGTGGGACCCATACTTTATTGTAGTGAGATAGAGGGAGAGCTGACATGTTGGTCTATAGGTATTTTGGTCATTATGACATGACAAACGAGATTTGAGCTGGCAATCATGGTGTCAAGTGGCATTTTTGAGCATGCGACTGATGAAGCGATGGCATTTTTGAGCAGTTGAAATTCCTAGTGCAAAACTGAGTAGTGAGACACAACCAGTGACATAAATGATAAAAACTCAAACAAAATCACACAAATATATGATCATGCATGCATCGTGCAAAAGAAATATAGCATTCTATTCAATTGACTATATATATATAAACAGTTGTCCTAGAAGAAACAAGGGCCAAAATTAATTAAGATGGAAGTGAGTCTCAAACCCTAACTGATCGGCACACCAACCCATGTCCTAACCAGTAAAACTCAAGGCCTTTCTCACCAACCCATTGCGCCAATTAGCACAGAGACCAACTACAGACCAAAAGTTAAGAGAAGTATTTAAAAAAACATCAACTGTCTGCTAATGATCATGCTCTTACTACATTCTTATTGGTTTGACGACTATTGCCCACAGCTTACTATGGCGATTTACTTTTGATAACATGAGATTCCGTTCGTGATGAATTTTTTCCCTAACTGTCAGCAACCGCGCAACGACCAACTACAACCAGAAATTAAGAAAGTTATAGGTGGCATGTACAGCAGACACTCATTCAACCCAAACACATATCCCATGGAAAATGACCTAAATCATTCAACTGATAACCCCACACGGGATCACATTGGCAGAAGGAAACCAGGTGAATCGAACAGGCGATTGACTGTCCGGTGATGTCTACTACGCAACTTTATTCTTGTAGACTCGTGTTGGGCCTCCAAGCACAGAGTTTTGTAGGACAGTAGTAAATTTCCCTCAAGTGGATGACCTAAGGTTTATCAATCCGTTGGATGCATAGGATGAAGATGGTCTCTCTCAAACAACCCTACAACCAAATGAAAAAATGTCTCTTCTGTCCGCAACACACCGAATACAATGGTAAATTGTATAGGTGCACTAGTTCGGGGAAGAGATGGTGATACAAGTGTAGTAATGATAATAGATATTGATTTTTGTAATAGGAACAATAAAAACCAACAAGGTAGCAAGTAACAAAAGTGAGCACAAACGGTATTGCAATGCTTGAAAATGAGGCCTAGGGTCCGTACTTTCGCTAGTGCAATCTCTCAACAATGCCAATATAATTGGATAATATAACCATCCTCAACTTACGATGAAGAATCACTCCAAAGTTCCTATCTATCGGAGAATATAAGAAGAAATTGTTTGTAATGTACGGAACCACCTCAAAATTGTCCTTTCCAATCGATCTATCCAAGAGTTCGTACTAAAATAACACCAAGTTATCCTTTCCGATCGATCTATCTAAGTGTTCGTACTAGAATAACACCATGTGATACACATCAACCAATTCTAATGTCACCTAGATACTACAATGTCATTGCGAGTATCCGTGAGTTGATTACACGATATGCATGAAACAATTTCAGATTCATAATACTCAATCCAACACAAAGAACCTCAAAGAGTGCCCCAAGATTTCTACCGGAGAAACAAAGACGAGAATGTGCATCAACCCCTATGCATAGATTACCCCAATGTCACATTGGGAATCCATGAGTTGAGTGCCAAAATACACATCAAGTGAAACAATATGGTACCACATTGTCACCACTGGTATTCATAGCAAGACATACGTCAAGTGTTCTCAAATCCATAAAAGTATTCAATCCGATAAGAATGAAATCTCAAAGGGAAAACTCAATTAATCACAACAAGACAGAGAGGGGAAAACACCATGTGATCCAACTATATTAACAAAGCTCGCAATACATCATGATCGTGCCAAATCAAAAACACGAGAGAGAGAGAGAGATTAAACACATAGCTACTGGTACAAACCCTCAGCCCCGAGGGTGGACTACTCCCTCCTCATCATGGTGGACATAGGGATGATGAAGATGGCCTCCGGTGATGAATTCCCCCTCCGATAGAGTGCCAGAACAGTGTTCAAATTGGTTTTTCGTGGCTACAGAGGCTTGCGACGGCGAAACATCTGATCTAGGGTTATTTTGGGGGGTTTATATATAGGATTTTTTAGCATTGGAATCACGCGAACATGGGCCTCATGGGGCCCATCACCCACTAGGGCGTGCCCGGGGGGGGGGGGGGGCTAGTGTCTTGTGGGCAGCAGGGGGCCCCCTCTGGTGGTTCTTTGCTCTAGTATTTTTTTCTTCCAAAAAATAGTCAAAAAGTTTTGTCCGATTCCGAGAACTTTTATTTTCGCACAAAAAACAACACCACGGTAGTTCTGTTAAAAACAACGTCAGTCCGGGTTAGTTTCATTCAAATCATAGCAAAACCATATAAAATTGTTGTAAACATGGCATGAATACTTCATAAATTATAGATACGTTGGAGACGTATCAGCATCCCCAAGCTTAATTCCTACTCGTCCTCGAGTTGGTAAATGATAAAAGAAATAATTTATGAAGTTTGAATGCTAGCATAGTGTATAAGTTTGATCAATGATAATTTCAATCACTTTTCCTAGCATCATAACAACAACTCTTTCTCATAAAACTCATCATGATAAAGTAGCAATTAATTCACATGTTATGGTTCAAACAATGCAATTTGTTGAAACTTAACAACTTATGTTCTTAGTCACCAAACAATTGCAATTCAACTTATCCAGCAAAGTCTAAGTAAGAGCTCCACATACTCAATCATCATATAGTCTTCTATGATTGCCAGTACTCAAAGCATATTTTTAGAACAAATGACATCCATCGAACACAGAGATAGATAGGGGCTTAACGTTTCGCCTCCCAACTCATTTATCATAGAGATAATTATCAACCATAATAAATCATGATCAAAGATATTTGACTGGCCATATGTGCCAAGATCTTTCCCCACGATATGATGCTTGCCAACTAGAGAATAATTGAGGTTGAAATGAGAATGCATACTATTGACTCTTGCATAAAAGTAAATACTGAAAAAGTAAAAGATAGGCCCTTCGTAGAGGGATGCAGAGGTTGTCATGCGCTTTTTATTTTTGGATGCACAATCTCTTAATGCAAAGGAACGTCACATTATATTGCCCCTTATGATAGAAACCTTTATTATGCAGTCCGTCGCTTTTATTACTTTTCCATCACAAGTTTTTACAACGCTTACTTTCCCTTACAATAAAATATCAAATATTTAGGAGCAATTTTTATTGCTTTATGCACCAATGACAACTTACTTGAAGGATCTTATTCAATCCATAGGTAGGTATGATGGACACTCATGGCAAGAAATTGGGTTTAAGGGGTTTTGGATGCACAAGTAGTATCTCTACTTAGTACGAGTTTTTGGCTAGCAAAAGATCATAAGCAAACAACACACGTTGGAGGATCCATAACAATATAACTTCTATGCAAATATACACAACCATAACTCATTATGTTGTCTTCATTGTCCAACTTCAACTAATTTCTCAAGTTTGAAAATAATTAATGGGTATTCACAATCATAGAAGATGTCCAAGATAGTATATTTCTATGTGAAAGTTATCTTCCTTATACTACTCATTCATGAATTGCTTATATGACCAATATTGTGATTGTCAAGCTTCAAAAGATTTCACTTTCTAAACCCAATGTGAAGCTACTAATAGGCATGATATGAACTTATAATTTGAACTCATGATATTCAGTTCATTCAACAATTTACTCGTAGGATATAAGTGCAACACAAGAGTAAATGACAAACTACTCCAAAAGATAAAAGTGAAGATCAAGCGAGTAGTTAAGTAAATGGGTAGCTAATTGAGGGATCTTTCTTATTTAAAAACTTTCAGATCTAAGTATTTTATTAAAATGGCAAGCAAAAAAAAATGACATTCCAAGAATAGCACAACTCATGTGAAGAAGCAAAAACTTAGGCTCAACCGATACTAACCGATAATTGTTGATGAAGAAAGGTGGGATGCCTACCGGGGCATCCCCGAGCTTAGATGCTTGAAACTTCTTGGAATATTATCTTGGGATGCCTGCGCATCCCCAAGCTTGAACTTTTGTGTCTCCTTAATTCCTTTTATATCTCGGTTTCCCTAAATCTCAGAAACTTCATCCACACAAAACTCAACAAGACGTTAGTATAAATCGATGCAGAACCTTATCATTCTCTACTGTAGCAAATCACTAAAACTATAATTTAACATTGCTTACTAAATGCCTCTGCATATTTAATACTCATATCCTCAAATAAAATCATTAAACAAGCAAACATATGCAAACAATGCAATCATAACAGCAATCTGCCTAAACATGATAGTCTGTAAAGGATGAAGCAAGATCCATACTTAATTAACTCAAACAATTTTGAAAATTTACCACACTGTAGAAAATTTATCATAGCTTATTTTACAAAAAAATTCAAAATTTTATCACATTCTGAATTTTCTCAAGAATTCACGCACTAGCATGCAACTTTATGTTTTCAAACAGACACATATAGACTTGCAAAATAAGCATGGTAAAGGCTATACTTGACATTTTTATTGAAACTAGTCGAATGCTCGTGCGTTGCTACGGGACTTAAAATGTATACACATGTCATTTTTCTAATTCGGAAGTGTATGTCAAACATGATAGATATTCATCCATATAACGCCAACTACCAATTATTTCTCCCACTGCTTTCTGTAATGTGAGGATCACTTCAAAATCGTAAATAACATGAAATAACTTTCAAATCGTGAAGATATAAACATGACAACAATTAGACAATGTTCAACTCTCTTTTGTGTTGGTCATTTTGTATATTAGTATTCAGTTATGGTGTACAAAAAATCTAGCCATCCTGGAGTATGTTTTATCTAGATATCTAATCTAGCTCCCCAAACAATCTAAACAAGGGTGAAAGCAAACGCTAAAGATTCAGCATCTACACCGATCAAAATGGCCTGTTGAGCCCCTTGAAGTCCACCGTCTCGATGCACTCTACGCTGCCCCTGAAACCATTCAGCAGCTTGAGCAGCTCGCTGGCATGATCCTTGGTCACGCTATCGTAGCACACCCGGAGCAGCTTCCGGTAGGCGCCCACACGCAGTGTCTTGTACGCAAAGCGCGCCAACACCAGTGTCCGCAACACAACAGAGGTGCCAGAGCACGGAGATGGCGAACTCAGTGCCCATATCGGACACGCGGAACATCTACTTGACCAGCACAGGCACGACCAGTGTGTGCGCACGCGCGGACTCGAGGCCGGTGTCGGCGCACAGGACACTGTCGAGCATGGCCAGTGCCTTCTCGCTCGTCCCCTTGTTAGTGTCCACGACCACGAGGAGCTCCACAACTAGCTCGATGAAGCGGGCGTCCGTGCGGTCACTGCCGGAGATGAGGTAGTAGGTCGTGATGAGCACGACCTTGGTGGCCTACGGGGGCACAGGGTTCCCGACGAGGCTGACAAGCGCACTGCACACGCCAGGCATCCTCAAGATGACGTCGACGGGGTTCCAGTCGACGGATGAGGCGAGCTCACGGTGTACGACGGCGGCGCACTGGCCCGCGCGGCGACGTCATCGTGGCAGAGCACCGAGATGAGGGTCTTGAGAGTTGAGAGACGCCTGTGAGGCAATGCAGCACTGGGCCTCATCGTCGAGCGGGAAGAACACGATAAGGGCCGCCAAGATTGTCCTCGGCACGCCCAATGCTACGGTGTTGTTGCCCTCCATGGGCTCTCCGGTGAGGCTCTCGAAAGCCGAGGCGAGCTAGCGGGCGGCGTCGGCAGTTGAGGCACCGGCGGTTGCAATCGCTCTCCTTCCTGATGGCCCTAACCCTAGCGATGACCTACCCACAGGCCGCCGCATTCCCGCGTGCTACTTCTTGAGCTTGCGTTGGTTTTTCCCTTGAAGCGGAAAGGGTGATGCAGCAAAGTAGTGTAAGTATTTCCCTCGGTTTGAGAACCAAGGTATCAGTCCAGTAGGAGATAACGCACAAATCACCGAATACCTGCACAAACAATCAAACAAACTTGCACCCAACGCGATAAAGGGGTTGTCAATCCCTTCACGGTTACTTGCAAAAGTGAGATCTGATCGAGATAGATAAACGATAAAGTAAATATTTTTGGTATTTTTAGTTTATAGATCGGAAAGTAAAAGATTGCAAGAATAGTAGATCGGGAACCTATATGATGGAAAAGAGACCCGGGGCCATAGGTTTCACTAGAGGCTTCTCTCAAGATAGAAAATAATATGGTGGGTGAACAAATTACTGTCGAGCAACTGATAGAAAAGCGCAAAGTTATGACGATATTTAAGGCAATGATCATGAATATAGGCATCACGTCCGTGTCAAGTAGACCGAAACGATTCTTCATCTACTACTATTACTCCACACATCGACTGCTATCCAGCATGCATCCAGAGTATTAAGTTCATAAAGAATGGAGTAATGCATTAAGTAAGATGACATGATGTAGAGGAATTAACTCAAGCAATATGATGAAAACCCCATCTTTTTATTCTCGATGGCAATAATGCAATACATGCCTTGCTGTCCCTACTAAAACTGGGAAAGGACACCGCAAGATTGAACCCAAAGCTAAGCACTTCTCCCATTGCAAGAAGAACCAATCTAGTTGGCTAAACCAAACCGATAATTTGAAGAGACTTGCAAAGATATCAAATCAGGCATCTAAGAATTTAGAGGAGATTCAAATAATATTCATAGATAAGTTGATCATAAATCCACAATTCATCGGATCTCGGCAAACACACCGCAAATATTTATTACATCGAAAAGATCTCCAAGAACAATGAGGAGAACATGGTATTCAGAATCAAAGAGAGAGAAGAAGCCATCTAGCTAGTAGATATGGACCTGTAAGTCCGAGGTAAACAACTCACGCTTCATCGGAAGGGAAGTGGTCTTGATGTAGAAGCCCTCCGTGATCGAACCCCCCTCCGGCAGGACATCGGAAAAGGCCGATAGATGGGCTCTCACGGGTACAGAAGGTTGCGGCAGTGGAAAAGTATTTTCATGGTTGCCTCTGGTAGTTTTGGGGTATAAGAGTATATATAGGCAAAAGAATTAGGTCAGGAGACCCACGACGGGCCCACAAGATAGGGGGCACGCCCTCCACCCTTGTGGCCGCCCCGAGGCTCCTCCAACTTCATCTCCAAGTCTCCTGGTTTGCTTCTGGTCCAAGAAAGATCATCACAGAAGTTTTATTCCGTTTGGACTTCGTTTTGTATTCCTTTTCTGTCACTGGGCTCTAGGTTAATAGGTTAGTCCCAAAAATAATATAAAATAGCATATTAATGCATATAAAACATCCAAAACAGATAATATAATGAGAATAAAAAATTATAGATACGTTGGAGACGTATCAAGCATCCCCAAGCTTAATTCCTGCTCGTCCTTGAGTAGGTAGATGATAAAAACAGAATGTTTGATGTGGAATGCTACCTAACATATTTATCCATGTAATTTCCCTTATTGTGGCATGAATGTTCACATCCGAATGATTCAAAACAAAAGTTTAATATTGACATAAAAACGATAATACTTCAAGCATACTAATAAAGCAATCATGTCTTCTCAAAATAACATGGCCAAAGAAAGCTATCCCTACAAAATCGTATAGTCTGGATATGCTCCATCTTCATCACACAATATATTTAAATCATGCACAACCCCGATGACAAGCCAAGCAATTTTTTCATACTTATGATGTTCTCAAACTTTTTCAACTTTCACGCAATACATGAGTGTGAGCCATGGATATAGCACTATAGGTGGAATAGAATATGGTGGTTGTTGAGAAGGCAAAAGGAGGGAGATAGTCTCACATCCACTAGGCATATCAACGGGCTATGGAGATGCACATCAATAGATATCAATGTGAGTGAGTAGGGATTGCCATGCAACGGATGCACTAGAGCTATAAGTTTATGAAAGCTCAAAAAGAAACTAAGTGGGTGTACATCCAACTCGCTTGCTCACGAAGACCTAGGGCAATTTGAGGAAGCCCAACATTGGAATATACAAGCCAAGTCCTATAATGAAAAATTACCACTAGTATATGAAAGTGATATCATAGGAGACTCTCTATCATGAAGATCATTGAGGGAGTCCTGGATTAGGGGGTGTCCGGATAGCCGAACTATCACCTTTGGCCGGACTCCTGACTATGAAGATACAAGATTGAAGACTTTGTCCCGCGTCTGGATGGGACTTTCCTTGGCGTGGAAGGCAAGCTTGGCGATACGGATATGTAGATCTCCTACCATTGTAACCGACTCTGTGTAACCCTAACCCTCTTCGGTGCCTATATAAGCCGGAGGGTTTTAGTCCGTAGGACGAACAACAATCATACCATAGGCTAGCTTCTAGGGTTTAGCCTCTCTGATCTCATGGTAGATCTACTCTTGTACTACCCATATCATCAATATCAATCAAGCAGGAGCAGGGTTTTACCTCCATCGAGAGGGCCCGAACCTGGGTAAAAACATCGTGTCCCTTGTCTCCTGTTACCATCCGCCTAGACGCACAGTTCGGGACCCCCTACCCGAGATCCGCCGGTTTTGACACCGACATTGGTGCTTTCATTGAGAGTTCCTCTGTGTCGTCATCTTTAGGCCTGATGGCTCCTTCGATCATCAACAACGACGCGGTCCAGGGTGAGACTTTTCTCCCCGGACAGATCTTTGTATTCGGCGGCTTTGCACTGCGGGCCAATTCGCTTGGCCATCTGGAGCAGATTGAAAGCTACGCCCCTGGCCATCAGGTCAGATTTGGAAGTTTGAACTATACGGCTGAGGTCCGCGGAGACTTGATCTTCGGCGGATTCGAGCCGCAGCCAAGCGCGCCGCACTGTCACGATGGGCATGATCTAGCTCTGCCACCGGACAGTGCCTTGGAGGCCGCACAAGTGTCCGCTCCGGCCCTTAGCTCGGAGCCGACTGCGCCGATCGAGGACGGGTGGCTGGACACCGCCTCCGGGGCTGCTATCTCTACAACAATTGAGCCGAACACCAACCCTGTCCTTTGCGAAGCTCGTGACTCCAAGGCCCCAGACTCCTCTCCAGACTCTGAACCTTCCGCGCCCCTGCCAATCGCCGATTGGGCGCCGATCATGGAGTTCACCACCGCGGACATCTTTCGGCACTCGGCCTTTGGCGAAATCCTGAATTCACTAAAGTCTCTCTCTTTATCAGGAGAGCCCTGGCCCGACTATGGTCAGGAAGGTTGGGATGCGGACGACGAAGAAATTCAAAGCCCACCCACCACCCACTTCGTAGCCAGTGTCGATGATTTAACCGACATGCTCGACTTCGACTCCGAAGACATCAACGGTATGGACGACGATGCAGGAGACAACCAAGAACCAGCGCCTACAGGGCACTGGAAGGCCACCTCATCATACGACATATACATGGTGGACATCCCAAAAGATGGGAATGGCGATGGAACAACGGAGGATGACCCCTCCAAGAAACAGCCTAAGCGCCGGCGTCAGCGGCGCCGCTCTAAATCCCGCCACAGCAAAAATGGTGATTCCAGCACGGGAGACAATAACACCCCGGACAGTGCCAAAGACAACCCCCTCCAGCAGGATTTAGTGCAGGAGGATGGAGAAGCTAGCCCTCATGAGAGAGCGGCAGACAGAGAGGTAAAGGACGATAATTACATGCCTCCCTCCGAAGACGAGGCAAGCCTCGACGACGACAAATTTGTCGTTCCTGAGGATCCCGTCAAACAAGAGCGTTTCAAACGCAGGCTTATGGCCACGGCAAGCAGCCTAAAGAAAAAGCAGCAACAGCTTAGAGCTGACCAAGACTTGCTAGCTGACAGATGGACTGAAGTCCTTGCGGCCGAAGAGTATGAACTCGAACGCCCCTCCAAGAGCTACACAAAACGCAGGCTGCTACCCCGATTAGAGGAGGAAGCACCTAAACCTACATCACCAGCGCATGATACGGCCGACCGGCCACCTCGTGGCCACGACAGAGAGGCCTCTCGGCCCTCCACTCAAGCCGCACCCCGGCGCCGTTCAAAAAGTACCAAGGCACGAGGAAGTGCGCCAGACCTGCGGGATATATTGGAGGACAAGGCAAGGCAAACAAGATTGATCTACGGATCGTGTGGGCGCCGCACGATACGTGATGATAATCGTCACGCCGGATATGGCAACTCCGGCCGGGCCGAACACAGTAGACAAAGCTCATTTGAGCTGCGTCGTGATATAGCCCAATACAGAGGCGCCGCACACCCACTATGCTTCACAGACGAAGTGATGGATCATCAAATCCCTGAGGGTTTCAAACCCATAAACATTGAATCATACGATGGCACAATAGATCCTGTGGTCTGGATCGAGGACTATCTCCTTCATATCCACATGGCCCGCGGTGATGATCTACACGCCATCAAATACCTCCCACTCAAGCTTAAAGGACCAGCTCGGCATTGGCTTAACAGCTTGCTAGCGGAGTCAATTGGTTGTTGGGAAGACTTGGAATCCGCATTCCTCGACAACTTCCAGGGCACCTATGTGCGACCACCAGACGCCGATGACCTAAGCCACATAATTCAGCAGCCAGAGGAATCGCCTAGACAATTCTGGACATGGTTCCTAACCAAGAAAAATCAAATCATCGACTGTCCGGATGCAGAGGCCCTTGCAGCCTTCAAACATAACATCCACGACGAGTGGCTTGCCCGGCACCTAGGACAGGAAAAGCCGAAATCCATGGCAGCCCTCACAACACTCATGACCCGCTTTTGCGTGGGAGAGGACAGCTGGCTAGCTCTTAGTAACAACATGACCAAGAGCCCTGGTAATTCGGATACCAAGGACAGCAACGGCAGGTCGCGTCGCAACAAGCACAAGCGCCACATCAACAGCGATAATGCTGAGGATACGGCAGTAATGCCGGATTCAGAGGCTCCAAACCCGGTCAGCGGAAAAAGCCATTCAAAAGAAATACTCCGGGCCCGTCCAACTTGGACCGAATACTCGATCGCTCGTGCCAGATACACGGCACCCCCGAAAAACCAGCCAACCACACCAACAGGGATTGTTGGGTGTTCAAGCAGGCAGGAAAGCTAAATGCCGAAAACAATGACAAGGGGCTGCATAGCAATGACGAGGAGGAGCCCCGGCCGCCGAACAATAGAGGACAGAAGGGCTCCCCCCTACAAGTGCAGACGGTGAACATGATATACGCAACCCACATACCCAAAAGGGAGGGGAAGCGTGCACTAAGGGACGTATATGCGATGGAGCCAGTCGCCCCAAAGTTCAATCCATGGTCCTCCTGCCCGATCACTTTTGATCGAAGGGACCACCCCACTAGCATCCGCCATGGCGGATTCGCCGCATTGGTTCTAGACCCAATCATTGACGGATTTCACCTCACTAGAGTCCTGATGGACGGCGGCAGCAGCCTGAACCTGCTTTATCAGGATACAGTGCGCAAAATGGGCATAGACCCCTCAAGGATTAAACCCACAAAGATGACCTTTAAAGGCGTCATACCAGGTGTAGAGGGCAACTGTACAGGCTTAGTTACACTTGAAGTGGTCTTCGGATCCCCGGATAACTTCCGAAGCGAGGAGTTAATCTTCGACATAGTCCCGTTCCGCAGTGGCTATCACGCACTACTCGGACGAACCGCATTTGCAAAGTTCAATGCGGTGCCGCACTACGCATACCTCAAGCTCAAGATGTCAGGCCCTCGAGGAGTCATTACGGTCAACGGAAACACCAAACGCTCTCTCCGAACGGAGGAGCATACGGCGGCTCTCGCGGCGGAAGTACAGAGCAGCCTCTCAAGGCAATTCTCGAGTCTGGCTATTAAACGTCCAGACACTATCAAGCGCACCCGGAGTAACCTACAACAAGACCGCCCGGCACGTCCCGAGCACGCGTAGCAATGCGGCCCCAACCCCATCCCTCGCGAAATTGCAAAACCAGTACTACGCGTACATAATTACGCTCTGGAAATACCATGGGCATAGGGGGAAGGGCACGACCACGGCAGGCCCAGAATGCGACTCAACCGCACCAGGGGCTCCCGATTGTGCAATTCTTTTTTCTTATTTTTAGAACTCCTTTATCAAGAAGCCCTGTCCGACAGTAGAATCGTCGAACATTCGATGCAACAGCCAGGGAAGCAGAAAGCTATGTCGAGTGTCCAGGTGGTCTCTATAACGAGCAGTATACTTGTTTTACATATTATCCCGCAGCTCGCTCCTGGAGGGGGACATGTCAAATAGTCCCGTCCCTTGCTTATCGCACTATTTGTATCGTTCTGCTTTTACCGCAGCTTTTTTAATAAACAATGCACAGCTTTTGCCTATTATTGCATTCCTTTTTCTTATCTATATATGTTCACTTATGACATGTTGCACCCGTACGCTTTGGTACGGCCAAATACACCAGGGGCTTAAGTACCCCATAATATGGTGTGATAAGTCCGAACACTTTCACAAGTGCGGCACCCCGAACTTATAGCATTATATGCATCGGCTCCGAATCATGTCTTGGGTCAATAGTTGGGTTTGCCCGGCTCCCATGTTTTGGTACCTTACGTTCTGTTATATCGGCTAAGGTAGCGCTGGGAGAACCACTGCGATTGTGCCTCGGTTGAGCTGGGTTAAGCACCTCAGTGGAGAAAGCTAAAACTGACCGTCATGATAGGGCGAGAGCCGGTCGATGGTCGAGAGGTTTTCGAGTCCTTAAAGACTTATGCCGCTTAGAGCGAGGAGTCAGTTTTGTCCGGCCCAGGCGTGGATAGCGCCCCGAACTCGGTCTTCCGAATACTAGGAGCTTCACCAAAATTTAAAATTATAGAATTCTATGGCTAAGTGAGAGTGTTCAAGCATTATAGTCCGGTTGCCTCGTTCGTTGTGTTGAGTGCCTCCCTCGAAGGACCCAAGAATGGGAAAAAGAGCGCTCAAGTTTGTCCCGAACACCCCAGCACTCGTGGCATGGGGGCAGAAGTCGACGACTCGCCATCTCTCAAATTTAATAAACGGCCGCATAGAAGGTAATATTTTAAATTCACAAGCGTTGCTTAGCGCATATGAACAAGTTTTCAGCGTACAGGATAACAAATGCGAGTTTACTCAAAAATTACATCTTTGGAGCATTCACCCGCTATAAGGCGGGCACTCTTCAGGACGCCCTCATAATACATCTCGGGCTTGTGATACTCCCTTCCCGGCGGTGGCCTGTCCGTCACAAGCTTCTCAGCGTCCATCTTGCCCCAGTGCACTTTAGCATGGGCAAGGGCCCTACGGGCACCTTCGATGCAGACGGAGCGCTTGACGACTTCAATCCATGGACAGGCGTCCACCAGCCGCCTCACCAGCCCGAAGTAGCTCCCAGGCATGGCTTCCTTAGGCCACAACCAAACTATGAGGCCCTTCATGGCCTGTTCGGCCACCTTATAGAGCTCGACCAGCTGCTTCAGCTGGTCGCTCAAGGGCACCGGATGTCCGGCCTCAGCATACTATGACCAGAACACCTTCTCTGTCGAGCTCCCCTCCTCGTCTCGGTAGAACACGGCAGCATCGGACACACTGCAGGGCAGATCTGCGAATGCTCTTGGAGAGCTCCGGATTCGGGTAAGTAACAGATAATTCACTTTCACGTGCTTGCTTTGCATAAAGAATGCCTTACCCGCTGCTATCTTCTTCAATGCCTCAATTTCCTGGAGGGCTTTTTGGGCTTTGGCCTTAGCGGCTTTGGCGCTCTCAAGGGCCGAGGCGATCTCGGACTCTCGAGTCTTTGAGTCACGCTCCAAACTCTCGTGTTTTTCCACGAGAGCCTGGAGCTCTTGCCGCACCTCCACCACCCGCGCCTCCTATTTCTCTCGCTCGGTGCGCTCCGCGGCCGCATTGCTTCGGCCTTGGACACCGCTTCCTTCAGGGTCGCCACCTCGTTCGTGGCCCCTGCAATACTCACGTTATTCCTGTCATTTTTTGCAACCACATCTTTTATATACTTCCATAAGGTATTGCTTACCTTCCTTGTCCTCGAGCTGCTTTTTGGCAAGGCCGAGCTCGTTCTCGGACCGCTCGAGGCTCTGCTTCAATGCATTGACCTCCGCAGTCAGTGCGTCAGAGGTCAGCAGCGCAGCCTGCATTTCCCATATTGACATACTTACGTTAGACTCCTCAGTTCGGCTTTTATTTTCGAACACCAAACTGAGCATCAGGGGCTACTGTCTATGCGGTAATGTTTTTGCATATCTTAAATACATTCCTCAAAGCCTGTTAGAAGGCTGGCACATGCTTCAGTCAGCTCGCTCTTGACGGACTGCACTTTCTGGATCACCACACTCATAACAGTGCGGTGCTCCTCGTCGATGGAGGTGCCGTTAAGCACCTCCAGCAAGTTATCCGGTGCCTCCGGTTGGACGGAGGTCACCGGTGTCGCAGTCTCGCCCTTCTTACGAAGGGGCCGCCTGCCGGACTCCGGAACCACTGAGGGTTCCGGTGCGGAGTCCGGCCCAGGGCCGTACTTAGAGCCCTTTGGGGTTTTATCCCCCTTGCGCTTGGAGTCCGGGAGGTTGCCTTGCGGCGCCTCCTGGACCACCTCCTCCTGGCTGGGCCCCTTTTGGGACCCCACCTCGGCGTCATCCGTAGTGCGAGGAGAGGAGGCAGCCGGAAGTGAGGTGCTATTCACGTCCGACGAAGCCAGGGAGCCGCTCGTTGAAGCGTCGAGCTCGTCCTTGGGCGGGCTGCAGGGTTATATTCGGCGTTAGGAGATACTGTGCGACAAATGAAACGCCATGAGTTATTCTGGTATCCAGACACTTATGATTTCGCCAGGGGCTTAACCCTCGGTGGCCACTCCTCTTCGCCGTCGTCGGCATTGGTGGAGTCGTCCGGAGGAAGGATCCTTCCCTTCTTGGACCCTCCGGCCTCCCAAGTTGGGGCGGCCTTCCTTTTCTTCTCTCCCCCTGCTGGGGGAGAGGCCTCTTTTTCCTCCTCCTCATCTTCGCGGGAGGAGTCCACCTCGGAGTCATTGGACGATGAGTCCGACAACACCTGGCGCCGGGAACTCTTTCGAGTTCCCGTGGCCTTCTTCTTGGCCTTCTTCTCCGGCACCACGTGAGGTGCCGGAACCAGCAGCCCCGTCAATCGGGCGTCCGATGGGTCTTCT
Source organism: Triticum timopheevii (assembly GCA_963921465.1). NCBI lineage: Eukaryota > Viridiplantae > Streptophyta > Magnoliopsida > Poales > Poaceae > Triticum > Triticum timopheevii. Next base: position 429,834,416 of record OY997268.1, on the reverse strand, counting down.
GGCAAGGGAGCCGGACAGTTAACCTGCCCGGACGTCTTTTGCCAGGCCTGTCAAAGGTAGGGGAGTTTAGATCCCGCATAGAGTCAAACTATGAAAAACAAGTTTCCTGTAAAGGGTAAAATAGCTTACCTCGCTGGGTTGACGCTGCGAGCTGAATCCGCGATCTTCGGTAGCGGATGCGGGAGCCTCGGCGCCCTTGAACAGCACCTTCTAGGCATCTTCGTACGTAGTGTCGAAGAGCCTGCTCAAGGTTTGGTGTTGTGCCGGATCAAACTCCCACAAGTTGAAGGCCCGTTGTTGGCACGGGAGGATCCGGCGGATGAGCATGACCTGGACTACGTTGACGAGCTTGAGCTTCTTATTCACCAGGTTTTGGACGCAGGTTTGGAGTCTGGTCAGCTCTTTCGAATTACCCCACGTCAGGCCCGTCTCCTTCCAGGAGGTGAGCCATGTAGGGAAGCCAGATCGGAATTCGGGGGCTGCCACCCATTTAGGGTCACGTGGCTCGGTGATGTAGAATCACCCCGATTGCCACCCATTTATGGTCTCCACGAAGGAGCCCTCGAGCCATAGGACGTTGGCCATCTTGCCCACCACGGCACCTCCGCACTCCGCTTGGCGGCCGCCCACTACCTTCGGCTTGACATTGAAGGTCTTCAGCCATAAGCCGAAGTGGGGCTGGATGCAGAGGAAGGCCTCGCACATGACGATGAACGCTGAGATGTTGAGGATGAAATTCGGGGCCAGATCGTGGAAATCCATGACGTAGTAGAACATGAGCCCCCGGACAAATGGGTGAAGTGGAAAACCTAGTCTGCGGAGGAAGTGGGGGAGGAACATCACCCTCTCATGGGGCCTGGGGGTGGGGATAAGCTGCCCCTTGTCGGGAAGCCGATGCGCGATGTCACTGGACAAGTATCCGGCCTTCCGCAGCTTTTTGATGTGCCCCTCCATGACGGAGGAGACCATCCACTTGCCTCCCCCTCCGGACATGGCTGGGGAAGGTTGAGGCGAGATGTGCGGACTTGGGCACTGGAGGTCGAGTGCGCGGAAATGGATGAGAAAAGGAGGAAGAAGGCGTAGGTAAAAAGGTGGATCCTTATCCCCTTATATGGACGGACGAAGCTATGCGTTCCCACCAGCCTGGTAAAACTCACTTATCTCCCAAGCGTCATAATCAATGGCGCGGTTGGGTTACCCACGCCCGTATTGATGAGAATCCCGGAATAAGGGGACACGATCTCTGCTTCGACAAGACGTGCCAAGGAAACTGCCTCGCTAAACGCGCTGAGGTGGGACAGTAAAAACGATTTGAATAAAGGCTTTGCCGTGGTGTGATGTCACGCCACGGAATACGTTAGCAGATTGAATTTGTGTAAATATTGTTCTCTCTACGGTGGTATGTGGAACTTATTTTGCAGAGCCGGACACCATCCTTGTGTTCAAAATCTTCTATAAAGTATTCGGAGGAGGAACCCGCCTTGCAATGCCGAAGACAATCTGCGCGCCGGACTCGTCGTCATTGAAGCCTGGTTCAGGGGCTACTGAGGGAGTCCTGGATTAGGGGGTGTCCGGATAGCCGAACTATCACCTTTGGCCGGACTCCTGGACTATGAAGATACAAGATTGAAGACTTCGACCCATGTCCGGATGGGACTTTCCTTGGCGTGGAAGGCAAGCTTGGCGACACGGATATGTAGATCTCCTACCATTGTAACCGACTCTGTGTAACCGTAACCCTCTTCGGTGCCTATATAAGCCGGAGGGTTTTAGTCCGTAGGACGAACAACAATCATACCATAGGCTAGCTTCTAGGGTTTAGCCTCTCTGATCTCATGGTAGATCTACTCTTGTACTACCCATATCATCAATATCAATCAAGCAGGAGTAGGGTTTTACCTCCATCGAGAGGGCCCGAACCTAGGTAAAAACATCGTGTCCCTTGTCTCCTGTTACCATCCGCCTAGACGCACAGTTCGGGACCCCCCTACCCGAGATCCGCCGGTTTTGACACCGACAATCATGGTGCTACTTTGAAGCACAAGTGTGGTAAAAGGATAGTAGCTGTTGGGGAACGTAGTAATTTCAAAAAAATTCCTACGCACACGCAAGATCATGGTGATGGCATAGCAACGAGAGGGGAGAGTGTATGTCCATTTACCCTCGTAGACCGTAAGCGGAAGCGTTATGACAACGCGGTTGATGTAGTCGTACGTCTTCACGATCCGACCGATCCAAGTACCGAACGTACGGCACCTCCGAGTTCAGCACACGTTCAGCTCGATGACGATCCCCGGGCTCCGATCCAGCAAAGCATCGGGGATGAGTTCTGTCAGCACGACGGCGTGATGACGATGATGATGTTCTACCGGCGCAGGGCTTCGCCTAAACTCCGCGACAATATGACCGAAGTGGAATATGGTGGAGGGGGGCATCGCACACGGCTAAGGAACGATCCGTAGATCAACTTGTGTGTCTATGGGGTGCCTCCTACCCCCGTATATAAAGGAGTGGAGGAGGGGAGGGCCGGCCCTCTTCTATGGCGCGCCCTAGGGGAGTCCTACTCCCACCGGGAGTAGGATTCCCCCTTTCCTAGTCCAACTAGGAGTCCTTCCATGTATTAGGAGTAGGAGACAAGGAAGGGGAAGAGAGAAGGGAAGGAAGGAGGGGGTGCGGCCCCTCCCCCTAGTCCAATTCATACTAGGCCATGGGGGGGCACGCGGCCTGCCCTAGGCAGCCCCTCTCTCTTTCCCGTAGGGCCCAATAAGGCCCAATACTTCTCCCCGGCGAATTCCCGTAACTCTCCGGTACTCCGAAAAATACCCGAATCACTCGGAACCTTTCCGAACTCTGAATATAGTCGTCCAATATATCGATCTTTACGTGTCGACCATTTCGAGACTCCTCGTCATGTCCCCGATCTCATCCGGGACTCCGAACTCCTTCGGTACATCAAAACTCATAAACTCATAATATAACTGTCATCGAAACCTTAAGCGTGCGGACCCTACGGGTTCGAGAACTATGTAGACATGACCTAGAACTATTCTCGGTCAATAACCAATAGCGGGACCTGGATGCCCATATTGGCTCCTACATATTCTACGAAGATCTTTATCGGTCAAACCGCATAACAACATATGTTGTTCCCTTTGTCATCGGTATGTTACTTGCCCGAGATTCGATCGTCGGTATCCAACACCTAGTTCAATCTCGTCACCGGCAAGTCTCTTTACTCGTTCTGTAATGCATCATCCCGTAACCAACTCATTGATCACATTGCTTGCAAGGCTTATAATGATGTGCATTACCGAGAGGGCCCAGAGATACCTCTCCGACAATCGGAGTGACAAAACCTAATCTCGAAATACGCGAACTCAACATGTACCTTCGGAGACACCTGTAGTACTCCTTTATAATCACCCAGTTACGTTGTGACGTTTGGTAGTACCCAAAGTGTTCCTCCGGTAAACGGGAGTTGCATAATCTCATAGTTACAGGAACATGTATAAGTCATGAAGAAAGCAATAGCAACATACTAAACGATCAAGTGCTAAGCTAACGGAATGGGTCAAGTCAATCACATCATTCTCCTAATGATGTGATCCCGTTAATCAAATGACAACTCTTTTGTCCATGGCTAGGAAACATAACCATCTCTGATAAACGAGCTAGTCAAGTAGAGGCATACTAGTGACACTATGTTTGTCTATGTATTCACACATGTATTATATTTCCGGTTAATACAATTCTAGCATGAATAATAAACATTTATCATGAAATAAGGAAATAAATAATAACTTTATTATTGCCTCTAGGGCATATTTCCTTCAGTCTCCCACTTGCACTAGAGTCAATAATCTAGTTCACGTCGCCATGTGATTTAACACCAATATTCATATCTGTATATGATTTACACCCATAGTTCACATCATCATGTGACCATCATCCAAAGGGTTTACTAGAGTCAATAATCTAGTTCACATCGCTATGTGATTAACACCCAAAGAGTACTAAGGTGTGATCATGTTTTGCTCGTGAGAGAAGCTTAGTCAACGGGTCTGTCACATTCAGAGCCGTATGTATTTTGCAAATATTTTATGTCCACAATGCTCTGCACGGAGCTACTCTAGCTAATTGCTCCCACTTTCAATATGTATCCAGGTTGAGACTTAGAGTCATCTGGATCAGTGTAAAAGTTTGCATTGATGTAACTTTTACAACAAACTCTTTTATCACCTCCATAATCGAGAAACATCTCCTTAGTCCTTACTAAGGATATTCTTGACCAATGTCCAGTGATCTACTCCTAGATCACTATTGTACTCCCTTGCCAAATTCAGAGCAAGGTATACAATAGGTCTGGTACATAGCATAGCATACTTTATAGAACCTATGACTGAGGCATAGGGAATGACTTTTCATTCTCTTTCTATTTTCTGCTGTGGTCGGGATTTGAGTCTTACTCAATTTCATACCTTTGCAACACAGGCAAGAACTCTTTCTTTGACCGTTCCATTTTGAACTATTTCAAAATCTTGCCAAGGTATGTACTCATTGAAAATCTTATCAAGCGTCTTAATCTATCTCAATAGATCTTGATGCTCAATATGTAAGTAGCTTTTACTGAGGTCTTTTCTTTTTAAAGAACTCCTTTAAAACACTCCTTTATGCTTTGCAGAAAAATTCTACATCATTTCTGATCAACAATATGTCACTCACATATACTAATCAGAAAGGCTGTAGTGCTCCCACTCACTTTATTGTAAATACAGGCTTCATCGTAAGTCCATATAAAACTATATGCTTTGATCAACTTATCAAAGCGTATATTCCAACTCCGAGATGCTTGCACCAGTCCATAGATGGATCGCTGGAGCTTGCACATTTTGTTAGCACCTTTAGGATTGACAAAACCTTCTGGTTGCATCATATACAACTCTTCTTTAATAAATCCATTAAGGAATACAGTTTTGACATCCATTTGCCAGATTTCATAAAATGTGGCAATTGCTAACATGATTCAGACAGACTTAAGCATCGATATGAGTGAGAAAATCTCATCGTATTCAACACCTTGAACTTGTTGAAAACCTTTCCCAACAAGTCGAGCTTGGTAGATAGTAATACTACTATCAGTGTCCGTCTTCCTCTTGAAGATCCATTCATTTAACATGGCTTGCTGATCATCGAGCAATTCAATCAAAGTCCATACTTTGTTCTCATACATGGATCATATCTCAGATTTTATGGCCTCGAGCCATTTCGCGGAATATGGGCTCATCATCGCTTCCTCATAGTTCGTAGGTTCATCATGGTCTAGTAACATGACTTCCAGAACATGATTACTACACCACTCTGGTGTGGATCTTACTCTGGAAGACCTACGAGGTTCTGTAGTAACTTGATCTGAAGTTTCATGATCAATATCATTAGCTTCCTCACTAATTGGTGTATTTGTCACAGGAACTGATTTCTGTGATGAACTACTTTCCAATAAGGGAACAGGTACAGTTACCTCATCAAGTTCTACTTTCCTCCCACTCACTTCTTTCGAGAGAAACTCCTTCTCTAGAAAGGATCCATTTTTAGCAACGAATATCTTGCCTTCGGATCTGTGATAGAAGGTGTACCCAACTATTTCCTTTGGGTATTCTATGAAGACGCACTTCTCCGATTTGGGATCGAGCTTATCAGGATGAAACTTTTTCACATAAGCATCGCAGCCCCAAACTTTAAGAAACGACAACTTGGGTTTCTTGCTAAACCACAGTTCATATGTTGTCGTCTCAACGGATTTAGATGGTGCCCTTTTAATGTGAATGCAGCTGTCTCTAATGCATAACCCCAAAACAATATTGGTAAATCAGTAAGAGACATCATAGATCGCACCATATCCAATAAAGTGCGGTTACGATGTTCGGACACACCATAACGTTGTGGTGTTCCAGGTGGCGTGAGCTGTGAAACTATTCCACATTGTTTTAATTGAAGACCAAACTCGTAACTCAAATATTCATCTCCGCGATCAGATCGCAGAAACTTTATTTTCTTGTTACGATGATTTTCCACTTCACTCTAAATTTTTTGAACCTTTCAACTATTTCAAACTTATGTTTCATCAAGTAGATATACCCATATCTGCTCAAATCATCTTGTGAAGGTCAGAAAATAACGATACTTGCCACGAGCCTTCATACTCATTGGTCTGCATACATCAGTATGTATTATTTCCAATAAGTCGATAGCTCGTTCCATTGTTCCGAAGAATGGAGTTTTAGTCATCTTGCCCAAAAGGTATGGTTCGCAAGCATCAAATGATTCATAACCAAGTGATTCCGAAAATCCATCTTTATGGAGTTTCTTCATGCGCTTTACACCGATATGACCCAAACAGCAGTGCCACAAATAAGTTGCACTATCATTATTAACTTTGCATCTTTTGGCCTCAATATTATGAATATGTGTATCACTACGATCGAGATCCAACAAACTATTTTCATTGGGTGTATGACCATTGAAGGTTTTATTCATGTAAACAGAACAACAATTATTCTCTGATTTTAAATGAATAACCGTATTGCAATAAACATGATCAAATCATATTCATGCTCAACACAAACGCAAAATAACATTTATTTAGGTTTAACACTAATCCTGAAAATATAGGGAGTGTGCGATGATGATCATATCAATCTTGGAACTACTTCCAACACTCATCGTCACTTTCCCTTCAACTAGTCTCTGTTTATTCTGTAACTCCTGTTTCGAGTTACTAATCTTAGCAACCGAACAAGTATAAAATACTCAGGGGCTACTATAAACACTAGTAAGGCACACATCAATAATCTGTATATCAAATATACCCTTGTTCACTTTGCCATCCTTCTTATCCACCAAATATTCAGGGCATTTCCGCTTCCAGTGACCATTTCCTTTGCAGTGTAAACACTCAGTTTCAGGCTATGGTCCAGCTTTGGGCTTCTTCGCAGGAGTGACAACTTGCTTGTCTTTCCACTTGAAGTTCCCTTTCTTTCCCTTTGCCCTTCTCTTGAAACTAGTGGTCTTGTCAATCATCAACACTTGATGGTCTTTTCTTGATTTCTACCTTCGTCGATTTCAACATCACGAAGAGCTTGGGAATCGTTTTCGTCATCCCTTGCATACTATAGTTCATCACGAAGTTCTAGTAACTTAGTGATGGTGACTAGAGAATTCTGTCAATCACTATCTTATCTGGAAGATTAACTCCCACTTGATTCAAGCGATTGTTGTACCCAGACAATCTGAGCACATGCTCACTAGTTGAGCGATTCTCCTCCATCTTTTAGCTATAGAACTTGTTGGAGACTTCATATCTCTCAACTCGGGTATTTGCTTGAAATATTAACTTAAATTCCTGGAACATCTCATATGGTCCATGATGTTCAAAACGTCTTTGAAGTCCCGATTCTAAGCCGTTAAGCATGGTGCACTAAACTATCAAGTAGTCATCATATTGAGCTAGCCAAATGTTCATAACGTCTACATCTGCTCTTGCAATAGGTCTGTCACCTAGCGGTGCATCAAGGACATAATTCTTCTGTGCAGCAATGAGGATTAACCTCAGATCACGGATCAAATCCGCAACATTGCTACTAACATTTTTCAACACAGTTTTCTCTAGGAACATATCAAAATAAACATATGAAAGCAACAACGCGAGCTATTGATCTACAACATAATTTGCAAAATACCACCAGGACTAAGTTCATGATAAATTAAAGTTCAATTAATCATATTACTTAAGAACTCCCACTTAGACAGACATCTCTCTAGTCATCTAAGTGATCACGTGATCCAAATCAACTAAACCATGACCGATCATCACGTGAGATGGAGTAGTTTTCAATGGTGAACATCACTATGTTGATCATATCTACTATATGATTCACGCTCGACCTTTCGGTCTCCGTGCTCCGAGGCCATATCTGCATATGCTAGGCTCGTCAAGTTTAACCTGAGTATTCCGCGTGTGCAAAACTGGCTTGCACCCGTTGTAGATGGACGTAGAGCTTATCACACCCGATCATCACGTGGTGTCTAGGCACGACGAACTTTGGCAACGGTGCACACTCAGGGAGAACACTTCTTGATAATTAGTGAGAGATCATCTTAAAATGCTACCGTCAATCAAAGCAAGAATAAGATGTATAACAGATAAACATCATATGCAATCAAAATATGTGACATGATATGGCCATGATCATCTTGCGCCTTTGATCTCCATCTCCAAAGTACTGTCATGATCTTTATCGTCACCGGCACGACACCATGATCTTCATTATCTTGATCTATATCAATGTGTCGTCACATGGTCGTCTCGCCAACTATTGCTCTTGCAACTATTGCTATCGCATAGCGATAAAGTAAATCAATTATTTGGCACTTGCATCTTATGCAACAAAGAGACAACCATAAGGCTTCTGCCAGTTGCCGATAACTTCAACAAAACATGATCATCTCATACAAAAACTTATATCTCATCACGTCTTGACCATATCACATCACAACATGCCCTGCAAAAACAAGTTAGACGTCCTCTACTTTGTTGTTGCAAATTTTACGTGGCTGCTACGGGCTTAGCAAGAACTGTTCTCACCTACGCATCAAAACCACAACGATAGTTTGTCAAATAGACTCCGTTTTAACCTTCGCAAGGACCGGGCGTAGCCACACTCAGTTCAACTAAAGTGAGAGAGACAGACACCCGCCAGCCACCTTTAAGCACGAGTGCTCGTAACGGTGAAACCAGTCTCGCGTAAGCGTACGCGTAATGTCAGTCCGGGCCGCTTCATCTCACAATACCGCTGAACCAAAGTATGACATGCTGATAGGCAGTATGACTTATATCGTCCACAACTCACTTGTGTTCTACTCGTGCATATAACATCAACGCATAAAACCTAGGCTCTGATGCCACTATTGGGGAACGTAGTAATTTCAAGAAATTTCCTACGCACACGCAAGATCATGGTGATGGCATGGCAACGAGAGGGGAGAGTGTATGTCCACGTACCCTCGTAGACCGTAAGCGGAAGCATTATGACAACGCGGTTGATGTAGTCGTACGTCTTCACGATCCGACCGATCCAAGTACCGAACGTACGGCACCTCCGAGTTCAGCACACGTTCAGCTCGATGACGATCCCCGGGCTCCGATCCAGCAAAGCGTCGGGGATGAGTTCCGTCAGCACGACGGCGTGATGACGATGATGATGTTCTACCGGCGTAGGGCTTCGCCTAAACTCCGCGACGATATGACCGAGGTGGAATATGATGGAGGGGGGCACCGCACACGGCTAAGGAACGATCCGTAGATCAACTTGTGTGTCTATGGGGTGCCCCCTACCCCCGTATATAAAGGAGTGGAGGAGGGGAGGGCCGGCCCTCTTCTATGGCGCGCCCTAGGGGAGTCCTACTCCCACCGGGAGTAGGATTCCCCCTTTCCTAGTCCAACTAGGAGTCCTTCCATGTATTAGGAGTAGGAGACAAGGAAGGGGAAGAGAGAAGGGAAGGAAGGAGGGGGTGCGGCCCCTCCCCCTAGTCCAATTCGGACTAGGCCATGGGGGGCGCGCGGCCTGCCCTAGGCAGCCCCTCTCTCTTTCCCGCAGGGCCCAATAAGGCCCAATACTTCTCCCCGGCGAATTCTCGTAACTCTCCGGTACTCCGAAAAATACCCGAATCACTCGGAACCTTTCCGAACTCCGAATATAGTCGTCCAATATATCGATCTTTACGTGTCGACCATTTCGAGACTCCTCGTCATGTCCCCGATCTCATCCGGGACTCCGAACTCCTTCGGTACATCAAAACTCATAAACTCATAATATAACTGTCATCGAAACCTTAAGCGTGCGGACCCTACGGGTTCGAGAACTATGTAGACATGACCTAGAACTATTCTCGGTCAATAACCAATAGCGGGACCTGGATACCCATATTGGCTCCTACATATTCTACGAAGATCTTTATTGGTCAAACCGCATAACAACATACGTTGTTCCCTTTGTCATCGGTATGTTACTTGCCCGAGATTCGATCGTCGGTATACAACACCTAGTTCAATCTCGTCAACGGCAAGTCTCTTTACTCGTTCTGTAATGCATCATCCTGTAACCAACTCATTGGTCACATTGCTTGCAAGGCTTATAATGATGTGCATTACCGAGAGGGCCCAGAGATACCTCTCCGACAATCGGAGTGACAAAACCTAATCTCGAAATACGCCAACTCAACATGTACCTTCGGAGACACCTGTAGTACTCCTTTATAATCACCTAGTTACGTTGTGACGTTTGGTAATACCCAAAGTGTTCCTCCGGTAAACGGGAGTTGCATAATCTCATAGTTACAGGAACATGTATAAGTCATGAAGAAAGCAATAGCAACATACTAAACGATCAAGTGCTAAGCTAACGGAATGGGTCAAGTCAATCACATCATTCTCCTAATGATGTGATCCCGTTAATCAAATGACAACTCTTTTGTCCATGGCTAGAAAACATAACCATCTCTGATAAATGAGCTAGTCAAGTAGAGGCATACTAGTGACACTATGTTTGTCTATGTATTCACACATGTATTATATTTCCGGTTAATACAATTCTAGCATGAATAATAAACATTTATCATGAAATAAGGAAATAAATAATAACTTTATTATTGCCTCTAGGGCATATTTCCTTCAGTAGCATTGCCCCTTCTCTCTTTTTCTCTCATTTTTTTATTTAGGCCTTTCTCATTTTTTTTGGCCCCTTTTTTTTCGTCCAGAGTCTCATCCCGACTTGTGGGGGAATCATAGTCTCCATCATCCTTTCCTTACTGGGACAATGCTCTAATAATGAGGATCATCACACTTTTATAACTCAAGAATAACAACTCGATACTTAGAAAAAAATTATTACTCTATATGAGTGCCTCCGGCGGTGTACCGGGATGTGCAATAAATCAAGAGTGACATGTATGAAAGAATTATGAAAGGTGACTTTGCCACAAATATGTTGTCAACTACATGATCATGCAAAGAAATATGACAATAATGAAGCGTGTCATAATAAACGGAACGGTGGAAAGTTGCATGGCAATATATCTCGGAATGACTATGGAAATGACATAATAGGTAGGTATGGTGGCTCTTTTGAGGAAGGTATATGTTGGGTGTATAGTACAGGCAAGAGTTGCGCGGCACAAGAGAGGCTAGCAATGGTGGAAGGGTGAGAGTGCGTAAATCCATGAACTCAACATTAGTCATAAAGAACTCACATACTTACTGCAAAAATCTATTAGTTATCGAAATGAAGTACTGCGCGCATGCTCCTAGGGGGATAGATTGGTAGGAAAAGACCATCACTCGTCCCCGACCGCCACTCATAAGGAAGACAATCAAAAAATAAATCATGCCCCGACTTCATCACATAACGGTTCACCATACGTGCATGCTATGGGAATCACAAACTTTAACACAAGTGTCTCTCAAATTCACAACTACTTACTAGCATGACTCTAATATCACCATCTTCATATCTCAGAACAATCATAAAGAATCAAACTTCTCATAGTATTCAATGCACTTTATATAATTTTTTTTATCAGATCCATCTTGGATGCCTATCATATTAGGACTAAATTTATAACCAAAACAAATTACCATGCTGTTTAGAGGCTCTCAGAATAATATAAGTGAATCATGAGAGTTCATCAATTTCTATAAAATAAAACCACCGCCATGCTCTAAAAAGATATAAGTGAAGCACTAGAGCAATATTGCCTAGCTCAAAAGATATAAGTGAAGCACATAGAGTGTTCTAATAAATCATGATTCATGTGTGTCTCTCTCCAAATGTGTGTACAGCAAGGACGATTGTGGCAAACTAAAAATAAAAGACTCAAATCATACAAGACGCTCCAAGCAAAACACATATCATGTGGTGAACAAAAATATAGCCTCAAGTAAAGTTACCGATAGACGAAGACGAAAGAGGGGATGCCTTCCGGGGCATCCCCAAGCTTAGGCTTTTGGTTGTCCTTGAATATTACCTTGGGGTGCCTTGGGCATCCCCAAGCTTAGGCACTTGCCACTCCTTATTCCTTATTCCATCAAATCCTTACCCAAAACTTGAAAACTTCATAACGCAAAACTCAACAGAAAATCTCATAAGCTCCATTAGTATAAGTAAACAAATCACCACTTTATGGTACTGTTGCAAACTCATTCTTTATTTATATTGGTGTAATATCTACTGTATTCCAACTTTTCCATGGTTCATATGCCCCGATACTACCTATAGATTCATCAAAATAAGCAAACAACACATAGAAAACAGAATATGTCAAAAACAGAACAGTCTGTAGTAATCTGTAACTCTCGAATACTTCTGTAACTGCAAAAATTCTGACAAATTAGGAAAATCTGAGAAATTTGTGCAAGAATCCAGAGCAGAAATAATCAGATCAAAATCTCGTTTCAATAAAGTCCTGGAAATTATTTACTGGGCGCAAAAGTTTCTGTTTTTCAGCAGGATCAACACAACTATCACTGTAAGCTATCCCAAAGGTATTACTTGGCACAAACACTAACTAAAACACAAAACCACATCTAACTAGAGGCTAGATGAATTATTAAAAGCAAAAAAAGAACAAAAATAAAATTGGGTTTCCCCCGAACAAGCGCTATTGTTTAACGCCCTTAGCTAGGCATAAAAACATGAATAGATCTAGGTATTGTCATCTTTGATATGCAAGACATAAGTAGCTCTCATGATAGATTCATATGAAAATTTAATTTTCTTTCTAGGAAAGTGTTCCATGCCATTCCTTAATGGAAATTGAAATATAATGTTTCCTTCCTTCATATCAATAATTGCACCAATCATTCCCGCATTAGTAGTGGGATCAATCAGAGTGCTAATAAAATCATTGTTATTGGTGTTAGAAAAGTCACACAATTTGGTATTCTCTTGAGCCATCGTGACAAAGCAAGCAATCCAATACACGAGCACACAAAAAGCAAACGAGAAAGACGAACGGAAGAGGAGCGAAGAAAAGGCAAATCTTTTCAAAAATCATTTTAGAAGTGGGGGAGAGGAAAACGAGAGGCGAATGGCGAATAATGTAATGCAAGAGATAAGAGTTTATGATGGGTACTTGGTATGTCTTGACTTGGCGTAGATCTCCCCGGCAATGGCGCCAGAAATTGGCAAGTTGACGGGAGACAAATCTTGACTTGACTTGGAGTAAATCTCCCCGGCAACGGCGCCAGAAATTCTTCCTGCTACTTCTTGAGCTTGCGTTGGTTTTTCTCTTGAAGAGGAAAGGGTGATGCAGCAAAGTAGAGTAAGTATTTCCCTCAGTTTGAGAACCAAGGTATCAATCCAGTAGGATATAACACACAAATCACCGAACACCTGCACAAACAATCAAACAAACTTGCACCCAACGCGATAAAGGGGTTGTCAATCCCTTCATGGTTACTTGCAAAAGTGAGATCTGATAGAGATAGATAAACAATAAAGTAAATATTTTTGGTATTTTTGGTTTAAAAGTAAAAGATTGCAAAAATAGTAGATCGGAAACTTATATGATGGAAAAGAGACTTTATATGATGGAAAAGAGACCCGGGGGCCATAGGTTTCACTAGAGGCTTCTCTCAAGATAGAAAATAATACGGTGGGTGAACAAATTACTGCCGAGCGATTGATAGAAAAGCGCAAAGTTATGACGATATCTAAGGCAATGATCATGAATATAGGCATCACATCCGTGTCAAGTAAACCGAAATGATTCTGCATCTACTACTATTACTCCACACATCGACCGCTATCCAACATGCATCTAGAGTATTAAGTTCATAAAGAACGGAGTAATGCATTAAGTAAGATGACATGATGTAGAGGAATTAACTCAAGCAATATGATGAAAACCCCATCTTTTTATCCTCGATGGCAACAATACAATACGTGTCTTGCTGCCCCTACTATCATTGGGAAAGGACACCGCAAGATTGAACCCAAAGCTAAGCACTTCTCCCATTGCAAGAAGAACCAATCTAGTTGGCCAAACCAAACCGATAATTCGAAGAGACTTGCAAAGATATCAAAGCATGCATATAAGAATTCAAAGGAGATTCAAATAATATTCATAGATAAGCTAATCATAAATCCACAATTCATCGGATCTCAACAAACACATTGCAAAAGTTATTACATCGAATAGATTTCCAAGAACAGCGAGGAGAACATGGTATTGAGAATCAAAGAAAGAGAAGAAGCCATCTAGCTACTAGCTATGGACCTGTAGGTCTGAGGCAAACTACTCACGCTTCATCGGAAGGGCACTGTGTTGATGTAGAAGCCCTCCATGATTGAATACCCCTCCGGCAGGACGCCGGAAAAGCCCTTAGATGGGATCTCACGGGTACAGAAGGTTGCGGCGGTGGAAAAGTATTTTTGTGGATGCCTCTGGTGGTTTTGGGGTATAAGAGTATATATAGGCGAAAGAATTAGGTCAGGAGACCCACGAGGGGCCCACAAGATAGGGGCCACGCCCTACTTCCTATGGCACGCCCTCCACCCTTGTGGTCGCCTCGAGGCTCCTCCGACTTCATCTCCAAGTCTCCTGGTTTGCTTCTGGTCCAAGAAAGATCATTGCGAAAGTTTTATTCCGTTTGGACTCCGTTTGGTATTCCTTTTCTGCGAAAATCTAAAACAGGGAAAAAATAGGAACTGACACTGGGCTCTAGGTTAATAGGTTAGTCCCAAAAATAATATAAAATAGCATAATAATGCATGTAAAACATCCAAAACAGATAATATAATAGCATGGAACAATAAAAAATTATAGATACGTTGGAGACGTATCAAGCATCCGCAAGCTTAATTCCTGCTCGTCCTCGAGTAGGTTTATGATAAAAACAGAATTTCTGATGTGGAATGCTATTTTATATCATGTGACGAATAAAAATATAGTTCCAAGTGAGGTTACCGGTAATGTTGAAGACGAAAGAGGGGGGTGCCTTCCGGGGCATCCCCAAGCTTAGTTTCTTGGATCTTCCTTGAATATTACCTTGGGGTGCCGTGGGCATCCCCAAGCATAAGGTCTTGTCACTCCTTATTCTCCTCATACCGATATCTCACAAAAAACCTGAAAACTTCAATCACACAGAATTTAATGGAATTTCGTGAGATAGGCTAGTATGATAAAGAGCAAACCATTCACTTTGGTACTGTCAAAGACAAGATTCATAATTGTTTACGCATAATTCCTAATGTAACTTATCATTTCCACAGTTTATATTACTTAATATAAGCTATGGAAACATTAAAACTAGCAAACTATGCATTGAAAATAGAATCTGTCCAAAACAAAACTGTATGTAATGATCTGAACAATGACCATACTTATGCTACTCCAATTTTTTTGAAAAATTAGTAAACATAGAGAATTTATATATCAATCATCTGTAAAAAAATCATAGAAAAAGTACGTTTCTGTGAATTTACAAAATTCCAGAACTGGGCGCAAAAGTTTTTGTTTTTTGCGTAGAATCAAGTCAACTATCATCCACACTATCCCAAAGGCTTTAGTTGGTACTTTATTGAAACAGAAACTATAAAACATGATTACTACAGTAGCTTAATCATGTGAACACACAAAAACAGTAAGTAAAACTGTTGTGTTATCTCCCAATAAGTGCTTTTCTTTAATTCCTTTTTAGCTAGGCATGATGATTTTAATGATGCTCGCATAAAAGATAAGAATTGAAACATAACGGTAGCATCATTAAGCAAATGACTAGCACATTCTTCCTATGTATATATATTTTCTGCGCAAACAATTTATGGGAACAAGAATCAACTAGCATAGATAGGCAAAACAAGCGAAACTTTTCAACACATAGAGAGGAAACATTATATTATTGCAATACTTACAAGCATATGTTCCTCTCTTTGTAACGCCCCGGATTCGATGCGCCAGGTGTCTTCCAGTTATTCGCCGTCGTTGCCATGTCATTTGCTTGCGTGTTGCATTTTGCCATGTCATCATCTGCATTTCATCCGCATGTTTTTCAAAACTTGCATCCGTTCGGGTTCCGTCGGTTCTCTCTGTTGTCCATTCTGAGCCAGACACACTCGCACGCGCCCGCGGCACCTCCGAAATATTATTTTATAAGTGGCATAAAAATGTTCTCGGAATGGGTTGCAACTTGTCGTGCGGTCTTATTATAGTGTAGACAGGGCGCCCGCCAAGTTTCATCGCATTCGGAGTCCATTTGATAGCCCAACCGTTAAATATAGCGGCACCGTTGCCGGTACCTTCGTCGGGTGTTTTCGGCCTCCGGAGCCCGCCCGCGGCCCGCCGGAGCCCATCCGCGGCCCGCCCCGGGCCGATCTGGGCCCGAGGCGCCCGCACCGCGCCGCCCCGCTCCTCCCTCGCATGGATCGGGCAGAGCCCGATCTTCCCGCCGCCGCCTTGTCCCGTCCAGCGACCAGGAGCCCCGCGGCCGACAAGCGCCGCCCAGGCGAGCCCCACCGCCGCGCCATATCCCTTCCTCTCTCTCCTTCCTTTCCTCACCAGCTCTCTCTCTCCCTCCCACTCTGCAGGACGCCATGGAGCTCTGCTCGTCGTCGGTGGTCCTCGCCGTCGCCGGGAACCGGTTTCCCCCACCAGATCCAGCGTGGGTCTGCCCGTCCCCGACCTCCCCTTGCGCCGTCGGCCCCCGTCGCCATCCTAGCAGCGCGCCTCCGTGCCCTGCGTCCTCTACATCGAGCGGAGGAAGACGCCTCCGCTCGCCAACCCCGCGTGGGCCCCGCACCGCCGGCCCAGGCAACGGCCTGCCTCGCCTCCTCTCCCCCGGCCCAGCCAAGGCCCAGAAGAGCCAAGGCCCAGCCCAGCTTCAGCCTCCACATTGACCCACCTCGCCCTGTGTTTTTTTTGCTAGGTATAAAAAAATCACTAAGTCCCGAATATTTTTGCATAATCATGCCATGTTCATCGCATTGTATCTCTGCACCTGTAGCTCCGTTTCGTGCGTGTAATATGTCAAATTGTTCGTCTCGACGAGTACTTCATTTCATTCCATTGCATCATTTTCATTTGAGCTCATCTTGATGCCCGAAATGCTGTTGGAAGAGTGCATGTTGATGTTAATCTGCTGAAACTGTTATAACTTGCTCATTTGTCATTTTTGCCATGATTGATGTGTGCATCCTATGAGGTTGATGTCTACATGTGTTTTGATCTATGCCATGCCATCTTTCCAGGGGTGTATGCCATGTATTTTTGTGATCAATGTGGTGACTAGCACAAGCATGCAAACTAGGCTTCGTGATATTGTTGATTTTAGTCCCTGTTCTGCTGTTATTTTGATGCCATGTAAACTTGATGCTACAGAGAGATCCATGCATATTTTGAGATACTTCAGTAAGGGTGTTTTGAACATATGGTTATTGTCTATCCATTCATGCCCTTGTTTGAAATTATGGAGTAGTCTAACATGTCATTTGAGTGCTCTACTTTTGCTTCAAAATGTTTCCTGGCAGATTGTTTACTTGTTATTCAATTTGGCCAAGGTTGCTATAGTTGATCCTTGCATGCTATGGACTTGTTCTTACCTTGGTTTGTTTCACAAACATGTCTTCTTGATGATGATATGCTTATCTTGTCATTCAATGACTTGTGGTGAGTGAATCGATCTTGTTAAGTAGTGTACTTGTTGTTGCTGTTTTGCTAGGCTGAATCTGTTATTTGGTGATGCTATGTGAACATGTTGCTACTAATCATTCTATGCATAATCTGGAGGTGTTCTATAAACATGTTTTGATCTACATGTCTTGCTCTATCCATTCATGCCACTAGTTGCAATTATAGCCTGCTGGAACATGTTGTTATCTTGCTCTAAAGTTTGCTAAATGATGTTGCTGTCAGCCTGTTAACATTAAGTTCAATGTTTCCATGATTGTTTTCTAATGATCCATGCACCCTATGAACTTGTTCTTGCCATTCTTAGCTTCATAAACATGCTTTCTTACTGTTGGTTGCCTTGCCATGCCATGTATTTCTATGTAGTGAGTGGTTCAAGCTCACCAACATGCCTACTTATTGTTGTTCCTGCCATGTATGAATCTGTAATATATCTTGCCATGTTTACATGGGTGCCATCATATTTTCCATGCCCTTTTGCCTCATGGTCAGTAAGGGAATGTTGTTCTATGGGATTAGTAGATTCATGCCATGCCTTTGTTTGCCTTGATAAGTTCCTGTAACATGTTGTTTGATAGCTCTAAACATTGCAACCTGATGTTATTTCTGCAAAGTCTGAAACTGTTATTATTTGCCATCTTACCATGTGTTTTGGAGCATGTTCTAGTTGTTTCTGGAGATAGCTCAGTGTTCATGTTTTGTTATGCTTTACATGTATTTCATGCCCATGCCTTTTGTTATTATGTTGGGGTGTTGTAGCATATTGTTTTGATGCTTGCAATATGCCTCATGTAGCCTTGTCATGCATCATGCTTGTTGTGCATCATGTCTTGTCTATGTGTGGTGTGTTTACTATGTTGTGTGCTTCTTCTCGATAGTTCCCGTTTCGTTGCGATCGTGAGGATGCGTTCGTCTACATGTGGTTCGTCTTCGTGGCTTCATCTTCTTCATGGACTCGTTCTTCTTCCTTGCGGGATTTCAGGCAAGATGACTGCTACCCTGGATCTCAGTACTATCATTGCTATGCTAGTTGCTTCGTTCTATCGCTTTGCTGCGTTACCTATCATTTGCTCTTCAAGCCTCCCAAATTGCCATGAACCTCTAACCTTTGACACCCTTCCTAGCAAACCGTTGTTTGGCTATGTTACCGTTTTGCTCAGCCCCTCTTATAGCATTGCTAGTTGCAGGTGAAGTTGAAGATTTCTCCATGGTGGACAGGATTTTGGTTGGGATATCACAATATCTCTTATATTATTAATGCATCTATATATTTGGTAAAGGGTGGAAGGCTCGGCCTTATGCCTGGTGTTTTGTTCCACTCTTGCCGCCCTAGTTTCTGTCATACCGATGTTATGTTCCCGGATTTTGCGTTCCTAACGCGGTCGGGTGATTTATGGGACCCCCCTGACAGTTCGCTTTGAATAAAACTCCTCCAGCAAGGCCCAACCTTGGTTTTACCATTTGCCTCACCACCACCTACCTTTTCCCTTGGGAGTAATTAACCCAAGGGTCATCTTTATTTTAGCCCCCCCGGGCCAGTGCTTGTCTAAGTGTTGGTCCGAACCGAGCCGCCTGCGGGGCCACCTCGGGGAAACTCGAAGTCTGGTTTTACTCGTAGCCCGTCTCATCCGGTGTTTCCCTGAGAACGAGATATGTGCAGCTCCTATCGGGATTGTCGGCGCATCGGGCGGTCTTGCTGGTCTTGTTTTACCATTGTCGAAATGTCTTGTAAACCGAGATTTCGAGACTGATCGGGTCTTCCTGGGAGAAGGTCTATTCCTTCGTTGATCGCGAGAGCTTGTCATGGGCTAAGTTGGGACACCCCTGCAGGGTATAAACTTTCGAGAGCCGTGCCCGCGGTTATGTGGCAGATGGGAATTTGTTAATGTCCGGTTGTAGATAACTCGACACTAGATCCGAATTAAAACGCATCAATCGCATGTGTAGCCGTGATGGTCTCTTCTCGGCGGAGTCCGGGAAGTGAACACGGTTTCTATGTTATGATTGACGTAAGTAGGAGTTCAGGATCACCTCTTGATCATTGCTAGCTTCACGACCGTTCCGCTTGTTCTTTTCTCGCTCTTATTTGCGTTGGTTAGCCACCATATCATGCTTAGTCGCTGCTGCAACCTCACCACTTTACCCCTTCCTTTCCCATTAAGCTTTGCTAGTCTTGATACCCATGGTAATGGGATTGCTGAGTCCTCATGGCTCACAGATTACTACAACAATAGTTGCAGGTACAGGTTATGCGATGATCTTGACGCGAGAGCGATGTTTGCTTGTTTGGAGTTCTACTTCTGCTTCTTCTTCGATCAGGGGATAGGTTCCAGGTCGGCAGCCTGGGCTCGCAGGGTGGATATTGTTTGAGTTTCTGTTTGTGTTTCATCCGTAGTCGGATGGTGCTCTTATGTAAGATGATGTTGTATTCGTGTGGCATTGTATGCCTTTTGTATGTATCCCCAACTATTATGTAATGTTGATGTAATGATATCCACCTTGCAAAAGCGTCTTCAAGATGCGCTTCTATCCTTGGTGGGACCTTCGAGTTCCTTTAGGATAGGGTCGCATCTTGGGCGTGACACTCTTATAGTGATTTTCAGTAGCATCATGAATGAATTCAACAACATAGCTATAACATAAAGCATTCTTTGCATGATCCACAAGCATAGAAATTTTATTACTCTCCACATAAGCAAATTTATTCTCATCAATAGTAATGGGAGCAATCTCAACAAAATAACTGTCATGTGATTGAAAATTAAAATCATGATGACAAGTTTCATGTCTATCATTATTCAATATATCATACATACCATCACCATAATCATCATAGGTAGCAACTTTGTTGTCATGATCAATTGAAACCTCTTCCGAAATAGTGGATTCATCACTACATAAAGTCATGACCTCTCCAAATCCACATTTTCCAATATTGTAACAAGATTAAACACCCTCCAAAATAGTGGGATCATTACCTAGAGTTGACACTCTTTCAAACCCACTTTCATTAATATAATCATCATAAATAGGAGGTATGCTTTCATATAATAAATTTGCTCATGAAAAATTGAGGGACAAAAAATATCATCTTCATCAAATATAGGACCCCCAAGCTTATGGCTTTGCATATCATTAGCATCATGGATATTCAAAGAATCCATACTAGCAACATTGCAATTATGCTCTAATACATCTCCAACGTATCTATAATTTTTGATTGTTCCATGCTATTATATTACCCGTTTTGGATGTTTATGGGGTTTACTTTACACTTCTATATCATTTTTGGGACTAACCTACTAACCGGAGACCCAACCGGAATTGCTGTTTTTTTTGCCTATTTCAGTGTTTCGAAGGAAAGGAATATCAAACGGAGTCCAAACGGAATGAAACCTTCGGGAGCGATCTTTTTGGAACAAACGCAATCCAGGAGACTTGGAGTGGAGGTCAAGCAGCAAACAAGGAGGCCACGAGGGTGCCCGGCGCGCCCCAGGGGGGTGGGCATGCACCCCAACCTCGTGGGCCCCTCGTGGCTCCCCTAACCTACCTCCTTCGCCTATATATATCCACGTACCCCAAAAACATCCAGGAGCACCATGAAAAACTATTTCCACCGCCGCAACCTTCTGTATCCGCGAGATCCCATCTTGGAGCCTTCGTCGGCGCTTCGTCAGAGGGGGAATCGACCATGGAGGGCCTCTACATCATCCCCAAGGCCTCTCCGATGAGTTTTGAGTAGTTTACCACAGACCTTCGGGTCCATAGTTATTAGCTAGATGGCTTCTTCTCTCTCTTTGAATCTCAATACAAAGTTCTCCTCGATCTTCTTGGAGATCTATTCGATGTACCTCTTTATGCGGTGTGTTTGTCGAGAAACGATGAATTGTGGGTTTATGATCAAGTTTGTCTATGAGAAATAATTGAATCTTCTCTGAATTCTTTTATTTGTGACTGGTTATCTTTGCAAGTCTCTTTGAATTATCAGTTTGCTTTGGCCTACTAGATTGATCTTTCTTGCAATGGGAGAAGTGCTTAGCTTTGGGTTCAATCTTGCGGTGTCCTTTCCCAGTGACAGTAGGGGCAGCAAGGCACGTATTGTATTGTTGCCATCGAGGATAAAAAGTTGAGTTTTATATCATATTGCTTGAGTTTATCCCTCTACATCATGTCATCTTTCTTAATGCGTTACTCTGTTCTTATGAACTTAATACTCTAGATGCAGGCATGAGTCGGTCGATGTGTGGAGTAATAGTAGTAGATGCAGAATCGTTTCGATCTACTTGTTGCGGACGTGATGCCTATATACATGATCATGCCTAGATAATCTCATAACTATGCGCTTTTCTATCAATTGCTCGACAGTTATTTGTTCACCCACCGTAATACTTATGCTATCTTGAGGGAAGCCACTAGTGAAACCTATGGCCCCCGAGTCTATCTTTTATCATATAAGTTTTCCATCTACTTCTATTTGCATCTTTTACTTTCCAATCTATATAATAAAAATACCAAAAATATTTATCTTATCATATTATCTCTATCAGATCTCACTTTTGCAAGTTTCCGTGAAGGGATTGACAACCCCTTTATCGCGTTGGTTGTGAGGTTCTTGTTTGTTTGTGTAGGTGTGTGGGACTTTTGAGGAGCCTCCTACTGGATTGATACCTTGGTTCTCAAAAACTGAGGGAAATACTTACGCTACTTTGCTGCATCACCCCTTCCTCTCCAAGGGAAAACCAACGCAGTGCTTAAGAGGTAGCAAGAAGGATTTCTGGTGCCGTTGCCGGGGAGGTCTTCGCTCAAGTCAAGACAACCCATCACAAACTCATCTCCCTCGCATTATATTATTTGCCATTTGCCTCTCATTTTCCTCTCCCCCACTTCACCCTTGCCGTTTTATTCGCCCTCTCTCGTTCGCTTGCCCTCTTTTGTGCCTGTTTGCCCCTATGGCTTTGCCTAAGAACACCGACCTTCATCTTAGAAGGTGGGAAGAGATTGAATTAAACATTAGAAGCTTTATTACTTTACAATTTGAGCATAATAGTTTCTTTAGAAAAGAGCTTAAGAACAAAAAAGCTTTATGGAATACATGAATAAAGAGCTTGATGATATGTCTAAGGAATTTTATGGTTTGATTTCTCAGATTGCTCGTCTTGAAAAATCAATAGCCCAAATTTCTGATAAGCAAGCCACCTTGGTCAATAAGATGGCTGCCAAACTAGAAGGGATAGATGAATATAATGATGAAGATCTAAAAGTTATTGATGTGTCCCCTATTAAATCTTTGTTTTGCAATATGAATCTTGATAATGATGGGACTGGAGATGAGTCAACTTTAGTTAAAAGGCGTCCCAATGATTCGGAGTTTTTAGATCTTGATGCTAAATTTGGTAAAAGTGGGATTGGAGAGGTCAAAACTTTAAATAGCATTGAACCCACTATTATGGATTTCAAGGAATTTAATTATGATAATTGTTCTTTAATAGATTGTATTTCCTTGTTGCAATCCATGTTGAATTCTCCTCATGCTTATAGTCAAAATAAAGCTTTTACCAAACATATTGTTGATGCCTTGATGCAATCTTATGAGGGAAGACTTGAATTGGAAGTTTCTATACCAAGAAAACTTTATGATGAGTGGGAACCTACTATAAAAATTAAAATTAAAGATCATGAGTGCTATGCTTTGTGTGATTTGGGTGCTAGTGTTTCCATGATTCCGAAAACTTTATGTGATATTCTAGGTTTCCATGATTTTGATGATTGTTCTTTAAATTTGCACCTTGCGGATTCCACCATTAAGAAACCTATGGGAAGGATCAATGATGTTATTATTATTGCAAATAGGAATTATGTGCCCATAGATTTTATCGTTCTTGATACATATTGCAATCTTTCATGTCCTATTATTCTTAGTAGACCTTTCCTTAGAACGATTGGTGCAATTATTGATATGAAGGAAGGGAATATTAGATTACAATTTTCATTAAGGAAAGGCATGGAACACTTTACAAGAAAGAAAGTCAAATTATCTTATGAATCTATCATGCGAGCTACTTATGAATTGAAAGGCACTACTTAGATCTATTCTCGCTTTTATGCCTAACTAGGGGCGTTAAACGATAGCGCTAGTTGGGAGGCAACCCAATTTTATTTTTGTTTCTTGCTTTTTGCTTCTGTTTAGTAATAATTTTTTCATCTAGCCTCTGTTTAGATGTGGTTTTATGTTTTAATTAGTGTTTGTGCCAAGTGGAACCTATAGGATAACATACGGTGATAGTTAATTTGATTCTGCTGAAAAACAGAAACTTTTGCACGAACGAGAATAATTTTAGTAAATCACAGAAACGTGATTTTGCGTTGATTCTTTTTGCAGTAGATCAATAGACAAATTTCCGAGGACTTCCTATTTTGGTAGGAGTTTTAGAGTTCCAGAAGTATTCTAAAGTTACAGATTTCTACAGAATGTTCTGTTTTTGACAGATTCTGTTTTTTTGTGTGTGTTGTTTGCTTATTTTGATGCATCTATGGCTAGTATCGGGGGGGGGGGGTATGAACCATAGAGAAGTTGGAATACAGTAGGTTTAACACCAATATAAATAAGAATGAGTTCATTATAGTACCTTATGTGGTGGTTTTTCTTTCTTGCACTAACGGAGCTTATGAGATTTCCTGTTGAGTTTTGTGTTGTGAAGTTTTCAAGTTTTGGGTAAAGATTTGATGGACTATGGAATAAGGAGTGGCAAGAGCCTAAGCTTGGAGATGCCCATGGCACCCCAAGATATTCAAGGATAACCAAAAGCCTAAGCTTGGGGATGCCCCGGAAGGCATCCCCTCTTTCGTCTTCGTTTATCGGTAACTTTACTTGGAGCTATATTTTTATTCGCCACATGATATGTGTTTCGCTTGGAGCGTCTTGTATGATATGAGTCTTTGTTTTTTAGGTTACCACAGTCATACTTGCTGTACACACCTTTTGGGAGAGACACACTTGATTTGGAATTTATTAGAATACTCTATGTGCTTCACTTATATCTTTTGAGCTAGATAGTTTAGCTCTAGCGCTTCACTTATATCTTTTAGAGCACGGCGGTGGCTTTATTTTGTAGAAATTGTTGATCTCTCATGTTTCACTTATATCATTTTGAGAGTCTTTTAGAACAGCATGGTATTTGCTATGGTTATAAAATTGGTCCTAGAATGATGAGCATCCAAGTTGGGTATAATAAAAACTATCATAGAAAGTGAATTAAACACTATGATCAATTTGATGCTTGATAATTGTTTTGAGATATAAAGGTGGTAACGTTAGAGTCATGCTAGTTGGGTAATTAAGAAATTGAGAAATACTTGTGTTAAGGTTGGCAAGTCCCGTAGCATGCACGTATGGTAAAAGTTGTGTGACAAATTTGTTGCATGGGATGCTCTTTTAATTGTCTTCCTTATGAGTGGAGGTCGGGATCGCGCGATGGTTAACTCCTACCAACCCTTCCCCTAGGAGCATGTGTAGTAGTACTTTGCTTCGAGGGCAAGTAGACTTTTGCAATAAGTATGTGAGTTCTTTTTGACTAATGTGAGTCCATGGATTATACACACTCTCACCCTTCCACCATTGCTAGCCTCTATTATGCCGCGCAACTTTCGCCGGTATCATGCACCCACCATTTACCTTCCTCAAAACAGCCACCATACCTACCTATTATGGCATTTCCATAGCCATTCCGAGATATATTGCCATGCAACTTTCCACCGTTCCGTTTATTGTGACACGCTTCATCATAGTCATATTGCTCTTTGCATGATCATGTAGTTGACATCATATTTGTGGCAAGGCCACCTTCATAAACTTTTCATACATGTCACTCTTGATTCATTGCATATCCCGGTACACCACCGGAGGCATTCACGTAGAGTCATATTTTGTTCTAAGTATTGAGTTGTAATTCTTGAGTTGTATCAACAAAAGTGTGATGATCTCCATTATTAGAGCATTGTCCCAGGTGAGGAAAGGATGATGAAGACTATGATTCCCCCACAAGTCAGGATGAGACTTCGGACTTTATAAAACTAAAAGAGGCCAAAGAAGCCCAAACAAAAAAGAGAGGCCAAAGAAGCCCAACAAAATGAAAAAAAAGAAAAAAAAAAGAAATGACAGAAAAAGAGAGAAGGGACAATGCTACTATCTCTTTTCCACACTTGTGCTTCAAAGTAGCACCATGATCTTCATGATAGAGAGTCTCCTATGTTGTCACTTTCATATACTAGTGGGAATTTTTCATTATAGAACTTGGCTTGTATATTCCAATGACGGGCTTCCTCAAAATACCCTAGGTCTTCATGAGCAAGCAAGTTGGATGCACACCCACTTAGTTTCTTTTGTTGAGCTTTCATATATTTATAGCTCTAGTGCATCCGTTGCATGGCTATCCCTACTCACTCACATTGATATCTATTAATGGGCATCTCCATAGCCCGTTGATATGCCTAGTTGATGTGAGACTATCTTCTCCCTTTTTGTATTCACAACCACCACCCTATGCCACATATAGTGCTATGTCCATGGCTTGCACTCATGTATTGCGTAAGAGTTGAAAAAGCTGAAGCACGTTAAAAAGTATGAACCAATTGCTTGGCTGAAACCGGGGTTGTGCATGATGGGAGTATTTTGTGTAATGAAAATGAAGTATGGCCTAACTATATGATTTTGTAGGGATGAGCTTTCTTTGGCTATGCTATTTTGATAAGACATGATTACTTGTTAGTATGCTTGAAGTATTACTATTTTTATGTTTTATGAACTTTTATCTTGAATCATTTGGATCTAAACAATCATGCCACAATAAAGAAAATTACATTGAGAATTATGCTAGGTAGCATTCCACATCAAAAATTCTGTTTTTATCATTTACCTACTCGAGGACGAGCAGGAATTAAGCTTGGGGATGCTTGATAAGTCTCTAATGTATCTATAATTTTTGATTGTTCCATGCTATTATATTACTCGTTTTGGATGTTTATGGGCTTTGCTTTACACTTTTATATCATTTTTGGGACTAACCTACTAACCACCGGAGGCCCTGCCCGAATTGCTGTTTTTTTTGCCTATTTTAGTGTTTCGAAGGAAAGGAATATCAAATGGAGTCCAAACGGAATGAAACCTTCGGGAGCGATCTTTTTGGAGCAAACACAATCCAGGAGACTAGGAGTGGAGGTCAAGCAACGAACGAGGCAGCCATGAGGGTGCCTGGCGCGCCCCAGGGGGGTGGGCACGCCCCCCACCCTCGTGGGCCCCTCGTGGCTCCCCTGACCTACCTCCTTTGCCTATATATATCCACGTACCCTGAAAACATCCAGGAGCACCAAGAAAAACTATTTCCACTGCCGCAACCTTCTGTATCCGCGAGATTCCATCTTTGAGCCTTCGCCGGTGCTCCGCCGGAGGGGGAATCGACCATGGAGGGCCTCTACGTCATCTCCATGGCCTATCCGATGAGTTTTGAGTAGTTTACCATAGACCTTCGGGTCCATAGTTATTAGCTAGATGGCTTCTTCTCTCTCTTTGAATCTCAATACAAAGTTCTCCTCGATCTTCTTGGAGATCTATTTGATGTAACTCTTTTTGCGGTGTGTTTGTCAAGATCCAATGAATTGTGGGTTTATGATCAAGTTTATCTATGAGAAATAATTGAATCTTCTCTGAATTCTTTTATGTGTGATTGGTTATCTTTGAAAGTCTCTTCGAATTATCAATTTGGTTTGGCCTACTAGATTGATCTTTCTTGCAATGGGAGAAGTGCTTAGCTTTGGGTTCAATCTTGCGGTGTCCTTTCCCAGTGAAAGCAGGGGCAGCAAGGCACGTATTGTATTGTTGCCATCGAGGATAAAAAGATGGGGTTTATATCATATTGCTTGAGTTTATCCCTCTACATCATGTCATCTTTCTTAATGCGTTACTCTGTTCTTATGAACTTAATACTCTAGATGCAGGCAGGAGTTGGTCGATGTGTGGAGTAATAGTAGTAGATGCAGAATCATTTCGATCTACTTGTTGCGGACGTGATGCCTATATACATGATCATGCCTAGATAATCTCATAACTATGCGCTTTTCTATCAATTGCTCGACAGTAATTTGTTCACCCACCATAATACTCATGCTATCTTGAGGGAAGCCACTAGTGAAACCTATGGCCCCCGGGTCTATCTTTTATCATATAAGTTTTCCATCTACTTTTATTTGCATCTTTTACTTTCCAATCTATATCATAAAAATACCAAAAATATTTATCTTATCATATTATCTCTATCAGATCTCACATTCGCAAGTTTTCGTGAAGGGATTGACAACCCCTTTATCGCGTTGGTGGCGAGGTTCTTGTTTGTTTGTGTAGGTGCATGGGACTTTTGAGGAGCCTCCTACTGGATTGATACATTGGTTCTCAAAAACTGAGGGAAATACTTACGCTACTTTGCCACATCACCATTTCCTCTTCAAGGGAAAACCAACGCAGTGCTCAAGAGGTAGCATGCTCATCATTCAAAGATTTTATGCCAAACATTTTATTGAATTCTTCTTCTATCAATTGAGCACAATTTTCCTTTCCATCATTTTTAATAAAGACGTGATAAAGGGGAATTATATGAGGCCACCTCAATTCCATTTTTTGTAGTTTTCTTTTATAAACCAAACTAGTGATAACCAGACACTAAAAGATTCAATTACAAGATCTAAAGATATACCTTCAAGCACTCACCTTCCCGGCAACGGCGCCAGAAAAGAGCTTGATGTCTACTATGCAACTTTATTCTTGTAGATTCGTGTTGGGACTCAAAGCGCAGAGTTTTGTAGGAAAGTAGCAAATTTCCCTCAAGTGGATGACCTAAGGTTTATCAATCCGTGGGAGGCATAGGATGAAGATGGTATCTCTCAAACAACCTTCAACCAAATAACAAAAAGTCTCTTGTGTCCCCAACACACCAAATACAATGGTAAATTGTATAGGTGCACTAGTTCAACGAAGAGATGGTGATACAAGTGTAGTAATGATTGTAGATATTGATTTTTTGTAATTGGAACAATAAAAAACAGCAAGGTAGCAAGTAACAAAAATGATCACAAATGGCATTGCAATGCTTGAAAATGAGGCCTAGGGTCCATACTTTCGCTTGTGCAATCTCTCAACAATGCTAATATAATTGGATCATATAACCATCCTCAACGTGCGATGAAGAATCACTCAAAAGTTCCTATCTAGCGGAGAACATAATACAAAATTGTTTGTAGGGTACGAGACCACCTCAAAGTTATCCTTTCTAATCGATCTATCCAAGAGTTCGTACTAAAATAACACCAAGTTATCCTTTCCGATCGATCTATCTAAGAGTTCGTACTAAAATAACACCATATGATACACATCAACCAGCTCTAATGTCATCTAGATACTCCAATGTCACCGCGAGTATCCGTGAATTGATTATATGATATGCATCAAACAATTTCAGATTCACAATACTCAATCTGACACAAAGAACCTCAAAGAGTGCCCCAAGATTTCTACCGGAGAAACAAAGACGAGAACGTGCATCAACCCCTACGCATAGATTACCCCAATGTCACCTCAGGAATCCTTGGGTTGAGTACCAAAACAAACATCAAGTGATTCAATATGATACCCCATTGTCACCACGAGTATTCAAAGCAACACATACATCAAGTGTTCTCAAATCCATAAAAGTATTAAATCTGATAAAAACGAAATCTCAAAGGGAAAACTCAATTCATCACAACAAGATAGAGAGGGGAAAACACCACATGATCCAACTATATTAACAAAGCTCACGATACATCAATATCGTGCCAAATCAAGAACGCGCGAAAGAGAGAGATTAGACACATAGCTACTGGTACAAACCCTCAGCCCCAAGGGTGGACTACTCCCTCCTCATCACGGTGGCCATAAGGATGATGAAGATGGCCTCCGATGATGAATTCTCCCTCCGACAGAGTGCCAGAACAAGGTCCAGATTGGTTTGTCAAGGCTACAGAGGCTTGCGGCACTGGAATTTTTGATCTGGGGTTATTTCTGGGGGTTTATATATACAGGATTTTCAGTGTTGGAATCACGCGAAGACCACCAGGGCGCGCCAGGGGGTGGCGCGCCCTTGTGTCTTGTAGGCAACAGCCCCCCTCTAGTGGTTCTTTGCTCTAGTATTTTTCTTTTCTTCCAAAAAAATGTCAAAAAGTTTCGACCAATTCCGAGAACTTTTATTTTTGCAAAAAAAACAACAGCACAGTAGTTCTGCTGAAAACAGCGTCAGTCCGAGTTAGTTCCATTCAAATCATACCAAAACCATATAAAATTGTTGTAAACATGGCATGAATACTTCATAAATTATAGATACGTTGGAGACTTATCATCCAGTAAAGAGTGCAATCAGCGAGCACATGAAGCATACATGTCAGTTAGCCAGACATCAAGGATAAAAACCTGGGAGAGATGGCAGAACACGCCATCCAACTAGCCGCAGTGGTCCAATGCGAGAAACACAACACATGATCCGTCCAGCCGAAACTGTTGCGCCAATTGGTATAGAGAACAACTACAAACCAGAAGTTAAGCATGCTATTTGAAGGATTTTTGCCTCAACTATCCGCAAATGATTATGTTCATACCATATTTCTATTTGCCTTGACAATGTCCATTGCCCACAACTTTCTTTTGTGATTGTTTTTCATGACATGAGCATGGTGTTTCTTGGATAATTTTCCTATATGAGAAAATGATGAAAACTACCTAAAGTTATGTTTGAACACCCAACAGTAGTGGAGTTATTGTTGGGGGTGTTGTGGTGCGACGAAGCAACAACCTCTCTAGCGTCCGGTGATGGGCCACGGAGACCTTTGTGTGACATGCCCTCCTATCATCGCTCCATTGTCATGTAGTTGTTATGGAGCACAGATGAGATAGCCCGCTAGATGACCCATCACGCCAATTGGCAAAGAGACCAACTGTAGGCCAATAGTTAAGCGAACTATTTGAAGGAATCCCCCCCCCCCAACTGTCTACAAATATTATGCCCATACTATGTTCTTATTTGCTTTGATGATGGTTATTGCCCATAGCTTCTTTTGGCGATTTACTTTTGATGACATGAGACTCTCTTCATAAAAAAATTCCTAACTGTCTGCAACCATGCAAAGACCAACTATAACTAGAATTTAAGCCTGTGGGTTGCACATGTAACAAACACTCCTTCAACCGGAATGCATATCCCACAACAAATGACCTGAAGCATTCAAACTGAGAACCCCACCTGGGATCACATGATCTGAAGAAACCATGCGAACCAAGAAGACAATCGACGGTCCAACAAAGAGTGTGATCAGCGAGCATGATAAGCATACATACCAGTCGACCAGGCGGTTAGGGTAAAACGCTAGAAGAGATGGTAGAACAACACAGAAGTTAAGCGAACTATTTGAAATATTTTTCCTCAACTGACTACAAATGCTCATGCTCATGCTCATATTGCGTTTCTACTCTCTTCTCGGGCCCTTTTCTGGGCAGTAAAGGATTTTTTCCTCAACTTTCTATAAAATGACTATGTTCAAACTATGTTCGTATTTGCCTTGACAACGACCATTCCCATAGCTTTTTGTGTCAACACATAAGCCATTTGTTTCACCAGGTGAATGTACTCTGGGATTTTTTTATGCTCCGACCTCTCCTCATCTAATAATTGTGATGGAAAAATAATAGCCTATAACTTAGATGAACCATTTGAAGGAGGCTTTTGTTGAATTTTCTCCAAGAGATTTATATTTGTATTGTGTTTCGAATTGCCTTATATATTTATCAATAATAGACAATGATGATCGGGGCCCATGTGCTTCGTTGGCCGGTCAAGGCAACCCAACAACCGGATCAATAGAAAGCTCGACTAGACCCCCACGACAAATGACCTAAACCATTAGAATCATGCACCCTACCCAAAAGCACACGAGTAGAAGGAGCTATGCGAACCGATGAGACAATTAACATGCCAAGGACAACCCATTCAGCGAGAACATGCAACCGCAACGTCCGACCAGCTAGAGTTTCCAAAACACGCCACCTGGCAAGGCGCAATGTTCGAACGGCGGGGAGATAGGTGAAAACACGACATCTGGATGAGACCGCAATGTCTAAATGTTGTTATCGTCTTTCTATCTAATGGGCATGTCACCCTATGTCTCTCGCGCACATGCTCTCTCATACATCTCCATCGTATCTACTTTTCCAAACTCTTTTGCCCTTGTTTTGGACTCTAATTTGCATGATTTGAATGGAACTAACCCGAACGGACGCTATTTCCAGGAGAATTTCCATGGTGTTATTTTTGTGTAGAAATAAAAGTTCTCGGATTGACCTGAAAATTTACGGAGAATATTTTTAGAATATATAAAAAATAGGTGAAAGAATCAACCAGAGGGGACCCACCAAGAGACCACAAGGGTGGAGGGCGCGCCCTACCCCTTGGGCGCGCCCCCTGCCTTGTGGGTCCCCTGGACCTCCTCTGACCCTAACTCCAACTCTATATATTCACATCCGGAGAGAAAAAATTAGAGAGAAGGATTCATCGTGTTTTACGAAACGAAGCCGCCGCCGCCTCCCGTTCGTCATCATGAGGGCTGATCTGTAGTCTGTTCGAGGCTCCGGAGAGGGGGATTCGTCGCCATCATCGTCACCAACCTTCCTCCATCACCAATTTCATGATTCTCACCGCCGTGCATGAGTAATTCCATCGTAGGCTTGCTGGACGGCGATGGGTTGGATGAGATTTATCATGTAATTGAGTTAGTTTTGTTAGGGTTTGATCCCTAGTACCCACTGTATTCTGAGATTGATGTTGTTATGACTTTGCTATGCTTAATGCTTGTCACTAGGGCCCGAGTGCCATGATTGCAGATCTGAACGTATTATGTTTTCATGAATATATTTGTGTTCTTGATCATATCTTGCAAGTTGTAGACACCTATTATGATTTATGATCCGCATACCCCAAGGTGACAATAATTGGGATTCTTTCCGGTGATTACCGTAGTTTGAGGAGTTCATGTATTCACTAACCGCTAATGCTTTGGTCCGGTTCTCTATTAAAAGGAGGCCTTAATATCCCTTATTAGTTTCCATTAGGACCCCACTTCCACGGGAGGGTAGGACAAAAGATGTCATGCAAGTTCTTTTCCATAAGCACCTATGACTATATACGGAATACATGCCTACATTATATTGATGAATTGGAGCTAGTTATGTGTCACCCTAGGTTATGACTGCTACATTATAACCCACAAGTATAGGGGATCGTTTGTAGCCTTCTTCAATAAATAAGAGTGTCGATCCCAATGAGGAGCTAAAGGCAGAACAAATATTCCCTCAAGTTCTATCGACCACCGATACAACTCTACGCACACTTGACGTTTGCTTTACCTAGAACAAGTATGAAACTAGTTTGCAAGAATAAAACTACGAGTACTTTGCAAGAATAAAACCATGAA
Organism: Triticum timopheevii; assembly: GCA_963921465.1. Classification (NCBI taxonomy): domain Eukaryota; kingdom Viridiplantae; phylum Streptophyta; class Magnoliopsida; order Poales; family Poaceae; genus Triticum; species Triticum timopheevii. The sequence goes on along the minus strand of OY997268.1, from coordinate 429,801,137 downwards.
TAAATTGTGAGGTAGTAAAAGTAGATAGCTTTTGTCAACAAGAAAATCATTTGTCCCTAGGCAATCAATAACAAGTACTGGTAATCATTCTTGTAATTTTATATGAGGGAGAGGCATGAGCTAACATACTTTCTCTACTTGGATCATATGCACTTATGATTGGAACTCTAGCAAGCATCCGCAACTACTAAAGATCATTAAGGTCATGAAACCCAACTATAGCATTAAGTATCAAGTCCTGTTTACTCCCATACGCCATAACCCACTCATCCGTGTTTGGGCTGCTATCACCCCCGCAACACTGACAATAAGCAAACCATGAACATATTGCAACATCCTATAGCGGGGGCCCTCACATTTGCACGAGAACGGAGGGCACTGTAGGACAGCACCATAAATAAAATATACAATCATACTAATCAATATCACGATTAACCCATAGGACAAAACAGATCTACTCAAACATCATAAGATAACCAAATATCATTGGGAAATAATATATGGATTTGAGCACCATGTTTAAGTAGAGACTACAGCAGGGAGAAGGGGTGTTATACCGCCGCATAGAGGGGGAGAGAGTTGGTGTTGATGGTAGCAAGATTGTTGATGTAGATCGCCGTCACGATCCTAGCCCCGGCGGCACTCCGGCGCCACCAGAGAGAGGGAGAGAGAGCCCCCCTCCTCCTTCTTCTTCCTTGGCCTCCCCCCTAGATGGGAGGAGGGTTCCCCCTCTGGTCCATGGCCTCCATGGCAGTGGAGGGACAAGAGCCCCTCCGAGAATGGATCTCACTCTCTGTTCTCTTCTGTTTCACGCTCCCCTGATCTGGCCGAAAACCGTTTCTTATATTCCGAGAGATCCGTAACTCCGATTGCGCTGATCTTTTTACATGATTTTTTTCCGGATATAAGCTTCCTTGCGCCCGAAGTACAGCTCCAACAGGTGTACGAGGTGAGCAGTGCCCACCACCACGCGCCAGGGGCCTGGGGCGCGCCCTGGTGTATCGTGGTCCGGGTGGGCCTCCGTTTGCGGTGATTCCAACTCCTAAAATTCACAAATATTCCAAAATAATTCTCCGTGGAGTTTCATCACATTTGGACTTTGTTTGGTATGGGTTTTCTGCGATACAAAAATAGGCAACAAACATGAACTGGCACTAGGCACTGGATAAGTAAGTTAGTCCAAATAAATCATATAAAAAGTTGCCAAAAGTATGTAAAAGTTGAATAATATTGGCATGAAACAATAAAAAATTATAGATACGATGGAGATGTATCAGCATCCCCAAGCTTAATTCCTGCTCGTCCTCGAGTAGGTAAATGATAAAAAGGATAATTTTTGATGTGGAATGCTACCTAACATAAACTTGATCATATATCTAGTCATGGCATGAATATTAAGACATAAGTGATTCAAAGCAATAGTCTATAATTTGACATAAAGACACCAATACTCAGGCATCCCAACAAACAATCATGTCTTTCAAAATATCAACGCTAAAGAAAGCTATCCCTACAAAATCATATAGTCTTGTCATTCTCTGTCTTCTTAACACAAAGTATAAATCATGTACAACTCCGATGACAAGCCGAGCAATTGGTTCATAATTTTTACTGCGCTTCAGCTTTTTCAACCCTCACGCAATACATGAGTGCAAGCCATGGATATAGCACTATGGGTGGAATAGAGTATGTTGATTGGGGTAAATACAATGAAGAAAAAAAGATAAGAAAGTCTCACATCAACGCGGCTAACCAACGGACTATGGAGATGCCCATCAATTGATAACAACGTGAGGAGTAGGGATTGCCATGCAACGAATGCACTAAGAGTTATAAGTGTATGAAATCTCCATATAAAAACTAAGTGGGTATGCATCTAATCCTATAATGAAATATTCCCACTAGTATATATGAAAATGACAACATATGAGACTCTCCATATGAAAAACATGGTGCTACTTTGAATCACAAGTGTGGTAAAGGATACTAACAATGCCCCTTCTCTCTTTGTTTAAAATTTTCTTTTTTCCTTTCTCTCTTTTTTTCTTTTTCTCTTTTTTCCTTTTCTCCTTCTTTTTCTTTTTGTTTTCTCTCTCTCATTGTCCGGAGTCTCAATCCGACTTGTGGAGGAATCATAGTCTCCATCATCCTTTCCTCATTGGGGCACTGCTCTAGAAATGATGATCATCACACTTCTATTTACTTATAACTCAAAAGGAATAAAAATTACAACTCAATACCTATAACAAAATATGACTATATGAATGCATCTGACAATGTACCAGGATGTGCAATGATCTAGCGTAACATGTATGAAAAATGATGCACAGTGGCTGAGCCACAACTACTATGTCAGCTATATGATCATGCAAAGCAATATGACAATGGATGCTCAAGTCATCAAACGGAAGCGGTGGAAGTTGCATGGTAATATATCTCGGAATGGCCATGGAAAAGCCATAATAGGTAGGTATGATGGCTGTTTGGAGGAAGATATAACAAGTCTTATGTGTGATAGAGCGTATCATATCACGGGGTTTGGATGCACCTGCGAACTTTGCACCAACTCTCAAGGTGAGAAAGGGCAATGCACGATATCGTAGAGGCTAGCAAATTGCGGAAAGGTAAGAGTGTGTCCATGGACTCACATTAGTCATAAAGAACTCATATACTTATTGCAAAAGTTTATTAGCCCTCGAAGCAAAGTACTACTACGCATGCCCCTAGGGGGATATATAGATTGTTAGGAAAAGACCATCGCTCATCCCCGACCGCTACTCATAAGACAATCAAGGATAAATTGCGCTCCAACTTCCATAGCATAACGAGAGACTATACGTGCATGCTTCGGGAATCACAAACCTTAACACCAATATTCTTACTAACCACAACCATTTACTAGTACTTCCCACATATTCCATCTCTATATCGCAAAACTATTGCAAGGAATCAAACATATCATATTCAGTGATATATAAGTTTTATGTAGGATTTTATGACTAACTATGCAAATGACCAATTCCATTTGTCTCTCTAAATAGATATAAGTGAATCATGAGAGTTTAATTCTTTCTACAAAATATCATGCTCTAACAAATATAAGTGAAGCAAAAGAGCATTCTACGAACATCGCTTTTCTATGTGAAGAGAAATAGGCAATCCAAACTTCAAATGATATAAGTGAAGCACATGAAGCATTCTATAAAGCCATACTCAAAATATATAAGTGAAGTTCAATGAGCATTCTATAAATCAAGCATGGACTATCTCATAATAGCATGGTGCATAAAATAAAAGTGAAAAGTAAATGCAAAAGACGCTCCAAGATTTACACATATCACATGAACGAAACGAATCCGAAAACATACCGATACTTGTTGAAGAAAGATGGGATGCCTTCCGGGGCATCCCCAAGATTAGATGCTTGAGTCTCCTTGAATATTTACTTGGGGTGCCTTGGGCATCCCCAAGTTTGAGCTCTTGCCTCTCCTCCTTCTCCTCATATCGAAACCTCCTCGATCTTTGAACACTTCATCCACACAAAACTTAAACGGTCTTTTAGTGGCGGGGTTAGTGAAAATGGCAATGAAATCCCATCATGTACTGCTGCAACATTATTTTATAATTATAAACCAACATTACCCACTGTATGCTATCACAATTCTATGGCCCCAAGTCAAGGAGGCTTCAACAAGAATTCAAACATACGCTAATAACGAAGCTATAAGAGCAATCTGTGAAAATAGGACAGTCTGTAAAGATTTCAACATTCACCATACTTTTGTAACTCGAAAAATTCTGAAAAATTTAGGAAAAAATAAAAAATTTGTAGACAGACAGTACAAAAACTTTCATAACCATTTGACATTCCAGTAAAAAATGTAAAATCGCGCACTACAGCCAAAGTTTTTGTTTTGCACCGCGCAAACCAACAAGCAATCTACTCATCCTAAAGGCAAATCTTGGCACATTATTTTTATAATACAATGGAATTTTACAAGGGGATACTTATTTTTGAGAAAATCTTCATGAAAAATTCTACATTGTTTCCATGAGCATGAACACAAGTGTTCAAGGTCGACCCTCACTTCCGCAATGCATCACCTTTCAATCGGTTTTCTTTTGTGAAAAGTTTTAAGTTCCCCTCTATATATTTTTTTAAAACTTTATAAAAGCACTCAACAGAAATCAATGACTCTCTAAAAATTACGGGTTGCCTCCCTGGCAGCGCTTTCTTTAAAGCCATTAAGCTAGGCATAAAGTGCTCAAGTAATGGATCCACCCGGATCCCAAGGTATATCAAAGCCAATTTGAATTAGCAACGATTTGGCATTTAGTAGTGAGCACAAAGCAACATATATCAAGCAATGACAAAGTGTAACTCTCTTCATATGCATCGGCATGTCATACAAGAACAATTCATGCACATGAAAAAAAAGGCCAATACATAGCATAAGTAGTTTCTTGCAATGTTTTGGTGTTGGAAACAATGAGAGGTGGAGATGTAGTTACTCTCCCATAATAATTGCAAGTAGGGGCAGAAAGCACACGCATATCATATTCATCAAAATTATCACGTGCAACGGTAAAAGGCAACACATCAAATCCTTAACAAGTGCAAACTTCTCCGATATAGTGTAGTTTGGATAATTCAAAAAGATAATAGGACTATCATGTGTGGGTGCAATAGCAACAATTTCATTCTTAACATAAGGAACTATAGCAAGTTCATCTCCATAAGCATAATTCATATTGGCATCTTGGCCACAAGCATAGCAAGCATCATCAAAAAGGGATATTTCAAACGAATCAACAGGATCATAGCAATTATCATAGCATTCATCATTCGGTAAGAATGAAGGGACATTAAACAATGTATGAGTTGAAGAGTTACTCTCATTAGAAGGTGGGCACGGGTAGCTAATCCGCTCTTCCTCCTTTTGTTCTTCACTCTCCTCATCATCTTTTTCATCCAATGAGCTCACAGTTTCATCAATTCCTTCTTCCATAGACTCCTGTGGAACATTAGTCTCCTCTTGGACAGCGGAGATTTTCTCAATAAATGCATCAATATCGGAATTGTATTTGTAATTATCATAGCAATATTTAAGGATGGCAAAATTTTCAGGTCTATAAACATCATCATCAAAAGCTTCATACTTTAAAAACAAAGATTTAATTTCATAAGCACCCTTAAAAGCAACAAATTCTTCTATTCATTCCACATCATAATAATAATATATACCATTGGCTTAAGAAGACAAGGTTTCATTATCATTTAATTTGCATGAAAAGGGAAGATGTGGAGTGTTCATCCTAGAGCAACAAGTATAATCATATCTCAAGCATAGCTCCCGAGCATACCAATGCAACATATGAATTTGATCCCATAACAATTTCCCTTTATTAGTCAAGCAAAAATCCCTAAAGTATTCACGTTGATCCAATGTTACTCCCATTATCAACTTGAATGGGGTTTTCTCAGGATTATCAAAGTAGTGCATAATATTTTTCACATAACGAGCATCGAGGGTTTTAGGAGGTTCCCCATCTCCATGAGTAGCAAGTACCACTATTTTTTTGGTGTTTTGTGTTCCATATCCATAACTAAAGATGGAGAACAACTTAGAACAGGAAATAAAAACTACTTAGTGATAAAGCAAACAAGCACACACGAGAATATTCACCCCACACTATTGCTCCCCGGCAATGGCGCCAGAAAAAAGGTCTTGATAACCCACAAGTACAGGGGATCGTTTGTAGCCTTCTTCGATAAATAAGAGTGTCGAACCCAATGAGGAGCTAAAGGCAGAACAAATATTCCCTCAAGTTCTATCGACCACCGATAGAACTCTACGCACACTTGACATTTGCTTTACCTAGAATTAGAATGAAACTAGTTTGCAAGAATAAAACTACGAGTACTTTGCGAGAATAAAACCACGAATAAATTGCGAGGTAGTAAAAGTAGATAGCTTTTGTCAACAGGAAAGTCATTTATCCCTAGGCAATCGATAACAAGTATCGGTAATCATTCTTGTAATTTTATATGAGGGAGAGGCATGAGCTAACATACTTTCTCTACTTGGATCATATGCACTTATGATTGGAACTCTAGCAAGCATCGGCAACTACTAAAGATCATTAAGGTCATGAAACCCAACCATAGCATTAAGTAGCAAGTCCTCTTTACTCCCATATGCCATAACCCACTTATCCGCGTTTGGGCTGTTGTCACCCCCGCAACACTGACAATAAGCAAACCATGAACATATTGCAATAACCTACAGTGGGGGGCCCTCATGTTTGCGCAAGAATGTAGGGCACCATAGGACAACACCATAAATAAAATATACAATCGTACCAACCAAGATCACGATTAACGCATAGGACAAAACGGATCTACTAAAACATCATAGGATAACCAAATATCATTGGGAAATAATATATGGAGTTGAGCACCATGTTTAAGTAGATATTATGGCGGGGAGAAGGGGTGTTACACCGCTGCATAGAGGGGGAGAGAGTTGGTGTTTATGGTAGCAAGATTGTTGATGTAGATCGCCGTCATGATCCTAGCCCCGGCGTCACTCCGACGCCACCGGGAGAGAGGGGGAGAGAGAGACCCCCTCCTTCTTCTTCTTCCTTGGCCTCCCCCCTTGATGGGAGGAGGGTTCCCCCTCTGGTCCATGGCCTCCATGGCGGCGGAGGGGCAGGAGCCCCTCCGAGATTGGATCTTCCTCTCTGTTCTCTTCTGTTTCACGCTCCCGTGATCTGGCCGAAAACCGTTTATTATGTTCCGGGAGATCCGTCACTCCGATTGCGCTGATCTTTTTACACGGCTTTTTCCGGATATAAGCTTCCTTGCGCCCGAAGTACAGCTCCAACCGACGTACGAGGTGAGCAGCACCCACCACCACGCGCCAGGGGCCTGGGGCGTGCCCTGGTGTATTATGGTGTGTGTGGGCCTCTGTTTGCGGTGATTCCAACTCCTAAAATTCACAAATATTCCAAAATAATTCTCCGAGGAGTTTCATCATGTTTGGAATTTGTTTGATATTGGTTTCCTGCGATACAAAAACAGGCAACAAACAGGAACTGGCAGTAGGCACTGGATAAGTAAGTTAGTCCAAATAATTTATATAAAAAGTTGCCAAAAGAATGTAAAATTTGAATAATATTGGCATGAAACAATCAAAAATTATAAATACGACAGAGACGTATCACTACATGATGAATATCATCTGACACAATTTTCATTGCCGATCCATTGCCTACGAGCTTTTCACATATTGATCTTTGCTAAGTTACTTTTGTCGTTGCTGCTGTTACAATCACTACAAAACTGCTACTGTTACTTTTGCCACAGTTACCGTTAGTTCCATATTAGTTTGCTACTAAATACTTTGCTGCAGATATTAAGTCTTTCAGGTGTGGTTGAATTGACAACTCAGCTGCTAATACTTGACAATATTCTTTGGCTCCCCTTGTGTCGAATCAATAAATTTGGGTGAATAATCTACCCTCGAAAACTATTGCGATCCCCTATACTTGTGGGTTATCAAGACCTTTTTTGGAGCCATTGCGGGGGAGCATAACTCTATTCTCCAAGTCACTTGGGATTTATATCTGTGATCACTATGAGGAATCTGGAAGATACTAAAACCAAGATTTTCCCCTCTACTACGAGGGGAGGAAAGGAACTACCATCTAGCACTGTACTTGATTCACCTTCTGTTTTGAGTAAGCATGCGACACCTACACCTACTATTGATTCTGATATGCCGCATGTTGTTGATGATTTTACTTCTGCTATGAATGATGCTTAGCTACTACCTTGCTTGATAAAACTTGGCCACTGGGTGAATTACTTGATGAACACCTTGCTAGAGTTAGAACTATTGATTATGCTGAAGATGATGATATTTCTGAAACTGATGAAATTATTGAAACTGAACACTTTGAGACACCTGTTAGACCCAGCTCTCGTAGATATGAATTGCCTATTATGCCTGAGGGTTATGTTATGGATGGAGAGGTAGCTAGGGACTTTCTTGCTTGTAAGTTTAGAGATGATCTTAAGAAATTATTATGCAAGTGGAAAGAAAAATCTTTGAATGCTAGAATGCAATATGATCCAAATTTGCTACTTCACCTACCTTTGTTACTGATAAGGATTATGAATTCTCTGTCGGTACTAAGTTAGTTACTTTGGTTGAATCTGATCCTTTCCATGGTTATGAATCTGAAATGGTTGTGGCACATCTTACTAAATTGAATGATATAGCCACCCTATTTGCTCATAAAAAATTCGCTATTACTATATTCATAAGTTGTTTCCTTTCTCATTGTGAGTCATCTTAAGAGAATCGAGCAAGATTCTCAAAGAATTAATACTGATGCACCTAATCCTCCAAAAAGGAAAAAGAAAAATGATAGGACTTTGCATGCTTCTAGTGAACCTGTTATAGACACACCTGAGAATCCAAATGATATTTCTATTTATGATGTTGTGACACAGCCTGGTGATGAACATGAACCTAGTGCTAATGTTAATGATGATGTTCAACCTAGTAATGATAATGATGCGGAGGTAGAACCCGCCGTTGATCTTGATAGCCCACAATCTAAGAATTAACATTATGATCAGAGAGACTTCATTGCTAGGAAACATGGTAAAGAAAGAGAACCATGGGTTCAGAAACCCATGCTCTTTCCTCCTAAACCATCCAAGAAAAAGGATGATGAGGATTTTGAGCGCTTTGTTGAAATGCTTAGACCTGTCTTTTTGCGTATGCGTTTGACTGATGTTCTGAAAATGTCTCCTTATGCTAAGTATATGAAAGATATTGTTACAAATAAAAGAAAGATACTGGAAGCTGGAATTTCCACCATGCTTGCTAATTATACTTTTAAGGGTGGAATACCAAGGAAACTTGGAGATCCAGGAATACCAACTATACCGTGCTCTATTAAAAGAAACTATATTAAAACTTCTTTATGAGATCTTGGAGCCGGTGTTAGTGTTATGCCTTTCTCTTTATGCCGTAGACTTGAATTGAATAAGTTGACACCTATTGGAATCTCTTTGCAAATGTCTAATAAACCAACTGTTATATCCATCGGTATTTGTGAGGATGTACCCGTCATAGTTGCAAACGTTGCTATCTTAACAGACTTTGTTATTCTTGATATTCCTGAGGATGACAGTATGTCGATCATCCTTGGTAGACCTTTTTTGAATACTACATGGGCTGTTATTGATTGCAACAAGGGCAATGTCACTTTTCATGTTAATGGTAATGAGCATACAGTACACTTTCCAAGGAAACAACCTCAAGTGAATAGTATCAATTCTATTGGAAATTTTTCAACAATCACTATTGGAGGTTTTGAATTCCGTCTTCCTACTGTCAAAAGAAATATGATATTCTTATTGGGACATGCATATCCTTGTTGAGGTAACCTAGTGTTATTTGAAAATTTAGTATGATTTTTTATGGAATATTTAAGAATTTTTGCCACTGGGAACACACCATGGGGCTGCACCAGTGGGCCACAAGGCCTGGGGACGCGCCCACCACCTGGGCACGCTTTGGTGGCTTGTGGGTCCCACGTGGGTTCCCCTGACTTATTCCAATACCCATCCACTTCGTCTTCCTCCAGAAAAAAATCATCCCGTTGCTCAAACCCGTGTTCTTGCTCATCTTGCTGCTATTTTCGATCTCCTTGTGCAAAGCTCCATTAGCAAAACTATTTTGGGGGATTGTTCTTCGGTATGTGACTCCTCCAATGGTCCAATTAGTATTTGATCTTGTGCTTTATATTGCTACGCAACCTTCTTCTTGTAGACGTTGTTGGGCCTCCAAGTGCAGAGGTTTGTAGGACAATAGCAAATTTCCCTCAAGTGGATGACCTAAGGTTTATCAATTTGTGGGAGGCATAGGATGAAGATGGTCTCTCTCAAACAACCCTGCAACCAAATAACAAAGAGTCTCTTGTGTCCCCAACACACCCAATACAATGGTAAATTGTATAGGTGCACTAGTTCGGCGAAGAGATGGTGATACAAGTACAATATGGATGATAGATATAAGTTTTTGTAATCTGAAATTATAAAAACAGCAAGGTAGCAAGCGATAAAAGTGAGATTAAACGGTATTGCATTGCTAAGAAACAAGGCCTAGGGTTCATACTTTCACTAGTGAAAGTTCTCTCAACAAGGATAACATAATTAGATCACATAACTATCCCTCAACGTGCAACAAAGAGTCACTCCAAAGTCACTAATAGTGGAGAACAAACGAAGAGATTATTGTAGGGTACGTAACCACCTCAAAGTTATTGTTTCCGATCAAACCAGTGGGTTGTTTCTATAAGTGTCACAAACAGCCCTAGAGTTCGTAGTAAAATAACACCTTAAGACACAAATCAACCAAAACCCTAATGTCACCTAGATACTCCAATTTCACCTCAAGTATCCGCGGGTATGATTATACGATATGCATCACGCAATCTCAGATTCATCTATTCAAACCAACACAAAGAACTTCAAAGAGTGCCCCAAAGTTTCTACTGGAGAGTCAAGATGAAAATGTGTGCATGCATAGATTCCCAAGGTCATAGAACCCGCAAGTTGATCACCAAAACATACATAGTGTGAATCAATAGAATACCCCATTGTCACCAAGGGTATCCCACACAAGACATACGTCAAGTGTTCTCAAATCCTTAAAGACTCAATCTGATAAGATAACTTCAAAGGGAAACTCAATCCATTACAAGAGGTTGAGGGGGAGAAACATCATAAGATCCAACTATAATAGCAAAGCTCGCAGTACATCAAGATCGTGCCAAATCAAGAACATGAGAGAGAGAGAGAGATCAAACACATAGCTACTGGTACATACCCTCAGCCCAGAGAGTGAACTACTTACTCCTCGTCATGGAGAGCGCCAGGATGATGAAGATGGCCACCGGTGATGGATCCCCCCTCCGGCAGGGTGCCGGAACAGGGTCCCGATTGGTTTTTGGTGGCTACAGAGGCTTGCGGCGGCGGAACTCCCGATGTAGGTTTGTTTTCGGGGGTTTATGTATTTATAGGAATTTTTGGCGTCAGGAACAAGTCAGGGGAGGTCTCCGAGTCATCCACGAGGCAGGGGCGCCCCGAGGGGGTAGGGCGCACCCTCCAGCCTCATGGATGGCTCGGGACTCTTCTGGCCCAACTCTTTTACTTCGGGGGCTTCTTTTGGTCCATAAAAAATCATCAAAAATTGGCACGTCAATTGGACTCCGCTTGGTATTCCTTTTCTGTAGAACTCAAAAACAAGGAAAAAACAGAAACTGGCACTAGGCTCTAGGTTAATAGGTTGGTCCCAAAAATCATATAAAATAGCATATAAATGCATATAAACATCCAAAACAGATAATATAATATCATGGAACAATCAAAAATTATAGATACGTTTGAGACGTATCAAGCAATTTTTTGTTGTTGTGGTGACCTTGTTCTTGAGCTTGCATGTCAAAGTTATATGGTCCCAAGTAGTTTTGGTGCATGATATAGCCTCTAGGCACTTGTTGGAGTACTTGCTATCAATTTTGTTGAGTTTGGTTCACTTTTATTATGAGTCACTAAAATTTTTAGAAAATTTTCAGCGGAAGAAAGATGTTTAGGAGAATATACCAAGGTGGTTCCTCGAGCAAGAAAGCCCCTAGGCTCGTGATTCGTGATCCCGATTTTGAACCACCGAGGGATGCTCAAGTGTGGCCTTGTGAATGGCCATTGGATGAATTCATGGCTCATGTTGGTTTCAAGGAGGAATTTGATGCGTACATACAAAACACTCACTTTCAAGACTTTGTTACAGATAAGTGCAGGCAATACTATCACCTCACTGAGTCCTTTTGTTGGTGTACAAAAGTATGGGTTCTTTCTGTACCCCTTACTTATGCACGAGCCATCATAGCCACGCCTGTGGCCGGGCCCGGCAGAATAGTAGAAGACAAAACACAAAGACTACCAAGACAAATACTCAAGAACAAGGAGCAGAAGGCGAGTTGGACCTCCCCCGGCAAAACCCCTTCTGGGGCAACCCACGCAGCACCAGCAAGCCCATCACCCTTGAGGTTGAGAGTTCTGACACCATCGACAACGTTAAGACCAATATTTGGGAACACATGCGTGGTAGCATGCAGATCTTCATGGAGATTTACAGCCTGCTGGTCCACGTGGGACCAGAAGACGAAGACTGTTGGGGAACGTTGCAGAAAATAAAGATTTTTATATGCATCACCAAGATCAATCTATGTAGTCATCTAGCAACGAGAGAGAGGAGTGCATCTACATACCCTTGTAGATCACGCGCGGAAGCGTTCAAGAGAACGGGGTTGATGGAGTCGTACTCGTCGTGACCCAAATCACCGATGATCCTAGGGCCGAACGGACGACACCTCCGCGTTCAGCACACGTACAGTTGGGGAAGACATATCCTCCTTCTTGATCCAGCAAGGGGGAGGGAGAGGTTGATGGAGATCCGGCAGCACGACAGCATGGTGGTGGAAGTAGCGGCGATCTCGGCAGGGCTTCGCCAAGCTCAGCGAGAGGGAGAGGTGTTATGGAGGGAGAGGGAGGCGCCAGGAGCAGGGTGCACAGCCCTCCCTCCCCCCTCTTTATATAGGGGCCCTGGGGGGGGCGCCGGCCCCCTAGAGATTGAATCTCAAGGGGGGGCGGCCAAGGGGGGGACTTGCCCCCCAAGCCAAGTGGGGCGCCCCCCACCCCTAGGGTTTCCAACCCTAGGCGCAATGGGAGGCCCAAGGGGGGCGCACCAGCCCACCAGGGGCTGGTTCCCTTCCCTCTTCAGCCCACAGGGGCCTCCGGGATAGGTGGCCCCAGCCGGTGGACCCCCGGGACCCTTCCGGTGGTCCCAGTACAATACCGGTGACCCCCGAAACTTTCTCGGTGGCTAAAACTGGACTTCCTATTTACAATTCTTCACCTTCGGACCATTCCGGAACTCCTCGTGACATCCGGGATCTCATCCGGGACTCCGAACAACTTTCGGGTTACCGCATACTAGTATCTCTACAACCCTAGCGTCACCGAACCTTAAGTGTGTAGACCCTATGGGTTCGGGAGACACGCAGACATGACCGAGACGACTCTCCGGCCAATAACCAACAGCGGGATCTGGATACCCATGTTGGCTCCCACATGTTCCACGATGATCTCATCGAATGAACCACGATGTCGAGGATTCAAGTAATCCCGTATACAATTCCCTTTGTTAGTCGGTATGTTACTTGCCCGAGATTCGATCGTCGGTATCCCAATACCTCGTTCAATCTCGTTACCGGCAAGTCACTTTACTCGTACCGTAATGCATGATTCTGTAACCAAACACTTGGTCATGTTGATCTCATTATGATGATGCATTACCGAGTGGGCCCAGAGATACCTCTCTGTCATACGGAGTGACAAATCCCAGTCTCGATCCGTATCAACCCAACAGATACTTTCGGGGATACATGTAGTATACCTTTATAGTCACCCAGTTATGTTGTGACGTTTGGTACACCCAAAGCACTCCTACGGCATCCGGGAGTTACACGATCTCATGGTCTAAGGAAATGATACCTGACATTGGAAAAGCTCTAGCAAATGAACTACACAATCTTGTGCTATGCTTAGGATTGGGTCTTGTCCATCACATCATTCTCCTAATGATGTGATCCCGTTATGAATGACATCCAATGTCCATAGTCAGGAAACCATGACTATCTGTTGATCAACGAGCTAGTCAACTAGAGGCTTACTAGGGACATGTTATGGTCTATCTATTCACACATGTATTATGATTTCCGGATAACACAATTATAGCATGAATAATAGACAATTATCATGAACAAGGAAATATAATAATAATCATTTTATTATTGCCTCCAGGGTATATTTCCAATAGTCTCCCACTTGCACTAGAGTCAATAATCTAGTTACATTGTGATGAATCAAACACCCATAGAGTTCTGGTGTTGATCATGTTTTGCTCGCGGAAGAGGTTTAGTCAACGGATTTGCGACATTCAGATCCGTATGCACTTTGCAAATATCTATGTCTCCATCTTGAACATTTTCACGAATGGAGTTGAAGCGACGCTTGATGTGCCTGGTCTTCTTGTGAAACCTGGGCTCCTTGGCAAGGGCAATAGCTCCAGTGTTGTCACAGAAGAGAGTGATCAGCCCCGATGCATTGGGTATGACTCCTAGGTCGGTGATGAACTCCTTCATCCAGATTGCTTCATGCGCTGCCTCCGAGGCTGCAATGTACTTCGCTTCACATGTAGATCCCGCCACGACGCTTTGCTTGCAACTGCACCAGCTTACTGCCCCTCCATTCAAAATATACACGTATCCGGTTTGAGACTTAGAGTCATCCAGATCTGTGTCGAAGCTAGCGTCGACTTAACCCTTTACGACGAGCTCTTCGTCACCTCCATAAACAAGAAACATATCCTTAGTCCTTTTCAGATACTTCAGGATATTCTTGACCGATGTCAAGTGTTCCATGCCGGGATTACTTTGGTACCTTCCTACCAAACTTACGGCAAGGTTTACATCAGGTCTGGTACACGGCATGGCATACATGATAGACCCTATGGCCGAGGCATAGGGGACGACACTCATCTTTTCTCTATCTTCTGCCGTGGTCGGACATTGAGCTAAGCTCAATTTCACACCTTGCAACACAGGCAAGAACCCCTTCTTGGACTGATCCATATTGAACTTTTTCAATATCTTATCAAGGTATGTGCTTTGTGAAAGACCTATGAGGCGTCTCTATCTATCTCTATAGATCTTGATGCCTAATATGTAAGCAGCTTCTCCAAGGTCCTTCATTGAAAAACACTTATTCAAGTAGGCCTTAATGCTGTCCAAAAGTTCTATATCATTTCCCATCAAAAGTATGTCACCCACATATAATATGAGAAATGCTATAGAGCTCGCACTCACTTTCTTGTAAACGCAGGCTTCTCCATAAGTCTGCATAAACCCAAACGCTTTGATCATTTGATTAAAGCGAATGTTCCAACTCCGAGATGCTTGCACCAGCCCATAAATGGAGCGCTGGAGCTTGCATACCTTGTTAGCATTCTTAGGATCGACAAAACCTTCCGGCTGCATCATATACAATTCTTCCTTAAGAAAGCCGTTAAGGAATGCCGTTTTGACGTCCATTTGCCATATCTCATAATCATAGTATGCGGCAATTGCTAACATGATTCAGATGGACTTTAGCTTCGCTACGGGAGAGAAAGTCTCATCGTAGTCAACCCCTTGAACTTGTTGATAACCCTTAGCGACAAGTCGAGCTTTATAGATGGTAACATTACCATCCGCGTCCGTCTTCTTGTTAAAGGTCCATTTGTTTTCTATCGCTCGCCGATCATCGGGCAAGTCTGTCAAAGTCCACACTTTGTTTTCATACATGGATCCTATCTCGGATTGCATGGCTTCAAGCCATTTGTTGGAATCTGGGCCCGCCATTGCTTCTTCATAGTTCGAAGGTTCACCGTTGTCTAACAACATGATTTCCAGGACAGGGTTGCCATACCACTCTGGTGTGGAACGTGTCCTCATGGACCTACGAAGTTCAGTAGTAACTTGATCCGAAGTACCTTGATGATCATCATTAATTTCCTCTCTAGTCGGTGCAGGCACCACAGGAACATCTTCCTGAGCTGCGCTACTTACCGGTTCAAGAGGTAGTACTTCATCAAGTTCCACTTTCCTCCCACTTACTTCTTTCGAGAGAAAATCTTTCTCCAGAAAGGACCCATTCTTGGCAACAAAGATCTTGCCCTCCGATCTGAGGTAGAAGGTATACCCAATGGTTTCCTTAGGGTATCCTATGAAGACGCATTTTTCTGACTTGGGTTCGAGCTTTTCAGGTTGAAGTTTCTTGACATAAGCATCGCATCCCCAAACTTTTAGAAACGACAGCTTAGGTTTCTTCCCAAACCATAATTCATACGGTGTCATCTCAACGGATTTAGATGGTGCCCTATTTAAAGTGAATGTAGTTGTCTCTAGAGCGTATCCCCAAAATGATAGCGGTAAATCGGTGAGTGACATCATGGATCGCACCATATCCAATAGAGTGCGATTACAATGTTCGGACACACCGTTACACTGAGGTGTTCCAGGCGGCGTGAGTTGTTAAACGATTCCACATTTCCTTAAGTGCGTACCAAATTCATGACTTAAATATTCTCCCCCACGATCTGATCGTAAGAACTTTATCTTTCGGTCACGTTGTTTCTCTACCTCATTCTGAAATTCCTTGAACTTTTCAAAGGTCTCAGACTTGTGTTTCATCAAGTATACATACCCATATCTACTTAAGTCGTCAGTGAGAGTGAGAACATAACGATAGCCTCCGCGAGCCTCAACGCTCATTGGACCGCACACATCAGTATGTATGATTTCCAATAAGTTGGTTGCTCGCTCCATTGTTCCGAAGAACGGAGTCTTGGTCATTTTGCCCATAAGGCATGGTTCGCATGTGTCAAATGATTCGTAATCAAGATACTCCAAAAGTCCATCAGCATGGAGCTTCTTCATGCGTTTGACACCAATGTGACCAAGGCGGCAGTGCCACAAGTATGTGGGACTATCGTTATCAACTTTACATCTTTTGGTATTCACACTATGAATATGTGTAACATCACGTTCGAGATTCATTAAGAATAAACCATTGACCAGCGGGGCATGACCATAAAACATATCTCTCATATAAATAGAACAACCATTATTCTCGGATTTAAATGAGTAGCCATCTCGTATTAAACGAGATCCAGATACAATGTTCATGCTCAAAGCTGGCACTAAATAACAATTATTGAGGTTTAAAACTAATCCCGTAGGTAAATTTTGAGGTAGCATGCCGACGGCGATCACATCGACCTTGGAACCATTCCCGACGCGCATCGTCACCTCGTCCTTCGCCAGTCTCCGCTTATTCCACAGCTCCTATTTTGAGTTACAAATATGAGCAACCGCACCGGTATCAAATACCCAGGAGCTACTATGAGTACTGGTAAGGTACACATCAATTACATGTATATCACATATACCTTTAGTGTTGCCGACCGTCTTGTCCGCTAAGTATTTGGGGCAGTTCCGCTTCCAGTGTCCCCTTCCCTTGCAATAAAAGCACTCAGTCTCAGGTTTGGGTCCATTCTTTGGCTTCTTCCCAGCAACTGGCTTATCGGGCGCGGCAACTCCCTTGTTGTCCTTCTTAAAGTTCTTCTTACCCTTGCCTTTCTTGAAACTAGTGGTTTTATTGACCATCAACACTAGATGTTCCTTTTTGATTTCCACCTCCGCTGATTTCAACATTGAAAATACTTCAGGAATAGTTTTCACCATCCCCTGCATATTGTAGTTCATCACAAAGCTCTTGTAGCTAGGTGGGAGCGACTGAAGGATTCTGTCAATGACCACCTCGTCCGGGAGGTTAATGTCCAGCTGGGACAAGCGGTTGTGCAACCCAGACATTTTGAGTATGTGCTCACTGACAAAACTATTTTCCTCCATCTTACAACTATAGAACTTGTCGGAGACTTCATATCTCTCGACCCGGTCATGAGCTTGGAAAACCATTTTTAGCTCTTCGAACATCTCATATGCTCCGTGTTGCTCAAAACGCTTTTGGAGCCCCGGTTCTAAGCTGTAAAGCATGCCGCACTGAACGAGGGAGTAATCATCAGCACGTGACTGCCAAGCGTTCATAATGTCTTGGTTCTCTGGGATGGGTGCTTCACCTAGCGGTGCTTCTAGGACATATGCTTTCTTGGCAGCTATGAGGATGATCCTCAGGTTCCGGACCCAGTCCGTATAGTTGCTGCCATCATCTTTCAGCTTGGTTTTCTCTAGGAACGCGTTGAAGTTGAGGTTGACATGAGCGTGGGCCATTTGATCTACAAGACATTTTTGCAAAGGTTTTTAGACTAAGTTCATGATAATTAAGTTCATCTAATGAAATTATTTAATGAACTCCCACTCAGATTAGACATCCCTCTAGTCATCTAAGTGATACATGATCCGACTCAACTAGACCGTGTCCGATCATCACGTGAGACGGACTAGTCATCATCGGTGAACATCTCCATGTTGATCGTATCTTCCATACGACTCATGTTCGACCTTTCGGTCTCTTGTGTTCCGAGGCCATGTTTGTACATGCTAGGCTCGTCAAGTCAACCTAAGTGTTTGCATGTGTAAATCTATCTTACACCTGTTGTATGTGGACGTTGGAATCTATCTCACCCGATCATCACATGGTGCTTCGAAACAACGAACTTTCGCAACGGTGCACAGTTAGGGGGAACACTTTCTTGAAATTATTATGAGGGATCATCTTATTTACTACCGTCATACTAAGCAAATAAGAAGCAAAACATGATAAACATCACATGCAATCAAATAGTGACATGATATGGCCAATATCATTTTGCTCCTTTTGATCTCCATCTTCGGGGCGCCATGATCATCATCATCACTGGCATGACACCATGATCTCCATCATCATGATCTCCATCATTGTGTCTTCATGAAGTTGTCATGCCAACGATTACTTCTACTTCTATGGCTAACGTGTTTAGCAATAAAGTAAAGTAATTACATGGCGTTATTAAATGACACACAGGTCATACAAAAAATAAAGACAACTCCTATGGCTCCTGCCGGTTGTCATACTCATTGACATGCAAGTCATGATTCCTATTACAAGAACATGATCAATCTCATACATCATATATATTTCATTCATCACATCCTTTTGGCCATATCACATCACAAGGCATATGTTGCAAAAACAAGTTAGACGTCCTCTAATTGTTGTTGCATGTTTTTACGTGGCTGCTATAGGTTACTAGCAAGAATGTTTCTTACCTACGCCAAAAACCACAACGTGATATGCCAATTTCTATTTACCCTTCATAAGGACCCTTTTCATCGAATCCGATCCGACTAAAGTGGGAGAGACAGACACCCGCTAGCCACCTTATGCAACTAGTGCATGTCAGTCGGTGGAACCTGTCTCACGTAAGCGTACGTGTAAGGTCGGTCCGGGCCGCTTCATCCCACGATGCCGCCGAAACAAGATAATACTAGTAGTGGCAAGAAAATTGAAAACATTTACGCCCACAACAAGATTGTGTTCTACTCATGCATAGAAACTACGCATAGACCTAGCTCTGATACCACTGTTGGGGAACGTTGCAGAAAATAAAAAAAAATCTACTCATCACCAAGATCAATCTATGTAGTTATCTAGCAACAAGAGAGAAGAGTGCATCTACATACCCTTGTAGATCACGCACGGAAGCGTTCAAGAGAACGGGGTTGATGGAGTCGTACTCGTCGTGATCCAAATCACCGATGATCCTAGTGCCGAACGGACGGCACCTCCGCGTTCAACACACGTATGGTTGGGGAAGACGTCTCCTCCTTCTTGATCCAGCAAGGGGGAGGGAGAGGTTGATGGAGATCCAGCAGCACGACGGCATGGTGGTGGAAGTAACGGCGATCTTGGCAGGGCTTCGCCAAGCTCAGAGAGAGGGAGAGGTGTTACGGAGGGAGAGGGAGGCGCCAGGAGCAGGGGTGCGCAGCCCTCCCTCCCCCCTCTTTATATAGGGGCCTTGGGGGGGCGCCGTCCCCCAAGAGATTGAATCTCAAGGGGGAGCGGCGGCCAAGGGGGGACTTACCCCCAAGCCAAGTGGGGCGCCCCCCACCCCTAGGGTTTCCAACCCTAGGCGTAGGGAGAGGCCCAAGGGGAGCGCACCAGCCCACCAGAGGCTGGTTCCCTTCCCTCTTCGGCCCATGAGGCCCTTCGGGATAAGTGGCCCCACCCGGTGGACCCCCGGGACCCTTCCGGTGGTCCCGGTACAATACCGGTGACCCCCGAAACTTTCCCGGTGGCCGAAACTGGACTTCCTATATACAATTCTTCACCTCCAGACCATTCTGGAACTCCTCATGACGCCCGGGATCTCATCCGGTACTCCTAACAACTTTCGGGTTACCGCATACTAGTATCTCTACAACCCTAGCGTCACCGAACCTTAAGTGTGTAGACCCTACGGGTTCGGGAGACACGCAGACATGACCGAGACGACTCTCCAGCCAATAACCAACAGCGGGATCTGGATACCCATGTTGGCTCCCACATGTTCCACGATGATCTCATCAAATGAACCACGATGTCGAGGATTCAAGTAATCCCGTATACAATTCCCTTTGTCAATCGGTACGTTACTTGCCCGAGATTCGATCGTCGGTATCCCAATACCTCGTTCAATCTCGTTACCAGCAAGTCACTTTACTCGTACCGTAATGCATGATCCCGTAACCAAACACTTGGTCACATTGAGCTCATTATGATGATGCATTACCGAGTGGGCCCAGAGATACCTCTCCGTCATACGGAGTGACAAATCCCAGTCTCGATTCGTGTCAACCCAACAGATACTTTCGGGGATACCTGTAGTATACCTTTATAGTCACCCAGTTACGTTGGTGACGTCTGGTACACCCAAAGCACTCCTACAGCATCCGGGAGTTACACGATCTCATGGTCTAAGGAAATGATACTTGACATTGGAAAAGCTCTAGCAAACGAACTACACGATCTGTGCTATGCTTAGGATTGGGTCTTGTCCATCACATCATTCTCCTAATGATGTGATCCCGTTATCAATGACATCCAATGTCCATAGTCAGGAAACCATGACTATCTGTTGATCAATGAGCTAGTCAACTATAGGCTTACTAGGGACATGTTATGGTCTATGTATTCACACATGTATTATGATTTCCGGATAACACAATTATAGCATGAATAACAGACAATCATGAACAAGGAAATATAATAATAATCATTTTATTATTGCCTCTAGGGCATATTTCCAACAAAGACCCCCGGCAAGACCCTTGCCAGGGATGACTACGAAGCCCCCCGGCAAGCCTTGCAGGGGATGATCGCTGGGCCGCGGCCAGGCCCACGCCCCGCAAAGATTTACCACCTCACCACCACTCGAGTGCGACGACCAGTGTGCCAACTAAGCAGGCGCCTACATGGCAGCATGCAGATCTTCGTGGAGGCTCTACCATCACGCCAATACAGTAGCTAGCTAGCCGGCATGGCATTGCATGCCTCGTCAGCCTGGACACGTGTCAAAGCGAGGAGGGGCGGCGACAAACGAGATAGCTTCTGTTGCCGTCCCCGATAAAGGAAGAGGGCACGTAGTCAACGCATTAAATGCATTTGTCCTACGGTGCCGAGCGATAAGCTCGTACACTGTAACTTGCTTTCCACCTCCTATGTGCCGCTATGGCAACCCCTTTCACGTATAAAAGGAAGCCCGAGGCGTACAGAGAGAGGATTCGGACTTTCGGACCGGGCATGCACTGCAGCTAGTTCAAAAGCTCAAGAACACATATATCCAGACAAGCAGGACTAGGGTATTACGCATCTTTGCGGCCCGAACCTGGGTAAAATCCCCTGTGCTGACTCCTAGACCTGCTCTTCGTGTAGCTACTCTCCCTGCCGAACGTATAAGGGATTCCTTTGATCCCATAGGTGTTTGTTTCCCCGACATCTTTGTGTGGAGGTTTGAATTTACATCCAAGCATAGCACGCATTTTGTTTTGCTTGATCTTTATGATAAATCATATACCATGGACCTAGAATGTTCTAATGATGCATACAAAATCCCACAGTGGGGCATTCATAGTGAGCCTTGCAAAACTGAATATAATGATTTCCTTGCTAGCATCACTCTGGGAGAAACTAGAAATATTACACAAGCCACCATAGGGAGCATTCACTTTCCTGCCCTACATTATTTTGCTCTCTTCATAGGTAGATGCATTAATGGTAAACATGCTCATAGCCACCTTTGCACATCAGATCTTAGTGTCCTCAAGTGTGCGGTAATGGGTGATAAATGATAAAACTTGGGGGGCTATTATTGCAAGGAGGTTGCATCTTAATGCTAAGGATGGAGATTTCTTTGGAGGGATTTATGCCACCCGTTAGCTAATTATCTTGGGGTACCCATAAGGGAGAATGACATTGAGTTACCAACCACTTTTCTTGATTATAATTCTATGGTGCGCTACCAGTTTCTTGGGAGGAACGAACAGTCCCTCCTGTACTGACTAATCTTTGACAGGCAATGTGTTGTCCATATTACCCTTACTGCTCCTACCTTCTTTAACTTTCAGGTAAAACGTGGATACTTTATAACCAGAGAGGAAGCGAATGAGTATGAGAGAGAGGTGGAGGCCGCTCGCCTCCACGCTGCAGCCCTTCAGGCAGTAGTTACCGCATCCCAGTACAACCCCGAATACAACTTTGGATACCGCCAGGCCAGCCGTGGCCATAGACCAATTTAGGCCAAAAGCCTTAGCTTGGGGGTGTACATATTTCTCACCAACATTACATTCATATTCCCACACTCATTTCAGTTGTCGGTGTTCATACTTTTTCATTGAATCATCCATGCTAGTTTATTTTTCTCGTTTTCTTCTTGTGTGTTTGAAGAACTTTGAGAAATTAAAAAAAAATAGTTCTAGTTTCTTTTCAGTTTTAATTTTTAGTCTATTTAGTAGTATTAAAAGAAAACCCCAAAATATTTCTCGTTCTTCTTTTGCTTGAATGGAGCTTTCCCATGTAAATAGTTTTTCTCGTTCTTGTTTTTCTTTGTTCAGAAAAACCAAAACTACAAAAACATTTTAGTGAGTTTCTTTGAAATCCCCTTTTCCTTTCTTTGGGTCGTAAGGAGAAGACCATGATGAAAATGTTGAGTGGCCCTCATATGCATTATTGTTGATCTAACAAAGAGCCCATATTACCTTGTCTTCTCCTTTAAATAAATGTTTGCAGATTCCATCTTAGTCCCATGCACGTGCACTATTATTATTATTCACGCCATTCGGTCGTGCAAGTGAAAGGCAATAATGACGATATATGATGAAAATATTGAGATGGAGAAAAGTTGGTACGAACTCGACCTATTTTGTTTTTGTAAATATGATTAGTTCATCATTCTTGATTCAGCCCATTATGATAACATGTTTGCAATGACAATTAGAGATTATAGTTACTCATGCCATGCTTAATTAGCTAGGAGCTTATAATGGTTTACCTTGCGTGCCAACATGCTTTTAAAATGGTTGTGTTATACTCCCTCCGTCTCAAAATTCTTGTCTTAGATTTGTCTAAATACAGATGTATCACGTCACATTTTAGTATTAGATACATCCGTATCTAGACAAATCTAAGACAAAAATTTTGGGATGGAGGGAGTAGTATGATAGGATGGTATCCTCCTTTGAATTATTTAAGTGGCTTGACTTGGCACATGTTCACGCATGTAGTTGAAACAAAAACAACATAGCCTCCACGATATTTATGTTCATGGTGATTTATATCCTACTCACGCTTGCACTCAATGTTGGTTAATCTCAATGCATGTTTATGACCATTGTCGCTCTCTAGTTGGTCGCTCCTCAATCTTTTGCTAGCCTTCACTTATACTAAGCGGGAATACTGCTTGTGCATCCAGTTCCATAAACCCAAAGTTGTTCCATATGTTTCCACCATACCTACCTATATATATGAGGTATTTACCTGCCGTTCCAAGTAAATTTGCATGTGCCAAACTCTAAATCTTCAAATGATAATCTGTTTTGTATGCCTGAATCGCTCATGTAGTGACTGGGGGCTGTCAGTATCTTCCATGCTAGGTGGGTTATTCTCAAGATGAGTGTTTATTCACTTGTCATTCACAAGAAAGTGGCTAGTAATCAGGATGCCCAGTTCCATGCTCGAAATCAAATTAGAATGCAACTTCAAACAAAACTCCCCCAGGATTGTTGTTGGTATGGACGGTACCCGTTGTTTCGGACCAACTATGGAATGTGCTTGTTGGTGGAGGGGGAGTAAAAACTTTACCATTCTGTATCTAACATGGAAGATAGTGAGATTTCTTGCTTGTTATGTTGACAATGAAAGTATACCACTTAAAATTATATTCATCTCTATTTTAAAGCTCGAGCCCTGGCACCTGTGCAAATCCCTAATTCCCTCTGCAAAGGGCCTATCTATTTACTTTTACTGCTGAGTCATCATCCTCTTATAAAAACACCAATTAGAGAGCACCACTGTCATTTGTATGCTTTGCTATTAATTGATATGGAGTATAAGTGTGGCTGGATCTTTTTTACCATGAATTACAATATCTAGTCAGTCCTTGATCTTTAGGGGTGCTCTGCATTTATGTTTTGCGGTCTCGGAAAGGCCTAGTGAGATACCATTTTTGTCATATTATATCATGATTGTTTTGAAAAAGTGTTGTCATCCGAGATTCATTATTATTGCTCGCTAGTTGATTATGCCATTGATATGAGTAAATGTGAGACCTGAATGTTATTGTGAATATGGTTAGTTCATAATCTTTGTTGAAAACCTGAATGTTCGCTATACATATTTGCAACAACAAGATCTAACAGAGTTTGTAAAAGTTTTTCTTTATCACTTTCAGTTTATCAACTAAATTGCTTGAGGACAGGCAATGAGTTAAGCTTGGGGGAGTTTCTGTTTTTTCCTTGTTTTTGAGCCTCGCAAAAAAGGAATACCAAACAGAATGAAACCTTCGTGGTGATTTTTCTTGGACCAGAAGACACCCAGGAGACTTGGAGTGCAAGTCAGAAGAGCCATGAGGTGGCCACAAGGGTGGAGGGCGCGCCCAGGGGGGTAGGGCGCGCCCCTACCTTGTGGGCCCCTCGGTGACCCCCTGACCTAGATCTTCCTCCTGTATATTCACATATATTTCCAAACCACCAGAGGCATCCATGGAAACAATTTTCCACCGCCGCAACCTTCTGTTCCCGTGAGATCCCATCTTGGAGCCTTTTCCGGCATCCTGCCGGAGGAGGATTCGATCACGGAGAGCTTCTACATCAACTCTATTGCCCTTCCGATGAAGCATGGGAAGTTTACCACAGACCTACGGGTCCATAGCTAGTAGCTAGCTGGCTTCTTCTCTCTCTCTCTTTGATTCCCAATACCATGTTCTCCTCGATTTTCTTGGAGATCTATCCGATGTAATCTTCTTTTGCGGTGTGTTTGTCGAGATTCGATGAATTGTGGATTTATGATATGTTTATCTATGAATATTATTTGAATCTTCTCTAAATTCTTATATGCATGACTTGATATCTTTGTAATTCCCTTTGAAATATTGGTTTAGTTTGGCCAACTAGATTGGTTTTTCTTCCAATGCGAGAAGTGCTTAGCTTTGGGTTCAATCTTGCGGTGTCCTTTCCCAGTTACAATAGGGTCAGCAAGGCACGTATTTAATTGTTGCCATCGAGGATAAAAAGATGGGGTTTACATCATATTGCTTGAGTCTATTCCTCTACATCATGTCATCTTACTTAAAGTGTTACTCTGTTCTTCATGAACTTAATACTCTAGATGAAGGCAGGAGTCGGTCAATGTGTGGAGTAATAGTAGTAGATGCAGGCAGAAGTCTGTCTACTTGACATGAACGTGATGCCTATATTTCATAATCATTGCCTTGGATATCATCATAACTTTGGGCTTTTCTATCAATTGCTCGACAATAATTTGTCCACCCACCGTATTATTTGCTTTCTTGAGAGAAGCCTCTAGTGAAACCTATGGCCCCGGGGTCTATTTTCCATCATATTAGTTTCCAATCTACTATTGTCCATCATATTACTTTTCGATCTACTATTTTGCAATCTTTTACTTTCGGATCTATAACCCAAAAAACAAAAAAATATTTTACTTTTTGTTTATGTGTCTCTATCAGATCTCACTTTTGCAAGTGACCGTGAAGGGATTGACAACCCCTTTATCGCATTGGGTGCAAGTTGTTTGATTGTTTGTGCAGGTATTTGTGGCTTGTGCGTTGTCTCCTACTGGATTGATACCTCTTTAACTGAGGGAAATACTTATCTCTACTTTGTTGCATCACCCTTTCCTCTTCGAGGGAAAAAACAACGCAAGCTCAAGAAGTAGAAGGAAGAATTTCTGGCACCGTTGCCGGGGAGAACTACGCCAAGTCAAGACATACCAAGTACCCATCATAACTCTCATCTCTTGCATTACATTATTCACCATTTGCCTCTCATTTTCCAATCCCCCACTTCTAAAACGATTTTTGAAAAGATTCGCCCCTTTTCTTTGCCCTTCTTCCGTTCATCTCCTTCATTGCCTTTCGCTTCCGTGTGTTAGTGTGCTTGCCTGCCTTTGTGGCTCAACCAAAGAATGTTGATCCCCACTATAGGAGGTTGGAAGAAATTGAAAATAATGTTAGGAGCTTCATGTTTTTACGATTTGAGCATAATAGTTTCTTTAGAAACGAGCTTAAGGAGTAGAAACGTTTATGGAGTACATGAATAAAGAGCTTGATGATATGTCTAAGGAATTTTATGGTTTGAAATCTCAATTTGCTTACCTTGAAAATTTAGTAGGCCAAATTTCCGATAAACAAGCTACTTTAGTAAATAAGATGGCTGCTAAACCGGAGTCTGAAGATAATGATGAAGATCTTAAAGTGATTGATGTGACTCCTATTGAATCTTTATTTTCCAATATAAATCTTGATAAAGATGGGACTGGAGATGAGTCAGCTTTAGTTAAAAGGCGTCCCAATGATTCGGAGTTTTTAGATCTTGATGCAAAAATTGATAAAAGTGGGATTGAAGAGGTCAAAACTTTAAGTAGCGATGAACCCACTCTTCCAGATTTCAAGGGATTTAATTATGATAATTGTTCTTTAATATATTATATTTCTTTGTTGCAATCCATGTTGAATTGTCCTCATGCTTTTACTAAAGATATGGTTGACGCGATGCAATCTTTTGAAGAAAAGCTTGAATTGGAAGTTTCTATCCCTAGAAAACTTTATGATGAGTGGGAACCTACTATTAAGGTTAATATTAAAGATTATGAGTGCCATGCTTTGTGTGATTTGAGTTCTAGCATTTCCATGATTCCAAAAACTTTATGTGATATACTAGGTTTCCGTGAATTTGATGATTGTTCCTTAAATTTGCATCTTGCGGATTCCACTATTAAAAACCTATGGGAAGGATTAATGATGTCCTTATTGTTGCAAATATGAATTATGTGCCCGAAGATTTCATTGTTCATGATATAAATTGCAATCCTACATGTCCTATTATTCTTGGTAGACCTTTCATTAGAATGATTGGTGCAATTGTTGATATGAAAGAAAGAAACATTAGATTTCAATTTCCGTTAAGGAAGGGCATGGAACATTTTCCTAGAAAGAAAATTAAGTTGCCATATAAATCTATTATGAGAGCTACTTATGGATTGCATACCAAAGATGACAATACCTAGATCTATTTGTGTTTTTATGCCTAGCTAAGGGCGTTAAACAATAGCGCTTGTTGGGAGGCAACCCAATTTGATTTTTGTTCTTTGCTTTTTGGTTCTGTTTTGCACTAAATAGTTCATCTAGCCTCTGGTTGTATGTGTTTTTGTGTTTTAATTAGTGTTTGTGCCAAGTAAGACCTTTGGGATAGTAACATTGCCCCTTCTCTCTTTTTCTCTCATATATTTTTTTATTCGTGCCTTTCTCATTTTTTGGCCTTTTTTTCATCCGGAGTCTCATCCCGAATTGTGGGGGAATCATAGTCTCCATCATCCTTTCCTCACTAGGACAATGCTCTAATAATGAAGATCATCACACTTTGATTTATTTACAACTCAGGAATTACAACTCGATACTTGGAACAAAATATGAGTCTATATGAATGCCTCCGGCGGTGTACCGGGATGTGCAATGATCAAGAGTGACATGTATGAAAGAATTATGAAAGGTGGCTTTGCCACAAATACAATGTCAACTACATGATCATGCAAAGCAATGTGATAATGATGAAGTGTGTCATAATAAAGGAAACAGTGGAAAGTTGCATGGCAATATATCTCGGAATGGCTATCAAAATGCCATAATAGGTAGGTATGGTGGCTGTTTTGAGGAAGGTATATGGTGGGTGTATGGTACCGGAGAAAGTTGTGCGGCACAAGAGAGGCTAGCAATGGTGGAAGGGTGAGAGTGCGTATAATCCATGGACTCAACATTAGTCATAAAGAACTCACATACTTACTGCAAAAATCTATTAGTTACTGAAATGAAGTACTATGCGCATGCTCCTAGGGGGATAGATTGGTAGGAAAAGACCATCGCTCGTCCCCGACCGCCACTCATAAGGAAGACAATCAAAAAATAAATCATGCTCTGACTTCATCACATAACGGTTCACCATACGTGCATGCTATGGGAATCACAAACTTCAACACAAGTATCTCTCAAATTCACAACTACTCACTAGCATGACTCTAATATTACCATCTTCATATCTCAAAACAATCACAAAGAATCAAACTTCTTATAGTATTCAATGCACTTTTATATGAAAGTTTTTGTTATATCCATCTTTGGATGCTATCATATTAGGACTAAATTTATAACCAAAGCAAATTACCATGCTGTTAGAGACTCCCAAAATAATATAAGTGAAGCATGAGAGTTCATCAATTTCTATAAAATAAAACCATCGTTGTGCTCTAAAAGCATATAATTAAAGCACTAGAGCAATATTGCCTAGCTCAAAAGATATAAGTGAAGCACATAGAGTATTCCAATAAATCATGATTCATGCATGTCTCTCTTAAAATGTGTGTACAGCAAGGATGATTATGTCAAACTAAAAAGCAAAGACTCAAGTCATACAAAATGCCTGCAAGCAAAACACACATCATGTGATGAATAAAAATATAGAATCAAGTAAAGTTACCGATAGATGAAGTCGAAAGAGGGGATGCCTTTCGGGACATCCCCTAGCTTAGGCTCTTGGTTGTCCTTGAATATTACCTTGGGGTGCCTTGGTCATCCCCAAGCTTAGGCTCTTGCCACTCCTTATTCCTTAGTCCATCAAATCCTTACCCAAAACTTGAAAACTTCACAACACAAAACTCAACAGAAAATCTCATAAGGTACATCAATATAAGAAAATAAATCCCCACTTTATGGTACTGTTGCAAACTCATTCTTTATTTATATTGGTGTAATATCTACTGTATTCCAACTTTTCCATGGTTCATACCCCCTGATACTACCCATAGATTCATCAAAATAAGCAAACAACACATAGAAAACAGAATCTGTCAAAAACAGAACAGTCTGTAGCAATCTGTAACTCTTGAATACTTCTGTAACTCCAAAAATTCTGAAAAATTAGGAAAACCTCAGCAATTTGTGCACCAATCCCGAGAAAAAAGAGTCAGAGCAAAGACATGTTTCAATAAAATCCTGGAAATTATTTACTGCAAGGAAAAGTTTCTGTTATTCACCCGGATCAAAACAACTATCACTGTAAGCTATCCCGAATGTCTTACTTGGCACAAACACTAACTAAAACACAAAACCACATCTAACTTGAGGCTATATGAATTATTCAAAGCAAAACAGGAACAGAAAGCAAAGAACAAGAATAAAATTGGGTTGCCTCCCAACAAGCGCTATTGTTTAACGTCCTTAGCTAGGCATAAACACACGAATAGATCTAGGTATTGTCATCTTTGGTATGCAATCCATAAGTAGCTCTCATAATAGATTCATATGGAAATTTAATTTTATTTCTAGTAAAGTGTTCCATGCCCTTCCTTAATGGAAATTGAAATCTAATGTTTCCTTCCTTCATATCAATAATTGCACCAATCGTTCTAAGGAAAGGTCTACCAAGAATAATAGGACATGTAGGATTGCAATCTATATCAAGAACAATGAAATCTTCGGGCACATAATTCCTATTAGCAACATAAGAACATCATTGATCCTTCCCATAGGTTTCTTAATAGTGGAATCCGCAAGATGCAAATTTAAAGAACAATCATCAAATTCACGGAAACCTAACACATCACATAAAGTTTTTGGAATTATGGAAACGCTAGCACCCAAATCACACAAAGCATGGCACTCATAATCTTTATTTTTAATCTTAATAGTAGGTTCCACTCATCATAAAGTTTTCTAGGGATAGAAACTTCCAATTCAATCCTTTCTTCAAAAGATTGCATCATAGCATCAATGATATGTTTAGTAAAAGCCTTGTTTTGATTATAAGCATGAGGACAATTCAACATGGATTGCAACAAGGAAATACAATCTATTAAAGAACAATTATCATAATTAAATTTCTTGAAATCCAAAATTGTGGGTTCATCATTACTTAAAGTCTTGACCTCTCCAATCCCACTTCTATCAATTTTTGCATCTAGATCTAAAAACTCTGAATCATTGGGACGCCTTTTAACTAAAGTTGACTCATCTCCAGTCCCATCTTTATCAACATTTATATTGGAAAGCAAAGATTCAATAAGAGTCACATCAATCACTTTAAGATCTTCATCGTTATTTAAAGCCTCTGGTTTAACGGCCATCTTATTTACTAATGTAGCTTGTTTATCAGAAATTTGGCCTACTAAATTTTCAAGATGAGCAAACTGAGATTTCAAACTATGAAATTCCCTAGACATATTATCGAGCTCTTTATTCATATACTCCATAAAACGTTTTTCTCTTTAAACTCGTTTCTAAAGAAACTATTATGCTCAAATTGTAAAGACATAAAGCTTCTAAAATTATTTTCAATTTCTTCCAACCTCCTAAGGTGAGGATCAACGCCTTTTGGGTGCGCCATAAAGGCAAACAGGCACACCAACACACAAGCACACAAAAAGGCAAACGAGAAAGACAAAGGGAAGAGGGGCGAGGAAAATGAGAGGCGAATGGCGAATACTGTAATGCAAGAGATGAGAGTTTATGATGGGTACTTGCTATGTCTTGACTTGGCGTAGATCTCCCCGGTAACGGCGCCAGAAATTCTTCATGCTACTTTTTGAGCTTGCGTTGTTTTTTCCCTTGAAGAGGAAAGGGTGATGCAACAAACTAGAGTAAGTATTTCCCTCAGTTTGAGAATCGAAGTTATCAATCCAGTAGGAGACAACGCACAAATCACCGAATACCTATACAAATTATCAAACAAACTTGAACCCAACACAATAAAAGGGTTGTCAATCCCTTCACGGTTACTTGCAAAAGTGAGATCTAATGGAGATAGATAAATGATAAAGTAAATATTTTTGGTATTTTTGGTTTATAGATCGGAAGTAAAAGGTTGCAAGAATAGTAGATCGGAAACTTGTATGATGGAAAAGAGACTTTATATGATGGAAAAGAGACCTAGGGGCTATAGGTTTCACTAGAGGCTTCTCTCAAGATAGAAAATAATACGGTGGTGAACAAATTACTGCCGAGAAATTGATACAAAAGCGCAAAGTTATGACGATATCTAAGGCAATGATCATGAACATAGGCATCACATCCGTGTCAGGTAGACCGAAACGATTCTGCATCTACTACTATTACTCCACACATCAACCGCTATCCAGCATGCATCTAGAGTATTAAGTTTATAAAGAACGGACTAACGCATTAAGTAAAGTGACATGATGTAGAGGAATTAACTCAAGCAATATGATGAAAACCCCATCTTTTTATCCTCGTTAGCAACAATACAATACGTGCCTTGCTGCCCCTACTGTCACTGGGAAAGGACACCGCAAGATTGAACCCAAAGCTAAGCACTTCTCCCATTGCAAGAAAAAACCAATCTAGTTGGTCAAACCAAACCGATTATTCGAAGAGACTTGCAAAGATATCAAATCATGCATACAAGAATTCAGAGGAGATTCAAACAAGATTCATAGATAAGTTGATCATAAATCCACAATTCATCGGATCTCGGCAAACACACCGTAAGAAAGTATTACATCGAATAGATCTCCAAGAACATCGAGGAGAACATGGTATTGAGAATCAAAGAGAGAGAGGAGGCATTCTAGCTACTAGCTATGGGCCCATAGGTCTGAGGTAAACTACTCACGCTTCATCGGAAGGGCAATGGTGTTGATGTAGAAGCCCTCCGTGATTGAATCCCCCTCCGGCAGGACGCTGGAAATGGCCCCTAGATGGGATCTCATGGGTACAGAAGGTTGTGGAAGTGGAAAAGTATTTTCGTGGATGCTTCTGGTGATTTTGGGGTATAAGAATTAGGTCAGGAGACCCAAAGGGGCCCACAAGATAGGGGGCGCGCCCTCCACCCTTGTGCCCGCCTCGAGGCTCCTCCGACTTCATCTCCAAGTCTCCTAGTTTGCTTCTGGTCCAAGAAAGATCATCGCGAAAGTTTTATTCCGTCTGGACTCTGTTGGGTATTCCTTTTCTGCGAAACTGTAAAACAGGGGAAACAGGAACTGGCATTGGGCTTTAGGTTAATAGGATAGTCCCAAAAATGATATAAAATAGCATAATACTGCATATAAAACATCCAAAATAGATAATATAATAGCATGGAACAATCAAAAATTATAGATACGTTTGAGACGTATCAAGTATCGAGTTGTAATTTTTTAGTTGTAAGTGAATAATAGTTTGATGATCATCATTATTAGAGCATTGTCCCATGTGAGGAAAGGATGATGGAAGCTATGATCCCCTCACAAGTTGGGATGAGTCTCCGGACTTTATAAAAAATAGAAGAGGCCAGAGAAGACATTGAAAAAAATGAGAGAAAAAGAGAGAAGGGGCAATGTTACTATCCTTTTTCCACACATGTGCTTCAAAGTAGCACCATGATCTTCATGATAAAGAGTCTCCTATTTTGTCACTTTCATATACTAGTGGGAGTTTTTCACTATAGAACTTGGCTTGTATATTCCAATGATGGGCTTCCTCAAATTGCCCTAGGTCTAGCGAGTTGGATGCACACCCACTTAGTCTCTTTTTGAGCTTTCATAAAGTTATATCTCTAGTGCATCCGTTGCATGGCAATCCCTACTGACTCACATTGCTATCTATTGATGGGCATCTCCATAGCCTGTTGATACACCTAGTTGATGTGAGACTATCTCCTTTTTTTTTCTCCAGAACCACCATATTCTATTCCACCTATAGTGCTATGTCCATGGCTCACGCTCATGTGTTGCGTGGAAGTTGAAAAAGGTTTGAGAACATCAAAAGTATAAAACAATTTCTTGGCTAGTCATCGGGATTGTGCATGATTTGAATTTTGTGTGTGATGAAGATGGAGCATAGCCAGACTATATGATTTTGTAGGGATAGCTTTCTTTGGCCATGTTATTTTGAGAAGACATGATTGCTTTATTAGTATGCTTGAAGTATTATCGTTTTTATGTCAATATTAAACTTTTGTTTTGAATCTTATGGATCTGAACATTCATGCTACAGTGAAGAAAATTACATGGATAAATATGTTAGGTAGCATTCCACATCAAAAATTCTGTTTTTATCATTTACCTACTCGAGGACGAGCAGGAATTAAGCTTAGGGATGTTTGATACTTCTCCAACATATCTATAATTTTTTATTGTTCCATGCTATTCATTATATATTTTGGATGTTTTATATGCATTAATATGCTATTTTATATTATTTTTGGGACTAACCTATTAACCTAGAACCCAGTGCCAGTTTCTGTTTTTCCTTGTTTTTGAGCCTCGTGGAAGAGGAATACCAAATGGAGTCCAGATGGAATAAAACCTTCGCGATGATTTTTCTTGGACTAGAAGACACCCAGGAGACTTGGAGTGCAAGTCAGAAGAAACACGAGGCGGCCACAAGGGTGGAGGGCGCGCCCCCTACCTTGTGGGCCCCATGGTGAACCCTAACCTAAATCTTCCTCCTATATATTCACATATATTCCCAAACCACCAGAGGCATCCACAAAAACACTTTTCCACCGCCGCAACCTTCTGTTCCCGTGAGATCCCATCTAGGGGCCTTTTCCAGCATCCTGCTGGAGGGGGATTCAATCACAGAGGGCTTCTACACCAACTCTATTGCCCTTCTGATAAAGCGTGAGTAGTTTACCATAGACCTACGGGTCCATCGCTAGTAGCTAGGTGGCTTCTCCTCTCTCTTTGATTCTCAATACCATGTTCTCCTCAATGTTCTTGGAGATCTATCCGATGTAATCTTCTTTTTTGGTGTGTTTGTCGAGATCCGATAAATTGTGGATTTATTATCTGTTTATCTATGAATATTATTTGAATCTTCTCTGAATTCTTATATACATGATTTGATATGTTTGTAATTCTCTTCGAACTATCGGTTTAGTTTGGCCAACTAGATTGGTTTTTCTTGCAATGGGAGAAGTGCTTAGCTTTGGGTTCAATCTTGTGGTGTCCTTTCCCAGTGATAGTAGGGGCGGCAAGGCACGTATTGTATTGTTTCCATCGAGGATAAAATATGGGGTTTACATCATATTGCTTGAGTTTATTCCTCTACATCATGTCATCTTACTTAAAGCATTACTCTGTTCTTCATGAACTTAATAATCTAGATGCCGGCAGGAGTCGGTCGATGTGTGGAGTAATAGTAGTAGATGCAGGCATGAGTCGGTCTACTTGACATTGACGTGATGCCTATATTTCATAATCATTGCCTTGCATATCGTCACAACTTTGCGCTTTTCTATCAATTTCTCGACAGTAATTTGTTCACCCACTCTATTATTTGCTTTTTTGAGAGAAGCCTCTAGTGAAACCTATGGCCCCGGGTCTATTTTCCATCATATTAGTTTCCAATCTACTATTTTCCATCATATTAGTTTACGATCTACTATTTTGCAATATTTCACTCACTACTGGAATCAGCTACTTTGCCATCTGCCAACTCTTTGCCGTCTGCTAGCAGACGGCAAAGAAGCTCTTTGCCATCAGCTACCCAAAAGCAGACGGCAAAGCACTGGATGATGGCAAATAAAGTCTTTGCCATCAGCCAGTTTTTTGCCGTCGGCTAGCAGACGGCAAAGAGGGAGGGGGGCCCACTGAGGAGCTGCTTAAAAAAATACTTAACGGCCCCCCTCTTTGTCGTCTGCTAGCAGACGGCAAAGAGGGCGGACGGCAAACATTTAGCATATCTAACGGCGCGCCCCACCCCACCCCTCTCTCTCTGTTTCTCTCCCTGCTCCCACACGCGCGCCGCCGCCCCCACCACTCACCGCCGCCCGGTCGCCCCACCGCCCCGCCGCCCCACCGGTCCCCCGCCCCGTCGCCCCCGCCGCCCTGCCGTCTCGGCGCCGCCGCGCCCCGGCCCCCCCCCCGCGCCCCACCGCCCCGGGCCCGGCGCCGCCGCCCCAGGCTGCCCCGCCCCCCTCCTCCACCGGCCCCCCGCCTCGTCGCCACTGCCGCCCGGCGCCGTCGCCCCACCGGGCCCCCGCCCCGTCGCCCCCGCCGCCCTGCCGTCTCGGCGCCGCCGCACCCTGGCCCCCCGGCACCCCGGCCCCCCCGCGCCCCACTGCCCCGGGCCCGGCGCCGCCGCTCCGCCCCCCTCCTCCACCGGCCACCTCCTCCACCGGCCCAGGTGAGCTCTACCTCCTTTGTTTTTCCTTTTTTCTGTTTTTTTAGTTTTAGGTTTATGTTTAGTTTAGATTTAGTTTTAATTTTAGGTTTAGTTTTAGGTTTAGGTTTAGTTTTAGTTTAGTTTTAGGTTTAGATTTAGTTTTTTCCTTTTTTTGTTTTTTTAGTTTTAGGTTTATGTTTAGTTTAGAGTTAGTTTTAGTTTTAGTTTTAGATAGGTTTAGTTTTAGGTTTAGTTCAGTTTTAGGAAAGAAGAAGAAGAAGAAGAAACAGGAGAGGAGGAGAAGAAGAAGAGGAAAAAGGAAAGGAAGAAGAAGAAGAGGAGGAGGAGAAGAAAAAAGAAGAAGAGGAAGAAGAAGAAGAAAAAAGAGGAGAGGAGGAGAAGAAGAAGAGGAAAAAGGAAAGGAGGAAGAAGAAGAAGGGAAAAAAGGAAGAAAAGGAAGAAAAGGAAGAAGAGGAAGAAGAAGAAAAGGAAAAAAGAGGAAAAAACCGACCCGACACGGCACCCCGACCCTGACCCGGCACCCCGACACGACACCCCGACCCCGAGACCCCGACCCCGACACCCCGACCCCGACCCCGACCCCGACACCGACACCCCGACCCCGAGCCTGACCCGACACCCCGACCCCGACCCCGACACGGCACCCCGACACCAACACGACACCCCGACCCCCGACACCTCCCGAAAAGGTGTTCTTTGGCCTTCCAGAGGCCGACGGGGTCATATATTTGTGGATTTTTTTTGACTGAGGACTGCAGGGCTTACACCCCACAGCATTTTATTAAAACTTAGAACATCAAGTACAAAGAAAGGTTCCTTAAGAAAAGGAACAAAACAGAAGAAAACAAAAGAAAACTATGTACAATCTAATCTAAAAGAGAAAGGAAGATCTAACTATACATCAGGAGGTAACCTCTCAAGGAGGAAGGAAATCAATCCATTTAAGCAGAGCCTCCCTGTGCTTTAACTTGATTCTGTGAGCAAGAAGGGAAATGTCATGGACAAAACCATTTCTCCACTGCCTGAAGGTAGGTCTGATATACCTGAAAGCTTTATCATTTCTGACTTTCCAGATATTCCACCAAGTAAGGAACACCACTTCAGAAAAGAAAGGCTTATTGAACTCCTTCCTAGCATGGCATGCAATCTGAACCATATCCTGATTGTTGGGCCATGAAATCTGCAGGTAATTCCAGACCCTCATGCTGAAGTTACACTGAAAAAATAGATGATTCCTGTCTTCAAGAGTTCCTGTTGGGCAAAGCACACATTCAGGCCCATCATTAATCTTCCACTTCCTGCGTTGAATCATATCCTTGGTGTTTACTCTATCCATAATGACAAGCCAGGCAAACATTGTGATTGTCATAGTACAGCATGACTTCCATATCCAACATAGCAAGGGGTTAGTTGGAATTGGCTCATGGACCAGATCATATATTTCTTGGCTGTGTATCCAGATTTCTTTCCATGTTTCCAATACCAGCAATCCTTAGCATTAGCATCCAATGAGATATCAGACAATATTCCAGAAAGTTGATTTAGCTCCCTGTAGGCCATTTCAGATAATGGCAGAGAGAACATGCTATGAAACTCACCAGTGGCCAATACTTCCAAAACAGAGGAATTCTTTTGTGTGCAAAAAGAGAACAGCCTGGGGAATCTATCCTGAAGTGGAATGCAAGAATTATCCACTTCCCAAGAATCTGACCAGAATAGCAAGGAGTCACCTTTTCGAACGCATACTGAAGACACAGCCCTGAATTTGTCCATTAGCTTACATATGTCCCTCCACCAAAAAGAGCCACACATAGCGGTGCCATGTGGGACTCTCTGATAATAATAACTGTCCCAGATCAAATGAACCCATGGTACATCAACTTTATTATAAAACTTATTGAGGAACTTCATTAACAAAGCTTCATTCTGCAGCCCCAAGTTCAGGATGCCAAGCCCACCCTTTAATTTAGGTCTACATACCAGTGGCCAGGCAGCGAGAGAGTTCCCCTTTTCCTGGCCATACTTTCTCCAAAGATACTGTCTTTGTATTCTTTCCAGTTGTTTCAAAATCCCTTGTGGAATAGATAAGCTACAGAGGAAGAAGATTGGCAATGAGGAGATAACAGAATTTACCAACTGTAGTCTGCTACCTTGCGGTAGAAACCAAGAGCTAGCAGTCAACCTTCTTTCCATGCAGTCCACAAGTGGCAAAAGGTCCACAATTTTAGGCCTAGTGGTTCCCACTGGCAACCCCAGATATGTAAAGGGCATCACCCCCAGTTGACATCCAAATTGAGCAGCAAGAACATTGGCATAATTGGTATCCACATTAATTGGGTACATTGAAGATTTGTGGTAATTAATCTAGGTTAGCTCATAAACGACCTATTTCACCTAGGTTAGCTCATAAACGACCTATTTCACCTAGGTTAGCTCATAAACGACCCATTTCACCTAGGTTAGCTCATAAACGATCCATTTCACCTAACTTAGCTCATAAACGATCCATTTCACCTAAGTTAGCTAATAAATGGCATATACTTCTTCTTCTAGTCTTCTTCTTCTTCTTCTATTCTTTTTCTAACTTTCTAATTTGTCATTTTGCAGGTTTCATTAACTTCACGGAAGCCAGCATCCTATGATGGATTGCTTGTTTTTTCCTTTGATGCACTTCTTGTATTCTGCTCGCTTGCTATGATGAAACTAGATTGCTATGATGAAACTTTGCATATTGTAATATGTATGGATTGATGGGACTATGTGCAACCTACTCTGTATGTATGGATGGATATATATGTGCTGGATATTTATTATGTTGGATATATATGTGCTGGATAT
This sequence comes from Triticum timopheevii, assembly GCA_963921465.1. Taxonomy (NCBI): domain Eukaryota; kingdom Viridiplantae; phylum Streptophyta; class Magnoliopsida; order Poales; family Poaceae; genus Triticum; species Triticum timopheevii. The sequence continues at coordinate 429,762,726 of OY997268.1, read as the reverse complement.
TTATGTGATGGATATATATGTGATGTGATATATTTGCTGTGATAATTGTTGGATATAAGAAAAACAGAATAAAAAAGAGGCAGTACAGGCTCTTTGCCGTCCGCGGCAGATGGCAAAGACCCTTTGCCGTCGGTGGCAGATGGCAAAGGAGACATGTGGCGGCCACCTGTGCTTCCTCAGAGATGAGCCATTTGGCAAATTTGCCTACCGTGGCGGACGGCAAAGTTAAGCTGATGGCAAAGACTTTGCCTTTGCCGTCCGCCGTGGCTGACGGCAAAACACAGCGGGCGCTGACGCATTGCTGACGTCAACTGGCGGACAGCAAAGAGGCGTTCAAATTTGCCGTCCGCTGGCTGACGGCAAAGGCCGCCGTTAGCCGCCTAACGGACTAACGCTGGCGGACGTCCAGTATTTTGCCGTCAATCCTCTTTGCCATCCGCCGCTGTAGGCAAAGCACTCTTTGCCGTCCGTCATAAAAAGCAGATGGCAAAGGGTCTGTCTTTGCCGTCACTGTTTGCCGTCCACTGCTGACGGCAAAGCATTTTGCTGTCCGCCATCCCTGGCTTTGCCGTCCGCTGTGGAGGACGGCAAAGTAGCTGATTCCTGTAGTGACTTTCAGATCTATAAACCGAGAAACACAAAAATATTTTACCTTTTGTTTATCTATCTCTATCAGATCTCACTCTTTCAAGTGACCGTGAAGGGATTGACAAACCCTTTAACGCGTTGGGTGCAAGTTGTTTGATTATTTGTGCAGGTATTGGTGGTTTGTGTGTTCTCTCCTACTAGATTGATACCTTGGTTCTCTAACTGAGGGAAATACTTATCTCTACTTTGCTGTATCACCCTTTCCAATTCAAGGGAGAAACCAACGCAAGCTCAAGAAGGAGCAGTATCTACTTTTCCAAGCTCTTTTGCCCTTGTTTTGGACTCTAATTTGCATGATTCGAATGGAACTAAGCCGAACTAGCGTTGTTTTCGGCGGAATTGCAATGGTGTTATTTTTGTGCAGAAATATAATTTCTTGGATTGACCTGAGTATTTACGGAGAATATTTTTGGAATATATAAAAATACTGGCGAAAGAATCAACAGGAGGGGACCCTCTAGGACACCACAAGGGTGGAGGGCGCGCCCTTCCCCTAGGCGCGCCCCTGCCTTGTGGGTCCCCTGGACCTCCTCCAACCCTAACTCCAACTCTATATATTCACATCCGGAGAGAAAAAAATCAAAGAGAAGGATTCATCGCGTTTTTGGCACTGAGAACACACCAGGGGGCTGCACCAGTGGGCCACAATGCCTCGGGGTGCACCCACCCCCTTGGGCGTGCCCTGGTGGCTTGTGGGTCCCACGTGGGCTCACCTCACTTATTCCAGTACCATCCACTTCGTCTTCCTCCAGAAAAACATCATATCGTTGCTCAAACCCGTGTTCTTGCTCATCTTGCTGCCATTTTCGATATCCTTGTGCAAAGCTCCATTTGCAAAACTGTCTAGGGGGATTGTTCTTCGGTATGTGACTCCTCCAATGGTCCAATTATTTTTATTCTAGTGCTTTATATATTGCAAATTTTTGCTGCTGTGGTGACCTTATTCTTGAGCTTGCATGTCAATTTATATGGTCCCAAGTAGTTTTGATGCATGATATAGCCTCTAGGAACTTGTGGGACTAGTTGCTATCAATTTTGTTGAGCTCGGTTCACTTCTATTTTGAGTCCCTAAAAATTTCAGAAATTTTTCAAAGGAAGAAAGATGTTTAGGAGAATATACCAAGGTGGTTCCTCGAGCAAGAAAGCCCATAGGCTCGCGATTCGTGAGCCCGATTTCGAACCACCGAGGGAGGCTCAAGTGCGGCCTTGTGAATCACCGTTGGATGAATTCATGGTTCATGTTGGTTTCAAGGAGGAATTTGATGCGTACATACAAAACACTGACTTTCAAGACTTTGTTACAGAAAAGTGCAGGCAATACTATCACCTCACTGATCCTAGGCATTTCTATGCCAGCAACCTTGAGGGCACAATGTTAAGAGAACATTTGTGTTGAATCGACCTGGATTGATGTTATGTGCTACCTCTTGAGCATGCATTGGTTTTCCCTTGAAGAGGAAAGGGTGATGCAGCAAAGTAGCGTAAGTATTTCCATCCGTTTTTGAGAACCAAGGTATCAATCCAGTAGGAGGCTACACTCAAATCCCTCATACCTGCACAAACAAATAAGAACCTTGCAACCAACGCCGATAAAGGGGTTGTCAATCCCTTCACGGCCACTTGCAAAAGTGATATCTGATAGAGATAATAAGATAAATATTTTTGGTATTTTTATGATATAGATTGGAAAGTAAAGATTGCAAAATAAAGTAGATCGGAAACTTATATGATGGAAAATAGACCCGGGGGCCATAGGTTTCACTAGTGGCTTCTCTCAAGATAGCATAAGTATTACGGTGGTTGAACAAATTACTGTCGGGCAATTGATAGAAAAGTGCATAATTATGAGAATATCTAGGCATGATCATGTATATAGGCATCACGTCCGCGACAAGTAGATCGAAATGATTCTGCATCTACTACTATTACTCCACACATCGGCAGCTATCCAGCATGCATCTAGAGTATTAAGTTCATAAGAACAGAGTAACGCATTAGGCAAGATGACATGATGTAGAGGGATAAACTCAAGCAATATGATATAAACCTCATCTTTTTATCCTTGATGGCAACAATACAATACGTGCCTTGCTGCCCCTGCTGTCACTGGGAAAGGACACTGCAAGATTGAACCCAAAGCTAAGCACTTCTCCCATTGCAAGAAAGATCAATTTAGTAGGCCAAACCAAACTGATAATTCGAAGAGACTTGCAAAGATAACAAATCATACATAAAAGAATTCAGAGGAGATTCAAATATTGTTCATAGATAATCTTGATCATAAACCCATAATTCATGGGATCTCGACAAACACACCGCAAAAAGTATTACATCGAATAGATCTCCAAGAAGATCAAGGAGAACTTTGTATTGAGATCCAAAGAGAGAGAAGAAGCCATCTAGCTAATAACTATGGACCCGAAGGTCTGAGGTAAACTACTCACACTTAATCGAAGAGGCTATGGTGTTGATGTAGAAGCCCTCCATGACCGATTCCTCCTCTGGCGAAGCGCCGGAAAAGGCCCCAAGATGGGATCTCACGGGTACAGAAGGTTGCGGTGGTGGAAATAGGGTTTCGTGGTGCTCCTGGATGAGTATATATAGGCGCAAGAAGTCGGTCAGGGGAGCCACGAGGGGCCCACGAGGGTGGGGGGCGCGCCTACCCCTCCCCCTTGGGCGCGCCTCCCTACCTCGTGGCCGCCTTGTTGCTTCCTTGGCGTACACTCCAAGTCTCCTGGATTGCGTTTGTTCCAAAAACGACTCTCCTGAAGGTTTCATTCCGTTTGGACTCCGTTTGATATTCCTTTTCTGTGAAACACTGAAATAGGCAAAAAAAACAGCAATTTGGACTGGGCCTCTGGTTAATAGGTTAGTCCCAAAAATAGTATAAAAGTGTATAATAAAGCCCATTAAACATCCAAAATAGATAATATAATAGCATGGAACAATCAAAAATTATAGATACGTTGGGGACGTATCATTATGCTATGAGATTCATTCATCACAAGTTAATGGTAAATAACACAGAGATGGTTAACGTTTGCATGATTCCTTAGACCATGAGAGTATCGAGTTTATTCATGCTTGCTTCATGAACTTTGGGGTTTGTTAAACGTCATCCGTAAATGGGTGGCTATTATGGCGGCTTATGGGTTCATGGAAAAGTATGTCAAGTAACTTGATAGCTCAAGATTGGGATTTGCTTCTGCGACGATGGAGAGATATCTCTGGGCCCTCTCCATGTTACGATATCCATCATCGTCTGGCCAGACACTTTGTGATTTGATCACGAGGATGCCGGAACACGGGAACGATAAAAAAGAACAATACCGGTAACGAGGTAACTGGCAGTGAGCAAGTTGTTGATCCACGAGGATGCCAACATGTCTCACCTCAGGTATTTGTAACATATCATGAAGCAATAGAATAGCACACGGCAACTTGAGGTTCACTCAAATATTCATGCTTGTGGTATAGGGGTCAATATGGGTGTCCACGGCTCCGGTGTTGATCATTGATCGGAAGGGGTTCTAGGTCATGTCTATACTTCACCGAAAAGTTTCGGACAGCGGAACAGTTCCGCAGAGAGAGGTCATTGGATGAGTTTCGGTGAAACCGAAAAGTTGTTTTGGGATATATACTATTAAGTCAAATTGGTTTCGGCACATGCCTGATAATTCTTGGAGGGCGCCAGAGTCATTCTGGAAACTTTTTGGAATTTTCCGGGATAATAACCGGATATGCTCCGAAGCTGCCCGAACCACTTCAGATGCTTTTCGCAGATGAAAATCACTAATTTGTGATTGTTTCGGAATGCGTTGAAAATCATTTTGGTGGGTACTGGAAATGTTCTAAGCCCACATAAATATTTTTAGTTCCAACGAACACTGAAAAATGTCATTGTGAATAGTGAAAGTGCCTTTTGGGATATTTATGGAAAACCACCTTTTGGGATATTTTCCAAAAGGCTTCTAGAATGCTTGGGGGCTAAGAAACCCCCCTTGGGGCCCCCAAGAGGGTTGGACGGCCACGTAAGGGGCTCCTCCATGGGGCCCCACTTGCTCCATTACTTCCCATTTATGCCCTTGTGGAGGACTCTATTCATGGGCATTTTTGTTTTTTTTGGAATGGCCACTATACCCCTTGGTTTCCCTATAAATAGGAGGTGAGGAGGCTGCCCAAACCTCATCCCTTGCTCTCATAAAAGTTCCATGCAATGATCTGGCTTCTCTCTCCCTCCCCGCGAAATAGTTTCGTAGAGCCGAAAGGCTGTCTGGGTTCCAGTGGGAACTAGTTCTGGACGGCGAAGCCCTGCTGGATAGATGACACCGTATGTGTGCAACTCTGTAGAGAGATCGTAGTTTTGGTCTTAGTTCAAGAGTGCCTCCCGAAGGGCTGTCCAAGTGACCGTCTGAGATTCTGAGGTCCTCCCGAAGGGCTGTCCGAGGATCCGTTCGGTGGGACTATCTGAGGGACTATCCCAAGGCCTCCCGAAGGGCTGACTGTATATCCGTCCGGGGAGCAGACGAGGGAGTACATCCTCGCGGTTGGGAGGTTGTAAATCCTAGCCGCGGGGATCTGCACCACCGATCGTCATCGACTCTACTTCCGTTGCGCTACGAGTCGGTAACGAAAAGATCAAACCTTGTATGCAGTCTCCATTATGGTCCTGGGCTGGTGCATAGGTCGGAAATTTTTTGTTTTCTGCTGCGTTCCCCTATAGTGGCATCATGAGCCGTGCTATGCATAGATGCAGGTTGCGATCTAGAATACATAGAGATGTATGTGTGTTGCACAATATAATTAGGTAGTAGATGAGTTCTATTACCGAAAATTATTTGTGCGGGTAGCAGATGAAATCTGTTACCCGATGTTCCTGTTGCTTCCCTTGAATTTGCATAATCCTGATCTTGACGACATGGTGGAATCTCACAAAGTTCTGGCAATCCGTGATCCTTTCATACTGCTCCTGAGTATGCTGATTGACAAATCAATGAAGTGCTAACAGTGGGTTCCACCATAGTTAAAGAAAGATGGATGTTTTGTGGACGAAAGGGCAATGCAGAAATGATCTGCGCAGGGGTCATGCGTATGACGAAGTTTAGTATGGGATTCGAGATTTTATTATCTCGTGCTTCATGCACCCCACAAAGTTAATCTAGCGACTTGAATTATCATACTTGATGATGGACGTAGGTAGATTTGGTTTGTTTCGAAACCTTAGAAGCCACGTAAAACCTTTTTTGTATGAACCGATTAGAGGCATCTAACTTGGTTTTGCAGGATGGTTTGCATGTGATGTGGTATAGCTGTGCTCATAATTATTTGATTATGTATGAGATGACTATATAATGTAAATTAACATGAGCTGCGTGTCATGATTCGGCATGATGGCTGGAGCCATATGATTGTCACTTTAATGACCTGCGTGTCAACCTTAAGTAATGCACTTATTTTATTCGCTATAGATACAGCAATATTATCTGGTGCATCGACAAGGTGGTGGCAATCTTCGTGAAAGTGAACACCGACGCGAATGCCGAAGACGAAGAAATGAAAGACTTCTCCGTCAGAAAGGGCTATACCATATCATGCTATTATGAATTGCCTGAGATGTTTATCCCTTATGATAAACCCTTCTTGATTGCGCGATATTCGCTTTTTAGTAGGGTGATCTCTCACAAAAAATATCAAGTAGTTAGTGTTCTCCCAAGTGTAGCACCGTCACGGCACCTATCTTTTCGGGGTGCGCCGTGTCACACGAGTACGACGATTAGAGAAGTGTGAGGTGGGTGAGTTAAGACCTCGCGGCGAGATCACTTGGTTGTCTTGACGTTCAGGCATGACCATCATGAGCTCAGAACACACGCATCGAAAGATGAACAAGAGTCACATAGAGATGTGATTGGCAAGCTGGCCTACCGGTTGAGATTTTTTGTCATCAGCGGTGTTACGCCAATGGCGAACAATTGAAATGTGGGTCTTGTATCACTCACAATTAGTTCTGAGAGATATTGAATTGAGTGGGAGCGCGCTGTAGAATTAACTTGTTTAATTCTTAGTGCAATTAATTTTGTGAACATTGTCTAAGTGTTATATGCATAATAGTTGTAGAATAATGGCTCGCGTTTCCAGCTTCCCTATTAAAATTGAATAGCTGTTAAATATTTGGTTAAAACATTACGGTTGGTAACATAATGTGAGGATTGTCCTCAAGAGTGCCGAGAAGGACTTTGTCCTATCGCATGATTTCGGTATTCTCCCACTAATGGTATGGATGATGTGCCTCTCATCCTTTGATCCAAAAGCTAGAATTTCGTTACGGTCAAATACAATATGTTTGCTTCCATGAGACCCGAACTTCGAAAGTTTGGGATAGTTATGTAATATTCATGGAACTGAAAATCATTTTCAGATACAAACAAAGCAATGTTTGTTTTGCAAAGAATTAGTAAAGTGTTTAATGGGCATTTGACTGTTAGGAGAGGGATCCAGAAGAACGCCTGTCATATGATATGAAGGTGAATAAAACAACAACTTAAAGAGAAAGGAAGTGTCCGAAGGGTGTTGGTGAAACTTTCATACCTAGGAAGCCCGGGGATAATGCCACTCTTAAGTTGGATGCTTCTTCTGAGAGTAGGGGAAATACTGAAAGTTAAACTGTTAGAAGTATAAAGGCAAAAAGAGAGAAGACTGGAATATCCAGCTCATGTATGAATGTCATACAAGTTTTTGATGTATAGAAGGCTGGTCAAAGATATAGTTCTTGGGAATTATGGTTAAACATGTTAATCACTAATTCTTGGGTATTGTGAGTTGATCACAAAGATACCCGCTCAATTGCATTTTGTTGTGAATCGATGCAAGAACTACTACGACCTGAAAGACTAGCCAGGAATGAGGTTTTGATATGCGATGGGATCATAGTAAAAGTTACTATACCTTCCATCGGTGTATTCCCTATGTATTTATTTTCGTAATTCATTATAGAGTTTTACACACTCTATCCCATTGCACAAGGCATATTGCAAGAAGGTTGTTCATAAGAGAACTTTTGATGGTCGGCGTTATGAATAACATAAGGGCCATACTTTCATTATGAATGAGATGTATGTTATGAATAATGATATTAATATATTACCTCCGTGTTTACTTTCATAATTCATTTTAGAGTTTCATACACTCTGGCCCATTGCACAATGTTTATTGCAAAAGGGTTGTTCATAAAAGAACAATTGTTGTTCAGTATTATGAATAACATGAAGGGGCATGCTTCCATCCAAGATGGGATGTATGTTATGAATATTAATGGTAAAATGAGACATCCATAACACTGACGCTAAATGTCGCAAGACTAAGAGAATACCACACATGTGTGGCACTGCATTTGGTCACATTGGAGAAACCCGCATGGAAAAATTCCATTATGATGGATTTTTTAAGTCATTTGATTTTGAATCATGTGACACATGCAACTTTCCTCTAAAAAGTAAAGTGACTGAAATACCATTCACTGGCCATAAGGAACGAGCAACAAACTTATTGGTGATCATACATTTTGATGTGTGTAGTTCAATAAATGTTGTTGCAAGTAGTGGCTTTATCTATCTTCAGAAATGACTGAAGTAGATATATGGATATTTGCTTGACGAGACGTAAGTCTGGATCTTTTAAAATCATTCGGGAGGTTTTCAAAATTATGTTTCTGCAATTTGATTACAGAAAGGAATATTTGAGTTACAAGTTTAGCGAATGTCTGATGAGTTGTGAAAAGAGTTTCATAACTTACACCTCCCGGAACACCACTATGAGTGAATTTCTGTGAAGATGTAATCAAACCATTTATGACATGGTAGGATCAAAGATGATATAAACAAAATTTCCATTATCACTTTTTTTAAAGTAATGCTTTAGAGGTTGTGGCTTTTACACTGAAAAGAGCTCCATCAGGTCTGTTGAAATGACGGCATGGTATAGTATGCCCAACCATGTTATCTTTTCTTAACATTTGGAATATGGGGCTTGTGTAAAAGATTTCAGACCTATTCCAAATCAGACAAGTGCTACTTTGTAAGTTATCCCAAGTCATTGGGTATTCCTCCACCACTATACCGAGGCAAAGGATTTTGCCAGAAAACGATATGCTTTTAAAGAGAATAGTTCTTGCAAAAGGGTGAGTGGGAGGACAGTGCAACTCGACGAGATAACAGTATCTTCGTCATCAGATCAAAGGAAAGGAACCTTGGAAGTAATTCCAGAGTTTCTTACTACGACTGATATGGAAGTCTCTACAATAAAATGTATGGACTTTGGTCGAACTTCCGGCTGAACCACGTAGGCAAGGCTCGTGCAAACCTCTCAGGTGCGCAAACGAGATATTGTTGTTAGACAACAGTATACCTACGATACACAAAAAAGCATTGATGGGCCCTAACTCTAGAATTGGCTAAATGCCAATATAACCCTAGATAGTTTCCATAAATGATTCATGATTTAAATATTGAAAAACACTCTGAAAGACTTAGAGTCTAACGGATTGTAATGGTACTATAAACTGATACTAATAAAAATGGTTTATCCATTAAGCTCGACTTGTTGCAATAGCAAGTTCAAGGAGTTGACTACAATGAGATTGTTTCATCGTAGCAATGCTTAAATTCGGTTCGGGTTAAACTAGCAACTAATACATATTTCAAACATGAGATATGAAACATGGATGACAAAAGAATTTCCATGAAACGGAAATACAACCTAGGACTTGTATGTGATACAATCCAAAGTATTTTGTCGGTCCAGAGGATGCTAGTAAGTATGCAAACTTCAGAGTTCCAGCAATGGACAGAAGAGAGCAAAATGGAGTTGGAATCTTCATTTTTGATGGAATGGTCAAAGGGGTTTGACTTTGTCAATGGGTAACAAAGATGCTTGTGGTTTCAAGAAACTAAGTGGGAGCATAATACTATTTCTGAAAACCTTGTGTGCTTGACACATTGTTAATTGGAAATAAATTTCTTTACACAAATTAGGACTTCATTTGAAAATAGTTTTTCTATGAAGTGCTTGGGCTAAATAGCCTTGATATTAGTCATAATGATCTATGGAGATAGATTTACCTAATGGGGCTGAGCCAAAATACATATTGACAAGATGCTAAAACCGTTTAGCACTAAGAACGACAGGGAGTGATTCTTGCCGAAGTCACATGGAAAGAGTTTTTGCAAGAATCGGTGTCCCAAAACACTGGTGAGCAAAATACATGATGGAGATTCCACACACTCCTGTGTTTGGACTAATCATGTATTCCATGCTATGTAAAACAACCGGATATGTCCAATACTCCCAAGTTGTTGCGAGTATAGATACCAAAGTGATCAAAAGTACTGATCATGGGACAACAGTGAAAAAGGATCATTGAGTACTAAAGTAGCACCGATGACATGTTTTCTCGCAAGTGGAGATCATGAAGAGTTCGTTGTAAAAGGTTACGTCGATACAGTCTTCATCATTTCTCCATGCGATTTTCGATTTAAATTGAGGGTTTTGTGTAACACACAATATGGTGGTGTAGTTAGTTGGAAATTGTTCCAAACAAGTTACTGTGGCGAATTCTATAACAGAGGCGAAGTATGTTGCCGCTTTAGAAGCGAGAAAGACAAAGATGTTGAACCATATAGTTCATTCATGAACTTAGTATGGTTCCAAGAAGGCTTTGGTCAATGGGACACATTGCAGATAGTTGCTCCATAGCTCAGTCTGAGGAATCAGGTTTCGACCAATGATTCACATATATACAAAGCCAAGTCCGCACAAAATATGAATTTTGTGAAAGCGTGAAAATGCGAGGATATGCAGAGATACACACGGAGCTGAAGTCGTCAGATTCGTTGGACATCAGGCTATATCACAAGCGAAGCATATTTACACCGGCGTGCCATAGGTGTGAAGTGCATTAGCATTAAACTAGATTATTGACTCTAGTGCAAGTGGGAGTCTGTAGGAGATATGCCCTGGAGGCAATAATAAATGTTATTGATTATCTCCCTGTTCAGAATTATGTTTATGTTCCATGCTATAACTGCTATGGTTCTCGGGTCTGCAATAACCACGAGGCTCGGAGGAAGACTCATATGCACGTGCGGAATAATAAACGGTAAGAAGTATTCCTAGTCTGGCCTCTATGACTAGCTCAAGTGTTGCATGATGGTTCTGTTTTTCTGATCATAGGCATGTCTATGCCAGCAACCTTGAGGGCACAATGTTAAGAGAACATTTGTGTTGAATCGACCCGGATTGATGTTATGCTATGAGATTCATTCATCACAAGTTAATGGTAAATAACACGGAGATGGTTAACATTTGCATGATTCCTTAGACCATGAGAGTATCGAGTTTCTTCATGCTTGCTTCATAAACTTTGGGGTTTGTTAAACGTCATCCGCAAATGGGTGGCTATTACGGCGGCTTACAGGTTCATGGAAAAGTATGTCAAGTAATTTGATAGCTCAAGATTGGGATTTGCTCCTCTAAAGATGGAGAGATATCTCTGGGCCCTCTCGGTGTTACGGTATCCATCTTCGTCTGGCCAGACACTTTGTGATTTGATCACGGGGACGCCGAAACACGGGAACAAGAAAAGAGAACAATACCGGTAACGAGGTAACTGGCATAGTGGGAAAGTTGTTGATCCACGAGGATGCCAACATGTCTCACCTCGGGTATTTGCAACATATCATGAAGCAACAGGAATAGCACACGGCAACTGGGGGTTCACTCGAATATTCATTCGTGTGGGTATAGGGGTCAATATGGGTGTCCACGACTCCGATATTGATCATTGATCAGAAGGGGTTCCGGGTCATGTCTATACTTCACCGAACCTATAGGTCCACACGCTTAAGGTTCATCTATCTGCTGAATACTAGACAGGGAGTCTGAGAGAAAATCACCGAAAAAGTTTCGAACACCGGAAAAGTTTCGGACAGCGGAAAAGTTCTGCAGAGAGAGGTCATCGGATGAGGTTCGGTGAAACCGAAAAGTTGTTTCAGGATATACTATTAAGTCAAATTGGTTTCGGCACATGCCTAATAATTCTTGGAGGGTGCCAGAATCATTCTGGAAACTTTCTGGAATTTTCCGGGATAATAACCGGATATGCTCCGGAGCTGCCGGAACCACTTTAGATGCTTTTCGCAGATGAAAATCACTAATCCGAAATTGTTTCGGAACGCGTTGAAAATCATTTTGGTGTGTAATGGAAATGTTCTAAGCCCACATAAATATTTTCAGTTCGAACGGACGCTGAAAAATGTCGTCATGAATAGTGAAAGTGCCTTTTGGGATATTTATGGAAAACCACCTTTTGGGATATTTTCCAAAAGGCTTCTAGAAGGCTTGGGGGCTACGAAACCCCCCTTGGGGGGGCCCAAGAGGGTTGGACGGCCACATGAGGGGCTCATCCATGGGGCCCCACTTGCTCCATTACTTCCCCTTTATGCCCTTGTGGAGGAGTCCACTCATGGGCATTTTGGTTTTTTTTGGAATGGCCACTATACCCCTTGGTTTCCCTATAAATAGGAGGTGAGGGGGCTGCCCAAACCTCATCCCTTACTCTCATAAAAGTGCCATGCAATCATCTGGCTTCTCTCTCCCTCCGTGCGAAATAGTTTCCTAGAGCTGAAAGATGTCTGGGTTCCAGTGGGAACTAGTTTTGGACGGTGAAGCCCTGCTGGATAGATGACACCGTATGTGTGCAAATCTGTAGAGAGATCGTAGTTTCGGTCTTAGTTCGAGAGTGCCTCCCAAAGGGCTGTCCAAGTGACCGTCTGAGATTCTGAGGTCCTCCCGAAGGGCTATCCGAGGATCCGTCCGGTGGGACTATCCGAGAGACTGTCCCGAGGCCTCCCGAAGGGCTGCACGGATATCCGTCCGGGGAGCGGACGCGGGAGTACATCCTCGCGGTTGTGAGGTTGTAAATCCTAGCTGCGGGGATCTGCACCAATGATCATCATCAACTCTACTTCCGCTGCACTACGAGTCGATAACGAAAAGATCAAACCTTGTATGCAGTCTCCATAGTGGTCCTGGGCTGGTGCGTAGGTCGGAAAAAATTTCTTTTCTGCTGCGTTCCCCTACACGCCAACCTTCCTCCATCACCAATTTCATGATGCTCACCGCCGTGCATGAGTAATTCCATCGTAGGCTTGCTGGACGGTGATGGGTTGGATGATATTTATCATGTAATCGAGTTAGTTTTGTTAGGGTTTGATCCCTAGTATCCAGTATGTTCTGAGATTGATGTTGCTATGACTTTGCTATGCTTAATGCCTGTCACTAGGGCCCAAGTGTCATGATTGCAGATCTGAACCCATTATGTTTTCATGAATATATTTGTGTTCTTGATCCTATCTTGCAAGTTGTAGACACCTATTACGAGTTATGATCCGCATACTCCAAGGTGACAATAATTGGGATTCTTTCCGGTGATTGTCGTAGTTTGAGGAGTTCATGTATTCACTAAGTGCTAATGCTTTGGTCCGGTTCTCTATTAAAAGGAGGCCTTAATATTCCTTAGTTTCCATTAGGACCCCGCTGCCATGGGAGGGTAGGACAAAAGATGTCATGCAAGTTCTTTTCCATAAGCACGTATGACTATATACATAATACATGCCTACATTATATTGATGAATTGGAGCTAGTTCTGTGTCACCCTAGGTTATGACTCCTACATGATGAATATTATTCGATACAATTATCATTGCCGATCCATTGCCTACGAGATTTCACATATTGATCTTTGCTAAGTTACTTTTTTCATTGCTGATGTTACAATCACTACAAAACTGCTACTGTTACTTTTGCCACCGTTACCGTTACTTCCGTATTACTTTGCTACTAAATACTTTGCTTCAGATATTAAGTCTTTCAGGTGTGGTTGAATTGACAACTCAGCTGCTAATACCTGAGAATATTCTTTGGCTCCCCTTGCGTCGAATCAATAAATTTGTGTTGAATACTCTACCCTTGAAAACTATTGCGATCCCCTATACTTGTGGGTTATCAAGAACTTTTTTTGGCACCATCGCCGGGGAGCATAGCTCTATTATCTGAGTCACTTCGGATTTATATCTGTTGATCACTATGAGGAATCTGAAAGATACTAGAACCAAGATTTTTCCCTCTACTACGAGAGGTAAGGAACTGCCATCTAGCTCTACACTTGATTCACGTTCTGTTTTGAATAAGCTTGCGACACCTACACCTACTATTGATTCTGATATGTTGCATGTTATTGATGATGCTACTTCTGCTATAAATGATGCTTATGATGCTACTACCTTGCTTGATAAAACCGTGCCACTGGGTGAATTACTTGATGAACACCTTGCTAGAGTTAGAACTACTGATTATGCTGAAGATGATGATATTTTTGAAACTGAACACTTTGAGACACCTGTTAGACCTAGCTCTCGTAGATATGAATTGCCTATTATGCCTGAGGGTTTTGTTATGGATGGAGAGGTAGCTAGGGAATTTCTTGCTTGTAAGGATAGAGGTGATCTTAAGAAATTATTATGCAAGTGGAAAGAAAAATCTTTGAATGCTAGAATGCAATATGATCCTAAGTTTGCTACTTCACCTATCTTTGTTACTGATAAGGATTATGAATTCTCTATCGATCCTGAGTTAATTACTTTGGTTTAATCTGATACTTTCCATGGTTATGAATCCGAAACTATTGTGGCACATCTTACTAAATTGAATGATATAGCCACCCTATTTGCTCATGAGGAAAAAATTCGCTATTACTATATTCTTAAGTTGTTTCCTTTCTCGTTAAAGGGTGATACTAAGTTATGGTTTAATTCTCTTGCTCCTGGTTGTGTGCGTAGTCCCCATGATATGATTTACTACTTCTCTGAAAAATATTTCCCTGCTCTTCAGAAACAGACTGCTTTTAAGAAAATATTTAACTTTGTGCAAATTGAAGAAGAGAGTCTCCCGCAAGCTTGGGGGAGGCTTCTCCAATTACTTAATGATTTGCATGATCATCCTCTCAAGAAAAATGAAATACTTGATATCTTTTATAATGGACTAACCGATGCTTCTAGGGACCACCTAGATAGCTGTGTTGGTTGTGTTTTTCTGGAACGAACTATTGACCAAGCTGTACTGCTATTGAATAATATAATGAGTAATGATAATGATTGGACTCTTCCTGAACCAACTCCTAAGCCAACTCCGAATAAAAGAGGTAATCTATTTCTCAGTCTTGAAGATATGCAAGAGGCAGAGAAATCTATGAAAGAGAAAAGCTGAAGATATTAAGAATTTACCACGTATTGCAGAAATACATGGTCTTAATGCCTCGACATGGGTAGTAGAGGTAAATTCTCTCTATAGATTTGATGAAGGTGATATCCCTCATAATAAGTCTGTTAGTCAATGCTTGGATGAGTTTGATATTTTAAAAACAAGAAAAATCAATGCTTATGTTAGTAGACAATTGTAACGTAATGCTTATATGCTTGATTGCTTGGGTGATTATATGAGTAGAACTGTTAATGATCTTAAGATTATTAGTAAGCATGCTTCCATGGTGAAAACTCAAGTAGAACAAGTTCTCAAAGCTCAGAATGAATTGTTGAATGAGTTGAATAGTAAGAACAATGATAATGTTGTTAGGGTCATGACTAGAGGAGGTAAAATGACCCAGGAACCTTTGTATCCTAAGGGTCATCCAAAGAGAATTGAGCAAGATTCTCAGAGAATTAATACTGATGCACCTAGTCCTTCAAAAAGGATAAAGAAAAGTGATGCGACTTTGCATGCTTCTAGTGAACCTGTTATAGACACACCTGAGAATCCAAATGATATTTCTATTTCTGATGCTGAGACACAACCTGGTGATGAACATGAACCTAGTGCTAATGTTAATGATGATGTTCATGTTGATGTTCAAGCTAGTAACGATAATGATGCGGAGGTCGAACCTGTTGTTGATCTTGATTACCCACAATCTAAGAACCAGCGTTATGATAAGAGAGACTTTATTGCTAGGAAACATGGTAAAGAATGAGAACCATCGGGTCAGAAACCCATGTGCTTTCCTCCTAAACCATCCAAGAAAAAGGATGATGAGTATTTTCAGCGCTTTGTTGAAACGCTTAGACCTGTCTTTTTGCGTATGCGTTTGACTGATATTATGAAAATGTCTCCTTATGCTAAGTATATGAAAGATATTGTTACAAATAAAAGAAAGATACCGGAAGCTGAAATTTCTGCCATGCTTGCTAATTATACTTTTAAGGGTGGAATTCCAAGGAAACTTGGAGATCAAGGAATACCAAGTATACCATGCTCTATTAAAAAGTTATTATGTTAAAACTGCTTTATGTGATCTTGGAGCCCGTGTTAGTGTTATGTCTTTCTCTTTATATCACAGACTTGAATTGAATAAGTTGACACCTACTGGAATCTTTTTTGCAAATGGCTGATAAATCAACTGCTATACCCATCGGTATTTGTGAGGATGTACCTGTCGTAGTTGCAAACGTTACTATCTTAACGAACTTCGTTATTCTTGATATTCCTGAGGATGATTGCATGTCGATCATCCTTGGTAGACCTTTTTTGAATACTGCAGGGGCTGTTATTGATTGCAACAAGGGCAATGTCACTTTTCATGTTAATGATAATGAGCATACAGTACACTTTCCAAGGAAACAACCTCAAGTGAATAGTATCAATTCTATTGGAAAATTTTCAACAATCACTATTGGAGGTTTTGAATTCCCTCTTCCTACTGTCAAAAAGAAATATGATATTCTTATTGTTGGGGACATGCATATCCCAGTTGAGGTAACCTAGTGTTATTCAAAAATTCTGCTGTTTCAT
This sequence comes from Triticum timopheevii, assembly GCA_963921465.1. NCBI lineage: Eukaryota > Viridiplantae > Streptophyta > Magnoliopsida > Poales > Poaceae > Triticum > Triticum timopheevii. The sequence goes on along the minus strand of OY997268.1, from coordinate 429,746,184 downwards.
GTCATTCGGAAGAAGTTTGTTAATAAGACTTGATCAACCTTGTTAATGGATTCCTTTTGATGGGCATGGGATGGATGAATTTAGAAAACACAACTTTCTGTACCCACCTTTTACTTTCTGTTATTTAGAGTAAATAAAGCAAAATTAGTATTATTCGTCTGTTTTCTGAATTATTCGTAAAATAAAAAATGTCTCGAAAATAAAAGCTCTCCAAATGCCCTGAAAATTTAGTATGATTTTTTAAAGAATATTTAAGAATTTTTGGCACTGAGAACACACCAATGGGCTGCACCAGTGGGCCACAAGGCCTGGGGCGCGCCCACCCCCCTGGGCGTGCCCTGGTGGCTTGTGGGTCCCACGTGGGTCCCCTCACTTATTCCAGTACCCATCCACTTCGTCTTTCTCCATAAAAAAATCATCCCATTGCTCAAACCCCTATTCTTGCTCATCTTGCTGCCATTTTCGATCTCCTTGTGCACAGCTCCATTTGCAAAATTGTTTTGGGGAATTGTTCTTCGGTATGTGACTCCTTCAATGGTCCAAATAGTTTTTGTTCAAGTGCTTTATATATTGCAAATTTTTGCTGCTGTGGTGACCTTGTTCTTGAGCTTGCATGTCAAATTTATATGGTCCCAAGTAGTTTTGATACATGATATAGTCACTAGGCACTTGTGGGAGTAGTTGCTATCAATTTTGTTGAGTTTGGTTCACTTTTATTTTGACTCACTAAAAATTTTAGAAATTTTTCAGAGGAAGAAAGATGTTTAGGAGAATACACTAAGGTGGTTCCTCGAGCAAGAAAGCCCTTAGGCTCGCGATATGTGAGCCCGATTTCGAACCACTGAGGGAGGCTCAAGTGCGGCCTTGTGAATGGATGTTGGATGAATTCATAGTTCATGCTGGTTTTAAGGAGTAATTTGATGCGTACATACAAAACACTGACTTTCAAGACTTTGTTACAGAAAAGTGCAGGCAATACTATCACCTCACTGAGTCCTTTGTGCGGAGGCTTGAATTTACATCCAAGCATAGCACGCATTCTGGTTTGTTTGATCTTTATGATAAATCATATAATATGGACCTACAAAGTTTTAATGATGCATGCAAAATCCCACAATGGGGCATTCATAGTGAGCCTCGCAAAACTGAATATAATGATTTCCTTGCTAGCATCACTGCGGGAGAAACTAGAATTATTACACATGCCACCATAGAGAGCATTCACTTTCTTGCCGTTCATTATTTTGCTCTCTTCATAGGTAGATACATTAATGGTAAACATGATCATAGTCACCTTTGCGCATTAGATCTTAGTGTCCTCAAGTGTGCAGTAATGGGTGATAAACGATATAACTTAAGGGCTATTATTGCGAGGAGGTTACATCTTAATGCTAAGGATGGAGATTTCTTTTGTGGGATTTATGCCACCCGTTTAGCTAATTATCTTGGGGTACCCATAAGGGAGAAGGACATTGAGTTACCAACCGCTTTTCTTGATTATAATGCTATGGTGCGCTACCAGTTTCTTGAGAGGAATGAACAGTCCCTCCCGTACCGACTGGTCTTTGACAGGCAGCGTGCTGTCCATATTACCCTTCGTGCTCATGCCTTCTTTAACTTTCAGGTAAAACGGAGATACTTTATAACTAGAGAGGAGGCGAATGAGTATGAGAGAGAGGTAGCGGATCATTCATAGTCATTTCGATAAGAAAGAGTGTCAAACCCAACGAGGAGCAGAAGAAAATGACAAGCGATTTTTCAGCAAAGTAATGTCTGCAAGCACTGAAATTATCGATAACAGATAGTTTGAGAGCAATGTAGTTTATAACGAGCAACAAGTAACAGTTGATGTTGCGACTAACAACAAGAAAGCCACGACCAAGGGACAAATATGCTGCAATCAGCTATGCTGGAATTGTGGCTAGCGACGATAGACAACTGCAACAAGTGACCAGAAAGCTGCAAGCGGAAGCCGAAACTACTACAACCGGCAACATGTTGTGGTTCGAGGCAGTGGATGACGAGGACGAGTTCGTAGGCGCACGTGGCTGGCCGGACAATCAGCGGTGCTGACTGCCGGCAATTGGCGGGACGAGATGGGGGTTGCGAGCTTCATGTGTCTCCGACCGTGGGCTAGAAGCCTAGAACGCGACGTTGTGCGAGGCGGTTTCGGTTCCCACCTCGTGCGGGGAAAGTGTGCGTGACGCATGCATGACAAGGGCGGCACGACCTAACAGTTAAATGTGAGCACATCCAACGGTGCGTGAGGCAACTGGTACGTGGCTCGGCCGGTCGACCGGCGCATAGCATCGGCTAATTTTCTCATTTATACATGGGGCGTATAAGAAGTGAATATTCGGATTCCTCCGCCAAAACAAGGACGTAGATTGAAACAATGAAAAAGGCAGCTTCGTCGAGCGTTGGAGACGGCGATGACGCTGAGATGACTCACGATCGAGCTGGGCTCTTAATCCAGAGTGCGTTGTTGACGGATTAGATATCCCATCCAGTGGAGTCGTCATTCGGGTTTTGGAGATAAGATGACATGTAAAGGGTAATCACCTCCGCAAACCGACGGCACCGAACGTGCCCGTGCGTGCGTTGGATGGTTGACAAAAGCTACGGGACGCGCGCAGGCCGGCACGGCGGAACGTGGTCATGTGTTGGTTGGGCGCCTAAAGGGCAAGGGCCGGGACACCGACGATTCTTCCATGATCTTCTTGAGCTTGGAGCCTGGTGGTGGTTAGCGGTGCTTTGACAGCGACGCAGCCGCATCGGCACCGGTGGCGTCCCCCACCCGGATCAACCATGTTTCATGTTTGGGCCGTTCCTCTGCCGCGGATGGTCCCCAATATTCGAAAGGTGCAAACCATGAAGTATCAACCATCGTGCGCATGTCTCGAACTGACCATCCCCTTATATTCCTAAACTAGCTGTATTTCTGAAATATAAAAGTATGCACATCGGTATAATTTGTTAGCGACAGCGATTGTGGAACTACGGCGTACCGGCGGCTGGTACAAGTCGCCAACACACAATCGTATATCCACCGAACCCACCTCCCTGACCCTTTGTCACCGTCCCTAAATTGACAGCAGCACGTTAGAGGCCCCCCTCTCGTTGCGGTTCTCTCGCTGTTGCTGTTTGAAGTCTTCATGCTCATCACCTTCCTTCCCCTGCGACCTTACTTTTCATGGCCTGTAATGCATAAAAATTTGGAACTGTACTTGATACCCTGAGTCTTGTCTTAGGTTCTGCTGCAGCTTCTCTTTCGGAGCCTCGGCAATAAGTGGATGGAGGGGTTAAGGCATGTGCACGCGTCTTCGTTGTGTGTGATGTTTTAGGTCCTTGGGTCATGCATCGTCTCATTAGCAGGATTGCTTTTCCCTTTTTTTTGGTATTGAGTCTGTAAGACATTGTGGTTTCTTGATATATAGAAATCGGAGAGATCGCTCTCTTTTTCAAAAAAGAAAATGAGAGGCCAATCTTCCGGCGGCTCCCGTCTGCCAACGACCTCTCGATTGTCGGCGGTGAGGGTGTCGTCAGATCTCGCGCCTGCGCATCATGTAGCTTTAGATTCTAAGGCCCTGGTAACTTAGGTTTTGCATCGTTCGACGTCTTGGCTTCGACGGTGGCGACGACGACGACGCGGAATAAAGAAGCTTCAATTCCTTTCCCGGTGAGGTGATCGGCTCTATGGTCGGTGATGGATTTGAGGACTAGCTTGTCCAAGCAGGGATGTCGTGGCGGCGGCAACACTCTTGTGGTGAACTTGTGTCCTCGGGCTCCGCATTGTGACAACGTCTGCTCCAGAACCAACGCGGAGCTTGGGAGATAGTCAAGGAGCGGAAGCTCATAGTGGTATGCATCGGCGACATCTGGAAGACGGATCGTGTGCTTCGTTCGGGGTTGGTGGCTGGCAGGTATGGTTTCCTCCTCCGACGTCTTAGTCGTGCGGGAGTACCAGATCTGGAGTTTGATGGCGTATCCAGGGTGTCGCCCTGGTCTGATTCGTTCAAACGCAATGGCTTCGCTAGGTGGTCCACGAAACTGGTTGTAATTTTATTACATGTGATCTTTGTAATGTCATGATTGAAGATGAATAGATTGAAAGTTTCTTAAAAAATGGCTTCGCCTTTGGTGAGCCATCTTAGAGTTCCACAAAGCTGCATATCAGCGATAGAGTCACATCGAGCTCGGGTGAGGAGGTTGTAGAAAGATAATAGGATGCAACACACGTATATTCATGGGCCTACAGTGACAATATGATGTACACAGAAATCATCAAGTCCAAGACTAAACCCTGACGAGATGGACAGAGATTAGAGTAGGGTGCTCTACACCCCACGGCAGTCAATGCGTCAGCGTTGACGCACAAACTGGACCGAAACTCCTCGAAAACCGACGTCGGCAACCCCCGGCAAGGCCGAATATTAATGAGAAGGGTTATTGTGGCGAGTGCATCGGGCTAAAAGCGAGGTTGGGCATGAGCATTAAACAGGAGAGTGCGGATACATCCATTAAGTGTGCGGAGCATATGTTCGGCGCTGCCGTTTTGTGGCAAGATGTAAGGATACATGAGCCGGAAGATGGTGCCATGGGATGCAAGAAGAGTGCAGATGGTAAGGTCGTCGAACTCCTTTCCATTGTCAGTTTGCAAAGCATGAGCGGACCCCCCCAACCGTGTAGACACGTAAGGAAAAAATACGATGAGTGCAGATAGAACATCAAAATTTTCGGCGGAGAGGAAAGGTCCACACAAAATAGAAATAATCATCCAAGATCACATGATAATAAAGATAACCGGAATTACTTGGAATAGGTGAGGCCCATACATCAGTATGAATTAACTGAAACAGAAAAGATGCAACTGTGGAAGACGAACATGCTTGCCGAGACGACATGCATGACAAGTATGTTTTATCACAAGAGAAAGAAAATCCTTGCATCATTGTGCGAAGTGCAGCGGACCCCAGATGACCAAGGCATGCGTGCCAAAGGTCAACCTCGGCAGAGAGGGCGACCAGTCCAGTAGTGGAAGATGATGATGGCTGGATGGGGTAGAGATCGCCAGGACTGTCACATCGGTGCAGAATCATCCGAGTGCATGCATTCTTAACTAAGAGAACAACTCCATCAAATTCAACAGTTACCGAATTGTCACGAGTAAAGGAACAGACGGAGACTAGATTTTTGATAAGGTTAGGTGAAACGATAACATTATGTAGAGATAAAGGTGTGGAGTTTGAAGGAAACAGGACGGAGTTAATGTTTTTTTTATTTGGTGGCTGCTCAGGAAGTGCCAGAGGCAGGTGAAGGATGTTGGTGCCAAGTTCAGGGGATTTTTCGGTCTTGATTGTAAATTATTATTTTTGACTGGTGTTTGTTTGTGCAAAAGCTAGTTATCTGATGTCATTAACGTGACTTGTAATATGATTTTTATGATATAATTTTTAAAAAAACATATTTATGATATAAATGAGACGCGTGTTATCATGATAATTTTCTTGACAACAGTAGATCCTTTTTTCTCCGAGCAAATAAAGCCGATGAATAATACTTCCTTCGTTTCAAAATAAGTGTCTTAAATTTGTATTAGCTCTAGTATAAAGTTGTATTAAGCTTAAGACAGTTATTTTGGGACGGAGGGCGTATGAACTTCCTCACTGTGGCTGACGGCCTCTGGCAAAGCAAAGAAGGCGACGACAAGCTCAAAAAAAAAAGGCGACGACAGTGGCCCACGTCCGGTCCGGAGGCCCAGGTTCCACATGCTTTGTTTTTTTTTTTTCTCTTTTTGAGGTCAGGGCTATGCTTAAACCCGTGTCATCGTCTATCCTAGCCCGACCCGGCCCGGACCGGCCCAGTGAAATACTACATCGACCCACCCCGGCTAGCGTATCCGCCTTCTCCTCGTCTCCCCGTCGTCGCCGTGGCCGTCCTCCGATCGAGCCATGGATCCGGCTCTTCGGCGCCGCTCCCGCCTCCCTACCCACCTCCTGCTGGTGGCCGTGACGTTACTCGCGGCCCTGGCCGCGCGATCTGGCGCCGAGGTCATCACCCTCACCGAAGAGACCTTCTCCGATAAGGTACAGCAGCTTTCCCCTTCTCGTGTCTCTCCCCTCTTCCACCTCCCCATCGAGATGTAATGGTAGTAGTACTCTAAGGCACGCGGCAGACCCAAGAACAGCTGATTTTTCGACTTATCACTTGGCTACGCTGGGATGCAGTGTAGCAGGCGGTGTGCTTAGTTACCGACATGTAGCCGTTTCCCAGATTTGCTACTGATTCCAGCATGATTTCTTAATAATAAACCGATAGATCATTATTCTTGGTGTATTAATTGTTCCATTCAGAGAAGATTCAGTGATTAGATGCGGCGCGTCATCTGAACTCCTGTTTTAGTACTTCGCTGCAATGCTTGTGCACTGCCGTTGCTTAAGCCAGTTTGGATTTATTTTTTTCTCTTGTGTCTAGATAAAGGAGAAGGACACAGTGTGGTTTGTGCAATTCTGCGTCCCTTGGTGTAAGCACTGGTAAGCTCTACATGATATATCGGTGACATGGATATATCAACTACAATGCGAGTTTTGACCGCTTGCTGCTAAACAAGGATGTCTTCTACATTTACACAGCAAGAGCCTAGGAACTCTTTGGGAGGACCTCGGAAAGGTTATTGAAGGTACGGATGAAATTGAGATCGGAAAAGTTGATTGCGGTGCAAGCAAACCAGTCTGCTCAAAGGTGGACATTCATTCATACCCAACATTCAAGGTGTTCTATGATGGCGAAGAAGTTGCAAAATATAAAGGTAATCCCTCTCACATCTTACTTCTGTTTGACAAGGACAACATAAACTAGATACTACTACCATGAAAACCATGCTGGAATCTATTGCATGTGGTTCAATACTCTTGGAATGGCGATAGATTTTAGAAACCAAAACCACACTGTTGACTTGTATTGTGAGAGTAGGGCATGACTCTTAAAAGATTAAAACCTCTGAATTTGAACCAAAAGGTTGGAAAAGATTACATTTTAGGCGCGATTTTCGTATATAGCAGGATCCGCTAATGCGGAAAATTTAGAATTTCTTTTTTGGACCAGCCGTGACTTGGATGTTACTGATATACTCCTCCATTCACAAATATAAGATTTTCTAACTTTTGTCTCAATTGGATCTATATAGACACGTTTTAGTGTGTTTGTTACACTCATTTCAGTCCGTATGTGGTCCATATTGAAATATGCAAAACATCTTATATTTGTGATCGGAGGGAGTATCAGCTACTACTCCGTCCCGTAATGTAATACGTTTTTTGACACTAGTATAGTGTCAAAAAACATCTTATATTGTGGGACGGAGGGAGTAGTTCTTAACAATAGAGGTGACGATATTTCATAACTAAATAAACAACATGAGGGAGGAAAACTTTGTGTACAACTTTGCTCACATATCATTCTATTTTATTTTTTGCTTTTATTGATCATGAATGCGTGCTTTTTCGATATTCTATTAGTCATCATGTTGCTCCACCTGTTGGATTTGTTGTGGTACTTTGTTCATGAAAATGCTATTCTATACTTCTATAGCGAGTCTCCACTTTCAACCATCAATTCATAATCCTGGACCGTATCATGTCCCTGAAGTTGATTCAATGTAACAGTTACAGTTTTCTTGTACTGTCATTTGGCATCACCGCTCAAAAGATCATATGCAGTTTGGCAATAAATTTCGCTGCATTTTCTTTGTGTACACGCGATTTGTCCCATTATGTATGATTCTTTATTTTGAAAATATTCGTCTAGTAAGTGCTCAATGCCTAATCCAACTACTCAATGGCATTGCAGGGCCTAGGGACGTGGAGGCTCTCAAGACCTTTGTGTTGAAGGAAGCTGAGAAAGCAGGAGAGGTGAGGCTTGAAGATGAGCTATAGGTGTTCGTAGCAGGCACATGCCGATAGACGATGATAGTCCGGTCAAGCAACTTTGGAATGCTGCTCGACCTGTTTAAAATTTTCGACCGACTTGGCTTGTTACTGCCGCCTCCTGCCGCTTGTGGCTAACTTAGAATGGTACTACGTCAGGTGCAAGAAGAAAACATTTTTGTAACTTTTAACCTTTTCAACTCAGTTAGATGAACCTGCTCGGTGCAAACAGTTTTCGAAAAGCTATTTTGCGGGCTTGGGCTTAACTTTGATGTATACTCCCTCCGTCCGGAAATACTTGTCATTGAAAATGTATTTTAGTTGTATATACATCCATTTTCATTCATTTTGATGACAAGTAAGGGAGTACAAGATACACCATGTCCTATTCGGTGACCTAAAAGACAAAGACTAGAAATTTCACTGGACTAAGCAAAACAGAAAAAATGCTTAACTCGAATTGCTAAACTCGACATGACACTTTCTAAGTCTATACAGTATTCCCTCATAAAGAAATATAAGAATGTTTAGATCACTTGTACTCCCTCCATTCCTAAATATTTGTCTTTTTAGAGATTTCAATAATTGACTACATACGGAACAAAATGGATGAATCTACAGTCTAAAATACGTCTATATACATCCGTATGTGGTTTCATTTGAAATCTTAAAAAGACAAATATTTAAGAACGAAGGGAGTAGTAATCTAAAAGCTCTTATATTTGCATGTGACTTTACAAAGTGTCCCTATACATCTTTTTCTAAATTGAAATACAAAAACGTCTTTGCACTCTATTTTCCTCCGTTGTACTGAATTATTTTGCACCATTTATTTGCGCATTAGTTCAGATTTGATTGTAACGAACTGCATTTTACTACATGGCTCTTTTGGCTTGAAAACAGATCAAAGCGTAAGATTTTTGCCAAAATTTTCGTAGTTAGACATTTCAACAAGTGACTACATATCTATATACATCCGTATGTGGATGTCCATTTGAAATCTCTAGAAAGACAAATATTTAGGAACGGAGGGAATACTATCCAAGCAAGCCCCAACATTTTGGTCATGCCTTTATTGGCCAAACATATGTTGGTAGGCCTAGATGGGGATCAATCCAAGCAGATCTGAGAATGAAAACAACCTGCTATTATCACGACAAAAAAACACCAAAGGCTTCAAAGAGAAACAGCAGCTAAGACTAAAAGTAGCAGCCTAACATTCCAAAGCAGAGGATAAAAATGAGTAGTCTCAGAAGCTTCCATGTTTTGCCAAAAGCCGAAATTAACACGACAGTACTCAAATGACACATCAACAGGGCGCATATCACACGGCGCTAACAGTAGCAAAACTTAATAGGCACTAAACTACTAGAGATCTCAAAAGCAGACATCGATGGATTCAGGTAAACGCCTCATTTCTTCTTGATGGCAGCCTTGGTCACCTTGGCGCCGGTTGGGTCCTTCTTCTCCACACCCTTGATGACACCAACAGCCACAGTTTGCCTCATGTCACGGACAGCAAAACGACCAAGAGGAGGGTAAGTAGCAAAGGTCTCCACAACCATGGGCTTGGTGGGAATCATCTTCACTATGCCAGCATCACCATTCTTGAGGAACTTGGGCAGGGCCTCCAGCTCCTTACCAGATCGCCTGTCGATCTTGGTCACCAGCTCAGCAAACTTGACAGCAATGTGCGAGGTGTGGCAGTCCAACACTGGGGCATAGCCGTTGCCAATCTGACCAGGGTGGTTCATGATGATGACCTGGGAGGTGAAGTTGGCTGCCTCCTTGGCAGGGTCATCCTTGGAGTTGGATGCAACAAAACCACGCTTCAGATCCTTCACGGCAACATTCTTGACATTGAAGCCAACGTTGTCGCCGGGAAGCGCCTCCAGGAGAGACTCATGGTGCATCTCAACGGACTTGACCTCAGTTGTCAGACCAGTGGGACCAAAGGTGACAACCATACCAGGCTTGATGACACCAGTCTCAACACGGCCAACAGGCACAGTTCCAATGCCACCAATCTTGTAAACGTCCTGGAGGGGAAGACGGAGGGGCTTGTCTGAGGGCCTCTTGGGCTCGTTGATCTGGTCAAGCGCCTCAAGCAGGGTTGGGCCCTTGTACCAGTCAAGGTTGGTGGACCTCTCAATCATGTTGTCACCCTCAAACCCAGAGATGGGGACGAAGGGAACCTTGTCAGGGTTGTAGCCAACCTTCTTCAGGTAGGAAGAGACCTCCTTGACAATTTCTTCATAACGCGCCTTTGAGTACTTGGGAGTGGTGGCGTCCATCTAAAAACATAACAGTAAAGGACATCTTTAGTTAAATGATACTCAAAGCTACAATGGAACTGTAAGATATTGCGAACAGATAGCAGCAAGAGACTTTATTGTATTATTATAACTAGCATAAACAATCAGAACAATCAACTACAGCAGTACCGATCACAGAGTGAGAATTAAACATTAGAACAGCAGAACAATCCACTAGTTACAGGAGTGCAGGATAACAACAGACGTATATTAATACATTGTGGTTAATTCTAATATAGATGATGATTAATTAATTCACATCCAACTCCTACACCATTTAATATTACATTTAGATTCATACAGGTAGAAGCTGGTATATCCAAATGTACTACAGAAATCATACAATTAGACCACTACAATCAAAATGTGTACAGCAATATGAAATTAAGCAATTGATTCAGAGCATGTGTACATGTTAGTTAAAATCAAGCACTCAGATAATATAACAACCTCAAATAAGTCTACCACACAAGTAGCAACATCTACACAAAGTAATATGGTTATATGGCCTTTCAGGAATGAAGATTTTTCACAAGTTATACCTTGTTGCAGCAGCAGATCATCTGCTTCACTCCAAGAGTGAAAGCAAGGAGGGCGTGCTCACGTGTCTGGCCATCCTTGGAGATACCAGCCTCAAAACCACCAGTGGTGGAGTCAATGATGAGAACAGCACAGTCAGCCTGGGAGGTACCGGTGATCATGTTCTTGATGAAGTCACGGTGACCAGGGGCATCAATGACGGTGCAGTAGTACTTGGTGGTCTCAAACTTCCAGAGAGCAATATCGATGGTGATACCTCTCTCACGCTCGGCCTTGAGCTTGTCAAGCACCCACGCGTACTTGAAAGACCTCTTGTTCATCTCAGCGGCTTCCTTCTCGAACCTCTCAATGACACGCTTGTCAATGCCTCCAAGCTTGTAGATCAGGTGGCCAGTGGTCGTCGACTTGCCAGAGTCGACGTGGCCAATGACCACAATGTTGATGTGAGTCTTCTCCTTACCCATGGCTGGTGGGTAGAGGTAAACTACCCAACTGCGACACATATAAAAAATTATTAAAATCAACGGACGCAGGGAATCATCATGTGAACAAGTGACATAAACTGATAGATCAAATATCTTAGCTACCCGTGACGGTGAACGGTAAAAAGATGGTCTAATAAGATGATATGACGGTTAACAGTAAAAAGATGGTCTAATAAGATGTTATTACACCTCCAGCATATCATCCAGAAGCCATAACTAGATCTCGGCAACACCACCAGTGAACGACAAAAAAAAAGATGGAGCGACATATAGATATTCCACACGACTGTAATCTGTGCATCCTACGAACTAAAAGTATACGTCCGTGGACGGATAAATATACAAACAAGGAGCGGAGATGATTCGGTATTGCGAGCTTGCAATTGCGCTAACAAATTAGGAACATGACCCTAGCAAACTACGGATCAAGGCAACAGTATTAGCGGAGAGCCCTTCAAAGTAGAAACGGAAGAACGATCCGCTCAAAAGGCTCCTAATACTCCAGCGGCTCGCACGCTACAGGCAACTATACAGAAACTAAGACATGCGCGTAGATCTAGAGCTTCTCGGCAGCCATGGAGAACACATCTGAAAAGAGAAGGGGACTGGATCGGGAGACTAACCTCGAAGAAGAAGAACGAACGGAGGGGAGGCGGCGGCGGGAGGGGACTGAGGGTGGGGGTGGGAGAGCGGAATGCCTCCCCTCTTTATATTGGCAGCGGGGGTTGCTAGGGTTCCTTCCTGGCCGTCTGATCCATGTCTGATGGCTGTCGTTGCGGGAAATCCTGGCCATTCGGTTTTGATCGTACGAACGAGATGTTTTAGGCGGTAATGGCGTGTTTGGACATTACGCGGCCGGCAAGTTCCCTGTCCTGGATTCCTGGGGATCCGGTTACCGACTTTCGTACTTAAGGCACGAAGTGGATTAGCTCATTCATGTAACTAAAAAAAACTACTCAAGAGTTTTTTGACATTGCAGTAATATTAGACTGGTTGTAATGAGAGTATCATAGGTAGTATATGCATGTCAACTAAACAATTTTGATGAAGTGGCGTAAAATTAAATGAATAAAAGAGAGGTTTGAGTATCATATCATGATACCGTATCATATTAAGTGATGTGTTACTTTGTGCCATGCATGGCAATAAATATAGTCCTATATGATACTAACATATGATACTACGCATACCGGCGGTGTCTTTCATGGCGGCGTCTCGGAGTTGATGGCATCGTGTCTCTGTCGATCCCTTAGATCGGCAGCGTTAGGATTCATGGATGGTGTTGGCGAGGCGGCGGTGACTCCATCAGGTGTGTCTCTCCTTCTGCTCTGTCCCTGTTGCTGTGGCGTTGTCTCCGACGTTATGGTGGAGCAGGGAGGTTTTGTCGTTCAGGAGTACGCCTAGGCGGTTTGTCTACGCAAGTGACAGCTGGAAGATGGAGTATCCTGGTTCTGTGGTCGAAGGCTGCCATTTCTGGTTTCCTCCTCCGACGTCGTCGTCGTCATGCGGGGGTGTCAGTTCTAAAGTTCGATGGCGTGTCCGGGGACATGTTGCCCCGGTCTGATTCTTTCAATGGTTATGGTTTTGCTTCTGGCAAACTACTTTGGAGGTCCGTAAAGCTGCTGATCAGCGATGGGGCCGCATCGAGCTTGGGTGAAGAGGTGATCTGTCTTTTTATCCTTTGGTGGCCATTTCAGTGGTGTCGAAGGAAAGGGACAAGCGCTGATTTTTTGCATAGGATTTTCCTATCTTTTCAGTTATGTATGATAGGTGTTTACGTGCCTTGTAACTTGATCTTTATTCTATATAAATGAGACACGTATTACCATGCAAAAAAATATGATACTATGCATTACGGATGTTGTATCATACACTAGTATCATATGCATAATGCTAGTATATGATATTCCCACTATAACCAGCCTTATAAACGAGCACACTGGAGTATTTTGAATTTTACTTTGTAGCCACTTTGTATAACAAACTATTTCGTATACCGAGCTATTTAAATGTGTCTGATGCCAACAATGTGAACATGCGTGTAACACATGATACGTAGATATGTCTTCACATAAAATTAACAATTAAATAAATGTATTATAATTTGTTACAAAAATATTTAAAAAACAAGTAGCAACATTATCAATTGTTTATTATTTGATGATGATTCTCTCTTGAAGGTCCATTTGTTGATGTAATCTATGATGCTTCGCTCCATGGATGGGATATTGTTTAGAGCTTTATTCACTTCATACTTTCTTCGGGCCTTTTTACTCTTCATATAAAATTTTACTGAAGTCAAACTTCATAAAATTTGACTAACTTTATGGAAAAAATATCAACATTCACAATACAAAATCAATATCATTAGTTGCATCATGAATTTGGTTATCATATTGTATAACTTTAGTATTGGAGATATTGATACTTTTTTATATAAATATGGTTAAACTTTACCAAGTTTGACTTCAGACAAATCTTATATGCAATGTAAAAAGGGCTGGAGGGACTACTTCAAAATATGTACAAAAACTGCGACCTCGGTACAAAGAACTAATACATAGCAATTGACGTATTTGGATGAATCATTTCATTAGATCGAAGGCAATGAGGGTGATGGTGCCTCGATGATAGTTTCCCCACTAGCGTGGGCGGTGCCTCACAACCCACCGCCCTGGACTCATGGACGCCTTCCACCATCAGGCTCCCGAACGACCAACGCTCGGTGCGGCTGCAGAGCAGAAGCATGTGACGGCGCGACAATGCATGGCCCATGCCCCCGGTGAGGTATCTTCCTCCTACGCAGCCCCGGCCGACGCATCGGCTGCCAACAACACGACTCGGCTTCTCTGACCAAGGTGAGCCGTGACAACCTCCTTCTTCCCCGACGAGGCCGTCATGCGGCGTAGCTACCAACGGCGAAGGCGGTGCATAGGTCCTCACAGCCACTAGCGGTGGCTTCCCATCTTCAGCTGCTCCCGGCCTAGGCGTAAGCGCGCGATGACAGCCCTCCACCACGACGGTGGATGCAGCGGGTGGCCCTTGAGCAATGGTGGTGTCCCATGGCTAACCGCAACCATGACTCCCGACAACATATTCGCCATGGCCGATATGTCACAAAGACGGCCAAAAAGAATCATGCGATTGGCAACCGCCCGGCAACATATTCACCATGGCCGACGTGTCACGAAGACAGCCAAAAGAATCATGCAATTGGTAACTGCACAAGCAACCTGGATAGCGAACCGTAGAATGTGCATTTTTTATGGAAGGAGATAAATACTGTAATTTTGTTTCTTTTGTAAAATGGGCGCTGATTTTTTCCCTTTGTAGTGTGTGCTTGTTTGGAAGGAGATAAATATTTTAATTTTGTTTTCTTTATAATGTGGGGTGTTAATATGGGAGTTGCACAGTTTGTGGGATGTGAATTGCGTTCAGTTGTGCTCAACTTTGGAATGACCTAGTTTGTTAGTCGGAGGCAATTGAACGCTTTATTCCAACATGTTTGCTCTTTTATAAGTAGTGTAGATCATGTAACTAGTAAGCGTGCACGCGTATCATAATCTATAATAAAAACATATATTTTGAATCTTTTTATTTTTTAAAACTTTATATAAAGTAAACCATCGGAGCCACAAAGTTCCAACACACAAGGAGACACCACACACGCACATAGACAAAGCATGATAAGATTCAGGTTCTGTTGAGGGCACAACTCAACAAGCCCTAAAGAGAAAACAGAAAGGAATGAAAAGGGCAATGGCCTATCGATAGGCACTGCCACAGCGAGTCTGAAGGACTAATTCGACTCAGTAGGTGGTGAAGGAAGCGGCGGAGCCAAGCAGAAGGCCAACGCAAGAAGATTTGCAACGAAGATGTCGATGGCGTCCCGATCGAGTGGGCGGCTAGGCGGCCACCAAAGGTGCAAGTAGCCACATATTTTGAAAATCGTGTTAGTAAATTGATACGTCTCCAACGTATCTATAATTTTTGATTGCTCCATGCTATTATATTATCCTTTTTGGATGTTTATGGGCTTTATTTTACATATTTATATTATTTTTGGGACTAACCTACTAACCGGAGGCCCAACCCGTATTGCTGTTTTTTTGCCTATTTCAGTATTTCGAAGAAAAGGAATATCAAACGGAGTCCAAACGGAATGAAACCTTCGGGAGCGTGATTTTTGGAACGAACGTGATCCAGAGGACTTGGAGTGCAAGTCAAGAAGCAGCCGAGACGGCCACGAGAGGGTAGGGCGCCCACCCTACAGGGTGCACCCCCTGTCTCGTGGGCCCCTCGGGTGGCCACCGACGTACTTCTTCATCCTATATAAGCCTACGTACCCCGAAAACATCCAGGGAGCCAACGAAACACAATTTCTACCACCGTAACCTTCTGTATCCGCGAGATCTCATCTTGGAGCCTTCGTCGGCGCTCTGCCGGAGGGGGAACCGACCACGGAGGGCTTCTACATCAACATCATAGCCCCTCCGATGAGTTGTGAGTAGTTTACCATAGACCTTCGGGTCCATAGTTATTAGCTAGATGGCTTCTTCTCTCTTTTCGGATCTCAATACAATGTTCTCCCCCTCTCTTGTGGAGATCTATTCGATGTAAATTTTTTTTGCGGTGTGTTTGTCGAGATTTGATGAATTGTGGGTTTATGATCAAGTTTATCTATGAGAAATATTTGAATCTCCTCTGAATTATTTTATGTATGATTGAGTTATCTTTGCAAGTCTCTTCGAATTATCAGTTTGGTTTTGCCTACTAGATTGATCTTTCTTGCCATGGGAGAAGTGCTTAGCTTTGGGTTCAATCTTGCGGTGTCCTTACCCAGTGACAGAAAGGGTTGCAAGGCACGTATTGTATTGTTGCCATCGAGGATAAAAAGATGGGTTTTATATCATATTGCATGAGTTTATCCCTCTACATCATGTCATCTTGCTTAATGCGTTACTCTGTTCTTTATGGACTTAATACTCTAGATGCAGGCAGGAGTCGGGCGATGTGAGGAGTAATAGTAGTAGATGCAGGCAGGAGTCGGTCTACTTGTTGCGGACGTGATGCCTATATACATGATCATGCCTAGATAATCTCATAATTATTCGTTTTTCTATCAATTGCTCGACAGTAATTTGTTCACCCACCGTAATACTTATGCTATCTTGAGAGAAGCCACTAGTGAAACCTATGGCCCCCGGGTCTATCTCTTATCATATTTGCTTCCAATCTACTTTTATTTGCATCTTTACTTTTTGCATCTATATTATAAAATACCAAAAGTATATTTATCTTATCATACTATCTCTATCAGATCTCACTTTCGCAAGTGGCCATGAAGGGATTGACAACCCCTTTATTGCGTTGGTTGCGAGTTCTTTGTTTGTTTGTGTAGGTGCGTGGGACTTTTAAGGAGCCTCCTACTGGATTGATACCATGGTTCTCAAAAACTGAGGGAAATACTTACACTGCTATTGCTGCATCACCCTTTCCTCTTCAAGGAAAACCAACGCAAGCTCAAGACGTAGCATAAATCATCGAAAAGGCGCACGCTAAATCACAAGCTTATTGCGAACCGTCCATAGCCTCCATACGAGAACCCCAATACCCAGCCACCTAATGTGGCGGGACTACATCTCGGAAGCCTGGAGTTCCTCGAAGAGGTTGGGAAAGTTGGTATTGCACCAATGGCCGCCAACCACCTCACGGAAGTAGCTCCACAGGAATTGTGCAGATGTGCAGGTGAAAAGATGTGATTAGAGTCCTCAGTAGTCTTGCATATCAGGCAGACGCCGTCTCCGGGGTCGTTGCGCTTGAGTACCTCCACCCCTGAAAGAACCCAGCCCTGTATCCGTTGCCAAAGGAAGATCTGAATCTTCAGCAAGAGTCCAATCGCCCAGATTTGGACAAGAGGCTCTGGCCCAGGAAATGGATCGATTGCCTGGCAGAGGGATTTGGTGGAGAGTTGGTCAGACGATTCCAGGCGCTAAGGGAGGCGATCCTGCGCCTGGTCAACATTCGGAGCCTGAAGGGCGATAGACTCGAGAAGCTGACTAGTTCCGGGGCCCAATAGTCTCTAGAACATGAGGTGCCCTAAGTCAATAAGGGCCGCCTCGATGAAGATAATAGAATCCACCACAATGGAGAACAGACCAGGGAATATGGCGATGAAAGGGGGTTTCCCCTACCCACCGGTCAAACCAGAAGAGGGTCGACGATCTATATCCCGTCGAGATAGAGGACCCGATGCGAAGAACAGGGAGTTGTTGGATAATCGAATGCTAGAACTACGAGCCGCCCGTTCTTTGGCACAAGGTGAGGGGTTGGCCGCCAAGGTATTTGGCTGGGATAGTGTAAGCCAAAGACCACCTTCACCATTCGCAATCCACCGGAGCCAAAGTTCCAGTAGGGCGATGTTCATGCGTTTGGACGACATGATACCTAATTCGCCCTGGTCTATGGGTTTACGTATATCGGGCCAGCGTACCATGTGGTACTTTTGCTTGTCCAAGTCCCCAGCCCAAAAGAATCTCACCTGATACTTGGCAATCTCATGATGGAGGGTCTCATGAAGACTGTAGAAGCTCATGATGAACAGGTGATGAGTGATATTTTTACACTCATCTACCCTTTGTGTAAACCGAGATATTCCACTTAAATAGAGATATTCGCTCGATATTTCCACTAACAACTAATGAATGCAAAAGATTCTAAAAATTGTCTGTTTGATGTGTTTCCACGTGAAATGGGCTATATATGGACAAAAACAGGTGAGAACATGGAAGGAGTGAAGGAGCAGGTAGAAGAAATCAGTAGGAGGCGCACTAGAAGCCATAGAGCAAAAAACGGAGTTTCATACGATTGCGACCACTCGTATGACCGGTCGTGTGGCATGGAAACCGAGGCCTCTCGTCCACTCGCACAACTTTATAAAGGCGTCGAGGCCGAAATGTCACGGAACATCCGTGATAGAAGCCAGAATAAAGTTATCTTCATCCTTCTCCATCAACCGTATCCGCCACCATTTCCATCTCCATAGCTAGCATCACCACCATAGTCCATCTTACACTAAATCGTACTTGTAATCATGTATCGCACACGACAAACATTGTAAGACCTATTATCAATCAATCCCCATGATGTGTTATTCAATGTGTTCTTCGTGTGATCTGATCTTCATGTGTGAGTAGTTCGGTAAGGTATGGGTTGAGGCAAGAGCATTGCAACCCTTTGTATTTGTTGTGGGGATCAATGGAAGTGCATTGAATTAACGTCCCATATGTGTGAAACAAAATTGTTCTGTAGATGTCTCTTGTCTCGTCTACGTTCTTCATCCCTGCAGGTACCCAGGATTATGGAGAGCGAGCCACAAAGAGGCTAAGGGAAGGAAGACTGTGAAGTGTTATTCTAAACACTAGTGACAGAATGGTTTAGTAAGGTAACACGTCATATCTCTAAGGATTCAAGAGGTGTAGTCATTAAATGCCCAAAGCTCTTGTCAGGTTATTAGAATCTTAATTATCGAGGCAACCTCGCGATACGGATAGGGCCTTCGGTTGGGCAAATGATTCTTGATGCGGGATGTGTGCCAGTCAAGAAGTTATTTGGACACATACCCCACTTCGGTTCGTCACAAGCACATATCGATGGGTGATTTCCAGCGCACAAAGTAAGATCATATCTGGTCCCAACGCAAATACATGGTTGTAAGCATTAAGACCTCATACCCGTACCTATTTTTTTATAAGTGTTCAACTCAAGGTTATTGATTTTGATCCGGTCAAAAGCTAGAATTAGTTCTTTAAAAAAAGCTTGCTAGATACCCTAGCTTCAAGGGGACCTTCCTCTTGTGGGTTCGATAACCGAGGGTCACCTATGGAAAGTAGGTGTGGGTACTTTCTGTTCCATTTTCGGATCGCAAAAATGAAGTATCAAGGCCTTTTTCTAGCGCCATTGCCGGGGAGGAGTTGAGTGTTCCTAGTCTTTGTGTCTAGAGTTTTTGTTAAAGTTTTAGTTTCAGTCTTTGTTTCTGTTTAATTTATAGTTTTATTTTTGTTGCAAGTCTTGTCAATTGAAAACCCCCAAAAGATTACCATGGCTTGCAATATTGGAAGTTTTGCTACTCCTAACAATAACTTTATGCGTGAACCTATAGCACAACCTTAGGTTGCTACCACTGAGTATGAGACCAAACCGAACTTAGTTTCCATGGTTCAATAGGACCAATTTGGAGGCTCCGCTTCTGAAGATGCTGGTATGCACTTGCATAATTTCACTGAATTGTACAACATGACACGCATTAGAGATTATGACCCTGGTGTTTTGAAGTTGCGTCTATTTCCTTTCTCTTTGAGAGGAAAAGAAAAGGAATGGCTTCTAGCTTTACCTAGAGGCAATATAACTTCTTGGGTTGATTGTTGCAACAAATACTTATCTAAGTTTTGTCGAACTGTAAAAATTATGCAACTTAGTTCTCAGATTACAGGTTTCAAGCAGGAAGAACATGAGCCACTAGCGCTTGCGTGGGATAGAATGAAGGAAGCCATAAGAAACTATCTTAACCATGGAATGGAGGAATGGTTACTCCTCCATATGTTTTATAATGGTTTTTAAGTCCTATGTAAAAAACTATGTTGTTATAGCTGCAGAAGGAAGAATCATGGGAAAGCCCATAAATGATGTCAAGAAGCTACGTGATGATATGCAAGAGAACCATGCCCAGTGGCATGTTGAAAGAACCACCACCAAGAGGGTGAATGCAATTGAAGAAAGTAATGCGGAGTTGACAGGCAAACTTGATGAACTCATCTCTATAATCAAAGGTAAATAAGAGGTAAATGTAAATGCATCACTAATGAAAATGTTAGTGATGTAAATTTCATTACTCGCAATAGCTACAATCCCAAATGAAAAATAATGGGTATGCTCCTAGACTTCCCTATGTTGGGGAACGTAGCAGAAATTCAAAATTTTCCTACGTATCACCAAGATCTATCTATGGAGAGACCAGCAACGAGTAGAAAGAGAGTGCATCTACATACCCTTGTAGATCGCTAAGCGGAAGCGTTCAAGTGAACGGGGTTGATGGAGTCGTACTCGTCGTGATCCAAATCACCGATGACCAAGTGCCGAACGGACGGCACCTCCGCGTTCAACACACGTACAGCCCGGTGACGTCTCCCACGCCTTGATCCAGCAAGGAGAGAGGGAGAGGTTGAGGAAGACTCCATCCAGCAGCAGCACAACGGCGTGGTGGTGGTGGAGGAGCGTGGCAATCCTGCAGGGCTTCGCCAAGCACCGCGGGAGAGGAGGAGCACTTGGGAGAGGGAGGGCTGCGCCAGGGGCAAGGGTGAAGCTCCCATGTGCCTCCCCACTATATATAGGGGTGGAGGGGGCTGGTTTCTTGCCCTCCAAGTCCATTGGGGCGTTGGCAAAGGTGGGAGGAAAGAAATCCCATCATTTCCTTCCCCACCGATTGCTATCCCCCCTTTTTAGGGATCTTGATCTTATCCCTTTGGGATATAATCTTATTCCTTCTAAGGGGGGATCTTGGTGCGCCTTGACCAGGGGTGTGGGGCCTTTCCCCCACTACCCACGTTCATGTGGGTCCCCCCATGCAGGTGGGCCCCACTCCGGAACCTTCTAGAACCTTCCCGGTACAATACCGAAAAATCCCGAACATTTTCCGGTGGCCAAAATAGGACTTCCCATATATAAATCTTTACCTCCAGACCATTCCGGAACTCCTCGTGACTTCCGGGATCTCATCCGGGACTCCGAACAATATTCGGTAACCACATGCAAACTTCCTTTATAACCCTAGCGTCATCGAACCTTAAGTGTGTAGATCCTACGGGTTCGGGAGACATGTAGACATGACCGAGACGTTCTCCGGTCAATAACCAACAGCGGGATCTGGATACCCATGATGGCTCCCACATGTTCCACGATGATCTCATCGGATGAACCACGATGTCAAGGACTTAATCAATCCCGTATACAATTCCCTTTGTCTAGCGGTATTGTACTTGCCCGAGATTCGATCATCGGTATCCTTATACCTTGTTCAATCTCGTTACCGGCAAGTCTCTTTACTCGTTCAGTAACACATCATCCCGTGATCAACTCCTTGGTCACATTGCGCATATGATGATGTACTACCGAGTGGGCCCAGAGATACCTCTCCGTTTACACGGAGTGACAAATCCCAGTCTCGATTCGTGCCAACCCAACAGATACTTTCGGAGATACCTGTAATGCACCTTTATAGCCACCCAGTTACGTTGTGACGTTTGGTACACCCAAAGCATTCCTACGGTATCCGGGAGTTGCACAATCTCATGGTCTAAGGAAGAGATACTTGACATTGGAAAAGCTCTAGCAAACGAACTACACGATCTTAGTGCTAGGCTTAGGATTGGGTCTTGTCCATCACATCATTCTCCTAATGATGTGATCCCGTTATCAACGACATCCAATGTCCATAGCCAGGAAACCATGACTATCTGTTGATCACAACGAGCTAGTCAACTAGAGGCTCACTAGGGACATATTGTGGTCTATGTATTCACACGTGTATTACGATTTCCGGATAATACAGTTATAGCATGAATAAAAGACAATTATCATGAACAAGGAAATATAATAATAATACTTTTATTATTGCCTCTAGGGCATATTTCCGACAGTCTCCCACTTGCACTAGAGTCAATAATCTAGTTCACATCGATATGTGATTAACACTCAAGGTCACATCCCCATGTGACTTACACCCAAAGAGTTTACTAGAGTCAATAATCTAGTTCACATTTACCATGTGATTAACACTCGATGAGTTCTGGGTTTGATCATGTTATGCTTGTGAGAGAGGTTATAGTCAACGGGTCTGAACCTTTTAGATCCGTGTGTGTTTTACAAATCTCTATGTCATCTCCTAGATGCAGCTACCACGCTCTATTTGGAGCTATTCCAAATAACTGTTCTACTTGGAGCTATTCTAAATTGTTGCTCCATTATACGTATCCGGCATCTCTACTCAGAGCTATTCGGATAGGTGTTAAGCTTGCATCGACGTAACTCTTTACGTCGAACTCTTTATCACCTCCATAATCGAGAAAATTCCTTAGTCCACTAGTTACTAAGGATAACTTTGACCGCCGTCCTGTGATCCATTCTTGGATCACTCTTGTACCCCTTGACTGACTCATGGCAAGGCACACTTCAGGTGCGGTACACAGCATAGCATACTGTAGAGAGCCTATGATAAAAGCATAGGGGACGACCTTCGTCCTTCCTCTTTCTTCTGCCGTGGTCGAGCTTTTAAGTCTTAACTTCATACCTTACAACTCAGGCAAGAACTCCTTCTTTGACTGACCCACCTTGAACTCCTTCAAGATCATGTCAAGGTATGTGCTTATTTTTGAAAGTACTATTGAGCATTTTGATCTATCTTATAGATCTTAATGCTTATTGTTCAAATAACCCTATATGCTTTCCAGAAATTCTACATCATTTCTGATTAACAATATGTCAACAACATATACTCATCAGAAATTCTATAGTGCTCCCACTCACTTCTTTGGAAATACAAGTTTCTCATAAACTTTGTATAAACCCAAAATCTTTGATCATCATCAAAGCATACGTTCCAACTCCGAGATGCTTACTCCAGTCCTTAGAAGGATCGCTGGAGCCAGCATACCTTTTAGCATCCTTAGGATCGACAAGAAACTTTTGGATTGTATTACATACAACCTTTCCTTACGAAAACTGGTAAGGAAACTTGTTTTGACATCCATCTGCCAGATTTCATAAATGCAGCTAATGCTAACATGATTCCGACAGACTTCAAGCATCGCTACAGATGAGAAAATCTCATCGTAGTCAACTCCTTGAACTTGTGAAAAACTTTTCGTCACAAGTCGAGCTCCATAGATGGTTACATTACCATCCACGTCCGTCTTCTTCTTAAAGATCCATTTATCTCAATGGCTTGCCGATCATCAGGCAAGTCCACCAAAGTCCATGCTTTGTTCTGATACATGGATCCTATCTCGGATTTCATGGCTTCTAGCCATTTGTCGGAATTGGGCCCACCATTGCTTCTCCATAGCTCGTAGGTTCATTGTTGTCTAGCAACATGACCTTCAAGACAGGATTACTGTACCACTCCGAAGTAGTACGCGTCCTTGTCGTCCTACGAGGTTCGGTAGTGACTTGATCTGAAGCTTCATGATCACTATCATAAGCTTCCACTTCAATTGGTGTAGGTGCCACGGGAACGACTTCCTGTGCCCTGCTTCACACTGGTTGAAGTGATGGTTCAATAACCTCATCAAGTCTCCACCATCCTCCCACTCAACTTTTCGAGAGAAACCTTTCCTCGAGAAGGGACCCGATTCAAGAAACAATCCATATTGCTATCGGATCTGAATTAGGAGGTATACCCAACTGTTTTGGGTGTCCTATGAAGATGCATTTTATCCGCTTTGGGTTCGAGCTTATCAACCTGAAACTTTTTCACATAAGAGTCGCAGCCCCAAACTTTTAAGAAACGACAACTTAGGTTTCTCCAAACCATAGTTCAAACGGTGTCGTCTCAACGGAATTATGTGGTACCCTAATAAAGTGAATGTGGTTGTCTCTAATGCCTAACCCATGAACGATAGTGGTAATTCGATAAGAGACATCATGGTACGCACCATATACAATAGGGTGCAACTATGATGTTCGGACACACCATCACACTATGGTGTTCCAGGCGGTTTTAATTGTGAAACAATTTCCACAATGTCTTAATTGTGTGCTAAAACTCGTAACTCAGATATTCATCTCTATGATCATATCATAGACATTTTATCCTCCTGTCACAATGATCTTCTACTTCACTCTGAAATTACTTGAACCATTCAATAATTCAGACTTGTGTTTCATCAAGTAAATATTCTCAACATCTACTCGAATCATCTGTGAAGTAAGAACATAACGATATCCACTACATGCCTCAGCACTTATTGGATTGCATACATCAAAATGTATTTCTTCCCACAAGTTGCTTTCTAGTTCCATTTTACTGAAACCGAGGATTTCAGTCATCTTGCCCATGTGGTATGATTTGCATGTCTCAAGTGATTCAAGATCAAGTGAGTTCAAACGGTCCATTTGCATGGAGTTTCTTCATGCATATACACCAATAGACATGGTTCGCATGTCTCAAACTTTTCAAAAACGAGTGAGCCCAAAGATCCATCAACATGGAGCTTCTTCATGCGTTTTATACCGATATGACTTACGTGGCAGTGCCACAAGTAGGTGGTACTATCATTACTATCTTTTGGCATGAACATGTGTGTCGCTACGATCGAGATTCAATAAACCATTCATTTTAGGTGCAAGACCATTCAAGGTATTATTCAAATAAACAGAGCAACCATTATTCTCCTTAAATGAATAACCGTATTGCAATAGACATAATCCAATCATGTCTATGCTCAAAGCAAACACCAATCTCGATGGTAGAGGGAGCGTACGATGCTTTGATCATATCAACACTTGGAAACACTTCCAACACATATCGTCAGCTCACCTTTAGCTAGTCTCCGTTTATTCCATAGCCTTTTGTTTCGAGTTACTAACACTTAGCAACCGAACCGGTATCTAATACCCTGGTGCTACTAGGAGTACTAGTAAAGTACACATTAACATAATGTATATCCAATATACTTCTATCGACAACCTTCTCATCTACCAAGTATCTAGGGTAATCCTGCTCCAGTGGCTGTTCCCCTTATTACAGAAGCACTTAGTCTCGGGTTTGGGTTCAACCTTGGGTTTCTTCACTAGAGCAGCAGCTGATTTGCCGTTTCATGAAGTATCCCTTCTTTCCCTTGCCCTTCTTGAAACTAGTGGTTTCACCAACCATCAAAAATTGATGCTCCTTCTTGATTTCTACTTTCGCGGTGTCAAACATCGTGAATACCTCAAGGATCATCATATCTATCCCTGATATGTTATAGTTCATCACAAAGCTCTAGCAGCTTGGTGGCAATGACTTTGGAGAAACATCACTATCTCATATGGAAGATCAACTCCCACTCGATTCAAGTGATTGTTGCACTCAGACAATCTGAGCACAAGCTCAACGATTGAGCTTTCCTCCTTAGTATGCAGGCGAAGAAAATTGTCGGAGGTCTTATACCTCTTGACGTGGGCACGAGCCTGAAATCTCAATTTCAGCCCTCAAAACATCTCATATGTTCCACGATGTTTCGAAAAACATCTTTGGTGCCTCTACTTAAGCCATTTAACTGAACTATCACGTAGTTATCAAAACGTGTATGTCCGATGTTCACAACATCCACAGACGACGTTTGGGGTTCAGCACACTGAGCGGTGCATTAAGGACATAAGCTTTCTACTGTCCGCATAATCGCTACTGTCAACTTTCAACTATATTTTCTCTAGGAACATAACTAAACAGTAGAACTAAAGTGTGAGCTTATGACATAATTTGCAAAAGGTCTTTTGACTATGTTCAAGATAATTAAGTTCATCTTATGAACTCCCACTCAGATAGACATCCCTCTGGTCATCTAAGTGATCACATGATCCGAGTCAAACTAGCCCGTGTCCGATCATCACGTGAGACGGACTAGTCATCATCGGTGAACATTTTCATGTTGATCGTATCTACTATACGACTCATGCTCGACCTTTCGGTCTCCGTGTTCCGAGGCCATGTCTGCACATGCTAGGCTCGTCAAGTTAACCCTAAGTGTTTTCGCTGTGTAAATCTGTCTTACACCCGTTGTATGTGAACGTAAGAATCCATCACACCCGATCATCACGTGGTGCTTAGAAGCGACGAACTGTAGCAACGGTGCACAGTTAGGGGAGAACACTTCTTGAAATTGTTGTAAAGGATCATCTTATTTACTACCGTCGTCCTAAGTAAACAAGATGCATAAACATGATAAACATCACATGCAATCAAATAGTGACATGATATGGCCAATATCATTTTGCTCCTTTTGATCTCCATCTTCGGGGCTCCATGATCATCATCGTCACCGGCATGACACCATGATCATGATCTCCATCATCGTGTCTCCATGAAGTCGTCTCGCCAACTTATTACTTCTACTACTATGGCTACCGGTTAGCAATAAAGTAAAGTAATTACATGGCGTTGTTCAATGACACGCAGGTCATACAATAAATTAAGACAACTCCTATGGCTCCTGCCGGTTGTCATACTCATCGACATGCAAGTCGTGAATCCTATTACAAGAACATGATCAATCTCATACATCACATATCATTCATCACATTCTTCTTGGCCATATCACATCACATAGCATACCCTGCAAAAACAAGTTAGACATCCTCTAATTGTTGTTGCATGTTTTACGTGGCTGCTATGGGTTTCTAGCAAGAACGTTTCTTACCTACGCAAAACCACAACGTGATATGCCAATTTCTATTTACCCTTCATAAGGACCCTTTTCATCGAATCCCTTCCGACTAAAGTGGGAGAGACTGGCACCCGCTAGCCACCTTATGCACCAAGTGCATGTCAATCGGTGGAACCTGTCTCACGTAAGAGTACGTGTAAGGTCGGTCCGGGCCGCTTCATCCCACAATACCGTCGAAACAAGATTGGACTAGTAACGGTAAGCATATTGAACAAAATCAACGCCCACAACTACTTTGTGTTCTACTCATGCAAAGAATCTACGCAATAGACCTAGCTCATGATGCCACTGTTGGGGAACGTAGCAGAAATTCAAAAAATTTCCTACGTATCACCAAGATCTATCTATGGAGAGACCAGCAACGAGTAGAAAGAGAGTGCATCTACATACCCTTGTAGATCGCTAAGCGGAAGCGTTCAAGTGAATGGGGTTGATGGAGTCGTACTCGTCGTGATCCAAATCACCGATGACCAAGTGCCGAACGGACGGCACCTCCGCGTTCAACACACGTACAGCCCGGTGACGTCTCCCACGCCTTGATCCAGCAAGGAGAGAGGGAGAGGTTGAGGAAGACTCCATCCAGCAGCAGCACAACGGCGTGGTGGTGGTGGAGGAGCGTGGCAATCCTGCAGGGCTTCGCCAAGCACCGCGGGAGAGGAGGAGCACTTGGGAGAGGGAGGGCTGCGCCAGGGGCAAGGGTGAAGCTCCCATGTGCCTCCCCACTATATATAGGGGTGGAGGGGGCTGGTTTCTTGCCCTCCAAGTCCATTGGGGCGTTGGCAAAGGTGGGAGGAAAGAAATCCCATCATTTCCTTCCCCACCGATTGCTATCCCCCCTTTTTAGGGATCTTGATCTTATCCCTTTGGGATATAATCTTATTCCTTCTAAGGGGGGATCTTGGTGCGCCTTGACCAGGGGTGTGGGGCCTTTCCCCCACTACCCACGTTCATGTGGGTCCCCCCATGCAGGTGGGCCCCACTTCGGAACCTTCTAGAACCTTCCCGGTACAATACCGAAAAATCCCGAACATTTTCCGGTGGCCAAAATAGGACTTCCCATATATAAATCTTTACCTCCGGACCATTCCGGAACTCCTCGTGGCTTCCGGGATCTCATCCGGGACTCCGAACAACATTCGGTAACCACATGCAAACTTCCTTTATAACCCTAGCGTCATCGAACCTTAAGTGTGTAGACCCTACGGGTTCGGGAGACATGTAGACATGACCGAGACGTTCTCCGGTCAATAACCAACAGCGGGATCTGGATACCCATGATGGCTCCCACATGTTCCACGATGATCTCATCGGATGAACCACGATGTCAAGGACTTAATCAATCTCGTATACAATTCCCTTTGTCTAGCGGTATTGTACTTGCCCAAGATTCGATCGTCGGTATCCTTATACCTTGTTCAATCTCGTTACCGGCAAGTCTCTTTACTCGTTTCGTAACACATCATCCCGTGATCAACTCCTTGGTCACATTGCGCATATGATGATGTCCTACCGAGTGGGCCCAGAGATACCTCTCCGTTTACACGGAGTGACAAATCCCAGTCTCGATTCGTGCCAACCCAACAGATACTTTCGGAGATACCTGTAATGCACCTTTATAGCCACCCAGTTACGTTGTGACGTTTGGTACACCCAAAGCATTCCTACGGTATCCGGGAGTTGCACAATCTCATGGTCTAAGGAAGAGATACTTGACATTGGAAAAGCTCTAGCAAACGAACTACACGATCTTAGTGCTAGGCTTAGGATTGGGTCTTGTCCATCACATCATTCTCCTAATGATGTGATCCCGTTATCAACGACATCCAATGTCCATAGCCAGGAAACCATGACTATCTGTTGATCACAACGAGCTAGTCAACTAGAGGCTCACTAGGGACATATTGTGGTCTATGTATTCACACGTGTATTACGATTTCCGGATAATACAGTTATAGCATGAATAAAAGACAATTATCATGAACAAGGAAATATAATAATAATACTTTTATTATTGCCTCTAGGGCATATTTCCAACACCCTATCCTAATAATAGCGGAGCATAAAATAATTTTAATGGAGCTAGTGGCAACAATAGAAATACTCTTGAAGATACTCTAAAAACTTTTATTGCTAGTCAAATTGAGTAGAATGAAAACTTCAATTTTTTTGAAGAATCATGATAACTTACTTGGTCACTTGACCAATAAGATTGTTGGACTAACAAATGATGTGTAAAGGCTTGATAGAAGATCCAAGAGTATGGAGGCATAAGTGGCTAAAATTGTAGAGAGCCAAGCATTGATCTTAGCTAAGTTTGCGGGTAAACCGGAACCCAACCCGGTTGAAGATTTTAAGATGGCGAGCAACAATGAAGATAAGGCATAAGATTTGATAAAAGCCATGTGCCAAAGTACACCTACATTGTTGCAGACTTTGTCAAAATGATAGCAATGAAGCATCCACTGCTTGAGGTATCAAATGGTGAGGCATAATGTCTTTGTTGATCAGGTTGCAGCCAAGGTACATGAACTTGATGATGAAAGGAAGAAGATTTTCAGTAAGTTACCAGCCAAGCAAGAAGATACTTTTGAGCCTACTATAGAGATTGATATTTGTTTAAATAAGTTTAATGCTTTATGTGGTCTTGGGGCTAGTGTTTCCACTATCCCTGTTGGGGATATAACCCTGAGGTATAACCCGCCCAGGAGGGGCTGGGTTATACCGTGTATTTTTCCCTTTTCTGTTGGCCTCGAGTCTGAATATTCCCTTGCGCTAGTTACATCTGATTCGGTCTACAAATCAGGTGGGTACAGCCAAAAATTATCTCAACAGTCTCCCAAATTCTCACCTTTGGCTGCTAAAAAGCATCCCAGCATCAGCACAGGAACGCGTGTGCAGTCCACAAACTATGCCTACTGCCACTTCTTTTGAATTCGTCGTTGTTTACAGATTGATTATTAGCTGCCACTCTTTTTCATTTCTAATATAGCTTGGTAAAGTGGTCAACCTTTTTTTTACAGTACATCACCGCCGTTTGCTAAAAGTGACTCAAGGAAATCATATCACAGGATTCACAACACAGTTTCGCTTTGAGGTTCGAGTATCAATAGTAGTATCATGGTGCGACAATGGCGGCACCAACACATCATCTCCGTTTGTCCCAGGATAAACATCACCAATGGGACCGACCCAAATCACTCTTTCTAAATTTCTAATAGCTTCGACGCGAATTTCACACCAGACGGGGGATCTTCGCCTCATTGCCGCTTTTTAGTTTTCGATCGAGACGCGGCTTATTGGAAGAAGGCCCAAGGGGTCCAAGAAGACTTGAAGATGGCGGTTCATAAGGCAAAGCTTATTGGAGGCCCAAGACCCAGAGGTAGTTCAAGACCCAAAGGTGTGAGCCGTTCAAGGTTAACTTGCTTTGTAAGGCAAGTTTAGTTAGAAACTGAGCCGGTCATGTTGTGTGAGCCGGCCGGGACTCTGTAAGCCGTCGGGCATCAACCTGTATATAAAGGCGAGACCCGGTGGCAAGTTAACTCAAGAAACAAGCAATCAAGAACCAGGTCAAGCATATTCGCTCCCTTGTAATCGAAACTCAAGCAATACAACTAGAAGCAGGACGTAGGCTTTTACCTCGTTGAGAGGGGCCGAACCTGGGTAAACCCCTTGTGTCCTTTGTCCCGTTCAACCCCTTTAAGCTAACCTAGTGCGACGGCTCCACACCTAAGTCCTTTCACTAGGGAATCTGCCATGACAAATCCACGACAGTTGGCGCCCACTGTGGGGCCAGGAGCACGGTGGTTTCGAGTTCTTAAAGGGCAGCTTCTCAGTGATCAAGGGATACGCCATGGGCCGGATGACCAAGAGCCGCAGCGGCAAGATCTACATCGATGATTCAGACTGGGGTCCCAAGGCTGACTCAATCGAGTACGGGTACCAAGTCCCCTTCGGCGGAATTCACATCTTCATCGGCAAGATCGGCGAACCGGAGCCTGAGCCGGACATCTGCACCGACACGATCGAGATGGCTCGGCGCGCATGACCCGCCAAGGTTCAACCCGCCGTGAAATACACTTTCGTTGGTTTTATTCATGGCGCAGATCTTCAGGAAGGATCTGTATCTGGTGAGAGATGACCATCTATTCAGGTGATGAGTCTTCAGCCGGCGATACCGAATCAATTTATCGACTACAAGATGGCGGGCTTGGGGGCTATTCTGATGGTGATAGCATTCCGGACCCCTATGAGCCGCTGACCAGGTGAGGGAGTCCTGGACTAGGGGGTGTCCGGATAGCCAGACTATCATCATCGACCGGACTCCAAGACTATGAAGATACAAGATTGAAGACTTCGTCCCGTGTCCGGATGGGACTCTCCTTGGCGTGGAAGGCAAGCTTGGTAATACGGATATGTAG
The DNA here is from genome assembly GCA_963921465.1 of Triticum timopheevii. Taxonomy (NCBI): domain Eukaryota; kingdom Viridiplantae; phylum Streptophyta; class Magnoliopsida; order Poales; family Poaceae; genus Triticum; species Triticum timopheevii. The sequence goes on along the minus strand of OY997268.1, from coordinate 429,715,022 downwards.
ATCTCCTACCATTGTAACCGACTCTGTGTAACCCTAGCCCTCTCCGATGTCTATATAAACCGGAGGGTTTTAGTCCGTAGGACGAACAACCATTACAACAATCATACCATAGGCTAGCTTCTAGGGTTTAGCCTCCTTGATCTCGTGGTAGATCCACTCTTGTACTACCCATATCATCAATATTAATCAAGCAGGAGTAGGGTTTTACCTCCATCGAGAGGGCCCGAACCTGGGTAAAAACATCGTGCCCCTTGTCTCCTGTTACCATCCGCCTAGACGCACAGTTCGGGACCCCCTACCCGAGATCCGCCGGTTTTGACACCGACACCAGGGCTGCTATCTTCATGGCCGGTATGCAACAGGTACTGAATTCATCAACTGCTGCAGCTATGACTTCTGGTTCAACGGCTGCTACGATGGCCGGGGCAAGCGGCTTTGTGCGCCCGCTAGCTCAGGTCTTATCCGAGCTCTTGGATGCTTTGGCAACTCTATTAGCTGCATAGGTAACCCCGGCGATGCAAGCACAACATAAGGTGGACGATGCAAAACTGCGAGATGAGATAGCTCAGGCCAAGGAGAAGCTTAATGCTGAGAATGCTAGGATGGCAACAGAGCGAGCCACCTTGGATGCCGAGTCACAACAGATTCAAGCAGAGAACCTCTGGTTAAGCTTGGATCAGAATGCATCAAATGTTGTTCTTTGCAGGAGGCACCAGAGCCGTCTACCTTTGGAGTTTGATGCAAGGAATCTCTTCAATACACCTGGGGCAGGACCGAGTAACCCGCCCGAGGTGACCTGGGCTGTCGAGGCGCCCATAGCTGGGGCGACGGTTCAACCATGTGTAGCAGACCCGCCTCATTTGAACTTAACCCCGCCTCAGCAAGTGTTAACACCGCCGGGTCATTATTCTAAACATTTGGATAATATGATTGTCGCGGCGTCACGGCTCGCGGCTTTCCCAGTCCAAGGTGAATCTCCCGTGGTGGTTGAGGCCCAAAAGGTTGTGGAGCTTCTTCAGACAGCGGTGGCTCAGTAGGCGGCTTACTCATATCACTACAAAAAAATACACTTCCGTGATGATACGTGTTTGTCACAGTAGGTCGCGTTTTTTGTCATGCATGTACATCCATGACGATTTTATGACAGAATCAAGATAGTCATACCTGTGCTATCGTAGAAGTGTTCCATGACATTACCAAAATTATCATCACGGAAGTGTCCACTTCCATGACGATAAATCGCGCGTCACATAAGTGCTTTCGTCAAGGGTGACCGACACGTGGCATCCACCGTAAAGGAACACCGTTAAGCTATCGGGTCGGGTTTTGGATCCGATAACCCGTTAACAGCCCCAACCAATGGGGACTTTCCACGTGTAAAATCATCATTGGCTGGAGGAAACACGTGTCGGCTCATCGTTGGGACAGATGTCATCCACTCATTGGACAGAAGGCGCCTATGATACGTCGACACGTGGCACGGCCCAACAGAGGCCCATTCCTGTGAAAAGGCCAGCCCGTTTGACTTGGTCAAAAGGTGGCGGGCCGGCCCATGGAAAGCCTGTTAACGGCCTGTTCGCATATAGCCCATTTACAGCCCGCTAACCCAAGGCCCGTTACGCCCTATCCGAATTAGGCCCAATAGCGTCATATGGGCCATCCAATATGATTCCAGCCCGTTTTCACTTCTGGCCCATGTATGACCCATGACGTCTTTCGGCCCATATTAGGCCCTTTGTAACTCTTGGCCTATTAGCAGCCCGTGGTGAAACTGGCCCGTAATGAACAGTGTATCACTTTACACCCATTAACGACCCGTGGTGAAACTGGCCTGTAATGAACAGTGTATCACCTTATACCCATTAATGGCCCGTTATTCCGTTGGGCCGTTTCCAGCCCATGTTATCTTTCGGCCTTCTCAGAGCCCATTTATTCTTGGGCTCATTTCCAGCATTCGTTTACTTATGGCCCGTTACTGTCATTTTCTGCTTGTGGGCCAAATTCAGCCCGTGGTTACAGTCGGCCCGTTTGTGGTCCGTTAATACGTTGGGCCGTTTTCATAGCGTCATCAAATACGGCCTATTAACGATGGCCCGTTATGGTCGGCCCATGAACGGACGATTCCAACTCTAGCCCGTTTACGACTATAATGCGGTCTATTTGGCCCATGTTTGGCCAATCGATCATACGGCCCGTATAAGGCCCATTGATGATATGATCCGCAGAAGGCCCATTGTTTCTACGGCCCGTAGAAGGCCCATTGTTTCTACGGCCCGTAGAAGGCCCACTGTTTCTACGGCCCGTAGGAGGCCTAGTGCCACTACAGTAAATATTAGCCCATGGTTATTGTGGCCTAGTTTTAAAAAATAGGTTATTGCAGCCACTAGCAAACCGCAGAAAAAGAGCTGCAATGACTACAAGCAAACAAATAAACAAGACAACATGGAAATAAATAAGCAAGCAACTAACGCTAGGCTATCACGGCTATTACACATATTACATCCACTGGGCATCAAAGTTCGCCACCAATGCAAATATAGGGAACAAAGCAGCATATCATATACACTGGTTGTCAAAGTTGGCGACCAGCGCAAATAAACGCCACAGCAAAACAAATCCAGAACTGAAACCACTTCAGAAGATCTCAAGAAACAATATCCTGGGTACCCATAATGCTGGCAAGATGCTTAGCAAGCTTATTAACTTTCTCTTGTTTGGCGCTTAAATCCTCCAGCGCTTGCTGTTGCACCAGGAAATATGCATCTGAATTCTGCAGGGACTTCCTCAGTCCTTCAGCTTCCTGTTGCAGCACATCTGATCGATGTCTTTCAACTTGAAGTTGAGACTCAAGAAGACGAACTGATTTAGGCAGCGAGTTCGAAGAGCTTGTGCCAGCAGTAGTGGCCAGTAACTCGAACACTACATCAAGACAGGACTTTTGGGTTCTCTCACTATCGTCAAGATAGTTTTTATCAGCTTTCTTGGAGACCAACAGGGATGTCTCACTATCTTGAACCTTATCTGCATCACTTCCCTTACCATTGGATAACGCAGTACTGTTCTCCAATATTTTGTCCGCATTCTAAAAGAGAAACAAGCAGACACATCACATGTTTACCATGTTGTATATGAAACTCATTTTGGTAAATGAGTTCAGTAGTAAAGTGGACAGGATAACAACATGAAACAAACATATATCTATGTACCATGGTCACTTTATGGTCTATATCATTCTAGTTTTTGTTGCCAAATCAAGATAGAGACACAGTTCAAATAATATTTGTTCAAGACAAAGTAGAATAGATAGAATATAACTGTGGGAAACTATAGAGCAATAACAACACTTGTAATATGCATGACATGAGAACATAACTATTTATTCAATTGAAACTGAAATCAACATAGAGCAGGTTACAACAGCAAACCAGTTAAAGAAACTGGTTTAAAACATACCTGTTGCGCCATTGGAGTTTCAATTCCATCCTTCGAATTTGAAAATAGTTGGTATGAGTAAATACAGTAATGCAAGAGCAAAGGAGTATGAACCATAGCTACAGAACCTGACCTGAGAACAAATCTTCTTCTCCTTTAAGTGTTGAGTTGGGATTCGGAGTGGTGGTCCTCGTGCTTTGGGCACTGCAGTTCCCTTACTAACTGCTCGTGTTTGGGTGCTCTGTGGTGGAGACGATGCTGTGTCAACTAGAACTGGGTTACTATCTGCTGGGGTTGGGGTTAGAAGGGGTGTAGCTGGTTCTCTGTCCAACTGGGTAGGGGTACAATCTGCGAGAGTCTGGGTTATGTGTGGTTGATCTGGTCCTTGGGCAAGTACAACAGTGGTTCTATCTGCATCAAATGGTAGCACTATCTTTTCTTAAGACCATGTTGTTACTCCCTTAGATACTGCCATCACCCTCTCCAATTCAAATGGCTGATAAACAAGAAAAGTAATTGAAAGTATAGACATTGTATGATAGACAGGTGCAATGGATAGTGGGGAATAAAAGAGGGCATGAAATAATTCATTTATATGTTGTCTAACCAAACAGGATAGCATGACACAATTTCACATATATGATGGCTAACTAAACAGGATAGCATGACACAATTTCACATTATGATCGCTAACTAAAAAAGATAGAAAGGCATAGTTCAAAATATGAGACTATGTAAACAGGATGACATGATATAACTATATAATGTGTTTATTAAATAGGTTGGCATGCCATAATTCACATACATTCACGGATAGAATGCCATAATTCAAAATATGATGACTGTAAACACTAAACAGGATGAGATGATATAACTATATGATGTCTTTATTAAATGGGTTGCCATGCCATAATTCAGATAGATGATGTGTATGTACTATGTAAACATGATGGCATGATATAATTCAAATATATGATTTATATAGTAAGCAAGTAAGTAGATGGCAATCCATATATGATGTAAAAACTAAGCAATGCAAGACAACATGCATGACATGGGTAATATAACCCTGCCAAGTTTGAGCATAGACCTCAGGGGGGAAATAGGACTGGTCATCAGTCTCTGAATCCTCCTCTGAGGAGCTCTCTGTAACCAGCAAGATGTCTGCTTCAGCAGGTAGCATTATCTGCTCTGAATACCTTGTTTTCACTCCAGATACTTCCATCACCGCTTCAAATGGCGGATGCACAGGAAGAGTAGTTGAATATACAACCGTTGTCGACAAATGGAACACGTAATACAAAAAAATGATAGCATGATATAATTCACATACATGATGATTGGCTAAACAACATGGCATTGCATAATTCACATATATAATGCCTTTGCAACAAGATAGCATTGTATAATTCACATATATAATGTCTTGCAACAAGATGGCAATGCATAATTCACATATATGGTAATTAGACACTGAACAAGTGGCATTCACACAAAGCATGTCTAAACTAATCAAATGACATAGCAATGCGAGACACCATACGCACGATGTGAGCAACATAACCCTGCCAAGTTAGAGCATACACCTCGGGGGGGGGGGGATAGGACTGGTCATCTGTCTCTGAATCCTCCTCTGAGAAGCTATCCGTAGCCAGCGAGATATGCGCTTCGTCAGTTAGCATAGTCTGCTCTGAAGACCTTGTTTTCGCTCCAGAATTTGCCATCACCGTGTCAAATGGCTGATGCACACGAAGAGCAGTTGAATGTACTAACATTGTTGACAAATGTAATATGTAATGAAATAAAAGGATGGCCTGATATAATTTACATATAAGATGACTGGCTAAGCATGATGGCATTGCAAAATTCACATATATGATGCCTGGCTAAACAAGATGGCGTTGCATAATTCACATAAATGATGAATAAACTAAACAGATGGCATTCACACAAAGGATGTCTAAACTAAGTAGATGACATATTTGATGTATAAAGTAAGCAATGCAAGACACCATATGCATGATATAACAACCGTCAGCATGCCAAGTTAGAGCGAAGACCTCAAGGGGTAAATAGGAGTTGTCTTCTCCTTCTGAATCCCCCTCAGAACAGATATCTTCCTCTCGATTACAATATGAAATGCATGGAGGGGGGCTGCCTTTGCTCCTACCATGGAGTTACGTCTGCATGAAATTTTATTGCCACGCAAGGCTCGTCTCTTTTGCTCTACATGTTCAGTTCCATTGTTTACAATAACTGTCATGCATAGGAATAAAACATAGTGAGATTATGTAAGGAGTGCATGCAGAAATCCAGAGTGATGGTAGCAACCTATGGATAGACCCAAAACCAATAATAGCAGGCAGATAATGGCTTCAGTTAAAAATACGGATAATGGCTTCTTTACTTTTTGTTTCCATCCAACATGAAACTCATAGTAGACACCGGAGATTAACCAGTTAGTAGATAGATACTATTGATTGCGGCCACGATATGTACCCCACAACCATTTAAAAACTCAAGTTTGACCATTAGTTTGGAGCTGACTCAGAGTCTAATCGGTGAACAGGACGATAAAGTAGCATGTAATATTAAGCGATGCATAACGTAAGCAGACACGAAAGAGTGCGACCTCTCTTGCGGACCCGTGTAGTCCTTGAGGTCATCTGCTCGGTTGATGATGGAAATGCAGTTTTCATGGCAGCCAGCGGCGGGGAAGAAGATTTGAGGCGGCGAAAGACAGTCTGGAGGCCGGATCCCTGCTGTGCTGGACCCTTCTGTCGTTGGAGCAGCTGGGCTGGGGTGGACGATGACGCAATAGGAGCGGGACAAAACACGCAATGTTTTCTTTGACAACCATCTGTAAGAGAAGTAATTCTGTAAGGGCTCGTTTGAATTGGAGGATTCCAACAATGCAGGGATAGGAAATAGACAGGAATAGGATAGGAATGCACGTGCAAAACAGAGAATTTAAAAACACAGGATTTCTGCCAATCTGGGTGTTTGGTTCACAACAATTGGAAGATCACAGGATGCAAAGAAGCATGGTGAGATTAAGTCAAACACAAGAAAATGTACGGTTATAATGCTATTATGCTACTATCTCATAGTCTTGTGCTTCATGAATAGGAATTTGAAAAGGAGGACAAGTGAAAACTAAAATTCCTATGTTTTTTTTCTTTCAAGGAGACACTAAAGGAACAAATCTATGTGCTCAGTGGACAATATATATAACATGTAGAGTAAAAAAGATATGCAACAAGTGTACAACATCTTTGGCGAAGTCATGTCGATCTCAGCGTGATTGGGTTGGCCGGTGAGGATGCTCCGGCTGACTTGGCTTTCAGAGGAGGGGAAGAAGATCTTAGGCGTCTGGAGATGAAGCCCGAGGTACTGCTCTGCTGTGATGGAGGGTTTCGTCGTTGGAGCAGCTCTGGTGAGTTGTACGACGCCAAGGCTGAAGCAGGACAAGAGAGACAACGTTAACCTGAGTGGAATTCTAATAGAATCTCCAATACATGACGTAAAATACATAACCACAAAGTGCTAGATGTAAAATACATCAGTCGCTCATCTTTGAATTTAACTGTCGAAACTGAATTTAACTGCCGAAACTGAACTTAACTATCAAAACTGAACTTAACTGTCGAAACTGAATTTTGCTGTCGAAACTGAATTTTGCTGTCGAAACTGAACGCACTAGCAAGGTGAGGCTACACGTCGGTCGACTGACTTTTTCATCTCTGGTCAGTCGATTTTGCAGCCGTTGGATACGAAATCAAGGGCCTATGGTTCATCTTCAACCTCCACCTCCTTGAGCCGCCAGCCACCACCGGCCAAACAGCAGCCCCCTCCCCCTGTCCTCGGCCGGTGATGCGCTGCCCCGCCCGCCCCAAAAACACTCCCCACCACCGGTCCGCCGCCGCCCCGGCCATCCCTCTAGCCCCCCCCCCCCCCGTGCCAAGTTTCTTCTCCAGCGATCCCCACGCCACCGCCCCGCCAACGCCCCGCCACCGGTGGCGACCACCGCCCCCACCCTGAACCCTAAGATAGATAGTGGGGTACCTCTCCGACAAGCCCCCCTCCCTGCTGCGGCTAGTTGTTTCTTCACCCCGGCGAGCCCCCCACCCCCTAAAAGTCAACTAAAGTGTAGCTAAATCAGAGCAGCATCACAAGCAAGAGCAAGAGCGAGAGCAGCAGCGCGAGCAAGAGCAAGAGCAAGAGCAGACCAGGCAGGGGACCGAGAGCAAGAGTAGAGCAGCAGAGCGAGTGAGAGCTAAAGCAGCAGTAGCTCCTACTGATGTGGACGTCGCCGTCGAGGGAGCGACACCGTGGAGGAAGTGGCCGGCGATGCCGCCGTGGATGGAGCCATGCCGTGTCGGCTCGGGATCGAGCGCCGGCAGCACCATGAGATTGAATCAAGAAGAAAATGCGGCAATTAGTGTACAACCTCTTTGGTGGCGCCGATTAGGCCGCAGCTTCATCTGAGGAAACAGTGATGATGATGCTCTTCTGGTGGTGTAGGTGAAGAAGGCGGTGTGGGAATGGAGGTGGCGCGAAAGACGAGAGGAACATCGGGGCAGCTCCTTGGAGGTGGAGGGAGGGGTGGCTGAACTGGCGAGATGACGAGATCGACGACGGATCCTCATCTGGTACGGTGGATGAGGGACGTCGAGATGTTGCTGTGGACGATGTCGTCGGGGAAGAGGCTCCAGCTGGGTGGCGGACGGAGTAGGGTGTGGGGTTTCGTTGCGGGTTTTCGCGGCCTCGGTGTACGAATGGGTGGGCGGATGGGATGGCAGTGGGGAACCATGGCTTAGGGACGCGCTTGTCCGAAATGTGGGGTAAGTTACAAAAGTACCCCCACCGATGTGAGGCGGTTCTTTCGGTTTAGGGGTACCACGGGCATTTCACGTGTCAGGATTTCACAGGCGGTGGGAGTTTTCACGCGCGTTGTAATTTCGGAATAGCAAGGCACGGGTTGAGATGGAGGGAGTTGTCGGAGCACGACGAGACAAAGATATATCTTAAATATTTCGGGCTAACAAGGCGCGGGTTGAAATTTCCGGACAAGCCTAACGTGTACTGTACCAAATCAATGCGCACTACAAATGTCATTCAAAACTTTGAATTCATGTTATGTTCAATTAAAATATTTCGCTACGTGTATAATGCATGCAACCTACTACTCAAATGAACGTTTTAGTGCATTCCAAATGTATATACTACCGCTTCAATATGAACTAAATTTGAATTTGTTTCTCTATTTGAATAAGATCTACAGTAATGATTGTTGTGAACTCAAAGCATTTGAATTCGTTTCTCTGTTTTAATAAGATCTACAATCATCATTATTGTCAAGTTAAACCATCGTTTGTTTATTATCTTCACAGCACACCACATGATTAGTCTCGAGTTACATATGAACTATGTGTACTATATGAACTCGAACTCGATTTTTTGAATCCACTTTATGTTGATTTCAAATCACATTACATTTCTAGCTCTAGCTAGATCTTCATAATCTAAATCATGTCTCATATGTATAATGTGTTTATCACATTATGTATGGTGCCCCGCCCCCTACGCCTACAAGTATTTAGATGTGAGTCGCAAACACCACACATTACCACAAATTCAAATAAAATGTGAGAATGTTCAATATATAGTATTGCTTAGATTGTTCGATATTTAGTTGTAAGCTGCAAACACCACACATTATCACAAATGCAAATAAAATGTGAGATTGTTTGATGTATAGTATGGTTTAGATTGTTCGGCATTTAGCTATGAGTTGCAAACGCCATGCATTATCACATTATGGTATAACATGTGCACAACACGTGTATCACCGCTATATTCATGCATGCAATGTTTAAAACACTATGATCTCCTATTCAAATATATGAATCCGCTTTCATATCAAATTATGATCTTTGTTAGTCTCTTACACCCACACAATCCTTTGTAGCTACCACTAACTTTCTCTCGTGCATGCACATGCCCTCCCCCTCCCTCGGCATTCTATCCACCGAGCACATTCATTTTTTTCTTTAGGTCGTTCTCCTAGAGTCTCCACAACTCCTTTCCGACACACACCAATTGACAAACCTCTCCAGCGATGCCTGTCTATAACATACACACACACACCTTCAATCTCCTCCTTTATGTGTCCTCGCCTCGTGTCTCTCATACGGTCACACACACGTGTAAACTCTCGCCCCTCTTTTCATCGATCTCACAACCGCACGCTCCTCCCCCTATCTAGCTAGTAGCTGGGCCTCTCGCACCACCTCCTAGCTCCATTCTCTCTGTCTATCCGTCTCGCTGGGCCTTATTTGCCTCTAACAAATGGACGTACACCGACCGATCTCTCGCTATACATATAGCTAGCTAGGTCCTTATAACTCGTTTTTACCCACGCGTCGATCGATCTACCTCATTAGTTGTGTCTCTCCCTTCCTCCGACAAACAACAATTGATCTACCGATCTAGTTAGGTTTGCTTACCAAACACATGGTTCCCCTTCATCATCCATGGATGCGTCCCAACAGATCTATCACGCACAGGCACACACGGAAACACATCCCCACTCTTATTGATAACATTGCAGTTCCACCCTCAGTTTGTCTAGTAGGCCTCTCCCACCATCTTCGAGAAGCAACTCCATCACCCATCCAGCACTCTACCCCTCTCCCTCCCTCTCTCTTTCTCCTCTCTCTCTCTGTCCCATCTATTGGAAATATGCCCTAGAGGCAATAATAAATTGGTTATTATTATATTTGTTTGTTCATGATAATAGTCTTTTATTCATGCTATAACTGTATTATCCAGAAATCTTAATACACGTGTGAATACATAGACCACAATATGTCCCTAGTAAGCCTCTAGTTGACTAGCTCGTTGATTAATAGATGGTTACGGTTTCCTGACCATGGACATTGGATGTCATTGATAACGGGATCACATCATTAGGAGAATGATGTGATGGACAAGACCCAATCCTAAGCCTAGCACAAGATCATGTAGTTCGTATGCTAAAGCTTTTCTAATGTCAAGTATCTTTTCCTTAGACCATGAGATTGTGCAACTCCCGGATACCGTAGGAATGCTTTGGGTGTACCAAACATCACAACGTAACTGGGTGGCTATAAAGGTGCATTACAGGTATCTCCGAAAGTATCTGTTGGGTTGGCACGAATCGAGACTGGGATTTGTCACTCCGTGTAAACGGAGAGGTATCTCTAGGCCCACTCGGTAGGACATCATCATAATGTGCACAATGTGATCAAGGAGTTGATTACGGGATGATGTGTTACGGAACGAGTAAAGAGACTTGCCGGTAACGAGATTGAACAAGGTATCGGGATACCGACGATCGAATCTCGGGCAAGTATCGTATCGATAGACAAAGGGAATTGTATACGGGATTGATTAAGTCCTTGACATCGTGGTTCATCCGATGAGATCATCGTGGAACATGTGGGAGCCAACATGGGTATCCAGATCCCGCTGTTGGTTATTGACCGGAGAGTCATCTCGGTCATGTCTGCATGTCTCCCGAACCCGTAGGGTCTACACACTTAAGGTTCGGTGACGCTAGGGTTATAGAGATATTAGTATGCGGTAACCCGAAAGTTGTTCGGAGTCCCGGATGAGATCCCGAACGTCACGAGGAGTTCCGGAATGGTCCGGAGGTAAAGAATTATATATAGGAAGTGCTATTTCGGCCATCGGGACAAGTTTCGGGGTCATCGGTATTGTACCGGGACCACCGGAAGGGTCCCGGGGGTCCACCGGGTGGGGCCACCTGCCCCGGGGGGCCACATGGGCTGTAGGGGGTGCGCCTTGGCCTACATGGGCCAAGGGCACCAGCTCCAAGAGGCCCATGCGCCAAGAGAAGAGAAAAAGGGGAGAGTCCTAAAGGGGGAAGGCACCTCCGAGGTGCCTTGGGGAGGATGGACTCCTCCCCCCTTGGCCGCACCCTTTCCTTGGAGGAAGGGGCAAGGCTGCGCCCTCCCCCTCTCCCTTGGCCCTATATATAGTGGGGAAAAGGAGGAGCAACAATACCTAAGGCCTGGCGCCTCCCTCTCCCTCCCGTGACACATCTCCCTCCTCCCGCAGCGCTTAGCGAAGCCCTGTTGGAATCCCGCTACTTCCACCACACCGTCGTACTGCTGGATCTCCATCAACCTCTCCCTCCTCCTTGCTGGATCAAGGCATGGGAGACGTCTCCGTTCCGTACGTGTGTTGAACGCGGAGGTGCCGTCCATTCGGCACTTGATCATCGGTGATTTGAATCACGACGAGTACGACTCCATCAACCCCGTTCTCTTGAACGCTTTCGCTTAGCGATCTACAAGGGTATGTAGATGCACTCTCCTTCCCCTCGTTGCTGGTTTCTCCATAGATAGATCTTGGTGACACGTAGGAAAATTTTGAATTTCTGCTACGTTACCCAACAGTGGCATCATGAGCTAGGTCTATGCGTAGTTTCTATGCATGAGTAGAACACAAAGTAGTTGTGGGCGTTGATTTTGTTCAATATGCTTGCCGTTACTAGTCTTATCTTGATTCGGCGGCATCGTGGGATGAAGCGGCCCGGACCAACCTTACACGTACTCTTAGTGAGACCGGTTCCACCGACAAACATGCACTAGTTGCATAAGGTGGCTGGCGGGTGTCTGTCTCTCCCACTTTAGTCGGATCGGATTCGATGAAAAGGGTCCTTATGAAGGGTAAATAGCAATTGGCATATCACGTTGTGGTCTTTGCGTAGGTAAGAAACGTTCTTGCTAGAAACCCATAGCAGCCACGTAAAACATGCAAACAACAATTAGAGGACGTCTAACTTGTTTTTGCAGGGTATGCTATGTGATGTGATATGGCCAAAGGATGTGATGAATGATATATGTGATGTATGAGATGATCATGTTCTTGTAATAGGAATCACGACTTGCATGTCGATGAGTATGACAACCGGCAGGAGCCATAGGAGTTGTCTTTATTTATTTATGACCTGCGTGTCAACTTAAACGTCATGTAATTACTTTACTTTATTGCTAAAGCGTTAGCCATAGTAGTAGAAGTAATAGATGACGTGACAACTTCATGGAGACACGATGATGGAAATCATGATGATGGAGATCATGGTGTCATGCCGGTGACGATGATGATCATGGAGCCCCGAAGATGGAGATCAAAAGGAGCAAAATGATATTGGCCATATCATGTCACTATTTGATTGCATGTGATGTTTATCATGTTTATGCATCTTATTTGCTTAGAACGACGGTAGTAAATAAGATGATCCCTCATTAAAATTTCAAGAAGTGTTCTCCCCTAACTGTGCACCGTTGCTACAGTTCGTCGTTTCGAAGCACCACGTGATGATCGGGTGTGATAGATCCTTACGTTCACATACAACGGGTGTAAGACAGATTTACACATGCAATACACTTAGGGTTAACTTGACGAGCCTAGCATGTACAGACATGGCCTCGGAACACGGAGACCGAAAGGTCGAGCATGAGTCGTATAGTAGATACGATCAACATGAAAATGTTCACCGATGATGACTAGTCCGTCTCACGTGATGATCGGATACGGCCTAGTTTGACTCGGATCATGTAATCACTTAGATGACCAGAGGGATGTCTATCTGAGTGGGAGTTCATAAGATGAACTTAATTATCCTGAACATAGTCAAAAGGTCTTCGCAAATTATGTCATAGCTCGCGCTTCGGTTCTACTGTTTAGATATGTTCCTAGAGAAAATTTAGTTGAAAGTTAATAGTAGCAATTATGCGGACTAGGTCTGTAAACCGAGGATTGTCCTCATTGCTTCATAGAAGGCTTATGTCCTTAATGCACCGCTCAGTGTGCTGAACCTCGAACGTTGTATGTGGATGTTGCGAACATCTGACATACACATTTTGATAACTACGTGATAGTTCAGTTAAACGGTTTGGAATTGAGGCACCAAAGACGTTTTTGAAACGTCGCGAAACATATGAGATGTTTTGAGGGCTGAAATTGGGATTTCAGGCTCGTGCCCACGTCAAGAGGTATAAGACCTCCGACGATTTTCTTAGCCTGCAAACTAAGGGAGAAAAGCTCAATTGTTGAACTTGTGCTCAGATTGTCTGAGTACAACAATCGCTTGAATCGAGTGGGAGTTGATCTTCCAGATGAAATAGTGATGGTTCTCCGAAGTCATTACCACCAAGCTGCTAGAGCTTCGTGATGAACTATATTGTATCGGGGACATATATGATGATCCTTGAGATATTCGCGATGTTTGACACCACAAAAGTAGAAATCAAGAAGGAACATCAATTGTTGATGGTTGGTAAAACCACTAGTTTCAAGAAGGGCAAGGGCAAGAAGGGATACTTCATAAAACGGCAATTCAGCTGCTGCTCTAGTGAAGAAACCCAAGGTTGAACCCAAACCCGAGACTAAGTGCTTCTGTAATAAGGGGAACAACCACTAGAGCAGAATTACCCTAGATACTTGGTAGATAAGAAGGCTGGCAAGGTCGATAGAAGTATATTGTATATACATTATGTTGATGTGTAATTTACTAGTACTCCTAGTAGCACCAGGGTATTAGATACCGGTTCGGTTGTTAAGTGTTAGTAACTCGAAATAAAAGCTACGGAATAGACGGAGACTAGCTAAAGGTGAGCTGACGATATGTGTTGGAAGTGTTTCCAATGTTGATATGATCATGCATCGCACGCTCCCTCTACCATCGAGATTGGTGTTAAACCTAAATAATGGTTATTTGGTGTTTGCGTTGAGCATAGACATGATTGGATTATGTCTATCGCAATACGGTTATTCATTTAAGGAGAATAATGGTTACTCTATTTATTTGAATAATACCTTCAATGGTCTTGCACCTAAATGAATGGTTTATTGAATCTCGATCGTAGTGATACACATTTTCATGCCAAAAGATAGTAATGATAGTACCACCTACTTGTGGCACTGCCACATAAGTCATATCGGTATAAAACGCATGAAGAAGCTCCATGTCGATGGATCTTTGGGCTCGCTCGTTTTTGAAAAGTTTGAGACATGCGAACCATGTCTATTGGTGTATATGCATGAAGAAACTCCATGCAAATGGACCGTTTGGACTCACTTGATTTTGAATCACTTGAGACATGCAAATCATACCACATGGGCAAGATGACTGAAAGCCTCGTTTTCAGTAAAATGGAACTAGAAAGCAACTTGTTGGAAATAATACATTTTGATGTGTGCAGTCCAATGAGTGCTGAGGTGTGTAGTGGATATCGTTATGTTCTTGCTTCACAGATGATTTGAGTAGATGTTGAGTATATTTACTTGATGAATCACGAGTCTGAATTATTGAAAGGTTCAAGTAATTTCAGTGTGAAATTGAAAGATCGTCGTGACAAGAGGATAAAAGATCTATGATATGATCATAGAGATGAATATCTGAATTACGAGTTTGGCACAGAATTAAGACATTGTGGAAATTGTTTCACAACTGATACAACCTGGAACACCATAGTGTGATGGTGTGTCCGAACATCATAACTGCACCCTATTGGATATGATGCATACCATGATGTCTCTTATCGAATTACCATGATAGTTTATGGGTTAGGCATTAGAGACAACCACATTCACTTTAAATAGGGCACCACGTAATTCCGATGAGATGACACCATATGAACTATGGTTTAGAGAAACCTAAGCTGTCATTTCTTAAAATTTTGGGGCTGCGACGCTTATGTGAAAAAGTTTCAGGCTGATAAGCTCGAACCCAAAGCGGATAAATACATCTTCATAGGACACCCAAAACAGTTGGGTATACCTCCTGTCTTAGATTCGAAAGCAATAAGGGATTGTTTCTAGAATTGGGTCCTTTCCCGAGGAAAAGTTTCTCTTGAAAGAATTGAGTGGGAGGATGGTGGAGACTTGACCAGGTTATTGAACCGTCTCTTCAACTAGTGTGTGACAGGGCACAGGAAGTTGTTCCTGTGGCACCTACACCAATTGAAGTAGAAGCTTATGATAGTGATCATGAAACTTCAGATCAAGTCACTACCGTACCTCGTAGGGTGACAAGGATGCGCACTACTTCGGAGTGGTACAGTAATCCTGTCTTGAAGGTCATGTTGCTAGACAACAATGAACCTACGAGCTATGGAGAAGCGATGGTGGGCCCATATTCCGACAAATGGTTAGAAGCCATGAAATTCGAGATAGGATCCATGTATCAGAACAAAGCATGGACTTTGGTGGACTTGCCCAATGATCGGCAAGCCATTGAGATAAATGGATCTTTAAGAAGAAGACGGACGTGGACGGTAATGTCACCGTCTATGAAGCTCGACTTGTGGTGAAGAGTTTTTTCACAAGTTCAAGGAGTTGACTACGATGAGATTTTCTCATCCGTAGTGATGCTTAAGTCCGTCGGAATCATGTTAGCATTAGCCGCATTTATGAAATCTGGCTGACGGATGTCAAAACGAGTTTCCTTACCAGTTTTCGTAAGGAAAGGTTGTATGTGATACAATCAGAAAGGTTTTGTCGATCCTAAGGATGCTAAAAGGTATGCTAGCACCAGCGATCCTTCTAAGGACTGGAGTAAGCATCTCGGAGTTGGAATGAACGATTTGATGAGATGATCAAAGATTTTGGATTTATACAAAGTTTATGAGAAACTTGTATTTCCAAAGAAGTGAGTGGGAGCACTATAGAATTTCTGATGAGTATATGTTGTTGACATATTGATGATCAGAAATGATGTAGAATTTCTAGAAAGCATATAGGGTTATTTGAAAGGTGTTTTTCAATAGAAAGCCTGGATTAAGCTACTTGAGCATTGAGCATCAAGATCTATAAGGATAGATCAAAACGCTTAATAGTACTTTCAAATGAGCACATACCTTGACATGATCTTGAAGGTGTTCAAGATGGATCAGTCAAAGAAGGAGTTCTTGCCTGAGTGGTAAGGTATGAAGTTAAGACTTAAAGCTCGACCACGGCAGAATAGAGAGAAAGGATGAAGGTCGTCCCCTATGCTTAAGACATAGGCTCTACAGTATGCTATGCTGTGTACCGCACCTGAAGTGTGCCTTGCCATGAGTCATTCAAGGGGTACAAGAGTGATCCAAGAATGGATCACAGGACAGCGGTCAAAGTTATCCTTAGTAACTAGTGGACTAAGGAATTTTCTCGATTATGGAGGTGGTAAAAGAGTTCGTCATAAAGGGTTACGTCGATACAAGCTTAACACCTATCCGGATAGCTCTCAGTAGAGATACCGGATACGTATAATGGAGCAACAATTTAGAATAGCTCCAAGTAGAACAATTATTTGGAATAGCTCCGAATAGATCGTGGTAGCTACATCTAGGAGATGACATAGAGATTTGCAAAGCACACACGGATCTGAAAGGTTCAGACCCGTTGACTAAAACCTCTCTCACAAGCAACATGATCAAACTCTAGTAAACTCTTGGGTGTTAGTCACATGGGGATGTGACCTTGAGTGTTAATCACATATCATGTGAACTGGATTATTGACTCTAGTGCAAGTGGGAGACTGTTGGAAATATGCCCTAGAGGCAATAATAAATTGGTTATTATTATATTTCTTTGTTCATGATAATAGTCTTTTATTCATGCTATAACTGTATTATCCGGAAATCGTAATACACGTGTGAATACATAGACCACAATATGTCCCTAGTAAGCCTCTAGTTGACTAGCTCGTTGATCAATAGATGGTTACGATTTCCTGACCATGGACATTGGATGTCATTGATAACGGGATCACATCATTAGGAGAATGATGTGATGGACAAGACCCAATCCTAAGCCTAGCACAAGATCATGTAGTTCGTATGCTAAAGCTTTTCTAATGTCAAGTATCTTTTCCTTAGACCATGAGATTGTGCAACTCCCGGATACCGTAGGAATGCTTTGGGTGTACCAAACGTCACAATGTAACTGGGTGGCTATAAAGGTGCATTACAGGTATCTCCGAAAGTATCTGTTGGGTTGGCACGAATCGAGACTGGGATTTGTCACTCCGTGTAAACGGAGAGGTATCTCTGGGCCCACTCGGTAGGACATCATCATAATGTGCACAATGTGATCAATGAGTTGATTACGGGATGATGTGTTACGGAACGAGTAAAGAGACTTGCCGGTAACGAGATTGAACAAGGTATCGGGATACCGACGATCGAATCTCGGGCAAGTATCGTACCGATAGACAAAGGGAATTTTATACGGGATTGATTAAGTCCTTGACATCGTGGTTCATCCGATGAGATCATCGTAGAACATGTGGGAGCCAACATGGGTATCCAGATCCCGCTGTTGGTTATTGACCGGAGAGTCATCTCGGTCATGTCTGCATGTCTCCCGAACCCGTAGGGTCTACACACTTAAGGTTCGGTGACGCTAGGGTTATAGAGATATTAGTATGCGGTAACCCGAAAGTTGTTCGGAGTCCCGGATGAGATCCCGGACGTCACGAGGAGTTCCGGAATGGTCCGGAGGTAAAGAATTATATATAGGAAGTGCTATTTCGGCCATCGGGACAAGTTTCGGGGTCATCGGTATTGTACCGGGACCACCGGAAGGGTCCCGGGGGTCCACCGGGTGGGGCCACCTGCCCCGGGGGGCCACATGGGCTGTAGGGGGTGCGCCTTGGCCTACATAGGCCAAGGGCACCAGCCCCAAGAGGCCCATGCGCCAAGAGAAGAGAAAAAGGGGAGAGTCCTAAAGGGGGAAGGCACCTCCGAGGTGCCTTGGGGAGGATGGACTCCTCCCCCCCTTGGCCGCACCCTTTCCTTGGAGGAAGGGGCAAGGCTGCGCCCTCCCCCTCTCCCTTGGCCCTATATATAGTGGGGAAAAGGAGGAGCAACAATACCTAAGGCCTGGCGCCTCCCTCTCCCTCCCGTGACACATCTCCCTCCTCCCGCAGCGCTTAGCGAAGCCCTGTTGGAATCCCGCTACTTCCACCACGCCGTCGTGCTGCTGGATCTCCATCAACCTCTCCCTCCTCCTTGCTGGATCAAGGCATGGGAGACGTCTCCGTTCCGTACATGTGTTGAACGCGGAGGTGCCGTCCGTTCGGCACTTGATCATCGGTGATTTGAATCACGACGAGTACGACTCCATCAACCCCGTTCTCTTGAACGCTTCCACTTAGCAATCTACAAGGGTATGTAGATGCACTCTCCTTCCCCTCGTTGCTGGTTTCTCCATAGATAGATCTTGGTGACACGTAGGAAAATTTTGAATTTCTGCTACGTTACCCAACACCATCATATTTCCCGTCCTTCAGTTATGTATGGATGTCGACCGATCTCCCTCAAGACATAGCTGGGTCTCTCCTTCTCAACACATATACGAGTCGTTCTACCTCTATAGTTAGGCCTCTGCCTACTCCTCCCCCCCCCCACACACCGATACATCGAGCGCTCTAGTCATGTCTCCCTGCCACACACAAACTTGACATGTGCCCTCTAACGTTCTGGTAGGCCAGTCGCCCTATATCTTTGACTTGCACACACACACACACACACACACACACACAATTTCGATGGCTCTCTTCATCGATCTCGCACCCACCCACTTGATCCTCTCTTCGACTCTATCAATAGGTACGACCCCTCCCTCTCTTCTCATGGATTGCCCGACCCTCTATATATGATATGGATAGGCCTCCATTTCACACACATTGCATGCAAAATTTTGTTTGAGATGTCATTGACACATATTCCCACAAATAATTCACGAAATCAACCCCCACCCACCCCCACCCCCACCCCAAAACAAAAAACACTCACGAACGCGGTTTGTATCTCTCACACACACCCACGTAGGTGGGGGATGTGCACGAAGAGAAGAGGTGCATGCACGGCGCACGTACTCCCGTCTCTTTCCCAACTACACCCGCGCAGGTACATGGTGGAGCTCATTTCTGTACGAAAAAGGCAGCCCACGTGGTAATTTGGCACGTGTACTGGTTGTCCACTTGGTGGAGGGAGGATCATCTACCACGGGTGAACAAACAAATTGCGAATTGACGCGTTATGTTAAATTGAAAAAAAGGCAAACCATGTGGGGCCTACCTTAGAGGCAAGGCTCTATACACTGGAGTACTTTTGATGTGTCCCGTCAACTTGCAGAACAAGGAGAAGCTTGCTTAGTACGCCATCTCCCCCGCCCACGGGCGCGGTGGCTCGCAGGATGAGGTGAAGCATGCTCCGCCTTACGCCCGCTCCCTCGCCCATGCGCGCGGTGGCTCGCAGGACGAGGAGAAAAATTTACTACTCCCTATGTTTACTCCTCGTCCCTACTACCTTGGTTATAGAGATTATATCATATTGTTTGGAATATATATGTCCTTTAGTAGATTTCAATATGAACTACTAGTACACACTCCAAACACTGATGTATATAGACGTATTTTAGAGTGTAGATTCACTCATTTTGCTCCGTGTCTAGCACTCTCCCTTGCCCCTCGCCCCTCGCCCACGTGGTGGACGTGCAGCAATTCATTCGGTCTCATATAGCCAGAATGATATATGTTACACTACCATTATTGCTCGACTTCCCGAAGAGGCGAAGAGCCAATCGCAAGGTTAATATTTTGGAGATGCCAAGTGCAAGGTTATAGGAGAACGAGTAGTAGGTATCGCGTCATTTATAAATAAAGTTTTTTTCTTCAGTGGCATGTACGCAATATGATAGGTTCATATAGAGAGAAAAGGAAACCGCTCCACTATATACATAGTCAGGACGGGCCAGCCTACACGATTGCTTGCTGGGGTTGCTCTCTTCACACTCTCTCGCACAAAATGACTGTGGACACATCTCTAACATCCCGGCGGATCACGTCCGCTTGGGGAAGGGGTGGATGCTTAGTGTAGATGCGGTCGCCGTCGCCGACGGCGAAAACCCACTGTCGGCACGTCCCGATCAGGGGTCCCCGCCGTTCTCTCTCACAAAGCCGGTGAGGTTGCCTTCATCCCTTGCTCACTGCCGCGACGTGGGTAGTTGCCGCCTCCCGCCGCCCTCCTCAAGGTTGAGCTACGTCCCTCAGGTACAACTCCCTTTACAGCCGGCTTGCACCACTGCTCCAGCTGCCCACATAGATATTTCTCTACTTCTTTGCCCTGCACATACTTCTACTGGCTTCTACGTACTGTATTTGTGATGAGTTTATGTCTCATCAACTAGTCCCAGTAATCTTATTCTAATCATGCTTCTTCAATTTCTTTGCCACAGGGATGCTCATCTCGATTTTGGTGAAACTGCACAAAATGATCTGATGGTCAAAAGGTTGCAAACTTCATTTATTAGGAAGCTCGAATGTTGCCAGCAAATTGAAGCCTGGTTAGGGTTCACGGTTCAAGGGCTAGGGACTGCATGGATCGTTATTTTCCTTAGCTGCCTCTGTTCCAAAATAAGTGTCAACTTTAGTAGTAGTACAACTTTGTACTAAAGATTGCACAAAGTTGAGACACTTATTTTGGAATGGAGGGAGTGCATATTTGCTATGATCTGTCAATCATTGAGATGCAATAGCATGCATGTTAGTCTCCTTTGTATTTGATGAAATGTTGCAATGGGCAACCTTGGACACAAGATACATGTAACAGAAGCTGGAAGCTTCATAGAATTGTACAAATTTATCTCACTGATAAATTACACTACGTACTATACTTGTACTTCCTCCGTTCCTAAATATAAGTCTTTGTAGAGATTTCACCATGAACCACATGCAGATGTATATAGATGCATTTTAAGTGTATATTCATTCATTTTGTTCCGTATGTAGTTCACCTAGTGGAATCTCTACAAAGACTTATCTATCTAGTAATAGTGGGTTTAGGGTTTTGGTAATTAATGTCAACATATCTCTTGTTGGACTAACACTTTTATCTAGTATGTTTCAGATAAGTTCAACAATGGAGTGGCATGGACTAAAGGATGTGGGAACTCCTTCAAGATGCTAAGGACAAAGGATTGGCTCAAGCTTCAAGCTCAAGACTCTTCATTTTATATTTTAGTGATCCAAGATCACATTGAGTCTATAGGAAAAGCCAATACTATCAAGAAGGGATGAGGTGTTGCTTAATGAGTTTCTTGCTCCACAGTGCTTAGTGATATGCTCCAAAACCCTCAACTACTTTCCCACTCCCACACATATGACCCAAACCTAAAGTCAAACTCGGCCACACCGATTCTTTCTATCCGGCGCCACCGAGTTCAAATGTCATAGCCACTGCCACCAACCCTAGGCAAATCGGTCTTACCGATAGGGATCTCGGTCTCACCGAGATGGGATTGTAATCTCTCTATGTATGTCCATTACCAAAATCGGTCTCACCGAGTTTGAGTAATCGGTACTACCGAGATTACAATGCAAACTTCCTGGTTGACTCATTACCAAAATCGGTCCCACCGAGTTTGTGTAATCGGTCCAACCGAGTTTGCCTGACCAACTCTCTGGAAAGCTTATTACCAACATCGGTCTCACCGAGTTTGTGTAATCGGTCTTACCGAGATTACGTTATGCCCTAACCCTAACTGAATCGGTCTTACCGAGTTGCATGTCAGTCCCACCGAAAATCCTAACGGTCAGTAGGTTTGCTAAATCGGCCCGACCGAGTCTGTTGAATCGGTCCCACCGAGTTTGGTAAATTGTGTGTAACGGTTAGATTTTGTGTGGAGGCTATATATACCCCTCAACCTCCTCTTCATTCGTGGAGAGAGCCATCAGAACAAACCTACACTTGCAACTTACCATTTCTGAGAGAGAACAACCTACTCATGTGTTGAGGCCAAGATATTCCATTCCTACCATATGAATCTTGATCTCTAGCCTTCCCCAAGTTGCTTTCCACTCAAATCTTCTTTCCACCAGATCCAAATCCTATGAGAGAGAGTTGAGTGTTGGGGAGACTATCATTTGAAGCACAAGAGCAAGGAGTTCATCATCAACGCACCATTTGTTACTTCTTGGAGAGTGGTGTCTCCTAGATTGGCTAGGTGTCACTTGGGAGCCTCCGACAAGATTGTGGAGTTGAACCAAGGAGTTTGTAAGGGCAAGGAGATCGCCTACTTCGTGAAGATCTACCGCTAGTGAGGCAAGTCCTTCGTGGGCGACGGCCATGGTGGGATAGACAAGGTTGCTTCTTCGTGGACCCTTCGTGGGTGGAGCCCTCCGTGGACTCGCACAACCGTTACCCTTCATGGGTTGAAGTCTCCATCAACGTGGATGTACGATAGCACCACCTATCAGAACCACGCCAAAAACATCCGTGTCTCCAATTGCGTTTGAATCCTCCAAACCCTTCCCTTTACATTGTTGCAAGTTGCATGCTTTACTTTCCGCTGCCCATATACTCTTGCATGCTTGCTTGGTATGTATTGTGAATGTTAAACTTGTGCCTAAACTCCACTTAAACTTAAGGAAACTTAAAAATTGCAACTTTGGTACTTAGTGTCTAATCACCCCCTCTAGACACCTCTTCTCAAGGTCCTACAAGTGGTATCAGAGCATTGGTCTCCATTGCCTTGGTTTAATCACCATTGGAGGAAGATGGATGAGTCTACTTTGGGGAGTCTTAGACATAGAGTGCCTATTCTTGATGGAGAGTACTTTCATGAGTGGAAAAATGAGATGCTTGTAATTTTCAATCAATATCATTTGAACAAGTATATTGCTAGCCCTTGTGCACCTTATGTTGATCCTATGCATCCTACCCATTATGAGTCAATTGACATGATTAGGAATCTTAGAACTGCCAAACTTATCATTAGAGGATTGCCTAGAAACTTGATTGGATGTTTGCCTACTCTTAAGTGTGCCTACACTATATGGAAATTTCTTGAGGAACGCTTTCCAAATTATTCCTTGAAAAATCTTGATGAAATTCTTCATAAGTCTATTGCTTTGAGTAAGATGAATACTAGTGATCCTATGTTTAGTGATCGTCTATTTGAGCTTACTAATCTTATGCGTGCCAAAGGAGATGTTGGAATTATTAGTGATATTATTTCCAAAGCTATAAAAATTCATAAGCAAGATCATTGTCAAACTCACTCTAACAAATCACCCTCTCTAGGACTTGATCCACTACATGACGATGTTGAACATGGATACTATGATGAGGATGATGATAGTGACTTCGATCTTGATGATGCAATGAGACATTTTGGTCTTATGGCAAATCTTTAGGGATATATGTCGGGGGGAAAGGAATGGGTTCTTGATAGTGGATGTACCGATCACATGACCGGAGATAAAGACATGTTTCGTGAACTTGCTGATAATGATAGTCCTCGAAAGTATGTCACTTTCGGTGACAACTCAAAGGGTAAGGTGGTTGGCCTCGGTAAGGTGGCCATATCACATGATAGCTCCATACAAAATGTCATCCTCGTTGAATCTCTTGGATACAACTTACTTTCAGTATCTAGACTTCCTGATTTCGGTTTCAATGTCCTATTTACTGAAGTAGATTGCCAAGTGTTTCGTCGAGACAATCATAAAATGGTCTTCACCGGTGTGCGTAGAGGTGATCTATACATTGTTGATTTCACTAAAAAGGCTCAACCTAAAACTTGCTTCATTGCTAAATCCTCAAAAGGTTGGTTATGGCATAGACGACTAGGTCATGTTGGTATGCGAAACCTTGACAAGCTTATTAAAGGAAATCATATCCTTGGAGTTAACGATGTCATATTTGATAAGGATAGACTTTGCAGTGCTTGTCAAGTAGGTAAACAGGTCGGAGGAAGGCATCCCGTGAAGAACATCATGACCACTAGGAGGCCACTCGAGCTACTTCACATGGATCTTTTTGGTCCCAACTCTTACAAGAGTCTCGGTGGAAATTCTTTTGGTCTAGTTATAGTTGATGATTTTTCAAGATTTACGTGGGTGTTCTTTCTCGTTGACAAATCGCAGGTCCAAAAGATCTTCAAAAATTTCGCTAGGAAGGCCCAAAATCAATTTAAAGTGAAGATCAAGAAGGTTCGCAGCGACAACGGAACGGAGTTCAAGAACGCAAATGTGGACACCTTTCTTGACGAAGAAGGGATTTCACACGAGTTCTCGGCTACGTACACACCTCAACAAAACAGAGTTGTTGAGAGGAAGAACCGGACGCTCATTGAAATGGCGAGAACGATGCTTGATGAATACAAGACACCGAAGCACTTTTGGGCAGAAGCGGTTGAGATAGCTTGTCATGCAACAAATCGCTTGTATCTTCACAAGCTACTCGGCAAGACGGCATACGAGCTCCTCACCGGTAACAAGCCCCAAGTTGGATACTTTCGAGTATTCGGCTCAAAGTGCTACATTCTTGATAAGCATCATCGTTCTAAATTTGCTCCTAAGTCTCATGAAGGTTTCCTACTAGGTTATGGATCAAACTCTCACACTTACCGTGTCTACAACAATTTCACCCGTAAGGTTGAAGAGACAGTAGATGTGAATTTTGATGAATCTAACGGCTCGCAAGTAGATCAATTGCCAATTGATGTAGGAGACAAAGATCCTTCGGAAGCAATCCAAGACTTGTCTATTGGCAAGGTCCGTCCAACGGAGGTGAAGGAGAGTACTTCGTCCGTCCAAGTGGAAGCTTCTACTTCACGACAAGGTGAACCAAGAGTTGATAAGGAAGCATCCACAAGTGGACACACCAAGATGAAGAAAACGAGGAAGTGCATCAAGATGAACGTCAACAACCTCCTTCTCCACCACGACAAGAGAACGACAATGCCAACAATGAAGAAGGCCAAGAAGAAGAACAAGATGAAGAAGATGTTCAACGAAGACCCAAGCAAAAGCTTTCACGAGTTCGAGCAAGAATTGCTAAAGATCATCCGTCGAGCAAATCTACAATGACATTCAAACCGGGAGAATCACTCGCTCTAAAACTCGTTTAGCTAACTTTTGTGAAAACTATTCTTTCATCTCTAGCATTGAACCTATGAAGGTTGAAGAAGCATTGGAAGATACGGATTGGATAAATGCTATGCATGAAGAGCTACACAACTTTGAGAGGAACCAAGTTTGGACATTGTTTGAGAAGCCCAACAACAACCACAACGTCATCGTTACCAAATGGGTGTTTCGCAACAAGCAAGATGAAGATGGACAAGTAGTTCGCAACAAAGCATGTCTCGTCGCCCAAGGTTACACACAAGTCGAAGGTATGGACTATGGTGAGACTTACTCTCCTGTTGCTAGACTTGAGTCCATTCGCATCTTACTTGCCTATGCTAATCATCATGATATCACCTTGTACCAAATGGACATTAAAAGTGCTTTTCTAAATGGTGAAATAGAGGAGGAAGTTTATGTTAAGCAATCTCCCGACTTTGTCAATCCTAAGAAACCCAATCATGCTTACAAACTTCACAAAGCCCTTTATGGTCTTAAACAAGCCCCTAGAGCGTGGTATAAATGCTTGACCAAGTTTCTTATTGAAAACGGCTTTGAAATTGGGAAAATTGATTCTACTCTTTTTACTAAAAGGGTTAATGGAGAACTATTTGTGTGCCAAATCTATGTTGATGATATTATATTTGGTTCAACTAACCCTCATTTTAGTGAAAAGTTTGGGAAGCTAATGTCGGAGAAGTTTGAGATGTCTATGATGAGTGAACTCAAATTCTTTCTTGGGTTGCAAATCAAGCAAAGTAAGGAAGGTACCTTTGTTTCTCAAGCAAAGTACACCAAGGACTTATTCAATAAGTTCAATATGCAAGAATGCAAAGGTATGTCTACACCCATGCCTACTAGTGGACATCTTGACTTGACCAAAGATAGTGAACCGGTTGATCAAAAGGTTTATCGCTCTATGATTGGTTCATTGTTATATCTATGCGCTTCACGTCCCGATATCATGCTAAGCGTGTGCATGTGTGCACGATATCAAGCTGCTCCTAAAGAATGTCATCTTAAGGCCGTGAAAAGGATAGTGAGATACTTAATCCATACACCAATTTTTGGCATTTGGTATCCTAAGAGGGCCTCTTTCGATCTTGTTGGCTATTCCGACTCGGACTATGCCGGAGACAAGGTTGATAGAAAGTCCACTTCGGGTACTTGTCAATTTCTTGGTAGATCTCTTGTGTCTTGGTCCTCCAAGAAACAAAACTCGGTATCCTTATCCACCGCCGAAGCGGAATATATTGCCGCTGGTTCGTGTTGTGCTCAATTACTTTGGATGACCCAAACTCTTAAAGATTATGGGATATATGCGAGACATGTTCCATTGCTTTGTGACAATGAAAGTGCTATCAAAATTGGTCATAATCCTATGCAACATTCTCGAACTAAGCATATTGAAGTTCGTCATCATTTCATTCGAGATCATGTTGCTAAGGGTGACATTAATCTTAAGCATGTTCGCACCGGAAAGCAATTAGCGGATATATTCACTAAACCTCTTGATGAGAAAGTGTTTTCAGGTTGAGAGGAGAATTGAACATCATTGATGCTTCAAACTTGGAGTAGAAACTCCACTGGATACATGCAAGACATGAGCTTATGACTAATCCTTGATATTTCTCTTATGATGAAAATCTTATGTCTTGGATATATTTGCATCTTTCATGCTATCTAACCCATGTAGGTACTTGGTGGAATCAAACTCCATGAGATTGTAATCTACTCACATCTTGAGCAATCTCTACATCACCAAGTCTCTACACTATGGTGGTTGAAAACAAGGAAGCACGGAACCAATCAAGCATATCCTTTGACAAATTCTATGTTTAGCTTCATGATTGTCATTTTTGGATACACAAGTTCTCTTCCTTGCAAGAACTAACCCATGTAGGTAGATGGACCTAAATTTCAAGTGGTGCTCCAAATTCTTGATGAGCTACATCAACCTTGAGCAACCCACACAAGTTCGACTACATGGACAACACCACCAACCAAGGTATGTTATTCCATCTTAGAGAAGCTTTACTCTGAGACATGAGTTAAAGCAACTCGACAAGATGTGAATACATCAAGATGCTTAAACGAAAAATGGCAACCCCATTTTGAGCTTAAACGATGAATATGACCTATGATCAAGTGATCTCACTTGACTCCTAAGTCAATATACTCTAACATAGGTGACTTTATCGCCGACCATCTCTAGATGAAGTTCTTGTGTATTCTTTTCTGCGTTTTTGCATTTGTCTCATGCATATTTGTTTCCCCTTTCAAAAACAACTTCATCTAAGATTTCTTTCTGTTTGCTCTGCATTTTCTTTCTGCATCAAATTCATTGCATATCTTTCAGTAAATTCCTTGCAAATCTTTGTGAGATCTTACTAGTCTAGTGAGGTGAGGTGACAAGTGTTTTCTCTGCGATGAACTCGGTTTCACCGATTTGCTGTCTTTGGTCTAACCGACTTCTTTCGGTACCACCGAAGCATACCACTCGGTGCCACCGATTTCACATCAGGAAAAACAGTTTGCCACTTATTCTATGTTTCTTCTGATCCAGCTCCACTCAATGAATCTTGTCCTCTACAAGCATCACATTTTTATCATTGCTTTGTGTTGTGTCTCCAGGACCAAACCCATTCTACAGATTCCAGAAAACCCTTCTTGGAAATTGATCTCAAAGGGGGAGAGAGAGATCACATCAAAGCTTATCATTTAGAGAGAGATCACATCAGAGAAATAGTTCATCACCTCCTCAAGGGGGAGAGAGATCCTAAAGGGGGAGAGAGATCCTCAAGGGGAGAGAGAGATCTCCAGGGGGAGAGAATACTTAAGTAGAAAGTATTTCTCAAGGATCCCAGATGCTTGGGTTCAAGAGGAGAGATGCCCACATGTCTTCTTGAGGGGAGAGACATGTTCATTTGATCTTTTGTGCTTATTTGCATTAGCATGCATTAGCTCTGTTCATCATTCATATCTTTCAGCTCTGATTTTCTATTCCCTATCTTCTCCCAGTATCCCATGCTAGATTCAGGGGGAGCAAGACATCTAAGGGAAAGAAATCATTTAAATTCTTTGCATATCTTTACTCTTGGGGACATGTCTAATCCAATGTGGTACTTAGTACTCACTCTCTACATGTCATCCCAGTCTTGGTATTCTTGTAGTTTCTTTTGTTTGCTCTAGCTAGTAGGTGCATCTGTGTTATCTAACCTTGTTTACGCAGGTACATTCCATTCTAAGCCAACTCAAGACTACAAGGTAAGTATATGCATCACAATCATGTGTATGAGGAATTCTTGCTGATGTACATACTGTTTGCAAGAATGACTCATGAGCATGAAGGTATTTTCTTTAATATTCTTTGCTCTGATGCATATGGCCAAGATACATGTAACACATTGCCTACTCTATCATGGTTATGCTCTCACATGCTTCTATATTCCATATTCACATGATTGCATACATGTAGGGGGAGCCTATGCGTGTTACATGTCCTTCCAAAGTTTACTTGCTATTCTCTATATCTTTATCTAAAGCTTTGATGTATGTTGTCATCAATTACCAAAAAGGGGGAGATTGAAAGCACAAGTGCTCCCTAGGTGGTTTTGGTAATTAATGTCAACATATCTCTTGTTGGACTAACACTTTTATCTAGTATGTTTCAGATAAGTTCAACAATGGAGTGGCATGGACTAAAGGATGTGGGAGCTCCTTCAAGATGCTAAGGACAAAGGATTGGCTCAAGCTTCAAGCTCAAGACTCTTCATTTTATATTTTAGTGATCCAAGATCACACTGAGTCTATAGGAAAAGCCAATACTATCAAGAAGGGATGAGGTGTTGCTTAATGTGTTTCTTGCTCCATAGTGCTTAGTGATATGCTCCAAAACCCTCAACTACTTTCCCACTCCCACACATATGACCCAAACCTAAAGTCAAACTCGGCCACACCGATTCTTTCTATCCGGCGCCACTGAGTTCAGATGTCATAGCCACTGCCACCAACCCTAGGCAAATCGGTCTTACCGATAGGGATCTCGGTCTCACCGAGATGGGATTGTAATCTCTCTGTGTATGTCCATTACCAAAATCGGTCTCACCGAGTTTGAGTAATCGGTACTACCGAGATTACAATGCAAACTTCCTGGTTGACTCATTCCAAAATCAGTCCCACCGAGTTTGTGTAATCGGTCCAACCGAGTTTGCCTGACCAACTCTCTAGAAAGCTTATTACCAACATCGGTCTCACCGAGTTTGTGTAATCGGTCTTACCGAGATTACGTTATGCCCTAACCCTAACCGAATCGGTCTTACCGAGTTGCATGTTAGTCCCACCGAAAATCCTAACGGTCACTAGGTTTGCTAAATCGGTCCGACCGAGTCTGTTGAATCGGTCCCACCGAGTTTGGTAAATTGTGTGTAACGGTTAGATTTTGTGTGGAGGCTATATATACCCCTCCACC